>OY856415.1:25078834-26501334 GCA_963693085.1 Alisma plantago-aquatica
ATATATATATATATATATATATATATATATATATAGAGAGAGAGAGAGAGAGAGAGAGAGTCAGGCTAGAATACACTTGAGTGTACGGATCGCACAAATACACTCAAGTGTGTTTGTATGTCACGACTATTTTTTGCAAGATGTAAACCGTTGATCTTCACCATCATACTATAACTAGGCTACATACAAATTTTGAGCCCATTTGGATGAGTGTAAGTCACTCATCCAAGGGGAACAAAATTGACGCATGAAACTAATTTGAAATGTATAATTTTCGCGGTCTTCATAACATGAGCTATACATATCCAAATGTTCTCAAATTTTGCGTATGAGTTGTTCACGGGATGTTTAAGAAGATCAACGGTTTAGATTTTCAAAAAAAATATTGCATCATGAAAAAATACTTGAGTGTATTCTGCTCCGGATACACTCGAGTGTATTCCAGCCTGACTCTCTCTCTCTCTCTCTATATATATATATATATATATATTTATATCCCACATCAAAATGACCATATCTTTTGACTACAAACTCCAAATTTAAGGTTTAAAAAGTTTTTGGAAAGATAATTTAATTACATACAAGAAAGACATATTTTTTGATCACTTTGGAACTTGTGATTGGCCCAAAATTTACTTGATACTGATGTAACAAAAATATGTGGTAAGGAGAGTCAAAGAAGTTGAATGGTCAAAATAATTAATAGAAGACAATGCAATGATTTACTCGATTTCATATTAGACAAGAAATTATTATTTTTTAAGATTGATCTCTTGACCAAGCACAAAGGCAAGTAACCATTGTGTTTCCTTATGTTTAGATTTTTTATCAAGCAATTAAAAGGAAAGTTGGCCAATAAAAACAACAAGCCATGACCATGATCTTTTGGATGGAGGATGCATGTAAATTAAGGCATTGACCTACAATAATTGAGAATATCTCTCTCATTATATCTCCATACCTGTAGCAGATAAAATGAAGGCTTTCCATCTTTCACTATCAATAGAATACAACTGTCACTTTGAAAGATCTCATACTGGGCCATCTCAGAGCTTCCCTCGAGTGCACGAAGCAAGGAAGGAAACAAGGAGTCATTATCATCCTCACAGAGACTACTTTATTGTTTTTGGGCTTTGGCAATATGACTATTTTTATCCCTATATTTACTTTTGTGTTTGTTTCTTTCATGAGTGAGTACAACTTTCATACTATAACATGGGGAGTAACCCAATAGCATGCATCTTATTTTAATTGTATTTCACTCCAAGATTTTTGTTAGTTAAATGTGTGGCCTCCCAATCTATTTCTTGTTTTGTAGTTCGATCAATTATGTTTATGCTATTATAATCTTGGGTGATGAGATTCCAGATCATCATCATCATCATCATCATCATCAACAACAACAACAACAACAACAACAACAACAACAACAACAACAACATCAACTAAGCCTCAATCACAACCATGTTGTGGTCGACTACATGGATCCTACATTTCTATTCATCTCTATCATGGGTCATATTATGTTGAAGATGTAAAGATTTAAAATCTCTATTAATAAGCTCTTCCCATGTTAATTAGTCCTTCCTCTCCTTCTATTAATTGTTCTTGACTCAATATTGTGGATTCATATAGGCCCATTAGTCAGTTTGTGTTGCACATGTCCATACCATCTGAGTCAACCCTCACACAACTCATACTCAATGCTCCTCACCCCCACTTCATTTCTAATATAATCATTTCTCAAGTAATCCTTTCTTATTTTCCCACTGATAGATATCAACATATGCATTTCAGACACATTCATCTTGTTGGGACCATATTTCTTCACCACCCACATCCACTCTTATAGAACATAGATGGTTGTAAATCTATCCTAAAAAAATTTATTTTTAATCTAAGTGGAATATTTTGATCACATAATAATCTAGTTTCACTCCTCCATTTCAATCATCTTATAGTGAAACTGTGACTATAGTCATCTGGGACATCCCTATCTATTTTGAATATAGAGCCCAAGTAACAAAATTTTATCATATTTTGGTATATTTACTCCTTCCAACTGGGCTCCACCATTCACAGTGCGAGATTGGCTGACATTACAATGCATATACCATTATTTGCTGATGAGATTCACAATGCGAGATTGGCTTACTTTATCCTAGTTGCACCCAGATGACATCTACAACATCTCCTGGCCTCACCATGAACGATAGGCTGACGTGGCCCGCCTAGCGGGAAAGGTAACCACACCTCTATGGTAGTCCACACAGACTACCTAGAACTCATGTCAGTCTACTAGAGTAGACAAGAAGGAGTTGTCCCTTCATTGGCATACTAGTCACCAACTTGCTCTCCCACAATTGTTCTCCCTTGCTATCCCTCCCTTTATTAGGTAGGACTTGATCGGGCTCTCTATTTGTTACCACAACTAGAGAGGACAACAATTGTTAGAGGCAATTGAATTGTTGTGTTTGGGAATCCCCTGATACCCCTCTATTTATTGGAGGGTTAGGGTCAAGGTTCTCAATCTAAGTGAGAGTGGAAGGGACTGGAATCTGACAAATTTTCACAACATACAATAGGCGAACCGGTCGATTCATAGGTGAACTGATCTGTTGGCATGTGAGCCAATCAGTTTACCCAGTGAATCAATCATTTAATCATGTACCCCAATCATAGTTGTTTGGAAATTAATATCCAATTTAATGCACAATATGACATCACCACAAATCCCTAAATCAATTGAATTGATCCGCCAACTACTCGGTTTACAACCTGAGCTGGCCGGTTCAAGGACCCGAGCTGATTGGTTCACTTCCTGATCTGACCGGTTCACTGTCTAGAATTGCCAAACTTGGTTCAATTGACCTGACATGTTGAAATAATCAGTTAAACATTTAAACCGATCAGTTCAACTATCCAGTAAGTCGATTTCAACCAATGTTGTCTAAATTGTATACCTAAACACTTTAGCAATCAATTTTAATTATCATTCATGAATAAACTCCACTTCTAGATGTATCCTATGTGTGTGACCCCATAGGCTCCTGTTTATGTTGGCAGTGAATGTCCATAACTGATTTATGACATCACAAGCAAAGAGCGGTGCCTAGTCACACACCATTACTACCCAAATAATTAGGAAAGTTGGAAAACAACTTCAACCTACAATCTCTATCAAGTTTTATAGTGGGTGTCTAATTACTTTGTCTTTGATATCTGGAATGAACTCGAGGCCTGGAATCGTCATCCTCTCAATGTTCAATCCATGTTCCTTGATCTAGAGCAGACTGTCTAAGATATATGTGATCTTAATATAATATATTGATTCACATGTGCATGGACATGATTTTCTCAGTCTCACGTATCAAGTGGTTTGAATATCAAACTCCAGTAGGAGGGACAAATCCCATCTAGACCACTCACAGTCATCCCCATGTGTCATTGCACATTTGATCAACACCTTTATGGAGATCCTTATTCAGGATCACAATGGATGATGTCAAAACATACTGAACGACATGTGATGAGTGTAGCAACTTTAAGTCTAAGAACCAGAATCACCACCTTCACTGTGAGAGATGATTATGACCACCAATTATGGTTTCCATCTATCACTCCCACAGTGGGTCTATCTAATACATTGTTCCCTAAAAAGTATCTATGTGATTGATTTGTTAACTCATATATCATGAGTGATGAGATTCTATCATCAACCAACACACACTCTAATCTTCAATGTTATTGATGTCTATCCGCCTTCCACAACAACATCTGACCAGGGACATAATAAGAATGTACATGCTTTTAACATCCATATGATCTCATTGTTCAAGTCACGTACTTGAAGACAAACGTCATTGAGTGATGTAATTCTTTAGATATTCATTCCTCATTATCTCATAATTGAGTGAAACATAATAAATTGGAAGCTTGCCTTTATTGTAATTAACCAAACCATTTATGTAATATGCCATCACAATCATCATGTGATTGGCTCTTTCAACATACATACCAACAGATCCCACTTGCACTTAGAGACAATCACCCACAAATCTCATTCTTAGTGATCTAAACACGTCCATCATGTTTTTGCTACTCTAGTGCTAATCCAGTTAACAACATTTTTCTATAGTCACTATATTGCATATTTCATAATTCTTTACTGTACGATATCTTGTATGAGATGGAATTGCCTTAATATGCTACCTGATATTCCTAGCCTAACTAGTATCTCAATTGTTGATATAGTATTTCTACTATGTCATCAATGGTTGGAACATCCATAAGTTCACCTATATGAACTTCTAGATCCATATAGTATCCACTCTTGTATTCTCAACACAAGGACACTCAACTTCCATTGTAGAATTTTAAACTAATAGTATGTTAGTTCAGAATTATTTCCAACTAATAACTCTTCTCTAAGATTAAACACATACTTTTATATTGTGATCATTTTCTATCATTTTGGAGCTTGCATTGATGTAACCCCTTACATACAACTCTTCCTTAACACCATAGTTCAACAATTGTTCCTTTAGTTCTTCTCAAGTACTAATTGATGTTGTTTTGGCATTCTAATGACCTTCATTGGTTATGACTAATATATTTTTGTCATTTCCAACACACATAAGATAATGGGATGAGTACATTATATTGTAGATAGATGCAAATGCATATGACATCCATTCTTCACAATAATTTGAACATTGGATTCTTTGAAAAAATTGATCCCATCTTCATGGATATATTCTCTCTCACAAAATCCTTCATGCCAAACCCTTTTAGAATTTTGCCAATATATGTTCTCATTATTAGGTTAAGAAACTTTTAGGACTATCTCTATAGATCTCAATTCTTATCACATAGGACGTTTCACCTAATCCTTCATGTTGAAGGTGATTTCCATGCTAGGTTACAATACTCAGTATTAAAATATCATTCCTCTTCAATATGTGGAATACTTATATATGCTCTCACTAAATCTTTTGTAACCATAGATTTCATCTTTTGTCTTGAATCAGGACAAACTCTTTGACTGTCTTGTCAAATCAAAGTTTCCACTTCTGAGATGCTTGTTTCAACATTGTATCTTATAGACTTTATTTGCATCGGTGGAGTTATAAAACCTTCAGGGTGTATCTGATACACATCATGTTAATTATTTCCATTAAGGAATGCAGTTTTAATATCCACATGACAAATCACATAGTCTCAATAATACTGCAATAACAAACATATTCATTAGTAAAGGGATTTCATCATGTTCAACACTTTGAAGTCATTTGAAAACATTTGCAACCAATTTGTCTTATTATGTGATCCATGTTGGTCTCCCTAATGAAAATCCAACTATGCCTTGCGGATTTTACCCCTCCAGGTGGTACCATCAAGGTCATACCTTATTGGTGTTCATGGATTCCATTCTGATTAAATGACCTTAAGCCATTTCTCAAACTTTGGTCCCTCAATAGTTTTTAGTTGATTGTTGGCTCATCATCTTATCAACAATTCATAACTTATATGAGTTATAGGAGTCACAATCTTTTAATCTCAGATGTGTTCTAAAAAACTATGACTTAGATAAAGAACTTGAGATTCCACAACCGCTTGTGACTCTCTTTGTTTTTATTGTGTCTCTATGGTTCAAATGTTTTTCTTTATTGAGTTCAAACTTTTTTGAATTGTACTTTACACCCATTGATTCCAATGGAATTTAGTCATCCAACAACAAACACTTTTGATATTGGTTTGAGATAAGTAGTGTTCAACAAACTAACATTTATGTGATTGAATCCTTTTAAGAAACTATTTTCTCATACAAGTTTCAATCTTTAGGATGCATCAAGAGATTTCCATAACATATTTCATACATTTCCCATTAAAACCATTTGTGGATGGTACATTGTTTTAGTACTAAGCATATTCCTTTTAAAGAAATTAGAAGATTATATTAAATGATAATCATATCATGAATCATCATGATGTGATTCCTTCTTACTGATTCATCATCATGTTTCAGGTGAAATTGATCATGATATACTATCACATTCTTTCCAGAAAGGCCTCAAACTATTTCTGTAAATTATTTCAACATTTGATCATATCAAAGAACCTTAATACCTTTTAGGATGCTATGTACTTCATACATGTAATCTTATTGAACACTTCAATATATTTGTACATTACTGAGTACATATCAATATATTATCAGTAAATATAATGAATTACAAATAACTATATATTCATTCCAAAGTTCTTTGCACATCATTATTTACATATCCTTGTAGACAATTATTCTCTCACTACACCTAGTTAGAGGGGTTTTGTCATGTTGCTCATATATAAAACTTGCATGTATCTTATTGGTTCATTAACCAGAAAGAGTCTACATAAAATCAATATGGATTCTAGAAATGCATTTCTCATATGTGTTCTCTAGATGACAATGCTATAGATTGCTGATTGTTTGAGTTATCAATTATAATCATGTAGGTATTTACATTGTAAACATTTATATTTAGATGCATTCACATAAAGATCATAAGATATTTGGGTATTTCCACACACAATTACATCCTTAAAATAGAATATTAACTATTTTATTTGTAATCATCCTTGTCATTACAAGATGTAGAAAATAGAATGTTTCTATCATTGGCATAGTGAAATAGCATTTCATCCAATTCTATTACATGTCATGTGGTATAAGATAAAATATAAATTTAGACTGTATCTTCAATAACTCTTTCTTTTGCAGTCCATGATTATCCTTTCATAAATGTCTACTTCTTTATAGATCCTGGATATCAAACATATGTCAAATCTACATCTAGTATCACATATCGGTGATGAAGAATTAATTTAGAATTATCTTATATTGTATATACCTAAAGTGGATATCTCCATCTCCTCCTCCTTCTTCTTTAGCTCCACCAGTTAGAGGGGGAAAATCCTCTTCCAGTGTCTAACATGGTGACAATAGTGACACTTGTCTCCCTTCTTTATTCCTCACTTTACCTTGAATCTGAATACTTGGGCTTTTGACCGGCTTTAGAACTTTCTTAGATTTGGCTTTGCCATAGACTTTCCCTTTCTCTTATTTATCATCATCACATACTTGGGTTTTTCTTTCTTCATTTGTGCCTCAACTGTTCTCAACATGCCTAGTAACTCTGTCAATGGTTTGTCAAAGTCATTCATATTGTAGTTCCTGACAAACTCACAATAGGATTCTTACAAAGACTGTAGAATCACAACAGTGGGCAACTCTTGACCCAAGGGGAATCCCAGTCTTTATAGGTTCTCCACATACCCAATGAGCTTGAGAACATTAGGATATACTGGATCTCCTTTTGTCATGTTACATTTAAATAATGCCTTAGAGACATTGCATCTCTCTTGTCTTGCCTGATCTGGGAACAAGTTCTTGAGATGTGTAATCATCCCAATAACATTAATGTTCTCATGCTGTATTTGCAACTCATAGTTCATGGATAAAAAAATTAGACACTTGCATCAACAACATCTTGAATATGCTTCTTGTAATCATCCCTATTAGCCTTAGGTGCGGTGGGAAGTGGTTCATCTGGCTCCGGTGTCTCCAGGACATGGAGCTTGAACTCCTATGTGAGAACAATTCTCAGCATCCTAAACCAATCGTAGAAGTTATTCCCATTTAAAGTGTCCTTCTCAAGGATTGATCGCAGATAAAATGTGTTATTATGTTAATTTTCAATTTCATTAAAAACTTATTTTTATTTTTTATTTTATTTGTATAAAATTTGGTGATGTTTATAGGTCTTTAATTAACCATCACTCCTGATATTTTATTCGATTTTGATAGCCCTCACATACTAATTTAGAAGATAGCACTGTATAGCCTTCTAGTGAGACAAGATCCAAAATAATTCAACTAATTCGGCCAACGTCAATGTCCATAGTCAACTATTAAGTTAGGCAAAATTTTCCAATTGCATCATATGCAATTCTTAGATAGATGATATGCACAAATCCTTGCCATAGTCATATTCATGCCTTTGGTTCTTAATCCCATTAAGTACACCAGTTAAGCCTGACCTAAAAGCCAACACAACATATATGTACCATGCTTGGGCAGAACCTACAAATCTGCCATTACACTTCCACGAGCTGGGCGATGCACCACGCTTGGGCGTAACCAATGCTTGGACCATCAATATTTTCATGTGTGTTTCTTATGGAAAGCATCTAAGACTTAATATTTAATTAAGGGATTTTGCATTTATAAATACATATACTTTATCCAATCACCACATATATAGTACATATCATGTACATGATATATCCCAGAACGTTACATGCAATATAAAACATTAGCGATGGTTATGGCCATTCTACTATAATTCCTTGGAGCCACAAGGAATTACTACCACCTAGGTTTACATTACATGCAAGAACCTATTGTTGGTGTAGATATATGCTTGCCAATCCGATATGATAGGTTCAAATCCTTGAACCGGTCAGCTTGTTTGTTAGTCAGTCGGTTGGTCAGCTGAAGCACTCATCTAGTCTCCTATCCCATCGATGTCTGGACACCTCCAAATGGTTGGTTGGGTCCACTAGGTGGTCTTTTGCTCTCCTACATTCTTCCCTCCTCAATCATCTAGTCGATCGACTTGTCACGTGAAACAATCAGCTCGCCTAATGCTAGATTGTCATCTTCGTCATTGCAAGAAAAAAAAACTATCTTATTGCTATTAAATTAATTACATGATAATGAGAAACCTTGAGTTACATTTAAGGGAAGCAAAGGTATGAAAGAATAATACTTTTATATTTGGGAAGAAGAAGGTAGAGACTCGATATGCAAACAAAGATAAAATATGAACAAAAGAAACCATCCAACCATGCACATATATTTGGGCTATTGGCCATAACCATGCTATACATCTACCATCAAAACTCACCTTTAGGGAAATGTGTGTAAATTGCATATGTATCATATATATTAGTTTGGGATTATATGTGATCTTTGATTGGATGTACACATTAAGAAGTTTAAGTATTTACATCGTATGTAATAAATAAACGATGAAAACTAATAATCCGATCATATTGATTATCCCAAAACATTGTAAATTGACATGGCTCTAATACCATTATTGGGAAATATGACATCAGACAGGCAACATAAACAAAATTTTTGTCTGCCATATTCCCCATAGACTGAATCACGTCAACAACTATATAATGAAAAGATGGTTTGATGAGTTCATACATGGTCTTGGATCAAGTCCAATTTCTTGTTGTAGTAGTGAAAATGTATCCCAGTTGCACTCAGATGACGTCTACAGCTACTCTTAGCTTCCACCATAGACGACATGCTGATGTGGTCCTCCTAGCGGGAAAGGCATCCATTCCTCTATGGTAGTCCACACAAACGATATAGAACTCTTGTCATTCTACTAGAACAGACATGAAGGAGTTGTCTCTCCCGTTGGTGTACTCATCACCAACTTGCTCTCCCATAATTTTTCTCCCTTTCTATCCCTACCTTTATCGAGTAGGAATTTCTCGAGTTCTGTATTGGTTACCACAAACAGAGAGGACAACAATTGTTAGAGGCAATTGATTTGTTGTTCTTGGGAATCCCCCAATACCCCTTTTTTATAGGAGAGTCAGGGTCAGGGTTCCTGATATGTATGGAAGTGAAAGGGATCAGAATGTCACGAATTTTCATAGCTTGTGACAGGAAAAAAGGTCGTTTCACAGGTGAACTGATCGGTTGGCATGAGAGCTGATCGGTTCACCTAGTGAACTAGTCGTTTGATCATGTTTCCCAATCACTATTTTATTGGCAATTAATATATGATTTGATACACACCATAACGTCAACAACTATTCCTTGTTGCAATAGTACAACTTTATCCCAATTGCACTCAGACAAAATCTACAACATCTCCTGGCCTCACCATGCATGACAGGCTGACGTGGCCCTCCTAGCGGGAAAGGTAACCACACCTATATGGTAGTCTACACATACTACCTAGAACTCATGTCAGTATACTAGAATAGACAAGGAGTTGTCCCTTCATTGGCATACTAATCACCAACTTGCTCTTCCACAATTTTTCTCCCTTGCTATCCCTCCCTTTATTCGATAGGACTTGCTTGGGCTCTCTATTTGTTACCACAACCAGAGGACAACAATTGTCAAAGGTAATTGAGTTGTTGTGTCTGGGAAGCCACTGGTACCCCTCTATTTATAGGAGGGTCAGGGTCAAGGTTCCCAATCTATGTGAGAGTGGAAGGGACCAAAATCTCATGAATTTTCAAAACATGCAACATGCAATACAATCGATTCACATGTAAACCAATTAGTTGGCATGTGAGCCCATTGGTTCACCCAGTGAACCAATTGTTTCATCATGTTTCCCAATCATAGTTATATGTCAATTAATATTTGATTTAATGCACAATATGAAGTTGTCACAAATCCTTGAATCGATCAAACAACCACTCAATTCACAACCTAAGTCAGCCGGTTCATGGACCTTAGCTGATCAGTTCACTTCCTAAACCAACCGGTTCACTATCCAGAATTGCCAAACTTGGTTCAATTGACCTAACAAACTAGAACGATCAGTTTAACACTTGAACCAGTTGGTTCAACTATCCAATCAGTCAATTTTCAACCAATGTTGTTTAAATTGAAAACCTAAACACTTTAGCAATCAATTTTAATTATCATTCATAACTAAACTCCTCTTCTATATGTATCATATGTGTGTGACCCCATAGATTCCTATTTAAGTTGGTAGTGAATGTCCATAACTAATTTATGACATCACAAGCAAAGAGTGGTGCCTAGTCACACATCATTGCTACCCAAATAATTAGGAAAGTTAGAGAACAACTTCAACCTACAATCTGTGTCAGGTGTTATAATGATTGTCTAATTCCTTTGTCTTTGATATCTGGAATGAACACAAGGCTTGGAATCTTCATAATTTCAATGTTCAATCCATGTTCCTTGATCAGAGCAAACTGTATGAGGTATATGTGACCTTAATATCATATATTGATTAATATGTGTATGCACATGCTTTTCTTAGTCTCGCTTATCAAGTGGCCTAGATATCAAACTTTAGTAGGAGGAAAAATCCCACCTACATCACTCAAAGTCACCTGCATGTGTCACAAGACATTTGATCATCACCTTTATGGCAATCCTTATCTAAGATCACATTGGATGATGTCAAAACATACTGAATGACATGTGATGAGTGTAGAGACTTCAGGTCTAAGAACCACAATCACCACCTTCACTATGAGATATGATTTTGACCACCAAGTATGGTTTACATGTGTCACTCCCAAGGTGGGTTTGTCCGATACACTGTTCCCTAACAAGTATCTTTGTGCTTGGTTTGATATCACATTTCTCATGACTAATCAGATTCTGTCATCAACCAACACACACTCTAGTCTTTAGGCTCTGATTGGTTTGTCTTTAGACTAATCAGAGATGATATGATTTTTAATGTATTTGTCATCATTACTTAGATATATTACATAGTAAAAATTTAAAATATTTTTAATGATTTGCATATTTATACTTATAACAAACCAATGGATGTGAATGGAACTTAAGTTCTAGAAACTAAACTAGAGTTCCCAAAAAATGAGTTCCGCTGAATTTATGACTTACAACAAACTAATAGGAGCCTTAGTGTTACTGTTGTCTATCTACCTTCCTCATTCTTTAGATATTCATTATGTTTCCTCATTATCTCATAACTGAGTGAAATAAAATGAATTGGAATCTTGCATTTATTATAATTAACCAAACCATTTATGTAATGTGCCATCACAATCATCATAATATTGTCTCTCTAGGCATACATACCAACAAGTACATCAAACAAAACTCGTAAAACTCTGAAAGACTACCTGGAAGGAGTTTTACTAGATGATTGAACAATGATCCATAGACGCTGACATCCTGAGTATATGGAAAGTTCAACCCTTTCTAGGTTTGCATTTTGCAAGGATAGAAATATGCATGGTCTGGATCTCATTAATTAAATTAAGGAGTTGAATCTATTGAAGTAAGTATATGGTCTATGGTGGGGAACCCCCCAACCCCAGTATCTCATAATAGTTGATTAAATCTTAGACTTGATTAGTTTTTGTTTTTAAAATCTTAATTTCATGTTTTCGTTATGTCTCTCTCCAAAATCAGATCTTAAATATTGGTCTTAGAATTGTTTTGATTAAAATTATTAATCATGTTATTCTAAGGGATCGACCCTTTTATTGTATTACAATTAATTTGTTCTCTTACTGGCGTGTTGATTTCTTCTTAAAGGTTAAAATCTTGGTAATCATATTCCTTAGTCTTAGTATTTCTTCTCATGTATAGATTAGTTTCCTTAAAAAAATCATGTAATTCCATCAAGGAGTTACATTTGGTATTAGTGCCCAAATATATCAAATAATATTTAATAGCCTGTAATTTCAATTAATCAATAGAATTGTAAAGAAAATTATTAGGCCATGCTCTAAGGGTAATGGTGTCTATAAAGGATCACGACTTTAAAGGTCACCAATATTTTCCTCTGCACCATTAATCTGGTATATGGGGACTTCCTAAGCTAATGCGAGACTTGCCTGGACAAAACATAGGGTTTTTCTGAAATAGTTATTTTTTCTCATCTCTAATTTCGTCCTCTTCTCATCTTTTTTCTTAATAAACACATAAATATACTTCCTTCCTCATCTCAAGTTAGAATTTTGAGAAGAAGTAGGATTAAGGCATCCTCTTCCAAAATGAAATACATACAATGTTAAGTAGAGAAATAAATGAGAAAGATGTGACATGTAGTGTATGTCCCTATAGCGAGGAACCCAGAAACACTTAGAGAGCTTGGGATACCCCATCTATCCAGGAAGGACTTGAGTTGATAACCCAATAGCGTATGAAAACCTTAGTGGGTCAAGAAAATTAGGGCTGCCAACGGGGTGGGTTAAGGCTTATCCTTACCCTTACCCTCTAAAGAATAGCAGGTAAGGGTAATTACCCACCTCAACAAGTCCCTTGCCCTATTCCCTACTGGGTAAACGAGGAGGGTAAGGGTAAATGGTGAATTTCATTGAATAGACACAATGTAATACTAAATACAAAAATGGAAACCAACTCATTCACGAGAATGTATAAAGTAAACATGCATAAAATTTATGAAAATCTAATTGTTGCTAACGATTACATTATATATCCAAGTATCCAAAATCAATTTGTCATGTTAAGTCAATAAAGATTTTTAAAAACACAATAAAAATGTTACAGACACACCAACTAGTGTTTCCGCAGCAATATCTAAATGACACTCATGAGTCACATCACATGTACATTATAAAATACAATGACATATTAATATACACACCAACTAGTGTTTCCACAACAATAGCTAAATGATTCTCATGAGTCACTTCTCATGTGTTACATTATGTAATATAATGGAATATTGATATACAACACAACATTACACAACACAAATCCATAATGAAATTATGAAAGAATTATAATGATACCAAATAACTTTGTGGGTATGATGGAGTTAGAACTTACACCAAAAGATTTGTCTTCCAATGGAAGTCCTAATGTGCACCAAAAACCCTAGGGAGTTGATGTTCTCTCTAGGTTTACCTACAACTGGTGTTAGATAAATGCTCCAACCCCACAAGAGTGTGGAAGCCTTATCAGAGTACATATTTAGGATCAAACCCAAAGGACAACATTAAGAATCTGAGTGTCTTTCTCTCATTTCGTATCGAGCTAAGTCAATCATCTAAGACCAAAAGTTTGATTTGAGTTATTTAATCTAAAACATGCAAAAGTAAAGGCAAGAATAAAAACTAGTCTGAGGATTAAAATCTAAGATTAGCAAATGATGATGGATCACTGGGGTGATGCGGGTTTTCACCACCACTACACATGTATTATACCTTTACCAATCATAGCAAGACTTGCAAGCAAGATACATGGATGTTATATAATACTGATGTCTTGTAGGACAAGAGTAATGCACACATCCTTCACGGCTTGAGTAACTCTCAGCCGGTACATGTCTACATGTCAATGAAGAGATGTAGCCTCCGAAGAGAGAACCTTACTCAACCTCATGAAACGTGCATCAGAAAACTAACAAGCGAGCGATAATCATCAATTCAATTAGTATCCTTATAGACTATCCCTCTTTCGAGGAAATAGCTACGAGAAATGTGGGAGTGTTGCAACGTCAACCATTCCCGGACGAATGGTCAAATACCTTGCACCACTCCCTCTGCAGAATGTGTTCCTCGACCCATCAAGGTTGCACTTCTGTACGCCAACTGATTCCATTTCATAGTGAAGAAGTGCAACGATGGAGGTGAGTTTACTCCATCCCTCGGGAAGCATTCCTAGATACTGAAACGGATGCGCGGTGGATACGCACACCAGAAACCAACACTAAATCGGTATTCGAGTCCCAATAGCAGTCATAGACAAACCACAACGAAAGACAATAGATGCATACAAGAACGCGGCCAACATTCAATCATGTATGAAATGATTTAGTATTGAATCAGAAAGATAACATCTTTTAGTACATATTACAAAACATGAGCAGTGGGGCTAGTCCCCGCACCCCAGTGGATGAAACTACTCGCTTCTCATAGAGGGAGCAATAAGGAAATAGAAGAGAGAGAAAGAGAGCATAGTCGGAGCAGAAGAGTAGATCTATGATAGCCCGGTGTAGATCATCATAGTCTTCGAAACTGCTATGTCATGGTCGATGATGCTCATCTCTCCACCTCGATTCTCGTGTCTACCTCTAGGATTACACAAGTAGAATGAGGTGTGGTGTGGCGGAGCAATGGTGGAAGTGGGCTGGCAGTGGAGCAACCTTCTAGACTTCTGGCTCTAGTCCCAGTCCGACAACCTTGGGCCGTAGTGAGATAGATGTCCAAGACCATGCCTCTACCCTTCTATTTATAAGCTTGGCTTGTGTCTTGGACGAATTGGGTTTGTTCTACAAATTACCCAAAATATCTTGGTCTATCTGGTTTTTTGGGTGCTCATCCATACAGTTTCCAGCCTTTCGGTTTGGGAACTTAGGGCCGTCATACGGTCTTAGAGAGACCGAACAGAGAGACCGAACAAAGAGACTGAATGCTCCTCTTCACATGGCTTCCCAAAACTAATTTCCGTTAATTCCTCTTGAGAACGATCGCCTCCATTCGGTTTGGGAACGTAGGGCCGTTATACGGTCTTGGAGAGACCGAACGCTCCTCACCATACGGTCTTGAAGATTTCTCCCATACGGTCAACTAATCCACATAGTCTTTCATCATGCGCTCCACACGGTTTGGAGCAATGTTCTAAAAAGCGATAATCGGTGTATGGGTGGAGAGGGTACCGAATAGAGTATATACGGTATGTGGGAGTATAAGTGGGAGAATATTCAGTTTTAATCGGTTTTGATTTTTTTTCTTTCTATATTAATCATAAAGATATGTAAATTATATATTGACCATATAATCATGACAATGATAAGTAATTTGAAACATTTATAAGTAATACACTAATATTGCATTCATAAGTAGTTAAAAACATTGATGAAATTAGAGAAGAAAACTTTGATAAGTAATTACAAGCATTGATATGTCATAGACTAATATCACATTAATAAGTAATTAGAAACATTGATAAGATATAGACTAATATTGCATTAATAAGTAATTAGAAACATTGATAAGTCATAGAATAATATTGCATTAATAAGTAATTAGAAACATTGATAAGTGATAAGACTAAAATTGCATTAATAAGTAACTTGAAACATTGATGAAATTAGGGAAAAAACATTGATAAGTAATTAGAAACATTGATAAGTCATAGACTAATATTGCATTAAGAAGTAATTAGAAACATTGATGAAATTAGAGAAGAAAACATCAATAGTAGGGATCAGTTCAATAAACACTAACTATAAACTTATTGAGAAAACATGAGGAGAAGACCAAATATGTAAATTGGAAGAAGAGAATGTAATTGTAATGACCAATAGTAGTATTAGAAAAAGTTAATGTAAAAAAAAATTATTACTAGCATTTGATTTTGAAAATCGCCGATTAATCAGCGCTGGACCGATTATAGGTCGATTATTCATAATCAGAGCGGTAGACCCCCAAAAAGGAATATTCGACCAATTATTCGGCCTAATCGGCTGATTTCCTGAACAGTGGTTTGGGGCAATCAATCCCTGACAGTGCCAATCGGTCTTTGAGTCCTACCTTGCCTGTGTGGTCTTAGAGGAAGGAACGCTGCCACCATTCATATGGTTTTGCAAGCATCAGTTGCCGCCTAACGGTCTTGGAAGATCGATTGTGAGTGTTCAGTATTAAAACTGATTGCGACTGATTAGTTTTAGGGGTCATCGTCTCTCCTCACTGGCAGAGGCAGGTTGTTTGCAGGTTGCTACTTAGGCGAAGCAGGTGGAGAGAAGGATGTTGTCCTGCAATGGCAGATGTGTGCTGGAGTTGGTGGTGACGAGATGATTGCAGGTCTCGACAGAAGTAGGTGCTGTCAGAGAAGGTGACGAGATCAGTGGTGTTGTGGATCGACGACTATGGCAAATGTTTGAAATCAGAGAGGCGTGAGGTAGGGGATGACGCACCACAGCCATGTTGAGGCACCACGGTCATGGTGATGTTGCTGTCCTACGACCGTGCTACCTTGCACGGGCATGGAAGGTGGGAACTTGGGCTCTGGTGATGTTGTGCCACGAATGTGGCATGACACCACGGTCGTGGTGAGGCTACAGCCCCACGGCCGTGCCGCCTTGCACGGGCGTGGCGCATGAGAAGACTTGGCACTGTTGGCGATGTGCCACGGTCGTGGCGTGACCAGCATGGTCGTGGCGGGTGGAGACTTGGCATTGTTGGTGATGCACCACGGTCATGGCGTGACCAGAACGGTCGTGGCGGTAGAGACTTGGCACTGTTGGCGATGCTCCACGGTCGTGGCGTGGCAAACATGGTCGTGGCGATTGTTCTGCTTCATGATCTTGATTTATTGTTGCACGGGCTTGAGTTAGGCTCCAAACGGTCTCTGCTGGCCTATCAATCTTGAGATCGAATGGGCTCGAATGGTCTTGAGACCGAATGGGCTCAAACGGTCTTGAGACCGAATGGGCTCAAACAGTCTTTAGACCGTTTGGGCTCAAACGGTCTTGAGACCGTTTGGGCTCAAACGGTCTTGAGACCGTTAGAGTCAAAGTTGTAGGGGTCATGACCATTGGCAAAGGTTGAGGATGATCTGCAGAGGAGAGAGAACATGAGTAGGGGAAGATGAGATCAAATAAACTGGAAACTAGGGTAATTAGCACTAGTGATGCACTATTTACATGAAACTGGAGAGATGCTTAGAGTAAACCAAAACAAGGGTAATCCAGTCGATAATAGGCACAAAATACCTAGAATTGGCGATTGAGAGGATGAATATGGGGGATTCATCACCACACCGAACTTAAGCGTTGCTCATCCTGAGGAACGAAAAAGCCTAAGACGGTCACCAAAACACATGTTTGTCTTGAAATTCCATGAAAAATGAAAAGAAAATGAGGCAGAACAAAATTAGGGAAAAAACATCAGAAACCCTTTGAATTGGTGACTGAGGATGGATCTGGGGGATTCATCACCCCACACCGAACTTAAACATTGCTCATCCTGAGGAACGAAACACTTAAAATAGTCGCCAATGAAATTGTTCATCTCATGGTTGCCTCATCCTTATGTCATATCATAATTTTGTTCATGGCTCGTATTGATATAACATCAAGGCTTTCTTAGATCACAAAATACATCTTATGATATCCTTGTTTCTGAGTTCATTTTACTAAAGTATTTCCTTCTCACTCTCTGTTGTATCGACAATATTTAAAAGTTTTATGAGACTTTGAAAAGACCCACAAAATCAAGCAAATGTGTATCCGTCGCTGGTTTTTCTAAGAAAAGGAAAGAGTAGGGGTGTGATCAAGAGATAAGAGTCTCTCCTCTAAATTATTCAAGACTCTTATTATTGGTGGATCCATCAAGATATTTTGAGTGTTTTGTGCACAACTCTGGTTGACTTTGCCTTACACCCGATTTTTTTCTAAAGGTAACTCAGAAGTGTGTATAGGTTGGCTGTAAGGCTTTTGGCTATTTTACCTCTTCGAGAGGAGGTAAGGGGTCATTTTTGGATCCTTAGGATCTCACTACCGGTCACGACACATCTGCCTTTGTGAGGGCAGCTAATGTACCAGCCGGGCGAGACCTTTATCAGTTATCCTTATTCAGGGCACAACTCTCATGTTTTTATTCCCACTCTGGCTTTTATTCATTCTCACTTGGCTTGGGAGAAAGGGTATTTTTGGATTTTTGTATGTTTGGGCTGCCAAGCCTCTTTTTGTAATTGGGGTAGATTTTTCACCAACCTCGGTATGTGCACAATCATCATTGTATACTCTTTGAATCAATAAGGGAAGGTGATACGCCCATGTTATGTAATGAGGGGTACGGAAGAAGCAGTAGTGGAAAAAGAGGTGTGGTGTACCACACCGAACTTAGAGTTCGACAGAGGTGTGGTTTATCACACCGAACTTAGAGTTCGGCGGAGGTGTGGTTCACCGCACCGAACTTAGAGTTCAACAATGTTCTAGTTTTCACTAGAAAGGAGCGTGCGTGCCACACCAAATTGAAAGCTTTGGCATGATTGATGAGAAGAAGGGTATGAAAATGAAGGAAGAAATGTAGAAGAGAGTTCGGATCATAATGTCGTTTGCTTATAGATTCCATATGATGGGTTCTTTTTCTCCGTCACACTCTGCTCAAAAAGTGACAAGATAGAACTTCAAATGAGAATTCCATACAGCAGATCCATTATTCAGTTAGAGGCGTGATGCATTTGATCTATCTCAGACTTATTGAGGCTTATCATTCTTATGGAGGATATGACATTAGGGACTATACAAGATGAAATCATTTATTGGTAAGTTTTAAGCATAGGTTCCTTGAGGATTTGCAACTGAAAGAGGTGATGAACGCAGATTCGAAAAGAAAAAGCCGACTAGGTAAAGGCTTTATTTTAGAAGGCTACGAAAATGCAGAAAAATTACGAAAAAAGGAGATAGAATGGAGAAAGAAAAAATAGTAAAGGTAGAGGGTGGAGTGAGAGTCATACCACCCGCCATCCACCTCGAACTTATGAGTTTGCCCATTTTTGAACAAATACTAGGTTCGAGATGGAGGGGAAGGTTTGCGTAGGCTTAATCAGGCGGTCCTCGTCGTTGGAAGAAGGTCCCACAAAGATGCTTCATGAGGGTCAGAACTGAGAGCAAGGAAGTGGCATGGACAACTTGTGGCAACTCAAACAGGTTTTCTGGACGACTTGAAAGCACATTTCTTTCACCTATTTGTCTATCCAGAAGAATCCAGAGACCTTCCCCCATCAGTGGGGGAGGTGAAATATAAGCAATTGAGACTGGGGGGCAGATGAGTAATCGAAGCATTGTTTATTTGTGTCCTCCAGTTGTGGCTCACCCTCAAAATTTAAAGTAAAACTACTTTCTCCAACATGCAGAGCAGTTGATTGCGGGTCAGACACTTGAACTTCCTCCTGTCCTGGATCGGGTGGTGGATCTAGTTCAGACTTCATTTCGTCACCTGGCTTTTATTGTGTAAGATATGGTAGCCAAGATGATGATTCTTCATCAGAGGAGTTATTGTGAGAAGCATCCTCATCTTTATCAATGTCGAAATTGATAAGAGTGTCATTCGTTTCTTTGGAATTTTGTTTAGAATTTTCCTCATAGAACAATCTTAATTCATCCAAGTAACTAGAAGAGGATTCGACTGGTGGGACGAACTCTTGCTCAGTTAGAGAAATCATGGGATTCTGAGGTAGAGATTCCAATGATATCTCTTTAAGGGAGGGATTGGTTCATGAAAATATGTTTTGAAGACTAGAATCTCCCGATGACTCTGTTTCTTCGAAGTTGAGACTAGAATACTCCATTTCTGAGCCAGGTTGTTGTTCTAGCATTTCTTCATAGTACTCCTC
This sequence comes from Alisma plantago-aquatica, assembly GCA_963693085.1. Taxonomy (NCBI): domain Eukaryota; kingdom Viridiplantae; phylum Streptophyta; class Magnoliopsida; order Alismatales; family Alismataceae; genus Alisma; species Alisma plantago-aquatica. The sequence goes on from OY856415.1 coordinate 25,098,969, forward strand.
CAATTCTATTGAGTGCTCGGGAAGAGCTATTACGGGAAAAATGGAACCTTGTGCAGGTAATGGAAGTATCTCATTCTCTTGAATGTGTGGTGGCTCAGGAGGAGCTTTTTCATAGGGATGAGTTGCTATAAGAGGGCAAGTTAGTGACTCGATGTCCTCCCACATGCCCTTTTTGTCATTACAAGAGTCTACGGAAATTTCGTAATCCATTCCAAAATCAAGAGGTGGTTCATGTTTTTCTTCATAATGCACTGTCAACTCGTTCAAGTGACTAGAAGGAGATTTAATAGAAAGATCATGCTCTTGTTCGAGGAATGGCTCCGTCTGGACTTCTTGTGGTGGTGGTAACTCAGGTAACATCATCTCATGAAAAGGACCAGTCATAGGATCGTCATCTTGAGACCCGTCATCCTCCCTTGATTCTGTTTCATCAGTGAGAGTGGTATGGTCCATTTCTAAATCAAGATCTTGATCAGTCCTATCCTCAAAGTCTGTTCCTAGATCAGTCAAATGATCAGAAATTTCTTCATAAGGACAGTTCAGATCTTATTCCAGAAGTGGAGACATTTGATTTTCTTGCATAAAGGACATATATTTATCTGAATCGGTCACATATCCATCTGAGTCTGACTATGAAGGAGTGTAGAGTCCTTGCGACATAAACCCTTCTTCTATGGATTTCATTGATGAGACAGTTGAAGTTGAAGAGATTTTGTCATTGAGGGAGTCGATTATCGTCAATTGCTCTTCAGTGGTTGGATTTGAGTCTATGAAGTCAGAAGGTGGGTAAGTGTTGAAGTTTATCCCCCATTGATCTCTTGACTATAGAAAATCCCCATATTGGTTACTCAATCTTTCACCTAAGGGCCTAGTGTAGGTATCATTTTCCGAGTCAGGTCTTAGCTCAAAAGATGATTCTTTCTCTTGTAATGTTGTGAAGAAATCGTCCTTGGGTTCAGTTATTAACTCTAAAGATAATTCCTCACCTTACACTGATGCTTGAAGAACATTGGAAGGCATATCCCACATGATTTCATAATCATCATCGTAATTGATTGCAACATGTGGACTAGGGATGTGCTTGGTTGAAATTGGTGGCTGTTCTACATGTTGCTCAGGAGCGTTGATAAGTTACATAAGTTGATCAAGATCGGATATCAACTTCTTGGTCGTGACTGTCTGATCAGCTAGTTGTTGAGCCATTGATGTCTGTAAAGCTCGTAGTTCTTCCATCAATGTGTGTCGATCTTAATGAAAAGGCTCTTCAATGCACCTGTTGGGTTGATATTGATAATAGCTCTCCTCATCATAACATTGATTTGCAATATTGTTTTCCAGGTTCCCTCCTACATTGCAGTCTATGCCTTGAAATCCGCCATAGTTAGGTTTTTCGTAGTAGCCTCTAGGGTGATATGGATTATAACTTGTGTTATATCCATAGTTGTATGAAGAAGCTGCTTTGAGTTTCCCAACTATACGATTCGTGATTACTTGATGCAGAGCAATCATGTAGTGAGGAGGGATGTTTAAACAGTAGATCGATGCATGAGAATAGTCACCACAAAATTGACAACTATTGGTTGGTGACACTGATTGCTTCATTTTGAAGAGAATTGGTACCTAAAATTAGAGAACGAGTTTATTAAGCTTGACCAACCACTTCAAATCCAAGAAGATATGCAAGATTAAGTCCTTTACTTTTAGGTTTTTGAAAAGAAAATGAAAAACCCTAGAGAAACCTAAATCGACACGGAATTCGAAAAAGGCGATTCTTACACCATTGTCCCCGGCAATGACGCCATTTCTTGATGGAGCTAGAACTTACACCAAAAGATTGCTCTTCCAATGGAAGTCTTAATGTGCACCAAAAACCCTAGGGAATTGATGTTCTCTCTAGGTTTACCTACAATTGGTGCTAGATAAATGCTCCAACCCCACAAGAGTGTGGAAGCCTTATCATAGTACATATTTAGGATCGAACCCAAAGGACAACGTTAAGAATCTGAGTGTCTTTCTCTCATTTCATATCGATCTAAGTCAATCATCTAAGACCAAAAGTTTGACTTGAGTTGTTTAATTTAAAGCATGCAAAAGTAAATGAAAGAATAAAAACTAGTCTGAGGATTAAAATCTAAGATTAGAAAATGATGATGGATCACTGGGGTGATATGGGTTTTCACCACCACTACACATGTATTGTACCTGTACCAATCATAGCAAGACTTGCAAGCAAGATACATGGATTTTATACAATACTGATGTCTTGTAGGACAAGAGTAATGCACACATCCTTCACGGCTTGAGTAACTCTCAGCCGGTACATGTCTATGTGTCAATGAAGAGATGTAGCCTCTGAAGAGAGAACCTTACTCAACCTCACGAAACGTGCATCGGAAAACTAACAAGCGAGCGATAATCATCAATTTGATTAGTATCCTTATAGACTATCCCTCTTTCGAGGAAATAGCTATGAGAAACGTGGGAGTGTTGCAACGTCAGTCATTCTCGGCTGAATGGTCAAATACCTTGCACCACTCCCTCCGTAGAATGTGTTCCTCGACCCATCAAGGTTGCACTTCCGTACGTCAACTGATTCCATTTCATAGTGCAGAAGTGCAACGATGGAGGTGAGTTTACTCCATCCCTCAGGAAGCATTCCTAGATACCGAAACGGATGCGTGATGGATACGCACACTAGAAACCAACACTAAATTGGTATTCGAGTCCCAAGAGCAAACATAGACAAACCGCAATGAAAGACAATAAATGCATACAAGAACGCGGCCAACATTCAAGCATATATGAAACGATTTAGTATTGAATAGGAAAGATAACATCTTTTAGTACAGATTACAAAACATGAGCAACGGGGCTAGTCCCCACACCCCAGTGGATGAAACTACTCACTCCTCATAGAGGGAGCAACAAGGAAAGAGAAGAGAGAGAAAGAAAGCATCGTCGGAGCAGAAGAGTAGATCTGTGATAGCCCGATGTAGATCGTCACAGTCTCTGGGACTACTCCGTTGTGGTCAATGACGCCCATCTCTCTGCATCGATTCTCGTGTCTACCTCCGAGATTACATGAGTAGAATGAGGTGTGGTGTGGAGGAGCAATGGTGGAAGTGGGCTGGCAGTGGAGCAGCCTTCTGGACTTCTGGCTCTGGTCCCAATCCGACAGCCTTGGGCCGTAGTGAGATAGATGTCCAAGACCATGCCTATACCCTTCTATTTATAAGCTTGGATTGTATCTTGGACGGATTGGGTTTGTTATGCAAATTACCCAAAATATCTTGGTCCATCCGGTTTTTTTGGGTGCTCATCCATACAGTTTCCAGCCTTTCAGTGTGGGAACTTAGGGCCGACATACGGTCTTAGAGAGACCGAACAGAGACCGAACAGAGAGACCGAACAGAGAGACCAAATGGTCCTCTTCACACGGTCTCCCAAAACCGATTGCTGTTAATCCCTCTTGAGAATGATCATATCCATTCGGTTTGGGAACGTAGGGCCGTTATACGGTCTTGGAGAGACCGAACGCTCCTCGCCATACGATCTTTAAGATTTCCCCCATACGGTCAACTAATCCACATTGTCTTTCATCTTGCACTCCACACGGTTTGGAGCAATCGATCCCTGACAGTGCCAATCGGTCTTTGAGTCATACCTTGCCCATGTGGTCTTAGAGGAAGGAACATTTCCGCCATTCATATGGTTTTGCAAGCATCGGTTGCTTCTTAACAGTCTTGGAAGATCGATTGTGAACGATCAGTCTTAAAACCGATTGTGACCGATTAGTTTTAGGGGTCGTCAGCTCTCCTCACTGGCAGAGGCAGGTTGTTTGCAGGTTGCTACTTAGGCAAAGCAGGTGGAGAGAAGGATATTATGGTGTGCTGGAAGATGTGCGCTGGAGTTGGTGGTGACGAGATGATTGCAGGTCTCAGCAGAAGCAGGTGTTGTCAGAGAAAGTGACGGGATCGGTGGTGTTGTGGATCAATGACTATGGCAAATGTCTGAAATCAGAGAGGTGTGAGGTAGGGAATGGCGTACCACGTCCATGTTGAGGCACCACAGTCGTGGTGATGCTGCTGTCCTACGGTCGTACTGCCTTGCACGGGCGTGGTGGGTGAGAACTTGGGCTCTGGTGATGTTGTGCCATGGCCGTGGTGTGACACCACGGTCGTGGTGAGGCTACAACCCCACGACTGTGCCGCCTTGCACAGGCGTGGCACATGAGAAGACTTGGCACTGTTGGTGATGTGCCACGGTCGTGGCGTGACCAGCACGGTCATGGCAGTTGGAGACTTGGCACTGTTGGCGATGCGTCACAGTATTGGCGTGACCAGGACGGTCGTGGTGAGGGGAGACTTGGCACTATTTGCGATGCGCCACGGCTGTGGTGTGGAAAACACAGTCGTGGTGATTGTTCTGCTTCATGATCTTGATTTATTATTGCACAGGCTTGAGTTAGGCTCCAAACGGTCTCTGCTGGCCTATCCGTCTTGAGATTGAATGGGCTCAAACGGTCTTGAGACCGAATGGGCTCAAACGGTCTTGAGACCATTAGAGTCAAAGCTATAGGGGTCATGACCGTTGGCAAAGGTTGAGGATGATCTGCAGAGGAGAGAGAACGTGAGTAGGGGAAGATGAGATCAAATAAACTGGAAACTAGGGTAATTAGCGCTAGTGATGCACTATTTACATGAAACTGGAGATATGATTAGTGTAAACCAAAGCAAGGGTAATCCAGTCGATAAGAGGAACAAAATCCCTAGAATTGGTGACTGAGAGGATGAATCTGGGGGATTCATCAGGGTACAAGCATGCAAGATATAAAAAAATGAAGATATGAGACCACATACAAGTGGTGTAAGTATTTCCTTGCAATCTTGGCTACCAACTTCATCCCACAAAGCCAAAGATTTTTAGATTCCACAACACCAAATTGGATTTCGTGGGGTGCAATAGATCAAAGAATAATAAGACACCATCTTCAAACTGTTGGATATGTATGAAAAAATGTGGACAACTCAAAATATCATACACCAAAGAGAAATTCTACATATTGTTCAAATATTTGGTCTCAACCTAAGAAGGGAATGAACATGTTGCATTTTTTTAATTACAAAATGACAATAAGCACAAAAGGGGTTTATGAAGAAGTCGATCATTATATGATACTAACAGAAATAAACAAAATCTTTTCAATATATATATATATAAATGAAAAAAAAGAAATAAGCATGATAAACTTGAAGCAACGACCGACGACAACCTTAAGTGATATTTACTAGCAATGAATCAGGGAGGAGCATGTTGTATATTAGAGTGGAAGGAGCAGTGTATATCTCATGCAAAAATCTAGGCCAATCAGTTATCAATTTCTCGGTGGATCTTGGATAAGTGTTCGTCGTTGGAACATGGAGTATAATTGTCGTCTGGTGTGCATTGCGGAGCACATATAAGAGCCCAAAAGCGCACACCTTTGCACTAAATATGGAGGTTAGAGGATAACAAGGTTGGATCTTGGAGTAAGAAAAATATTAGGGTGGGTTAGGTTGTAGCTGTGTGCCTGTGAGCTGTGGTGTTCGGATAGAGATGGATGCATATATGAGGGAGGCCGCGTTGTGACTTAGTACTAGGGTTGGGATATTTTTTGTTACAACCCCAAGGTATATATGTATTATTTTTACTCTGACTATGAGCGGGTGATAGGGTAAACGAGTATGGATAAAGTTCACACCTTATTTTCCCCTTTTAATGGAATGGGTAAGCGGGTAAAGGGTAAACGGGTAACAAAAATCCTTGCCCTTACTATTACCCTACAATATGGATAAAGGGTAAAAGGATATACCCTTACCCATTGATAGCCCTAAACAAAATCATAAAACCCTAATATATAGGGTGTAGTCCATAACCTTATCCCCAAATCTAATCAAGGGTATTGGGAGTAGTTTGGTTGATATAATTACCCTACCCTAACCAACCCTAAGTAAGGACAAAGAAAACAGAAAATCCAAATTGGTTTGAGTAATCTAGTGTGAATAATCTAAATTAGATACCTTGGTTTCCCATGCATGCAAGTTGGTGTAGTCATGCATGCATATAAGATAAACATAAATGATTTGAACATATACAAGTATTAAACGTAGGTAATTAGTGGTTACATAAAAGTAAACATAAGACATTGTACTCACATTTACTGGTGTCCCGACCTGGGATGGGTCAACCCAAGAAAGGTGAAAAACCTATGGTATAGGCATAAACCTTAACCTGTGAGACCAGGTTGTGGCTAGAAAGCCTAACCTCCTCCTTAAAGCATAGAAGGCACCTTAAGTTAGGATCTTCTTTAGAAGTGTGATTTGACCAACCTTATTTTGAAATTTGAGGTAACCTTATACATCCTCAAAGTTAACCTTAAAGGAACTATATGTGACAGGATGAGGCATGGGAGCCCTTAACCCTACCTAATAAAAATAAGTTGTTCTTGCTAAATTGTAAAGGTAATTCCAATGTATATTAAATGTGATTACCTTGAAGAGAGGAATCCCAAGGTAAATATGTAATGCCAAGTAAAGTACATTGAAGAAATGTAATAATTGATCATCTAATGTATATAAGCCCTATTGACACCAAGTCTAGAAAAGAAGGTGTGCGTCTAGCTTAATGCCCTGGATGCATAAACGGATAGGAATGCATACTTTGGTTAGAGATATCTCAAGTAAAATGTGAAAGGAATTATATGAAAGACATATAGAGATAGACTCTCCTTGAGCATGATGAGTCATGGGATGCAAAAATATAATAATATTAGTTACCCTTTACCTACGACAAGGTGTAATTAATAAGAGAAATACTTTAAATTTATGATATCTCAATAAATTCTAGGCATGGTAGATCCATAAGTAAACACTAGGGTTAAGTAGGGATGCATAAAGGTACATAAGACCTAATAGGTAGGATGTGATCATTCCCTAAGTGCATAAGGGCCATGGTTTTAGGAGAAAGACATCAATGTGCACACAAGGCCCTTGGGGTCAGGGGAATGGCCACCTCTATGAGTACATAAGGCTCGAGGGGTCAATGGGAAAGGCATTCCATAAGTACACAAGGCCCTTGGGGTTAAGAGGAGATCACCCAATGACACCCATACCCCTAGAGGCCTTACAAGGATTGCTAAGGCTAAAGCTACAAGAGATGTAGATAAAAAGAATATAAGAAGTTCTGTATTAATAGTTGGGAAAAACCATAAAGGGAGTTTTGCATAAACTTAAAAATAACACTATCTCTTGAGTTCAAGAAATTTAAGGAAATTTTTGAAATTAAAATGTAGTTAGGGTTTGAAGTCATTTTTAAGGATGACTCATCCTCTTTTTTGAATTGAAGAATAATGTATGGTACACCATCTCTACACATGGAGTAGGATGAATATATTTGGATAACAACTAAATATTTTTTTATCTTATTTTGGGTTTGATAAATAGGGTAGTCATATGTGATACATACAAGTGACATATGATGTTAAATACTTTAAGTTGAAATGAACCACATGAGCTAGGGTATAGTGGTGTTACCTGACCCTTACAAGGAAATAGATGAATAATAGGTTTGAAACCTAAGTGAAAGTGAAATCAACAAGTGGAAGTGAAATCAAAAAGTGAAAATACAATCACCAAGTGATAGAATCATGCAATAAATGAGAATATGGAAATACCCTTGGATTGAATTATGGTTCCAACCTCAGTAACATGAGAATTTTCTTATCAATACAAGTTATTAAGGGAAATTTAGCTAAAACCTATCCAAGAAATGCTGCTAGTCCTGAAGTTTGAGACTAATATGAGTTATCATGAAACTTAACCTAATTAGGTTTGAATTTTAGGAAAATTCCTTTATAAGGAGGGGTAAATGTAAGATCCTCAAACTTTTTAAATTTTGATTCTATGATATGATTTATTAATAATTTATTGAGTTACAATTTAAGACAATTAAGTAATATTAGAATGTGAGTATGACTTTGATTGAATAGGGATGATGATTTAAGATCTTGACTTAGAGTAAGCGTTAAATTTAAAGTAACATTGATCAAATGTGTCATTTAAGGATTCAATTGACACCTTATATTAGCTCCAACCTCAAATTATAAATTAAGAATGTAACTAATACTATGGACCCTTTGGAAGACCAAGGAATGGGCCATGGGCACTAGGAACGGATTCAAACCCAATTGGGCTAATTAAGGTTTACATATGTGTCCTTGGAATATAAAATGAGGAATTTAATACCTCGTGATGACAATTAATAACATGGATAATTTTAGTTGAATGATAAATATATAATTAGATTATAAATGAGATTTCACAATATTTCAAGTAATCTGGTGATAGGTAATTTATTAAATAATTATTTAGATTGTAAATGGAAGCTAAGCTTTAGTTAATTAGATGATGAGTTAAGGACTTATATTTTGAGAAATGATAGATAAGAGTAGTATGTGGATTATTCCAATGTTTGGGATTAAATGGACAAGTGGCATATCCTATAAAGATATTTCTACCATCAGTGCTTTATTCAAAAAAGAATTTAAAAGAATTTTGCTAAGAAGAGTCCACGCGGACCCGATAAGTGAATTCAGGCAGTGCCACATAAGAGAAGTCCTCTATCACCCAAACTCTAATGAGTCTTGTGTATAATAGATTTCCTGACTACCCTAGTTTGTCTCCCTTTATGGACTCTCTCTCTCATCTATGCCTACTATTGGCTCCCAAAGGATAATGATAAATCAACTAACCCTGATTTGGCAGTTATCCCCAGTAGATGAGATAATGCCTAAATCATAGAAATTCAAGGAAGCTAGGTCTGATTAGTTAACGATTCCTTGCTAATCCATAGGCCTAAATAAGACTTTGGGAAGCATAAGATTGACCCCCAGAACCCTTCCATCCTCTCAATTTCCATCAAGATGCTCTAAAGCTCCTCATTGGACTCCATCTCCCTCACTAGTGACACAAACCTTAACCCAACAACATATATCTTTGGAAAATTTACTTGGCCTAGAACTCTTACAAGGTTGCATGAGGGTGATCCAACCCATAGGAGGATACAAGGAAGTCCATAGGAATGTCCCCATTCTCCATCTACTGGAGCATAAAGCTCCTCGTCAGGAAGCCTGCACCAACCATGGTGAGACCTCATAAAGAGTGAAGGTTCATCGTTATGCCTCCAAGAACCAATTTCAAGCCTTAGTAAGCCCGCATGTACTAGTAATTCCTCTCTTCTAGTCCCTCATCTTTTTAGTAGGTATTCATCTTGTAAGTAGGTTCTACTTGTCACCTTAGACCACCCGGAAAGGATCGACGAGTTCATCAAATGCCATCAAACTTGACTGTGACTTTGGTTGGCATTACCAAGCAGTGGGAATGAGAGTCAACCATCTAGTTGACCTTGCCATGGTTGTTGGGTGTGAGCTACTGGTAGGGATGAAGAATCCCAGGGTCAAGGTTACCATTTTGTCCCTATGCGTGTGATAATGAAATAAATATCACAAGGACAATTGTGATGTATTTCCTTTCCCAAAGAACCGACCCAGTTGGAGCTCTAAGTTGTTGGGGCACCAAACCATTGTCTAGAGCCAGTCCCATGCGACTGATATAGATGATGTGATAGTCAATGACATGGAAATAAATGACCGATCCATTATATTAATCATATTTTATGTGTAGTATACAAATGGTAGCTCTAAATATATAGAAAGCATATATGGAATTAATACAAAAAATGTGTACACCATTAATAAATGATTTTGGTACATCGATCTTATCCTAGTTATAAAACTATACGTAATACATGAATCAAATGTGAATATCATATGCAAACCCTAGATCTTATGGTTAATGCACTGGACATGTTGAGTTGGTGTTATGATCTGATATTGTTGAGTATAATGAGATCACTAGATAATGATGATGGTGATGATGTATATTTCAGGTATCTAAAGTCAATAATCATGTACATGTGGAATTAGGGTTATTAAACCAATGTTTATGACTTACTATGATCCCGATCCACATAATTAGATGTAGTCGTTCATAATGGCATGATATGTTAGATATGAAAATTAGGGTTACACCTAATATGTAATTAGAGTTTCTAACCCTTAGAAGTCATGATGTAATGGAATTAGGGTTTGATACCCTTATTCCTATTCCTAGACCAAGATGGCCCTAAACCCTAGTTCATGAAACAAGTTAGGTTTAATTAGTATGTTATGAGTGCATGTTGACACTTTGGGGTATACATACAAGTAGATAATGTTTATTGATTGTGGATGACTTGAATATACTGTGATGATTGCATTGCATGGATATAATTGCATGATCACTCTAGCTATGGTATGTGGTTATTTATGAATAATCACATATATTGAATTATAATATGTTTGTCGAAGAGTTCTTAAGTTTGATGATATAAACTTTTGGATATTTATTTACTTCATGTTCAATGATAATGCCTATATAAGTACCATATAAAGAAACTATGATAATATGGGCCCTGGGTTAGACCTACTAAGGGTTAGTTCAGCTAAGTCTGACGATGGATAGAGATAGGTGATTACACCCAAGGTTGGTTTATCAAAATGAAAATATGAGTTTATATATTTGATTGTTAAAAAATGTATGATGTTATTATATATGCCCACTTTTGTATGCACCCACATACACAATATAGAAATATATTGATCCCTTCTTTTGTTTTTCCGAGTTTTAGGTGATTGCCATATATAAATATAAAGATATGAAGACATGGAGAGTTAGATGGAATCAATTGAAAATATAAAAGGAGGATTTGTTAGGTAGTCTTAGTATTTTTTTCATGTATATGTTAGTTTCCTTTGAAAATTCATTTAACTCCTTAAAGGAGTATTGACTAAACATTTGAATTCAATTAAAGTCAAAGTAATGGAAATTGTTGATTAGTATTGTTTGTAATTTTCTAAATCTAGATCCTAGAAATTTAGGTGTCGCCTCTCAAATTTATTGTCCATCTTAATTGAGTGATATAAAAAAGTGGTGGTCGTGACATTTTCTATCAAAGTTAACATTTTAAAATAATATTTGAAAGTTGATATAAATAATTTAAAGAATTTTATTTTTTAATTAGGGCATGCTCTAAGGGTAATGGTGTCTAGAAAGGATCACACCTTTATGGAATGAAAATATTTCCCTTAGTACCCTTAAGTTAGTATATGAGGACTCCCTGAGCCAATTTCATAAATTACAAGCTAGAACCTCGGGTTTTCCTGAAATAATATTTTCCTAAGTTTTCTCATCTCTAATTTTTCCCTCTTCTCATATATTTACTAAATAAACCCTTAAATGCACTTCCCTACTCATCTCAAATTAGGATTTCCAAAAGAAGTAGGATTAAGGCATCAAGTCTGCTAAAATAATATACATATAATTTTAAGTAGAGAAATAGATGAGAAAGATGTGACATGTAGTGTATGTCCTTATAGTGAGGATAAACCCTAGAAACACCTGGAAAGTTGGGATACCCCATTTGTCCAGGAAGGACTTGAGTGGGATAAGTCAACAGGGTATGAAAAACCTTAGTGGGTCAAGGGAATCATAAAACCCTAATATACATGTTGTAGTACCTAAACCTAACTCTAAACCCTAATATAGGGTATTGGGAGTGGTGTGGTTGAAATAATTACCCTACCCAAACAAACCTTAAGTAGGGGTAAAGGAAAGAGGAAATGCAAATGGGTTTGGGTAAGCCAGATTGAATACTCTAAATATGTACCTTGGTTCCCCATGCATGAAAGTATGTGGCGTCATGCATGCATAAAAGATACACATAAAGGGTTTGAACGTATATGTATGAAACATAGGTCATCCGTGGTTACATAAAAATAAACATAAGGCCATCGACTAATATTTAGGGTTCATGTCCCAAACTAGGGTTGGTCAATCCAAGAATGGGAAAAGACCTATGGGGGAGGTATAACCCAAACTCCATGAGGAGTTTGTGGCTAGAAATCCTAAAATCCTCCTTAAAGCCTAGAAGGGACCAAAAAAGTTAGGTACCTAGAAGTGTGAGTTGACCAATGTCATTTGAGATTTGAGGTTACCTTGGACGTACTAAAAGTACCTAACCCTAAAGGAATGGGATATGATGGGATGAGGCATGGGATCCCTTACCCCTAACTAATAAACATAATGATTTGTCCTTGCTAAATGAAACATGGAATTCTATTGTATATTAAATGTCATAACCTTGAAGAGATAAATCCTAGGGTAAAAATGTAATGGCAAGTAAAGTGCATTGAATAAATGCAATAGTTGTCCATATAGCCTAAGGTATATAAACCCTACTAGCACAAACTCTATAAAAGAAGGGTGTGTGTTTGGATTTTCTTTGGATGCATAAATATACATATGAACGCAAACTTTGGTTAGGGAAATATTTAGTAAAACATTAAAGGAATTATATGAAAGACATATAAGTTATAGACTCCATTTTAGAAGGATTTGTCATGGGGTACAACAATAATGTTAATATAGACCCTTGTCCTAGAGCAAATTAATAAGAGAAATGAGATAAAGTTATGAAACCTCAATAAACCCTAGGTAGGGTAGAGACGTAAGTCATCTCTAGGGTCAAGTTGGGATCAGTAAAGGTACATAAGACCTAAGAGGTCAAGAGGTGATCATGAACTAAGTACATAAGACCGATAACGTTAGAAGAAAGCCATCTGTGTGTACACAAGGCCCATGGGGTCAGGAGAATGTCCACGTCCATGAGTACATAAGGCCCAAGGGGTCAATCTGAAAGACACTCAATAAGTATATAAGGCCCTTGGAGTCAAGTGGAGATCACTCCAAAGATACATATACCCCAAGAGACCTTAAAAAATGGCTAAGGATAATGATATAAGAGATGTAGTTGCAAAGAATATAAGAAGTTATGTAACAATAGTTGAAATAAAATCTTAAAGGGAGTTATAAAATCAAGAATTATGAGAAAAAAACTATCCATTGAGTTCAAGAAACTTAAGAAAATTCGTGGAATTAAAATGTATTTCGGTTTTGAAGTCACTTTGAAGGATGAATCGACCTATTTTTTTTTTAAATTAACGGATAAGGTGTGAATACACCATATCTGCACATGGAATGGGATGAAATTGATATTTGGACTACAATCAAATATTTTGTTGTCTTATTATGGGTGTGGGAGATAGAGTAGCCACATGTGATACATATAAGTGACATGTGATGATGAATACTCTAAGTTGAAATTAATGACATGATCTAGGGTATAGAGGTGTTACCTTACTCTTATACATAAATAGACTAATGCTAGGTTTGGAACACAACTTAAAGTATAATCACCAATTGGAAATGAAATCAAAAGTTGAATATATAATGACAAAGTCAAATTAAAGTCCAAAAGTGACAAAATCATGTAATGAATGATGATGTAGAAATACCCTTGGATTGAATCTGGGTTCCAGCTTCAGTAATATGAGAATTTTCATATCAATAAAAGTTATTATTTGTAATCTTGCTAAACCTATCCAATAAAGTTTGGTAGCCCTAATATTTGAGGATAATATGAGTTATCATGCACCTTATCCTAATTAGGTTTACATTTTGGGGGGGAAATTACTTTATAAGGAGGGTTGAATGTAAGATATTCAAATTTATCATTTTGGGTTATTTGATATGAATTTAGTAATAATTTATTGAGATACACTTTAAGACAACTAGAGTAATATTAGAATGATAGTACGATTCTGATTTTATTGGGATGATGAATTTAAGCTCTAGACTTAAGAGTAAGTCTTCAATTTAAGGTAATATTGATCAAATGTGTCATTTAAAGCTTCAAGGACATATTAGATTAGCTCCAGCCATGAATTCATAATTAATAATGTAATTAATCGTATGGACCCTTTAGAAGATCAGGAATTGGCCATGGGATCTAGGACCCAATTCAAGCCCAAATGGGCCAACCACAATTTATATATGAGTCCTTGGAATATAAAATGAGAAACTCAATATCTGTGATGATAATAAACAACAAGGATAATTTTAGTTGAAGGATAAATATATAAACTTATAAATGATATTTCAAGATATTCCAAGTTTTTTGGTAGTCTAGATAATTTATTAGGTAATTATCTATATTGTACTTGGAAGCTAAGTTTCTAATAATTAGACAACGAGTCAAGGAATTATTTCAACATTTGGGATTAGATAGATGAGTGACGTGGCATGTAGAGATATTTGTGTAATCATGGTTCTATTCAAAAAAGAATTTGGTTACCTGGACTCAGTACGTAGAACCAAGTAGTGTTGCATTAGGGGAGTCCTTCTCCCTCTCCCACACTTTGATGAGTCTCACGTTTAATAGATTCCATGACTACCCCGATATCTCTATCTATCTCTCCCAAGACTCACTCTCTCTCATCTAACCTATTGTTGGCTCTAGGAGGATAAGGAGAACTCAAATAAACCTGATTTAGTAGTTTTCTCTAGCAAATGGGATAATGCCAAAATCACAAAAATTTGATGTAGCTTGGTCTGATTTGTTAATGATGCTTCACTAATACATTAGGATTATATATGGATTTGGAAAACATATACATGACCCCCATAGAACTTCCATCCTCTCAATTTCCATCAAGGTGCTCTGAAGCTCTTCATCAGATTCCATCTCCTCACCAGTGACATGGACCTTGACCCAACAACATAGAGCATCTGTGGAAGATTCACTTGACCTGGAGCTCCACTGAGGGTCTGTAGGGGTGATGTGACCCCCATGGGGATACAAGAAAGGCCATAGGCACGTTCCTATTCTCCAACTACCGAAGCTTGAAGCTCCTCATTGGAAGCCTGCACAAACCACAAAGAGACCTCGTAAAGAGTGGAGGTTCATTATTGCACCTTTAGGAACCTCCTTTGGTCCTTAGAAATCCCACAAGCAATGGTAATTCCTCTCCCCTGATCCTTCATATTTTTAGTAGGTGTTCATCTATGGCGTAGGTACTACCTATCACCCTAGACTACCCCAAAAGGATCAACGAGTTCATTACAATGTATCAAACTTTATTGGACTCCAACTAGCATCACTAGGCATTGGGAACAAGAGACAACCATCTACTTAACCTCACCATGGCTGTTAGGTGTCAGCTCTTGGTAGGGAAGAATAATCTTGAGTTCAAGGTTATCATTTTCTACCTATATGTATGATAATGAAATCAACACCACAAAGGAATTTGGTGGCAAAATATTTCAAACTTTGGCAGATTCATTTCATTCAACATGTAGAGTTTAAGTTATGACACCTTTTATAAAATATTTCAAAATTGGGAAAATTTGGAGAAGCGGTGCCAAATCCCTCCTATTAACATCACGATCTTATTAAAAAGCATAAAAAATAGGAAGGGAAATCTAGATAACCGCACACAACAAATTAACAGAAACCTCATGAATATGCAAAATGAGTGGACAAAATGGCAAAAGTGCAGGAAAATTAAAAATATACACAAAAATGCAAAGAAATGAACTAAATGTCATGAAATGTATGCAATATGAAAAATTAAAGGAAAAATAGATAAAGGTAATCGGTCAATCTATAGAATAGATAATAAGTGCAATAAGAACAAGGGAGTCAAGATAGAAATAGGACCTACGACCCTACCAGCCAAAGTTTTTAAATCATGTTGTCCTCAACACACAACACGAACTAAGAATGATGAGGTGCAATGTCATTGTGGTAGTGACTGACCTGATGCTCCTCCCTAGCATGGTGGGTACTAGTTTTAATGGCCCCAATAGTCCTCCTATGGAGGCAAGTACAAATTGGGGAATCCCTAAAGTGTGCTCCAGTGGTCCTCCTCTCACTGGGGGTTTCTATGTACTTGAACATGTTGAAAGTGGTCTATGTGTTTTATTTGATAATGCACCTATTGTTGGTCCAACCACATACTTTGGTGAGTCTTGTGAATACTCTCCAACTATTCCTAAGTTTCAAACATGTTGTAGGAATTTTTTGAGGGTTGTTGCATTTCATCTAAATATTACAGTCTCCTGATATGATGTGTGTTGCTTTGTTGTCAATACTACTATTGCTCGGTCACATGAGTCTCTCCTTTTCCCTTAGGTAGGTCCACTATTAACTCTCTATAGTTCTCTCTTGTATGTTCATAGTCTCATTGTGATATTAACTCTATGTAACCCGATGTGGATCAAATGCTATCCATGAGTGGGCATGTGATATATGGCATTTCTAGGGTGATATTGGGATATTTTGGGTTGATTTTATAGAATTTTTTTGCATCCCTGATGTTAATCATATATGACCAAACCAAGTAGTTCAGATCAACATATTTGCATACTTTGGTTTTATTAAGGCCACTGAGATTGTAGGTGATGAATAAACCAATGGTGTTACTATACCTACCATGAAAATAAGGGTAGTTCTCTTTGTAGGGATTGAATTCATGTGATCAATAATCATCTCGCCAAGATTTACATACTTAGTTATGATCTACAACTTATCAAAAAAATATCTTTTTGCAGACAACACCCTTGATTGTCTTAACAAGCAAAGATAGTGTTTGCAAAGCTTTTTGAATTTACCATATCATAGGATTGTGTATCCTACTAGTCTTTGAATTTCCAATGTTAAATGTATCTTGGATAGTAACTCTCCTCCAACCAATAGAGTAATCACACTTGGTATATTTATTCAGTAACTCCATTATCAAATTGGACTGCAACTTCAGGATTTGATGTGAAAATATTAATGAATTGCAAGGCCATAAACACCTACATGTTCTTCTCAAACAACCTAAACTGAATCATTTCTTCTCCCTTGAACATAACTTTCTCCATTGTGTTGAAAATTTGTCATGTGAGATCCACATACATTTCTCATGCTTCCATGATTATGTTTTTCAGTCCACACATTGTCATGAATTCTTTAAAGAAACTTTGTATCCCCATAGCTTGCATAGTAGACATGCAAACATAGGGGTGGAAATCACTCTCTTCTTCATGCACTCAGGGTGTAGTAACCCTAGATCTATCTTTGGCTGTGTAGATCCTCTCCTCTTTGCCCTGTCCTAAAAGAATGACTCAAGAAATTTTTCTTTGTGCTTGATCTAGTCAATCTTTAATTGTGACACCACATCTGATTCCTCATCCTCCACCTCATCATCTCTTAAGTCCTCACTGAACTGAACAACCTCCTCCTCCTAGTAAGTGGAATATTCATCCATGGAAATATGAGTAACATTGGGAGTAGCGAGTGTAGGAGGTCGTTTGGGCATTGGAACTGGAAATGTCATCAGATGGGGATGGAGTTGGGGTATGAGAAGGTGGAGTCAATCACGATTCTCTCTTGGTATGGGCTTTAGATGAGGTAATGTTCTTCAACCCCTCCTTCGGGGGTCCCTTCAATGTTTTTTCTAGATTGGAGGAAACATGGAGGATTCTATCGTTCTACTATAGCTGGGAGGAATTTAGGTGGAATTAGAGAAATGGAGGTGAAGAAGGATGGATGTGAGATGATGGAGGTAAGCGGAGGGTCACCAAAGATCGGGGATGCTTCATTGGATCTCAAAGGAGTTTAATAGAGGCTTGAAGTTGAATAGGTCTATCAATGGGTAAGGGTGTACCCTTTTACCCTTTATACATACCCATAGGGTAAGGGTTAGGATTTTTTGCTACTAGTCACCTGTTTCCACATCATCATCTTACCCACTTTATAAACAAGGGAGTGTAAGGAATATACATTATCCATATACTTTTCCCCTTTTCCCCTTATATCTAGACAAAAACTACTAAATATATATTATAGGGTTATCAGATTAAATATCCTAACCCTACAAACTCTCATCCCTTTCCTAAAAAAAAGTGGAGGATCACCCTACAAGTACCACCACATCCACACCCAAAATCTAGCATGTGTTCCAGCCTCCACCTCATCTCCAACCTCCACTTCCACTTCTTCCTCCTCCACTGCTCCATCTTCCATCTTTGCCTCCTCTCCAGCCTCCACTTTAGCCTCATCCTCCATCACTGCTCTAGCCTCAACCTCCACCTTTTCCTCAACTCTAGCCACTTCTTTGGTTCTATATTGACTTTCATTTCTCCCTAGTTTCAACTCCATGAGTGCATCATGGTCATTGGTGACTGAACAATCACTCCTCTAAGATCCAATCGACTATGTCCCCACAAGCTCCATGTGGTACGAATCTTTCAACCTTCTTAGCTTGTTTAGTCCCCCTATACTCCACCAACCTTGTATCTCCTAGTCTGACTTCTTCCTCCATGTAGTTGTCGTAAGCAACACTAAGGGTGGTTGTCAGACACAACTCATGGGTCACACCCTATCATTTTCTACCACCACACACACCAACAACCTGGCAGCCACACTCAAATCCAACGACATCACCACTCCCTTCCACATGAACTTCTAATTAATCTCCTACCCTATTTTTATGGACTTCTTAGTTAGCACAGCTTACCATGGTGGAAAATGCAAAATCTCGATAGACTATAGTAGGAAGAAATATTACTTGGTTATTGAAAACCAAACTCTATATTTTATTCCAAACCAATATACAATTGTGATAGAGAAGGTTCAATAGAAAACCCTTTGGTGACAAAAGAGAGAGGGAGATGATTTTATCTTCTTAATATTTTTCATTTATGTATTTTTCCCTTTCTTGTAATGGTTTACTTTCATATGTCAAGTTGGAATATAGCCAATTTGTTTGTGTTATTTAACATTATTTTATCTTGTAATTTGCAAATTAATATGCATTCAATGTGAAGCTATCTTCTACATGAAGATACATTATATTCTACATGTTTGGTATGATTCATTTATTGTTATTGAAAAAATGATGGCCGTGTGTTCATAACAATCGAGTCAAATGAGATTTTTGTATGTATATAAAAGTTTGCAATTGTGTTCATGTGATCCTAAATATAGTATAATATTACAGATATTGGCATGTGGGCATTGCACATTTTTTGTCAATGAGTACATAAAGTTCTTGAAGTTCATATGCATCTAAAATCTCAATTTACCCTTATCCTCCCCTTTTATTGGTGGGGAAGAAGGTAAGGGTAAGGGGAGTACTAATAAGTGTAGTTACTATTACCCTTAGTCTCTACCCTTTGGACGGTAAGGGTAAACCTTTACCCACCCCATACCCTCCGTATTGACATCCCTAAAGATAAAGGAGACGTGCTAGCGGTAGAGCACGATGCACAAAACAACTTCTGGTGCAGGTTTGAAACTGTGGTGAGTTGTGGTGACTCCCTTCTAATTTCAAATACTTCAGTGGTGGGCCTTAGCCCACCACGTTCATTTTGGTCACCAAATTAATGCTGGCATTGAGTACCAAAACCATGGTGGCTTCCATGGTTGTGTTGGGACTCTCATTTTCTTTAAATATTTTCCAATAAACAACCTCTCTTTATAAAACCAATCTAGAGTACCATGGTCATGGTCATTGTTTTTGGAACCACAACCATTCATATGGTCATAGTCATGTTGGCCACTTTCTCAATTCAAACAAATAGCACAAGGACAAGTTATGATCATCAAAAATGTTCTAGAGGTAGAATGGTCGTTCCAAGGGTCTTTAGCACTTCCAGTTCAATTTTCAAACATCACTTCAACTTGAATCTCTATTCAATCCTTTCCACTTTGGGGTTACTTTTATTCTATGAACTCCATATTTTATGCACAAATAAAAAAATATTGAAACAAAATTGCTTGTGTGTTTTCTTTGAAAATATAAAGTAGAAGTTAAGCAAAAATGTGAGGTATGGGTCAAAATATTGCAAACCAATGTAGGTTGTCTCCCACTAGAGCTAAGTTTCTCAAATTCAACTGAAAATGTTATTTCTTCAACCATCAACCCCTTATGAACCTTGGGCCTTCCTTTCCATTGTAAATTGCCTTTTCATTTGCATTCAATATGGTTCTTCTTCTAATAGGATCATCTCAGTCAACATGGCAATGTCAAAACTTTGGTTGGCCTTATCATGCCATACTTCCACATTTGGCTTTAGTCATTGGCTATTCACCAGGAACTCTTTGGCTCCTTCTTTTTGTTGTATCATAATTGCACCAGATGGGTACACATGCTTCACTAATTATGGGCCTCCCATATCGATATCATCTTTCTGGAAAAGGATTTTCATGTGAAAGTTGTACATACAAACCCATTGATGAGGTTCAAATGAATTCTTCCTAATGTGTTTTTCATGCAAAAAATTCATTCTCTCCTTGTAGATTTTGTAAGCTTCATATATATATTGTATCTTATCTATTAAAGACCATTAAGTTGCAATTTCCTTCAGATTCGTGTTGTATCCATAATCACATCAACAGACTTGAGCACCCAGACGGTCGTGTATTCATTTCCATGGGCAAATCTCATCTATTTCCATAGATCAACTTGAAAATTAATGTTCCAATCAGAGTCTTGTATGTTGTTTTGTAAGACCATAAAACTTCATTAAGTCATAGTGACCAATCCTTATGGTCCCCTCTCTGTCTTCTCAAAGATGATCCTTGTTTTCTAATTAGAAAGCTCCACTTTTTCACTAGTTTAAGGATGATATGGGGCAACCACTCGATGGTTGACACCATGTCTTTTCAAAAGGTTATTAAAGTGTCTATGAACGAAATGACTACCTTTGTTGCTTATCATAGTCATTGACACTCCAAAGTGACTCAATAGCTTTGGTCTAATGAAGGCAAATACCACTTTGTGATCATTTTTTTCTAGTGGTTGTAGATCCATCCCATTTAGAGACATAGTCAAAGGCTACGAGAATATACACAAAACCAAAAATGGGAGGAAATAGACCCATGGAGCCAATTTCTCATACATAGTATACCTATACTACCAAAATGGCATTTAGAGTCATGATGCCTCTCTTGGCGATGGTGCCCACTTGTTGAAATTTCAAGTAAGAATTTCTATGTTCATGTGAATATAGTAGGCTAAAAGAAACAACATTAAAGAGCTTTTACATTAGTCCCCCCCACCAAATGACCATGATATGTACCAGAGTGGCAAATGGAGAGTATCTTCAATTTTTCACTTTTTTGGATTTTTTTCTCTCAAGATGATCAAAATAAAATTTAAAGAGGTGATTATTGTCCCAAATATAATTCTTAAAAACTTCATATAATTTTTTTCTTCTCTCGATCATGTCTCTGACACTCTTCCACAAGCTAATAAATTGGCTATATGCTTGTACAAAAGCTGATGGGATGTGTCAATCATCAAGAACCACTCATGTGACGTGGTTTATTTGATCATTACCACTTCATCATATGGAGCCTCAATATGAGTGAATAGTAAAATTTTTCACAACCTTTTTTGTCAACAATATCTAGATCAAAATTGTTAAGTAGAGTATCCACATGACCAATTTAGGCTTTAAATTTTCCTTAAAGATGAGATATTTCAATGTATCATGGTCTGTGTAGACAATGACTTTGTTCTAAAGCATGTAATATCATAACATATCAAGAGCCAAAACTTTAGCAAGAAACACTTTTTCAATAGTCATGTAATTCCAATGGGACTTATCAAAAGTTTTACTTACATAATAAATCACATATGGAATTTGCCAACTCTTTGGCTCAACATAGCCCCCAAAACCATGTATGATGATTCTATCATGATCTCAAATGGCCTTGAGAAATTAGGGGACTAAATGATAGGAGCATAAATAAACTTTAGATTCAAATGATTGAATTATATGCACTTATCATTGAAATGAAAGTCAATATATTTTTCAAGCAGATGGGACAATGACTTTGATATCTTACTGAAATCCTATATAAAATGGTATTAGAAGTAGACATGTCCTAATAAAGATCAACAAGGCTTACTGTATATGGGACGATCAAGGTAGAAATCAACCCCACTTTGGGTCTATCGACTTCTATTCTAGCCTTTGAAACTCTATGTCCAACACTATACCTTATGGAACATTAAATGACTCTTTTCCCACGATAGAACTAAACAAAACACATATTTCCAAAATGGTAGTAAGAAAGAGAAAGAATTCATCAAAAAAATATCCAAGAACAAAACAATGATCCATAAAAACTCCTAATGATGAATCCAACATGTTGGTGAAGATTGATTTCACACATCCTTTAATATGGATGGTGTGTTGCAGAGACCTAATGGCATCCTTATATAAGCAAAAGTACCAATTGGACAAGTAGAGGTGGTCTTATCCTAATCTACAAGAGAAATACTACTTGTAAATATCCAGAGTAACCATGAAGAAAGCAATAGAAACTTTATCATGCTCATTTTAAAGAATTGTATCAATGAATGGTAGTGAGAAGATATCCTTCTTCATGTTTGCATTTAATTTTATATAGTCAATTCACATTCACCATTTGTAATTCTCTCACTTCCACTAGATCTCCATCTTCATTAGGTGCAATCATGATCCCACCTTTATTGGGTACAACTTATATGGGACTTACCCATGGGATATCATAAATAGGGTATATAATACACAAATTAAGAAATTTCACGGGTCCGAATTCAACCTCATTTGCATTTATCTACTAGGGTGAGCGTCATCCACTAGATAGACATTTTGTACACTAATTGAAGGATCAAATCCCCTCAAATCAGAAATAGACCATCCAATGACCTTAATATTTTATTGAGTACATCAATAAGAGCATGTTCTTGGTCTGGGAAAGAAGAGAGGAAATGATCACTTTGAGGATTTCATATGGACCAACTAAAGCATATTTCAAGCCATCTGGAAGGGTTCTTAACTATATATCATGAGGTTCCTCAATAGAAGTTTCATAGGCTTGATAGCAACCAAAGTAAGTTCTTCACTAGAAGCTACTACTTCAACTACTTTCATCTTTTCAACTAGATCTTTAGTAAATTCAACTGTTGATTCTAGACCCTTACCCTTGTTAGCAGTCTCAATCCACATTCCTCAACAATATCATTCAAACAATCAAGCAAATGATGATCTTGACACCCCTAATCTATGAGTGCAAAATGCAAGTGTACGTGTCAAGTAGTATAGGCTTATGAGACCCAAATGTTGAACTCAAGGAAACATATTCTAGAGACTGCTACTAACTATAACCTAATCATCTAGGCCTAATGAAAAAGTGATTGGTTGTTTGTTTATAACTAAGGTCAAGAACTAAAATCTAAATTAAATGGAATATGATCAGGAATTGATGGATTTCTTAGGATTATGTTTTCACCACCGCACACACTGAATTTGACTCCAATAATCAATAATCATTTATCCTTAACACTGGACTAAGGACCCGTATCAAGTATTACCCACTATCGCAGTGTAATACACTACCTATATTAAGAAAAACCTTACTTTCATAGTGATTTAAGAATTAGATAGGTTAATTAATGATATCTCTAGGTTATTACTGATGTGGAATATTATAGCACTACAAAATTCATTAGGAATCTAATTCCTATAGTTTACCAAAACCAAAGTGAAATAATGCCACTACGCGAGCGGACGGATCTTATCGCAATATAGTTTGAGGGTCAAATCCCAAGGGACAACATTTTTAAGAGTTAACTGATCAAAGTAACTTATCAAGAACTAGTATTTATCATAAAAGTTGAGATTGGTTTGATTCATCTAAGATTGCAAGAATAAAAAGATCTAGATTAAGGTTCTAGTTATCAATGGATGGAAATACTAGGGTGTAATTGGGTTTCACCGCCGCTACTCAAATCTGCTCAATCATTCAAATCCAAACCTATATGAATATATAATTTGGGTTATGCAAGTTTCACCTTTCGGAAAAAATTGCATGAGTATATATTCCCGTAAGCTCAATTTCTCATTACTTACAGATCCTCTATCCACTACTTCGGAGACTTTCCCTCAGAAGTTCTCACCAGGGTGTCAAACAAAGCTAATCAATATTCAAATCTTAAACATTGAATTTCTCACAGTAAAAGATTATAATAAATCACGTAAAGCGGGTGATCAATCCACAAGACATGTGATAAATGATTGGCTATGAATTAAATGAGTTCATACAAGAGTTGGAACATGAATGAAATTGCAAGAGAAGGAGGATGCCATCATGGTCATGATGGTGGTGGAAGTGGTTCGACGTGGTGTGCGATAGACTTCCTTCTTTCTTTCTCATTTAGGTATTAACCTTGACTTGCAGCAGAAGTAGGTGAAGGAACTTCAACTCGGGGAAGAGACCGACCACCTTTGAGAAGTCTAGGTTGATAGGTTGATAGAACTAGCTTGGTCGATTACGCTGAGGGTCTATTTATAGGTTCAAGGTTATCGACCTCTTTCCATCGATGTTGACCATTTGTTGTTGGTCTATGGATTTTGAACTTCCAGTCATTAGTATATAGGTCGATGGGACTGTTGATCATGAGAGTCAATAAAGTTGTCGAGTAGTTGTGGCTATTAGTAAGCGTGTCGACAAGATTGTCGACCAATGGGTGATCTGTTTTCGGCTACTTGCCAATGACGTCAAACAACGAGGTTGACAGAGGTGTCGACCTTAATTATCGATGAGTTGTATGTTGAACTTCTAAATGTCGATCTAGTGGATCGATGGAGATATCAAGCAATGAGTCGAGGGATTTGATAACGGATGTTTTGAAGATCTATTGTCTTGTCGATCGAGTGATAAAAATCAAAACCTGCAAAGGGAGTCAAGAAAAGTATCAAATTCCTACAAATTAACATAAAAACCTAAGTAGATCAAAACAAAGCTATTCTAATGAAAACTAATATATATGAATGCTAAATTAGACTATAAAATGCAACTAAAAATTGGATGAATATGCATTCATCAATTACCTTCACAATAGCTATTATGATGAAAACTAATCTATATGAATGCTAAACTAGACTAAAAATGCAACTAAAAATGGGATGAATATGCATTCATCAATTACCTTCACAGCTGTAGGCCCTCTCCCGAGGCACGACATTAGTTGTGTAAATCTATGACTTGGCCAACCCTTAATCCCTCTCTTGAAGCAATTAACAAGCAATCATAGATTTATATCCACAATTTAAGAAGAATATATAATATATCATGAAAGTAAAAAGGACACAAAATTAGGCTACTCCCGGGTCCTAAGAAACAAGGGAATTAGCCTCGCATGATTTATATCATCAAATACAAAGAGGGAGGGGAAGAAAACAAGCTAAACATAAGGTAAAATAATGATAACCCTCAAAGAAGTCGATCTTGAAAATCCCCTCAAGTAGGCACCTTGAACCATCACATTTTAGTTGTGAATCTTCCTCCCAGAAGTGCCCACATCGTCTTGTACGTGTCCATTTCCTCCTCTCTCAGTTCCGTGTACTACTTCAATGAGAGACCCGTGGTATTCCCTTTTGGGCAAACTCCCTTAGGTCATAAGCGAGACTCGGTCCATCAATAAGTCACAACTATCATATCTGTCATTATCTTTGATATGCACTAATCGTGTAGAGTCGGTACCATGACTAGATGTCATTGGCACTGAGTTGTCGGCTGACTCAAAACCCTTGATAAGTATCAATACTAATGAAGAGTATTTTGATAGCATTTATTTGATTGCTTTGAATTCTGACTTGCTCTAGATGCAAAAGTCGATACCATCGACTCATTTATCAGTGGCACCGAAGCAATAAATTCTGCTACTATTGTTTTATGGGAAATAAGCCGGTAGCACTAACTCCACTTTCGATAGAATCAAATGAAATATTGGTAGAAACAAGTTCTATCTCAGTAGCATTCAGATTTCTAGAATTCCTTGTTGAATTCCGCCTTATGTCGGTACCACAGAGTTGTGCTAAAAGTGCTCAAATAGACTGAAATAAGGAAAAATCAACATAAGTTCAATAAAAATTGATACTTGACATAAGTTGGTAGAAATGCTTATTAATTGATATAATAATATTTCACATGCTAATAATGGTAAAAAATGCATAAATAATATTAAAATGAATAATTAGGCACAAAATACATGGACAAGTAGCCTGTGAAAAGCAACTAAGACTCAATGCATCATATCTTCCTTAGTTGTTCCTACACAGATACCTTGAAGACATTCAATATGATCTTCATGTGCATGAATGTCATAAACATGGTACCATTCATAACATGAATCACAAAGTTTGGAGTGTCAAAGAATGTCCTCCCCAAGATTTTATGGATTTTTCTACTATCTTTCTACATGTAAGAATGATAAAATCAGTTTGGAGGATGATTGATGTATCGTCATCATCATTCAATAACACATCATCTACCCAACCTCTTGTGATTTTTAAAAATCTATTAGCCAATTGGAAAGTGCAATTGGCAAGATCTAGTTGACCTAAGCCAACTTCAACAAACATGTGATGTGGAATCAAATTTAAACTTGATTCCAAGTCTAGGAGAGATTGATCAATGTGATACCCACTAACATTGCAAGGAACTATGGGAGCCCCAAGGTCTTTAGGGACCAAATGTTATAGAACTGACTCACTTTTTTAGTGAGTTCCATATTTTTAGGCATCCTTCTTGCATATTTCTTTTGAATGTATACATGTATTTTAAAATTTTGCATATGCATGATTTTTCTTGAATACATCTAAGAGAGGTATATTGATGCACACTTATTTTAATGTCTCAAGCACATATTGAGTGTGATTTTTCTTCCTCTTGAACACCCAAAGCATCTAGTAAGGGAGGTTATTGCACATCATCTTGACCATGCACAGTATGATCATTTCTCTATATCACACTAGGAGTCATAGGTGGCATGATATATACTACTATCACAATAACACTACCCATTATCCCAATATCATCAATATTTGGATTCACAGTATCAACACCATCATTTATTACAATATCACTGCCTATTTTCTCCTTGAGACTTTGAACTATCCTGCCACTTAGTAGAATAGTCATATCCTTTATATGCTCTTGAGAGTAATAAGGGGAAAGGATTCATGGCATTGTGGTTTTGAGGGAGGTGGTTGATGAACATGTTGATAAGAATTTCCTTAGTGAGGGGTTATTGAACTGGTGGTGGAATGAAATGGTTGAGGTTGTTGTGGCAGTTGAAGTCTATAATTCTTAGGTGGGCTTTGATATTGAAGAGTAGGCTGCACTTGCACTTGTGGGTAGAATGGGTTTTAAGGGACTCCCATTTTTCCACATGTATTCTTTGGACTTAGGATGGTTTCAGAAGGAATTATCCCCTCCTCATGATAAACAAGTGTTAAGGAGAGTCAGTTGAGCCTTGGTTCCAACCTTGTAACAATTTTTTGAACATATTCAAAGCCTTTCAGTCTAAAAAGGACCCAATCTTCAAATCTCAAACTATATCCTTGACTTTGTTGTTGTCATGGATACCCTTGTCCTTGATATTTTCGATTGTTATAATATTGGAGGGATTTTATTTCCTCCTCTAGAGTAACGACAACTTGCACATTGTTACTTAAGGCACCTTCCCCTTGATTCTTCATCAAGTTTACAATATCACTTAGGATCTTCATTAATACATGGTTTGATTCATTGTAGCTAAAGGAGTTTCAAGAGTTGTCACTTCAATGTTTCTATCATAATCATTCATCACACTAGAATCTCAAAACCTTGATTTTTTTTCTAGATGATAAAACAAAGGCCATGATTCTTAGGGTGGTTTCACCATGAAAGCACCTCAACAAGATAGTCAACTATGGTTTCACTCATTTGAGATAACCTATAGTAAAAGGGTTGCACAAGATTTTATAGAGGAACCTCGGGATGGGGGAAATATCAAATAACTTTTGAATTCTAGCACACCTCATGTGTGTAACTTTTGTAATAGAATATTTTTCTAGAAAAAATATTTTTAAATAGGCATTCTTCATAGATTCTCATGTCATGATCTTTATTTTTAACCACTCCTTGGATTTCTCCTTTAGAGAGAAGGGGAACATAGTCAAGCAAACAATATCAATAGTTGTGTCTTGAGTGTAGAAGGTTGTTCAAGCCGCCATATAGGAGTCCAGATGTTGTTAATGATTTTCATTTCCAACCTATCGAAGATTGGATACAATTGCACCAGGGCTATAGGGATGGAAAAATCCTGTCTCAGCATAGCACCCATCCTTGTTGCCACATGATATATGTAAGTGCCCAGAATGAAGTAGTCATGGAGAAGCTTTTGAGGAAAACCCTAACCATCCTCTTGATGTTCTCCATTGTGGGGGTGGGTTTCTTTCATTAGGATCAACCATTTCTTCTTCCAATAATGTAAAATATCACTTGCACATTAAATAGTCAAGATGAGTTTGCAATCTCAAATGCAAATAACACAAAACTAAATACTAACAACAATGATGGAAATATGAAAAATTCAAAGTTAAATAAATTACTTGGCCAATCACTACTCTCCTTGGCAACTGATAACATACAAACTCATACAATATTTCTATGTGTTCTTCCTTAGTTTTCTTACCTTTATTAATTATGATAATAATTTTAATATTTAATTCTTAATATTTTTGTAATTTGTCCTTTTTCTAAATACACATAGTTAATAAATCCAATTTTTGACTCACACGCACCAAAACACAAAATTTTATGTGTCCATTAAAGTATTTCCTATTTAGGAACTTGTGGTGATAAAAGAACAAAACTACTAGTGTACTTTGATCAGAAAGTATTCAAAATCATTTAAATATTGCTAATTGTCAACTGTTGACTATAATGGAAAGATATAAATGAATATAGTAGTGAATATAGGATTATGAGGCATTAATTTCAGATTTAATCAAGAATTTAATCAACATTTGATTGAGACTTACTATAGGACAAAAATTTGGCCTTTCTATAATTGGTTTCTTTTATTTAATTCACCAAAGGAAAGAACTAACACATTGTGTCCTCAATGAAAATGGTAAATTGAAAGCTCTGAACAATCCTCTTTGACTAAGGAAAAGCAAGAGACTAACATAGAAATATGTGATCAAAGTAGTCCCACAACATAATGTTTTGACTAAGGCAACAACAATATGCAAAAATATCAACCTTCTCCCCTAATCGACCAACCATGGAAACATTGAAATATCAATGTAAGCACCAATCAACGGACCTCCATGCACAACTTGATAAGTTTGAAGAACTGAGAAACTAACCTAGTAGGAAGCTATTGACTAGCCAAGTATGAAACCTACGTCTTAGACCTCTACAGACAAGTCCCTAGTGGTCGATCTCTACAAGGCCTACCAACCTCCTAAGGCTATTGATTAAGCTTCTTCAAAACAATTGACCTCCAACAATATAAAGACCAATCAATCTCCAAGCCACTCGACAAATTGACTTCTTGCCAATCAAGAAACATTTATCGACCTCTTACCCCATCAATTATCGACCTTGCCTAATGAATCAATCCAAATATGGGCTGGGACCCAACTCTTTTAGTTCCATGTCTTTACAACTTTCCGCTACATATATTTAATGAAATTTTAAATCTTAAGCCAACCCTACTACTTCCCATCTATTCCTATAAATACCAAGAAACAACGCCATACAAAGGATTTGACCCCCGTCAGATCCAAGTCCCACCTCTTCCCTTTTCTCTTTACGGTGCATTGTTTTCTTTTGAGAAACATGACTTGTTCAAGTTGTAATCTGATTTCTTCTTACACCATAAGTGGCTAAACTTATAAACTTGGATTGGAAGTAGTTATCAGGCCCTCCAACCATGTAAAATTTCCTTCTATTTAATACATATATTCTTGCAGTTTTGATTGTATATTTGTAACACCCCAACTTTCACAACTAATTTAAAAGTTATAAAATGATTTTTATTAAGTAATGGTAGTTGAAGGACTTAATGTAAAAAGACCCTGAAATGATATTCTTTATTACTTGATGAAGTTAGAAAAATAAAATAAAATAATAAAATGATACACAAAATACATTTTCTCTTTTGTATATGCATTATGTGTTCCAATAACTCAAATTGATGGATAATAATTTCCCTTTTCTTTTTATCTCTTTTATCCTTGAAAGTGTTTAATAGGAATAAAAGAAGAATATAAAAGGATAAATTCGAAAATAGGGAATAAATGACATGAGAAATAAGTTTCCCCTTTTTCCTTTTATAACATTTAAATATGAGTCAAAAGTATCATTATTTTTTTCTCTCTCTATCTCTCCTCTTTAGAATACTCAAAAGATTTAAAAAAAGGGTAATACACTTAATGGCTTAATTTTAAATGCATATTCATTCAATCACATTACATTGATATTACTTTTCTTTCCTTCTTTTTGAATACATGTAAAATTATCTTCTCTCTTTTCTCTCTCTCCAAGGAAGTTTCTCTAGATGGCATAAAAATGGCATATAACTTATACATTGATAGAATATTCATTGATCATCTCATTTTTAGAGTCAAAGAAATAATTGAGGATCCATTCACATTATCTCACCTTTTAGTGCATGAAAATAAAGTAAATAGTACAAAATTGTGTATAAAAGATATGCCAAACTCAAATTTTATTATCTAGGAAGGATCTAGACTGCCTATTTAATGTGTGGTCCAAATTTGGTTTTGTTTCGAAAATTTTTGACCACTCAAATAAATGTAAACACAATGTCAATTCATTTAACACGTGAAACCAAAATAATGTAAACATTGATTAATTTTTGGTCAAAATTAGTCAACATCCAAACCATATATTTCAAATAAACCATATATTTAAATAGTAGAATGGAAGTTAGAAGGAAAGTTTAATTTTTTTTTTTAACATTTCAAAGTTTGAATAATTGAATACAATGTGATAAAATTTACAAGAGTAATATATTAGTTGGAGAATATAGAGAAGTGTGGGTTTTGACCCGTCACCTTCCCAACACAACTAGGAGGCGTTCTATGAAAAAGGAGTTGTATTTATGGATGACAAGATGTTATGCAAGTAGAAAATAAAATTGATGTATTTAACAAGAACAATTAAAAATGGTTTATTGTTACATAGTCATACATTTCAAACAAATATGAATCTTATGGGAATGATTGATTGTATTTAATAATTTTTTTCTAAATGACACATTAAAATCACGTTCTATATTTTTTGTATAGAAGTTCATATAAATTTAAATTGAAGTTATTATTATCTTTCCTCCCTTTTGTGATTTTTTAAAGATGAAGTAATGTCTCTTGATTTTGGTTACATGGAAATAAGATTATGCAATTACAACTCTCTCACTTTTCTCTCCGTTTCTTTGTGATTACAAACAGAATGTAATGGTAATTTATTAATGTCATACTTTGGATAAAAAAATAAAAGTAACAATAATACATTCTCTTTTTTTCTCTTTCCTCCCATCTTTAAAGTAACTTGTTCAAAATATATTGAAAGATAATAAAGGAAACTCACAATAAAAGGAGATAATTAGTTTGGACGACAAAGTTGGACACTAGTAATTAATAAAGGAAAAGATGTTTCACCTAATATTATCTCTTAATATATTAAAGTTAAGATAATGGAAAATTTTAAATTCACTTGGACCAGAAAATTATAGACCCCTAAAACCTATAAGTGGGACCCCCATTATCATGGCATACATGGGAAAAGAATACTAGCCTATGTTCTTGCAAATCACATCTAGCCTCAATACTTAATTGACAAGGATTTTTACTAGACTTCAGTCAGGGTGATTAGATATCCTTCAACCTAGGAAGAGAATTAGGATCTCCTATAAGAGAAAGGTAAGTGGTCCATGCTAATTGAGAATAAGTATTGTTTGCTTTTATGTATGTATTTATGTATGAAATACAACAAACTATAAGAAAAAATTGGTTATTATTTCAATTGATTAAAGTCAATGAATCTATAATGAATTAAATGTCATGTTTATTATCAATATCATTGTATCATCTTACATGATAATGTTACAAGTAAGAAAAAACAACATGTCAAGAGTTTGTAAGAGAAAAAGAATGTTAAAAGATAACTTATATAAGATCCTCACTAAGATGCACTTTGGTGCATAAGAGAAGAGGCACTTCACTGCAACCCAAGAGGTACTTCAGTGCAATCCAAGAGACATTTCAGTACATAAGAGAAAAGGAGCTTATGTGCAAATCATTGGATTCTTATACAGATCAAGACAAAATAAAAAATCTAAAAGAAATTGTATATCTTTTTAATGTTTAATGTTTAAAGTTTATTTTTAGTTTACATGTTTCATTTAAGCTATAATGTGCTCAATTCCACTTAACACTAGCTTGATGTATGGTTGGGGGTGCAATGCCCGTAGATAAGGAGAAAGCTTAGGAGGAAGAAGTTATCTGGCGTCCAAGGACTAGATCAAGGAATCTTCAAGAAGAAAAGACAAGGTGGGGTGCCCTCTACCAAGCCGATCCAATCTTTTTAATATCTTTCACGTCATGCCTTAGTTATGTTAAAGTTTGTCTCAATAGATCTGATTTCAAGATGAAAAAGTTGTAGTATTCCTATGTATGAATCAATTCAAAATAATGCAAGGTGTTTCATTTACTCTATTTGCAATCATTAGCATTTTCTGACATCCCCCTTGAGAATAATGCTTCTGCTCAACAATGTGTATGCTTTTATAAAAAGTGGGATGTTACGATATGGTATCAAAGAAGATCAATAGATGGACACTAGGTAAATATGATTCTCATAGTCACCTGAGAACGAAGATATGAGATTAGGTATAGGAATGTATTCCTAAGGAAAATTACCATGACCTAGAATGACTAGATTTTTCACCTTAGTAGAAGTAGAGATGTTAGAGATAAATGTTTAGCTAGTTTAGATCTCAAGTATCAACCTAACCTTAGCTATGATATAGACTCTACATTCTCAATGGTCATGGCCAACCAAATGAGAATTCAAGAGGGATGTCATAAGCATTAGACTTCTGATGCATTAAATTAAGATTCCACATGTTGAATATTTCTTTTCATGATTTTTTTTGAAATAAAACAAATCTTGAAATGTATCTATCATTGAATGAAGAAACAAGAAAAACCCTAAGGTGGGTAGTATCCTAAAGAAAATTCTGAGGATGAAATTTATTTTAAGGTAGGTAGAATTGTAACACCCCAACTTTCACAACTAATCAAAAACTATAAATTTTTTTTATTAAATAATGGTAGTTGAAGGGCTTAATGTAAAAAGGCACAGAAATGATATTCTTTTTTACATGATGAAGTAAGAAAAATGAAATAAATAAACTGAGACACAAAATATTTTTTCTCTTTTGTATATGCATTATGTGTTCCATTAACTCAAATTGGTGGATATTGATTTCCCATTTCGTTTTCTCACTTTTATCCTTGAAAGTGTTTAAAAGAAATAAAAAAGGAATGTAAAAGGAAAAATCCAAAAATAGGGAACAAACGACTTGAGAAATTTTTCCCCTTTTTTCCTTTTATAGAATTTAAATATGAGAATAAAGATTCATTATTTTTTTTTACTCTATCTCCTCCTATTTGGAATACTCAAAAGATTTAAACAAAAGGGTAATACACTTAATAGCTTAATTTTGAATGCATATTCATTCAATGACATTACGTTGATATTACTTTCCTTTCCTTTTTTTCTAAATACATGTAACATAATCTTCTTTCTTTTCTCTCTCTCCAAAAAAGTTTCTCTATGGCATAAAAAGGGCATATAAATTATATATTGAGAGAATATTCATTTATCATCTCGTTTTTAGAGTCAAAGAAATAATTGAGGATCTGTTCACATTGTCTCACCTTTTAATGCATGAAAATCTAGAAAATAACAAATATGAAAATTATGTATAAAAGATATGCCAAACTCATATTTTATTATCTAGCAAGGACATAGACTACCTTATTAAAGTGTGATCCAAATTTTGTTTTGTTTCTAATTTGTTTGACCAGTCTAATAAATGTAAACACAATGTCAATTCATTTGACGCACGTAAAACCAAAATAATGTAATCGTTGAATAAGTGTTGGTCAAAATTAGGCAATATTCAAACCATATATTTAAAATAAACCATATATTTAAAATAGTAGCATGGAAGCTGGAAGGAGAGTTTGATAATTTTCTTTTTAACGTTCTAAAGTTTAAATAATTGAATACAATGTGATCAAATTTGCAAGAGCAATATATTAATTGGAGAATATAGAGAAGTGTGGGTTTTGACCTGTCACCTTCCCAACACAACTAGGAGGGGTGTAATGGAAAAGGACCTATAACTATGGATGTTAAGATGTTATGTAAATCGAAAACAAAATTGATGTATTAAACATGGACAATTAAAAATGGTCTATTGTTACATAGTCATAATATCATTTCAAACAAATACTAATCATATGGGAATGACTAATTGTATTTAACCATTTTTTTCTAGATCACACATTAAAAATCACGTTCTATATTGTTTTTTTATATTTAGTTAATGTAGTTAAAAATTAAATTTATTTTCTCTTTCCTCCCTTTAGTGATTTTTTTAAAGATGAAATAATCTCTCTTGATCTTAGGTACATGGAAATAAGACTATGTAATTATATAAGGAATGATACAACTCTCTCACTTTTCTCTCTATTTCTTTGTAGTTACAAATAGAATGTAATGATAACTTATTAATGTCATACTTTAGATAAATAAGTAAAAGTAAATGATAATACAATCTCTTTTTTCTCTTTCCTCTCACCTCTAAAGTAACTCGTTCAAAATATATTAAAAGATAATAAAGGACAAAAAAGGAGATAATTAGTTTGGACCACAAAGTTGGACTCTAGTAATTAACAAAGGAAAATATGTTTGACCTATTCTTATCTTTTAATACATTAAAGTTAAGAAAATGGCCAATGCTACATTAAAGGACAAAAGATATTGAAAATTTAAATCCACTTGGACTAGAAAATTCTAGACCCCTAAAACCTATAAAAGGGACCCCTATGATTATTCTATACCATGGAAAAGAACACTAGTCTATGTTCTTGCAAATCACATCTAGGTGCTGCCTCAATACTTGATCAACAAAGATTTTTACCAACTGTTAATCAGGGTGATTAGATCAACTTTGACCTATGAAGAGAATTAGGATCTCCAATAACAGAAAGGTAAATGGTCCGTTCTAATTGAGCATAAGTATTGTTTTCTTTTATGGATGTATGTATAAAGTACAATGAATGGTATAAAAGTATTAGTTATTAGTTCAATTGATTAAAGTAAATGAATCTATAGTGAACTAAATGTCATGTTTAATTTCAATATTATTGTGGCATCTTACATGATAATTCTACAAGTAAGATCAAAGAATAAGTTAGGAGTTTGCAAGAGAAAAAGAATGTTAAAAGACAACTTATATAAGATCCTTGCCAAGAGGCACTTCGATGCATAAGAGAAGAGGCATGTCAGTGCAACCAAGAGGCACTTTAGTGCATAACAGAGGAGGAACTTTAGTGTAACCCATGAGGCACTTCAGTGCATAAGAGAAGAGACATTTATGTTCAAATCATATGATTCTTATATAGGTCAAGATAAAAGAAACAATATAAAAGAAAGTGTATATCTTTTTAATGTTTAAAGTTTATTTTCACTTTACATGTTTTATTTAAGCTATAATGTGTTCAGTTACATTTACCATCAGTTTGATGTATGGTTGGGGGCGTGATGCTTGTAGGTAAGGAACAAGCTTAGGAGGAAGAAACTATCCAGTGTGCAAGGACTAGCTCAAGGAATCTTCAAGAAGAAAAGACTTGGTGGGGTGCCATCTACCAAGACAATCTAGTCTTTTAGATATCTTTCACATCATGCCTTAGTTATGTTAAAGTTTGTCTCAGTAGATCTAGATTTCAAGATGAACAAGTTGCAGTAATCCTATGTGTGAATCAATTCAAAATAATGCAAGGTGTTTCATTTACTCTATTTGCAATTATTAGCATTTTGTGACATCCCCCTTGAGAATAATGCTTCTGATCAATAATGTGTATGTTTTATAAAAAGTGTTATGTTACAATACTCCCATTTAGATGAATTGCTTTTTGTGATGTCTTCTCTAAATAAATTCAATAGAATAAGTTCATGAATATCTAAGTATGGATTAGTAATGAGACACGAGAGTGAGGATTTATTATAGAAAATGTGATATGTTTATCCTTGATCTATTGGTTATCATCTCAAGAGATAGGTACCTTTATGTAGAAATCTATCCATATCTCGAGAGAAGGAAGGTGTAGGTATATTTTATGATTACTTGGTAATATGTCAAGAATATATATAAATTTGAAAAGAGGTTTTTAATGGTTGAGCTGGTCTGATTGGTGAAAACCAATACAAGTTACATTTTCTCATATTTACAATTATCTTTGTTTTCTTTGACCTTTCATAATTTATATCTACTCTTTTAAGTGGATTAATTCATTTGTTAACTGGAATACCAAATTATTCCTTTTGATTTGACTAAACTAAGCCAAGTTTTTTTGTTATTACATTGTTGTTTTTCCTTATCCTATCTCTGACCCCATATTACTGCAATAGAATCCATTTTAAGTTGCGAATGTCTCTTAATGTCAGGTATAAATTTAAAGTCTGATATCTTTGACTAGGCAATTATTTTTACACTTTGACCGATGTTTAAGAGCAATCAACAATAGTGTTAGAAAGCTTCATTTATCATCACACAGGCTTTAAAAATTCCCTAGTTGACACACTCTATACAAAACAACCCGCAAGAACATAGGCTTCAGATGTACTATAGAGATTTGACAAGTTAGGGGATGATCCACAGGTAGAGACGAGGACACTAAAGCTTGTTCATTTGCACTAGGTTCCTAAAACGAAGTATAGGGTATAGATTGGTTGATTAAACAATGGGGAAAATGCAAGATAGGAAAGCTAGAATCAAACTTATAATAACCCTACACAAATTAGTCTAATGTCCTAATAAAGATGAAAATCACACTAAAACAAGCAAGTAAATTCAGACAAACAAAACTACACTAAAAAGACAAATAAAGAATATACTAAGCAACTAGATAAAAAAATCCTATCACAATAACTAAGAGCAATGACCAATTAATCTAGAAAGAGTTAAGTAACATGAATAAGAGATTAACCAACTAAGTAAAAGAAACTAGCTAAAACTAGATCTAGTTAGGGATTTAACAAGAAAGTAAGTGGGTGGGTTATTTGGGGGATGTAACTGTCAACCATGCATAGGGGTCATATCAATGCAAACACATCCAACAAACATGCTATCAAACCAAACTACAAAGGGTAATGAAAATGGAGAGTCTTGTTCTACCAGTTGGTCATGGGTGGCGTAGGGTGTGCATAGGGTACCTAGTTCCTATCACCTCCTATACAACCTTATGAGGATTAATTCATTAGGTAATAGAAAAACTTCAATCAAAATTACCCTATTCTAGGTTTCCAGGAGTGATTCTCCTAACACACTTAGTGTCAAGGAGTGATGTGGGGTATATGAGAAGGGTGTTTAACCTTTTATTACCTCACATCCAACCAATTAACATGCTCTTTGCTAGGTTTATAGGGAGAAGCATACCTAGATATTTAAATATCACACTTGAATTAGTGGAATATATGGATAGATGTAAGAGAGAGCACTAGCTAAGGATCCACTTATTTGACTTATGAATTTTTGTCTATTATACTCCTATTCCTTCTTTTCTCTACAGGCTATGTGTTTTCATAAATTAATCACCATTTAACAGATAGGAAATAAAAACAATCAATAACATAGCATATTTTGATGAAATCTACGTGTATTGCATAAATAATTATCCAACATGGAATCAAAGTTACACATTTCCCCCCAAAACGACCCTACAAAGGGGATTAGCTACTCATATTATAAGAAAATGCAAAAACGTGGAACAAAGAGATATAAATGGCCATAACGTATATAGTAGATAACTTATTCCCCTTCTCCAACAACAACAAGGTACAACACCTCCTTTCTCCAAGGGTGAAAATCATGGAAATTGGTTGGAAAATGGCCAAAACCCTAGGGGGTCAAAGGAGAGGAACGAGAGAGAAAATGGGGTAGGTATGAGGTAGGGGGATGCAATCAATTCTAGGGGGAGTTGACCCCTAAGCCCTAGCTACAACTAAGGTTTATATAGGGGTCTAGGAGGTCTAGGGAGAATGGGTTAGGAAAAAGTGGATTAGGGGTTTGGGTCGAATGATCTTTCTTTGCACTATAGATGTGCTATTTATGATGTAGAGCGTCTGTGTTAGGTGGACTAATCGTCATAGAATGGGTTATATATTGGGAAAACTAGGGGGAAATGAGTATTTGTAGTACAACCATGGTGGAATAAAGATAGAATGACCATGGTATGTACCATGATGGTAGTGAGGAATAAGGAAGGAGCTCATCACCATGGGAATGAATGTGGCCTATGCTAGCTGGAACGACTGTGGTGGGTGGAACAACTGTGGTAGTTTCCACTTGCCACAATAATTTTGTGAAAAAGCATGTTCTAAGGGGGTCTTTCTTCCTTGGTTTCCCTTATGTTTTTCCTGTGATTTGTACTTCTAAATCACGATCATGTGATATACTAGGGCCATTTTGGGGAATTTTTATACACTTTCATTCTTTAGATGCCCATCCATAGAGATCTTTCATACGCATCAATTTTTTATCACTTGGGGTAGGTTGGGGGAGATCTTGGTATCACTTGGATCTTCTCTATGCTTGGAGAAGTACTAGGATATACCTCCTTCTCTCCCTTCCATCAAATAGTGGTCAAAGTACCTAACAAAAATGCAAAAATCATCCATAAGTACATTTAACATATTATGAGAATTATTAGGAAATAACATCCACAAAAATGTAAAAATCATACATAAGTACATTTGACATAATAATAGAATTATTAGGAAATAACATCCACTCTTAGTATTTTAATGTAAATGAAGAGTCAAATAATACAAGATGAAAACCTAATTAAGGGATTCATCAAATAGCCATAACGTTATGTCAAATTTATCTTATGAGGTGCAAGAATATCCTTTAAGAAGTTTCTAACATAATCATCTAGAAAATAAGCAAAATTGTCTATGAAGATAATCTTCTAGTACATTTGTTAAGAGATACAAATCCATGGGTGACCTACATATCTACCACACAATATTAAGGAATTTGAGGTAGATATATCATCAGTCTGAAGTCCTATTAAGGTAGGAAAGACTCTAAGATTTGAAAAATGGTTACTATTATATTGGTTTGTAATTTCAGTCCTGGTGATGTAGGAAAATTGCTTTGCGTTCATGCATATTTTTATATAAGTCTTTCTATAGCATGAATATCACTGACTCAAGTCATGTTTTGGTAGACATGTTGATTGCCAAGGTTTAAGAATCATCATATTATAAGTACATAACCTCTTATGGATATTAGGAAAAGTTCTTAATTCATCTAGACACCCTATATGATTGTACTTCTTTATGTCTTAGATTTTTTAATCAAATCACATGTCAGAGTGTTAGTATCTTCTTCTTTATGAATACTTTTAGTCTATATGCCGATATGATATCAATTGTCAGTGAGATGAATGTTTTATAATAAAACATGAGTGTAGCACGCCCAATTACACATATAGCACACTGTGGATGTCAAATTCCCATCCCAAACCAGTATATGTATACTAAGTGTTTATAATATAAACTAGATCCTCTCACCATGAATAATCAACAAACATAATCGGAGAATGGGTAATTCCAACTTTGGAAATCACATTACCTTCTTAAAAACAACTAAAAATTCCTAATGGTTTAGTAATTCACATCAAAGAAATCATGCAAAAAATATATTTTTTTAGAATAAATGTGAATATATAAAAAAATAAATCTATAAATGATGTAAGATTAGAAGTCAAGGCTAAGGAACAAGACTACATAATTAATTATACAAGTCCTCACACAAGCACACATCCAAAGAATCCTATTATACATGGAAGTCTAGAATGTACTATAATAACACCAAAAAGAGACTACCACCTTAGTTGGAGTCCAAATCTACTATCTATGTTGTTGTTTCCTGGATTGATGTGCATTTTGCAATATAACTAATCCACTAGAATAATTCCTAGTTAGAACCTCAATAATCAATATATAGTGAATAAAACACACCTAATATCAGGAAAGTCTTGTTGTAGTACAAAATAAGAGTTTAAAGAATTAAAAAAATTCAAGAAAAACCAATCACGTAGTCAGATTGAGAAAATATTAATTTAAAAGCAAAACATTGAATGTGTAATGTAATTAACCTAAGAAAATTTTTGGAAGCAAGGACTAAAATTTGGAATTCCTTCAAATTAATAAAAGCAATGAGGTGACAATATCCAATCTCCCTCCACCAGCAATAATTAATATTATATTTAATTGATTGAGGAAATCAAGTGACCATTATTCTCTCCAATACAA
This sequence comes from Alisma plantago-aquatica, assembly GCA_963693085.1. Classification (NCBI taxonomy): domain Eukaryota; kingdom Viridiplantae; phylum Streptophyta; class Magnoliopsida; order Alismatales; family Alismataceae; genus Alisma; species Alisma plantago-aquatica. The sequence goes on from OY856415.1 coordinate 25,139,460, forward strand.
GGATTATTATTATAGATGAATATCAATCTAGTAACACTAGCATGATGCCCAAGAGTTCCTATGTTCATCACTATAAAACTTATTATCCATATTTGCATCAAGGAGTAAACACAAACTCTTTGAAACTCATAGTTAATATCACATGTTCATGACATCAAATAAACAAATATTCAAGAATGTGGTGTTTAATATTTGGAAATTAAAAATTTTGTGTAATTATGATGGTCATACAATATCTAATATAGAGAGGGACCTAAGAATAATGTGTATTGGGTGGTATTCCATATACCCTAGATATAGAAGCTAAACACTAAGATTAATTATGATTCTAGAAAAAAAGATGAGGATATAAAGATCATCAATGACAAAGCTTCATGGAGAAGAAGATCGATGTTGTGCATATGTGACCCCGAATACAATCTCTGAATAGTGAAGTTGTTGTTTCCTATCATGTATTTTGAGAAAAGTTATATCCTTCCATCCAAGATCTCTCTCAAAGACATATGGTGTGATATAGGTCAAAAAGTACATTAAGGTATGTCTTTATATGACCTATTCTAGTTCAATGATTGGACTTGCCAACTTGGTGGTTGCTAAAAAACAAGGTTAGTTGTGGTTCTCTTCTGGCTGATCATCTGCCTTGGCTAACTATCTAGATAGTATGATCTATAGAATGATCAATAAGTCTTGTGAATTTCTAATTGATTAGCTAATTCCTCATGGATTTCTTATCTCACAGTGACAATTGTTAGTTGGAAAAATTACTAGGTTAGTCCTGAATAATATCTCATGACACTTCTATTGAACCAATTGATTTATTAGTCAGTCACATAACTAGTCCACTCAGCTAGCTATATTGATCAACACTTGTGTTGAGTAGATAATGATTTATCATTTGGCTAACTACCCTAGCTGACTAGCTATAGGGACCAAGAGACTTTGACAATATTCTTTATCCCAATGGGAGACCCTAACCCCAATCTGTATTTGGTTATGCATGAGTAGACCTATTAGCACTATGCTTTTTGTGGCTTATCTTTAGCCAAAATGGATGGATGGACGGTGAAAAATGGGTCAAGAAAAAAGAAAATTGAGGAAGTGTCATGTTTATAAGAAAAAATAAGAGATATTGTAAAAAATGCTTTAGTAGAGATGGGACACGGAAAGAGTCAAACGAAAATTGGGTAAGGAATCAAGGTACATGTAGGTATGGTTTTAGGCTCCACATGAAACCCTTATTATATTACAAATCCTAATAAGGTTCATTATAGTTTTGTCATACAAATGGAGCTTATATGTATAAATTGGTGTGAAATAACAAGAAAACAACATGTAAAAATAAGTTTCAATATAACAATAATATACCAATGACCATAACCTTAGATGCTCATATCATTACACCACAAGGGGATTGAAAAGGTGGAGGAGAGACATCTACATGGTTGTTAGGTCTAGACTACCTTAATTGAATGACATATGTAATGGGAATGTACCTTTCCATTCTTTTTTCTCTTGATTTATAGTTTGGAAAAGGAGGACCTATATGATTTGGGAGGGTGTCTAGTCTCCAATGGAGGTAGAAAGATGTCTCTTTGGATTTCTAAGGTCAGCCTCTCTCACTAGAGCTCAATTATTTAAAATAACAACTTGGTGATGTGTTAAGTTCTTGAAGACTAGCCTCTATAAATGGTAGTATGGGGGCATATATATAAGGGCTAGAGGATTACCTATGTTATGTTAAGATTTAACTAGATCCTCTCCCAAGTTAGGAGGTGATGGGAGTGCTTTCCAAGTGCCCATCCTTCATTCTAGAGGCTTCTACATGCTTTTGACTAGCATTTCATTGACTAGTTAAATAAGAGGGGGGCATGTCCAATCTTCTAAAGGCTTTTGGGCACATTTAAATGGTGTTTCATAAAAATCAAAGTAGGAGGTTGTGTTTGGTGCACACTTTGCCTTAGAAAGACTTTCAGGTGCATTTGTGTAACGACCCCACTCTGAAAACCCCCAATTAAGGAAGACCAAGATCTAGATCCGTTATCCCAATTAGGATTATATGGTTTTGCAAATAATAAAAAAATATTAATAAATTTTACCACAACTAATCTTAATGCAAGATATAATTTTTATTTTCTTTTCATATACCTTTTCAAATATGGGATTTCAGGATTTTACTCAAGTTTAGAACTATCTAACTATATTCTCCAAACATTATACAACCTTGTTCTTTTTCAATGTCAGCTTTTATTGAATATCCACTTTCTGTTAATATTTTAGACATAACAATAGACTAAACTAAAATGCCGACAAACAAAATGTCAGTCAGTATAACAAGTTATACTGGTATGTGGGGGGAAACAATTTTTTTGCAACTATTTGTAACAACATATTGCAATAAAATTATTGTTTAATAGATCAAACTTACATCTTAAAGATAACTACTCAATTGTGATCTATCCAAGCCTCTGTGTTGTCCCTGTATTGGACATGGATACTACCTCTCCCATGTGGTAGATTCTCAATAACCCTTTTTGGTCCTACCCCAAAGGTAGACCAAGACCTAAAACTATATGGTCATATGATCCTACTCAAAGGTAGACCAAACCTTGACTCATGATAATCTGTTGATCCTACCCCGAGGAAGACCAATACCTAGATCATCAATTTCTCACATATACATAAAGCTATAGAGGAGGATTAGGATATGAGCTAGTCATGCTCATATATATGGTTATAGCCGTAGTCACTTTAAAGTTTGCAGGAATTAAAGTTCATCCAAGTATTAAATATCAAGCAATCTGTAAAACCTCGTAAAAATGTCATGAAACTAAAATGAGCACTCATAAGTGTAACCACATACCTTGATTAGGAGTCTAGATGTCTAAGCAAGAAATCAACCAATCATAAAAGTTAATGTAACACATCCATGTATTAATATTTTATAGAAATCATCCTTAAGACTGACTTGGTCCTCAAGTTTAGGTTTCTAGGTCAACATTAGGGTTTTATTTGTGTTTTTGCTTCCCAAACCCAGTTTCCACTTTTCATGCTTTATTAGGTCACAAACCCTAATCCTTTATTAAATACACCTTTTTATTTCATGGAAACTCTAATTTATCAAATTATGGGTTGATAAACTCAAATGACATTCAAGTTTCTATTTTTATGCATAAAAGAGCAATCTTTGATAAAAAATAACAATTGGACATATTACGATCATCAATTCTAAAAAATTAGGGTTCTAGTTTATTTAACACATTAAAGATATCATGTTTAGATATTCTTCAAACAAGAAGAAGATTTAGGCTATGAACATATTTTTATTGCATTTTTTGCATTCTCTTGATTAATTTTCATATATGACTTATTGTAATACGAGTTACCAATTATTTTCTATGAATATTTCAAGACTAAAAAGAAAAGCACCAATTGAGACATGCCACACCAATAATTGGTTCCGTCGCACGGATTATCTATATGGAATGCATGAGCCAATGAGCTCAAGCCCTGTTGGAAGAACACACTCACTCAGGCAGGGTGAGATAGGGAAACAAAAATGCATAAATAGCCTTTATATGCTAGCAAAGAGTCGAGGGAAGGATATGGATTTCATTATGTACCCTTCTTCTTCATCAAGAAGCCTGTGCTCTCATTACTTGCTGTTGTGAAAGGCAGTCAACCTATGAGTTGACCCTGAATCCTCAAGTTTGGTGAAAACAATGTTGTTGCTGTTGTTCCCCCCAGGCTCGTCAGAGCCGTTTGACCCATCTGTGGTCGAGGATGTTGGTCGTGGTGGCGCAACTACAAGTTGGTAGGTGGGCAGGAGGGTCATACATGGGAACTGGTGGAGTGATGATGTTGGGGATGAATTGAGGATAAAGAGGAGTCCCAAGGGTTTGGTTGGGGTTTTGCAATTGCTTGATCGCTTCTTAGGGATACTATCCTGCCTTCTATAGCCATCTCTAGTACGCCATCCCCCTTGTAGAGTCTGACTCCAACAAACTTTTAGGGACAGTCTTATCTCCCCTCCATTATGGAAAAACTAGCGATCAATGAGTTCAGTTTCCTTTCACGAAACTAGAGGGGGTGGTTTTGAGAGGTTTTGTAGATCAGAGTGAGAGATGGAGATTTGAAAAGGGATGACTTTACTGTATCCAACTTTTCGTGTGAGGCTGGAGGAAGTAGATAAGTTCCTGTCCATCAGATTTGTGTCCAAGGGCATGCATTAAGTGTGATATTAAAGGGGTCGAGCCATTGATTCCTATTTTGATTCTTTTGTGACATTTAATACATATTTTCTCAATTCAACACTTTAGGGAAAACTATAAAGTCCATGTCTCTCAAACCATTCACCTTTTTAATATAAAATTTTAAGGGTAAGTCTTTACTGACTTAAATTACTTATGTGACAAAGTTTGGAACTGAAATTCAAAAATAATAGTGACTTTTCTTCATATGCAAGTAATCCTCTCAAAAAGGCATATATTATGCAATTAAAATTCATCTTTTCTCTTTCTTTCTCTTCTATTTTCTTTATTTCGATTTGTTTTCTTATTAGAAACCAAGTGGAACAAAAAATTAACCAATAGTGGTCATCCATACCACTTTCTAGAGGATTCTAGACAATTTTCACATATGCACACAATTATCTTTTATTTCTTTTTCCTTTTACTTATTATGGGATTTATTTTATCATTTTTCCTTTTATCATTATTAGATTCATCAAAACAGTATAAACCATGAAATTATGCATCTAAGGGAAAATTTGCAAAGGAATCCATTCTTTAAAAACAAAGCATACAATTTCCATTCAAGCCCTTTTCACTTGCATAATTGCATTCCAGATTATTAAATACAAGCAAAATTGAGGTTATAATGTCCTTCCCCTCTTATAGAAATTTTTCCCTCAAAATTCAATTAATCAAGCAAACAACTCAGGGTAAGACTTTTCCATGTCCGTATTCAGCTCCTATGTGGCTTCACCCTCTCCATGGTGCTTCCAAAGAACCTTTACCATCTCTATCTTTTTACTCCTGAGCTCTTTCACCTTGGTATCCAGTACCCTCACAGGTGACTCAGGGTATATCAACCTCCCTTGGAGTTCAGTAGGTTCAATGCTCAACACATGGCTCAGGTCTTTCGCATAGTTCTTTAGATTGGATACATGGAACATGCCATGCATCATAATATACTGAGGGGATAAGGATAAATGATAAACAACTTCACCAACCTGTTCCAAAATCTTAAACGGACCCATGTATCGGGGACTCAACTTTCCTATGTTCTTAGCTATAGCTCAGAGGGGTCATATTTTTAGAAACACATGTTCACCCATAGTGAAGTGCATGTTAGTCCGCTTCGCATCAGCATACGACTTCTATCGATCTTGGGCTCTCTTTAGCCTTTTCTTGATCAAAGTGACTTTATCAAAGAGCAAGGTCCTCTCACCAGCATCATCCCAATGAAGTGTTGAATGACACAGATTCCTATAAAGGGCTTCATACGGAGGCATCCCAATACTGACCTGGTAGCTATTATTGTAAACAAACTCAGCTAAAGGTAGGTACTTCTCCCATGATACACCCAATTGAGTACACATGCTCTCGATAGATCCTCTAATGTCTAGATTGTTCCTTTTGACTGTCCATCAATCTGGGGGTGATATGCCATGCTAAACTTTAGTCCAATACTGAGTTCTTCATCCACTTGCTTGCACAACTTGGAAGTGTACTTAGGGTCATGATCAGAAATAATTGAACTGGAACACCACGTAGTCAAACTATCTCTCTAATATATAGTTCTGCTAGGTCTGTCACCTTGGTAATGATCTTTAAGGCTAAGAAAAGTACTAACTTGGTAAGGCGATCTACCACAACCCATATTGCATCATGACCTTTCTTGGTCTTGGGGAGACCCACCACAAAGTCCATGGTGATTTGTTCCCACTTCCACTCAGGAATCTCAATAGATTGCAGTAATCCACTGGGTCACTAGTGTTCATCTTTCACCATCTGGCATGTGAGATGATCAGTCACATATGCCTCTATGTCTCTCTATTTATTCTAAGACACCAAAAGTATCACTACACGGCTTTAACTATCTTGGTAGTGCCAGTGTGTACCGTATACCAGGAGCTTATAAGTCCTTAAAGGTGAATCATCAGGAACTCAATATGATTTTCCTATCAGGTTCCACTATTCACATTTACCTAGAGATGTGTCTGAGGTTTCTTCATCAAGCCTTTCATCTCAACTAACTCTGGTTCATCTAACTAGGCTACTACAAGTTCGGTCAGCAAGTCAGGCTTGATTTACCTTTATTTGGTACCTCAACTCCTGCATCCATTATTTTAAACATCAGATTTGATCTTAACCTATAGAATTTAAATTACGCTTGATAACTATATCCTCATCTAAAATTTTAATTTGGCAATTACCTTTGCTCATTTATTCAAAATCTGTTATAGGGGTGTGGGAATTCCTCTAATTCTAAATTATCATAAAAATATTTCACTTAAATATTTATTTCTTATATCACTTCTATTCCTAGTATGACATGTGTCTGTCCCATCTCTCACACTCATAACAAGATGAAATAAGCATTTGGTTGTAGCCCATACTAAGCTCATCTAGCTCTAAGAGTAGAGAAGGTACATCACACATCACCATTTTATTTCTTGGTTGAATCATCCATGAATACCACCATTCCCTTAATTCCATGTACACATATAGGAAACAATTTTCTCATAATTTTTTAGTCTTATCATAACTCATGTTTATGATCCTTAGTCATTTCCTCAAGGTCGCTAGGGTGCCGGTACTTTTGGGGTGATCTTACCCTTATGCATCTAGGGAGTGCCTCTCACATTTACCACTTGTCCCCATGAACTCATGAAGGTGGATACCCTCCTAGGCCATGGGCCTTGGGCCAACATAGTTGTTACCTCTTGACCCTTATGGTCTTGTGCATTCAGGGAGAAATCAATCCCTACTCCCATCAGTCTCATCCCTCCTTGACCTTAGGAATGACTTAGGGTTCTACCATAACTTTATTTTATTTCATCACACGTTTTTCTTGTGGTTCCTTTGATGATATCCAAGCACTTTACATCCTTTAGAATTTTCACCTGGATTTCTTTAATCTCTCTGGGAACTCATAGTCTTCCTTATGTCCCTTCATGGGAAACACGATGACCTACCCATCTGGGCCTGGCCCCATTCTACCGGTCACTTCCATAGTGACTTTTCTTCATGTCCCTTAGAGATGGTCATTCCTGGGTGTAAAGAATCATACTCGATCTCTGTTCTTTTGTGCTTCAAGCACTTAATTGTTGGATTTTTTGGGACAAAATAAGTAGTGGAAACAAAAAAAATTCTCACCACAAACCCATAACCAGCAGATCGCATCAATGACTATGCAATAGGAAAGATGGTTTTAGAGAGGTGTACCTGGTCCAGAGGCTTGCTCAATGACAATACCTCACAGCTACTGCGGTCTTCAACCACCTAGTCTTCGACGACATCTGTGCAGCTCCTGTCCTTGACCTGGACTGCAGTTGGCCGTCATCCTCCTGAGCAACAGAAACCTCCTGCCTCTATAGATAGTCCACACGGACCACCGGGAACTCTAGTCGTCCTGAAGGACACTAGAAGGAGTCATCCCCCTCTATCGGCGTACTAGTCACTGACACACTCTCCTACCACCAGTTGTCATCATGCAGTTGTCTTTCCCTCATTGTGCCTCCCTAGTCGGGTATAACTTACTTGGGCTCTCTCGGTTACCACAACCAGAGAGGACAACAACTTTGCAAAGCAAATGATGTTTTGAGTTGTGTATTTTGAGAAGCCCCCTATACCCCTCTATTTATAGTAGAGGGTAGGGTTAGGGTTCCTAGTCTGTGTGGGAGTAGAAGGGTCCAGAATTTCCATGAACTGATTGCACTGCGGCAGACGAACCAGTCGTTTCACAACTCAACCGGTCATTTGGGCAAGTGAGCCGATCAGTTCACTTTTGAACCGGTAGGTTGGGAGTGTGAACCGGTCAGTTCACTTAGTGAACTGGTCGTTTCACTTCCCAGACTTGCCCACAATTGACTTTTATTATTCATTTCTAATTAGTACAAAGATCAATTCTTGTCCCAATCAAATTGAACAAGTGAAACGAAAATATTTTCTCACAAAACACGAAACCCAACACCTATTCGGTTGGTCCATGTGAACTGATCGATTCACTAGAGTGAACCGGTCGTGTCACTGACCATGAGCCGAACGGTTCACCCAGTGAATCGGTCGATTGGTGGTCCAGGTTGTGCAAAACTCAGTCAATGTAGTTCTCAATCAATCTGACACTCTAATCAATTGGTTCAAAACTTGAACTTTATGGTTCTGAGTCAAGCCTATTGATTGAATGTTTAATTGAGTACCTAAACACTTTAGTAATCAATCTAAACATCATTCATGGATAAACTCCTCTTCTAGGTTAATCTTATGTGTGTGACCCTATATTTTCCGTTTCATGTTGTCCGTGAAAGTCCATAACTCACTTATGACTTCACAAGGAAAGAGCAGTGCTTAGTCGCGCATCAGTGCTACCCAAGTGAAAAGGAAAGTTGGAGAAAAACTTTCAACCTACAATATGTGATTAGTGTTTCCATGATCGTATAGTTCCTTTGTCACTGATCATACGGTATTGAACTCGAGGCATGGAACATCATCATTTTCAACATTCAATCCATGTTCCTTGACCTTTGAGTAGACTGTCTGAAATGCATGTGAGTTCACATATCATATATTAAATCATATGTGTATGGCCATACATTTCTCAGTCTCTCTTATTAAGGGGCCCTGTATGTCATACTCCTTATAGGAGGGACAAATCCCATATCTATCACTCAGTCAAAACCCCATGTGTCAAAGTCACCCAATCATCACCTTTATAACACCCGTGTTTCAGGAATGTATTTGATGATGTCAAAGTGTACCCAACGACATGTGATGAGTGCAGTAATTTTAGGCCTAAGAACCACTATCACTATGAGACATGATTGTGACTACCATTCCATGGTATCCATGTATCAATCTCACGGTGGGTCTGTCTGATATACTGTTCTCTAATATATATTTGTGTGCTTGACTTGATATCACATATCATGACTGATGAGACTCTATCATCAATCAACACACACTCTAGTCTTAATGCATTACTATTGTCTATTTTGCTTCCACAGTAATATCCAACTAGGGACATAACAAGAATGTATGTACTCTTATCATACATATGATCTCATTGTTTAGGTCCTCAACCTAAAGACATATGTCATCAAGTCACATCATTCTTTAGACATCTATCATGTATGTGTCATCATCTCATGACTGAGACAAACATAATAGATGGAATTACCTTTATTGTTATCAAATCAGGTATCTAATGCCTCATCACAATCATCATATGATTGGCTCTCTGGGCATACCATACCAATAGACTCCCACTTGCACTTAGATCCAATCACCCATGAATCATATTCTAAGTGACCTTAACATGTCCATCATGTTTCTGTTGCACAAGTGCTTTTATAGCGGGTAAGCAACATTTTCTTCAAGTCAGTATATTGCATGTTTCACATCCCCTCGTTGTACGACAACTCGTATGAAATGGAAGTGTCATAGTATGCTATCTGAGATTCCTTTTCCTAACCATTAGCTCCATTGTTGTCACAATATTTCTATTGAGTCACCAATGGTCGGAACCACCATAAGTTCATCCATATGAACTTCTAGATCCATATAGTATCCTTTATAGTGTTCGTAACACTAAGGTACTCGACTTCTTATTGTTGAATTAATCAATTGTCTCATGTTGGAACATTTCCAACTAACAATTCTTATTCCAAGGTCAAATACAATTTGTCATTTCAAAAGCTTGTGTCAGTGTAACTCTTTACACACAACTCTTCCTTATTACCATAACTGAGGAACTACTCCTTTTAGTACTTTACAAGTACATAGAGATGTCCTTCATGGTATTCCAATAACCCTTACTAGAGTTCAACATATATCCATTCGTCATGTCCAATACATACAAGATAACTAGATATTTATATCATCTTATCATACAAGATGATGATTTCATATCTTCTGGTCATGTCCAATACATACAAGATGATAAGATCATATATTCTTGTCATGTCCAATACATACAAGATAATTAGTTCATATGTTCTTGTCATGTCTAATACATACAAGATAACAACATGAGTTCATACGTGATAGATCCAATTTTGAATGCATATAGCATCTATCCATGTGTTCCTTATTCGTCATAAGAATTAGGACACTTGTCTCTTGAGAGACTAAATCCATGGAACATGGATATGTTTTCTCTCATCATGTTGAACCCTTTCATTATCTTGCCAATGTATGTTATCTTTCTTAGGTCAAGAATCCCTTTCAATCTATCTCTATAGATCTTGATTCCTATCACATAGGATGCTTCTTTCAAAACTTCATGATGCACTTTGTTGCCAGGTTTTAATATTTGCAGTATAAGGATGTCATTCCCCATCAATATGTGGAATATACATATGCTCCCACTAAATTCTTGTAATCACATATTACTTCTTTATTCTGACTCAAGTCAAACTGTTTGACTATCTTGTCAAATAGAAGATCCCAATTCTGAGGTTCCTGCTTCAATCCAAAGATTAATCTATGTGGCTTTATGGACTTTATTTGCATTAGTGGATTTATAAAACCTTTAGGGCTGTGTCACATACACATCTTACACAATATTCCATTTAAGGTATGCGGTTTTATCATCCATGTGCCAAATATCATAGTCACATTTAAGCTACAATAGCAAGCATTATCTTGATGGATTTATCCTTGGTAACTGCTGAAAAGATTTCATCATGTTCAATGCCTTGAACTTATTAGAAACTCTTTACAGCCAAATACCCTCCATGATAGTCTTCTTCTAGAAGACTCAAAAGTACCCTATGGGTTTTACCCCCTCTGGTGGATCAACCAAAGTCATACTTTGTTGATGTACATGGAGTCCATCTTCAATTTCATGGCTTCAAGCCATGTCTCAGTTTTTGGCTCTCACTAGTTTCTAGGCAGACTGTTGACTCATCATATGATCAACTAACCATATTCTTGTCCATAAGATATCATATATCTTTCAACACTACTACAAAACCTACCTTTAGTGTCGGTTATCTAAAGCCTTTAGTGTCGGTTTCTAAGCGACACCTATGTGGGCGACACTAAAAGCTCACCCATTAGGCGTCGGTTCCAAAACCGACGCCCAAACTCTTCGCGCGCCACCGAAAATGCGCCATCATGGGACTATAGGCGTCGGTTATTAGATAAGACACCAACGCCCAAACCCTTCGCGCCACAGAAAGGGTGCCATCTTGGGCACTATCAGTGTCAGTTATAAGTAAAAAACCGACTCCATATATCTTCGCCCCACGGCCGTGTTGTCCAGCACGGCCGTGGTGTTAAGGCAATAGACGTCGGTTTATTGTAGGAAAACCGACGCCCAAACCCTTCGCGCCATAGAAAGGGCGCCATCTTGGGCACTATCAGTGTCGGTTATAAGTAAAAAACCGACGCCATATATCTTCGCCCCACGGCCGTGCTGTCCAGCACGGCCGTGCTGTTAAGGACATAGACGTCGGTTTATTGTAGGAAAACCGACACTATATCATTATGTGTCGGTTATTTACAAATAACTGACGCCTATTGGATTTTTTTTTCCGTCAGTCTGCAGACCTGCTGTTGCTGGTCGCAGGATGAGAAACCTGTTCAGTTCAGTTATGAACTGCAGGTTTTATGACATCCATTGATATCAGCCGACAACAGGCCGCAAACCTACAAAATTAACAATAAAAAAGTAGCACATGCATTTAGCAATGCAACCTACAGTTCCATTTTATTTTCACACATTTATAAACATTCACACATGCTAGCAATCTGTAGTTCCATTCATTCACATTCACACATGTAGAAACATTCATATAGCAACCAACACTTTCATTCATTTTCACTCAGACACATGTAGAAACATCCAGACATGTAGAAACATTCACACATATATTATAATTCATAAATTCATTTACAAAGTATCATTGTTTAGTCATTATTCGCTATCAGGATCCCAATTATATTTTAAAGCCCCCACTAATTGTATGGTTGTTGCCCATTCTTCTCTTACTTCATTTAATTCTCCCATTATATAGGGAGCATTAACGTTTGGTAAATCCTTTCCTGTAATGGGGTCAGCTTTAAACACCTGTAAAGAGAATGATGTATATATATAATTAATGAGCTATAAATAAGATTGATATATTTCGATCATATTATCTAATGAGACTATATAATACCTGAGCAATACATTCAATATCCAGTACGGCATGTTTGATAATCATGTGCATATATCGCATGACATAGTATCCACATTCCCATCCGTTGTCTTGTGTAGCACACTATAAATTCAAACATACAAAATATTAAAAATACAACTAATTAAGCATTGTTCACATAAATAATATATACATATATTGTAGTCGGGAACTTACTTTCACGTTCTTCCAAATTATTGGCTGGTTCTTTTTCGTGGGGACCTTTCCTCCAGCCTTTTTGTACTCCTCAAAACCCCTACATGTTAATGTAACACAGAACATTGCAATTAAATAGTAATGTAATAACATATCTTAACGGATATGAGAAATGAAATATTTCTCACCAAAATATTGCCATTTTCATTATGTGTCCAAATCTTGTATTCAATTTACCCCCCTTAGGATCTAGATAATACACAGTGAACGTCTCGGGGGAAATAACCAATAACTCCCAATGCCTACCCCTAGAGGAAAAAAAGTTAAAAATTAATAACTCAAAATCCACAATAAAATGTAATTTTCTTAAGTCCAAATTATAATAAGCAAAGTAAACTTACTCTACATTGAATGGAGCCATTATCTCCGTCTTCTTTTTTACAGCAAAATTTGAAAAAGACTCACAGCAGTATTGTTGAACTGATGTAGGGTCTTTAGCTACTAGACTAATCAAGGATGGAATAAAAAACCCTACATGTTCGAATCCAAAATCTGCACATATGTTGTCTAAGTAGCTGCAAAATATGTATTAATTACGCATGCATTAATAAATAAGAAACCAGATCACCAGATCATACACAAGGTATATGGATGTATAAAGAATATCTCACCTTATCCATAGCTCTATCACAGATGTATTTAGCCAATCATATCAAAACAACTCCAATATATCTTGTATAAATAGTTTTGTTTCGTATGACTGACCTGTAGAATCTGAATCAGAAGAAACAGTTATAGGGGAGTTTATATCATGTTCCCCTAACCATACTGCCATACCCCTACAGTTAGGACCTAACAGGACAGGTAGGTCCTATGGAACCCAACTAGGTAATGCAGGAGGTGGAAGTGGAGGCCTAGATGTTGTGGGTGTCTTCTTTTTAACCTGTATATATATATAATTTCAGATCAACTGCCAGCATATACACACACTAACAATTGAACGTAATGTAAATTTACCATACCTTATCAGTAAAGAAGACATCCGCTTTTAGCCACAATATCACTCCGCCTACTGCCTCACCAAGTGTTTCACAATCTGGGTGGGCATATGGCAGTGGAAGATCCATACACTGGGGGAATATATGTATCGGGCTCACCCAAATCCAACCAGCTGGTACTGGAGACCCGTGACATGTTTCCCCTGGTAGGGATGGGTAAGCCGACGCCTCTGCCATGACATATTCTTTACTTTTTAGACGGCATGGCTTCAACCCCTACAATTTTTTGTGTAAAGAATGTTATATACATATATACATATCATCTTTTTTTGAAACGACTACAATTTCATATATACATATCATCTTGAAATAAAAAACTAGTTACTATGTCATAAAAATACTTACAGTAGATGTGCTATGTGGTGGTTCTACAGGATTACTCCCAACCTCTGCAGTAGGAGTAGGAGTAGGAGTAGAGTCTGCAGTAGGTATTGTCTGGTAAGTGGCAGTCTGAGATGCCTGCCACTTTTTCATTGCTTCTTCGAGTTTCCTGTCAAATAGCTTATCCACCTATACATGGATAAAAGAAACGTCAAATTCTAATTTTTGAATTCTCTTTTACAGTAACATTATAAAGAAAGAATATGTTACCTCTTCTTGTGAAAGTCCCGCTTTTGGGACATGTTTGCGCTGGGATGACCCAAAAAAAGTTTTGATGCCCACACCAGCGCCTGCAGCCCTAACATGTCCAGGATGCTCTGGGTTACCCAAAGCAACTGTCAATTCATCCTTTGTTCCCTTAGGGATGAACTTTCCTTGTTTCCTCAGCTCGTGCAGCTCTCGCTAATCACCAAAACAAAAATTTGTACTTAAGTAAACAACACAAATAATCAATATTCGAATGATTGCTGTAAGAGTTGTAAATTACCATTTTTGCACCCGCCTCAGCAGTTGCGGCCTTAGTTATTTCTCCCTTCTTATTTTGCCTCCCAACTATCCAGACATCATGGCGAGGCAGAGGTGTGCTACCTATGGTAGATGACTCCTAAGTACCAGCAGACTGAGCAGTAGTAGCCTCAGCCTGTAGTCTTTGGCGAACGCCTGCATACCCCTTTGGACCCATTCTGTGGTCATGCACATTCAGTGCACGCCTTGATCTTTGTGCCTCACTGAGGGCCTAGTTAGTATGCAAATTAATGATTTGGTTAGTAACACTAAATGTTAATCTTGAATAAGTGAATACAACATATATTAATTAATGAGATTGAGACCGACGCCTAATACCTTGAATTCATTAGTTTGTCTTGAAGAAACAAACGCGTCCCATTCTTCTTTGTCCAAGAAGTTCCACTGTTCAGTGGCTGTCTTCTTCCTCTTGTCGGCTTCTTTTATGTATTCTCTGGTGATATTTGTCCTATAGTTCCTTAGGACTCTCCCACAGCGTTGCATCACTCATTTACGATGCAGCTTTTCATCCAATTCAAATATACTCTGCAAAATAGAATTGCTATTAACTAGTATCCAAAAATTTAGTAATCTACAAAATAGAATTGCAAATTAATAATAACTCACGCATAAATCCCTCCATATTAAATCTTTATTCTCCTTAGAAACTTTATTCCAAGAATCTAAGCGACAACCGCAATGGCTACGAGTAACAAACCCAAGATATGAAATAAATGAATTGCGATTCATACCACATGCATTTCCTGCATTATCGAAATCCACAACAAGTTTGGGTCCATTGCCCTTTTGCGCAATTAACTTCTTCATCATAGTGATGCCCCTTCTCTTGTCAACTTTTTGGTGTTGTTGATCAAGTGCCTCAAGTGCTTCAGATGGTACATGTGCATCATCAACCTAAAATTTGACAAAATAATTCACATTTACAAGATATAACTATAAATGGACATATAGATATAAATATATGATATATTTTTAAAACTTACATTGTGAGGCGGCGCATTGATGTCCTCACCCTCACGGTAGTCATCAGCACGGTCATCAGGAGAATGGTCAGCCATCTGCAAATTCACATTCAAATTGTAAAGTTCACATTGTAAAGTAGTAATTCAAAGTGTAAAGCTCACATTGTAAAGTTCACATTATTACAACAAAGTATATATCACAACAAAATTGTAAAGCTCTATGATCAAAGAGAAAACAAGTATATATTACAACAAGATTAGGGTCTAGGGTTAACAAATACATGTGATGTCATTCTTATATATAATAAATGTACATGTACCACCTATCCCATCCTTGAACACCTAATCTCACTAGTAAGTGTATAATGTGTATTGGGTTTTCAAGAAAATTCTGGCAGCATTTCCCCATTGTTCTCCAAGTACATATGTACTTAGAGAACAGATGGAGTTTTGCAACGCCACTAAAAATCCTAGAGATGATGAATCTCTAGGTTTAGCCTTACTTGTACTATGGTAAGATCTCCACCCACGTGTGCTAGGACACGCGGAAGTCTTATCGTAGTATAGTTTAAGGGTCGAATCCTCGGGACAACGGTCTTGATTAGAATTAATCAAGATGGAAAACGTTTTAGTCGTACCTAATTACTTAACGGTTGATATTTAGATCGAAAGTTTGATTTGGTTGTTTAAACTAAGTGCGAGGAAAGTAAAAGCAAGAAAGTAGAAATTAGGGTTGTAAACAATGATTAAAAACCACTAGGATGTTATTGGGTTTCACGCCACTATACATGGATCAAAACATGTAACATAATAAAACAACCTGCAAAGAGATTCTAATCAGTTAGTATCTTGTAGACTTAGTTTCTTTTCGGATAACTAACTACGAGAAGTGTGGAGTATTGCAACACCAGCCATCCCATAATGAATGGTCACTTGCTTTGCATTACTTCTTCATGAAGTGTGTTCCTTGACCTTGCCAAGGTTGCACTTTCATACGTCAACTGATTCCATTTCATAGTATGAAAGTGCAACGATGGGAGTGAGTTTACTCCACTCATGAAAGCACTCCTAGATACCGAAACAGACATATGGGGACTACATACATCCAGAACCAACTTTCAATCGATATTCATATCTAAGGGTACAAACATAGACAATTCATACCGAAAGACAATAGGTAATACAAGTTGATGATCAAGCAACAAGCATTCATTTAACGATTGATGTTGAACTGAAAAGGAGAGTATCTCTATTGCAAACAGTTGGATTACATTGCATGAAATGAAAACATGGGTAGCGGGGCTACTCCCCGCACCCTAGTGAATGAGACTACTCGCTCATATCAAGGACAAAGAAGGAGGCGAGAAGAGAGAGAAAGAACGTCATCTCCACGAAGGAGGGAAGGATGAACCCTTGGTGAAGAGAGAAACGATCTTCGCACTTTGTGGATGCTTTGATGATGGATCTTCTCTTCCCACCTTCTTTGTTGTTGAGAGAGAAGGTAGCTTGAAGATGGAACGTGGATCTCAAACTGGCAGCCTTGGGGCGATGGATGAAAGATGGGAGTGCTCTGGAACTGGAGAGGCAGCCTTTGGGCGTCTGAGAGTTCTCTCTCGCTTGAGGACCCCTTTGGGTCTTATTTATAGGCTTAAGTGGAGCCCAAACGGTCTTGAACCCGTTTGGGCGTTGAACACGTTTGGCCGCTGAAACCGTTTGGTTCCTGAACCCGTTTGGGCGCTGAACCCGTTTGGGCGCTGAACTCGTTTGAGCGCTGGACCCGTTTGAGCGCTGGACTCGTTTGGGCGCCGAACTCGTTTGGGCGTTGGACCCGTTTGGGTGCTGGACCCGTTTGGTTGCTGAACACGTTTGGGCGCTGAACTCGTTTGGGCGCCAAACTCGTTTGGGCGTTGGACCCGTTTGTGTGCCGAACTCGTTTGGGCGTTGGACCCGTTTGCGCGCCGAACTCGTTTGGGCGCTGGACCCGTTTGCGCGCCGAACCCGTTTGGGCGCCGAACTCGTTTGGGCACTGGACCTGTTTGGGCGCCGAACTCGTTTGGGCGCTGGACCCGTTTGGGCGCCGAACTCATTTGGGCGCTGGTCTTAAATGGTCTTGGGACCGTTTGGCCTTAAACGGTCTTGGGACCGTTTGGCCTTAAATGGTCTTGGGACCGTTTGGGGTTTTTGTAATTTTTTTTGTGTTTTTCTGCAAGGATAAAGAAGAGAAAAGTTAATCTATTGATGTGTCAGCAATAAGGTAAACATTTTACTGATTCTTTCTAATTTATTTAAGAAAGAGTATGGAAAACAAGGGAAAACTAATAAAATAGCATCACAAAGTGAGAAGTTATCACCCCCCTAACTTAGAGTCTAGCTTGTCCTCAAGTTAGATAGAGCTAAGGCATGCAGTGGCGAGGCGATTTTATTTAGTTAGGGTTTCCATACTCTTGTTTCAATTCTCAACCTGAGTTCTCCTCAAATCATATCGGATTTTATTGCTTGCCTTGACTCTTTCAGGTTTTTGAGAGATGCATGGGTCTCAAGTTCCTTCCGTATCTCGTAGCTTGCATTGGGACCACTTTTTATTCTGTGCATGTTGTCGACTCTAATCAGCTTTATATCTCTCTGAGGAACCTACCGGTAACTAGAGTGGGTATGAGGGTTGGCTAAAGGCTTAAAGTGTAACTCTCCCTTTTTGTGGGAGAGGGCTTGTCTATGCTTTTTAGAGACCCACTAACGGGCACGACACATCTGCCTTCATGAGGGCAGCTGAATGTACCGACCGGGTAAGCTCTTTATCAGCCTTCTCTTATATTTAGAAACCTTAGGGTCCCACTACCGGGAACGACACATCTGCCTTTATGAGGTCAGCTGAATGTACCGGCCGGGTGAGACCTTTATTGGCTCTTCTTATAAGTCCTTATGCATGGCACAACTCTCATGTTTTTATTCAACACTCTGGCTTTTATTCGAAAAACTCACAGGCTTGGGTTTTGGGGAATTACTTTTGGAATTTATTTTTGGTGGCCAAGCCTCTTTTATTTGAAGAGAGAAAAGTTGTTCTTAGAGTTTTTCAACATGCACTTATTGTGTGGTCCGCTTGCGAGACTTCTTAATTCGGAAGTTGCCTGATACCCCTCTCGTCCTTGAGAGCTCGGCTTATTTCTGCCTTGATATTGACCTTGTGGAGAGTCAGATATAGAATTGAAACAAAAGCATGAAAACCCAAGGTGGAGAGATATTATTAAGTCGCCATTGTATGTCTAAATGCTATTTTACTTTTGAGGACTAACTTGATTCTAAAGTTAGCTGAGGGTGACTTTTTTTCTAAAGATGAACCATTCTTAAGAAGCTAAAGGTGTAACGGAAACTGAGAAAATTTATACAAAAAAATAGGAGAAGATGGAGAAAGAAGGATATAGAGATGATACCTCGCCCTTGTCTAATGTACCCCCCTAACTTATCACGCACTCTGTCCTCAGAGTGTCAAAGTGATAGGTGGAGTAGTACGAGGACAAGGGCCGCAGGCTAAGTGAATCCTGTGCTTGCCCCTGGTGCTTGAAGGAGTTTAGCTGCAAATTGTCCTCGCAGGGTGTGATAGTCTACGTCATTCATATCCTCTACTGGTTTCTGAAGAACGATGATGGTGTAGATCCAATAGAGGACATGGAAGCCACAGTTGTTTGATTGTCGAATTTGTTGGGGACACTTGTTGCAGAAGGAAGGGCGGTGAAAATGTTCTTTGTCGTAAGCTTTTGTGTGCTGACTTAGAAAATCGATTAATTTTTCAGCACATTCTTTCTCTACTACCTCCGTGGGCATTTTTGGCGTCACGACATAATTCTTCTGTTGTGGATTGTACTGGCTGTCAGAACTATTATAAATTGTAATTGTTCCTTCTGGTAGGTTTGTTGCCAGGAGCAGCCAGTGTTCATGATAGAGGAAGGGTAGCATGATGAACTTCGACGTTGTGTGTTGTAGATAGGAGATTAGTGTTTCATCTGTGTCGAAGTGCTTTAGCTTTAAAAGGTCATCCTTCAAATAAGGAGACACCATATATGTTGTGGGGTTATCTTGGCCTAGGAGAAATTGGTAAGCGTCCATTAGTCTTACAGAGAGTGATCCTTTAAATTTTAAAGTTTCTCGAAGAGTGTCTGCCATTATGAGAATGTCACCAGACATGAACACGAGTTCATCTTTCTCGGCAGAAAGCCTTGACATGATGAGATGTAGTTCGTAGTCGGAGAGGCCTTTGTAAGCACTGAGATCAAAGTCTGGGAAAGATGGTTTGATGGCAGACAAAGGATCAATGTCGTATTTGCTTTGCTCGGTTTTCGAGGTCGGTTCCTTTGATTTCTCTGGCTCCTTCAGAGTTTGTCGGAAGGGTCGCCGCTGCGGTCGCTGGATAGAGGAGAAGAGGTAGCGAGGGACATCATCTGGTGCCATCGTCGGGTCCTTGAAGAACCATCTATCACAGATGAGCTCCATGGCATAACGTCCTCGTAAAGAATGAAAATCTTCAGCAACCAGAGCAGAGAATGGGATTTCTTGGTTCAGCGCTTGGATGTGACGTATGGTGCAGAAAGCGCAATCCCCAGATTCCTCGTCAGCTTGGACTTGCGGGTTTATTATTTTGAACCAAGGCTGGCTCCAGTTGTGGCGGAGAGATGGACGTGCAGCCCAAATTAGCTTAAGCAGCCGAAAGGGTATACATCTTGCTTCACCCATAAAGTTTATTGTACCGGAGGGTAGCTCAGCGCTGCAGAAGTTATAAACCGTGGTGTCCCGAGCCTCGGTATCAACAACCATGAATAACCAATGATTTGAAACTTGTAAGGGCATGGTAAGATAACATGCTCGTCGTGCTAAACCGGTACGCAGACGTTCGATTGATTTTTCTTTGATGTCCTTGTATAGCAGGCCCAAAGATAGGGCAGGCGAGGCATTAAAAACAGGCTACTGCCGCTTATGACTTCTGTACATTTCTATACAGTTGGCAAGAAGGACACAGAAGATAGACATTGGCATCGTCGACCGAGGTCGCAGAATGTTGCGGAAGTCTTCACTTGTCATCTTGCACTTTGTTTTAGCATTATGGTAGATAATATCGTCCCCTGCTTTTGCATTGTCCACAATAGTGTTCAGTATAAAAATATCCTGAGCATCTAATGTGGAGATGGTCGCCATATCTAGGTCATGCATTTTGTGCGGTAGGGGTGGTGGCGGGGGAAGCTCTCGTGGAGGGGGGGAGGGAGGTAGTTATGGAGCTTCCTCATAGCACTGTATGTTGTCCTCTGAGTCCGAGGCAGAATCGAGCTCTTCATCAGTATCTAAACGCACTCGTTCTGATTCTTCCTCGTCATGTGGTGAAGCTGCTGGCGTGTCGAGTGCTGAGGGGGGTGGGACAGCTGTTGCGGGGGGGATGGCGCTGGTTCCTATTATACATTGGTGGAACTCAGTGAAAGCCGCGTCTTTAGCAGCCTCCCCGATGGATCCCATAGCGGAATAGTCAAGAAATTGGTGCCCATAGGACATGTTAACATTATCATTGTGTGGGGATTTGGGATCTTTATCACCGTCATGGTGATCCATCTGCTGTTTGGGTTCTGTTCCATGGTTGGGACCCTCCCCAACATTATATAGTTTATCAGAATCATCACTTGAGGAGGTATTGTTGTTGGAGTCAGCCGAGGAATCAGAATCTTCATCATCTTCATTTGCTGCTGATTTATCTGTTGTTTTATTATGTGCTTTCTTCTTGCACTGACGATGGATGGATTGAAGCTCGTCGTATGCCACTTGCACGTGCTCGTGTGTTTCGAGCAGTGCGTCGTGGGTTTCCCTTAAATCAGAATAACGTGCTTCAGCCGAGAGGAGTCGTGCTGTGAGGTCAGTTACTTGAGCTCTTAGTTGAGTAAGTTCATTGTTTGATGACTTCTCTTGGCATTTGTGTAGCTGTGTGAGGGTGATGTTGATGTCGTCCAAGCGCGTGCTGAAACCTTGTTGTTGCTGCTTGAGCTCACAGAGGGTCTCAGGCAGCGGTTGAGTCTGTATTGATATCTTCTCGACTTGCTTTGCCATCACCATGTGCTGGCTTTGGACTCCAAGGACCAGCTCGGGCAAGGTTTTGCAGTGGCCGCCGACGTGGTCAACTTGCTTGAAACTTGTCGTTGCTGGATTTCTTGGAGGATGCTTGGCATGGCACAGTTTTACTCATCGATCTTGGCGACCTGCTTTGTTAAACCCTGCACACAAGAAAAAATAGAATTTAATATGTTAGAAGGGTCGGTGAGGAGGTTTCAGATGGTGTCCAATTGCCGTCCGAATTCCTCACCGACGTTAGTGAAGGGGACCCCAGTGAGAGAAGGGTGGGGCGGATGGGGTCGGGGTGGAATGGTGGTGGTAGTGTCATGCGGAAAGGACACTGTTGATGGTCCCACGAACTGCGTAGTGACTGTGGAAGGGGTCACTAGCCGTGTCGGGGCGGCGGCGGATGAGAAGGGTGGTGACATATCCGGAGAGAAAAGCGAGTCCGGTAATGTTGATGGAAAGTCTGTTGAGGTGAAAGAAGTGAATTTGGGCGTAGTAGCGGAAAATGGCATGCCCGAAGGAAAGAAGGGTGATTTGGAAAACGGTGGAAGAGTGGAGGATGATGGGGTGGTGGATGGTGTGGTGGAAGATGGTGGGGTGGTGGATGTTGGGATGGTGGATGGTGTGGTAGAAGATGGTGGGGTGGTGGATGTTGGGATGGTGGATGGTGGAGTGGTGGTTTTGAGATCAGCATGTAGACTCATTATGAAAGAGTCTAGTGATGATGTTGTTATGTGTTCCTCTGGAAGGGTGGGTTCTATTTCGGGGTGGGGTTTGGAAGTTGGTGTTCCCGACAGCTCTTGTTCCTTCAAAAGCCTTCTGGAAGGGCGTTTTACAGGAATTTTGGTTGTTTTCGCTGCCGGGGCGGTTATGCTAAGCTTTGTCTGTCCCATTGTTGCTTTCTTTTCGGTAATTTTGACCGAAGACATGAGTGTTGCGATTTCATCATCTGAGAAAAGGAGCTTGTCTTTGTCATAATCCGCAAGTTCTGGTAGTGGGAGAAGCGTTCTGAAGGATTTTGCTATAGGGCAGAAGACGTAGTGTAGCTTGCCATCCTTGTCTTTTATGATGAAGGAGTTCTTCAACATTTGTTCATTTGTAAGGATGTCACCCTTTATTTTTGTGCATCTAGGTAGAAGTCTATCCATCTGAAGGTATTTGATAATTGATGTGATAAGACCACCCATACATATTTCTTTTCCTAGGGCGTAAGCTGATAGTTTTTGAATGATAAGACGCCCAATGTTGACTGGCAACCCATTTAGGATGGACCAGATAAAAAAGAGGTCTGAGAGGATTACATTTCCTCCTTATGACGTGGGGAAGAGTGCGCCAGCAAGGATTTTGTGAAGTGTGCGCACTAGACCCGATTGAATGTTTGATGCTTTACAAGTTTTTGCATCATAAACTGGTAGCCCCGTTAAAGATTTCCAGAAGTTGTGTTTGTTGAACTTGGTGTTGTCTGTGCCAACAGCCTTGGCTTTCTTCAGCTGCTCTTGGTTGTCTATAAAGATTTCATTCAGCATATTTTCAGTTATGACCACTTTGTTGTTGAAGATTCTGGTGGATATTCTACGATCACCACCGTCATGTGCTTTATCGAAAGTGTCCACTGCTTCTCTAGTGAAAAAAGTGAAGAATTCCGTTGTAGGCTCAACGTATGAGGATTCGGTGACAAAACAAAGTCGAGAAAGATTGGAATTGTCTAGCAAGGTGAGGATTCTATTGTAGATCCCCATCTTCATAAGTATGCTTGGGCAAACGTACTTTGTTGGTGTTAGAGTTTGTTTAATGGATGGGAGGGTATGGATGTGAAGATTTTCTGGTGGTGGTGGTGTGGTGGTAATGGGGGGGGAATAGGAACGGTAATGGTGGCAGGGGTGGCGGTGATGGTGGTGGTTGGTTGAATGGAGGATGGTGGAATGAAACCTTCTAGGGTTTGTTCCCTTGCAGTGATAGGGTGAACATGTTTCCTTGTCCTCTTCTTCGGTTGTGGTGCTGAAGTGGTTTCTTGGGCCTTCCTCTTCCCCAAGGACTTTTTGGTAGAGGATTCTGCCTCCGATGAAGGCTCATATTCTGAGGGGTCATTAGATGAGATTTCTTCGACCTCCTCTTCAGAAGGTTCTTCTGCTAAGCAGTGGTTGATGCATCTCATGCATGACTTTGATAAGGTCCACCTTTGCTGGGACCGTTCCAGTTTTTTCATAGTGGTTAATGATTTGCTGAAACTTTGCTCGGTCAGCAATTAATTCGTCCTTAGTCCAAAAAGGTTTGTCGGCTGTTCCTGTTGGTTGTTTTGCGGGGGAGGCCATTCTAAAATTTTTGTCAAGAAAACAAAAGTTAGAGTTCTGAAATTTGAATTTAAACAAGTTTATTAGAATAGAACAGTATTTTTGAGGTTTGGTTGGATCCAAACAGGTTCGAGACCGTTTGGTTCCAAACGGGTTGAAGACCGTTTGGGGCCAAACGGTCCGTCGTCCAAACGAGTGCAAGGTCGTTTGGCACCAAACGGTTTGGAGATCGTTTGGGGCCAAACGGTCCTTCGTCCAAACGGGTGCAAGGTCGTTTGGCACCAAACGATTTGGAGACCGTTTGGGGCCAAACGATCCTTCGTCCAAACGGGTGCATACCCGTTTGGAGCAGACCGTCGGGAAGACGAAGAGCCAGGCCGTTTGGCGGCGAGGGACGGCGGGAGGGAAGCCAAAAAATGCTCGTCGGCAGTGGCGACGGTGATGGCGGTAGCGAGAACCGTGAGAGAAAACTCTACCTGTTAGGCGACGACGGCGGAAGAAGAAGGGCCGGAAGGAAGCGACGATGAGCGAGCAGAAGAACGGAGCCGCGCACAGATGATGGCGAAGCGTCAGTCGGAGACGACAATGGTGGTGGAAGACGGAGGTGATAACAGTAAGCTCGAAGAAGCAAAAGTGTGTGCGGAAACTGGAGTGAAATGGTAGTGGAACAGAGAAAGCGAGAGGTTCTCGAAGAGAGAAAGGAGGGTGTGGGGTGTTATTTATAGGATTGGGGGGGCGTCCTTACAAATTCCCAAAGTCAAACGGGTGCAAGACCGTTTGAACTCCAAACGGGTGCGAGACCGTTTGAACTCCAAACGGGTGCGAGACCGTTTGAACTCCAAACGGATGCGAGACTGTTTGGGGAGGTTTAGGTTTTTGATGTTTTTGATTTTTATGTTTATTTTGTTTATGTGGATTTTTTTTGTATATATATTTCAGAAGAAAACTAAACTAAAAAGAAGAAGAGGGAAGACGAAAAATGATGATAGTCAGATCTTGGGTTGCCTCCCAAGTAGCGCCTGGGTTTAATGTCACTGGCTCGACGAAATGCTGATCTGGCTATGTTGATGTTATAGGATCTTGGATCTCTATAGTTTGTCTTGGCAATTTGTCTGCTAGAATGTAGTATTTCTTTAACCTATGACCGTTGACGGTTCTTTCTCCCTCGTTATCATCAAGGATAATAACTGCTCCTGTCGGGTAGATATGTTTGATAGTGAAAGGCCCCGACCATTTTGTGCGCAGTTTTCCCAGAAACAATTTTAGTCTGGAATTGAATAAGAGAACCTTATCTCCGATGATTATATCCTTTCTTTTTATGTGGCCATCATGCCACATCTTGGTTTGTTCTTTGTAAATTCTGGCATTTTGGTATGTTGTCATTCGCAACTCTTCCAATTCTTGTAATTGAAGTTGTCTAGATTCACCGGCACTCTTAAGATCAAAGTTCAATTGCTTGATAGCCCACCAAGCTTTATGCTCTAATTCGACTGGTAGATGACACAACTTCCCATACACCAATCAAAATGGTGTTGTTCCAATTGGTGTTTTGAAAGCTGTGCGATTGGCCCATAGAGCGTCAGGAAGTTTGGTAGACCAGTCTGTGCGGTGCCTATTAACAGTTTTTTCCAAAATGGCCTTGAGTTGCCTGTTGGAGACTTCAACCTGTCCACAAGTCTGTGGGTGATAAGGTGTGGAAACTTTATGTTTGACTCCATATTTTCTTAATAGTACTTTGAAACTCCGCTCAAGAAAATGAGATCCGCCATCGGATATTATTGTTCTTGGAACGCCAAATCTGGGGAATATTATTTCTTTAAACATTTTGATGACTGGTTTGGAATCACAAGAAGTGGTCGGTAGAGCTTCTACCCATTTCGAAATGTAATCCACATCTACTAGAATGTACGTGAATCCGTAAGATGGGGGGAAAGGACCCATGTAATCCACTCCCCAAACATCAAAGAGTTCGACTTCTTGCCACATATTCAAAGGCATTTCATTTCGTTTAGTTATTCCTCCAGATAGTTGGCATTTGTCACATGATCGCACATATTCATGTGCATCCTTTGCGATGGTTGGCCAGTAGAAACCAGATTGAAGAATTTTAAGAGCGGTTTTCTTAGAGCTCATGTGCCCCCCAGTAGGGCCTGAGTGACAGTGTTCTAAAACTGGGGTGATTTCTGTTTCTGGAATGCATCGATGAAAAAGTCCATCTGCGCATAAGCGGAATAGGTAGGGCTCATCCCAGAAGTACTGCTTAGCGTCATGAATGAATTTCTTTTTGTCATGGTATGATGCATACGGATGGATGATTCCTGTTGCCAAATAATTAACAATATCAGCATACCAAGGAAATCCAGTAGTAATCTTCATTAGTTGATCATCCGGTAAAGAGTCTCGAATGGGTATTTTATCAGAGTCTTTAGCTTCAATACGACTGAGGTGATCCGCGACGACATTTTCAACCCCACTTTTATCTTTAATCTCTAAATCAAACTCCTGAAGCATTAATACCCATCTGATAAGTCGAGGTTTAGCATCTTGTTTTTGGACCAAGTATCGTATTGCAGAATGGTCAGTATATACTATGACTTTTGACCCGATTAGGTAAGACCGAAATTTTTCAAAAGCATAGATAACTGCCAGGAACTCTTTTTCGGTGGTAGCATAGTTCTTTTGTGCCTCATCAAGCGTCTTGGAGGCGTAATATATGACGTAAGGCTTTTTGTCAATCCTTTGTCCAAGGACTGCCCCTATAGCATAATCGCTAGTGTCACACATAATTTCAAACGGTTGTGACCAGTCAGGAGCTCTTAGAATAGGGGCAGAGATAAGGGCATTCTTCAGAGTTGTGAAGCTATTAATGCATTCTTGGTCAAATATAAAATATGCTTCTTTGGTCAGTACGTGAGTCATTGGCTTTGCTATCTTTGAAAAATCTTTTATAAATCTTCTGTAGAATCCTGCATGACCAAGGAATGCCCTGACTCCTTTGATGTCTTTAGGTGGAGTTAGCTTTGAGATGACATTGACCTTTGCTTTATCCACTTCAATCCCTATTTCACTTACTCGATGTCCTAGGACCACACCTTCAATCACCATAAAGTGACATTTTCCCAATTCAAGATCAGGTTGGTGTCTTCACATCTTTGTAGGACTTTTCCTAGATTGAGTAAATAGTCGTCGAAAGAATTTCCATATACAGAAAACTCATCCATGAAGACTTCCATGATAGATTCTGTTAATCCGGAGAAGATAGCAGTCATACATCTTTGGAAGGTTGCGGGTGCATTGCATAACCCGAAAGGCATCCTTCTAACGGCATATGTTCCAAAAGGACAAGTAAAGGTGATTTTTTCTTGATCTTCAGGATGGATTGGGATTTGGTAAAATCCTGAATATCCATCAAGGTAACAGAAATTTTTTTGGTGAGCGAGTCGTTCGAGAACCTCATCCAAAAAGGGCAAGGGGAAATGATCTTTCCTTGTTGCTTTGTTAAGTTTTTGGTAGTCGATGCACATTCGCCACCCAGTTACTGTTCTAGTAGGTACTAGTTCATTCTTATCATTAAGAACAACAGTGGTCCCCCCTTTTTTTGGGACCACCTGCACGGGACTTACCCATTGAGAATCCGAGATTGGGTAGATGATACCTGCTTTCAGAAGTTTGAGAACCTCGAGGCGAACTACCTCCTTGAGATTAGGGTTCAACTTTCTTTGATGTTCCCTTGATGGTTTGAATTCTTCCACCATAGGCAATCTGTGCATGCATAAAGCTGGATTTATACCCGTCAAGTCAGTCATCTTGTATCTGATAGCTTTCTTGTGTCTCTTTAGTTCATCAAGAAGTCTGTTTTCTTGGTCCACCTCCAGGGTGGAGCTGATAATCACTGGACAAAGTTTCTCGTTGTCAAGAAAGGCATGTTTGAGTCCCTCAGGTAGAGCTTTCATTTCAGGAGCCTTAGGTGGCTCAGTTGCTTCTATAATGGTGACGGCCTTGAGTTCTTCAAAGGTGATCGTTGGGGCTTCTTCAGCTTTTTCTAAGTATTGAAGGCATTCTTGCACAAGTTCATTTGTCGAGAATTCTACTTCCGGATTTATCAATATATCTTCCAAATCATCAGAGGTTTTAGACATTTCTAATTGGGACATTTGATATATAGCGTCCAGGAGAAAGACTTCCTCTTGAATGCTTGGACCTTTCATGCTATTAAGGACTCTGAACTGGAAAGCTTCCTTCCCAAGTCTCAAGATAATAGTTCCTACTTCTACATCGATAAGCGCTCGGGCAATAGCTAGGAAAGGTCTGCCGAAGATTATCGGGTATCTTAGGTCTTCTTGTATGTCCATAATAATGAAATCGCACGGAACATAAGAATTCGTTCCTATCCTGACAGGTATATCTTCAATGATTCCAAGGGGATCAGTTATGGTAGAGTCGGCTAACTGAATTGTCATTGTCGTAGGTAACAAATCAGTGAAGCCTAATCTTTTGCACATAGAATAGGGCATAATGGATATACTTGCTCCTAAATCTACTAATCTCTTCTTGTTGGAGCCATATCCAATTGAACACTGAATACCGAAGGAACCTGGGTCCTTCTTTTTCTTTGGCATTTTGTTAAGCAGAATGTCTGAAGTGGTCTGAGCTAGTTTCACAGTTTGGTGCTCTTCTGTCATATATTTTCTTGACAGAAGGGTTTTCAGGTATTTGGCCCAAGCGGGCATTTCAGAAAGAGCATAGAGGAATGGTATATCAATGTATAGTTTCTTCATAGCTTCTTTGAATTTCTAGAACCTAGTGTCCATTTTGGTTCCTTTCAGCCTGTCCGGATAAGGAATTCTGGGTGGAACTTCTGGCATTGGTTCCTTTTCTTTTTCTCTTTAAGTGGTTTTAGTAGATTTTTCCTTTTCCTGGGTTGAGCTTTCTGTTGGGGAAAGAATAGCTAAATCGTTATCATCATCATGGATGATTCTAGTGGTATCAGGAAGGACACGACCAGACCTTGTGGTGACAGCATTTAGTTGCTCAGGTCTATTTTGGTCATGCCTTGGGTTTGCCTCTGGTTGCCCAGCAAAGGTACCTGCTGGTGGTTTCAACTGAGCAGCAATCTGTGCTAATTGGGCCTCTACAGCCTTTTGTTGAGCCTGTTGGTTCACAAGCATAGTTTGCTGAGATTGAAGCATCTGTCTAATCAAGGAAATTTCATCAGATGGTTGGGAAGGGGCACTCCTCTGTTGATATTGAGTGACTTGCTGCCCTTGTGGTTGTTGTGGAGGTGCGGTTAACTGCGGTTGTTGTGGCTGCTGCAACTGAGGTTGTTGCAGCTGTGGGTGCAGTCCTGGATGGGTATATTGGTAAGAGGGATTCCTAAGATAATTGGATCTTTGGAAACCATTTCTATAATTTCCCTGATTTTGGTTGAAGTTATTCTGAAATCCTGGTGGTTGTCTATTGAAAGATCTGTCGTGTGTCTGTTGTTGTGGATTGGCAGTCCCTGCAGGATTCCCATATTGAAAACTAGGGTGGTTTCTTGGTTTATCTGGATTGTAATACACCTGGCCAGGTATTGAGTGAATGGAGTTGACTTGCTCTGGCATTTGGTCCTCGGGATGTTCAATAATGGGTTCATATTGCGGCACTGGTGGTTGTAGATCCATCATAACATTGTATAACAGACCACATGATAGTGTGGGATGATCAGATGCATGACAGGCTTCGCAAGTTCCAGTAGCTGCTTTTACTTGTTGAACCTGGGAGCCTTTCTTCTTGTCGTATTCTCCGAAAGAAGTTTTGAGAGCTTGTTGCTTGCTAGCAATAGTCTTCAAGGCCTCTGCAATGGCCTTGAGTTCCATAGATTCTTCAGCCTTGTAGACTTTAAGAACTCCCTTGGATTGGTTAGACGACCTTCCCCAATTGGATTGGTTCTCGGCCCCTAACGTAACTATATTCCAAGCATCTTCATAGTTCTTTCTCATGAAGTTTCCTCCAGATGAGGAGTCTAAAAACTGCTTGATATCATCACTTACTCCTCTATAGAATGTTTCAATCAGTTGATTTTGGGATATGCCATGGTGGGGGCACTTTCTCAGGAGTTCCTTGAATCTTTCCCAAGCTTCTGCAAGTGTTTCTCCGGGTAGTTGGGCAAAATGGTTGATCTGCCCCCTAATCTCATAGGTTAGTGAAGGTGGAAAGAATTTCTCAAGAAACTTTTCTTCTAAGGGAGTCCAAGTAGTGATGATAGGGTGCCTATCTAAAGCATTGTACCAACTTAGCGCTCTTCCAGATAAGGTGAAGTGGAAGAGGTGTAACATTATTGCTTCCAAGGCAACTCTTGCTTGAGGTACAAGTCGGCAGAGTGACTTGAATCTCTTAAGATGATCCATGCAATCGTCTCCAGATCCTCCAGAGAAAGAGATGCCTTGCATGATCTGGATCAATTGCGTCTGGATTTCAAAGTTTGGTATGTTAATAATCGGTGGTCGGACTGGGTGATCATCTTCATAATTCTTTGGGACTGCGTAGTCCCGAAGTTGCTTGTTTCTTAATGCTAATTGAGCAGTGGCATTCTCGGCTTGGATGCAGGCTTGTTCCTCAGCTCAAATCTCGGCCTGCACTTGAGCACGAGTGTCAGCGATAATTGTGCTCGTTGTGCAGCTATGGCGGCGTTAACTCTTTCTGCAATGAGGTGTTTCTCTTCAGCCATCTATCTGGCTCTTTGGCGGTTAAGTCTAATCCTTCGGTGGAAACTTCTTTCTACCTCAGAGTCATACTCTGGTTTAGGGGAGAATCCGATGTGATGCGGGGTTAGCATACACGTTTTCTACCTGAGTAGGAAGAAATTCACTCGGTTAGATGATGAAAGGAAGCAAAGAGGTCAAGAAAATTTGGAGTAGTTATCAAGGAAAAGTGTAAAATCCTAATCAACCAAGAATTTGTTAAGTAAAAACTAAAACGTTCCGTTGTCCTCGGCAACGGCGCCAATTTTTGATGGAGTTTTGCAACGCCACTAAAAATCCTAGAGATGATGAATCTCTAGGTTTAGCCTTGCTTGTACTATGGTAAGATCTCCACCCACGTGTGCTAGGACACGTGGAAGTCTTATCGTAGTATAGTTTAAGGGTCGAATCCTTGGGACAACGGTCTTGATTAGAATTAATCAAGATGGAAAATGTTTTAGTCGTACCTAATTACTTAACGGTTGATATTTAGATCGAAAGTTTGATTTGGTTGTTTAAACTAAGTGCGAGGAAAGTAAAAGCAAGAAAGTAGAAATTAGGGTTGTAAACAATGATTAAAAACCACTAGGATGTTATCGGGTTTCACGCCACTACACATGGATCAAAACATGCAACATAATAAAACAACCTGCAAAGAGATTCTAATCAGTTAGTATCTTGTAGACTTAGTTTCTTTTCAGATAACTAACTATGAGAAGTGTGGAGTATTGCAACACCAGCCATCCCATAATGAATGGTCACTTGTTTTGCATTACTTCTTCATGAAGTGTGTTCCTCGACCTTGCCAAGGTTGCACTTTCATACGTCAACTGATTCCATTACATAGTATGAAAGTGCAACGATGGGAGTGAGTTTACTCCACTCATGAAAGCACTCCTAGATACCGAAACAGACGTATGGTGACTACATACATCCAAAACCAACTTTCAATCGATATTCAGATCTAAGGGTACAAACGTAGACAATTCATACCGAAAGACAATAGGTAATACAAGTTGATGATCAAGCAACAAGCATTCATTTAACGATTGATGTTGAACTGAAAAGGAGAGTATCTCTATTGCAAATAGTTGGATTACATTGCAAGAAATGAAAACATGCGTAGAGGGGCTACTCCCCGCACCCTAGTGAATGAGACTACTCGCTCATATCAAGGACAAAGAAGGAGGCGAGAAGAGAGAGAAAGAACGTCATCTCCACGGAGGAGGGAAGGATGAACCCTTGGTGAAGAGAGAAACAATCTTCACACTTCGTGGATGCTTTGATGATGGATCTTCTCTTCCCACCTTATTTTTTGTTGAGAGAGAAGGTAGCTTGAAGATGGAACGTGGATCTCAAACTGGCAGCCTTGGGGTGATGGATGAAAGATGGGAGTGCTCTGGAACTGGAGAGGCAGCCTTTGGGTGTCTGAGAGTTCTCTCTCGCTTGAGGACCCCTTTGGGTCTTATTTATAGGCTTAAGTGGAGCCCAAACGGTCTTGAACCCGTTTGGGCGTTGAACACGTTTGGCCGCTGAACCCGTTTGGTTCCTGAACCCGTTTGGGCACTAAACCCGTTTGGGCGCTGAACTCGTTTGAGCGCTGGACCCGTTTGAGTGCTGGACTCGTTTGGGCGCCGAACTCGTTTGGGCGCTGGACCCGTTTGGGCGCTGGACCCGTTTGGTTGTTGAACACGTTTGGGTGCTGAACTCGTTTGGGCGCCAAACTCGTTTGGGCACTGGACCCGTTTGGGTGCCGAACTCGTTTGGGCGCTGGACCCGTTTGGGCGCTGGACCCGTTTGGGCGCCGAACTCATTTGGGCGCTGGACCCGTTTGGGCGCTGGACCCGTTTGGGCGCCGACTCGTTTGGGCGCTGGACTCCTTTGAGCTTATGCGGTCTCGGGACCGTTTAGAGTTCATGCGGTCTTGAGATCGTTTAGCCTTAAACGGTCTTGGGACCGTTTGGCCTTAAACGGTCTTGGGACCATTTGGCCTTAAATGGTCTTGGGACCGTTTGGGGTTTTTGTACTTGTTTTTGTGTTTTTCTGCAAGGATAAAGAAGAAAAAAGTTAATCTATTGACGTGTCAGCAATAAGGTAAAGATTTAATGATTCTTTCTAATTTATTTAAGAAAGAGTATGGAAAATAAGGGAAAACTAATAAAATAGCATCACAAAGTGAGAAGTTATCAAGAACAAATGGGGAAATGTTGCCGAAATTTTCTTGAAAACCCAATACAAATTATACACTTACATCCTAAGTGAGATTAGGTGTTCAAGAACAGTCCCAAACCGGGGACTATCCAAGATTTACTCCTAATGAGTAAATCTTGGACGGGTTTCTAGGCCAATAAATAATGTGTTGTCATTCTTATACCTAAAATCCTAGTTCTTTAAGTTAGGGTGATTATTAAGATATGCATGATACAATAACTATTTTGCATCACATTACATCAGACTTATCATTGATACCTTACTAACTTATTGCTACATTTACATATCATCACTTGATCAAAAATTACAGCAGTACATTTAACCAAAGTATGCATTCGAAAATCTAGCTATGTCATGATTAGTTACATGTAATTTACTTGGATATACAGCAGTACCCGATTACTATGTCTTACATACAAAGTATGCATATTAAATTAACTAAGGTCGTGTGGGCTGGCACGGCCGTGGCTGTGTTGGCCAACCACACGGCCGTGTTGGGTAGCACGGCCGTGTGGTCAGCCAACACAACCACGGCCGTGCCAGCCCACACGGCCGTGGTTGTTGTTGGTAAGGAGAGGGAGAAGGAAGAAGAAGAAGAAGAAGAAGAAAGGAGGCCTAATGTTGGTAGCAGCGTGGAGAAGGAGAGGCGCCGGTGTCGAGTAGAGAAGGAGAGGGCGCCGACAGAGCAGAGAAGGAGAGGGCGGCGGCGAGGAGTGGCGGCGAGAAACTGCAGCAGCAGGCGGCGAGCGGCACCAGTGAGGAACTGTAGCAGCATGCGGTGGCGAGAAACTGTAGCAGCAGGCGGCGAGCGGCGTCGGCGAGGAGCGTCGGCGGAAGGGAGAGCAGCAGGTGAGGAGCGGAACCGGCGGAAGAGAAATCGTCAGACGACCAAACCCTGAGCATGAGAATGAATGAAACAGAGAAAGGGGAAGAGTCGGGCTCTATCGCGCGATTTAAGTTAACATTAGGTGTCGGTTTCTTACAAACCGACACTGAATGTTTTTATTGTCGGTTTACAACAAACCACCGACACTAAAGGGAGGTGAAAATTTTCACGGTTAATCGCGCGAAAACACAACGGCATCAGTTATTGTCACAAAACCGATGACTAAAATTGTACAAATTTCTGTCTCACAGAAAAGCTTTAGTTGTCGGTTTCTCCATTAAAAACCGACGTTGTATGTCAATTTTTGGAGGCAATTTTTTTCACTGGAAATTTAATTTTTGGCGGTTACTTTTATGTGTTGGTTTTTTAATAGTAACCGACACTTAATAAAAGCGGTACCCGTGTCTGGTCGCCCTTCATAGATTGGATGTCGGTTTATGTTATCAACCGACACTGTAGAGTTTAGGTGTCGGTTTATGTATACAACCGACACCTTGAAAAGTGACTTTATAAGCCATTTCTGTAGTAGTGCAAGCTCTAGGCGTGTTCTACCAGAACCATGAGTTCTGTGTAATATTTGAGGAACTTTGAGATCCCACAACATTTTGTGATTCCCAGTGTGCCTCTTTTAGTGTTAATCATGTACCCAGAAGGAAGTTTGAATTTTAGCTAGTAATCACATTTTGAGTCATCAAGGTGTGATTCCTTCTTTTTGATACACTACTCATGATACACTATCATTGTGTTTTAGGTGGAGTCCATCATGATACATTATCATGATCTTCCAAAATGTTCTCAAACTCTTGGTTCAAAGTATTTCCATATCGATCATATCGAAATTTAATACTTATACCAAGTTTTTTATTTACTTCATTTATGATCTCCTCAAACACTTCAAGAGATTCATGTTTGTATTTCATTAAATACAAACTACCATATCTACTGAGGTCATCAGTAAATATAATGAAGTACCATTGATTACCTTTAGCATTTATTCTAAAAGGTCTATATACATCAATATGTATAATACTTAATATAATAATTGTTCTCCCACTACATCTAGTGAAGAACCTTTGTCATATTGCACAATGAATGAGATTAGCATGTCTCTATTGGTTCAATAACCAAAATGAGTCTGGATAACCATTATATGGATGTCTAGAAATGCAATTCTGATTTATGCACTACAAATGACTATGCTATAGGCATTCAAGTTTGAGTTATCATGTCATTCATTACATGTGTCATACACATTTGTCTCTTTAATTATCAAGTATAGTTAATGAGACATAGGCATTGCCTTCAGTTAAATACATTCTTGTCCAAACAAGATATATGATGATTTCATTGACGACAGATGTATAATAGCAATTCACTAATTCTATTATATGCCCATGAATGTCATATTGTAACTGTAAAGGAAACAACTCTTACTCCACACAATTTCTAGCTTACTTCTTCTCAGTTCCTGAAGTAGAGATCTCTATCTCTTACATCTTCCCGAGATCCTCTATAAAGAGGTTATTTCCCTTTCCTACTTACCCCTCTCCATATCTTGAGTGATGAAGACTTGGACCCAAGCTTGGCCTCAGAACACTTCTTGACCTTACTTTAGTCTATGGACTTTACTCTACTGATAATTATCATAGGTTTTGTCCTTTCTTCATTCATGCTTTGGCATCAACATGCCAAGCACTTCAGACAGTGGTCTGGCCAAGTTTCTTAACATTTGATAAACTGGATATATGATTCACACAACTATTTGTAGAATCATATGTTTGGTCAACTCTTGACCTATAAGAAATCAAAGTTAATCTATATGCACAATCACATTGAGCATATGAGATTATACTTGATCTCCATCTGTCTGTTTATACTCAAACATCAATTTCAAGACATTATACCTTTCATGCTTTACATGATTCTTAATATGTATAACTATCTCAAGAATGTCCATGCTTCAAGCTATTTATACAACTCATAGTTCATATAGCTCAGCATATGGTTCTTGATGTCTTAGGAATCATTGGCATACTTCAAGTAAGCACCCAATTTTAGCCTTAGGCGCATTTAGAGTGGTTCTACTGGCTCTAGTCTTTAAAGGAATTTAGAGTTTACACTCACTATTGAGAACACTTCTCAAA
The DNA here is from genome assembly GCA_963693085.1 of Alisma plantago-aquatica. Taxonomy (NCBI): domain Eukaryota; kingdom Viridiplantae; phylum Streptophyta; class Magnoliopsida; order Alismatales; family Alismataceae; genus Alisma; species Alisma plantago-aquatica. The sequence continues at coordinate 25,175,286 of OY856415.1, forward strand.
GGTCCAAAACTTGATTTGAATTTTTATCCCATCTATGAACTGATCGAAACGATAATGTATTTGTGTTTGTCATTTGGATTCTACAAAAGAATTTTGCAACTTTTCAAAACATTTTTGATTTGTTTGATTTGATAAATTTGATGATATTAACTAGGCCTTTAATTAACTATCGCTCCCACTATTTTGATCAAATTGATAGCCCTTACCATCAATTCAGAAGATTACAACATACAACCTTCTAGTGAGCCAAGATCCAAAACAATTGAGTTATTACCCGGCCAACGCTAGCGTCCATAATCAATTATTAAGGTAGGTAACATTTACCAATTGCATCATATGCAATTCTTGGATAGATGATATGTACGACTCTTTGCCATAGTCAACTCCATGCCTCTAAGTGCTTAATCGCATTAAGACCACTTAGTTAAGCTTGTCCCAAAAGCAAACACGATAGGAGTGCACCCTGCTTGGCGGGCCCACACTACTACCATCACACTTCCATGAGATAGACAACACACCACCCTTGGGATGCCCACTCTTGTCGATCAAGCTTTTCATGTGTGTTTCTTATGGAAAGCATCTAAAAGTTAATATTATATTGAGGGGTTTGGTATTTATATACATATACATATCCAATCACCACATATATAGTATGTATCATATACATGCTATATCCCACAAGAAAACATACAAAGTGATAAAGCGATGATTTGGGCCATCCTATTGTAATTCCTTGTGCCACAAGGAACTACGGTCATCTAGGTCTACATCATATGCAACAACCTATAGAAGATGAAGTCCTATGCTTTAGTCATTCTATGTCTGATCGGCTCGCCTCCCAACCGATTGGTTGGGGGTCACCAACCGATCGTCTGGCTCCTCCATGCGATCGGTCTATCAGGTCATCGTGCACCTCGTTAGGCCACCAGCCGCTCATCTAGCTCTATGAGACAGTCGTCTTGGTCCATCATTCGATAGTCTCGCTCCATGAGACGGTCATCTTGGTCCTCCAAATTCTCATCTGGGCGGCCTCCGTTCTTTGACGTAACAAGAAATAAACTACCCTACTTTACATATCTCTTTGGGAAACCCCGAGTTACATTTAGGGGGAGCAAAGGTAGAAGAGAAGGCTCAAGTTATCTTGAGTTACATTGGGATAGAAGAAAGGACTTGATACACAGACTGAGATGAAAAAAACCACAACCAACCAAGCACACACATAGGGGTTTATAGGCCATAATCATGTTATACATCCACCATCAAAACCATTTTAGGGTGATGCGTATTGATTGCATATATATACCATATCATATATGTATATAGGGATTTGTGGTGTTTAATCATATATGCATATTAGCTAGTATAAGTATTCGCATCACATGCAATAAATAAACATAAAAAAAACAAAAACTGATCATATCAATTAATCCTAAAACATAGTATGTTGATGTGGCTCAGATATCACTGTTGGGTTTTGTGGGACAGAACAGGTAGCAGAAACAAAAAAAATTCTCACCACAAACCCATAACCAGCAGATCGCATCAATGACTAAGCAATAGGAAAGATGGTTTTAGCGAGGTGTACCTGGTCTTGAGGCTTTCTCAGTGACAATACCTTGCAGCTAGTGTGGTCTTCAACCACGTAGTCTTCGACGACGTCTGTGCAGCTCCTGTCCTTTACCGAAACGGTGGTTGACCGTCATCCTCCTAAGTGGAAAAAACCTCCCACCTATAAAGATAGTCCACATGGACCACCGGGAACTCTGGTCGTCCTAAAGGACACTAGAAGGAGTCATCCCCATCTATCAGTGTACTAGTCACCGACACACTCTCCCTCCACCAGTTGTCATCATGTAGTTGTCTTTCCCTCGTTGTACCTCCTTAGTCAGGTAGCACTTGTTTGGGCTCTCTCGGTTACCACAACCAGAGAGGACAACAACTTTGTAGAGCAACTGATGTTTTGAGTTGTGTGTTCTGAGAAGCCCCATGTACCCCTTTATTTATAGTAGAGGATAGGGTCAGGGTTCCCTGTCTATGTGGGAGTAGAAGGGTCCAGAATTTCCATGAACTAATTGCACTGCGGCAGACAAACCGATCATTTTACAACTCAACTGGTCATTTGGGCAAGTGAGCCGATCGGTTCACTTTTGAACCGGTTAGTTGGGAGTGTGAAACTCACTTCCTAGACTTGCCCATAATTTACTTTCCTTATTCGATTCTAATTAATACAAAGATTAATTCTTGTCCCAATCAAATTGAACAAGTGAAATGAAAATCTTTTCTCATAAACTGGGAAACCCAACACCTTCTTGGTTAGTCCATGTGAACCGATCGGTTCATTAGAGTGAACTGGTCATCTCACTGACCATGAGCCGATCGGTTCACTCAGTGAACCGGTCGGTTGGTGGTCTAGGTTGTGCAGAACTCCGTCAATGCAGTTTTCAACCAATCTGACACTCTAATCAATTGGTTCAACACTTGAACTTGATGATTCTGAGTCAAGTCTATTGATTGAATGTTTAATTGAGTACCTAAACACTTTAGTAATTAATCTAAACATCATTCATGGATAAACACCTCTTATAGGTTAATCCTATGTGTGTGACCCTATAGGTCCCATTTCACATTGGCAGTGAAAGTCTATAACTCACTTATGACTTCACAAGAAAAGAGTGGTGCCTAGTCGCACATTAGTGCTACCCAAGTGAAAAGGAAACTTGGAGAACAACTTTCAACCTAAAATCTGTAATTAGTGTTACCGTGATCATATAGTTACTTTGTCATTGACCATCTGGTATTGAACTCGAGGCATGGAATGTCATCCTCTTCAATATTCAATCCATGTTCCTTGACATCTGAGTAGACTATCTGAGATGCATGTGAGTTCACATATCATATATTGAATCACATGAGTATGGCCATACATTTCTTAGTCTCTCTTATCAAGGGGCCCTAGATGTCATACTCATTGTAGGAGGGACAAATCCCATATCTGTCACTCACAGTCAAAACCCCATGTGTCAAAGTCACCCAATCATCACCTTTATAACACATGTGTTTCATGAATGCGTTTGATGATGTCAAAGTGTACCCAATGCCATGTGATGAGTGTAGTGATTTTAGGTCTAAGAACCATTATCACCACTATCACTATGAGACATGATTGTGACTACCATTCCATGGTATCCATGTATCACTCTCACGGTGGGTTTGTCTGATATACTATTCTCCAACATATATATGTGTTCTTGACTTGATATCACATATCATGACTAATGAGACTTTGTCATCAGTCAACACACACTCTAGTCTTATGTATTACTGTTGTCTATTTTGCTTCCACAGTAATAGCTGACTAGGGACATACCAAGAATGTATGTAATCTTATCATACATATGATCTCATTGTTCACGTCCTCAACCTAAAGACATATGCCATCGAGTCACATCATTCTTTAGACATCTATCATATATGTGTCATCATCTCATGACTGAGACAAGCATAATAGATAGAATTACCTTTATTGTTATCAAATCAGGTATCTAATGTTTCATCACAATCATCATATGATTGGCTCTCTGGGCATACCATACCAATATTAATCTCTCAAGTTCTTTTAAGTGACCTTTAAAGTTACCTCCATTCTTAAACAAATTTTTGTACTCACTCTTTAGGAAGGGTCCTTTCCTAGGATAGGAGAAAACTATCACTTTACAGTACCAAGGGTCACAAAACTTTCTTGAACCCATAGTATATATCATTATATGAAGACATATCCTTAAGGAATATTTCCTATTATTCCATCCACGCAGTTTCTACATGTGAGTTATATCATTATATCCCTTATCTACCACTCAAGAATTGAATCACTAGTGGTACCTTACTACCACGGATCAAAGCGTTTGGATACGATAGGACCAATGGATTATATCTCACATGTTTTTGGCTATAGGAACAACTATTGTATATGACGTCATATGCCAAGTACATTATCCAATCCATACCATATGTTAGGCCAGAGGAGACAGAGCATACCTTGAAGAACACAACCTTATTTACCACATAGTGCTCACATCAACTATAATCACATTCAATATTTATCATAAGCATTATTCCATTTCCAATTTTTCCATTATGTCGTACTTATTCATAATCTCTCAAGGTTGGACCAGTTTCATAGATACACATGATAGCATGGTAGTGTTAGACCAACTGGTGTGATTGGTTCATCAAACATATATCACAGTCCAAGTGGAATTTCCTTTAACCCAAAAATTAAGGGGGGGGGGTCCATGCTTAACCTCTATGAACTCACTCCAATATGAGTCAAAAAATGGAGCGTGTAGAACCATCTACACTTTGGATTCCTACGGTGCGCAGCGAAAGTGAGGGAAGTGGAGTTAGCCATTAAGTGAGTCCTGAGGAAGTTTCAAGTTTATAGAATCAGTCATGTGATATATACGCATTGGATATCACCACTTCCCCTCTTTGGTCCAGAACCTCAGGTTATCCTTAGTAGCATTGGTCATCTAAAATGCATGACTTTAGCTACTCAATCTTGTACCGAACCAAAACATGGTATGGCATTCTCTTTTACGTAAACAACCCTTGGAGTCCTACACAAGGAACTACCAATATGAGTACGAGGCTTCACAACATGTTACTATTTCATACCTCTCTAGGATCTTGGGATACTCTTTCCCTTACTTGGATGTTAGGCACTCATATCATATTCACATTGGTATAAGAAGCCTCTTTCTATGTATCTAGGGTTTAGTCCTTCCATGGACATCTAGGGTACAACAAGCCTCTAGGAGTCATGCATACAACAACCTAAATTCTCCACTCAGGGTAGTCTGGTTTAGGACATATCATATAGATATTTCTCATTATTCCTCATGTCTTAGAGTTTAAGTTTTGAACTTATCTTTTTGGGTCCCATCCTCACAGGAGTTAACCTATCACTGGTCCTAATGCTTGGGGTCCCCTCTTTGTAGATGAGGTTGAGGTTCCTACATATTCACCTATTATCCTCATCCATCTTACCTTATAAGATGAAGCATACATATTTGTATTATAAAGTCTTATGTCCAACTTGAAAACTATACTCAAATCCTCAAATCCAATTGAGTCATCATAAACCATATTATCTCATTATGTAACACTAAACTCATCATTCATTTCCTCCTATATGCCTATCTCACAATCCCACAGGCATTACCCTTCTATCTTAGAACTAATCCCATTGTCGGCCTTGATGTCACTCATTTCCACATAGGTGCATGCCTACCTCCAACTTGTATCTGAGTGGGAACGCATTTCTGTTAGGGTTCCTACCTGAAGGAGTTTAAACTTTCTAGTCAAAACTTGACCTTAAGGTTTTACCTCTCTCTTGATCTTTCCTTCTCAAGGGTTGACCCACCCTAGACTGGGACACCAATCCTAAAAGTTGCACTAGGGGTTTTCATATTTCTCCTATTACATACCCACTTATCACCTATGTTTCTTATGTAAAAACAAACCCTTCATATGTAGCCTGCATGCTTTATTCTATGTACTTGCATGCATGGACAAACTATGGTATCCGACTTATGAGGTTTTCTCTATTTCTCTATGAACTTGCTTAAGGTTTATTATGGTGGGTTATGTATTCTCCTGCCTTTCTCATAACCCAAGATCAAGGTTTAGGGTTGAGGTTAGGAACTACCACCTACACCTTAGGATTTTGCAATTCTCTTGACCTACTGAGATTGTTTCCCCAAACCATCCCTAGTTCTATCTAGGGTTTACCCATGCACCCTATTCTCTTTATAATTATGTCCATAACATCTTATTTACATGCTTTTTATTATTTTGTCGAGGATTCCCTAATCCTTAACACTCTTAACCCCCAAAACTCAGGATGAGGTGGAGAGAGATAAAACCTTAAGCACTTAATGTTTGTCCAGTGAAAGAGGGCAAAGAAGGGATGAAAGTAGATAAGAAATCCTAGAGATATCTTATTTTGAGTCAAATCTTGAGATTTTGGCCAGACTCCTCATAAACTGACTAGCGGGGCAAAGGAAAATCTTTCCAGCCCTAGATTGTGATCCTTTGCTAGACACACCCATTTTTGGAAAATTCTCTAATAACTCCATTTGGGATCTAAAGAATTTGTAAAATTTAATAATTATTAGAGATTATATGGAAAACCAGTCTCTGATACTGAATGTAACAACCCCACCCCGACAACCCCCAATTAAGGAAGGCCAAGAATCTAGAGCCGTTATCCCAATCCAGATCATATGGTTTTGCAAAGAATAAAAAATTATTAATAAATTCTACCACAACTAAGCTTAATACAGGATATAATTTTTCTTTTATTTTCATGTACCTTTTCAAAAATGGTATTTTAGGATTTTACTAAAGCTTAGAACTATTTAAATATATTCCTCCAAAGGTTATATAGCCTTGTTCTTTTTCAATGTTAACTTTTATCGAATATCCACTTTTCGTTAATCTTATAGACATAACAACAGACTAACCTAAAATGTTGAAAAACAAAATGTCAGTCAGTATAACAATTTAAACTGGTATGTGGGGGGGAAACAATTTTTTTTGCATCTAGTTGTAACAACATATTGCAACAAAATTATTATTTAACATATCAAACTTTACATATTAAACATAACTACTCAATCCTAATCTATCCAAGCCTCTGTGTTGTCCCTGTAGTGGACATGGATACTACCTCTCCCATGTGGTAGATTCTCAATAGCCCTTTTTGGTCCTAACCCAAAGGTAGACCAATACCTAGAACTGTATAGTCGTATGATCCTACCCAAAGGTATACCAAATCTTGACACATGATAATCTGTTGATCCTACCCCACGGTAGGTCAAAACCTAGATCATCAATTTCTCACATACACACAAAGCTATAGAGAAGGATTAGGATCTGAGCTAGTCATGTACATATATGGTGATAGCCATAGTCACTTTATAGTTTGCAGGAATTAAAGTCCATCCAAGCATTTAATCTCAAGCAATCGGTAAAACCTTAGAAAAATGTCATGAAACTACAACGAGTAGTCATAAGCGTAACCACATACCTTGATCAGGAGTCTAGATGTCCAAGCAAGTTCACCCTGAAAGTTAATACAACAAACCCATGTATTACTCTTTTATCCAAATCATCCTTAAGACTGACTTGGTCCTCAATTTAGGGTTTCTAGGTCAACATTAGGGTTTTAGCTTCCCAACCCTACTTTCCACTTTTCATGCTTTATTAGGTCAAAAACCCTAACCCTTCATTAAATACACCTTTTATTTCATGGAAACCCTAATTTATCAAATTACTCATTGATAAACTAGAATAACTTTCAAATCTCTCTTTTTATGCATAAAAGATCAATCTTTGATCAACAGTAACAATTGGACATATTATGATCATCAATTATAAAAAATTAGGGTTCTAGTTTATTTAACTCATTAAAGATAGCATCTTTAAATATTCTTCAAACTAGAATAAGATTTAGGCTATGAACATATTTGTATTGCATTTCTTGCATTCTCCTGATCAATTTTTATATATGACTTATTGCAATCTGAGTTACCAATCATTTTCTATGATTATTTTAAGATTAATTAGAAAAGAACCAATTGGGGCACACCACGTATATAATTGGTTTCGGTGCACGTATTATCTACATGGAATGCATGAGCCAATGATCTCACTCCCTATTGGCACCATGCTCCTGCTCAGGTAGGGTGAGATAGGGAGACAAAAAGGCATAAATAGCCTTTACCTGCTAGCAAAGAGTCTAGGGAAGGATAGAGATTTGACTATGTCCCCTACTTCTTCATCAGGAAGCATGTGCTCTCGTTACTTGCCACCATGAAAGGCATCCAACCTCTGAGTTGACTCTGGATCCTCGAGTTCTAACGACAACATTATTGCTGATGTTGTTTCTACCCAGGCTTGTCGGAGTCGTTTGACCCATCTACGGTCGAGGATGATGGTCATTGTGGAACAACTACAAGTTGGCTGGCAGGTAGGAGGGTCATATAGGGAACTGGTGGCGTGATTATGTTGGGGACAAATTGAGGGCAGAGAGGAGTCCCAAAGGTTTGGTTGGGGTTTCACAATAGCTTGATCGCTTCTCAGGGAGATTATCCCACCATATATAGCCATTGCTAGTATATCAGCCCCCTATAGAGTCTGACTCCAACAAAATTTTTGGGAAAGTCTTATCTCTCCACCATTATGGCAAAACTAGGGATCAACGAGTTTGGTTTCCTTTCATAAAACTAGAGGCATTGGTTTTGAGAGATTTCGTATATTAGAGTGAGAGATGGAGATTCAAAAAGGGTTGGCTTTACTGTAGCCAAGTTTCCATCTTAGGCTGGAGGAAGGAGATAAGTTCCCATCCATCAAATTCATGATCCAGGCTCGTATCAAGCAAGACATTAAAGGGGTTGAGCCCTCGATTCCTATTTCAATTCTTTTGTGACATTTAATGCATATTTCTCTTAATTCAACACTTTAAGGAAAACTATAATTCCATATCACTCAAACCGTTCACCCTTTTAATCTCAAATTTTAAGGGTAAGTTTTTAGTGACTTAAATTACTTATGTGAAAAGTTTGGAACCGAAATTCAAAAATAAAAGATACTTTTCTTCATATGCAAGTCATCCACTCAAAAAGGCATATAATATGCAATGAAAATTCATTTGTTCTCTTTCTTTCTCTTTTATTTTCTTTATTTTGATTTCTTTTTTATTAGAAACCAAGTGGAACAAAAAATTAATCAATAGGGGTCATCCATACCACTTTCTAGAGAATTCTACACAATTCCCACATATGCACACAATTAACTTTTATTTCTTTTTTACTTTTACTTATTATGGGATTTCTTTTATCCTTTTTTCCTTTTGTCATTATTGGATTTTTCAAAATAGTATAAACCACAAAATCATGCATCCCAGGGAAAATTTGCAATGGAATCCATTCCTTAAAAACAAAGCATGTAATTTCCATTCAAGCCCTTTTCACTTGCATAATTGCATTTCAATTTATTAAATACAAGCAAAATTGAGGTTATATAAATTTGACTGTGTTTCATTGACCAACCAAATTAGGATAAGGGGGCGCACACCTTCTACAGGCTTTCAGGTGCATTCCACTAGAATTTTATTGGCTAGTCAATGCAAGAAAAGGGGGTGTGTGCCTAGTTTGTTCCTCACCTTATTGGATTCAACTTGACTTGAGCCAGTCACATCGCATACCAACTCATGGTGGGGTTCAATCCTAAGGTGGGGTGTGAGGATGGTAGGTGGCCCACTTGACCTTGATCTCACATGGGGTTTGGTGAGGTTGTGGTAGAAAGCAAGCTTAAATATGATTGGGGATCACGTAAAGGTGTGTGCTTGTGGTACGTTGCATGGGTCTGAGCTGAAGAGAACACTTTTAGTGACAAAATTATAGAATTGTCTCGGGATGAGGCCTTAATGACAACATACAAGCAAGGTAATCTATAAAGCATTGTCCATAAATTGGACATCCATTTTGCTTGATGATGTGAATATTTACATACTTTTTTATGGAAGTCAGGAGACTATTTATTCATCTTGCCCTCCTCTTGCAAGCCAATAGGGGAAGGTGTTACAAACTAATAGGTTTTTAGGAATGATAAACTTGGTAGTACTATTACCATTACAAGACTCTTCAACAAGGATGGCTGAGAGCCAATCCGATGGCCGTACATAAGTAAAGAAACTCATGGTTTGTTTTTTTATGGTTTTTGGCCATGAAGTCGACCAATCTATTGCAACATCTTGGTGCATAGATAACCTCCCAGTGTGTATGCATGAGTAATCTTTGCTGGATTCGCTCGAGCATGACAACAAAGTGGGGATTTTCCTTAGCATCTGAGTGTATCATTTCTGCGAGCACCTTACAATCAGTCTCGACGCAAGCCTTCTCTATTCCGGATCGAGTGGCAATCTCCAGAGCTATGTTTACCGCAACAAGATCAGAATGCAAGGTGGAATTAGAGTAGATCTGCCTCACATGTTCACTGACCCAACCACCCTCGTGATCCCGTCCGACAATGGCTACTGCAGATTTCTGCTTGTTCCAAGTTGCGTCCGTGTTGATCTTGGCTATCCCATTTTGGGGTCTGCTCCAAGGACGTGCTGATAGGCATTGCATTAGACAGGGATTGTTCAGAACTTCACGGCCCATCAAGGACAATTCATGCTTGATTCTCTGCACTAGAAGGCAGACTGGGAGATGTTGGTTCTCGAATATGGATGAATTACTCGCTTTCCAGAGGTGCCACACAACTATCATGAAAGTTTGTACTTGCTGCTCGCCTTGTTTTAGGTGGGTGGTGATCCAGCTATGCTGGTTCATTTGGAAGAAGTTGGGTGGAAGGTGGTTACTATAAATGTGTGTCTAGAGCTCCCTAGATAACTGGCAATCTCGTAGAGCATGAATTAAGGTCTCCTCATCGGTTTTACACCGTTCGCACATGTTGCTTGTTGTAAGTTTGTGTTGTACCCTTCTCGTGTTGGTTAGCAATGCCTCATGGGAGGTGATCCAAGCAAAATACTTGACTTTGGCAGCCACTTGGGTCTTCCAGACTACATTCCATTCTCCTTCAACATGGATGTTACGCTGGCTACGCATGAGGTTATTGGCAGATTTTATAGAGAATTGTCCATTGTGCGTGGCAGTCCAGACACACAGGTTGTCCTGGTTGTTGTTCGATGGGGTTTCCAACTTCAGGATATGGGCCACTTCCATCTTTGGAAGCCAATGGTTCAAGAAATCGGTGTCCCATCCTCTTGTATTCAGGACGACACTAGCAACTGAGAGATCTGCCAACACTTCAGGTATCGGGTGCATAGCTTTGGATTTGAGAGTAATCCCAGCTCTGACCCAAGTATCCTCCCAGAAGTTGATGGTGTTTCCGTTGCGTAGGGTTAGGTAGGAATTGTCATCTATAAACGCCTTGCATTTCAAGATGGTCTGTGCAAGCCTAGAAAGATTTCTTCCACTTCTTGTTGAGTGCTTGAGGTACCTTCCCCTTATGAAATTGCACCGGGTGGTCCTCCGATTATTGACTACTTCCCAAGCAGTTTTTGCAATGAGGGTGCAGTTCCACTCTCTCATAGTTTTGAGTTTGAGTCCTCCATCACCTCTTGTACTGGTTACTTTGTCCCAAGCCACTAGGGACATGGGATTCTTCTTGCAGCATCTGCCCCAGATAAACCTCATGACGGTACTATCTATGATGTCATAGAAAGTGAGAGGAAGTACCACAATTTGCATTGTGTAGGTCAGAATCGCCTCAAGGGTGGACTTGGCCAAGCAGCATCTTCCAGCGAGCGATAAGGATTTTATAGCCCATCCGTTCATGGTATTCTCTATCCTATCAAACATACCAACATACATCTTCTTGGTTATCCGCTTATGAATGATGGGAACTCCAATATATTTCCCCAGATCTTCCATCTCCTTGAATCTGCAAACTCTATTAATTCGTGTTCTGCTTGCACGATGGACACTACGGGCATAGAAGACCTGAGTTTTAGCTATTGAGATTGCTTCCCTGGATGCCTTTTCAAATTTATGGAAACACCGTTTAATTGTACGCATCTGAGTAGAAGAAGCTTTCCCAAAAAGGATCAGATCGTCAGTGAAACATAAGTGGGACACTATGGTCCCCTGTCATCTGAGCTTGACTAGTATCCATTCTCCACTTTGAACAAGGGCATGAATCATTTGGATTAGTCGCTCAATACACAACATGAATATATAAGGAGCCAAGGGATCTCCTTGGCGGAGTCCACAGCTAGGTTTGAAAGGTTGGGACTTCTCGCCATTCTAGAGGACCTCACACTGTCCAGTCATGATGGAATTCATAATGTAGCTGGCGATGTTGTTGGGAGCTCCAACTTCTGGATAGTGTCAGCGATGAAGGACCAAGCAGGCTTGTCGTATGCCTTGGATAAGTCAATTTTAATGGCCATATACTTCTTTCCCCGCTTCCTTTTCATCATGTGGATGATCTCCTGGGTGAGGACTATATTATCCGAGATACGACGTCTGGGAATAGAAGAACTTTGTTATTGAGATATCTATTCAGGTAAATGAGCCTTTAATCATTCCACAATGATCTTAGATATGAGTTTGAGGCTAAGATTTCTCAAGGATATGGGACACAGATGGTCGCAACTAGTAGGGTGTGAGATCTTGGGAATAAGGACCATGGTGGCATTGCACATCTCAGCTTTAAGGGGATCTCCACACAAGGCGCTTTGTACTGTCATTAACATACACTACTTCACAGAGTCCCAATGATGGATCAGGATCAAGGCATTAATCCCATCTGGGCCTGCTGCCTTGTAAGGATTGACCTTCTTGAGGATGTCTGCGCACTCAGCTTCAGTGGGCTCTGCTGCAATAAGCTCCTTCTGACGTTCAGTGAGTTTCTTGAAGTGGCTAGGGATCACGGCTATGGCTTCATTTCTGTCAGGAACCAGTTCAGAGAGCAGGTTTATAAAGTGGTTGTGCACCAGGTTCTGGAGTTCATTGTCATCGAAGATCCACTCTCCTGCCTAGTCTTGCAGCGAGGTGAAGGTATTCCTCCTCTGGTGTTGCTTGACGTAAGTATTGTAAAACTTGGTGTTACAGTCGCCGCTATTGAGTCAGTTAATATGGCTTCTCAATTTCCATTCCTCCTCCTCTTCTTTTATCACAAGATCAAGCTCGGCTTTCATGTCCATATAGATGCCATCGGTGATCGGGTTTTAGCATGAGGCAAGATCTTTCTCAAGCTTCATAATGTTCCTCATAAGCACATTCTTCTTCCTTTTCTTTCCAGTGATCTGTTTCCTATCCCACTGGGTAATGGTATGTTTGGCTTTTCCTAGAGCCGTTATGAAGTCTTTCGTTGTATCCCAACTTTTTCTAAGCAAAGATTGTAGTTCCTCATCATGAGCCCAACTTGCTTTGGCTACAAATCTTGTTGTGCCCTTGGTGTGAGCGCGGGATTTCACCATAAGTGCATTATGGTCCGAATGCATCCTTGGCAGATGCTCAACTGTAAATAACTCATGTTGTTGTATAAAGTCACGGTTGGCTACAACCCTGTCAAGGCGTTGCTGCAGAATCCCTCTCTTGAACGTGAACCTTGGGCCAGAATAGCCAAGGTCAGTGAGACCAGCTGCATTCAAGGTCTCCTGGAAAAGCCTAGCCTCAGAGTGATTGTAGTATGTGTTGTTGCTTTTTTCCTCAGGACTGCAGGTGGTGTTGAAGTCTCCCAGCATGATCCAAGGTTTGGAGAAGGTTTCCCCCATATGAATAATGTATTTCCACATAAGATTGTGAATGGTGATGTGGGGGTTGGCGTAAACAAACGTGATCAGGGTTGAGTTATTAACATAATATGTGATAAATTGTCTATGATAATTTACAATTTTGACAGAGCAATCAGAGTTGTTCCAGCACACCCAGATCCCCCTGGCAAAGCTTGTGGTTTCAACCTTGAAGGATATATCGAATCCAAGGTTAGAAATTATGCAAGATGCTTTTTTGGCCACTTACCCAAGGCTCTATGATGCCAATAATCCTAGGTTTATAAATAGACATGAGGTGTTTTAGATTTCTGTGACTGTCCTTATTTACCGCTCCTCGGATATTCCAACAAAATGTGTCAATAATTAAATAACTAACTGGTGATTTCCCCAGGCTCGAAGGGCCCAATGGTGTTAGACATCTGGTTCTCCTCATCCTCCTCTTCTGTGAGCGAAAGCTCAATGGAAATGGGCTCCACGATTAAGGTTGTGCCTTCTTCCAGAGGTGGTTCTTCTTGAAGCACCGTGGATGCTAGTCTTGTGTTTCTGCGACGGTGCTCTGAGGGAGTGGACTGGCACTGCTTTCCTTGCCTTTTCATCTTTGCACTGTTTCCTTTGGTTTTCCTTGCTGGGACAATGGGGATGTTGTTAACAAGGATGTCATTGATGCGGTTGAGTTCATTATTTGAGGAGTTCTCCGTTGCTAGCCTTTCCATGTCTGTCAAGTCATCCATCTCAGTGACAATATACCCTTCCTTGTCCTCAATGACTTCTACTACTTCATCCACATCAGGATTGACAGTGATGTGGGACTCTTTTGCCTTCTCGGTACAAGCTTTCTTCATGGGAGGTGGTGTAGGAATGTTGGTGATGTTCTGTAGTTCGTTTTTTGGTTGCTCACCTCTTTCCTCCTCCCTAGCGGGTTTCTTCTTCCTCCACACTTTTGCAGTACGTTTGGGAGGACCAGTGGTCCCTCGCCCGTCAGTGTTTTCCTCTGTGTATGGCTCCGTAGTTTTCTCCCCTCCTTCATCCTCTAGGCTGGCGAAAGTATTGCTTGTGTTTATAGTGGTTGATGTTTGGTTATTATTATTTCTCCTCCTACCCCCTCTCATGTGCTTTGGCATCTGCCATGGCTCTTGAATTGGGATATTAGCTTGGGACGAGTTATTTTGCTATCTTCGCTCGCCTTCATTTTCTCCATCAGGGTGATACTTGTCCATGAAACATTCCTTCGATGTGTGTCCTGACTATCCACACATGGCACAGGCCCCCGGAATTCCTTCGTAGTATAATTTGTACTCTAATCCATTTATCAGAATGGACGTCGCCAGTTCTCGGTTGGTGTCCAACTCCACTGCAAGCTGGGCAAACTTGCTCCTTGATCTACTCGATGTGTGGATGTTCACCTTGATCAGCTTTCCTAGGGCTCTGCCAATGTACTCATACATCATTTGTACATATAGGTGTAGCGGCAGATCCATTATGCGTACCCATGATACAAAGGATTCGGGGAGCTCCTCTTTAGGTTTGAAGGTAGGGTACCATTCCCATACCAGTAGGTTAAGGCCAAAGACATTCCAGGGTCCTCCCATAAGAGCTTCTTCATAATCTCGCCAGCACGATAGTTGTATGACAAAGTGACCTTTTTCCATCTCGTACATGTTGAACCTACCGGTGATTTTCCATAGAGGTTTGAGGTGGTTTCTTAAGGTCATGTATCTGATGTTGGCCCCGAGAAGACGAACCACCATAGCGAACCTCCATGGGAACGCAAGGGCTTCCTCTGCATCCAGTACTATAGTGATGGAGGGTGTGCCATCTATCTCCTTGAGGGTGACAACGCCCTCCGGTAGCCCCTCCTTGAATAGTCTTTCAATGAATCCCTCGCTGGCTTCAGTCGAATGTCCTCCCACAATAGCTTCCCGATAAGTTGTTCTAGTTTGTTCAGAGGCTTTTCCGTTCAGATTGCTTTGGGTGACTCACGCCGACGGTGGGGGAAAGGCGTTGGATTCCCTTCCTAATATATCTGCAGTCTTGGTTAGTCGTTCTTCTTCGCTGCCTTGATGGATCGTGGAGTCTTTCTCAGATGATCGTTCATCATTTTGAGTGCCCCGCATGTCGGAGTAACTGAACTATAATTTGATCTCTGGTATGGAGAACCCCACCTCTTGGGCATCTTTACTTCCTTCACTTGTTCTTCGGTTGTCAGCGTGACGGTCAATGTGGATCGAGCCTTCTTGATTCTCCTTGGATCCGTCGTGATCCACTTCAGGATCAACTTTGCGCGTTGCTCCGCTTCCGCCGCCAGAGCCCCCACGCCCCCTAGGTTTTTCCATTCTTTTTTGCCACACAATAATAGAATAAGGTGTATAACCCTTGATTTAACTAAACTAGGCATATGAAAAACTCATCCACAAGCAGACATGTCATATCACAATATAATTTTAGGGTTAAATATCAAAGCACAACATTTTTAAGAACTATATTAATCAAGTCATTCCTAATCGGAAATTGTGTTTAAAAATAAAAGTCGAGTTGATTGGTGAACTAAATTGCAAGAATAAAATGATTAAGTAAATGTTGGTTTTAATCTATTTGAAGGAAACACTAGAGAGAGTAGGTTTCAATATCCTTACCTATATTCAATCATCCTCACCTCTTTACTAAAAATATGAATGATAAAATTGAGGTTGTACAAAATACAATCCTTTCAGAATGAGGATTTGCATGACCATCTTCATATTTTTTTCCATCGTGTTACTTAATGGCCATTTACCCATCACCTTAAAGACCACCCTTTTGAAAGTGTCATCTAGGGTTAACACGAACGAAATTGATATTTGAACCTCATGTTACGAAGTTCTGTATGTTGAAGATTAAGTTAACGTGCAAACACAATGATCAATTTAGAATGCAAGGAATAATTAATTTATTCATGATAAAATAATTTCATATAGTGAGAAAACAAATAAGAGCTAACAAATACAAATAATGTGACTACTTCTTGCCTTAACAAGGAAAGTACTCACTCATCATGTAGAAGACAATACAAATACAATTGGGAAAGAGAGGATGCCATCATCACTATAGAGAGGAGAGGGAAAGCTGTGATCTGCAACAATTGATTTTCAATATGGAGTCAATGAGCAATCAGTGCCAACAATCAAATAGAGCTTCATACCTTCTTCATATCTTCTCATTCTCTTATGTCTTCTTTTCTCCTAAGAGTAGTACACACATATGTATGAACAGAAGTGGGAGTTGTTCATATTTCCAAAATTAGGTAAAACAATTTGGTAGCACTTTAAAGGGATCACATGTAAAAGTCACGTCTATCCCGTCATGGACAAACATTTTGAAAACACCTATACATGTGATAGAGACACAAATCTAATATATACATAGCGCAATGACATATAGTAACCAATGTTTGACTAGTCAAGAGAAAGTATCATGATTAATACAAACAAGCAATCATATGGACAAAACACCAATATTTATGTAGAAAACCCACATAATGTATGAGGAAAAAAACATATGATTTCATTAAAAAACCAATCATAACCAAGACACTACCGAGTTTACTCAAAATAAAAGAATAAAATATAATAAAATAAGATATAAAGATTATTCAAATAAGATATGTCAGCACACCAAAGATGTCATCACACCAGAGATTTCTGTAAAAGAATCTTCATACATAGATTACGGAAGTGTGATGTAGAACTTGTGAAGAAAAACTCTTTTCAATCTTCCACATCATGGCAACATTACCTCAACTTTGTTGTGCACTATATTGACTATCATGTATGGTACTGATATCACGGCTGTAATATCAGTTATTATCATAATATATAAGAACTAATTATCAAAAACAAAAATTACATAACAACAGCAAATTACGAACATGTTTACTCGGCTGATATAACCCCGTGGCGTTGATGCTGCCCTAATGGGCCCGACCAAGTGGGCTAGAATAGGCCTCGGGTGCAACATATTTCGCTTCAGTTGCGATCCTTATCACCCAGGCCCGGCTAAGGATCTAACCTTGAAGAGCTAGGACATGCTCCATATGATTTTCTACCCTTCTACTGTAGCTCTTTTGCCCTTAGTGGGTTGTATCCTTTTATTCTACTTTGTTGGGTATTGTCCATTGGGGATCCTTCGACTCTTGAACACTATTCGTCTCTTTGTTGGTATTTTGGGTTTGGGCCTTTTTCTTTAATGTTATGTTTGGTATGTGGTGAATGAAATCGAGGGGAGGGGAAGGGAGGGGAGGGGAAGGGAAGGGAAGGGAAGAGAGGGGAGGGGACACTTATGTTGATGTGTTTGGTTAGCCTAGGGAGGGGAAGGGAAGGGAAATATAAAAAAAACAATATAAATATAAAAAACTTTGTAGTGATGTGAATTTTGATGTTACAAAAAATATTTTTATATATAATATTTATATTTAGATGTTTATCACATATATTATTTTACAAAAATGTATCGCATACAACAAATAAGATTGTCAACGTTTGCTGGATGACAAGGCCTATAGATCAAAAAATAAAATAACTTGATGTTGCTGGCAAGATATTTTTTTATTTTTTACGTGTTGGAAGTGTCACTTTTTTTTGTAAAATGGTAATACAATTTTTTTATATTCAGTGTGGTTATAGAATAGTTTCCTTTATTTTTTATATTTACAATATTTTTTTCTATTTTTTTTATTACTTCCCGTCATAGTCCACCATATTTTCTCTAATTATCTACCTTTTTGTTTTTATGATTGTATAACAATCTCAAACTTTTGAACGTCTTAATAAAAAAATAAAATTTTAAGTTTCCTTCTAAATTATGTATACATTTTAATTTTAATTTAATTTTATTTTTTTCACAATTTTCTCTCTCTCTAAATTTATCAAATGTTTTTCTTTTTTCATATGTCTCTCCAAGTAGTGTAACACACACATGACATACTATTTTGTTCAGATTGATTGCGAGCTTTACTAATTTTTTTCATATTATTTATATTTTCCTAGCATTTTTATTATGTTTCCCGCCAAGTCTTTCCCCTTCCCCTTGTCTCCACTCCGATTTGGTGGGGAGAGAATGGGAGAGAAGTGGCTGAAAATACACTTGAGTTGTTCCCCTCCATTCCTCTTCATTCCCCGACCTTCCCATCACTTTGTCCAACTAAACAGCTCAAGCTTCTGCCTTCCCTTCCCTTCCCCTCCATTCACCACGTACCAAACATGTCCTTACTCTTGGTTTCATCCAGAAACACTCTTGGTCTTCATTTAAAGTTGAACTTTTTTTGGCTTGTGGTTTTAAACTGTCTATTTCTGGGGTATTTCACACCATGTACTGTGATGTTATGCTAACTTGTACTATAAATATATTGATCTAATAACGGATTGTAGATTAAATCTCAGGTTGCGCGGATGTTCAAGCCCTATTTCATTTTTCAAGCGCAGTCCTAGTTGGACCCAACTCATATGCAAAGGCCCTCCAGATTGAGACGGAGCTCACAGGCTTTGCAATCCATAGTGACGCAAATGCCACCTGCCAATGATCTGGTTCCACGTTTTGGGCTTTCAGCTCCATCCATGGGCCGTCCAGATATTTATCAATAGATGCATACCAAGCAAATTTTAAGGTGACTTAAATTACAGGTGCTAGAGCTGCCCGGATCTCTTTATGACACTGTGTGCAGCCAGATTCCTAGCAGAAGATGTTATCTAACTATTTGTTAGTGGACACTAGATTAGCTATTACAATTGAAATATCAATTCAAAAGGTGCTAGCCTCCATTCAGATGCTGACTTAATTCAGTAATTGGACCTGACTCATTTACAAAGGCTCTCCAAATTGATGACTGGGGGTTATCGGCCTTGCAATCCACAATGATGCATAGTCCAGATGCCAATGATCTTGTTTCACCTTTTAGCTCCATCCCTATAGAGTTACACTAGAGACACCCGCTCCCACCCCCGTTCTCCCACTTGGTTTTGGGAAATGTCAATCGCTGATGTGGCTGGAAAAGTAGGAAGAGAAAAAAAAATAAAGAGAGAGAGAAATTTTGTCCATAACTTTTGATCTATAATGTATTTTTGATCGAAATAAAAAAGTAATAGATTCATCACAAAAAGTACTTTTCAACAAGATCAATGTTGACATACTTTGAAGAAAACTTAATATGAGAGAAGTACAAAAAATAGAGGAGAGAAGTATGAAAAATACAATACTCTAAAACAAAGAGTATCGTACAACAAAATACTAGTATTTCTATATTTTAGGATACATTATGTATACTTTCAGGTACATTACTCCTATTTTGGGATACTTTAGGTATTGAGATATATTACTTCCATTTTGGAGGTAATGTATGAAAGTTTACTTGCTGACGTACGGTACCTCAAAACACAGATATTGTATTCTACCAAAATGGGATATTATATAGTTGAGATGTATTACTTCCATTTTAGAGGTATTGTTCGAAAGTTTACTTGCTGGCATGTGGTACCTCAATACACGGGTACTGTATTTCAAAACGGGATATTGTATGTATTAAGATGTATTACTTCCATTTTACTTGTATTATACGAAAGTTTACTTACTGACGTATTGTGCCTCGAAACACAAGTATTGTACCTCAAAACGAGATATTGTATGTATTGAGATGTATTACTTTCATTTTGCAGACACTTTACGAAAATTTATTTGCCGACGTACTGTACCTCAACACACGGGTACTCCCCAAAACGGAATATTGTATATATTTCTCTTATATTATTATTTTTCCAAAATATGTCAACACTATCTTAAGTAGGCCGATCTTAATTGCAGGTGCTAAAGCTGCTCGGATCTTATTATGACACTGTGCGTGCAGCAAAGGTATACTGTGGCAGTTAAGGTTGCTTAGTGGGCACTAGATTAGTGGGGATTGTACTTTCCTCCTAAGCAAGCTCCAAACAGAAGTACTACCGTCAAGCCAATCCTCAAACTTCAAGACAAATTCACTTTCCCGCCCCCATGCTTTCCCACTTACCTTTTGGCCCTGCCTTTTCCAAACGCCCAAGTAGAAGCATTCATGATGGCGGGCCGACTCAACGCATGATCGCTTTCTTCAGGGATCCTCTCGTCCCACTTTAACAAAACTTTTCCGCCAGCTCCTTTACCAGATGGTCCAGATCCGCTAGTGACAGATATGGACGCGCTTGATGAAGCGGAAAGAAGCTGTTCAAGCGCCAATTGCCGGCTGCTGCTACTGAGCTTTCAATGAAGAAGAAAAAGGTAGGTGGGAGGAAAATATGAGTTCTCTTCAATTTCTGGAAAGTAGAGTCATGGTTTAAACTCCCCAACGCCCAAAAAGCTTTAGTTGATGGCGTAACTTTTTATCGAGTGTTTTACTTTACTTTATGCAACCACGCTTACTCGTACGAAGGAACCCCTTCTTTCTCCATTCCAGACGCACATCATGAGAGATCAAGATCCATCTGATACCCTAATACCAGAAACTATCACCACGTTGCTTAAAAGGTTTCCCCTTGTTGCTGATGATGATGTACCGATGACTTGACACAACAAACTGCTGGGCGGTCGGAGGTGGCTTGCACCGGTGAAAAGTCCTTGGCTGCTCCCCTTCACTGGTGTGGTTGAGAATCTATCATCGAGCGTGCCTGGCTTCAGAAGCGTCACACTCGTGGATGTATATCATGCAGCAGGTACTGCACGTAACGTCAGGCCTCCGCGAGGAACAAGACGAAGCTTGTCACCCACTAGACTTGTTTAGATATCACGATTTCTTTTGTTGGGGTGACAGTAACTGCCGAGTCAGGATTTGCTGTTACTGAATTTGTAAGGAGTAGGCTGTTTCTATACTCATCTATTTACAAGTGTCCGTGTCCATCGAAAGGTAGGGTTGAGATTTTGTGCCTGTAATTCGTAGAATCATCTTAAGTTAGATACAACGTGTTTTTAGTTTAACCAGCAACAACAAATCCTAAGATGAAACCGCCACATCCAGTTGAATTGGGAGATTGCCGGCCAATAACAACAACCCTTTGAATACTGAGACCAACAATGTAATTCTTACGTGCTAAAATACAGGATACATGACATGCATGTAAGGGCGCTTTAATCAATAAATTAGCATTCCGATGGAGACACTTCGGTATTCATCACGTTTTGCAGGGTTGATGACGTTTTGCAGGGTTGATGAAGTTGAGTCCAGCATAAACATTCCATGATTTCCATCTCCATCAAAATTTCAATTTGGTTCCATAAGGAAGCTACATATTTCCTAGTGGTTGTTGCACGAAGAATATTCCCTCGTACCTTGAATGCGAGGAATCATTAATTGAGTTGAGATATTGAGTCACGATTGACAATTTGGTGCACTTTCTCAAACATTCATCCCTTTTCTCATCATGACCGACCTACCTGCTTGTGCGTTACTTTTGACACAAACGAGGGAAGGTGATTCCTCAAGGAAAAGTTCGCTTTCGAAGTGGTGTGAAGCAGTACCCATCAATCAACCACTCAAAAGTAACAAAGTTGCTCTCAAAAAAGGGTTTTAAAGGTTGGATTTAAGTGGGTTGGCCTTAATTCCTGGCTCACTTTCAGTTTTAAAGGTTGGATTGTTATAGTATATGGAATTAAGAGAGAAATATTTCTCCCCCCTCTCCCACGCCCGTGGCAGAGGCCGAAAGCCCGGGAGGGTGGTAAATCAAGGCGGCAACTGTGATTCGAACCTGGGTCCCTTTGTTAGGGGACACCGTGCTTGACCACTTGAGCCACTCCTTGCCGGTGTGATTGTTATAATATATGATATGTCTAGTGATGGATATATAATGGTGCTTGGATAGACATAAATATCATATCAAATCTCTCAATTTAATATTAAGTTTAAGGTGCCCCAAAATGTGCAATACGCATGAAACCCACAATTGGGTAGGCCAAAGTGTGTTGCACGATAAATTTCAGGAGAGTGTGATAATGAATATGTGAGTCTGCCAAAGCAGACTATAGTGGTTATTATATTGACATTTGGGATTGACTTAATTATGATTATATTAATAGCATTAAGCACATAGAGGTAAAAAATGCCATATACATCATACGATGATATATGGCAAGGATTTATGAAGTCATCTATTCAAGAGTTGTATTAGATGTAAGTGGTAATTGTTACCTATCCAATTAGTTAAGTTATGAGCGGTCAACCAATGTTGATTCATAACTCAATGCATTATGGATCTTGGCTCACTAGAACATTTCTTGTTGTAATCTTCCAGATTAATAATGATGACTACTAATTTAATTAAAATTATGGAAGCATTATTAATTGAAGGTAAAATTAATATTGTCAAATTAAAACAATTTTGGAATCAAATTGTTCTCTCGTGCAAATATTTTCTTTATAGATGTAATGGCAAAAACACATAAAACTTCTTACTACGACCAGTCCTTGAGAAAGAAAAGTCAAATGAAAACAACTTCCATGTTTGGTACAAAATATTGATTTGTTCTCACTCATGAGCCTTAGCTCTATATCCTGGAAATATTAGAACCAAAAGAATTGACATCAAATGTGTCTAGAGAAGAAAGGAAGGCTCATCATAAGCATACTAATGACATTATTAAGATCAAGTGAATCATATTATGCTCCATAAATCATGAGCTTCAAAAGCAACATGAGAACATGGGATTTCTAGATATGGACACACATCTCAAGAATATGTTCCAATAACAAGCAATGCAAGAGAAGTATGATGTCTCTTAGGCCCTATTTAAGTGCAATATGACCAAAGGTGATCCAGTTGGCCCCATGTACAAAAGCTGATTGGGTGTGTGGTAAGACTAGAGAGACCATAAATTCCATTAAGACAAGGTTGGTCACCAATGTAATCTTGCATTCGTTTTCAAAATGTCACAATTATTTTGTCATGAACTACAAAATGAAAATCTTTATTTGTCCTTGTTAGAGATTCTTGGCATGTTGAGTATTATTGAGACTCAAATGAAGAAAGACAAGCCAATGCCTGTGTTAAGGTCAAGGAAAAGGTAAGTCAAAGGGAAATGACAAGGCTAAGAAGAGTTCTAAAGGTATCCAAAAGCCCAAATCTCATGAATTTAAAGCTAAAGGAGGAATATACAAAGAAGACAATTGTCACCATTGTAACCAGATTGGACATTAGAAAAGAAATTACCCTCTTTACCTTGAGGAACAAAATAATAATAAGGACAACTTAGAAATATCTGATTCAAGTATATATGTTATAGAGATAAATTTATCTACCTCTTCTTCTTAGGTATTGAATAACGGATGTGAATCTCACATTGATCTAATATGCAAGATCTTAAAAAAGTAAATCCTTACTAAAGGGATAGGTGATCTATGAAATGCTAATGGTGCAAGAGTTATTTCCACACATGTAGGCACCTTAATTGTCTCTTCCCAGTGAGCCTATAATAGAGTTAGAGGATTGCTATTATGTATTTTTAAAATTAAAGAGGGTTCATCTTAATCATCCCACATCCTCTGGTAGATAAATGGGGATTAATAGATCTCACACTAGAGGACCTAACAAACCCCAACATATCTTAGTTACCTCATTTAGACCCACCACCCCATCTCTATACATCAAAAGAGACCAAAGTGACAAAAAAAACTAAAATCTAGTATTGTGCCCCTATGCAAGCAAGAAAAAGGAAGGAAACAAATAGCACTAGAACCTTCTCAGAAGGTTTCATCACAAAAAGCACAATCACAAAATCCCTCTTGTGCACCCTCAACATGTCACAAATTTCAAACATATAGAATTGAATCAAACCAAGTCACTGTGAGGCAGTATGACACACCCACCTTAGAAAACTACGTGTCCTCATATCATCCTACATTATCCTACTCACCAGAAACTTCATCACTACATCAACCTAACTAGACTCCAAGTAAGGCCTAGTTCTCTTCTTCAATCGAAATTGACAATGCTCTCGAAGAACACTGCAATCAAGGACCCCAACACCACTAACAAACCATCACAGTTTGACATAACCAAACCCATGTTACCCGAAAAACAAAGAGGAAAACCACATGTAGGAGAATCATAACCATGACATCATCTTCAATAGTTATACCCTTTTGAGGTATGCCATCTACCTGGGCTAAAAATAATACTATGTCTTATCATCTTCATCCTTGCACCATCTACTTTGAAAATCTCTTCTCACCCACCTCCTTTGGATCTTGGTCTACCATAGGGTGCATATGGAATCTATGATGGCCAAGATCCCCAAAAAAATGGTGTTGACCTCTTTTCCAAATCCTGGAAGATCTTCTTCTCTAGTCAACATATCCACAAATATCACAAACAAAGTCCCCTAATATTGTTGTTATGTATGCCCAGAGAGTCGATCATGTGATGATTGTAATGGCATAACTTGTAAAAAATGATTTGACCGTTAATAAAAGGAAAGCCTCCAATTTATTTTATTTAATTCAGTTATGAGATAATGATGTAACATTATAAATATATAGAGAATAATATTACTCAATAACATATGTCTTCAAATATTAGCCTTGAGGAAATGAGATCATATAGATGTTAAGAGTAAATATATATATTCTCATTATGCCCCTGATCGGTTGTTATTGTGGAAGGTTGATAGACAAAAATAACACATAAGATCATAGTGTGGGTTGGTTGATGACATAATCTCATTAGTCATGATATGGTTATATTAAACCAAGAACACATATACATGTTAGAGAACAATGTGCCAGACAGAACCACTGTAAGACTGACACATGAAAGCCATCATTATGAAAGTCATAGTCATCTCTCATAATGATGGTCGTGGTTTTGGTTCTTAGACCTGAAATCACTGCACACATCACATGTCATTGGGTACACTTTGACATCATCAAACACAGTCCTAAAACATGGATTGTTATAAAAGTGATGATTGGGTGGCTTTGACACATGGGGATAGATTGTGAGTGATAGAAATGGGATTTATCCCTCCTACAAGAGTTTGATATTCTAGAGCTCTTAATTAGTGAGACTGAGAAATGCATGACCATGCACATGTGAGTTAATATGAGATATTGAGCTTATATATATCTCAGACAGTTTGCTCTGGTTCAAGAAATATGATTGAATGATAAAGAGGGTGTCTACTACATGCCTCAAGTTCAATCTGAATATCAGTGACAAAGGAACTATACAAACTTTGTAACGCCATACACAGATTGTGTTGGTATGTATTCCCAGAGAGACAATCATATGATGATTGGGATATGGCATTAGATACTTGATTTGATAATAATAAAAGCAACCTTCCAATTTATTTTGAATATTCAGTTATGAGATAATGAATTGCATAATAAATGTCTTAAAAATGATATTACTCAACATATGTCTTCAAGTGTGTGACACAGAAGAATGAGATCATACAGATGTTAAGAGTATATACATTCTCATTATGTCCCTGATCGGTTGTTATTGTAGTATGTAGATAGACAACAGTAACACATAAGATTAGAGTTTAAGTTGGTTGATGAATAAATCTCATTAGTCATAATATGGCAATATCAAACCAAGCACACAGATACATGTTAGGGAATAGTGTATCAGATAGACCCACCGTGAGACGGACACATAGAAGCAATCATCATGGAATTCATAGTCAGGTCTCACAGTGATGGTGGTGGTTGTGGTTCTTAGACTTGAAATCATTGTACTCATCACATTTAATTGGGTACACTCTGACATCATCAAACACAATCCTAAAACATGGGTTGTTATAACGGTAATGATTGGGTGACTTTGACACATGGTGATTGACTGTGAGTGATAGATATGGGATTTGTCCCGCTAATAGGAGTATGATATCCAAGGCCTCTTGATTAGCAAGATTGAGAAAAGTATGGCCAGATGCATGTAAGTCAATATGTGATATTGAGCTTACATATAACTCATGCAGTCTGCTCTGGTTAAAGGAACAAGATTGAATAATAATGAGGATGACTTCTCCATGCCACTAGTTCAATCTGGACATCAGTGATAAAGGAACTATACAAACACTATAACACCATACACTGTTCATAGGTTGAAGTTGGTCCCCAACTTTCCATTCACTTGGGTAGCAATGATGTGCGACTAGGCACCACTCTTTGCTTGTGATGTCATAAGCTAGTTGTGGACATTCACTGCCAATGTGATATGGGCCCTATAGGGTCACACACATAGGAACTCATCTAGAAGAGGAGTTTGATCTTGAATGATAATTGAATTAAGTACTAAAGTGTTTCGATACTCAATTCACACAATAGATCGATGGATTGGCTCACTAAAATGCCAAATGACCATCACACTGGGTGAGACAACTGCTTGGGCAGATAGATGGGTGTCTCAAGTGTTGAGACGGTCATTTAGGTTGTCAGACATATCAAAAATCAAATTGTCTTAGTTCTGCCCTATGAACCAACCGGTTCAACTCAAACTCACCAGACGACCGTCTGGGTGAGTAAGGTGGGCGTCTCACTTGTGTGAGATGGCCCAGTTGGGACATTAAAAATTTCTGAAGTTTTCCCAAACTTGTTTCAATTTCACATACTTGGGGTGCAAGTAAATTAATGTATGACATTAATTAGAAAACAATTTGCCAATTCATATGTGACTGGAAAAGTATGATACAAACATCTCGCTTATGAGATGGTCGTCTTGCATCCCAGACGATCGTTTTGCATAGAGAAAGGACCGTCTCACTAGGCGAGATGATTGTTTCGTCGCATGTAGGTTGTGAAACTTCCATATAAGTTATAAAAATTCAAGACCTACTTGTCCTTTCCACTCCCGATTTAGTCCCGCATTGGCTGGAGACTGGGAACCCTGAACCTACCCCCTCCTATACATAGAGGGGTATTGGGGGTTCTTAATGCACAACTACTACATAGAAAATTGAGAATTAGTTTCTCTAATAATTGTTGTCCTCTCTGGTTGTGGTAACCATGACAGCCCAGGCAAGTCCTACCTGACTAGGGAGGGATAGCCACGAGAGAGAAACAACTACAGATCATTGTTGTAGGAGAGCATGTTGGTGACTATTAAACCAATGGGAGGGACGACTCCTTCCTTTCTGTTCCTATAGGACAACAAGAGTTCTAGTTTGTTTGTATGGATTACTCTAGAGACAGGAGTCTGTTGGCTGCTGCTAGGAGGGCAACATCAACTTGCAGTCTATGGCAAGATCTGAGGAGCCGTTGTAGCAGTTGTCTGAGTCTACTATCTATGGAGGAGTAGTCAGATGAGTCCGAGTGTGACTAGGAGCTGCACAACCACCGTCTAAGACAGAGTGCGCATCTGCATCGATGAGGATTGTTGTTGGACTTGCTCCAGAATTAGGTATATATTCATGAAACCATCCTTCTCATTGCATAGTTATTGACGCAATCTACTGGTTAATAGGAAATATGTCAATAAAATTTGTGTTTCCACTGCCTGTCTGATGTTGTATTTCCCTACATTGGTATCAGTACCACATCAATTAATTATGTTTTGGGATAATCGATATGATCATATTTTGGTTTTACCGTGTTTATTTATTACATGCAATGTGAATATTTAATCTAGTTGATGTGCACATTTGTCTAATCAACACATAAAGAACCCAAACTATATATATATATATATATATATATATATATATATATATATATATATATATATGTGTGTGTGTGTGTGTGTGTGTGTGTGTGTGTGTGTGTGTATGTGTGTGTGTGAAATTTACATGTGTCACCATAAAATCAATTTTGATGGTGGATGTAAAGCATGGTTATGGATGAAACCCCAAATCTATGTGTGCATGGTTGTGGCTTTTATTCCTAGTGTTAATCAATCTACATATCGAGCCTCTCTTCTTTCCAAATGTAAATTAATGCTCTTCTTCCTATTTCCCCTCAAATATAACTCGAGGTTTTCCTCATATACAATGTAATAAGAAATAAGATATTTTTAGTTTATGTTTCGATGTGAGATGATGATCTGCACAAAGGCAAAATGACCGGCTCGTGAGACAATCCAATCAACTAGAGGACCAAGGAGGCCAGACGATAGGAGTATGAACCGATCGACTGGTGGCCCAACCAACCAACTAGAGGTGTCCAGACGCTACTTGACCTGTGAACCAGACAACCGTTTGAGAAAAACCTAACCGAGCAACCAGGAGGTGAGCCGACCGATTCATGAGATGAACCAATCTACCCTGATTAGTTCGAGCACAGATTATCACCAATAATAGGTTGTAGATGATCATAGCCAGGAGTTGCGCATATCATCTATCCAAGAGTTGCATATGATGCAATTGGCACGATTACCTACCTTGATAATTGAATGTGGACGTTGGTATAGGCCAGGTAACAATTGATTTTTTTTGGATCGTGGCCCACTAGAATATTATACGCTATAATATTCTGAATTCATATTGAGGGCTATAAATTCGAATAAAATAGTGGGAGTGGTAGTTAATTTAAGACCTAATTAATATCGTTAAGTTATCAAATAAAACCAAATCAAAAATGTTTTGAAAAGTTGAAATATTTCATTGTAGAAATAAATGCCAAATACAAAACGCGTTCAAATTGCGATCAGTCCTCCAGAAGGACAAAATGGGATGAAGTTCCACAATTGATTAAGGACTTTGAGAAATGTTCTTATCAATGAGCAAAAGATCTATGTCCTTGATAGACCAATGCTAGATAAACCCACTCCAAAAGCACCTAAGGCTAAATGGTTGCTTATTGGAAGCATGCCAATGATGCCATTGGCATTTGAATACCTAATTCTATGTTATATGAACTATGTGTTGCATGAACAACATGAATACTTGGACATTTTTGAGATGGTAATGCATCATAAGAATCATGTAAAGCAAATAAGGTATAATGTCTCCAAAGCGCTAATTGAGTGCAAACTGACAAAGGGAGGTCCAGTAGAACCCCATGTGCTCAATGTGATTGGACATGTGGAATGATTGGGATTTCTCTTATGTTAAGAGTTGATCTTGAATATAATTATGAAAGTGTTACATGAATCATATAGTCATTTTATCAAATGTTTGGCATGTTGATGCCAAATCAAGGAAGATGAAGGACAAATATGTGATGATGATCAGCGGAAGTGAGTCCTAGGGCAAAAGCAAGGCTAAGAAGTGTTCTGAGACTAAGATGAAGCCTAAGTCTTCTCCACTCAATATATGGAGATGGATAAGTGTAAAAGGAATCTATCCTTTTCACTTAAAGGTTAACAAAAATAATGTGCCACCATTGTCACTTGTTTGGACATTGGAAAGGAATTATCCTCTTCATAGAGGATCTCAGGAAGAAGATAGAGATATATATCTTTACTTTAGGACATGAGAATAAGTAAGTTAGAACTATATGGAGTAAGGGTTGTTGCCACTATAGTTAAAGGTTGTCATTCATGGGCACATAATAGAATTAGTGAATTGTTATTGTATACTTGCCAAACATCATATGTTTTGTATGAAAACAACATTATGATATTTTATGGAA
The DNA here is from genome assembly GCA_963693085.1 of Alisma plantago-aquatica. Lineage (NCBI taxonomy): Eukaryota > Viridiplantae > Streptophyta > Magnoliopsida > Alismatales > Alismataceae > Alisma > Alisma plantago-aquatica. The sequence goes on from OY856415.1 coordinate 25,205,192, forward strand.
ATGCCCTATATCTCATAAACTATACTTGATAGTTGAAAAGGCAAATGTGTATGACACATATATTGAATGACTTGATAACTCAAACAATGAATACCTATAGCACTGCCATGTAGAGTGCATAAACGTGAAATGGATTTTTAGAATTCATGCGATGGTTATCTAGACTCTTTTTCTTATTGAATCAATAGAGACATGCATGTCTTATTTGTTATGCAATATGATGAAAGCATCTTCATTAGATGTAGTGGGAGATCGACTATTCCATTAGGACTAGTACATACTGATGTACACAGACCTTTTTGGATGAATGCTAAAGGTAGTTACAAGTACCTTATTATATTCATTGATATGATCAGTAGATATTAAAATGTGTATTTAATGAAATATAAGTTTGTATCTCTTGAAATGTTCAGGGAGATCATAAATGAAGTACATAACGAAATTGGTAAAAGTATTAAGATACCTTGATATGATTGATGTTGAAATACGTAAACCAAGAGTTTGAGGACCTTCAAGGAGATCATGATAGTGTATCATAATGAATCCACTTGAAACATACTGATGTGTTAGAAAGAAAGTATCACACCATGTCAAGTCATGGTGAGATTATCAATAAAATCGAGCTAATCTTACAATTTATTTTGGGCACATGCTTAAACACTAAACAATGTACCGTCTAAAATGGTTCAAAAGACACCATATGAGATATGTCATGGGAAGTGTACCGGTGAGTCTTTTGTAGTGATTGGGATTGAAAGCTTGTATACAAAAATAGTTTCTTAAAAGGTTTTATCCACAAATTACATGAATGTTATCTTGTTGAATACTACTTATATTCTAGCCTGACAACAAAGTATTTGTTGCTAGGATGGATGAATTCCTAAATGGAAATTAGTTTCAAGGGAATCAGTGGGAGTAAAAGTAGAACTCAAAAAGTTCAAGACATACAAAAAAACATTGAACCTAAAGAGGTACAATATGAACAAGGAGAATCACAATTGTTGTGGAATCTCAAGTTCCTTATGTAAACATAGAACTCATAATTTTAGTAAAATGCCTTGAGTTTGAAAGATTATGATATCTCATAACTCAAGAAGGTGGTAAGTTGATCATAGTGATGAGTCAATTACTTACCTTGAAACTATTGAGGAGCCATAGCTTGAGGCTATGAGATCTATGATGGACTCCATGTAAAACAACAAGGTATGACCTTGTTGGATCCACCTGAAGGGGTAAAATCCATAGGGTGCATTTAGGTCTTTATAAGAAGACCAACATGGAAAGGTAGATTGGTTGCAAAGAGTTTCAAACTAGTTCAAATTGTTGAACGTGATGAATCCGTTTACCAGTTACCATGGTTAAATCCATCTGGATCATGCTTACTATTGCAGCTTAGTATGATTGTAAGATTTGGCATATGGATATTAAAACCACATTACTTAATTGGAATAATTAAGAGGTTGTGTATGTGATACATCCTCATGGTTTTAGAAATTCATTAATGTAAATAAATTCTATAAGATACACAAGTCAATCTAAGGATTAAAGCAAGCCTCTCAAAGTTGGAATATTCAATTTGAGAAGACAGTGAAAGGGTTTGACTTGAGTCAAAATGAAGATGGAATCTATGATTACAAAAAAATTTAGTGGGAGCATATTGATATTCTACATAATGATGGGGAATAATGTCCTTATCCTACAAATGATAAAACCTGGCAAGAAAAGTACCTTCTATATGAAGGGTTTAGGCAAATCATCCTATGTGATAGGGATTGGGGTCTACATAGATAGATCCAGAAGGCTTCTTGACCTAAGTAAAAGCACATATATTGGTAAGATGTTGAAGGGTTCAACATGCAAGAATCTTTGAGAGAAAACTTGTCCATGTTCCATGGGGTTCATCTTTCAAGAGCCTAGTTTCCTAGTTCTTATGAAGAACAGGGACACATGGATAGATGCCAAAGGATCCATCTTGAATGCAATGCTATGTACTTATCCCATTATCTCATATGTATTGGACATGACGATAGGATATCCAGTCATCTCATATGTATTAACATGATGAGAGGACACATATATACCTATCTAGAAATCTCGTATGTATTGGACATGATGAGAGGGTATATGTCAGATACCAGTGAGAGTCACTAAAAGACCATAATGAACATCCTTATGTGCTTGTGAATCACTTAAAGGATTGGTTCTTTGGCTATGGTAATAAGGAAGAGTTGGATGTAAAGGGTTACACCCATGCAAGCTTCCAAATTGACAAAATGATTGCAATAATGTTTGACATTAAACAAAAACTGTAAGCTAGAAAGAGTTCTGAGCTAATGATAGTTGTTCAAATCTACAAAAGAAGTCGAGTATCTCAGTGTTATAAGAACAACAAAGGATATTGTATGGATTAAGAAGTTCATATGGGTGAACTTATGTGACGTTCCAAACCATTGATGATATAGTAGAAATATTGATGATAACAATGGAGCTACTAGTTAGGCTGGGGATCTCAGATAGCATACTAAAACACTTACATCTCATATGAGTAGTCGTACATTGAAGAGATGTGAAAATTGCAAAATACTTACTTAAGGCAAACGTTGCTAAACCCTATGTAAAAGCACTTGCTAAACACACTTGGAGACATAGTCGACAGCGACAAGAATATAGCTAAAGCCAAAAGCGGATGGAAAAGGGCCCATGTAGTCAATGCCCCACACATCAAAAATCTCAACTTCAATCCAATCAGAGAGTGGCATATCATTCTGAAGGGAGATATTCCCCATTCGCTAGCACTCGTTGCAAGATCTTACAGAAGCATGGACATCCTTAAACAAGGTCAGCCAATAAAAACCTGATTGGAGGACCTTAAAAGCAGTCTTTTCACCACCTAAGTGCCCTCCATAAGGCAAGGAATGGCATTCCCTTAGAATGTTTGGCACCTCTTCCTCTGGAATACATCTTCTATATAGATTATCTGAGCACCTCTTGAAGAGTAGAGGATCATCCCAATAATAATTATTTATTTCTGAGAAGAGTTTCTTCCTTTGGTTGTACGTTATTTCCGGAGGTAACTCTCCACAAGCGAGATAATTACAAATATCTGCAAACCATGGTAGACTCGGCTCATCGGATCGAGCCATCAACAGGGCTTCATCAACATATTTGTTGTTGACAGGCAACTGGTCTTCTTCATTGCAGATTATCCTTGAGAGGTGGTTTGCAACTACATTTTCCTTGCCTTTCTTATCAATTATCTCATGATCAAATTCTTGGAGCAATAGAGCCCACCTTAGCAGCTTAGGCTTAGTGTCTTTCTTTTTCATCAGGTACTGTATTGCTCCATGGTTGGTGTAAACCTTCACTTTGGTCCCAATTAAATAAGATCTGAACTTGTCAAAGGAGAAGACAATTTCTAGCATCTCTTTTTCTGTTGTGGTGTAATTTACTTGCGCCTCATCTAGAGTTCAGCTGGCGTAGAAAATTACATGATGCTTCTTATCTTTTGTTTGCCCTAGGACAACCCCTACAGCGAAGTCACTAGCATCACACATTAATTCAAAGGGTAGCTCCCAATCCGGAGCTTTGAGAACAGGGGGCGTTACTAGGGCTTCCTTCAACTGCTGGAAAGCCTTCAAACAATCATCAGGAAAAACGAACTCTGCGTCCTTGACCAACAAGCTGGAAAGAGGTTTTGATATTTTGGAGAAATCTTTGATGAACCTTCTATAGTACCCGACATGACTGAGAAAGCTTCTTACCCCTGTCACAGACTTGGGCGGGGGTAGCCTGGAAATAGCCTCAACCTTGCTTACATCCACTTCAATGCCTTTCTTGGAGACTTTATGGCCAAACATTATGACCTCTTGTACCATGAAATGGCACTTCTCCCAGTTGAGAACTAGGTCCTTTTCTTCACAGTGCTGCATGACCAATGATAGGTTCTTCAAACAACCATCAAAATCTTTCCCGTAAACAAAAAGTCATCCATAAAGACCTCTACGATATCTTCCAAAAAATCAGAGAACATTGAGATCATGCAACGTTGGAATGTTGCTGGAGCACTGCACAGTCCAAACGACATTCTTCGAAAAGCATACGTACCATAAAGACAAGTGAGCGTGGTCTTTTCCTGGTCATTCAGTAGGATAGGGACCTGGTAGAGCCCAGAATAACCATCTAAAAAGCAGAAATACTCATGATGTGCTAGTCTTTCTAGCACTTGGTTGATGAAGGGAAGTGGGTAATGATCTTTCTTCATTGCTTGATTTAGCTTCCTATAATCTATACACATTCTCCATCCGGTGACAGCATGGACGGCTACTTCATCACCCTTCTCACATTTCACAACTGTCATGCCCCCTTTCTTTGGTACAACATGAATGGGGCTTACCCAGTTGCTATCGCTAATAGGGTAGATAATACATGCATGTCTCAGCTTGATAACTTCATTCTTTACCACCTCTTTCAACATATGGTTTAACTTTCTTTTGGGTTGGACCAAGGGTTTGGCAGATTCTTCCATATTTATGCGGTGCATGCACAAAGCAGGGTTAAGTCCCTTGATATCCTCTACTAAATAGCCTATAGCTTGCTTATGGAGCCTCAATTCCTTGAGAAGTCTCTCCAACTGTTCTTCAGTCAGGCTGGCGTTAACTATAACTGGATTTCTTTCCTCTTGATCGAGAAAATCCTACTTCAAAACTTTCGTCAACTGTTTCAGCTCTGGTTTGGGCTTAGGTGTCTTCTCTTATTCTGGTTCCATTTCTAGGGAAGCATATTTGACTGTCTCTATAACTTCCTCACCCTCACTCAGATCATCTTTGTTTTGATTTAGGTAATCGAGGATCTCAACAACCTTAGGATCTTCAACTTATGAATCATAATTGTTTAACGCCCTCATAAGAGGGTCTACAACTGTAGTCTCTTCTCTTATTTCTTGGAAGTGTTGGTAGTATCTATCCATGAAGTAGCAGACTCTAACAAGGATGATCCCTTCATGGCGTCCTTAACTTTGAAATCAATGTGGTCATTTCTGACTCTTAAAGTTATAATCCCTTCAGCGACATCAATCAGTGATTTCCCTGTTGCCAGGAAAGGGCGTCTGAAAATGATGGGGCACTTTGGGTCTTCAACAGTGTCAATGACAACAATGTCACATGGGACGAAGAACCTCCCTACACAAATCATAACATCTTCAACTACCCCCATGGGTCTTTTGTAGGAATGATCTGCCAACTCGATTCTCATATTAGTTTTGACCATGTCAGTCAACCCCAATCATTGTGTGAGGCTTAAGGGCATAAGGCTTATGCTAGCTCCTAAGTCAGCTAACCCTTCCTCTCGGTGTTATCCCCTACAACAAAGGGTATAGTGAAGGCTCCAGGATGCTTTTTCTTTGTTGGTATATCAGCTTTAACGAAGGCCATAGACATACTATCCAGGTGTACCATTTCAATCCTTCCTCCTCTTCTTTTCTTTGTGACCAAGTCCTTGAAAAACTTGGCATAAGTCGGCATTTCTTCCAAGGCATCCAGAAATGGCACCTCGAGATGGAGCTTTTTCACAGACTCCATAAACCTTTCATATATCTTCTTAAGATGTGCTTTTATAAGTTTGTGTGGAAAAGGCACTCTCGGAGAGTATTGACTCTGTTTTCCGAACAAGTTCTCCATAGGTTCCGATTCTCAGACATAAGCTTGTTGGCTGCCTCCTTCAGCTGATTTTTCTGCAGCAACTTTGGGCTCTAGTTCTTCAGGTCTGGCCAATTCAGGGCATTCCACCGTTTTTCCCGATCTTAAGACTGCCATCTTGGCAGATTCCATGTTAAATAGTATCTTACCCGAAGGATTCTTCATCAAATCTGCCATTTGAGTGAGTTATTGGTCTATCTGGCGTTGATGTGTTTGCATATCCGCCATCTGGACCTGCATAGTATTAAGTACACCAGAGTTCGATAGCGCACTTTGCGCTAGCTGATTGTTTATAGTGTCTTGTCTCTTGATGAAGTCAAAAAGTTGACCCACTAAGTCTGGCTGGCTGTTGTTTTTCGTCTGGCTTTGCCCTTGAGCTTGCACTTGCCCCTGACTCGTGTTAGCTACTTGATGGGGTTGGAACTTTCCCTGGCTTTGGTAATTAGCTTTGTTTGTCTGAAAAGAGTTGGTCTTGACGTACTGCCCTTGTCTTCTTCTCTTCTCAAAATTGGGTGGTTGCTTGGGTGGATTATTCAATTGATGTGAATTCTCTGCGGCATCCTTATTTCCATAGCTGAAACCTAGGTGATCATGCCTCTTGAAATTGACATAAGAGACATTCTCACCTTCCTCCTCTTCAGTTTCTCTATTGCTCAACTATTCAGGTTGAGTATATACACAGTTGTCTATTCCGTGTCCTCATTCACCACAGGTGACACACTTCATCACCTTCTCTAGCTGTTTCTTGCCCTTTCCTCCCGACTCTTTTAGCTGTCTGACATCCATAGCTATTTTCTGTATTTGAGACATGACCGCCTTAAAATTCTTGGATTCGATTGACGTGCCTTCATTTGTGGCTTTCTTAACATGTCCTCTGTCAGTCATGTCGTACTCAGTCCCGGCTTGTAGTTCAGCCATATTTTCAATGATCTTTTTAGACCTACTGGGTTTCTTCCTAAGAAAGTCGCTTCCTACAGCTACATTTAGTGATACTCTTTCTTTAGGAGTCAGACCATTGTAGAACGTTGTTATCAGGAAACCTTTCTTGTAGTTGTGGTGAGGGCAGTCCCTCTGATACTCTTGGTATCTTTCCCAGGCTTCATGTAGGTTTTCTCCTGGCTTCTGGGTGAAAGATGTGATCTTCTGCCTGATCCTGACAGTCTTCTCGGTAGGGTAGAACTTGTTTACAAAAGCATCTGCTAAAGCATTCCATCCATTCAGAGATTTATGTGGTAGTCCTAGGTACCATGACAGTGCCTTGTCCTCCAAGGAGAAAATGAAACCCTTGCAGTAGATCACTTCTTGTGGAATCCCCCTCATTTTGATGGTGTCGCATATATTTTTGAAAGCATCAAGGTGATGATAGGGGTTATCGTTCTTGGAACTTCCTCTAAAACTTTTATTTTGAATCATGGAGATCACGGCTGGCTTCAACTCAAAGTTTACAACATCAAACCTTGGGATTACCAATAGGCATCTTGAGCTGTTGGCTTTTGTAGCTGCTAGCTCCCGGAGAGTCTTTTCTTCTTCTTCGGAATCTTTACTGTCGCGGTCTCTACGATTCTGCTCTTGATTATGTTGATTCCTTATGTGCCTATGGCGATGACGATGTCCCTCGTGATGATGATCATCCTTAGGTTGTTCTGATTCAATTTCATCTAGCTCTTCATGTAGATGATCATTATTATAACGGTCATCATCCCCATGTGGAAGTGGGTGTGGTCCAACTCTAGCGTTTATCTCATCCTCAGAAAGAGGTGGTTCCATGCGAGGTGGCATGATGAATGACATTCAACCGAATGGAGCGTTTCTTCCCTAAGTACATGAATAGAACGTATGATCAAGTTAGAAAACTTGTGTTAATCAAACAAACTATTCTGTACACATTCAGGTTAGAAGACTAAAAGAAACTGTGTTGTCAAGCTTATTACTAAGCTTGAGGCACAGGAGTGTAGTTAGTAGATTCGAGTTCGTTAACAGTACCGTTTTGCCTCATCCTCGGCAACGACACCAAAAAGTTGACCGGCCTAAATCGCGCATCCAAAAGGAGAAGATTTGAAGTAGTCAGACTTTTAAAAAACCCAACTCTTAGGCCCCCGCAACGATAACGGGGTCTGAAGTAGCGATCGGGGTCGAACCACAAGGACAAGGGTGGTCATGCTAAGAACGCAGAATCAACACTCTACACTCCGGTAAAAGATGGCTAAGAAAATGTTCCCAAGGGAACGGTAGATCAAGAATGGTAAACAATAGAATAAAAGGAAGCGAAATGCTACAAGAAAGCATTATAAAGAAAAAGCTATCTCCAACTGGAGTTACAAGGAAGATTTAAGGTTTTGGCATTTCATCAATTTTTAAGAGTTTTGTGTAATGGAACTTGAGGAGATAACACTATTGCCTAGGTAAGGAATGAAGGAAGAAAACTTAGGCATAACAAGCGGCAGTAGAAAACCTCCAGTACCCCTTCTCTCGAAGAGGGTACCTCCAACTAAGCACCAACACCTTCTCTCAAAGGTAGCAGCCTTGGGTTGGAGTGGAAAGATAACTGAAGCAACTCTGACCCTGGGTACTCTCGTACTCCCTGATCGGACCAAATGCTAGAGTTACAACACCTCTCTTGAGGGAGTTGCAATGGGAAACACGATTCGATAGCTAGTCAAAACATGATCCAAGCACACAAGCTAGAGTTCAGATGCTAAAAAGGAAATCATCCAACAAAAGGGGGCCAAACATAGAGCAAAAGGTATTAAAACTCCATTAATTCCATTAGTATAAGTATTGTATAAAAGGTTCAGTTACATTGCATAATAAATGAAAGTAAATGACTGAAAAAGGGAAGATAGGTATCGCCTCCTTGATATAGGAGGGCGACATACAGCAACAGACCCCTAAGGTGTCTCTAACCCGATACCGAGTGGGAGCTCTATCCGACATGCCCGTGTCGAGCGGCTACCCCTGTCGGGCGACATGCCATGACGAGCAAGCATATTGGTCAAGGCACCCTACCTGATACAGTCATGGTCAGGGTACCACCCTCTCAGGCGGCACACCATGACGATCATTCCGTATCGGGTTCGATATCATGTCGGGTTAGAGATGACTTAGGTTATCAGGTTCCTTGTATCAGGTGTAGGGGCGATCCGTCTCGAGCAAGAGGCCATCTAGGAACCCGGTACATCACGTGGCCTTCACGGTCGTATCTGGCTGCTGCGGCTACCGGGATGGGTCCTAAGTGAACCACTCCCTCCCCTCTCAGGTAGGGGGTGTGCTCACCTAGTGTCACCAGACACGCCCTTAGAACGCGTTACACTAGCTTCTGAAGCTTTCCAAGGTTAGACTTTGCTAGGGTTTCGACCCGTCCCATTGGAGTAATGTAGCTGCTATTTATAGGCAGTAGTTGGAAGAAGTCGTAGTTCTCTGGGCGCCACGTGTCCTCCATCGGCTCCATCAACGTGACTTAGAGGATGATCGTCATGCGTGTCTCCTGACATAGCGGAGGATAGGTTGCAGGCGTGTCAGGTAGTCGTGACGGGTGGGCATCTGTCGGTGGGTGGCTCGTATCACGTGACATGCTACATCAGGCGAGTAGTCATGGCGGGCACATCTCCCTGTCGGATAAGCGACGTATCGCCCGGCGGAGTCTTCTTGCGCGACACACCTGTGTCGCGCGGCAGCTGTATCGAGCAGCTACGCGACAGGTAATGAGTTTTTCGGTCTACAGGTAGGAGGGCCGATGCAGGTAAACGCCGTTCAAAGGTCGGGACGGGCCTTTTTGGTGGAAAGATAAGGAAAAACTCTACAAAAGGATGCAAAAATTGGTCAGAGCGTAGCGCAGTTTAGTTTTGTTCAAAATATAACAAAATTGATAGGTAAAACAGTTTAAAGGGTAGTTTTGTCAACAAAATATAGGCCATAAATGACCCCAAAAAGGGTGTTATCAATGATGTCTCTACTGATAAGACCAATGTTGTCCCTATTTTGATCAAACCTCAAACATATGTAAGAAAGTCTCTCTATTTGAAATAAAATGCCACTTACTTTTATATGACCATGTCTTTGCACCCCTAGATCATGATGTGAAGACTTGTTATGAGAGGCAAATTCCCTATTGACTATTATGTCTATTTATAAGACTCATTTTTTAACACTATGAATCATATGTAGTCTTGCACACTCACTATTATGCTTAAACTCTTGAGTTCCCAATTTGACTTCTTTATTTCCAAAAGACAACCCTTTCCTTGGTCTATAAAAGAAAGGGAACAATATCATGATCCAAACTTTGCAACAATCTCGAAATCTGGTTGCCCTATTATGATCTTGATCTTTGATCTCATGGCCACATGATATATGATTTGATAATTGATACTCTCCCTATTTTAATAGGCTTGATGGATCATGAGTAATGAGGACTAATGGGCTAGACCAGGATAGTAGGTGACTCATGACTCCTCTAACCTAGGTCACGCTCCTATTATGATTGCCTCTAAATTTCCACCTTGTTTATTATTTAGAGTTTTGGAAAGGTAAACCCTTCCACCCAATTTTGATCTATGGATTTATGTCTCTAATAGGTCAAATCCATGATGACATTATTACTTGATTCTTGATTTTGACTTGATGATGATCTTCAAATATGATAATGTTGACTATAGCTTGTGATAGACTTCTTAAAGGGACCTAGGTCTAGATCATTCATCAATCTTGAATACCATGAAAGTGAACTCAATATTGATGTTAGGAAATGTTGCTCTACTGTTATATGGATTAATGATCACCATTAAGGTCTAAAGTAGGTACCTAATCCCTAGATTCAAAATTTTGGATATACATTATATTTTAACATCATGATTTTGTGTTCAAGATCAATGGAAGGTCCCACCCTAGTCCACATGAGAGTTTATCCCTAAATCATAGATCCATGGAGTCAACATAATCATCATTTCAAATCTTTTATAGTTGGGAGCATGAAAGTATCAATCACATATTGAGGGTGATCTCAACATCCACATAGGGTGATGATAGAAGTCAAATCACTATCAAGATTAATAATCACAAGTCAATATTTCATGAATCAATGTCAAGTGTCAAGATTTTTTAAGATTAAAAGTCATAGGTATATGGAATTGTTGAAATACAAAATCTTAATCATGGATGTACAACCTCACCTAGGACAACACATAAGCTAAGACCCTAAAAAGTTGATATTGAAAGTCATGTTGTACTCTTGATTCAATATCTATATTCATTCAACCTAAAATGTGATCTCTCCAAATTGGTGACTCATGTGATGATATCCCTAATTTGATGATCAATGTGACTATGCTCTAAATTAGATGCTTGATTACTCGATTATAAGATAATGTTGATGTTAAAGGAATACCAGATTATTATATTATGGAGATGAAATCACAATCTCAATTTATGGATTGATTTAATTTTTGGGACAAAATTCTTGTTAAGATGGGGAGGATGTGATAACCAAGACCTTTCTCTCTCCACCTTAATTCCCTTTCTCTCTCTAGCAATGACTCATTCACTCAATTTGATTTCAATGACATTAATGGGTTAATTGGATACTCATTTTGATGTGATAACCAAGACCTTTCTCTCTCCACCACTGGAGGATCATTCCTCACATCAAGGAAATTAAAAAAAGTGATTGGGAATTTCACTGTGACGGGATTGATTGTCCCTAATGAAGCCAATTGTGTTGTGAAAGCTATTGGTAGATGTCCTTCTGAAGGCAAATGGTTGAAGATTTTTTGAAGCCCTTTAACTAGGTCCATTCATGGCCTCTTTTTGATGGACAAACATGCATGCCATAAATCAGAATGGTATGCAAGGTCATATAGGGGAAGGGGTAAACATGGTGTTTTTGGTTTTTTGTTCGTTACTTTGTACATGATGTACATGAGGGGTGGTAAACTTGTGATACTCTTTGGTGTTTCCTTTCCCTATTGGACGGAGTTTCGTTGGGGGGCTATGGTGGTATTTTGATCGGTTCGGGTTGCGGCCCTTTGAGCAGAGTAGGTGTTTCTTATTGATGCTAGTGGAGGATCACACGAATGGATATCCTCTGATTTTTAATTGAAAAAAAGGAGAATCATTAAAACATGGTCATTATAAACAACAAACTCCAAGCCTAATGAACCGTGTAGGGGAGTGATACTAATCTCTAGTCGGCTCTGTTCGGTTAATTTCGTAGTTATATACAGTTTGTCAAGTGTAAAATGTGCCTTCATGTGGCACATAATGGAAAAGTAAAACATACGAACTGCAGGGTACCAATTGTCATGATGGAAATTATAGTGCGGGTCTTGTTAATTGCCCTCAACGCAAGGGTGGATCGAGAAAATTACCTCAAAAGAACGTTTGTGCCAATGTTTACATTCGACCCAACGGATTTTGCACGCATGTTTTATGAGCGACACCTAAACGCCCCCACTCCCCTTCGTCGTCCTTATTGCGAGAGACACAAGGAGACACACAAGGAGACGATTCAAGCTTTTCCGCTTTCTCAACCCCACCACTCCCAACTCTCTCGACCGCCTGAACAATTAGTCCATCCACCGAACACTCAAAGGAAAACAAAGCAGCCGCGAAGCAATGCGGGCGGGACAGAGCACGATCCAGCAGACGTTGATGCCGGAGGCAGCAGCAGTTCTGAGCCGCTCCGCCGCCGAGGCCGCGCGGCGGTGCCACAGCCAGACCACTCCCATTCATGTAGCGACCACCCTCCTTTCCTGCCCTTCGGGCCTCCTCCGCCGGGCGTGCGTGCGTACCCACCCGGCCGCCGCGTCCCACCCGCTGCAGTGCCGCGCGCTTGAGCTCTGCTTCTCCGTGGCACTCGACCGAATCCCCTCGGCCGTCGACGATGTGAGGCAAGTGGGGAAGGAGCCGCCGATCTCCAATGCACTGATGGCGGCGCTGAAGCGGGCGCAGGCGCACCAGCGGCGCGGGTGTCCCGAGAACCAGCAGCAGCCGTTGCTCGCTGTGAAGGTGGAGCTGGAGCCTCTCGTTGTGTCAATCCTTGATGACCCGTCTGTGAGCCGGGTTATGCGTGAGGCGGGCTTCTCAAGTCCTGCCGTCAAGGCTGTTGTGGAGCAGTCCATGACCTCTACCTCCTCCACAGCTATCAGCGGCCCGTTCACACCGGCTGCCATACCCAACTCCCCTGTACTTGGCAGACCGACTTCACTATCCTTTCTAGGTCCTCGCCCAACGCCGGTACTACCCACGTCTTTTTTACTGTCCAACAGAAACCTCTACCTCAACCCCTTCCTCCACCCTCATCAATCACCAGAGGCAGGTTTCCAAGGTGTAGAGGATGAAGTAGAGAAGGTGTTAGCGATACTGCGGAGGAGCAAGAAGAGCAATCCTGTCCTAGTGGGAGATACTGAACCCAGGGCTCTCTTTGCCGAGGTTCTACAGAAAGTCGAAAATAAACTAGACTTGGACGACTCTGGCACCCTCTCCAACATCCAAGTTGTCTCCCTCGACAAAGAATTCACCGCAGACACGTCCCAGCTGGTTAGAAACATCAAGGAACTGAGTGATTCCCTCGAGGAGCGTCTTGGCAACAGAAACGTTATAGTTAACCTTGGGGATCTCAAGTGGCTCGTGGAGCCTACCGTGCCATCAAGCTGCAGTCAAGCTCAGCAGCAGCACCTTGTTCCAGAGCACGCCCGGGAGGCAGTGACGGAGATGGGGAAGCTGCTGCGGAGGTTTGACGGTGGTGGCATTGGCACTTCAGCCGGGTCGCGGCGGGTGTGGCTGATCGGCGTTGCCTCGTGCGCTACGTACCTTCGTTGCCAGGTGTACCACCCGATCATGGAGAAGGACTGGGACTTGCAGGCGGTGCCGATTGCTCCAAGGGCGCCGGCGCCTACTATCTTCACAACAAGGTAGTTTTGTTTGTCCTTTCGTCCCTTCTTGCGTTCAGCGCCTCTTGTTTCCTTCACGCATCAAACCGGCTCTTTTTAAATATTTCTTACATTCTTGACACTGAAAAAAAGAGGGAAACTTCAACATCCTATGCTGATTCATTTTCCCCTAACAGACGACTCTGTTATTCATCCTCAAGTTTATACCTCTGAAAATTAGATTGCAGTTTTCTTCTTTTATTCTTACAACATCATAATGGCACTGGATATACTGATTCGTTAATGACTGTGTCCAGGGCTGCCAGTAATAAGATATTCAGCAGCAAGTCCATTGAATCAATGGCCCCTAACAGGGTCTCAATGCAAGCGGCCGACACTTCACCGGCAATGCTGCTACGTGACAGCAGCAGTGCTTACAGAAGAGTTATGTGTCCAGTCTGCACGGAGAGCTATCAGAAGGACCTCTCCCAGCTTACTGTTGCTACCTCAGAGAAGCAGCCTCCCCCACTTCCACAATGGTTACAAGCAGCAAAGCAAAGCAACACTAGCTCGGAACATGTTGAAGATGACAGCAAGGTGTGTTATTGTGATTCTTTCAATATATATTTGCAATATCGGAAATTTGATTCCAGTGTTTACGAGTTTCCACTGTTTCCCTAAGCTTAAGAGTTGTTTCTTTCTACTGCAGATACAAGATCGGGAGACTAGATTGAAGGAGAGTGCGGACCTACTGAAGAGATGGAGTGAAACCTGTTCTCGACTTCACTCCAACACGAATGCTCTGCTGCATCAACAGTTTCAACTGAACTCGGCCACAAGCCAGGGACTCTGCTCCGTGCAAAGGAATGATCACAAACGGATGCCTTTCATCGGCTCAGTCGGACAACATGTCAGCCCGCATCAAGGTAATCTCGTCATGACCGACCTTGGACTGGGTCATCCATGGGATTCACAAGTAATGTCACTTCAAAGAGACAGACAAAATTTCAGCAATCCAGACAGCTGTAAGAAAACAATCTTCTTCAAACATCAAGAAGAAAACCAAACTCTCCATTCCGAGAATTCAGATGATGAGTTCTTCAAAAAGTTACTGAAGGGTCTATCCGAGAGAGTCCAATGGCAACTGGAGGCAGCCTCTGCAGTTGCTGTTACTGTACTGAAATGCAAGTCTGGCAATGGTAAGAGGATGGGGTACGGTAACAAGGCCGATACTTGGCTGATGTTCGCTGGGCCTGATAAGCTCGGAAAGATGAGGATGGCGTCCGCATTGTCCGAGCTCATATTTGGGAATTACAGCAACCCAGTGATTGTTTCTCTCGTAGATGGTGCTGTCCAAGGACACGATGAAAACAGAGAATGCAATGAAAGATTTCGTGGGAAAACAGTGCTTGACCGAGTCGTAGAGTCAATAAGAAGAAACCCGTTCGCTGTGTTTGTGTTGGAAGATGTAGATCAGGCCGATCTAATCCTGCAAAGAATGCTAGAGCGAGCAATGGAAAGGGGGCGTCTCCATGATTCTCATGGACGAGAAGTTTCACTAGGCGGTGCCATTTTTATCATGACGACAACTACTTTGCAAGGATCGACCAAGACCATGAGCAACCCTGCCGACAATCACAGAGACGAGAAGCTCAATCTTGTTGCTGAATGTGGGTGGAGGTCTTCTGTCTCGAGTAGAGAGAAACCGAGGAAGCACCAGGCGGAATGGCAGCAAGAGGAAAGCCGACCCACGAAAACTAGGAAGGATCTGAGAAGCAGGCCTTGCTTGGATTTAAATTTGACAATAGGGATTGCGATGGCTGATATAGAAGCAGGGGAAGAAGGCTCTCCTGATTCAAGCGACATCACATGTGAGAATGAAGAAGAGAATCAAGAATATTGCAGGCCCACATTCTCTTGCTCTTCTCCGACGTTGCTCCCTGAGCTGGTGAACGCAGCAGATGATTTCATTGTATTCAATTTATCGGACTCGTGTCCCCTTCAGAGAACCATATCAGGTGCTGCTGCTATTATAGGTTCTTCAACCATTTGTGGCAGTCAGAGGCATCTTGAAGCTGAAGTCATTAACTAAACAGTTGGTACCATTTGCTTTGAAGGGTGCTACTTCTGGTCTTGATCAATGGATAGTAGATACTAATATCCTCACTTCAGCAAGTGAAGAAAAACCTGCCTGTATACCGTCAAAAGAAATAGCTGCATACTTAACCCAAATGAAGTTAGGCCGATTATTATCGAATTGACATTCATCATATGTATCCAGGCGTCAGTTGAGGAAAGATGGCTATATTATAGCCACCGAACTTTAAAGAGAAGATGTATATATTGTAGTTCCATTATTCTAACAATTGTCAACGAATTCAAGTGAAATGCCGAGTTCATAGATAAAACACGATTCAAGAGAAACAGTCGCAAGAATCTTTCTCTCTTGATCCCATTATTAAAGAGAAATATCGTGCTCATGACAAAAAGGGAATCCTGCTCAGTTCTTAGACAAAACTAAACCTTGCAGGCCCGCATTCTCTTGCTCTTCTCCGACGTTGCTCCCTGAGCTGGTGAATGCAGCAGGTGATTTCGTTGTATTCAATTTAGCGGATTCATGTCCCCTTCAGAGAACCATATCAGATGCTGCTGCTATTATTGGTTCTTCAACCGTTTGTGGCAGTCAGAGGCCGCATCTTGAAGCTGAAGTCATTAACTAAACAGTTGGTACCATTTGCTTTGAAGGGTGCTGCTTTTGGTCTCGATCAATGGATAAATTAGATACTGATATCCGCACTTCAGCAAGTGAAGAAAAATCTGCCTGTATACCGTCAAAAGAGATAGCTGCGTAATTAACCCAATTGAAGTTAGGCCGCATTAATATCCAATTGACATTCATCATATGTATCCAGGCGCCTGTTGAGGAAAGATGGCTATATTACAGCCACCGAACTTTAAAGAGAAGATGTATATATTGTAATTCCATTATTCTAACAATTGTCAGCGAAATTTAAGAGAAATGTTGAGTTCATAGACAAAACACGATTAAAGAGAAACTGTCACAAGAATATTTCTCTCTTAATTCCATTATTAAAGAGAAATGATGTACTCATGACAGAACTAAACATTGTGCATAATCTGGTTCTTGCACAAAGATCTGTTTTTAAAGTTTCAATAAGCTGCATTTCTACTTTTATAATAAACTTTTACTTCATAAATGGTGAGTACCCTGACAGGAATTATGATCTATGTATAAAGTCACATTTGAATATGTTTTATCTATGAAATAGCCGATGGAATGGGGCGATCACGGCTGGTGTAAAATAAAAAGATCAAGAAGATCGTAGTCGTCACTTTACTATATCATTGAAAGAAGGGGAACCATGAAATATTGTGTTGAATCAGCGGGAAGCATGAATTCTTAAATTTTGACTCTACTCAAAAGCAGATAGGAAAAACAAAGTCCAGGTAAGGTGATCTTATGACGACCACTGAAGGATTTTGGTACTCCCACATCACTAGGTTGCAATTGACATCTGGGGAAGAATTTGTTTCACATTGTTAGATTGAAAAGCTGAGAACAAAAAAGTTGATGTTAGTTGACACGTAGCCAATGCAACTACTATGATCCTTATATCGCTAGATTTAAAGTTTTGTTAGGAACCCAATCAGTTAAGGATCTACTGCTGAGATGTATCAAGGACTATTAACTATTAAGATGGACTATATGGGTTTGATGAGAGAAAGACTTAATATATAATTGATTTAGATGAAATAAGACCAAATCAAATTAATGTGAGATTGAAGTAGATTATTACATGGTCAACATCTTTCTTCAATTAACTTATTAACCATAGAAGTTCATTATCAAAGCAATATCACTTTTATAATTACATAATTAGAGAAAGATACAAAGGGTTAATGCATCATTGACAACTCAAAATTTACAATTTTAACAAGCAAACATTATTAACATCTATAAAATAATTCAAAATCAAGAAGCGAGCATCATTATTGTCTCAAAAGGATATCGAGTATAACTTATTAGAAAAGATAGACTAATTTAACTTGAAAATTGTATGATTAACTAGTAGGAATCATGTTTAACTAGAAGAAATCATAATTAACTAAAAATACGAACATGATGAACTAAAAAAAGTGATTTTAACTAGAAAGCAACAACATTAACTAGAAAAATTAACAATTTCAAGGCCTATATGCCTCCTCATTTCTTCTACAAGATGCATGATCTTCTTGACAATAGGGTGGGGGTCGAATCAGAGCTAGACAAAAACTAAATATTCCATGGCTTTAGAATAGGCACAAGAAACAATTTGTGATGTATGGTGCGTTGGTGAATTAATAAGATTTTTGGGTGTTCCTAGGGTTGAGAGAGTCATACTAGGTTTGGGTGATGTGGGAACATATTTCAAGTGGAATTCACAATTGTCGACAAGGCCCTATTGCACAATAGAAGTTCTAACATAATGTGACATTCTATGAGCTCACATTGGCAAACCAGATGCACATCCCTTCAAGTGGTGCCTAATAGAAAGAATGTGAAACTACTCCTTGAGAAACATACTTCCTTTTCATTATGGTTAGCTCTAAATTCATTGAGAAACTTAGCACCATGTCTTAATTTGTTATAAAATTTTAATTTAATCACTACAAATTAATTTGCATAAGGAGAGGAGGAATATTGGGATTGGATATTTTTCTCAAGTCCCCTTTTCTTTCCACAAGGATATGATTATGTCCAACTATATACTCTTTGTTGCAAAATAAAACTTTTTTTATCTAAAATCATTATTTGAGTATTTCAGCTAAGAAAAATACCCAATTAGTGAATTATGATGAAATGGATCGTGTAAATCACATATAATTTCTAAGTTGTGCTAAAAGGATATAAATATTCTCTACCCACAAAGACCTTTGAATGATATAAATAGATAATATAGGAGAAAATATGGAAACTATGAGTAAATTATTGTGCTTTTTGGGAGGCTACATCAATTGTGATAGTTGGAAAGAGAAAAAAAAATGAGATTTTAGTAGGCAACTTAATATTGATTCTCCAAAAGTAATTGTATGTAGGACCATTGTTCGTCACTAAGTTTGACCTTTTACATTGTATCATGGTAGCATAAATGTGTATAGAATGGACTTTGGACACCCAACTCATTACATTGGGTCATCATCATTATCATCATCAACTAAGACTGAATTCCAACCATGTTGGGGTCGGCTACATGGATCCTTCTTTTCCAATAAGCTATGTTATGGGTCATACTCTGATCAAGATTTAAAGATTCAAAATATCTCTTTATAATCTCTTCCTAAGTTAATTTAGGTCTGCCACTGCTTCTTTTCGTTGTGCTTGACTCTGCGTTGCACATGTCCATACCACCTTAGAAGGCCTTCTCGCAACTTGTCCTTGATGTTCACCACCCCAACTTTGTTTCTTATATACTCATTCCTCAAATGATCTTTTCTCGTCTTCCTGCACATCCATATCAACATACACATTTTAGCCACATTCATTTTGTTGAGACCTTTTTTATTTACTGCCCAACATTCACTCCCATATAACATTGTTGTTCGTGTAGTTGTTCTATAGAACTTGCTTTTTAATTTGAGAGGGATCTTCTAGTCACATACTACTCCAGTTGCACTCCTCCTGTAACATCCCTGACCTGGGTTATGAATTAACCCTAGATTGTTTTGCTTAATAATGTTAAGTAGATTCTTAATCTTATCTTGTGAAAAGTAATTAGGGCTCATGAGAAACTTATGTTTCAATTTTGGTCCTGTTTGAACAATGTTGAAGCAATGTTTGCTTATTTCGGACTAAAGTACAAATTACCCAAGTTGAGGGGTTAAATTGCAAATGTTGCATGGTAAGATGTTCCTCTGATGTTGAGACATCATAAGAATGAATATGATGTAGTGGTATGGTTTTCACAAGCTTGGGCACCAAGATTAAGCTTGTAAAGCAATCCTTGTGCATTAAAACCCAGTTTTGGTGTAATGTGCAATTTACCCAAAACCTAGGGTTCAATAAGCAAACTACCACTTCAATAAGGTCCCTAATGTTTCTTGGAATCATGTAGAGCAAATAAAATGAGATGGGTGCCTCATTTGAATTAAGTTGGAGGAGAGAGAATCTTGATATTAAAATAATCAAGATTAATGCCTAATTGAAACCCTAATTTGATTTAGGGCAAAAATGAATAAAAATAATTGAAGGGCTTTCAACCAAAATGTTTTGGGTTGATTTTGAATAAGTAGGGACGTTCCTTTGCCAAGATAAGGAACGAAAATATCCTAAGTAGGTGAAATTCCACTCACCTTATTATAAGAAAAAGAAAACCCACTCACATATGGATATTAATATAATAAGCATTAAGGTGCTTAATTTGCTTTTCTTTAAATTGAGGATAATGAAGGATAATTAAAGGCAAAGGAAGGTGCCTCTTCCTTAAGGTATTTGAGGGGGAAGAGGCGGCCATATTTTTGGAATTTAATGCATTTTAATAATGCATTTTCTCTCTCATCAATTTCCTTATAAAAGTGCCTTTTTCAAGCCAAATGAAAGGCTATTTCGGATTTTCTTCTTTCCCTTGCTTGCAAAACCGACCAAGGAGCTAGGGAGGATCAGGAGGACGCCTCCCAACCTGTTGGTAAGCTCTTGACCCTCGTTTTCCTTGATTTTATGGTGGATATCAAAAATAAATTATGGATTCCTTCTTATTTCGATCTCCTCTTCAACCCTAGCCAACTTTTGCAGTCAAAAGCTTGAGGACGAGCCTAGGGGGAGTTGCTAGAGCTTCATCCACCATTAATGGCGTGAGCTTGGAGCTTTGGAGCTCAATTGGAGGCGGGTTTTATAACTCAAACCCTCAAACATTGCTATTGCATCAATTCTCTATGCTTTGTTGATTGATTTCTTCAATTTGATACACACTTGTTTCTTTGCTGCAATTTCCATCAAGAACGGTTGCTGTTCTTGGTTGTTCGAAGGAAGGGGATGATTACATCATCCTAGATGCTTATCCAAAGAAAATTACCAAGCAAAACCGTTTTGATAGCTACTCCAAATCGTTTTAATTTGATTGGCTATGCGGTTTCAGCAAACCGTTTAAGGGCAAACGGTTTGAAACCGTTTGGGAGAAAACGGTTTCAAGACCGTTTGAGATGGTTGACCAAGCGTTGAACGTTTGAGAATTTTGTTCCTAATTATGTAGGCTGATAACCCTCCAAATTTGAGGGATTAACTCTAAAGGAATCCAGAGTTGAAGGCCAATCAATTAGGCAATTGGATTACATTATGTGCTGATTTTCAACCTGATTAACTTGACCTAGTTGAGAAAACGGTTTCAAGACCGTTTGAGATGGTTGACCAAGCGTTGACCGTTTGGGATTCCTGTTCATAATTATGTTTATTAATAACCCTCCAAATTTGAGGGATTAACTACAAAGGAATCGTGAGTTGAAGCCTAATCAATTAGGGAAACCTAATTGGATTAAGTGCTGATTTTCAATCTGATTTAATTGAACTTTTTGGGCAAACGGTCTCAAGACCGTTTGAGTGCGTTGACCAAGCGTTGACCGTTTGGGATTACTGTTCCTTATGATGTGATATAATGAATCACCAAAATTGATGGATTAATTCCAAACGAGTCATGAGTTGAAGGCTAATCAATTGGGCTAACCCTAATTGAAATCAGTGCTGAAATCACAATGAGCTAATTTGAGAGTTTGGGTTGATTAGCCCAAACGGTCTCAAGACCGTTTGGGGGATCATACAAACGGTCTCAAGACCGTTTGGGGTCACCTCAAGACCGTTTGGAGGTCTGGGGTCAAGTATAGTTGACCAATTGAAGGTCCAAAGGTACTAATCATATTGCAATGTAGTGCTGATTTGTTGATCAACTTGATAGACCAATCCATGATGATTTTTCACTAGAATCCAAAGGTTGGATGGACCAAACGGTCTCAAGACCGTTTGGAGGTCATCCAAACGACCTCAAGACCGTTTGGTGGTCACCCAAGACCGTTTGGAGGTCTAGGGTTGAGTATAGTTCAGTGGTTGAAGGTCTAAAGATATCAAGTTGATCTGCAATAGATTGCTGATTTGGTGAGCACTTCAATGAACCAAACCCTAATTAGATTGCTTGGATTTGAGTGATATGATGGGAAAACGGTCTCAAGACCGTTTGGAGGTCATCCAAATGACCTCAAGACCGTTTGGTGGTCACCCAAGACCGTTTGGAGGTCTAGGGTTGAGTATAGTTCAGTGGTTGAAGGTCTAAAGATATCAAGTTGATCTGCAATAGATTGCTGATTTGGTGAGCACTTCAATGAACCAAACCCTAATTAGATTGCTTGGATTTGAGTGATATGATGGGCAAACGGTCTCAAGACCGTTTGGAGGTCATCCAAATGACCTCAAGACCGTTTGGGGTCAGGTCATACCCCATTTGAATGGCGGTTCAATAGTTATGAAGTAACTAGTTACACATTGATGAATGTTGAAGGTTCATTGATTCTAAACCCTAATTCAATTGATTCCAACCCCAATTGATGATTAATTGAGGGTCAATTGAGGGTCAAATAAGTTGAAGGTTGACCTATTAAACTCAATTGAAGTATGGGTGAAGGTCCAATTGATGAATGGTTCCATGAATTCAATGATTGAAGGAATCAACATTAAAAACCCTAATTCAATTGAATACCTTATGTAATGGAGGTCCAATGTAATTCAATTTTTGAGAATTAAGATGATGAATGTTCTATTGATCCAATGATGATTATTAATGGTAATAAATGAAGGTACAAAGGTTGAAACCCTAATAGTACCTAAGTGATTAAGTGCCAATTAAGGGATGAATCCCTAATTGCTTATAGGATCAATGACTTGATACACTATGTTAATCATAGTTGTATGTACTCGACTGAAGAGTTGATATGACCTAATCAAGTTAAGAAGCTGATAGCATGAATTCATACATGAATATGAATCATGTGGTGTATAAGGGTTATGATCCTTAATCAAAGAGATCATGAAACCCTAAACATGAACATAAACCCTAATTGACAGGGTTATTGAATTCAACCCTAGTTGAGGGTGATTCCATGTGAAACCCTAGTTGAGGGTGATTCCATGTGAAACCCTAGTTGAGGGTGATTCAATGTGAAACCCTAGTTGAGGGTGATTCCATGTGAAACCCTAGTTGAGGGTGATTCAATGTGGAACCCTAGTTGAGGGTGATTCCATGTGAAACCCTAGTTGAGGGTGATTCAATGTGAAACCCTAGTTGAGGGTGATTCCATGTGAAACCCTAGTTGAGGGTGATTCAATGTAAAACCCTAGTTGAGGGTGATTCCATGTGAAACCCTATTTTGAGGGTGATTCCAAGTGAAACCCT
Source organism: Alisma plantago-aquatica (assembly GCA_963693085.1). Lineage (NCBI taxonomy): Eukaryota > Viridiplantae > Streptophyta > Magnoliopsida > Alismatales > Alismataceae > Alisma > Alisma plantago-aquatica. Next base: position 25,228,181 of record OY856415.1, read on the forward strand.
AATTGAGGGTGCATCCATGTGGAACCCTAATTGTGGGTGATTTCATGAGAAACCCTAATTGGGAATGCATCCCTAATTGCTTATAGGACCAATGACTTGGTACCCTATGTTAATCATAGTTGTATGCATATGATTGAAGGGTTGATGTGACCTAATCAAGTTGAAAGGATCAAATAATAGAATTCATATATATATAAATATGATTCATGTGATGATCCTATGTAGCACGACCGTGCAAGGCAGCACGGCCGTGGCAACTTTACTCTGCACAACCGTACAGGGTAGCACAGCCGTGGTAGCTTCACTCTGCACGACCGTGCAAGGTAGCACGGCCATGGTGGTCTATGCTTGACTTAGAGCTGAATTGAAAGTGACCTAACATGGTCGTTTTGTTAATTCTCAACTTAAGGATGAGAGAGATACTCATACCTTGTGATGATAATCATTTAATGATAATTGATGAGAATAAATAAGTATGATTGAATACTTATGGTATAAATGTTGGCTCCTAGATGTGGGGAGCAATGAACTAGGGTTTTATCATTGATAATATGATCTTGAAAACCTAAATGGTTAATAATGGAAATCCCTATTCTTAATTAAGGGTAATGATATGTGAGAGAAAGCCCTAATTGATGGTAAACCCTAACCCTGGTAAGGGAATAGTGGTGTTACCCTGTATTGCATGATGTGTTGTGAACTTGATAAGTCTATTATCATGTGTGACAATCATGCAGGTATTATGAGATGATGATCATAGCCAGGTATGAGCTATGATGTTTATTTGATAAGAATTGATTGGCCATATGTGCCATTATGTTTTTGTTACTTAGAAAGAAGTAACAAGATTAGTATGGGCTAGTAAGCCTTTGTTATAAAGTTGTTGCCTAGTGAGAGGTGACAAGATGTGAATGGCCTTGTGAGCCATGTGAATAAAGTTGTTGCATAGTGAGAGGTGACAAGATGTGAATGGCCTTGTGAGCCATGTGAATTAAGTTGTTTCCTAGTGAGAGGTGACAAGATGTGAATGGCCTTGTGAGCCATGTGAATAAAGTTGTTGCCTAGTGAGAGGTGACAAGATGTGAATGGTTTTGTGAGCCATGTGAATAAAGTTGTTGCCTAGTGAAAGGTGACAAGATGTACAGTGTTCTGATGAGCTATGTGTGATGGAAATCTAAATCCTGGTAGAGGATTAAGGGTAATACCCTTGAATTATTAATACATTGTTTTTGCATGGTATTGATAGATAATTGATGTACTGCTATTATATGTGCTAACCATGCAGGTATTATGAGATGATGAGCATAGCCAGGTATGAGCTATGATGTATTATTAGTTTGAATTGTTAATTGGGCCTTGTGTGCCATAATATACCTTGTGCCTGGTAAGAGGTGGCAAGAGAGTTAATGTGCATCAAGTGCCATGATGGATGCTTGTGTAGCAAGTATCATACTTACCTTGGTCAAATGACCTAAAGGTGTTAGTTACCTGAGAAAGAGGTAATAGTGTTCAAGTGATGAGAAAAGGGTTTGAATACCCAGGATTTCATGGTTATGGTATTGAAATTGTGAAAGGATGAGAAATACCCAGTGGTGAAGTGAGGGATTAAGATCCCAACACTTATGAAAAGAGTATGGCTACGGGCCATGACTCCACATTGAAAATGCCAGGCTTTAGATATATGATCTAAGCCTGAAGAAAGTTAATGCAGTGGTAATGATTCTGTTGTTTGAATAGATGTTATACATGTTCTTCCTATTCATTAAAGGATAAGTGACATGTTAATTCTATCAAGTTATAACTGCAATGCTTCTGATATAGAAAAATGTTCTAATATGTTAGACATCAAAATATCTGCTGCCAAATAAATATGATTCTCATGTTCATATTCATCTTCTCAAATTGCAATAATAATGTTTCTGGCAGAGAGTTATATCTCTCGCTGGGGCAATTTTTATAATTGTCTCACCCCCGTGGGAACCACATTTTTAGGTGGATGCGGACGAAGAGACAGGAATCCTTCAGGAGGTGAAGGACAACAACAATAGAAGCAGGGACAGCAGTGAAGTCTCAGGTGGAGACATTGACTGTCATGTCATGTTCAGTTGTATATAGAGTCCTATGTGTCGTCTCTGTACTCTCAGGTCCTTGGAGTAGTAGTTAGTGATTTCGAGATTTTGGTTTAGTGCCTCGAGGGTTTTATACTACATGTGTACAGTTAAGACAGAGTAGTTAATGTTTGTATTCCTCGAGAAGCAAAAGTACATGAGATGTATATATATATGAACCAGGATGTAAAGTTTTACTTTGGTTCTGAATGAAAGAGTTTTCCTATGAATGGATCTCTTTGCAAAAAGTTTTAATTTTTAGTGATTTTCGCTAATCCGCTGCTTGATGAACGCTTCCGCATTAGTTAATCTTGTTTTCGCGAGACGGTCGTCACACCTCCACTTCCACCAACGTGATGTGATCCTTTGACAAACATCATCTTAAACCTAACCCTCTTTTCAATAATACATCCCAAGTAACGAAACTTATCACATATTGGTACATCCTTTCCTTCCAACTTGACCCCACCATTCACAATTCTAGATTGGCTAAAATTTCAATGCATATATTCATTTTTGCTTCTACTGGTCATAAATCCATTGGATTTCATTGTATTTCTCCAATGTTCAACTTATTCATTCAATATATCTTTTCTTTCATCAATCAACACAATATCATCAACATATAACATACACCAAGGGATATTATGTTGAACATACTTTGTCAACTCATCCATAATAAGAAAAAATAGATATGGGCTGAGTGTCGGTCCTTGATGTACCCCAACAATGATAGGAAAAGTTTATGTCTCTCCTCCAGGAGTCCTAGCACTTGTAGTGGATCCATCATACATGTCTTTAATTAGGTCAATGTACTGGACATGCACACCCTTTTTATGAAAATTCTCCATAACACTTCCCTGGGTACTCGATCATAGGCCTTTTCCAGATCAATAAACACCATATGAAGTTCTCTTTTGTTTTCTCTATATTTCTCAATAAACCTCCATACCAAAAAAATAACATCAGTTTTTGATCTTCCTGGCATAAATCTTAGCCTTTGCTCAATTATCCTCACCCAAAGCTTTATAGTGTGACTCATTAACTTCATACCTCTGTAGTTTGTGCAGCACTGAACATCTCTTTTGTTCTTGTAGATCGGGACAATAGTACTATTTCTCCATTCATCTAAAATTTTCTTTGTCTTCATAACCTTGTTAAATAAATTTGTTAACCACACAACTACTCGATCCCCATACTCTTCCATACATCAATGGGAATACCGTCTAGATTTTAATGGGAATATCATCTTTTTCAAAGCATTCTTGACCTCAAAAAGTGAAACTCATCGAGTGTAAGTGATATTTCTTGCATTCATGTCACCCGAGTCTCTAACAAAGTTCATAGTATCTCCATTCAAAGCTTGTGAAAGTAGTTTCTCCATTGGTTCTTTATATCATCATCCTTTACCAACACTCAGCCATCTTCATTCTTGATGTATTTTACTTAACTCAAGTCTCTTCCTTTCCTATCTCTTATACAGGCTATTTTATATATATCTTTTTGCCCTTCTTTAGTGTCCAACTTCTTATATATCTCATCAAAGTGTTTGTATCTTGCCTCTTGAACTGCCTTCTTAGCATCTTACTTTGCTTGTTTGTATCTCTGAAAAGTTGCATGATCTCTGGATTTGGGAAAGCTCCTATAGATCTCCCTTTTGAGTTCAATATCCTTTTATACTTCATCATTCCATCACCAAGTCTCTCTCTGTGGAGGCACACACCCTTTAGACTCTCCCAAAACCTCTTTGGCAATTTTTGTTATGAAGGTGCTCATACTTTGTCACATAGAGTGAACATCAGAATTCAAGTTCTAAGTTCTCTCCTTGATTAGTTTATCATAAAATGTCAATTTCTTTTTTCCTTTAAGATTCCACCATTTGATCCTTCTATCTTGACTTCAGTGATTCTTACCTTTGTTGATTTTCATGTTCACATCTAAAACCACAAACCCATCTTGGGTGGTATGTTCTTTCCTGGGGATCACTTTACAATCCTTGCATACTTTTCTATCTAGTCGTCTTGTAAGAAGTAATCAATTTGGCTATAATTGCACCTACTCTTAAAAGTAATAAGATGATGATATCTTTTCTTAAAATGTGTATTTATCAAGATCATATCATAAGCAACTGTAAAATCCAAAATCATTTCTCCTTCTCCATTTATGCTGCCATATCTAAAACCCTCCACGAACTCTCTCATATCCAATCATAAAAAAGTGTTGTGAATGCAATTGCACAATGGAAGATCACACACTACAACTATAGAAATCCAAACAGATAGAACCCTAAATACTAAGGTAATACGAAAAGTGACCAAGATAAATTAACAAAAGAAAATACATCCTTATTTTCTTTTACACAATATCAAATCAATAGTCTACCATGAAATCGACAAGTCCTCTCCCCTTCTACTTTCTTTGTCCAACCCCATTAGATATATTTTCATTCTTACATAATATAGGATTCAAAACAATGTATAATTAAATATACCCCTATCAAGTATATTGTATGTAAAACAAAACTAGTTATGTGAAGATTTCCCTATTTTGAGTAACTCCACTAAATATGAGTATTGATTTCTAGCATATACAAAACTACACTTATATGGTTTATCTACCATCTAGAAGCAATAAGAAATTACTAGAACAACTAGCTATTGTATGGTATAATGTCTGCCGAGATATATGTGATACTACCAAATTTATTAAAATGAAATTTCACATTTACATGAGAAAGTCTCTTATAGTGACTTGTTTACTACACCTCTAATAAAAATCAAGTCAAAATCTTTATTACTAGATCACTACCTCAACTATGTTTTAGTTACTATGCAACAAGCTTTGACCAACTCTATTGTGATGATTTTGTATGCAAAGGCCATATTGAGTGCAACACATTATGATGACAAATGACACAGTCTCAAAGAAACCAAAATTTACACACAATGTCTATAGACAAAATTTCTCATGAGTGAATCAAACATTCAAAATTTGTTTCCAAGTTTAATGCTTTTAGTAAGTAGGTTGCAAATTTGATCATTAAGAAACTGAAAGGGACATTTATCAATATTTATAACGTCCATTTATTTTTTTCTATCTTGGATTGGGTTAAAAACATGGATATATTCAACAAAAATACAATATCTATTATGCTAGTCCATGCGATATTGTAAGTGCTGAAGTTGGATCATAAAAATAAAATACAGTCAACTCTCACTCTAATATTACCTTAGAACAAGAGGCCCTTCACTAGAGGCACGAACCACATTAAAAAACAATAAATTCTATGATGCCCTTATACCTAAGGAAACCTAAAATTTGAAGGCACAACAAATAAGAGTGTTCAACCATGTCAAGTGACCAAGGCAGGAGGAATAATAATGCTTGTGTCTCAAGCTAAAGTTGTCACAACCACACCCTTCAATATTCTGTATCTCAACTCTTAAGCTTGAGAGTTGAGTGTTTAAGAAAGAGATTTTCTATACAGATGAGTTTTTCAAACGAGATTCTATACGACCACTTTGTTGTTTTCACACTACATAACGTGGACTGACATAACACACTGCCCAAGGCGGTTGGCAAAAACAAAAAACCTCACACCCATAACATCCTGTCTCATTGTTGTACCGGGTCCTCTTCCCCAACATGGGAGAGAGAAACGTGAGGGGGAGAAAGAGGGAGAGAGAGAGGGAGGGGGTGGAGAGAGGAGAGTGGGTAGAGAATAGTTGTAGGAGAGAGAAAAAATAAATAAGCTATTTTTTGTTAATAACTATTGAACTGTAACATATTTTTTGACGAAATAAATACCATTGCACTCTGTACAAAAAATATGTTACAACAAGATCAAGTTCGACATATTTTAAAAAAAATGTACAATTTAAAAAAGAAAATATAAATTGATTGTAAAAAGTGAAAAAGGAAGAGAGAGAAAATTATTTCTCATATAACTTTAAACTATAATGGATTTTTGCTCTAAAAAAAACTATAATGGATTTTTTAATGAAATAAAAAAAGTTATAACATGTACAACATGGATAATATGGATAACATGAATAAGATAGATAACACGGATAACATAGATAACATTGATTGTAAAAAGTCAAAAAGGAGGAGAGAGAAATTTATTTTGCTTACAATTCTCAAACCATATTGAATTTTCTAATGAAATAAAAAATAATAATTTATTAATAAAAAAATACTTTAACATGATGTAAAATGATATAACAACACATGGTACAAAATATATTAACATAAATAACATGGAATAATATGAATAACATGAAATAACATGAATAACATTGATAACATGGAATAACATGGATAACATGTATGTGATGGATAACACATATAACATGAATAACATGGATAGCATAAATAATATAAAATCACATGAAATAACATGGGTAACATGAATAACATGAATAATATGGGCCATGCTCGCCAATAGAGACTCGGGTAAGTCATGAAATGGAGGGATTCCCTTATAGCTGCAACATGAAATAACACTAATAACATGAAATAATACATATAACATTGATAACATAGAATAACCTTGATAACATGGATGGGATGGATAACATGGATAACATGAATAACATGTTATTTATACTATCTAAGTTTTCCATGTTAACTACGTTATCTATGTATCCATGTTATCCATGTTATGTCATGTTATCCATGTTATAAATTATTACACCATATTATCCCATGTGTTATAATTATTTCACTAAAAAAATTATCGAAATATGTCAATATTGATCTTATTTTAAAATATTTTTTTTATTTTGAATAAAATAAGATAATATGGGATAACATGTTATATATATTATCCATAGAATAACATGGGTAATATAGAATAAAATGGATAACATGGAACAACATGAATATCATGCAATAACATGGATACCATGGAATAACATAAAGTTTGACATGAGACAACATCAAAAAAAATTTATTTCGTCAAAAAATCATCATAATTTGAAATATATATTAGCAAAAGATACAAAGAATATGAGAGAAATAGTATATTTATTTTTTAATAAAAAATATGTTCATATTAGTCATAATCTAAAGTATTTTATTACACAACACATTGATATTTATTTCATTATGATTTAAAAGATATTAGCAAAATTATTTTGAATAGGAGGGAAGTAGATTCATTTTTTATTAAAAATATGTTGACATTAGTCTTGTTTTAAAATATTTTTTGTAAGCAACGCAATGATTTTTGTTTCGTCAAAAAATATACTATAGATTGAAAGATATTAACCAAGCTCGTCAAGGTGTTCGACAAGGTGATCCGCTGAGTCCTTATATCTTCGTTTTATGCATGGAGCGCCTTAGCCAAGCAATCACTGAATCTGCTAGGAACGATGACTGGAAACCCATCTTACTCTCACGTGCAGGAATCCCTCTTACACATGTCATGTTTGCGGATGACCTTCTTTTAATGGCAGAAGTTTCTAATAAGCAAGCAACAATTATTAAGTCCATCCTCATGAAGTTTGCATGGCTGTCTGGGCAGGTTATATCAAATGACAAATCCCGCTGTTTTTTCTCATCTAATACCTCTGCTAGGGAAAGGAACGGCTTCTGTAGTAGATTGGGCATCTCGAGCACTAACGATCTTGGCCGTTATCTGGGAGTCCCTCTCTTACACCACCGCCTTAATAAGCATACTCATGCTTCCATTTTACAGTCTATCAGGACAAGAATGAACAGCTGGTCCGCTCGTCATCTCTCTCTAGCTGGTCGTGTGACACTAGCCAAGAGTACGCTTCAAACAATCCCTTCTTATACCATGCAGACAGTTAGGCTCTCACCTACTCTATGTGATGAAATCAACCGCCATATCAAGGATTTTATATGGTCTGGATGCCGGGAGCAGCGCAAGCTATCAATGGTGGCTTGGAAAAAAATCACCCAAAAGAAGGCCCTAGGTGGCCTAGGACTCAAAGATGCCTGTACTCAAAATGAAGCGTTAATGTTAAAAAATGTTTGGCAATTTATGAACCAACCCTCGTGTCTCTGGGTGCGTGTGATGCAGGGGAAATATACCAAGCACGGCTCCATCTTGAAGAAGTCTGGTTCTGCTGCATGGTCTTTTATTAAATCTTATCTTCCTAAAATGGAGGCAGTTTGTCACAGAACTATCAATTCAGGGAATTCTACCAACGTTTGGCACGATAAGTGGCTTCTAGGAAAGTCCATTGCTGACCTTGCCCCATTATCTACAATCCCGGGAGACCTATCTGATCTTAAAGTCAGTAGCATGGCTTTGGATGATGGTACATGGGACTGGGACTTTATTCACTCCTACCTTCCGCCAGTAACATGGAGATCTATCCAGAGCGTTTTGCCCCCGGCTCAGGACGCAGGTGCTGATTCTTGGTCCTGGCCATTCAAGATTGATGGAGAGTTCTCGACCAGCTCCGCTTACAACTGGTTGCGCTCAGAACTTCAGCAAACTACCCACATAAACTGGAAGGGCGTCTGGTCCTTGCCGGCACCCTTGAAGATCAATACATTCTTATGGCTTCTTATGCATAGGGCGATCCTTACCAATGCCGAGAAAGTGCGAAGACACATTGCAATTGACGACTCCTGTCCGAGATGCTTTACAGCTAGTGAATCCGGAGTGCATTGCCTCCGAGATTGCCCAGCCAGTAAACAAGTTTGGCTTCTTCTGGGAATGGATCAATCCTTCTTCAACCTGATGGACGGAGAGTGGTTAGACCTTATTACCCATGGGAATGGGAACTTAGAGGATAAGCTTATTCGTAGCGTTGGAGCATGGGAACTCTGGCGTGTACGTAATGAAGCTATCCATAATGGCAGCCACCAGCCTCCGGCCGTCCATGCACTTTTCATCAAGCACCGTACTTCCGCAATCCTGCAGCTAGCTCAAGCTCAGGTTCATACAACACAATCTATACGTGACCCAAACCTCCTACACCCTGGGGAGTCGGAATATATCATCTTTGTAGATGCTGCTTTTCAGATTCACAGCCTCAAATCAGGCATAGGTATCCATGTTCTGAACAAGACAGGTCGGTGTATTATGGGCGTTGGGGAACCTGGCCTTGCTACCTCAGCCAAGGAAGCAGAGATGAAGGGCATATTAAGGGCATTGGAGCTGTGTAGGGCAAATGGTTGGAGGCGTTCCACTATCTATTCAGACTCCACAACCGCAATAAATTCTCTATTCGATAACAACTGTATTGCTCCTAGATTTAAACCACTGAGAAGGAAAGCAGCAGGCTTACTGTACGACTCATCTCAGATCCAGATCTGCTTCATCCCACGGAAGAAGAATCTAGTTGCTGATCATATTGCAAAACACACTTTGTATTCTTTCCTTCCCCACTTCTTCTCGGGCAATAAACTGCCCTGGTTAAAGTTGGACATTAATGTTTCCTTTCCGCAATTGTTAGCCCGTAGTAGAGAACGGGGTGAATAATAGTTAATCTCTACGTTTTGTTGCAAAAAAAAAAAGATATTAACAAAAGTAATTTGTTTTTTTTCCTCTCCCCTACAGCCTCTCTCTACCCACTCTCCTCTCTCTACTCTTCCCTCTCTCTCCCCTTCATATGCCTTTAAACTAAAGTATTTTTGTATCGAACACAACGATATCTATTTCATCGAAAAATTTATTACGTGAAAGATATTAACAAATTATGAGGAATATGAGGGAAGTAGACTAGTTTTTTTTATCAAAATTATATTGAAATTAGTCTTGTTTTGAAATAGTTTTAGTAAGCAACACGGTGATTTTCGTTTCATAAAAAAATATACTATAGATTGAAAGATATTAACAAAAGTAGTTTTACCTTTTTTTCTCTCCTGCACCCTCTCTCTACCCACTCCCCTCTCTCCACTCCCCCTCCCTCTCCCCCACCCTTTCACGTGCCTTTTTCTTACATTGGGGAAAGCAACAACTGTTACATTTTATTTTTTAGATACCGTACAACAGCAGCCCTGCTAGCACACACTATTCCATTTTTTGGATACCGTGCAATAACAATCCTGCCCGCACGACCAGATGAAAGTCGTCCAGCTGGTTGTCTAGGTTGTCGTCTGCATATCATTTTCCTTTTATTTTTTGAATATCGTACAACAACAACCCTGCCAGCACACACTATTCTTTTTTTGGGGGTACCGTGCAATAGCAATCCTGCTAGCACTATCAGACAAAAGTTGGGTGGTCGTCTGCATATCATTTTCCTTTAAGAAAGAAGCCCCCTCCCCTCCTCGCCACAAAGTATATTTGTCCAGCATGTTCATTGAAAATACTTGATGAAAAGAAGGTTGCATCCTCATTTATAAAAGCTACAAGAAATGTATTGCTAGAACAAAATTGAACCAAATGACAATCTTCCTTTTATATATATTCCAAAAGAGGTGACCGTAACATTCTTGTTTCAAGTATTAAGAATCTTTGAAGAGGGAGTCTTATTTCGGAACAACACTTGTAATCTTACTACTAACCAAAGTTAATGAAATCCAATTTTTTAATGGGAATTAATAGAAAATTCAGAAAGACAATGACAAATAGCAATGCAATATAAATCGATCCTCTTTAAGGTACTTCGAATTTATATAAATTGTCGTCTTTAAGGTACTGTGAGTTTAATTAATTGTTGCGAAATGATAGGGCATAGAATGCCGGATCTATAGTAAAGATATTGCATGATGGATTACCCAAACCAAAAAAGATATTTCAAAACCATTATAGCCCATACGAGATCCAACTCATGATTAAAAACGGCAGTGATTGCGAAGCTTTTGCAAGGGCCCGATTCTGACAGGGTGCTCTTTATAGGAAACTGGCCACGCGTGATAAGTGGGATAGCCTTTTCATACCCACAGACCGCAGCAATGCATGGAGCTCCGAAAACACAGGCGACTGGAACCTCACTTCAGGATTGCAGCAGGTGAAAAGGGTAAGGGTACAGGACCCTGCGGAATAAGATAACTGACACGAGCATGCCCAAGAATCCTATGCTTGCATCGAGTTCAGTGGAGATATCTTTTTTTTCTAATGAAAGTTACGTTATATGCATCTTGCAGACTTATACACGCCCTGGTGAAGCATGTGCCAACATCTATCCCTATAAACATTCTGAATGATATCTAAGAAGGCAACACAGAATCTTCATGAGGTGGCAGGAGACAACGATCAAAGGAGCTAGGTAGACTGGGTATTGATATTTGATAGTCTACTAAAAAGAAAAGGGCGGGTATGGGTAGTCTACAACTTATGCAGGAAGTGTGTTGATGAAACTGGCATGTTCTTTTTTTTTTTTTGGTGAATCACGCGCCACAACTGGCATGTTCTTCTACACATGTTCATCTATAAAAACATCTTTGTGTAAAGATAATAACAAGTTTACACGGAGTCGACTGTATCATAAATTCCAGCCTTCATAAAACAATGTTTCACCTCTCTATTGTTGGTAATATTTATTAACGTCGTTCATACATTAACAGCGACATGTGCAAAGTAATTAACAATTTCAGGCAGTATAAACGAAGATCAAACAAAGTAGGAGAATAGAAATAATAGGAGTTAAACTAGATCGTTTGTTTAGAAACGAAGGTGATACTTAAAGAAATCAGTGCCCGACAATCCTCGCGGATAGGCACCGTTCTCCCAGACTCGATCTGGCACGAACCTGGAACCGACTCGTCTCGCTCGCGTTTAACGTAGTCACGTTGCAGTGCTACCAGTGCAACACAGCAACCACATGAACCACCACCTGACAGTTCCGTCTCGGTGACGGGAAGGAGAACGCCACACTTCGCATAGGAGAACAACTCCACGAAGCGGCTTGGAACGAAGGTACTCGCTCTCTGGATTAGGGCTCTCAAAACACACGTGAAACAACGATAGAAATCTATTATTTGTGTGTTTAACCCTAATGACTGGAGGCGTATATATAGCCACGCACGTCCCTAATCCTATTCCCAGTAAGACGCAAACACTCGGTTGCTCTTGTACACAATATAAAATAATCCGCAAAAGAGAAACACTTTCCAATTAGGATTAAGAAATCCAAATAGGAAAGAAACAATTAATTATACGAGTAATTAATTACTTAGTCGTATCCTAGTGCAAAAAGAAGTCGGAAGACATTCTCCACAATCCACAAGCCCGAGCCCGAGCCCGAACCCGAGCCCGACCCGACGAGGCGAGGCGTGGCGTGGCGCGTGCGCGCATGCGTGCGTTGTGATGTGGTAACCCCACCCACCAAGGAGGTGAGCATACCTCCCTCCTAGGACCCCTTAGACACTAGTGCCCCATGTGATCTTACATATGAGGACAAAAAAAGTTCTAGGAGTGAGCAATACGGGATAAAACTTCTTTGCCATTTGCACTAGAGACAAAACTACTTTTCTCACATGTACTTGCTGCACTACATTGGGCTTAACCCATGCTAAATAAATGATTGTTACAACAGCTATATATCTAACAATCCCCCACAAAGTCCAATGTGTAGTGTGCTCTACCATTCAGTCCTCCATACTGTGTTTTCAGCAGACACCCACCAGTACAGAAATGGTCTATAGCGTCAGTTTTTTAAGCTTATAGCGTCACTTTTCAGCCGAAGCCTAAGTGGCCATCGCTACAGAAATTGCTCTATAGCATCGATTCTTTTAACCCAAAAAAATGATCTTGTATATAAAAACCGAACCTACAGGCTCTCAAAAACTAAACCCAAATGAGAAATGAAACTGTACTCGAACCCTATAACGTCAGTTTTTTAATAAATAACCTACTCTAAAGATTATTTCTAATGATCTATAGCGTCAAATTTTTTTTAAAAAATGACCTTATAGGTGTCTTGGCCGTTCCATGTAGAACGGCCATGCTGCATAAAACGACCGTGTTGGGATGAGGTAGAACGGCCGTGCCGGCTAGCACGGCCGTGTTGGTTTATATTAGCACGGACGTGCTACACGGCACGGTCGTTCTACCATATCTCAACACGACCGTTCTACGCGGCACGACCGTTCTACCTCATCTCAACACGACCGTTTTATTCGGCATGGTTGTTCTACGCGGAACGGCCAAGACACCTATAAAGTCAGTTTTTTAAGAAAACCGACGCTATAGGGTCGAATTTTTTTTTAAAATTTCTACAGAAACTGAACAGAACAAAACAAAAGAACAAGAATAAGATATGGGAGAGGGGAGCATTGATGCTCAACCGTCACCATTCCAAACCACACATTCATAACAAAAATGATTCATATATTGAGTTGAGTACACATAGTCACATCATAATTTATAAAATGATAGATTACAAGTCTGAGATGATATTAAATATCAGATATAAAAGTAAATATGAAAGAGTATTGAAACTGCATACATAAATGGAACGTAACTGACATATTTATTCCAATGCTATATTGACTTCATTTAGAAAAGCATCTGACCACTCTTCTCAGAATTCATTTAAGTCCTCACGTGTGTAAGGCTGAGTTGTAAAGATCTGTAACAGAAAATGCACATGCTAATATTTTATAAAATGACTACAACTCACTTGTAAATTTATGCTGTTATTCTTTATTACCCTATCTATAGTCTGAATATCATTTGATGCTTGTTTGACAATAGCTTACATATATTTCGTTACATAGTAACTACAAGCCCAGTCATTATTTTGTATAGGACACTACAAATAACGAATTATACTTAATGTTAGTAACTACTATAAACAGAAGACTATAAGAGTTGAAAATTAATACATATAAGACTAAGCAGTTGTCAAAGTAGCTACCTTGACATTTTTCAAAGTCAATGTCTTTAATTTTGTGGGTATTTGTCCTCTGCCTTCACGAAAAGCTTTTATACCCCTATGAATTAAACGATAGTTGGTAAAATAGAAATTCTAAACAGAAATATCATGTTGAAGCATTGACTATATTTATGCTTACGCCATAGCTGGCAATTTCAGTTTGTGGCCCCTTGTTGTTTTTCCCATTGGGTCAAGATAATAAAGAGTCATCAATTTTGGGACAATCACCACTAATTCCCAATGTCTAGATCTGAGTAAGAATAAAACAAACATTAAAATAAATACATTTGTTCATTATTAAAATTATATTAAATAATAATACTTACTAGACGTTAAAAGGAATTAGGATAATTTCCTTTCCCACAGTAGCAAAATATTTGAATGCATCAGAGAAGTACTCACTCACTTCCTCAATATGTGTCTCCACCTGACTAGTGACCGAAGGAACTAAGAATCCAACATTCTTTATATCAAAGTTTGTGGCCTCGGTATATAAATGGTTGTTAAACATTTGTAATTATTTTCATATGTAGAAATAAGCTAAAAATGTGTATTGGAATTTTCTATATTGATAAATCCTTACCTTATCCATACTTCTAATATCAAAGTATTCAGCCAATCATAACGGAACAACTCTATAATATCATCAAGAAAAATATAATTATCAAAGTCCCTCCCAGTTGCATCTTCTATTAAATTGATCAACATTTGTAGTCCAGAGCTTTGGTTGGCTAAGTATCGACACAAACATTTACATTTACTTCCCAACTCGTCGAATGTAGATTCTGGAATAATAGATGACTTGGGCATAGGAGGACGACTAGTAGAATTTTTACTGTTTGGTTTGCAAACATGTTAATTAAATTACATAGTTCTATTACATGAGTTCATATATGCAGTCAAATATGAAAAACATGGTAGAATTCAAGTATACCTTGTCATTGATAACCAAGTGTCTAGGCCAACCCACCATAGCACCCTCTGCTTCTTCAACTGTACTATATTCAGGATTAGGTATGGGTAGTGGTTTGTCCCCCATTCCGTCATACACAAGATGGATGGACACACGACAAATGTCATCAGTAATTTGTTGGCAATGCAATGTACCACCAAGGTTGTACACCTTGCCCGCTGCCACAACATTAGATTCTGGAACCTCCACTGCAAGTTTATAGTTCATACCAACCTAGATTGAAATAATATAGGTTATATAAGAAGCAGTAAAACAGATACCTATTACAACTATATATATTATCATATATATATCATACTAATAACACAACATATAGAACAAAAACTTACTACAGATTGTTGTGGTGGGTCATTGGGAGTGCTCCCATGACCTTCTACAACTGTAGCATGGGCTTGTACCTCATCACTTGAGAGACACACAGTACGAATAGGTTGAGAAGGTTGAGTAGGATGAAATGAAGATATTATTTCTTGTACTTTCTGCGCTACTAATGCTTCAACCTCCTCTTGTGTAAGACCTCCTGCACGACCTCTTTTAGATTGCGAAGGGCCAAAATAAGACTTGAATCCTATGCCCGCTCCTAATCCCTTAACACAACCAGGATGCTCCTTCGTACCAAGAGCAACTGATAGTTCATCCATGTGGTCAGTTGGGATGCACTTTCCTTCCTTCCTTTTCTCGTGGAGATCAATCTATTCATAGCTAATAAAAATATTAAATCACAATATCAATTAGATATAAATAAATCTAAGTTTGTGGGAGTTACTCTTTACTTAGTTGGGATAAACCTACCATCTTTTGTGCCACCTCCTTAGTTGCAGGGTTGATAATTTCACCTGCTCGATTCTTTCTAGCATCAATCCATGTCAAGTGTCGGGGTGGACGCTCAACTTTAGTTGTACTAGATTCTTCTCCAGAAGAGGATTGCTTCTCTTGTAGTTAGCGGCAGAAGGCATAACCATCGGGCCCCAAGCGATGGTCATGCACATTTTTGGCCTGCATTTTCTTTTGAGCCTGGTGGATAGCCTGATCATTTAAAATGAGATATTGCAATTCAGACTTGGCAAACATGTATAAAAAGATTCACCTCTTTAATTGTATAAAATTAAAGATTCATACAATACATCACAATCTTTATTACCTGAAACTCTTCCGATCTCCTAGCTGTAACAAATGTTTCCCACACCTCAAGATCTATAAAAATATATACATCTGTTGCTTTCTTCTTTTGTTTAGGCTATAAATTCCCTTGCGAGATATGTCTTAAAACCCCTCCATCGTACACCACAACGTTGTAGCACTCTTTTCTTGTGATATTTTTCATTTAGATGAAAAACACCCTATACATACAAAAGAAGCAATTAATAATGTTGTTTTGAAAAGAAATTAATTCCAAGAAAACTAAATTAGAATAAATAGATAAAAAAACATATTAAAATAGTATCACTTCCACTCACAAATATATCTTTCCATATGAGGTCTTTTTTGGCATTAGGAACATCATGCCAATTTTCTATATCTATTGGCACCTTACTGCGCGCGGTCACCCCTACGTAATGCTTGAAAGCACTAGCATGTTCCCCAACAGGTGATCTTGTGATATCAAACTGGATTGGCAATTTGTCCCCTTTAGCCCTGAGCTCCTGCAGCCTATCTGTAAAGAAGTGAAAACACCTCCTTACTAAAAATTTGAACAATAAAACCTCCAGTCCAAACATATCTTCAAGGTATCTTGGAGTGGGTGTAAAATTTTCAAATCTTTATATAATGGTAATCAAAAGACCAATGTATATCAGTGGAAGAAAATATTTGACTATTCAATCATAAAACAAAGGGAACATCTTAAACTTACTTCACAAGGATCCATGTAGAGGAAATCTACACCACCTCAAGATTGTCTCCAAGCTTTAACTTCACAATCTAAGACCAGGTCATCAAGCCTTCTCATCCAAGTCCTCCACCTAGGGTTGGAAGCATACCCCAGTAAAAGAGAAGAAAAGGAAACATCAGCAAAGGCTGGTATGTGCATACAAAAAAACAAATTGAGCAATTTATAAAGAATAAGGGACATCAAAATAAAAAGCTTCCCATGCAAGAGATAAGTACCACCCAAATGGGTATCAAGAGAAAAGATCATAATAACAGGGATAAAAGAGGATACTTGCCATAAACAATAAAATTTGTGCAACAAAAGCACATAGATAGATAGTAGGGCACACACCCCACAATCATCATCAAAACCTACATGCATGTGAGATAAACATAGTCCTAGAAAAATATAAAATACAAAGGCGGTCAAGGCTTCACATCCTTGAAAACCTGATAGAGAATGACTCACCATCAAACTCCCAATATATATAAAAGTTGAGCCAAGGCTTCACATCCTTGAAACTCGGGTATGGGGCACCACCACCACCATCCCAAAAACTAAAGTAATTTACATTATTCTAGTGCTACTGATTCACATTGCATGTAAATATAGAGGCAAGTAAATAGTTTAGTCAGAAGATGATACAAAGGTTGCCATCACACAATAGACAACGCAAACATATAACATCCACTTCAAAGTGGCACATAATAATATAAGAGACCAACATGCACAAAGGTACAAAATAAGATATCAAGAAAATATCTATGATCATAAGATCAATAACAAATAAAAGGTAGTTCACATGAACCAGGATATCAAAAGATAAGACATATTGTGTATAGGCTATTGTCCATAGGACCAAGAGAAAGAAGAAACATAGGCTAATTGCTCAAAAGAATAATCGAGGATGCAAACATACATCAAGGGATATGAATAAGAAATTGCTCAATACGAAATTAATGTGGGATGCAATCATACCTCAATTTTAGAGTTAAATAGGTCCAAAGTCCAATTAGATCCAAGCCTAGGCATCCAAAGCACCTATTGGCATATATATGGGATTAGGGTTAGATTTATATTAATTTCAGAAACCCTAAAAACCACCTTTTTATTAATATATGAATTAGGTTTCCAAAACCATGCCATATTTTATATTATATTTTCCTGAGTTCAAAACATATTTTATTATATATTCTGACTTATAAATAAATTAGTTATGATTTTTACAAGTTAATTCATCATTAATTACATCCATTGAAAACACTTGTTATTAAACATTACATTTAGCCATCAAAACTCATACCATTAGAAATATTGTATTTTTCTGAATCCAGTGAATATTTTTCCATATTATTCTGATCATCTATTAATTAGTTATTAATATTTTAAAACTAGCCAATGAGGAAAAGCCATATAAGCATCCAACCCACGAGAGGGTGAGAGAGAGAGAGACAGGAGATCGTCCAGCTGACATGGCCCAAAGGGTGTTGCCAAAATGCCAGGTAAACACTCAGCAGGACCCAAACCAACAAAAAGGAAAATAAATGCTCAAATTACCAAACTACCCTTTTGGCGAGATAAACCAAAGAAAGGAGAGACGAGGGGGTAGTTTAGGGGAAACAAGAGGGATCGTCTTCAACCTTCTTAAGCCTGACTAAATGACTGTAAACAACTAGTGAAGCCAAACCAAAATTGAGAACCTGAGATCGTGAATCAGCAATCTGACACTCACACAGCAGATCATTACCCAAAGTCGAACACAAGGACTCCTCTATAAAGACCCGAGAAGCCAGGAACCCAAAACTGCTCATTGCCAAGGAAATAAGGACAACAGAGCACCCGAAAAGGGGGAAAGCCAAAGGAATACCTGAAACAACATGGTTAGCAACTCAGAAGCTCCACAAGGTCCTACTGAGCGCGTCTGGGAGGTTGCTGACGTCCCTGACCACCGTTAACGCCCTCACCAGAACTGAGGAACCATGTTGTCAGTGCAGTGAGAAGGGAGGACCTGCTCCAATGCAATGGAGGCTGATCAAGTGGTGAACAGAAAAGCTACGTCGCTGGGCAGACATGAGGGAAGGATTTCCCAGGGGTCTGACGCCCAACAATGGCGGGAAAAGGCGAAAGGAAAGAAGAACAGGGGAGGAACAGAGGAAGATGGACGACGGGTACCAGATAGAAGCGGGGCCTCAGAACCCTAGCTTAAATAGGGTGAACGGGTTCGTGGTAGAGAGGGGAAGGTAGAGGAGAAGAAATCAGGGGAAAGGGAGGAAAGGTGAGGGAGAAATCGGGATTTGTAAGTAAAGAATTCAGACATGCTGTTCACACAGGTACTGCAGAAATGGAAGGTAGAAGAGAAGTTTCTAGTCACATGATCAAAATCCAACCGTCGAGAAAGCATCTGGGTTTCCTAATAAGTGAGAAATCTTGCGTGACAAATAAATCAAATCCCAAACCAATTCATATAAAGTGTAAACATATTTATTTTCCTTTTTCTCTCTCCTCAAACGAGGGTGCAAACAAATCCCAAATTGGATGGAATTTTGTACAGAGGCTAATTGAAGCATGTCGATTTCAATATTTACATTAGATTTGCCTTTTGAGAAATTTTAATGTGTTAAATAAATCAAACCATATTTTCCCTTTCCTCCTTCATTAATGGCATTAGGATTATCCAAATTTGATGAAACTTGACCCACAAGTTATACTTAACATGTTGATTATGAATTTGTCATCAATTTTACATATTGGAGTTGTTTGAATATTTATTTAATATTTTGAAGGTTCTACATACATCCTCTCTCTTGATTTTACCTTTTAAGCAAACTTTCTCCAAATTGGATAAAAATTCACCCAAAGGCTATATTTATTATATATATCACAAATCTAAGATTATTTTCCTCTTTTGGAGTCATTTATTATATTTATTTATTAATTACACCTTTTAGGCAATTTCTCTCTCCTAACTTACCATATTATTTCAAGGTGGTTCAAATTAGATGAAAATTGACATGTAAGCTTATTTTTATGTATAGATTACGAATTTGGAGTTTATTTCCACTTTTAATAATGTCTTACATGGATTTTGTCATCTGGCCCCTTAGAGGCCCATTAACAACATTATGCATCCAATTGAGTTATTTATCATCTAACTATTTCCATATGAATTATATGACATGTTAGATTACATTATTCATGAATTAAATTATTAGGATCACTCTAACCTCAACCTTGTTTGGCTAAACCCAAAAGGTCAAAGTTCTACGGTAGGGTTCTAGATCTGGTATGTTACACCATGCATCAGTGTGGGACCTCTACTTTTCTTAGCATCACCACTACCATCCTCATGGTGCTCATGCTCATGCTTAGAATGTTCATCTTCACTTGCCATTTTAGAACCTGCAAGTATACATGATAAAAAAAATAAGTGATAATAAAAGCACAAGTGATAAGGTATACTAGCTTGAATGATAATAAAATAAATAATTCAAAAAATACATGCCTCTAGTATTGGTTGAGTTGTTAGTCAAGGAAAATTCCTTCAGCATGGTCTTGACATTTATAATATTCATCGATGTTATCTTCAACATTTACACTTGGCAAACCAACTGAGAATGGACTGGAATCATCATACTTTTCATAGTATTCTTCTTCATTTATAGGATCTACAGTAAACTGTCTTTTTCCATGAAGAACGATAGACCAATTTTTATTTGCTGGGTCATCAATATAGACTACTTGTTTTGCTTGGTCTGCCATGATGAATGGCTCATCTTTCTCACCAATCTTTTCAAAATTCACCAATTTGAAACCCAACTCATCCGCTAAAACTCTTTTGTTGTTGTCAACCCAATTACACCTAAAGATAGGAACTCGAAAATTTGTATAGTCCATTTCCCATATGTCCTCAATGACGCCGTAATATGACATCTCAGCTTCGCATGGTCTTTTATCTTTGGCACTAGAAAAATACAACGAACAAGCTTGAACAGTGACCCCACTATTTTGAACTACACTACTTTCATCTTGATGATTTGTGTAGTATGAAAATCCATTTATGTCATAACCTTCATATGACATGACATCCATTTTTGGCTTAAAGGCGAGCCATTTTATGTTCTCAACAACATTATTCAGTGATTCAGATAGTTGATTAAATACTTTCTCTTCAAACCACCTAATAAATGTTCGATTATGCTCTCTTACAAGCCACATTGAATTGGATCGCAGATGATTTCTCTTGATAAGATCATTGTGTTCTGTGATGTAGCTACTAACTTCATCGATGTTGTGTAAAATATACAAATACGCTTGTTCCCACAACTCACGACTGATTCCTTTCACTCGTCCTCCCAGAGTTCCTTTGCCACAATAAGATTCAGTGTGATGGGAATTTTTTAGATCACTAGAAGTTTCATTGCAATTCAAAAAATCATTGCAAAAGTCCATCACCTCCCTAGCCACGTAACCCTCAACAATACTCCCTTCAGGACAATAACGATTCCGAACATCACCTTTAAAAACACTCATGTAGCGTTCAAATGGATACATCCAGTGTAAGAAAATTGGACCCAACATCTTCACCTCCCTTGTAATATGTACAACAAGATGAAACATGATATCAAAAAATGAAGGAGGAAAGTACATTTCAAGTTGACACATTGTAACAATTACATCTTTCTATAATTTATCGAGAGTATCAGGATGTATCACTTTGTTGCATATTTCATTGAAGAAGAAACAAAGTCTTGTGATTGCAAACCTTACATGCTTCGGCAATATAGATCGAATAGCCACAGGTAAAATTTTATGCATTAAAGTGTGACGATTGTGAGATTTGAGACCTATCAGTTTCAGATCTTTCATTGATACCAATCTACGAATATTAGAAGAGTATCTTTGTGGAACCTTAATATTATACAAGCACTCACAGAAAGTATTTTTCTCCTTCTTTGACAAAGTGTAACAAGCTGGTGGTAAATATGTGCGGAGACCCCTGATCTCCACTGATAATTCTTTTCTTATACCCATTAATTCTAAATCTTTTCTAGATTTGATGCCATCTTTAGTCTTTTCTGGTATGTTCAATAGCGTACCGATGATGCTATCACAAATATTTTTTTCAACATGCATGATGTCAATGTAGTGTCTAATTGCCAAAGATCTCCAATAAGGAAGATCCCAGAATATTGAGCTCTTCTTGTATAGAGATTTGTCACATGCGAGTGTATGACTACTTGAACTCTTTCCAAATTCATTAACAATGTGTTTCACCCTATCATATACAACATTTCCTAGTATAGGTTTAGGAGCACTTCGTTCCTCAATTGACCCATTAAAGGTTTTGCGTTGCCTTCGATAAGGATGCACTGGTGGGAGAAATCTACGATGACCAAGATATACAATTTTACCACCATGTTTCAGTCTGATTGAATTAGTATTTTCCTCACAAACAGGACATGCTTTGTAACCTTTTATGCTATATCCAGACAAATTTCCATAAGCTGAAAAGTCATTAATCGTGCAAAACAACATAGCACACAAACTAAAGGTCTCTTTACATGAAGCATCATATGTCATAATACCTTCTTCCCATAGTTTCATTGGGTCATCTATTAGAGGTTGAAGGTAAACATCAATATCATTTCCAGGTTGCTTGGGCCCTGATATCAATATTGACAACATGACATACTTATTTTTGATACACAACCAAGGAGGAAGATTGTATATAAAAATCATAACAGGATACGTGCTATGTTGGCTGCTTAATGTACCATAGGGATTCATTCCATCTGTACATAGTCCAAGTCTTAAGTTTCTTGGTTCTTTACCAAATTGAGGGTATAATAAATCAATTTTCTTCCATTGTGGTGAATCAGATGCATGTCGTAGGATTCCATCATCATTGTCCTTTAACTCCCCATGCCAAGACAAATTTTGCGCATCTTCTGTATTAGCAGATAAGCGTTGAAATCGTGGTATTATTGGTAGATACCACATCACCTTGACAGAAGAGCTATTTTTAGCCTTAGCTGAATTTGTGGTCTTATACCTTGACACACCACATTTTGGACAATTTATTAAATTACTATAGTCCTTCTGAAATAACACACAATCATTTAGACATGCATGAATCTTCTTAGCCTCCATTCCCATTGGGCACATTATTTTTTTTTTGCTTGATATGTTGAAATTGGAAGCTCGTTGCCTTCAGGAAGAATTTCCTTTAACAAAGACAACATTGAAGTGAAACTCTTATCGCTCCACCAGTTTTGAGCTTTAAGAGTATATAATCGCATCACATCACTCAACCTCGTGAACTTAGTACAACCCTTATATAAAGGTTTTTCAACATCATGGACAATGTTTGCAAATAAAGAAGGTGGATCGAGATTGTCCCGACAACTACGTAGCATCTCATCAACCATATCATCCTGAATCGAGTCATCCTAAATCAGTTCATCATTGAAATTATCATCATTATCTATATCTTCTATGCCACAACTATTAGTATCGACATTTTCTGATCCATTATTAATTTTCTCTCCATGCCAATACCATTAACTATAACATTGTATGATCCCATTGCATATGACATGATTCTTAATTTCCTCAATAGTATCAACTTTCAAATTGTTACCACAATGTCTACATGGACAATAGAACCTATCTGTAGGTAGTTTCCTACGTTCCTCAATAATTCTGATAAATTTATCAAGACCTTTGGCAAACTCTGGACTACAACGGTTCTTTATAGACATCCAACTTTGATCCATTTTCTAAAACACATTAAAATTTAATTATAAAACTAAGCATTTAATATTGATACTATAAGCTGTAAGTTTTTATTGATAGGAAGTTAATTACTTTTATACTAAAGTGTACCACCTATCCCATTTTTGAATATTTAATCTCACTAGTAACTGTATAATGTATGTTTAGTTTTGAAGAAAATCTCAGCAACATTTCCCCTAAGTTCTCCAAGTACACCAATGTAAATGATAAATAACCACTCACATATGTACCCAGAGAACAAATGAGGAAATAATACTAAAATTTTCTTCAAAACTAAACATACATTATACAGTTACATCCTAAGTGAGATTAAATATCCAAAAACAGTCCCAAACTAGGGACTATCCAAAATTTACTCCTATGAGTAAATTTTGAACGGGTTTCTAAGTTGATACATGCATAAATGTATTATTGTCATATTTATATATTAAGTTAAACATCATGCATCAATGATCTCATATATAAACCCTAAAGTGTCAATCTGAGACTACATAATGTCTACCCTCATATTTTTGGAATGTATATATAATGATTACATATGTGATTGATAACAAAATGTAGATATGAATGAATACATATTTTTATTATTGGTTGATATACTAGTCAAATAAAATGGCACATTGGGAGAGTGAGAATATTATACCTCACTTGTAAGCTGAAGAAGAAATATATGCAAGTCAACAACAAGTCAATAACACCTGCAAAAACACAAATGCACAATTCAATTTTATTATAATGTATTAATTAGGGGTCAGTATATATTAATTTATAGGAGCAGTAACAAATTCAAAATTGATAAATTTTGATGATTCTGTAACTCAGCCAACACGGCCGTGTTGGGCAGCACGGCCGTATAAACAACACGGCCGTGCTGCCCAGTGCGACTGTGCTACCTGGTCAGTTGCTTGAAAGTAAAACGTAAACGAAGGAGTGATGAGGCGGTAGAGAAAAATACCTTGTGAAGAACCGGTCGGTGAGGGAGCTTGTGTGGGAAAAGAACCGGAGAGAGATGCACATGACCTTTGCAACGCCTAAGGCGTCGTCACATTTCAAGGAAGAAAGCACTGGAGAGAGATGCAATGCCTAAGGCGGCAGCGGCGTCGTCGTCCAAGTAAACGGCGTCAGAGATGGTAGTAAGGAGCGTCGTCGTCGCCGAAGATGGTGGTAAGAAGCTTGGGCGTCGTCGTCCAAGGAAAACGACACTAGTTTGCCTCTTTTCGGACAAGGAGATGGTTGTGAGAGGTCACCTTTGTAGAGGTGGCGTTGCCTTTCTTTGGGCGCGGGACCGGGAACGGGGAAGAAGCAGTGGAAAATGGCAACCTAAGCCTTACTATCGGGTTGCTATGTGCAATAATAGAAGACCTATAGCATCAATTTTGGGTAAAAAACGACCCTAAAAGTCTACTAAAAAAATGCTGCCCAGACTTAACCTATAACGTTGGTTTTTTAAGATAACTGATTCTATAGACCTGACTTATAGCGTGGGTTATCTTAAAAAACCAACTCTATAGGTTAAGTTCGGGCATCATTTTTTTAATATACTTTTAGGGTCAGTTTTGCACTAGAACCGACGCTATAGGTCAGCATCTGTAAGGTCGGTTATATATAAAAAATGACTCTAGAGTTCCAAAGCGGTGCCCGCATTTTTGTTTGACCCTATAGCATCAGTTATTTTAAAAAACCGACCCAATAGATCGAGGCACGAAGACAAAATCACGCAAATTTTCATGGCGGGAAACCTTTAAGGTCGGTTTTTATGATAAAACCGATGCAGTAGTCTATTAGGTCGGTTATTCTAGTAAAAACGACGCTATGGGCAACGACGTTACTATCCAAAAATTTAGTAGTGACCTTTCAGTTTGAATCTACTTGAGTTATCCAACTGTGACCCCCGTAGGAACTAGGTGAATAAAAGTCTTGAACCTGAACTTGGGGTACAACAGTATAGGTTGGTAACAACACAATAAAGACATGGTAGTAAAGAAAACAATGCATTAAGGCCATGCATACAAAATTTTATATCATGATTGATAACAAAGAACAACCCAATTCTCCTGTTGTGGCCTACACAACATCAATCACTTAGCTGGAATCTCCAAGGATGTACTGCTAACATCCTATCCTAAGACTTGACACCATTAAGAGACTACTCTCTTACTAACTTGCAGTCATGACACTAACAAGTTTCCCAGGGAATAGACACACATATGCAGGAAGAATCACACAAGAATACATAGTGTCATCCGATTTACCCGACAGCCACTACTACAGAAATAGCGTTCAGTGTCGCTTTTCTGGGCGTCGGTTATTAAGGAAAACCGACGCCTATAATATCAGGCGTCAGTTATTTAGGCAAACCTACGTCTATATTCGAAGACCAGCCTGACACAGGTACCGCTTTGTATTCAACGTCGACTTACTATAACCAACCGACGCCTAAAAGCACCCGCGAAATCCAATTTTCGACCGAAAAAAATTTGGGCCACATACATCGTCGGGTTTTTAACTATTCACCGACGCCTATTTAAAATGAAATTCTGCGCGAAAAGTTCCACTTTAGGTGTCGGTTATCCTTGGATAACCGACGCTGATAATAGTTCCCGCCAACTAATTTGGGGTCGGTTTTTTACTATCAACCGACGCTGAAGATAATAGGCGTCGGTTGTTTGAAACAACCGATGCTATTTGGGAACTTAATAGCCCCACGAAACATAGAACTCTTCCCCATTTCTCTGTTTCATTGCGAACCTCCTGCTAGGTCTGGCGATTCTTACCGCCGGTGCTCCCCGCCGTCGTTGCCCCCCTCCCTCGCGCCGCCACCGCTGTTGCTCCCCCGCGCTGCTGCTCCTCTCCTCGCCGCCGCGCCGCTCCTCTCCTCAGCTTTCCTCGCTGCCGCGCCACTGCTCTCCTTGCCGCCGGTGGCTTCTTTGGTGTTGTCCTTGCCGGCGCCGGCTGCCTGTAGGTCTCTGCTCAGGCCGCTGCTCTCCAGGCCAGACATTCTTCCTCTTCCCTCAAGGTACTGCCTTCTTCCTCCTTCCTTCCTCCGCCTAGGCGGCTTCTTGGGCGGTGCCAAGGCACGCCAAGGCTGCTGTTGGGCATTTTTTTATTTTTTATTTAAGTTATTTACTTATTGGTAACTTGATAAGTAACTCATATCCATTGATGTTGAAGTAAGTTAGGAAGCCAGTTTGTTGACAGTGATATCTGATTATCCATCTGACTTTTGGTTCTTCATCCTATTCATCATAGTGACATTGCCTCATACTGTGGTCAACTAGGGGAAGTAACATTTGTCTGCAATGTAACTTTTCAAAACATGTAGAATAAGTAACTGAAGAACTGGGAGTAGGAACATGTATAATGGGTACATCACAATGGTGAAAATTTAGCTCAAATGAGTGAATTGCTTGATTTTTTTTGAAAGCTCTAGTTATACTTCTTATATTTTAATGTGATGTTACTCTATGCATGTTTCATGTTTGGTACACGACTGAAGCAGCAGTATATTAATAAAAAAATGATTGTCTTTGTTTCAATATTGTTGAGTATATTGAGAATCCTAATCACCCTTCTTGCTTAATGATGAACTGTAATGCACACATGTGACATGCTTGGAATGTAAATAATGAACTTTTCCCTAAATTGCCGATCATGCTTTTAAAGACATCAATAATCACCCTAACTTGAAGAACTAGGATTGTAGGTATAAGAATGACAACACATGTATTTGTTGGCCTAGAAACCCGTCCAAGATTTACTCATTAGGAGTAAATCTTGGATAGTCCCCGGTTTGGGACTGTTCTTGAACACCTAATCTCACTTAGGATGTAAGTGTATAATGTGTATTGGGTTTTCGAGAAAATTTCGGTAGCATTTCCCCGTTTGTTCTCTAAGTACATATGTACTTAGAGAACAGCGGGGAAATGCTGCCGAAATTTTCTTAAAAACCCAATACACATTATACACTTACTAGTGAGATTAGGTGTTCAAGGATGGGATAGTTGGTACACATTTATTATATATAAGAATGACATCAAATGTGTTTGTTGGCCTAGAAACCCGTCCAAGATTGACTCATTAGGAGTAAATCTTGGATAGTTCCCAGTTTGGGACTGTTCTTGAACACCTAATCTCACTTAGGATGTAAGTGTATAATGTTTATTGGGTTTTCGAGAAAATTTCGGTAGCATTTCCCCATTTGTTCTCTAAGTACATATGTACTTAGAGAACAACGGGGAAATGTTGTCGAAATTTTCTTGAAAACCCAATACACATTATACACTTACTAGTGAGATTAGGTGTTCAAGGATGGGATAGGTGGTACACATTTATTATATATAAGAATGACATCACATTATACACTTAGGATGTAAGTGTATACCCTAATCGTTTCCTAATATATACTTGTTTCCTAATATATACTTGTTTTCTATGATCATAGAATGGATAGATCATGGATGTCCATTCATAATCGTTGCACCCCAGAGTTTATATCTAGTCTTGATCAGTTTATTAGATTTGCCGAGGAACATAGGAAAAAACCTACAGATAGGTTCTACTGTCCATGTAGGCATTGCGGTAACAACTTGAAAGTCAACACTGGTGAGGAAATCAAAAGTCATGTCATGTGCAACGGGATTGTACAAGGCTATACAGAATGGCACTGGCATGGAGAGATTTCAAAATCGAAACCAGTAGATGTCGATAGCAATGCTTGGCTGGAAGAAGAAATTGCCTCCGATGACGTAAATGTGAACGAACCAGTTCCAGCAGACATCGTTGATGCGATGCTGGATAGTTGTAGGGTAGAGCACACCGATCCACCTCCTATCTTTAGAAACATTGTGCATGATGCTGAGATACCATTATACACAGGCTATGCTAAGTTTACGAAGCTTAGCGCTGTGTTGAGATTGTATAAGTTGAAAGCTAACAATAGATGGAGCGACAAAAGCTTCACTTCATTGTTGACTTTGTTGAAAGAAATGTTTCCTGAAGGAAACGAGCTGCCAATCTCAACATACCAGGTAAAGAAAATGTTGTGCCCAATGGGAATGGAGGCCAAGAAGATACACACATGCCCGAATGATTGTGTATTATTTCAAAAGGACTATGTAGATTTGAAAGATTGTCCAAAATGTGGTGCGTCAAGGTATAAATTGACGACTTCGGGGGAGTCCAAAACTGGTTCTCCTGCCAAGGTGTTGTGGTATCTACCTATAATATCACAGTTTCAACGCTTGTTTGCAAATCCGATAGATGCAAAGAATTTGAGGTGGCATGCAGATGTTAAGAAAAATAATGATGGGATCCTACGACATGCGTCTGATTCCCCACAGTGGAAGAAGATTGATCTATTGTACCCCAAATTTGGTGAAGAAGATAGGAATCTAAGACTTGGGCTTTGTACAGATGGGATGAATCCGTATGGGACATTGAGCAGCCAACATAACACTTGGCCAGTCATGCTTATTATATACAATCTTCCTCCCTGGATGTGTATGAAAAATAAGTATGTTATGTTTTCGCTGTTGATATCGGGCCCTAAACAACCCGGAAATGATACCGATGTTTATCTTGAACCTTTGATTGATGACTTAAAGAAACTTTGGGCTGAAGGTGTGATGACCTATGATGCTTCAACAAGAGAGACATTTTGTTTGCACGCTATGTTGTTTTGCATTGTTAATGACTTTCCAACATATGGGAATTTGTCTGGATATAGTGTCAAAGGAGCTAAAGCGTGTCCTATATGTGAAGAAAACACTGATTCAATAAGACTAAAACATGGCGGCCAGACTGTATATCTTGGTCATCGAAGGTTTCTTTCAAAATTCCATCCGTATCGTAGGAAGCGCAAAGCATTCAATGGATGGAATGATGAACGGAGTGCACCTAAACCTATACCAGGGGATGTTGTTTATGCAAGAGTAAAAGACATTGTCAATGAATTTGGTAAGAAATCACAATGTAGTATGGACACACGAAGTGACAATTCTTCATTCAAGAAGAAGTCAATATTTTGGGATCTTCCTTATTGGAGTTCTTTGACAGTCAGGCATTGTATCGATGTAATGCACGTTGAGAAAAATGTCTATGATAGCATCATTGGTACTCTGTTAAATATTCCAGGTAAGACTAAAGATGGGATAAAGTCTAGACTGGACCTACGTGAAATGGGAATAAGGTCAGAATTAACAGAATTACGTGAAATGGGTAATAAAAGAACATACTTACCTCCCGCTTGTTACACATTGTCTAGAAAGGAGAAGAAAACTTTTTGTGAATGCTTGGTAAATGTTAAGGTGCCACATGGTTACTCATCCAACATCCGTAGATTGGTATCAATGAAAGATCTGAAGTTGATAGGTCTTAAATCTCATGATTGTCACACTCTAATGCAACAAATATTGCCCTTAGCAATTCGATCTATATTGCCGAAGCATGTAAGGTTTGCAATTACCAGACTTTGTTTCTTTTTCAATAGTCTATGCAACAAAGTTATTGACCCTGATACTCTCGATAATTTGCAAAGAGAAGTGGTTGTTACCCTATGTCATCTTGAGATGTATTTCCCTCCTTCATTCTTTGATATCATGGTACATCTTGTTGTCCACTTGACTAGGGAAGTGAAAATGTTGGGACCAGTTTTCTTGCATTGGATGTATCCCTTTGAACGATACATGAGCATTTTTAAAGGTGATGTTCGAAACCGTTATCAGCCTGAAGGGAGTATTATTGAAGGTTATGTGGCGAGAGAGGTTATGGATTTTTGCAATGACTTTCTCAGTGGTAATGACACTCCTGATAATGACAAGAATATTGAGGAGGGCAAAGGAATTTTGGGATCACAGGTGAAAGTAATCAGCCGTGAGCAGTTGGAACAAGCTCACTTGTATATTTTACACAATATGGACGAAGTGAGTGTTTATATTGAGGAACATACCAATTTCATAAAGAGACAACATCCTCGAGCAAGTTCAATGTGGCTTGCCAGAGAGCATAATAAGACTTTTACTAAGTGGTTTGAAGATAAAGTCTTACATCAACTATCTCAAACACCAAATGATATTACAAAAACTATCAAATGCCTCGCCTTTAAACCAAAACCGAATGGTATGTCTTATGAAGGGTTTGACATTAATGGATTCACATATTACACAAAGCGCCAAGATGATAAGAGTGTCGTCCAAAATAGTGGGGTCACTCTTCAAGCGTCGACTATGTACTTTGCAAGTGCAAAGGATAAGAGTCCACGTGAAGCTAAAATGTCATATTACGGTGTCATTGAAGACATTTGAGAGTTTGACTACATAGATTTCAAAATTCCACTCTTTAAATGTAATTGGGTTGATAACACCAAAGGAGTTATAGTGGATGAATTGGGTTTCACTTTGGTGAACTTTGAAAAGATTGGCGAGAAGGGTGAACCATTCATATTGGCATCACAGGCGAAACAAATATTCTATATCGATGATCCTGCAAATGATAAATGGTCGGTTGTTCTTCATGGTAAAAGACAGTTCATTGAAGATCCTATAGATGAAGAAGAGTACTATGATAAGTATGACGACTCCAGTCCATTCTCAGTTGGGTTGCCAACTCCACAAAATATTGAAGCTAATGATGACTTATATGTGCGCGGAGATCACAATGAAGGATTGTTAATTGATAAAAGATCACAATTTTAGAGACATGCATGTTTATACAAATGCTAAATGTTTGCCTTTTTCTAGTTAATACAAATGCTAAATGTTTGCCTTTTTCTAGTTAATACAAATGCTAAATGTTTGCCTTTTTAATGACATTTTTAGATGACTGACCATGATGAGCATGATGTCCATGATGAGCATGAAGTCCATGATGAGCATGCTGTCCATGACGAGCATGGCGAGGATACCAATGTAAGTTCTAAAAACATATCATGTATTTCTATAAAATTCATTATCTTCTAGTTATGTCATATATCTTATATTTCTATATTGGGATAATTCAGTGTGTTTATTTTTATCAAATTTTAGGTTGATGATGCACATGTACCCACTGAAGCACTGGAGCAACTTGATGTGCAGCACCAAACACTTAACAAGAAAAGGGGCATCACTCTGTTGAAGAAGTTAATAGCGCTTAGTGGCAGTGGATCCAAATTGGTTGTGGAGTTTGATAATGGAGGAAATGCAATTGGAGTGAACCACAATAATTTTGTAAACTATCTTGGGTGTACCACTCGGAGCCATTGTGGTGTTAAGTATGATAATTGGCATAAAGTTCCTCAGGGGAAAAAAGACTTGATATGGAAGGATTTATGCGTGAGTTATTATTATTTGCAATTCTATTTTGTAGATTACAAATTCTATTATTTGCAATTCTATTTTGGATACTAGTTAATAACATTTCTATTTTACAGAATCTATTTGCATTGGATGAGAAGTTGCATCGTAAAAGTATGATGCAACGCGCTGGAAAGATGCTTAGGAATTATAGGACAAATCTGAACAGAGAATACATAAAAGAGGGTGATAAGAAAAAGAAGTCAGCCCTTGAACAATGGAACTTCTTGGACAAAGAAGATTGGGACAATTTTGTTGCTTCAAGAAAATCTGAAGAATTCAAGGTATTAGGTGTCACTCCCAATTTAATTAATATACATTGTATTCACCTATTCAAGATTAACATTTAGTGATACTAACCAAATCATTAATGTGCATACTAACTAGGCCCTCAGTGACGCACAAAAATCAAGGCGTGCACTGAATGTGCATGACCATACTATGGGTCCAAAAGGCTATGCAAGCGTTCGCCAAAGACTACATGCGGAGTCTGCGGCTACTCAGGAGTCTGCTCCTACTCAGGAGTCTACCACACCCATGCCTCGCCATGATATCTAGATAGCTGGGAGGCAAAACAAGAAGGGTGAAATAAAGAAGCCCGTAACTGTTGAGGCGGCTGCGAAAATGGTAAAATACAACTCTTAGAGCAATCGTTTGAATATTGATTATTTGTGGTGTTAACTTACCAATTTCTGTTGATGGTGATTAGCGGGAGCTACACGAGCAGAGGAAACAAGGCACATTCATCCCTCAGGGCACAAGGGATGAATTGACAGTTGCTCTGGGTAACCCAGAGCATCCTGGACGTGTTAGGGGTGCAGGCGCTGGTGTGGGCATCAAAGCATTCTTTGGGCCATCCCAGCGCAAACCCAGAGCGGGACTTTCTCAAGAAGAGGTAACCTATTCTTTTTTTAGAATGTTACTGCAAAAGGAAATTCAATAATAAGAAGCTAATGTTTCTTTTATCCATGTATAGGAGAATAAGAGAGTCGAGGATATAGTTGCTAAGAAGGTCAACGATGTAGTTGCTGAGAAGGTCAAGGAAGAATTGTTGCGGTGGCAGGCATCTCAGGCTTCCAATCAGCCTATGGCGACCCACTCTTCTCCTGATGCACAGACTGCGAGTAATCCTGGAGACCCATCGCCTAGCACGTCTGCTGTAAGTATTATTTATGACATTGTAGCTAGTCTTTTCAAGATGATATGTTTTCAAGATGATATGTATATATGTATAACATTCTTTACATAAATTTGTAGGCATTGAATCCATGCCGCTTAAGAATACAAGACTATGTTGTTGCATAGGCGCAGGCTTACCCGTCCCTTCCTGGGGAAAGGTTTCACGGGACTCCAATGCCACAGGGTTACGTTCGTGTGGGCCCATTACATGTGTTACCCGATTGGAGGGAAGCTACATTGCCATATCCCCACCCGGATATTGATACACTTGCTGAGGCAGAAGGTGGGGTCATATTGTGGCCCAAAGCAGATGTCATCTACACTACTGAAATTGTAAGATAAATTTACATTGATTTAGACTGTTAATGTGTATATATGATGTCAACTGATCTGAAATTATATATACAGGTTAAAAAGAAGACACCAGGAGCACCTAGGCATCCACCTCCACTTCCCGCATTACCAACTTGGGTTCCAACTGACCTAACATACCCGTTAGGTCCTGCTTGTAGGGGAATGGCATGTTGGCTACGGGCACATAATATACATTGCCCGATAATTGTTTCTTTAGATGCAGATTATGCAGGTCAATCATACGATAGCTCTTTATTTATACAAGATATTATTGAGCTGTTTATGTATGATTGGCTGAATACATCAATGATAGAGACATGGATAAGGTGAGATCTTGTTTATACATCCATATACCTTGTGTAAGATCCGGTGATCTGGTTTCTTATATATTAATGCATACGTAATATATGTTTTGCAGCTACTTAGTCGAAGATCATTGCAAACAATTTGCATTTGATCATGTGGGATTTTTGATTCCATCATTGATTAGTATGGTAGCTAAAGACCCTGATAATGTTCAACAATACTGTATAGATGCTTTTACAATTTTTGGTCAGCAAAAGAAGACGATAATAATAGCTCCATTCAATGTCAAGTAAGTTTACTTTATTTATAATTTGGACTTAATAAAATTCCATTTTTATTGTGCATTTTGAGTTATTAATTGTTAACTTTTTACCTCTAGCGGTAGACATTGGGAGTTACTAGTTATTGTCCCCGGGACATTCACTATTTATTATCTAGATCCCGCGGGAAGTACATTAAACACTAAAATTTGACACGTAATGAGAATGTCATTATTCTGGTGAGAAATATTTCATTTTTGTATCTGTTAACATCTGTTATTACATTACTATTTACTTATGTAATTGACTGTGTTATATTAACATGTAGGGGTTTAGATGCATTCAAAAAGGCTGGAGGAACGGTCCCAAGGAAAAAGAACCAGCCAATAAATTGGCAGAACATACAAGTAAGTTCCCGACTCCAATGTATATATTATTGATGTGAATTATGCTTAGTTGTATTATTTTGTATGTTTCAATTTATAGTGCGCTACACAAGACAATGGCTGGGCATGCACATACTATGTGATGCGATTTATGCAGATGATTATCAAACATGCCTCATTGGACATCGATACCATACATGAGGTATTATATATAGTCTCATTAGTTAGTATGAAATATATCAATCTTATTTTTATATTATTACTTATATATATACATCATTCTCGTTGCAGGTGTTTAAAACTAACTATAGGTAAACGCTTAAAAAATATACATGCTCCATATACGATGGAAGCATTAAATGAAATAAGAGAAGAATGGGCAAAAGCCATACAAGCAGTGGCAACTGTAAGATATAATTGGGATGTTGATAGCGATAATGAATGATACTTTGTAAATGAATATTTCTGAATGTTAATACATGTATTTGAATGTTTCTATATGTGTGAATGTGACAATTGAATTGATGTCTGAATGTATCTACTTGTGTGAAATTTTTCTTGGGACTTTTGCAGGTTTGTGGCCTGTTTGTAGGCTGATATCAATGGATGTCATAAACCTGCAGTTCAGAAAACTGAACTGCAGGTTCTCATCCTGCTGACCAGCCACAGCAGGCCTGCAAACTAATATGAAAAAAAAAATAGATATAGGCGTCGGTTATTTACAGAAAACCATCAGTAAAGACCTACAACGTCGGGTTTCTAACCAAAACCGACGCCTAATGTGGCAACAACCGTACTGGAAATGGCGTCGGCTGTTCCTGTCAAACCGACGCCTATTTAACATATAGGCGTCGGTCTTTTAGTAGATAACCGATGCCAAACTGGTTCGCGCCACAGAAAACAGCGTCATCTAGGACACTTTCTGCGTCGGTTACCAAGTAAACACCGACGCTATAGTCCATATAGGCGTCGGTCTTTTAGTAGATAACCGACGCAGAATGTGTCCTAGATGACGCCGTTTTCTGTGGCGCGAACCCTTTTGGCGTCGGTTATCTACTAAAAGACCGACGCCTATATGTTAAATAGGCGTCGGTTAAAAAACCGACGCCGAAGTGTTCGACCTTTAGCGGCACCCACATAGGCGTCGCTCAGAAACTGACGCCAAAGGGGGTTAAACAACTGACGCCAAAGGCTGTTTCTATAGTAGTAAGCTTGTTATTTCCACATTGAACCGAATTTGTGGGATCTCCACTCTTTTGGGTTGGGTTGCTAAAGCCTGCAAATCTATAGGGGTTTCAGTCCCATCCCCAACCTGGATTTTTCCACTAAAGCCACGGTAAGACCTTTAGTGAAAGGATCAATTGTATTATCTTTGGTACCGAAGTAGTCCACAACCACGACCCCATTAGACACTAACTCCCTTACAAATTTCAATCTGACTTGGATGTGTCTACGTTGTTTTTTATTGTACTTGGAACTCTTTATCTTAGCAATAGTTGTAGTGATGTCATAGTGAACTGAAATTGCAGGAAGTAGCTTCATTACGATAGGTAAACTAGACATAAGTCCATGTAGCCATTCAACTTCCAATCCAGTTTCATTAAAAGCACACAACTCTGCCTCAAAAGTGGACCGAGACAATATGGTTTGTTTCTTATACCTCCAGGAAATAGCTCCTCCTCCCAACAAGAATACATATCCTGAGACAACATTACTCCCAGAATTCACGACAATCCAACTTGCATCACTATATCCTTAGACTACAGAAGGATGTTTACCATAATGCAACCCAAGAGAACATGTTCCCTTGATATACCTCAAAACTCAGTCAAGAGCTTCCCAATGGGTCTTGTCGGGACAATTGGTGTATCTACTTAACTTGTTCACAGAAAATGCAATGTCTGTACGTGTACAGTTCATAAGATACATCAAACTTCCGATAATCTGAGAGTATCGTAATTGAGACATTGGAACCCCAGTCTCATTCTTGAACAAGGGCTTGGATGAATCATATGGAGTCTTAACATGTTTACGTTTTGTGTACTCAAACCTCTCAAGTATCTTCTCAACATAGTGAGACAGAGAGAGAGTTATACCATCAATAGACCTTATGATTTTAGGCCCCAAAATCACATCAGCGACACCCATATCCTTCATCTCAAACTTTCTACACAAGAATGACTTTGTCTCATTTACTACTTTCATATCGGAACCAAAAAGCAGGATATCATCGACGTATAAGCATAACAAAATGAATCCATTATTGACAATCTTGCAGTAGAGACACTTATCAAATTCATTAGAAATAAAGCTAAACGATGATATCACAGAATCAAACTTCTCATGCCATTACTTAGGGGCTTGTTTCAAGTCATATAATGACTTAACAAGTTTACACACTTTGGACTCATTCCCACGACCCACAAATCCCTCAGGTTATTCCATATATATCTCTTCTTGAAGATCACCATGTAAGAACACAGTCTTCACATCCATCTGATGGATATAGAGATTATAAATGAAAGCCAATGCTATAACCACTCGGATTGTGGTCATACGGGAAACAGGTGAATAGGTATCAAAATAATATATTCCTTCCCTTTGTATGTAACCCTTAGCAACTAACCTCGCCTTATACTTATTGATTGTCCCATCTACATTAAGTTTCTTCTTAAAAATCCATTTGTAACCAACTGCAGAACAACCAGGAGGCAAATCCACCAATTCCCAAGATCCATTCGAGAGAATTGATTGGATTTCATCATTAATGACTTCTTTCCAAAACTTAGCTTCTGGATATTCCGTAGCTTGTTTGAAAGTAATAGGATCATCCTCAACATTGTACGTGAGAAACTCACTTCCAAAGTCCTTGGATGTCCTAGGACGTTTACTTCTCCTTGGTTCAACTATTTCTTCAGAATCATCCGATTTATAAATAGCTTGTTCTGAGTCGCCCCCCCACATTTGTCATCCTTTCCACGTGCTCAGGAATGGAACCTATGGTAAATGAATCTTCTTGAGATACTTCATTGGGCACACCAGTTTTCATAGGAAACACATCCTCAAAGAATGTTGCATCACATAATTCCACAATTGTATTGACCTCAATGCCAGAGATATCTGATTTTACAATCAGGAATCTGTAAGCATAGCTTGTCTCTACATAACCCAAAATATGGCATCAACCATTTTCGGTCCCAATTTCTTCCTTTTGTATTCAGGGACAAGTACCTTTGCAAGGCACCCCCACACTCGAAGATATTTAAGACTTAGTTTCTTCCTCTCCATAACTCAAACAGACTACTCTCTGAATGTTTATGGGGAACTCTATTCAGAATATGGCAAGCCGTATTCAAAACTTCCCCCCACATAAAGTTGGGTAATCTAGATGTTTGGAGTAAGGTATTTACCATATCTATTAAGGTTCGGTTTTTATGTTCAACTATCCCATTTGATTGTGGTGAATAAGGAGCAGTGACCTCATGAACTATACCATGTAATTAGAAAAATTCCAAAATCAAGTTCGAGGTATACTCTCCTCCCCTATCAGACCTTAATCGCTTAAGTATTTTACTGGTTTGAGTTTCGGCTTCTTTCTTATAAATTTTAAATTTATCCAATGTCTCATCTTTACTTCTAAGTAAAAAGACATAACAATATCTACTCGCATCGTCAATAAAAGTTATAAAATAACGCTTTTGATCCCTCGTAGCAACACCATTAAATTCACAGATATCAGTATGCACTAAATCCAAAATTTCCAAATTCCTATTCACAGAATGAAAAGGCTTCCTAGGAAATTTAGCTTGTACACAGATTTCACATTTATTGTTGCTAATTTCTGATTTAGGGATCAAATTTAGATTCATCATACGCTTCATTGAGGCAACATTAACATGTCCCAAACGTGAATGCCAAACACCGGATGAAACAAGATTCATACAAACAGAACTATAATCATTCAAATTTAAAATGGAATTTGAAACAGGTTCAACATGAATCTTAAATAAGTTCTCCACATCATATAAGTACCCTTGCCAAAAAACAAAGAATCATGAAGGCGTGTAATAATAGCCTTATTACATTTGCAGTTAACTCTATAACCTTCCCTAACTAAAATGACGCCACTAAGGATATTGCGTCGAATGGCTGAAACATGTCTGACCCTATTAAGAGTTAAAACCTTCCCCGAAGGGAACTTCATGTCCACCCATCCTTCGCCTTTGACTTCTGCAGAGCTGGAATCGCCCAAAGTCACGGACTGACCTCGAGAGGCCTGATAAGACATAAATAGGGATTTATCAGCACACACGTGTACATTAGCCCCAGTGTCAATTATCTAATAAAGTGATTCAAAAATAGAAAGGATTTCAGGTTTAATAGACACATACCCATCATTGAGGTTCAAGGATGTAGTCATCATGTTGACCACAACCTCCTCAGTTGTAGATGCAGTAGCTTTCTTTGCCTTCTTAGTAGGACAATCCTTGTTCCAGTGGCCAACCTATCCACAAGTCCAACAAGGTTTGTTCTTCGGTTTCTTTTGGATCTTTGCCTTATGTTTATGTGCATTCTTAGATTTCTTATCTTTGGTGTTTTTCGCAGAAGTAAAATCAACAGTTGGAGTTGCATCAGTAGGCACCTTGACCGTTTTCTCCTTTAAGTGTTCTTCTTGTATAATAATATCCATCATTAGTTCTTCCATTGTGTGTGTCCCTTTGTGATGCTTCAGAGACATACCAAACGATTCCCATGACTTAGGGAATTTTTCTATGATAGACATAACAACAAACTTCTCAGGCAACACCATCTTGTCATATGAGAGTTCATGAACTAGGAGTTGCAGATCATGTGTTTGATCGGAAACTGACTTACCCTCAACCATCTGAAACTTAAGAAATTTAGACACACTATTTTTCAACACCTTGATTTTCAGTACTAAAATTCTTAATCAACAATTCCCACAAAACCTTGGATGTAGTGACTGACAACTTTGAGTAAGAATCATACAATTTGTTATTTAAACCAAACAGAATCAAACCGCGGCACGTTTTGTCACCCTTCTTCCAATTAGTAATTATATTTGCATTATCAGGAATCGTTTCATCAGATTTAGGTTCAGTCTCTACTAAGTACTGATCAAAACCCACAATATTCAGCCAAATTTCCATCCGACTCTGCCAACAGGCAAAGTTGGTACCAATAAATTTTTCAGGCATACTGCTGGTATCAATTTTATTTCCCGACCCACCCTGACCGGCCATTGTTAATTAAGGACAAAAATATGATTTCTTTAAGACTGTTGTTAATATTTATTAATGTCGTTCATGCAACATCGACAGGTGCAAAGTAATTAACAATTTCAGACAGATCCAAAATAAGAAACGAAGATCAAACAAAGCTGGAGAATAGAAATAACAGGAGTTCGATTCGCAAACCAGATCATTTGTTGAGAAACGAACATGATACTTAAAGAAATTAGTGCCCGACAATCTTCGCGGGTAGGCACCGTTCTCCCAGACTCAATCTGGAACGAACCTGGAACTGACTCGTCTCGCTCACGCTTGACGTAGTCACGTTGCACTGCTACTAGTGCAGCACAACAACCGCATGAACCACCGTCTGACAGTTGCGTCTCGGTGACGGGAAAGAGAACGCCACACTTCACACAGGAGAACAACTCCACGAAGTGGCTTGGAACGAAGGCACTCGCTCTCTGGATTAGGGCTCTCAAAACACACGTGAAACGGCGGCAGAAATATGTTTGTTGTGTATTTAACCCGAATGACCGGATGCGTATATATAGCCACACACGTCCCTAATCTATTCCCAGTAAGACGCAAACACTCGGTTGAAAGAAACAATTAATTACACGAGTAATTAATTACTTAGTCGTATCCTAGTGTAAAAAGAAGCCGAAAGACATTCTCCACAAGCCACAAGCCCGAGCCCGGCCTGACCAGGCGAGACGTGGCGTGGCGCGCACACGTGCGTGCGTTGTGATGTGGTAACCTCACCCACAAAGGAGGTGAGCATACCTCCCTCCTAGGACCCCTTGGACACTAGTGTCCCATGTGATCCTACATATGAGGACCACAAAAGTTATAAGAGTGAGCAATATGGGATAAAACTTCTTTGCCATTTGTACTAGAGACAAAATTACTTTTTTCACATGTACTTGCTGCACTACATTGGGCTTAACCCATGCTAAATAAATAGTTGCTACAGCAGCTATATATTTGACATCTATACTATGCGAGAGTTTGAAGAAATTTCCCTAAGGTGTAGCTAAAGAATATATGGGTTGTGGGAAGAGATGTTGGACTTCTCTTGACAGAGAGGTGCGACAAGGCTGTTGTATTATTGATTTATATATGAGAATTGATGCCAACAATGGGGACTGGAGTAAAATGTGAGAAATGGTGCATGAAGAAGGCCTTGAGCTGATTATGCGAACTAAAATCACTTTCGTAGGGGTGAATGTCAGTGCAACAAAACGAAACAAAACAAGAATCCGAGATGAAGGAAAAAAAAAACGTCCACACAAGTATAAAGAATACGTTCCATGATACATTTGGTATAGCCTACTCCCACCCAAAGAGACGAGAAGATCTTTCATCATAGCAAGATGAGTATCGAGAGAGATGCTCATGAGAAGCTGCAAACACCCAAAAGAAGGTAGACCCAAGAGGTCAACGGTAAGGAGGTTACGCGCCTCAAAAACATATAGGAAAAACCTCATTGATCTTTGGTTGTCTCAATTAAATCTCCTCTGGTCTCAAATAGTAGGCCCTATGTCATAATATGTGAAAGTTAGGAGGCAAGCAAACTAGGCGTGGATTTTGTTTTGGAGTTCTAATTATAATTTGGAGTGAAGCCAATTTGTCAGTTAAGGAATACAAACACCAAACGGATCTTGATTTCTACCCTTAGTGGGAGCTATTTCTCAGAGGTGTTTACATGTTGCACATATGCTGACATATGTACACTTTGAATAGTGGTTTATATGATTCCTAGGGGGCAGTGCGTACGGGGCTTGAGGATTTTATCTAGTCGGGGTGTTTTACAAAGTGGTCCTACCTGGTAATGGTTCTCTCCAAAATATAAAAGAGAATAAAATATAGTCATATTTTTTCCTCAATATATAACTTTTAATAGGAAAATTTTGTTTTATTGAATAAAAATTGGAGAAACCTTGTGAGTTGTAGTAGTCAAAACACATCAACAAGATGCACACATAGTGCTTTAAAGCATAGTTTTCCATTAATATTCAAAATCTTTGAATGGAAGAACATATGCAAAATGATTTGATTTTGATTGCAAGGTTCAACTAGCTTCACATAATGAGTGTTACCCAGAATGCAACACGAACTGCACCAAATATCATTGCATGGAGAAATGTTGAGATACTTATGAGACAACGAGTGGAAGTGTCATCTTTTTTTATTGTACTTAAAAGTTTTGATTACTATCCATTTTTTTCAAACTAGAATTGTAGACATCACCTTCTAAGAGTGTTGTGGGAGACACTACCATACTACCTATTAGTTCATTTCCAATGCTCATTCTAATGGAAAATTAAGAGGAAAAGAGATAGAAAAGCTTGGACATGAAATACTTGTTGAACTATGATATGTAATGAGAAGTGTTTAATAATTAAATACACTGTGTAAAAGGTATATACTTTTGTAAAATATTTAGTCTCAATATTGATATTTATGTAAGGTATGGTTTATGTTTGTATGACCACTTTCTAGACTTTTCAAAATTTTTGTACTAAGCAAGTCATGGCATTAGGATGTTTCTTAAGAATGGCTGACCATTAACTTATGCCATTGTTATGTCTTGTGAAGTAAGAGCTACTATAACAAATAAACTATTCCAACATGAAAAGAATTTCTCTAAAAAGTCACATAGACAGATGTCCCCTTCATTCTCCTAGGGTTTTCGTACATCCCATATTTTCATTGATGGACCTATGCCAAGTAGACTATATCAGGAAACTTCACAGGGTCACTATCAAAACCAATCCTTTGTTGGATTCAACCAATTGACAACTTCACCTTAAGGTTCAGTATCATTTACATCACCATTGAAGAGTGGATTTTATGCATGGCCAACCAACAATGACATAATATTGGATCAATCAAATGGTTAGAGTCTTCCTAATTCCCTATTATTCACTCTTTTCTTCTCTTACGTATCCACTATACATGGTTATACGTTTGATACCCTATACACTTATAAATTATCGTAGATTAGCAATAATTTTACAAGTCTCACCATGAAGTGATATCTTTTTTAGTGTAAAATTATAATATGATATTATAAATATGTTGTGATACTCTAATGCTTATTGCCCACTATAATATCTTTGGTAAGCTCTTATCAAGTATGACCTCATGCCAAGTATTAAGAGATTATTTTTGAGTATGTCTAGAGTAGCGAGTCAATGAAGTCTATACATGAAAAAATATATGACAATATGGGATTTTAATGAGTCACGATGTGTGATTCACCATGAGAGTAGGTATTATCCGTATCCAGAAATATCCTGACTACTCTAGGGATGAATTCAATATCAATTCAATTCTCCATGTACATAAGAAATATCAAATAGCATACTAAGTGGGACATAAATCTCGAGTGTCGTGCAATGATGAGACCCTATCCTGGCACCCCCTAACATTGATTGTGGTATCTGTAGCTATTGAATGCTACGTATCTACTAGACACTTCTACATTACTAGTTCATTACATTTACTAATATCATTAAAATTCAAACGTTGGTTAACCTATTTAATCTAAAATTTTGGTCTCATGACTTACTTAAATTAACTTCTCAGGGATTTGAACCAAGATACGAAACCACTTTTCCATGTAGCTTGAAGCAGTGTGTATATTAAAAACTGAATGTACAACTAGTGCTTGCGCTTGCACATATACCACCTACATGTACATGTGATATAAATAAAAACAATGATGAAACACAACTAGATGTTGAATGATATCATTAGTAGTGGATGAGTGATCATGATAAATGCAATCTTAGTTAGTTGAGTAGTGGAGAAATAAATACATATTTAAATTGCAATATATGCTTCATTAAACGTAGGGAAAGAAATTGTGCCATTATGTATCTTTATACAAGATCATATACACAAATCCCAATAACTTTTTCACTAAAGCAAGTGGTATAGAATCAATACCACATCATAAATGCATGTCCTAGAATACACATTGGCCATGTCAAAAATGTAAGGATCAGGTTTTAATGTCACCTTGTTGCACAATGTCATGTAGAAAACTACTCCAGTTCTAGTGTTTTCGTATAATTTCATTCAATGGCTCATCGTCGTTAAGAGCAGAATGAAATCCTAAAGATTCCCATCTAGGGCTGTCAATGGGGAGGGTATGGGGAGGGTAAGCTCTTACCCTTACCCTTACCCTTACCCACCAAGTCTTGTGGGTAAGGGTATGGGTAATTACCCACTCCACCAATATCCTTACCCTCCCCTTACCCTTACCCTCTTACCCACAGGGTAAATGTGGAGGGTAAGGGTGAAGCGGGGAATTTATATGTCATCTTAAAATTTGTGGTAATATTAAAAATAATGGTCTAGTACATTAATTCATATATTTGAGTGAAATATCAAGATGTTCCATAGTGGCTTTTAAATATC
The DNA here is from genome assembly GCA_963693085.1 of Alisma plantago-aquatica. NCBI lineage: Eukaryota > Viridiplantae > Streptophyta > Magnoliopsida > Alismatales > Alismataceae > Alisma > Alisma plantago-aquatica. Next base: position 25,272,229 of record OY856415.1, read on the forward strand.
CAAAATTTTCTAAGTAATATTCTGCAAGTGTTGTATTGAATGCATGTACAAATGGTAGTACCCTAACATTGGTGTGTGAAAAAATAAATTATTCCTATAAGATTAAGGCTTCTATGCTAAAATGACATTAAAGGACAATATGCCATAGAAGTTATTGCTAGAACCATGCATATCTTATACCCTCTAGAATGTTGTTGCATCCAAAAAATAAAACACACATAAAATAGATAACACCACCTCACATATGTATCAAATGATACATTAAATATCAAATCTTGTTATTATATACATGTTTGCCTTACACCACAAATTAATTAATGTACATAGCCCATTTATATACACATGTCTTGCACCTACAAAACAATGTTACATACACAACCAAGTTAACTACATAAGAAATAGAAAAGAATATCATGTATTATTTAAAATGATGACCCCATAATATTAAATATTCCATAGATTCAAATAACATATGACCAAAGATTTAATATAGTAAATATAAATATTGGTGGGTAGCGGGTTAGAGGGTATGGGTAATGACTTACCCTTACCTTTACCCACTAAGGTAGCGGGTTAGAGGGTAGAGGGTAGGTGGGTAAAGGGTAAGAAAATCCTTTACCCTTACCCTTCCCCTACATGGTATGGGTAAAGGGTAAATGGGTTTACCCTTACCCATTGACAACCCTATTCCCATCACATGAAAATTCAAACTCTAAATATAAATGCATATATAAAACAAATATTTCATACAATAATCCCATAGAAAGAACATGTTCACTTCTAGATATAAGTCCGTGTCTATAAAATTTAGAAAGTTTAGTTATTTGGTACTATAAAAAAGGTATTTGGCTTTAGTCTGTCATAGTAATTATGTTGAAGTACATAACAACTCGAGTTCACATGGGATTTTTCTTAGATGAGACACCCGTGCTGATTGTTTTTTTATAAAAATATACACGAAATATTTTGTCGTAATTGTTTCAATTTCATAACAATGACCGACTTATTCTAAAACTCCCATGAAAATCATCCCCATATCTTTATATTTGGCACAAAAATCATGCTCCCATCTTTTGGGTTTTATCAGGAATTTCTTTCCGCCGTAGTTCTTCCTTCCCACTAGAACAACAGTAGAAGTCACCGCCATCACTAGAAGGAAACTATAGTGTAACTTGAAGAGATTTGCAGAAGCATCAAGTCTAAGAAAAATGCCACACAAAATAGAGTTCAAGTGCACAACAAAAGTTACGACGACCCACGTCGAAAAAGTTAATAACCAAGAAGAGAAAATTGTTGGCAAAGAAGACCACGTAATTCTATTAAGCAATTTCAAAAATATTATAAGAATTATTGCTCTCTCACAATCCCATGCCCACAATAGAATCTTGTAACCCATTGTCATTCTCTCCCCTCTTTGAGTATCCTTTGTGGCTTCTCGTCTTTGGCGCATAATGTTATCCCATGTTGGCACATCCAAAATTACTACAAATTGGAGCCTCCACACATCGGCATCCCATATTCTAATGGTTTCTACCCCTATTTATATATAACGACTCCTAATTAGACAGTACAAGAGGATACGACTGTTCTACAATGATTAGGAAACAAACAATACAAAAGGATAATGAAATAATGTCTTGGACTCCAAGTCTAACATTAATTTTTACTTTTCTAATATTGTTAGATATTGTTTCTTATCCAATTAGGACAAGAGATAAAATCCCAACAACCTCCACCTTATATCTTATTCGCTGAAGTTGCTCATCCAAGAAGTCTGCTCCCTTTCTTCTTCTATGCTTCCGCCCTCAGAAGCTGCTTTTATTTTTAGAAGCGTACCACTATGCATGCTTGCATGGAGTGTGTGCAGACATGGCTGCCCAGACCCTTCATGTCAGAGCTCGTCAAGATGTATAATTTGAGAAACTATACCGTCTCAACCTGCAGTTGAAAGAACCATATCTTTCGCACATTTGGCCCCCATATCATAGGGTTGTGCCTTCTTTTATCCACTTCGACTCGAAGACACCGCTGGTCGGTCCAACCACGTCTTCCTCTTTCCAAACGTTGACTACTTCATCTCTATACCTATTGAAATTTGTTGCCAAGTTTGTAATCTCACACCAGACTGCCTGTGAGAGTTGAATACATGTATCTTCAGGTTTCAGATTTATGATGCCCGTCACCCATGCTACTGCTTCATCTATGCCTCCCGTGTCAGTAGATCTCTCATCATATGCACCTCTTTTGGTTAGAAAAAATCTAACCAATCGATAGAACTAGGTAGCCCCCGTGACCACTTGCCCCTTGTAAGTAAGTAGCATAACTTCACCCCACGTTGATATATTACAACTAGTAGATTCACTTTCCCCCTAATTTTATGATATTGTTGTCATGAAGATTTTCTACTGGATGACCCTCAGCGGTAGTTGTAGACGTTCTCATGTTTTTTTGTGCCTCTTATGCTTTTTGATCGCTTGCATGAACCCTTTTTTGATCTTGAAGAGATCTACAGAAGCTTCAAGCCCAAGAAAAATGCCACACAAAATATAGCCCAGGTATTCACAATAAAAGCTACGACGACCCACGTCGACAAAACCAATAATCACTAAATAAATAAATAAAACAGAGTACAATGTTGGAGAAGAAGACCGCCGAATTCTATTAAGCAACCTCAAGAAGATTATAAGAATTGTAGTTTTCTTACAATCCTGTGCCCACAATATAATAACATAATCCACTCTCGTTCTCTCCCATCTTTGACTATCTTTTGTGGCTTCCTATCTTTGGCGTACAATATTATCTCACATTGGCACACCTAAAGTGACCACACATTGGAACCCCCACACATGGACACACTGTATTCTAACGATGCCTACCCCTATTTAGATAGATAGAGACTCACAGTTAGACAATACAAGAGGAAACAATTATTCTATAAAGATTAGAAAACTACAATACAAAAGGATAATAAAATAATGTCTTGGACTCCAAGTCAATATTAATTTGTACTTTCCTAATATTCTTAGATATTGTTTCTTATCCTTATAGGAAAAATCCTAACACCACCTTCAGCCACAAACTTCAGCCAATGTCACTGGAAGAAGCACCTTCATATGATTTTAGTAGTTGTTATCTCCATGTCAGATGCCATCTTCACCAGAGAAGCAACAACAACACCTTCTTGTTGTCTGTCCAAACTATGTCTTTCTCAATTGTACCCTCTTTCTTCTTTGTTTATTAGCTTTTATATTTTTGAACTTTTCTTTCTATAATATAGCCATTTTAATGCTAGTAACGTCAAGCTATGTCTTAAATTCATGAAAATGGTCTACTTTTGTTAAGTTAGAGAAAATAAAGTCATATTTAGTAAAATAAAGTATAAACATATACTTTATACAAATGAAATAAAATCTTCAAAATAGTGTCTTAGTAACCTAGATACATGTCCAAGGTTTACTGAATAAGAGCAATCTAGGATAAATCATATTAAAACTATTGTCAACACTTGATATCATTTAAGATGTGTCTTTACATGGTATATTATGTTTGAAATTTTGACATCTTTTTCCCTATATTTTTCAAGTATATTGGTTGGAAAATTCACTTGGTTACATCACTATATTTGAAGAACAATAGGAAAATATTGTTGAAATTTCCTTGAAAATTGGAATGCACGATGCAAACCTCTAGTGACATCAAGCGTTCTTGAGTGAATTACATAGTACATGACTTATGAAAATGCATGCCTATATGACCTCGATACTAGTCTAGCCCACTAGGTAAATATCTTGTATGGTCTTTATGAAACTATTCGTAACAATTTGAAGTCACTTAGATAATATTTGTAGGATGTGCATTCAAATCTCAAAAAAAAAAATTGATATTTTATTCCTTCTAATTTATGGGTACATACGTAGGCGAGTTCACTTGTTACATAGGTGTACTCAAAGAATCCTGGAGAATGCATTTTTGAATTTTTATCTAAAAGTAGAATACACACCGAAGACACACTAGTGATATCAAGTACTCAAAACTTGGTTAGTGGTACTTGAAGTATATATATATATATATATATATATATATATATAGTGTAGAGACGCTATATACCTCAGTCATTTTCTATCATAAAAAATATTTTAAAAATATAAATGGTTGGTCTTCTAAAATACGTTAAGAACATTCTATATAATAAATTTGAGTTCATTTGAACACTTATAGGTCATGCATCTAAAGGAGGAAAAAACCATACATTTCAAATTAGTTATGTGTGTTGATTTTGTTTTCCTTGGATGAGTGACTTACTGTTACAACCCCAATTTTTTGGGTTCTTTTGGTGAGAAATGTGATTTCTCATATTAAAGATATTTGAACAAATAAAGATATAATTTGTTTTGAATAAATGGATTTCATTTACAATAGCCTTGATGATTGTTTTGTGGGCTTTATTGGCTATTGGGCCCAATAACAAGGAAGAGACAAAAGGAACTCGATTATTAATAAGAAATGGAGAAAAGAAAAATGTAGAAACCTCTAGAAGGAAAAAAGAGTGTAATACAAAGGTGGATTTCGTGCCTTTTGGGTTCCTTGGGTCCCAAGGAGTCCAAAGTTGCAAAGATAATGTAAAAAGAAAAGAAAAGATCAATTAAGTATTTCTTTATTAAGAAAGAAATTGAAAACAATGATAAAATGTGGAAAATAAGTGGAAAGAGGTATAATTGAGTGATCCTTGATGGAATTTCGTATCCCAATGATTCCTAATGTTAAAAGGAATACTAACGAGGAAAATAAAAGAAAGATAAAGAGAAATCCTCAAAAAGAGATATTTTAATAAGAAATAAACAAGATAATGGGAAATAATGGAAATAGATGCATCTAGAAGGATAATAAGTATCCTTAAAAAGGAATTTTGAAATATTTGAGTTTCTTAGGGTCCAAGGAGCCCCAATGGAGAAAAAGAAAGAGAAAACACCTATAATAGAAAATAAGAAGATAATGTGAATACATAATTAATGGATTATGTGGTATTGTTAAAAAGGTGGTATTTTCTACTTAAGGAAAATATATTTTCGTGGCCAATGAATTAAAAGGCATGTATAATGAGAATAAGGGAGAGGTTTTTCAAATTCCTAAATATCCAAATGATAAAGAATATCAAAAGATAATAAAGAGAGAGAAACTTGTTTCTTAATGAAGGAATATAATTCCTATTAGGAAAATGCTTTGTTCCTTCGTGGGCAAGCATGTTGGGGCATGGCTACCCTCCTTTATAAAAGGATAGACCCCTTGGACGAGCCCAAGCAGATCCCATGCATCTCTCTCTCCTCTCCGTCTTCTTTTTCATGAAAACCCTAGTTGAAAGTAGGGATCTATCCCTAGAGCAACGAAGATTTGTCTTGCAGTCTTGATGGGGGCACCAAACCTCCATGACAACTTAAGATGGATCAGACGTACACCCGCGCCCTTGCCTTCAAGTAGCTAGGGTCATAGGACTGCAAGGTTGCAGCAAATGCAATAGCAAAATTAGGGCGGATCTAGCTCAGGAATGACCATTTTGGCCACGGCTTGGAGGCGCCTCGAATGTGCCAGGGTAGGGCGGAGGCAACGACACCCTCCCTGGTGGCCGTCGAGGTCAACATGGGGAAGGGGGAGCCACACCCTTGGCAGCTAGGGCGACAGTAGACGTCCGAGCGAGGAAGAAGATGAACCAGGGCACACTGGATGATTCTACCCTCAGCGTATCAAAGAACGGGCTACTTAAGTGGAGGGAAAAATGGTCTTTTTGAAATGTTTTCAACCTGGGCGAGTACGTTGCATGGATCGAGCGACGTGGCATCCTCCCATTGGTTCGAGTAAGTAGATTTATTGCAAAATTCATAACTAAATAATCGTAGCTCAGATTGGTACGTATAAAATACGAAAATTACTCAGAAAAATGAGAGGAATCCAATAAAAATATACTTAGAAGTTGATTCCTCTTGCAATTTGAAAAGTACTGTAAGTTATCAACTTTAATGAATTAAAGATTAAGAAACCCTATTTTGAGATGATTAATATATTTAGTAGGGTTTAATGGACGATTAAAGTTGGTATTAACCTATTAATGATAAAAAGGAACATTAAGAACAAAAAGGATGAACTTTGCACATAATGAGTTTAATTTAGAAGTTCATGTGCGTAAATATGCTTTAATGGGCCTTGAAACCCTAATATTTGTAATGAGACTCTTAATGGATTTAATTGATCAATTTTATGATTAAAGTTGAGATAAGATGGTGCTAAGATATTTTGAGTATAAAGGTTCCCAATTGTGGATAAATACCCTTAATGTAGTAATTAGGGTTTTCTAATGGATAAAGGTAGAATTAATGACAAATAGAGTTCATATGTAAATTAGATTAAAATGAACTATGAATTGATGATAATGAGCATAATGATTTTGTCATGGATTAAAAGGATAAAAATGGTAGCTTTAATGTAAAAGAAGCTTAATGGGAACCGAGTACCTTTGGTGACCCAACCCTGGGAAGGGTCATGCATGTTAGAGTGAAGGATAGTTCCTTCAATGATGAGGTTAGTGAAGGACCTATAGAAACCCTATGGGCTTATGCAAGTATGGCATAATATGCACCCAGAGTACGTCAGTAGTGATAACATTAGGCTAAAACCCTGGTCAGGAGAGTATGATGGATAGCTTATGAGATGAGCATAGAGGGTTATGGATAACCTTGAACAAACATAATCTTGAGCATATGCTTCACCATGTGGGGGCATGCTGGTGAGCTTGATCCATCTTCATGGAGAGAGGACCTCTGGTAGTGAGGTTGTTTGTGGAGTTAGCTATGGAGAGAAGGAGCAGGACCCAAGCAAGAAGATGGGAAGCCTAGACTCCGAGATACGAGGTGGGGAGTTGAGGATGATGTGACCTAAGTGAATGTTTGTGGTTGCCTCATGCTTGATCCCTGAAGGCTGGTGATGTCTTGGTTGCCATGAGAGGAACCAAACCCTAGAGAAAGGATGAAACAGTTGGTACCTCTGAACCTATGGTATAGATGAGAAGAAGAGTTCCTTAGACCTGGAGAGGTTTAGTAACAAGTTGTGATGCCTTATACCTTGTTGGTTGTCCTTGAGGAGGACTCCACTCTGAAGTGTTGCTCGAGTAGAAGGATGACATGAAGTGCAAGTCATGCCTTGTACATGTTTGGTTCGTGGTTAAGAGGTTGAGCAGACAGTTGGACATCAGAGGAGTGAACCTAGGGTTCCTAGGACTAAGAGGGGAAGTGGTGTACCTGATGCTCATGATGAGATTTGAGTTTCTATAGATTCAAGCATGGTACTCCTAATGTTTAGAGGAAACAACTTGAGTTTAAAGGTGTGTTTGATGAATCCCTCACAACTAAGTGGATGACATGGGAAGGTAGGATCTTGATCCAGTGTTGAGGAAGAGAATAAGTATGACCTAGCATGGTTTAGTAGGTGGTCTTCTTGTGCCTTAGTAGCTACTGGGTTAAGCATGCTCATGTTGATGTAAACCCTAAACATAAGGACATTTGTGACCTTTGTTATCTAGGTGTGGTTTCCTCCCATCCTGGGAGAGGGACCCTTTTGTAGGGTGTATACCAGTTATGGGTGGGTTTGAGGAAACCTAAAGAGGTCTCATAGGATCTTGAGAAGCTAAGTGAAAAGTACATGGTATGAGAATGAACCTGTAGACCCATAGATAACCATCTCTGAGTGCATGTGGATGTGTTACCATGGAGGTAACTGGTATGGAGCCTGACCAGTGTAGGCAGGTTGCCATGACCCCTATGAAAGAATGGAAGTCAGCCATGAATGCAGTGAGAGAGATGATTAAGGCTTGGGTAAGGTTCTAAGTTGAACATGTACTACGATAGAATCCTAAGTCTATCCTAGGGTCAGGTAGGGATAAGACCGATGGAAGTAGGAGTTGCCTAATTCCCTAGATGCACATGACCATAGGGTTAAGAGGTAACAACTATCATTGTCTGAGAGCCATGGGTTAGGAGATTAATCACCTTCATGAACTCATGGTACCCAAAGGGCAGATGAGTAGGGCACTCTCTGGATGCACGAGGGAAGAGGGATGGCCCCAAAAGTGCCAGCACCCTATAGACCCAGAGGAGATGACCAAGGATTGTGTGTGGACCCAAGTAAGTTCGAGACCATTTTTCGATGGAAGTAACTTTGATATCAAGATGATTGTGATGAAGAGGCATAAGCTGCACGTTTCAACTTAGGTTTAAAGGTGTACTGGCAAGGTGGGATGTACCATCTCTACTCTTGGAATAGGAAGAACTCTGTATTTGGATTGCAACCAAATACTTATTTCCTCTTGTTATGGGAGTGAGAGATAGGACAATACACATGCCATACACCAAGGAAAAAAATGATGTGAGTTGGAACGTTGCTATGAGGTATGAGAACAGAGATGATAATATGCCCTCGTGGGGTGAATGATACATGGATGGTTTACAAACACCACGAGTATTAAGGTAGTCATCTTATGAGGATGTTTTTATCATGAGGTATGAGTCATACAAGGTTGAGTTTGATAAATCAAGAGAATAAGCTCAGAGTTTTCTTGATGAGATGAGGTAATAAGTGAAATACATGGAGGTGTATGTATTCAACGTTACCTGACACCTAAGGATGTGAAGTGGTAATGGATGCTCTAGATGAGATACAACTACCTAGTTTAGATGGAGGCTAGAAGAGGTTGTTAGGATAACCCTCAGTTGGAAAAAGAGATAAGTTTGGCTAACACTCAGCTGTAACAATATTGGTTGATCAAGTTAAAGATTGTGTGGTTAGCCAGCCTAGGGCTTACCATGATGAAAGGATGGTTGTAGAACCTCAGATGCACTTCTCGGGAAAGGAAGGTGATCATACCCCGTTTAGAGTGGTTTAGGGTTTTTGAGAAATTGAACTTAAAGAATCATGACAATACAGGAGATCATGATTGAAGATCACCATACACCATAGTACTACGAAGATAATAAGTGACAGTAGTACTTTGGATGCTTAAGATGAAGTTGCATGTGGTATGTTGTCATGCAATCCAGGAGGTGAAGGACGAACACCAGTAACCCAATGTATTGATATAAAGGATAAAGTGTCCCCGAGAGGGAAAGGGAGTTTGTCAGTATGGATGTTGAAGTCTCCCCTAGACCAAGGAAGGTCAAGAGGCAATACGGGTTAAGAGATCTCATTACCTAGAAAGAAAGAGTACTGACAAGGGACAAATCCAGTTGAACTACACATGAGAGAGATGGTTCAAATACACCATGATGAGAGTTCAAAGGTTCTTGAGTGTAACCTAAAGATTCACTTCCAGGAGGTGAGAGTAAATGCATGAAGAACTCGATGTTAATACAGTTTATCACCCCTAACTAATGGTTAGTATGATCCAGACTAGAGGGTCTGATGAGAGCATGTGTGCTCGTTCAGGGTGATACATAGAGACAGTTCTTGTCCTTTTTAAGATGTGATGATAACCACCATAGCCAGTATCAGGTTGTAAAGAAGCTTTGTAAGGGAGGTTGTGTCGGTCACCACTTCATTAAGATGATGTTGGTGAAGGGACCTCACGAAGGTCAAGAAAGGACCACAGTGTGTGCAGATGAAGTCACTTTGATCGTGCAATGGCTGAAAGGAGTCCAAAGACGACATGAGTAGTAAGATGATGCAAAGTAGACTGACATGCAGTTCACTGTGGGGGAATATGTGACATGAAAATCGGACCCTCTAAGTTATAGCTAAGAGAGCTGAGTCCCCGATGCATGGGTTCTTTTGACATGGTTTGGTGGAGAAGGTTAAGTTTTCCCTTACCCCTAAGGATAATGTGATGTGTGATGAATTCCATGTGTCCAATTTAGAGTACTATGTGAGGTACCCGGGCCATGTGCGGAGCAATGAACCTAGTGATCCCCAAGGGAGGCTGAAATGACCTGAGTCACCTGTGAAGTTCATAGATGCCAAGGTGAAAGAAGTCAGAGAAAATAATATGTGATGATAAAGGTTCTTTGGAAGCGCCATGGATAGGGCAAAGCCACATAGGGGCCAATGATGGACATGGACAAATCTTGTCCTGAATTGTTTGTTTGCTTGATGGAATTTTTAGGACAAAATTCCTATAAGAGGGGAAGGATGTTACAACCCCAATTTTTTGGGTTCTTTTGGTGAGAAATGTGATTTCTCATATTAAAGATATTTGAACAAATAAAGATATAATTTGTTTTGAATAAATGGATTTCATTTACAATAGCCTTAATGATTGTTTTGTGGGCTTTATTGGCTATTGGGCCCACTAACAAGGAAGAGATAAAAGGACCTCCATTATTAATAAGAAATGGAGAAAATAAAAATGTAGAAACCTCTAGAAGGAAAAAGAGTGTAATCCAAAGGTGGATTTCGTGCCTTTTGGGTTCCTTGGGTCCCAAGGAGTCCAAAGTTGCAAAGATATAATGCAAAAAGAAAAGAAAAGATCAATTAAGTATTTCTTTATTAAGAAAGAAATTGAAAACAATGATAAAATGTGGAAAATATGTGGAAAGATGTATAATTGAGTGATCCTTGATGGAATTTCGTATCCCAATGATTCCTAATGTTAAAAGGAATACTAATGAGGAAAATAAAAGAAATATAAAGAGAAAACCTCAAAAAGAGATATTTTAATAAGAAATAAACAAGATAATGGGAAATAATGGAAATAGATGCATCTAGAAGGATAATAAGTATCCTTAAAAAGGAATTTCGAAATATTTGAGTTTCTTGGGGTCCAAGGAGACCCAATGGAGAAAAAGAAAGAGAAAATACCTATAATAGAAAATAAGAAGATAATGTGAATACATAATTAATGGATTATGTGGTATTGTTAAAAAGGTGGTATTTTCTACTTAAGGAAAATATATTTTCGTAGCCAATGAATTAAAAGGCAAGTATAATGAGAATAAGGGAGAGGTTTTTCGAATTCCTAAATATCCAAATGATAAAGAATATAAAAAGATAATAAAGAGAGAGAAACTTGTTTCTTAATGAAGGAATATAATTCCTATTAGGAAAAGGCTTTGTTCCTTCATGGGCAAGCATGCTGGGGCATGGCTACCCTCCTCTATAAAAGGGTAGACCCCTTTGATGAGCCCAAGCAGATCCCATGCATCTATCTCTCCTCTTCATCTTCTTTTTCATGAAAACCCTAGTCAAAAGTAGGGATCTATCCCTGGAACAACGAAGGTTTGTCTTGCAGTCTTGATGGGGGCAGCAAACCTCCGCAACAACTTAAGATGGATCAGACATACACCCGCGCCCTTGCCTTCGAGCAGCTAGGGCAGTAGGACTGCAAGGTTGCAGTAAACACAACAGCAAAATGAGGGCGGATCTAGCTCAGGAACGACTTTTTTGGCCATGGCTTGGAGGTGCCTCACGTGCACCAGGGTAGGGCGGAGGCAACGACACCCTCCCTGGTGGCCGTTGAGGTCAACAGGGGGAAGGGGGTGCAACGCCCTTGGCAGCTAGGGCGGCAGCAGACGTCAGAGTGAGGAAGAAGATGAACCAGGGCGTACTAGATGGTTCTACCCTCAGCGTATCAAAGAACGGAAAACTTAAGTGGAGGGCAAAATGGTCTTTTTGAAATGTTTTCAAGCTAGGTGAGTCTGTTGCATGGATCGAGCAACGTGGCATCCTCCCATTGGTCCGAGTAAGTAGATTTATTGAAAAATTCATAACTAAATAATCATAGCTTGGATTGGTATGTATAAAATATGAATTGCTTAGAAAAATGAGAGGAATCCAATAAAAATATATTTAGAAGCTGATTCCTCTTACAATTTGAAAAGTACTGTAAGTTATCAACTTTAATGAATTAAAGATTAAGAAACCCTATTTTGAGATGATTAATATATTTAGTAGGGTTTAATGGATGATTAAAGTTGGTATTAACCTGTTAATGATAAAAAGGAACATTAAGAACAAAAAGGATGAACTTTGCACATAATGAGTTTAATTTAGAAGTTCATGTGCATAAATATACTTTAATTGGCCTTGAAACCTTAATATTTGTAATGAGACTCTTAATGGCTTTAATTGATCAATTTATGATTAAAGTTGAGATAAGATGGTTCTAAGATATTTTGAGTATAAAGGTTCCTAATTGTGGATAAATACCCTTAATGTAGTAATTAGGGTTTTCTAATGGATAAAGGTAGAATTAATGACAAATAGAGTTCATATGTAAATTAGATCATAATGAACTATGAATTGATGATACTGAGCATAATGATTATATCATGGATTAAAAGGATAAAACTAGTAGCTTTAATGTAAAAGAGGCTTAATGGACTTAATTGATGATTAATTGTGTTGTTTCTGAAATTAAGGTTATATGTTGTTAAAAGGTAACCTTAATAACTTTCATGAAGGATAGATGAGAAATTAGGGTTTAAAAGAGTAAAATGAGGTAAAAACCCTAATTGTAAAGTAAACCCTAAAAGAGGTAGAAATCCTACAAAGAAATAGAAACCTTAAGTAGCAAGATGGTTTGAACAGATTCTGATAAAAAGGAATTGGATGTGATTTCTGGATTCTTATACTTGCTTGATTGGATTTCCCTTCTTGGTTGATTCTGTCTCAAATCTGCCTGACAGGTATGTGGTTACACTTATGAATATCTCAAATTAGTTTTTCGAGGTTTTCCAAAGTTTTCCTCAATGACTTGAATTAAACTGTTGGATGAATTTAATTCATGCAAACTATAATGTGGATATGACTATCACTTAAGATATGTTCCTACTAGCTCTGATCCTAGTCCCCTCTGTGGCTTAATAGTTTGACCTAGTACATGGCTACCTATGGGGTAGGTCCATCAGGTCATTGGATTACTTAGTACATGGCTACCAATGGGGTAGGTCCATCAAGTCACCTTGAGTCAGGGATTGGGCTACCTATGGGTAGTTCCATGTGACTCTTTAGCACACCATGAGTTAGGGATTGGCCTACCTATGGGTAGTGCCATGCGACTCAACCCTAGATATTGATCTACATGTTAGGTAGGATCATGCGGGGTTTTATGGGGATCTTCCATGAGGAAGGTAGCATCCAGGTCCACTGCAGGGACAACACACAGATAGGAGATAGGTAAAGATTGAGTAGTATTTCTTAAGACGTAATCTTGTCTTTTAAATGATAATTGTCTGATTACATTGTTATCATAGTTGCACGCTTATTGTTTCCCCCACATACCAGCTTTATGCTGACCGACATTTTGTTTGTCGACATTTTAGGTTCAAGTGAAAATAACAGATTGTAAAGTGACATATGTGGATTTAAATGAGGATTAAAGTACACAGGAGGATTAGTTAGAATAGACTCCAGTTATGGATAGAAGTAGTTACCCTCAGTTTGAAAGAAAAAAATGGTATGCAAAGTCTTACTTTATTACAGTCTTTCAGTTTAGTTGGTAGAATTTGATAATTATTATTGATTATTTGTCAAACCTTTGATCCGAAAATGGGGATAACGGCTCTGACCTCTTAGTCTCCCTTAATTGGGGGTTACTGGGAGGCGTGGTCGTTACACTTACAGTCATCCAAATAGACTAAAATGCTTTATGGGGTTTGTTACTATTGTAACAATGAAGATCAATGGATTTGATTTGGTAAAAATATGATCTATATATGCAAACACTATTGGGGTGTACGGTGCGACGTGTACACTCGAGTACCACTATATATATGAGATCCCATGTTTCACTTATGAATAGAGCACTATATTCTATCCAATTGGTTTGGAGGCTAATAACATTCACATATGTCATATGACTTCATTTTATTTTAAAGTGACAATAAGATTTCAAGAGAAGTCCAAAATGTTGGGCCTTAACTACAAGAAAAAAAACTAGTCGATAAGAGGGAAAGGTCCCCTTGATAACGTAATGTGGTACTCATAAAATATACCAAACTTTCAATATTTATACGCAAAATTTCTTGATGCAAGAAATCTAGCAAGCCACATAAATTTAAAGAATAAATATGATGACATTCTACAACATCATTAGAATCACCTAAATAAAAAATAGATAGATTCAATGTTTCTTGTATTCATAAAATAGGTGACAAATGTAAAAATTTCCCTTTGCAATGATGGGAGGAACCCACATCATACTCTATGCATCCAACATGGTACTTGTTATGTGATGATAGTTATGTAAAATCATCCACCATTGTTGAGTATGAATCTTAGATATGTTATTTTCATATTGTTATCTTTAGGACCTAGGCATCTATGAGATGACATTGATGTTCACCTAGAAACACTCTGTGAAGACCTAATGAAGCTGTGGATAGATGGTGCTGATACATATGATGTATGTTTTGGTTAATTACTTAAAATGCATACTATGTTGTCTTGATCAATTATAGACATTTCAAAATTTGGGAACTTGTCAACATATGGCGAGAAAGGGGCTAAAGCAAGCCCACTATATGGGGATATAGATAAACTTGTTAATTAAAATATGGTGGAATTTTTTTTATAATTTTGATCATAATAAATTTCTATACTCTACACACCTTATCAAAGATTATGTAAACTAGTCAATGGTTCAATCAAGGACCATAGACCTCCAACACCAATAATTGTACATCAAGTTTATGAAGAGGCAAACTATATTGTTATTGTTTCTTTTAAGATGTCAACTAATATTTCACAATCCAAGCATTATATAGGAAGCAATGAATGTTTTAGGATCTTCCATACCAAGCCATTTAAGTTGGGAACTGAATTAATGCCATTCATGTTAAGGAAAATCTAAGTGGTGACATCATCAATATAATTTTAGATATATCATGTAAGAATAAATATGGTCTAAAACCTAGAATGCATATAATTGAGCTTGATATATAAAAATAATTTAGAAATAAACAAAAATATATGATATTCATATTTGTTCTTGATTTCTATGCATCTTCTGAATAAAAGAAAAGGTTAACTTGCAATTCATTGCAAAATGTACAAGTTCCTGAAGGTTATTCGTCCGATATAAGTACATTACTATTGAGAAAGATATGAAATTGATAGGTATAAAATTGCATGATTGTTATATCTTTATGCAACAAGTCTTGATTATATATAACCAAGCTATACTCCCCAAGTATGTGAGTTTGTTCGTCACAATTTTTTTATTTCTTCGTCAAATGCAACAAGGTGACCGATACCAAAATGTTAGAAATCTAAAAGACAAAGTGACTATCATAGTTTATCAATTTGAGTTTCTTTTCCCACCTTATTGTTATTGATATAATGATTCACCCAATTTTCACTTGGCTAGAGAGGTGACAATGTTTCCTTTTGTGTATTTACACTGGATATACCAATTTCAAATAATATGAGTATTTTTAGGGGGATGTTTAAAATGGCTACATTCTAGAAGGATATATAATTCTATGTTATGTTGGCAATGCGGTAATGGCTTTTTTCACGAGTATATTTTTGGTTATATCCCCTAAGAGCCATCACATGATGATTTTAAAGGTATGCATAACATATCACTGGATTAGTAATAAATGAAAATTCCACTTATTATGTCTTTGTCCAACATTGAGATAATGAATTTACATAATAATATCCTAAGAATGTTTTAACTCGATGACATGTGATTTGAGTTGAGGTCCTAAACATGGGTTCATATGTAAAATAAAGAGTATATATTCTTATTATTTCCATGGTCAGTTATTGTTGTTGAAATTATATGACAAAAATATTACATAAGAATATTGTGTATGCTACATGATGACCATGTGTTTTTAGTCATGATATTGGATATCGATTCAGATATATGGATACTTTGCTATATAAAAAGTTGCACTAGAAAAAACCACTTTAAGAACAACACGTGAAAGGCATGTCATGGCAGTAAAAGTCATATCTTAATGTGAAAGTGATGACTGGGATCCTTAGACCTGAAGTCACTAAATGATCACATATGTTTTATGTACTTTAACACTATCCAACATGACTCTGAAAAGGGTACACATAGTGATTGGGTGCACTATGACACTTGTGGATTATTGTAAGTGATGTAAATGAAATTTATTCCGCCTATTCGAGTGATATCATGGAAACTTGATAAGTGAGACTATAACATGCACTGAAATACTCATGTGGGTCAACATGTGATATTTAGTTCACACAATATTAATAGTCCTCTATAGTTCAAGAAATACATATAGAACATTAAAAGTATGACTAATCCATGCCTATAGTTCAATGTGTATATATGTGACAAAGGGTTTATATGGTAATGGTAACATTAGTCACATATATATTGAAATTGTTATCAAGTTATTTCAGTTATCCGGGTAGAAATGACGTGTTGCTAGATATTTCTCTTTGCTTATGAGGTCTCTAATATAACTTCCAAAATAATATTGAACCCAATGAGTCACATGCCTAAGGATGATTAAAAGAATTAGAGTTCACAATCACACATGATTAGCATGATTCTAAGTCATATAAAGGTTGATTTCTACCCAACTGATTGATTGGATGGTCCAATCAATCAATTAGATAATTGGGATTAGTCAATTGATTGATTGTCAAATCGGTTGACTAATCACAAAATAGAAAATTGTCCAATTTATCAATTGGGTGAACTAATCGATCGACTAAATACATTATCTTAGAATTCAAATTGGATTTTTTTTTGTCAAATTGGTATCAAACTAGTTGATTCTATTGGAATATGAATCTCCTGATCTCAACAATCTATCAATTGGATGTACATTCATCATTGGAAGCCAATATGAGTTATTCCAAGTTTGGTTTGATTTGTGATTTATGACTAGAAATAGGATATGATTTTAATAAATCCAAGCTAATGAATTTAGTATATAAAGGGATAATGTTCAAACGAAGATGCACCTATTGAGGCACAAGTTGTGAAAGAGTTTTTATTCACGGAGATAGAAAAACGCATCCCAAGGATGAAAATCCATGGTGGATATAGAATGAAAGAAAGCAACACTAGCATGTCAATGAATTCTCATTTCAACTCCTCTTATCTATGAAGGTGGTTGTGTGGTAGATTATAGCAGAAGGAATTCACTTAGGAAAAAGTCTCCAAATGTTTACCTAAACTACATACAATAAACACCACTGACAAGTAGATGGGTCTTATCATAGTATAAGGATCAAACCCAAAGGATAACTTTTTATGAACATATTTCTAGCCTATTTACGGAAAAGTAATTAATATAGATGACCATCTGAAGGTTGTTTGGTTTAGAAGGAAGGATAAATAAAACGAAGTAAGAATTGAATACTAACACTAACATAAATTACCAAGACCATGGGGTCCACTGTCAATGTGTACGTAACTTCTCTAAACATTGCTTCATTTATTCATATGAATACCAGATTGGGGTCAGGGGATTTCATATCCTTTTGGAGTATGAAATCCACATGAACTAATCTTCACATAGTGTCAAGGTCTCATAACTTACATATTTTTAATCTGTCACCCCAGATAATGCCCTTCCATGATATCATCCAAGATTTAATGATATCATTTGGTGTTCTAATCCTAGATTTCAAGGTATCTGCATCTAGAATTTTTTCAACCATGTAAGATAGATGAACAATATATAAAGAAAGCATCAAATAATGGATTATCAATTCATATGCTCATACAAATGGCAATTAAGAATGTAGAAACAGAAAATGACAGTAGGGCTAGTACCTATGTCCCAGTAATATATATACTCACTAAACATATTCATGAAACAAAATTGAGATATAGATGAAGAATATAATGAAGAAAGTAACAACATAGAAGATAAGATAATTAGTCTTGTCACAACTCCTAAAAAATAAGTTCAGTCTTCAATTCAGATCTACAATGGAGTGTGTTTCCACATCAAGCTGTCGAATTTAATCTTCGTCTCTCCTTGAAGGCAAATATGATTATTGACAGAAGTATATATATTGTGAACCTTTGGTTGGTCCACCATACTATAGTAGTAGTAGAAGTAGTGTGTGTATATATATATATATATATATATATATATATATATATATATATATATATATATATATAAAAGCTATGCATGAAACACATTTTAAATCATTCGATTCCAAATTTATATGCAAATGTTATGGCCAATTAAGTTATCATCTATGCTTTAATTATTCTCACTTCAATTATCAGAGCTGGGGAGTGAGGATATGCAATATTTTATCATTCACTTAGACTTTTCATGGAGTGATAATTGCTTCTTTTTTCTTCCTGCATCAACTTATAAATAAAATGAAAATATATTAAATATCAAACAAATTGTATCAACTACCCAAATTATAAAATAAGTGAAATATATAGTAGAATGAAAAAAATGCAATACAAGATCTAAAAACACAATTAAAAAATTATGAATAGATATTCATCACAATCCCAAGATTGAACGTCGCTCTTCCTTGAGTAAAATAAAATATAAAATAATCTCCAAATAAATGCTATCAAACAATATGCTTGCCTCAGACTAGCATTAGGTTTGAATACCTACCACCAATATGGCCAAGAAACCCAACCTCCTGAGATCTTATAACATGACTTTCCATATCCTCATTCTTGAGTTCACTTCACAATACCACTTCCTCACTACCATCCTCAATACCATACATCTCTAAGGATTTCATAAAAAATTGAGGAATCCCCCCAAAAAAAATATGCTCACAATCCAACATTGGGGTTTGTCGAATAGATATTAATGGATCATGTAACCAACCTCCAAGTGGAAATGGAATGAATGGGGGTACTAAAGGAAGAAATTGCAAATCTCTACTCTATTCCACTTGAGATTGATTTTTATTTGTGCAACCACATACAATGCATTTGTTTTGCACATTATCATCTTTTCTTTGTTTACTTTTTGTTAGATGACCATATTATATGGAGATGGGTATGGAAGATGTAGATAGGTGAAGAAGAAGGGTGTGCCACCCTGAGCTTCAAGTTTGGCACACTTTATGAATTATTTTTCATTTTTTCTTTTTTCTTTTTTGTGGATGGAAGGTAAGGAGATGAAAGAAGAAGTGCAGAAGAGGGTTTGGATTGTAACACCCATGTGGGCCCCACCTACTAGAGGGGCTAAGATTTTGATATCATTTGTAACACCTAGGACCCAATGTCCAAGGCTCTAGTAAAGTTTTAGGAATGATGATTGGCCCCACAGACCACCACTATTCTTAATTGCACACTTTGTCCTCACTCACATGCAAGCCAAGAAAAAATTCACATGGGGTCACCCATCCTAGTACTATTGTAGGCTAAGCACACTTAACCATATAGTTCAATGGGCTCCCGAGAAAGGAGGTGCACCTTGGTGATATAGGTAGTACAATTATTCCTTTTAAGATCATTTTATCTGAGGCCTCAAATCCTAGGATGTTACTATCTCCCCCACTTAGACTCTTGATGTCCTCATCAAGGATCTACTATTTGGCCTCATAATATTTTCCCGTTTCAGTGCTGACCCAAAATGGCCCATGAACTCCCAACTCACGATCACAGAATACCAGTGCAAGGGTGACTACATCACCATGGACAACCCTTTCCAACATGCATGGATCGCACAACTCAAGACTGATATACCACATGCCCATGTTGGCCCCACCTACTAGAGGGGTTCTGTCTTTGATACCATTTGTAATATCTAAGCCCACTGCCCAAGACTTTAGTAGAGTTTCAGAAATGACGCCTGGCCCCACATACCACATCGCGCTTTGTCCCCACTCACACAAAAGCCAAGATAAACTTCCTGACTAGTCAACCATCCTAGTACTACTATGGGTTGAGCATGCTTAACCAAAAAGTTCTTTAGTGATGGGCTATGGGAATAGGAGGTGCACCTGGGTGATATAGGTAGTCCAATCATTCCTTTTACAAACATTATATCCAATGACTCATATCAAGTTAAGAATATGGAAGAAGAAGTGTAGAAGAGGGTTTGGATCATGTGCAAACTTGCTTATATGATTAAATACACTATGTTATTCCTTTAATTCACTACGACCAAATAATGATATGATAAGGGGATGCATGACAATTTCATAGGTATGATTTACTAATCCATAGGAGAAATATCATGTTTGATCCCTATCTGTTCCTATAATACCTACCATCTTTTCCAGGGAACACAATGCTTATATTCACTGGCTAAAAAAGGTGACTTCTAGCCATTGTCACATATTTAAAATACAATTAACATCAAAAACTTACTACCAACAAGGGGGATTAACAATAAAACATGAATCTAAACTAAGATGATTAGATAATGGCTTCAACAAACATTGCAAGAACTATGAAATGAAATAAAAATAGTGTTTAAGCTACATGAAATGCAAGTAATATACTTGCAAATCTAAAATGATAAATTAAAAACAAGAATATAAAAATGGATAAGTGTAGGAGGGAAGGAATATTCACCACCCAACCTCCACCTTGATCTTAGAAATTTACTCATCCCCAAACAAACACTAAACCCAAGATGGAGGAGAAAAATTCCTTGATTCTCATCGAGGAGGTCCTGGAAAATCAAAGAACGTCCACCTAAAAGGAATATGAACAAGTATTGTCACCTTGAACATGAAAGGTCCATCGTGCTGAATATGATTCGGTAGTGACTGTAGCTCAAAGATATTGTCTGGTTGTTTTAAGAAATTTTATCTTTCACCTGGCAATCCAGTAGGATCCACCAATATTCGTCCATCAATAGAGGAAGTGTAGTATTAGTGTGTGGACCAGGAAGAAATGTCACAATGTAGGAGTGGTTCTTGTTTGGTGGCCTGGGGATCTACTCATCTGTAAAGACTAGAGGTGGACTATCTTTTCCTACAAAAAAAATAGTACGTAAGCATTTTTAACTTGTGTTGCCAACTATGCCAAATCAGATGGAGGATATGTCTCTAGTTTTTTCTCATCACCAAAATCCTCATGTCGAAGATGTGGTGTTGTCATAGGTGGAACTATCTCACTTATAAATTAGCTTGTTAATATTTTTAAATATTTATGCATCCTCCTAGTCTTCTACCCAATCAACATGAAAATTAATATGGGAGTTGGATATTAAACTATATAGATATTTGTCTCTAACTCCTTCTCGTGGAATACACCCATTCCATCCATGGGTTAAAAAGGAACTAGAGGAGATAGAAAAATCAATCAACGATGCCATGTATACCTCTTACTCGGTTTGCACCTCATCATCACTTGCCATATCATGTTTATTCTGCATTATCATCTCAAAAATAATACAAATATCATCTTCTGTAGGTATGTATGCCTAGAGAGGCAGTCTTATGATGATTGTAATGGCATATCTTGTAAACAAATTGATTAATAATAACAACAATCTTCCAATTTATTAAGTTCTTATCAGTTGTGAGATAATGGTGTAACATAATAAATGTCTAAAGAATGATGTTATTCAATGATGCATGTCTTTAGGTTGAGGACCTAGACAATGGGATCATATGGATGTTAAGAGTATATAAATTCTTGTTATGTCCCTAGTCAGTTGTTATTATGGAAGGCTGAAGGATAACAATAACACATAAGACTAGAGTGTGTGTTGGTTAATGATAAAATATCATTAAGTCATGATATGTGATATCAAACCAAACACATAGATACTTGTTAGAGAACACTATATCAGACAAACCCACCTTGAGAGTGAGACATGGAAACCATGATCGGTAGTTAGAATCATCACTCATAGTGATGGCGGTGATTGTTATTCTTAGATCTAAATTCACTACCCATTACATGTTGTTTGATGTACTTTGACATCATCCACCATGTTCTTGAATAAGGGTTTCCATAAAGGAGGTGATCAGATACATTGTTACACATGAGGATGATTGTGAATGATCTAAGATGGGATTTGTCCCTCCTATAGGAGTATGATATCCTGGCCACTTGACAAGTGAGACTGAGAAATGCTAGCCATGCTCATGTGAGTCAATATGTGATATTGATTTTAAACATATCTCAGATAATCTGCTCTAGTTCAAGGAACATGGATTGAACATTAAAGAGGATGACGATTCCATTCCTCGAGTTCAATCTGGTTATCAATGACAAAGGAACTAAAGGATCACTGTAACACCAATCACAAATTGTTGGTTGAAGTTGTTCTCCAACTTTCTGATTACTTGGGTAGCAATGATGTCTTGATAGATGCCACACAATGCTTGTGGTCTCATAAATTAGTTTTAGACATTCACTACAATGTAACTTGGAACCTATAGGGTCACACACATAGGATACACCTGGAATAGGAGTTTATTCATAAATGTAGTTTAAATTTGATTACTAAAGTGTTAGCTATTCAAATTAAACAAAAATGGTTGAAAGTTGTCTGACTGAACTATGAACTGACTAGTTCAAGTGTTGAACCGATCGATTCTAATGTTTGAACAATTTGAACCAAAATTGGCAATCAAAACCCTAAAATGATAAGTTCAACAAGTGAACTGATCAGATCATATATGTGAATGGACCAGTTCAGGTTGTGAATCGATGGTTTGATTGATCAATTCAATTTAATCAAGGATTGATGTATCAAATATTAATTGTCAATACAATTGTGACTGGGAAACATGATGAAACGACTGGTTCAAGTGTTGAATCAATCGACTCACATGTGAAATGATCAGTTCATCTTTGAACCGACCAGTTCATGGTTCACAAGGTCTAAAATTCATGAAATTCTATCTCTTCGACTCCCATTCATACTAGAAATCCTAACCCTGACCCTCCTATAAATAGAGGGGTAATTGAGTCTTTATTGAGAGATACAAAAATAAACTCTGACAATTGTTGTCTTCTCACCATTTTGGTAACGTGATAACCCAAGCAAGTCATACATGTCAAAGGGAGGGATATCAAGGGAGAGATAATTGGAAGAGCAAGTCGGCACTAGCACGTTGACTAGAAGGACAACTCCTTTTTTCATTCATCTAAAATGATAAGAGTTCCCAGTGGTCTGTGTGAACTACTATAGATGCAAGGAGGCCGTTGCCACCTTCTAGGAGGATGAAGTCAACTGCCATCCATAGTGATCAACTAGGAGGCCATTGCTAACACCGTCCATGTGCAACTAGAAGAAAGACACACACTACGACAGTGGATAACCACTGGACTTACTCGAAGACCAGGTATAAACCTTGCAACCCTCCTTCCCATTACATAGTTGTTGACACAATCTACTATTTAAAGGGGAATATGGCAATTAAATTTGTATTTTTGTTGTTGTATCTGATGCCATATTTCCCTACAATGATATAAGAGCCACACCATTTTACTGTGTTTTAGGATTTCATTGATATGATCAGATTTTGGTTTTCATCATTTATTTATTACATGTGATGCAAATATTTAAATGATTATTGTACATATCTAATTAATGACTAAATTCAATCCTTATATATGATATATGATATATATATATGTATATATATACATATATATATATATATATATATATATATATATATATATATATATATATATATATATATGCAATTTATACATGTCGCCCTGAAATTGGTTTCGATGGTGGATGTTAGAATAGTTATGGCCAATAACCCTAGATTTCTTTGCTATGTTTGATGGTTGTTTATTCCTATTTTATCTTGGTTTGCATACTGAGCCTCTATATTCTCTTCTAAATGTAAAAGTATTAATTCTCTCCTTCCTATGATCCCCTCAAATGTAACTTGAGGTTTCCCTATTCCAATGTAATATGTTTAATATCATTAGGATAGTTTTAATTCCTATTAAGGCAAAGAAGATGCTCAACAATATACAGGAGGATTGAGGAGGCCTGATGACAAGAGGAGCCGAACCGATCAGATGGTGGCCCAAATGTTCGATTGGAGCTGTCATTTGGACTGGAGACCAGACGAGTGATTCGTGAGACCAATCGACTGACTAAGCGTGGCCATGCCAAGAGTGGTGCATTGTCCATCTCATGGAAGTGTGATGGTAGTCATGTGGTCTTGATGACAGGAGGAGCCGAACCGATCAGTTGGTGGCCCAACCGATCGACATGATCTATCATTTGGACTAGAGACCAGACGAGCGATCCATTAGACAAACCGACCGACTAAGTGTGGCCACACCAAGAGTGGTGTACTGTCCATCTTATGGAAGTGTGATGGTAGTCATGTAGGCCTGCTAAGTTGGGTGCATCACCATCTTGTTGGCTCTTGGCTCATACTTAACTAGGTGATCTTAACGATATTAAGTACCTTGAAGTATGCATATGACTATGCCAAAGAGTTGAACATACTATCTATTCATAATTTGCATAAAATGAAATTGGAAAAAGATGGCTAACTAAATGATTTATTATGGACGTTGGAGTCTGCCTGGTAATAACTCCATTGTTTTGGGTCTTGAATCACTAGACGATTGTACACCGCAATCTTCTGAATTGATATGTGAGGGCTATCAATTTGAACAAAATAGTGGGAGTGTAAATAATTAAAGGTCTAATTTAACATTGCTAAATTTTATTATAATCAAATCAAACCAAAAGTATTTTTAAAAATTGCAAATTTTTCTTGTAGAAACATATGCCAAACAAATTGTTGTTAGAATCAGACCTTAATAAGGAAAAACTCAATGGGACAAATTTGATGACTGGTTTTATACTTTGAGAAGGGTTCTCAATGATGAGCATAAGCTCTATGTCTTTTATACTCTAGTGCCAGAAGAACCTATTCTTGATGCGCCTAGGGCTCTGGTGGATACTTATTGGAAACATACCAATGATGCCTTAGACATTAAACACCTTATGTTATGCTGTATGAACTTGAGTTGCATAAAAAATGTGAAGTCATGGGGATTCTTGATATGGTAACACATCTTAAGAACATGAACCATAATCATGCAAAGCAAGAAAGGTACAATGTCTCAAAAGCATTGTTTGAGTGCAAGATGACAGAAGGAGATCTAGTAGAGATGCATGTGCTCAATATGATTGACATGTAGAACATTTAGAGGAATCGGGATTCTCTTTGAGTCTGATTCTACGATCATTTCCTAAATCATATAGCCAATTTATTTAGTGTTACTTCTTGAATAACATGGCCAGACCACTGTCAGAATTGCTTGGTTTGTTGATCAATGCCAAAGCATGAATGAAGAAGGACAAATCATGATGATGATTAGTGAAGAGGAGTCCAAGGATGACAACAAGGCCAAGAAGAGTTCTTAGGATAAGCATAAATCCAAATCTTTATCACTCAAAATAATAAGGAAGAAAATTGCAACAAGAATCTATCCTGTGTACTGAAAGGGATTCAGGAAGATGAAGTTGGGGATAGAGATCTACACTTGAAGTATATATAAATTTGTCTACTTATTCATCTTGTGTACTAGATATTGGATATGGGTATCACATATGTTTGAATATGTAGGATCTTAAAAGAAGAAATCCTTTACAAAAGGGAGAGGTTGAACTGCGTGTCAAAAATGGAGCAAGAGTTGTTGCCACTACAGTTGGAACCTATAATATATCGCAGCCCACAGGGCTTGTCATAGAGTCAATGAACTGGTGTTTTGTACATGCTATAAATAGAAACATTATTTCTATATCTTGTATGCACAAGGATAGATATGAATTTCATATAATGAATGGTCAAAAATCTATTTCAAATGATGATATCTTTTTATTGCAGTGCCCCAATGTCTTATGGCCTTTATTTGCTGGATATAAAGACATATGTTTATAACGTAAATACCAAAAGATTAAAACTCCATAACTCAAACAAAAAATATCTTTGGCATTGTCTTCTAGGGTACAGAATCAAATATCTAGACTCCATAAAATGGTTATCTAGACTCTTTTGATTTTGAATCAATAGAAACACGTGTCTTATTTTTTGGGCAAGATGACAAAGACTCCCTTCACTATAATTAGTGAGAGGGCTAGAGATATATTGGGACTCATACATACTGATGTATGCATCCCTTTTAGAACAAATGATAGAGGTGGTTAACACTACTTCATTACCTTTACTGATGACTTTTGTAGGTATGGTTCTATTTACCGGATGAAGCATAAGTTAGGAACGCTTAAAAAGTTTAAGGATTTCATGAATGAAGTATAGATCCAACTAGGTAAAAGCATTAAGGCACTTTGTTCTGATCGAGGTGGAGAATACTTATGCCAATAGTTTGAGTACCTTCTGTGAGACCATGGTATCGTATAACAAAAGACTCCTCCCAGAACACCACAACATAATGGTGTATCAGAAAGAAAGAATCACAAATGGCTAGATATGGTGAAATTGATGATGAGTTTAGTTTATGTTCCGAATTCCTTTTGAGGTTATGCTCTAGAAATCACCATGTTTACACTAAATCGTGTACCATCTAAATTGGTTCAAAAGACACCATATCAGATATAGTATGGGAAGCGTCCCAATGTGTCTTGTATGAAGATTTGGGGTTGTGAAGCTTATGTGAGAAAGCAGTTTCCCAAAAAGCTTGTAACCAAATTGGATAAATGTTGTTTTGTTGGATATCATAAGGGAACCAAAGGATACTAGTTTTATACTCCATCCTGACAACAAGGTGTTTTTTTAGGGATGCTATATTCCTAGAAAAGGAATTCATTTCCAAATGAATCAGTGGGAGGAAAGTATAACTTGAAGAAGTTTGAGACCAACAAGAAAGCATTGAACCTATAGATGTACAAGAGGAATAAGAGAGTCACAAACCATTGTTGAATCTAAAATTCCTCATGAAACACATGAACCTTACAGATCTAGTAGGACACCCCTTGATCCAGATATATTTGGTTATCTAGTGACTCAAAAAGGTGATAAGTCGGCCATTGATGATGACCCAACTACCCACCTAGAAGTTGTTAATGGACCATAGTCTGAGAAATGTCTTAAGGCTATGAGATCTGAATTGGAATCCATGTACTTGAACAAGGTATGGACCATGGTGGATCCACCTGAAGGGGTAAAACTCATAGGGTGCAAATGGAGAACTCAAGTAGAGATCGATCTAGGAGATCTATAGGTCAAACATCCTATATTTTAGGAATAAAGATCTATAGAGATCAATCTAGAAGGCTTCCTGTTCTAAGACAGAGCACATACATTAACAAAGTGTTGAAGAGGTTCAACATGGAGAACTCAAATAGAGGAAACTTACTCATGTCTGATGGTGTTAGTATCTCTAGAGCTCAATGTCCCAGTTCTTGTGAAGAATAGGAGCGCATGAGTAATATTCCATATGCATATTGTAATACCCCACCTTTTTAATATACAAGATAAATATGCAAAAGATTTCATCTCGAAGGGGTATGTCACATTAATATGATCATAACAAATAAAATGCATAACCCACCACTGAGATTCATACATTGTTCTTTGAATAGGAAACTATAGTTGAGTTCTATAAAATGTCTAAATGTGGAAAACTAAACATGAAAGTAAACATATCTATGTGATTGGATCGCCTAGTATCATTGGCACCCCACCAGTTAGCTCTTAAATGTATTCTAGTATGTGCTTGCTCCTTTTAAGTCCTTAATTTCTCCAACTCCTACAGACATCACATCCCCAATCATGCAAAAGGGGAAAACAACACATCAGTAAATGGTACTGGCACATTATAATATGAACAAAGTAAAGTATACTAGACATGTAAGAAAACATGACATGGATTAACTATAAGAAATTTTGAATCATTATCAACATGAAGAATTTAATAGTAAATGTTTTCATCTCTCTATGATGCCCCCTTAGGAGCACATGATTGCTAGGAAAGCCCTTGACAACCCCTTGAGGTCCATGATTCGGGAGCATATGAAGACTTATTCAATTCCAACTAACTTGATCATTAACATTAACATTAACATGATCCTTGAACTTAACATGATGGGATTTCTCCCTCTTGAACTTGAACATAAAATTTCATGAGTCATTATCCATAATTAGTGAACATTATAACCATAGGACATAGCATGTAACAATCATCAAGCAGTGATATACAATGATCATGATTAAAACATTTAAATCTTGAAAATAATGATGTCTACTTTATACTTAACATGCAAACAACCATAAATACTTATGCTCAGCAACATGACCCATTTACCTTGGTGCAAAGAAGATCTTAATATGGTCTCTCTTCAATCTTGATCAAATCCTAGGTCAAATGTCCTCTTATCTTGATTAGGTTCTAAACACCTATTCATAATTATTAAACATCATAAATCAATACCTTGTATTGATCCTAGGTTGAATTAGAATAGATTAGGGTTTGAGTGCATTAGGGTTAGGCTTATGGATCAATATCATTAAATTATGAAAAACTTGGTCGAATTAGATCACATTAATCATATGTCGTACCTCAATTATAGTTCCATGAGTCAAGTTAGGGTTTCAAATAAAACATCAGAATGAAAAGGAAAACCATGCCTTGAAAACCCAAAAATTAGATTCTAATCAATAAACCCTTTCCAAAGACTATTTATACAAATTTTCTTACAAAACATTGATTTAATATGAATTTCCAATGGATTGATTAATATAAAATAGAGAAAAAGCCATGTGTGCTTCATTATCCAAATCCAGTGGGTCAACTCTGAGTTGGACCAATAAGGATTGGCAAACTCAACAAGGAGACTCACCCTTTGGTTCAACAATCAAAGAAAGATGAGGCAAAGTACAATCCCTTAACTACCTTTGTTACATTAATCTTTGATTGAAATCATGGGGATACCCAGTTCTTTTCTAGACCTGGGATCTTCTCCTTTCGTGTCATGGCATGTGGTGTGAATCTAGAAGGAAAACACCCTGATCAACCTTTACAGAGGTGATCTGAATTCAAGAAATAACCTTCACTGAAGGTTTCTCCATGCCCATACGAACTCAACAAGCTGAAGGTCAAGCTCGCGGGTGTACTGGAGCACTAAGACCCATGTTACAGCCATGGTGATGGTCGACTCTAGCTGGGGGAAGGGAGGTGATGGTGGGGCTAATGGGATAACCATGGTGCAACTTGCGTCATTATGCCTTGAAGAAACTTCAAGCCACAAACGTGAGTGTAAAAGACCTTTGTGGTCAAAGCATTCGTCGGAAAAAAAC
The DNA here is from genome assembly GCA_963693085.1 of Alisma plantago-aquatica. Classification (NCBI taxonomy): domain Eukaryota; kingdom Viridiplantae; phylum Streptophyta; class Magnoliopsida; order Alismatales; family Alismataceae; genus Alisma; species Alisma plantago-aquatica. Next base: position 25,301,410 of record OY856415.1, read on the forward strand.
TAGAAAACCAGGGAGTACGACGGAGATCCAAAATCAAAGAAAATGACTTGAAACATATAAGATATGATCAGAAAATGTTTGTGGAGTCAAGGATAAGCTAACTAAACCATCTCCAAGGTTGCAGGCATACTAAAGCACCATGGCGACTAATGCCAGGGGAATCCTACTGCGATCTATAGCATATGATGCCTCAGGGCAAGGCTCGACAAACTGGTGATAATCGAACATCGAGTAGGGGTCATAGATGCTTACCTACAATGAAATTCATCTGAAATGGCCGAAGCTTTGAACATTGGGTCATTGTCATTGGAGAGGGAGGCTGAGTAGGAAGGGTTCTAGATGCTGTTAGAGAGTGAATTAAGTGGGGACAGTAGTACAAAAATGATATATAACACCACATTTGATGGCATCGATTGCATATAAAAAACCGATGCCAACATATAACGACGTCAGCTAAGTAATAAAATCATCACCATATGTGAAGACTGGTTGATTTAGAAAATACATGAGTACCACTTTTACTTTAACATCAATTTCTTTTCAAAGGAACCGATATCTCAAATTACCCACAAAATACAATTTTCCACGGAAAAACATTTGCCTTTAAAATTTTCAATACAACGTTGGTTGTTCCAAAACTGACGACACATATTTTGCGCCATGTCCCTAAGAAAAATTTATCCCTCATTTGTCGTCAGTTGTTGCAAAAAACTGACGACTAATCACCCTTTGTCAGACAAAAAATATCCTCTCATTAGTCATCGGTTTTTGACAAAGAACGGATGACTAGGTGTTTTCACACCTTTTCCTTGTAAAAATATTTTCCCCCCAATTTGCTTCTTCAGCATCAATTTTTATTGGTAAACCGACAACTACGGTCCTAACACAAGAACAAATTTTTTGTTTTGATATATGAATATACATCAGTTGTTATATCTAGAAATTGACCACTAAAACCCTAATTGTGTGCAACTTTTTTTGTTTAAATTTGCACTTAGTTGTCAGTTTTTCAAATATGATTGATGCCTATTGGTATTAGGTGTCGGTTTTTGGAAAAAATTGACAACTATAGGTAACTTCATAGCACCCACGTGAAACAGACTCTTCCTCATTCTCTATTTCATCGTCATTTCACTAGGTCTGGTGATTTCATTGCCGCTCGCCACCACCAATATCTGTCATCCTCCACTCTTTGTTGGGCTTCCTCACCGCCGTCGTTGCCATGCTGTTGGGCTTCCTCTCCATCGCCGCTGTTGAGGAGCTACTGAGCTGCATGCACTACCTCTCCCATTTCCTCCCTCCCACCGACCTATTGAACTGCGCCACCACCGCTTTGTAAGATTAGGCATCTATTGCTTCTGCCGCCACCACACCGTTGGGCTTCCTCAATGCCGTCGCTTCTGAGGCCGGAGCTAGTGAGCTACACCACCGCTCCCATTGCCTCCCTCCCATCGACCTTGGGCTACTTCCCCTACTGCTAGGTAAGAGATTCCCTTACACAATTTATTTCTTTTTCTTTAATGTGCAACTTGTTGTGTATCAAATTAGATCAGTTTAGGTGTATATGTCCCTACACATAATAAATGTAATGATTAAGTAATAAGAAAATGCATCCTTAAATCTTGTAAATGTGTCATGGATTGTGAAATTTCATGATTTTGGAGTTTTTTGTAGTATATCTTTTATATTTATAAGGATGCATTATGAAATAGTGGACATGTTGATCTTTTAGAGCCTTGAACTTCAATCAATAAATATAATTCTTTTTGTTTTAATGGATTAATAATTGGAGGTAGGTGAGATCTTACTCCTATATATGATGGAAATATGAAATGATTGATGTTTTTCGGATCTTGGCTAGGAACTTTTGTCATAAGTTGGATCACAATTATTATTAGGTGGATTACTTGAGGACAAGAAAAATCTTATTTTACTCCAAGTGTAAGTTTGTTATGTGATATGATGAAGACTAGAAGTATCTATGTTACAACCCCAATTTTTGGTTCATTTGGAGAGAAATGTAATTTCTCATATTAAAGATATTGGAACAAATAATGATATAATATGTTTTGAATAAATGGATTTCGTTTACAATAGCCTTGATGATTGTGTTGTGGGCTTTATTGGCTATTGGGCCCAATAACAAGGAAATTCAATTAATTAATGAATAATTGAGAATTTGAGAAAAGAAAGGTGTGGAAACCTCTAGAAGGAAAAATAATATAATCCAAAGGTGGATTTTGTTCCTCTTCGGTTCCTTGGGTCCCAAGGAATCCTAAGGAGTAAAGCAAATGCAACAAGAAAGGAAAAGATCAATTAAGTATTTCATTATGAAGAAAGATATTGAAAACAATGGTAAAATGTGGAAAATAAGTGGAAAGGAGTTTAATTCAGTTATCCTTGGTGGAATTTCATATCCCAAGGATTTATAATGTTAAAAGGAACTCCCATAAGGAAAATAGAAGAGAGATAAAGAGAAATCCTCAAAAAGAGAGATTTTAATAAAGAAAAAGTAAGATAATAAGAAAAAGTATGAAAGATAAGGAAAGAGGCTAAAGAATTATTTCCAAGATGGTATTTTGAGCCAATAAGGTTCCTTGAGGATCAAGGAATTCAAAATAATAATTTAATGGCCAAGAAAGAGGAAATACCAAATTAATTGGGCTTAATTTAAAAGACATCTTGCTTATAAAGGAAATACCCTCTTCCTTTAGAATTTGGGTTTCAAATTTAATATGTGAGTAGACAATGCCAAGACAGAGTTTCCTCTAAATTTTGAGTGAAAAATATTAAACGAGGAGAGAGATATGAATTTCACAAGTTTCCTTTGTTAAATACATATTTTCCTTGGTTTTTAAGAAATTAGAAACGAGGGGACAATACCAGCCGCCAGATCCCCCGCATGGTCCATAGGACCACAAATCCAATGGTGGATGTACATCATCCACCTTGAATCCCAGAAGGAAAGGAAGAAGGGGAAACTGAGGATTTCTAATCCTTTTTTTCTCGAGGCATACGATACCAACTAGGAATCTGAGACTACAAGGGTCTCTAGGATATGATTCCGCACCCAATGAACCTAGCTTTGAGGGTGTTTCACATACTATAGAAAGAACACCCCTTTTGGGTAGAAAGTAGGTGTGGTGGAAAGATGGGGGAACCCTAGAAGAACCCCCTAAAGCCTATAAATAGAACACCTATAGACTCCTCACACCTTTGCGAGCACAATCAGCCACTTAGGTTGTTCTCTCAGGTACTAGATTCGTGGATTGTATATGCTCCGGTGAGCTCAGGAAGTGGCACCACCACGTAGGCTTATGTTGGGTTAAGAAAGAAACGAAGTGCAACTCCCCTTCGATCTATTTCCATCGTGGACCCAGGGCGCAGATTGACATCCCTAGTCATCCACTGCTTCAAAGGAGCTGCTAGTGGGCGTGAGCATCACATGCCGCATGATCTTTCTTGGACAAATATGATCGAGGATCCAACGGCTCCTATTTTATCAAAAATATCAAGGTAACTCACCTCTGTGAACAATATTCAAGAAAAGTGTGGGATCTTGTTTAATTCATTAAAAATCATTCCTTTGGTCTAAAAATACGAGTAGGTACTGCTTTTTGATCAGAAAAATATGAGGGATACATAAAAAATTGTAAGGAAGCCTAAATCAGTATACTTTTGTAAAAGTGTATATTTTTAATGGAAAAATATTTTATTTTTGGTTAGAAACCCTAATTGTTGATCAAGAATAGATTTAATCTTGCAAGTGTATAAATTCAAGCATTATTAACTGGTTTAATGATATAGATGGATTTTAACCTATTTTGAAAAGGGATTTCCAAGAATAAGGGTTTTAAACCTAATTTTGTCATTAATACCCTTAGAAACCCTAAGTGAGGGAAAGGGGAAGAAAAGATATAATTAATTCGGAAATTAGGGTTTTGTGGTCCAAACTTGATCTTAAGATCTTAATGGAGAATAAATGAGATAATTAGGGTTTGATGGATATTTTGATAAAAATAAAGTAAAAGTGGTAAAAAGGAAGTGAAACCCTAATTACAGTCAAAACCCTAAAAGGGCTATTAACCCTAGGGCACGATTAGGCCTATTAGACTTGAATACCATGATCCATGATAGAAAAATATTGGATGTATATTTTAGGACTGAATTGTGCTTGCTTGCTCGATTCTGGATTACTTGATTGTTTGGATTAATTCTGTAGTTAAGACATCTTGACAGATATGTGGTTAATTATGAATAACCGCCTTAGTTTCCCGAGGATTTTCCAGATGGTTAATCTCATTGAATGCAAATTATCAGTTTGAATGTTCATACTTGCAAATCATAAAGTCACTATGATTATCACATTAATAATAGAAGTATGTATTCTCACACCTACATGCCACCCTGATGGATGATGCCAAAGGTCAGGCCCAGATGGATAGACTAATGGGCACCCTGAGTGGTGACCCCAGGCACCATGCTCGTGAATGAGAAGGTGGCCTATGATATTGCATGACTAGAGGGAAACATGAGTGGTGACCCCAGGCACCAAGCTCAGGATTGAGAAGGTGGCCTTAAGTCATTGGAAAAAGAAACCCTAAGGTGGGTATGCCAGGGTTAGGGAAAAAGCGGTGGAGAATGTCATACAGAAAAGCATAAATTGTTTTGTTAATTAAATTGATTGTGATAATTAGATTGTTATCCATATGTGCAAACTTTTGGTTGTCCCCACATACCGGCATATTCTGTTATGCTGACTGAAGTTTTATTTGTCAGCATTTTAGGTACAATCCTGAAATGAACAAACAGTAAAGTGACACATTGTGAAATTAAGAAATAAAGTATAAGGAGGATTAGATAGATTAATTCAAGCTCTGGATAGATAGATTTCTAGAGTTTTTCAAAGGTAAGTAAAGTTTTAATTTTATACCCAATTCGAGTTTAGTTAGTAGAATTTCATAATTATTATTGATTATTTGTCGAACCTTTGATCCTATTAATTGAATAACGGCTCTGTACTTCGTGTCTCCCTTAATTGGGGGTTACCGGGAGGCAGGGTCATTACAATTGGTATCAGAGCGTAGGTTCCTCATTTAATCTTTAATAATTATTAAATTTTACAAATTCCATAGAACTGAGGGAGTTATTAGAGGATTGTCCGAAAGACTGAGGTGTCTAGAAAAGGATCACGTCCGGGGGCTGGCAATATTTTCCTCCGCACCGCTAGTCAGAATACGAGGACTCCCAGATTGTGTGACTTCCTGGCCGATGTCTTAGGATATGACTCGAAATAAGATACCATTAGGACTCTCTCATCTTGTTCATCCCTTCTCAACTTAAATTTTGTTAAGGACCTTAAGGATTAGGGTTTTCTCTCTTTTCCTCACCCTCTCAAGGTATGGGTAAGGTTGATAAGGTTTAAGGAATCCTCCACCAAATTAATGAAAAGCATGTAAATAAGATGTCATGGACATAAGCTTAATAGAGTAAGCATAAACTAAAGAATAAATACATGCTTAGGTCGTATGACATGAGTTGTCATTGCCCTCAGGAGAGACCTGAGGCTAGACCTTCTTATCTAGAGGATGAGTAGAGAGAGTTAGTCTTAGAGGTAGAGATCTCCATTACAAGTAGAGACCTGGCACATCCTCTGAGGATGATGCGAACCCTAACCCTAAGTGGAGGTTAGAGAGAGAGATGACATGATGAGTTAGATGTCGTGGTATACCAGGTGTTTGGATAGACATGCCTTGGATGCCATATGATCCACGAGAGGTTGATGACCGAGTACCTTTGGCAACCCAACCCTGGGAAGGGTCGTGCATGTTTGAGCGAAGGATAGCTCCTTCATGGACGAGGTTAGAGAAGAACCTATAGAAACCTTATGGGCTATTGCAAGTAGGATATAGCTTGCACCTAGAGTACTTCAGTAGTATGAGCAGTAAGTTAAAACTGAGGCCAGAAGGAAATGATGGATGGCTTATGAGATAAGCATAAGGGGCTATGGATAATCATGAGTAAACATAAGGTTGAGCATAGGATTCAACCACATAGAGGTATGCCTATGAGCTTGATCCTTCATAGAGAGAGGACCTCTAGTAGTGTGGCTGGGTGTGGAGTTAGCTCTAGAGAGAGAAAGCATGACCCCAACAAGGAGGTTGGAAGCCTAAAACCCTGAGATATGAGGAACAATGGGAAGGTGAGGATGATGCGACCGAAGTAGATGATAGTGGTTGCCTTATGCTTGACCCCTGGAGGCGGATGATATCTTGGTTGCCTTTAGAGGAACCAAACCCTAGAGAAAGGATGATGCTTCTGGTACCTATGTGCCTATGGTATAAGTGGTTACCTACTGAGATGAGACAAAGAGTGCCTTAGACCCTGAGGAGGTTTAAGTAACTAGTTGTGAGGCTTTATATCTAGTTGGTTGTCCTTGAGGAGGACTCAACTTTGAGTTGTTGCTCATATAAAAGGATCATGGGAGTACATGACATACCTTGGACATGCTTGATTCATGGTTAAGAGATTGAGCATGCAGTGGATATCCAAAGGTGAACCTAGGGTTCCTAGACCTAAGAGGGGAAGCAGTGTATCCGATGCTGATGATGAGATTTGAGTCTCTATAGTTTCGAGCATGGTACTCCTCATGTGTAGAGGTAAAGGAAACCCCTTAAGTTAAGGGTATGCTTGATGAACCCCTCACAACTAAGTTGATCTAATGTTGAGGATGAGAACAAGTGTGACCTAGCATGGTTTTGTAGGTGTGTACTTGTGCCTTAGTAGCTTGCTAGGGCTAAGCATGCTCATGTGGATGCAGACCCTAAACATAAGGATGCTTGTGACCTTTGCTACCAAGGTGTAGTTTCCTCCCATCATGGGAGAGGGACCCCTTGGTAGGGCGTTTACCAGTTTTGTTGGTTTTGAGGTAACCTAAAGAGGTTTCATAGGATCTTGAGAAGCTAAGTGGAAAGCACATGGCACAAGAATGAACCTGCAGACCCATAGATTACCATCTCTTAGTTCATGTGGATGTGTTACCATAGAGGTAACCGGTATGGGGCCTGCCCAAGGAAGGCAAGTCGCCATGACCCCTGTGAAAGGATGAAAAACAACCCATGAATGCAGAAAGAGATGATGAAGGCTTGGGTAAGGTTCTATGTTGGACATGTACTGCAATGGAATCCTAAGTCAATCCTAGGGCCAGATAGGGATAAGACCGATGAAAGTAGGATTTGCCTATTTCCCTAGTTGCACATGACCATAGGGTCGGGAGGTACCAGCTATCATTGTCTGAGGGCCCTGGGTTAGGATATTGATCACTTTCATGAACTCATGGGATCCAAAGGGTAGATGAGTAGGGCACTCTTTGGATGCATAGGGGAAAAGGGATGACCCCAAAAGTGTTGGCACCCTATAGACCTAGAGGAGATGACCAAGGATTGTGTGGTGACCCAAGTAGGTTCCATATCAGTTTTCCATGGAAGTAACTTCGATATCAAGATGATTGTGAAGTAGAGACATATGTGGCACGTTTCAACTTAGATTTGAAAGTGTACTAGCAAGGTGGGTTGTACCATCTCTACTCTTGGAATAGGAAGAACTCTATATTTAGACTGCAGCCAAATGTTTATTTCCTCTTGTTATGAGAGTGAGAGATAGGACAATACACATGCTATACACCAAGGATAAAGATGATGTGAGTTGGAACGTTGCTACAAGGTATGAGGATAAAGATGATAACATACCCTGGTGGAGTAAACAATACATGGATGGTTTACAAATAGTAATAGAGATAAGGATGCTTTCAACAGAAGCTATGTGGAACTTACAAGTTATACCAGGTTGAGTTTGATCACCATGAGGATGAGCTCAAAGATTCTTGTTGAAGACAAACGTAAAGTTTGAGATGAGATGATAAGTAGAACACTTGGAGGTGTATGTCTTCATCATTACCTAACACCTAAGGATATGAAGTGGTAATAGATTCTCTAGCTAGAAGAGGTTGTTAGGTTAACCTAAGTTTGGATAAAAGAGACATCTTTGGGATAATGAAATCTATTGATCAAGTTAATGGATGTTTGGTTAGCCAGCCTAGTCCTTGATGTGGTAGAAGGATGGTTGTAGAACCTCAGATACACTTCATTGGAAAGGAAGGTGATGAAACCCTGATTAGAGTGGTTTGGGGTTTCTGTGGAATCAACCTTGAAGAATCATGACATACAGGAGATCATGATTTTAAGTTCATCATACAGTGTGGTACTATGAAGATAGTAAGTGACAATAGTACTTTGGATACCAAAGATGAAGTTGCATGTAATATGTGTCCATACAAGCCAGGAGGTGAAGGACAAACACTAGCAACCCATTGCATGGATATAAAGTATAAAGAGTCCCCGAGTGGGAATGGGAGTTCATCACTATGGATGTTGTGGTAAGTCTCCCGTAGACCAAGGAGGGTCAAATGCAAAATGGGTTATGGTAGATCACCTTACCTAGATGAGATGAGAAAGAAAGAGTATTGTCAAGGGACAGATCGGGTTGAGCTACATGTGAGAGAGATGGTTCAACTACACCATGATACGAGTTCAAAAGTTCTTGAGTATGACCTAAAGGTTCACTTTCATAAGGTTGAAGTAGGTACATGAAGAACTCGGTGTCAGTATCACCTATCACCCCTAACTAATGGTTAGTATGATCCATACTAGACGGTATGATGAGAGCACGTGTGCTTGTTCAGGGTGATACAAAGAGACAGTTCTTAAGATGTGATGTTAACCACCATAGCCTTTATCGGGATGCAAGAAGTTCTATAAGGAGGTTGTGTCGGTCACCACTTCATTAATATGATGATGGTGAAGGAGGCCTCGCGAAAGTCAGAAAAGAACCACAGTGTCTGCAGATGAAGTCGCTTTGATCGTGCAATGGCTGAGAGAGAGAGCCCAGAGGCGACATGAGTCGTGAGCTGATGCAAAGTAGACTGACATGCAGTTCACTGTGGGAGAATATGTGATGTGAAAATCCAACCCCTCTAAGGTACAGCTGAGAAAGCTGAGTCCCCGATATATGGGTCCATTTGAGATGGATTTGTGGAGATGGTTGTGTTTAGCCTTGCTCCTCTGGATAACATGATGTGTAATGTGTTTCATGAGTCTGATCTAGAGCACTATGTGAGATACTCAAGCCATATGCTGAGCCCTGAACCTATTCGACTTTATGAGAGGCTGAAATGTCCTGAGTCACCTTTGAGGGTACGATATACTAAGGTAAGAAAGAATACATATGGAAGAAGAATATGAGATGATGAAGGTTCTTGGGAAGCACCATGGAAAGAGTGAAGCCACATGGGAGCCCTGATGGACATAAGAAAGACTTATCCTGTTTGTTTGCTTGCTTGATGGAATTTTGAGGACAAAATTCTTATAAGAGGGGAAGGATGTTACAACCCCAATGTTTCGTTCATTTGGAGAGAAATGTAATTTCTCATATTAAAGATATTGGAACAAATAATGATATAATTTGTTTTGAATAAATGGATTTTGTTTACAACAGCCTTGATGATTGTGTTGTGGGCTTTATTGGCTATTGGGCCCAATAACAAGGAAATTCAATTAATTAATGAATAATTCAGAATTTGAGAAAAGAAAGGTGTGGAAACCTCTAGAAGGAAAAATAATATAATCCAAAGGTGGATTTCATGCCTCTTGGGTTCCTTGGGTCCCAAGGAATCCAAAGGAGGAAAGAAAATGCAACAAGAAAGGAAAATATCAATTAAGTATTTCATTATGAAGAAAGATATTGAAAACAATGGTAAAATGTGGAAAATAAATGGAAAGGAGTTTAATTGAGTTATCCATGGTGGAATTTCGTATCGCAAGGATTTCTAACGTGAAAAGGAACTCCCATAAGGAAAACAGAAGAGAGATAAAGAGAAATCCTCAAAAAGAGATATTTTAATAAAGAAAAACTAAGATAATAAGAAAAAGGATGAAAGATAAGGAAAGAAGCTAAAGAATTATTTCCAAGATGGTATTTTGAGCCATTAAGGTTCCTTGAGGATCAAGGAATTCAAAATAATAATTTAATGGCCAAGAAAGAGGAAATACCAAATTAATTGGGCTTAATTTAAAAGATAACTTGCTTATAAAGGAAATACCCTCTTCCTTTAGAATTTGGGTTTCAAATTTAATATGTGAGTAGATAATGCCAAGAAAGAGTTTCCTCTAAATTTTGAGTGAAAAATATTAAACGAGGAGAGATATATGAATTTCACAAGTTTCCTTTGTTAAATACATATTTCCCTTGGTTTTTAAGAAATTAGAAACGAGGGGACAATACCAGCTGTCAGATCCCCCGCGTGGTCCAGAGGACCACAGATCTGATGGTGGATGTACATCATCCACCTCGAATCCCAGAAGCAAAGGAAGAAGGGGAAACTGAGTATTTCTAATCCTTTTTTTCTCGAGGCATACGATACCAACTAGGAATCTGAGACCACAAGGGTCTCTGGGATATGATTCTGCACCCAATGAACCTAGCTTTGAGGGTGTTTCACGTACTATAGAAAGAACGCCCCTTTTGGGCAGAAAGCAGGTGTGGCGACAAGATGGGGGAACCCTAGAAGAACCCCCTAAAGCCTATAAATAGCACACCTATAGACTCCTCACACCTTTGCGAGCACAATCGGCCACTTAGGTTGTTCTCTCGGGTACTGGATTCGTGGATTGTATATGCTCTTGTGAGCCTAGGCTGCGGCGCCGCCACGTAGCCTTCTGTTGGGTTAAGAAAGAAATGAAGTGCAACTCCCCTTCGATCTATTTCCATCGTGGACCCAGGGCGCAGATCGATGGCCGTGGTCATCCGCGGCATCAAAGGAGCTACTAGTGGGCGTGAGCATCGCAGGCCGCATGATCTTGCTCTGTCAAATATGATCGAGGATCCAACGACTCCTATTTTATCGAAAATATCAAGGTAACTCGCCTCTCTGAACAATATTCAAGAAAAGTGTGGGATCTTATTTAATTCATTAAAATCATTCCTTTGGCTGAAAAATACCAGTAGGTAGTGCTTTTTTATCAGAAAAATATGAGGGATACATTAAAAATGGTCCGGAAGCCTAAATTACTATACTTTTGTAAAAGTGTATATTTTTAATGGAAAAAGAGTTAATTTGTGGTTAGAAACCCTAATTGTTGATCAAGAATAGATTTAATCTTGCAAGTGTATAAATTCGAGCATTATTAACTGGTTTAATGATATAGATGGATTTTAACCTATTTTAAAAAGAGATTTGCAAGAATTAGGGGTTTAAACCTAATTTTGTCATTAATACCCTTAGAAACCCTAAGTGTGGGAAAGGGGAAGAAAAGATATAATTAATTCAAAAATTAGGGTTTTGTGGTCCAAACCTGATCTTAAGATCTTAATGGAGAATAAATGAGATAATTAGGGTTTAATGGATATTTTGATAAAAATAAAGTAAAAGTGGTAAAAAGGAAGTGAAACCGTAATTACGGTCAAAACCCTAAAAGGGTTATTAACCCTAGGGCACGATTAGGTCTATTAGAATTGAATACCATGATCTATGATAGAAAAATATTGGATGTATATTTCAGGATTGAATTGTGCTTGCTTGCTCGATTCTGGATTACTTGATTGTTTGGATTAATTCTGCAGTTAAGATAGCTTGACAGGTATGTGGTTAATTATGAATAACCGCCCTAGTTTCCTGAGGATTTTCCAGATGGTTAATCTCATTGAATGCAAATTATCAGTTTGGATGTTCATACTTGCAAATCATAAAGTCACTATGATTATCACATTAATAATAGAAGTATGTATTCTCACACCTACATGCCACCCTGATGGATGATGCCAAAGGTCAGGCCCAGATGGGTAGACCAATGGGCACCCTGAGTGGTGACCCCAGGAACCAAGCTCAGGAATGAGAAGGTGGCCTATGATATTGCATGACTAGAGGGCACCATGAGTGGTGACCCCAGGCACCAAGCTCAGGATTGAGAAGGTGGCCTTAAGTCATTGGCAAAAGAAACCCTAAGGTGGGTATGCCAGGGTTAGGGCAAAAGCGGTGGAGAATGTCATACTGAAAAGCATAAACTATTTTGTTAATTAACTTGATTGTGATAATTAGATTGTCATACATATGTTCAAACTTTTGGTTGTCCCCACATATCAGCATATTCTGATATGCTGACCGACATTTTGTTTGTCAGCGTTTTAGGTACAACCCTGAAATGAACAAATAGTAAAGTGACACATTGTGAAATTAAGAAATAAAGTACAAGGAGGATTATATAGATTAATTTAAGCTCTGGATAGATAGATTTCCAATGTTTTTCAAAGGTAAGTAAAGTTTTAATTTTATACCCAATTCCAGTTTAGTTAGTAGAATTTCATAATTATTATTGATTATTTGTCGAACCTTTGATCGTGTTAATTGAATAACGACTCTGTCCTACAGGTCTCCCTTAATTGGGGGTTACCGGGAGGCAGGGTCGTAACAATCTATATGGCTTTTAATTTTGTATGTGATGATTGTTACTACATGTGGTAATACAAGACATGTGGTAGTATAAGCAATCAATGTTGAAATCAATGTTATCAAATATGGTATCTAGGCTAGGGTATGATTCAGATTACCAAATGTTGTTGTTGTAAATCAAATCAAATCAAGGTGCCTAATCTAGTCATGTTAATTAATATTAATGTTTTCTTTCTCTATTGATTATCTAATCCAAATAGAATAATGAATTGAATTAAATGATGTTACATAAAACCTAGGATATGAATGATGAAACTAGGATCGTAGGTATCGGAAATGACAACATACATGTATTTTTTTTGGCTTAGAAACCCGTTTGAGATTTACACATTAGGAGTAAATATTGGATAGTCCCTAGTCTGGGACTATTCTTGAACACTTAATCTCACTTAGAATGTAAGTGTATAATGTATATTCAATTTTCATGATGCTTCGTCAGCACTTCCCTGTTTGTTCTCTAAGTACACATGTTGGTGGGCATTTTCCCATGTACATCTGAGTACTTGGAGAACTGCGGGGAAATGCTGCCAAAATTTTCTAGGAAACCCAGTACACATTATACATTTACAAAACAGATTAGGTGTTCAAGAATGGGATAGGTGGTAGACACATTTATTATAAGACGTACCCGAATTTTTTAACCCTAAACCTAGTCTTTTAACACTAAACCCTAATCTTTAAATCTTTATCCCTATTTCTAAAACAATAAACCCCAATATATCTGTAAATCCTTAACTTAATATGTAATCCCTAAACCCTAATATATACTTGTTTTCTTTTTTATCATAAAATGGACAGATCATGTATGTCCATTCCAAACCGCTGCACCCTAGAGTTTATTGCTAGTCTTGATCAGTTTATTAGATTTGCAGAGGAACATAGGAAACAACCTAGAGATAAGTTCTATTGTCCATGTAGGCATTGTGGTAACAACTTGAAAGTCAACACTGGTGATGAAATCAAAAGTCATGCCATGTGCAATAGCATTGTACAAGGCTATACAGAATGAACTGTCATTGAGAGATTTCAAATCTAAAATCAGTAGATGTCAATAGTAGTACTTGTGTGGAAGAAGAAAATTTCCGCCCATGAAGTAGATGTGAACGAACTGGTTCCAATAGACATTGTTGATGAGATGCTGGATAGTTGCGGGGTAGAGCACACTGATCCACCCTCCATCTTTAGGAACATTGTGAATGATGTTGGGAGACTGTATATGAAGCTTAGCGCTGTGTTGAGATTATATAAGATGAAGGATAACAATAGATGGAGCGACAAAAGCTTCATGTCATTGTTGTCTTTGTTGAAAGAAATTTTTCTCAACCGAAACGAGCTTCCAATCTCAACATACGAGTTAAAGAAATTATTATGCCCAATGGGAATGGAGGCTAAGAAGATACATGCATGCCTAAATGATTATGTATTATTTCAAAAGGACTATGTGGATTTGAAAGATTGTCCAAAATGTGGGGCATCAAGGTATAAAATGATGACTTTGGGGAAGTGCAAAATTGGTTCTCCTACCAAGGTGATATGGTATCTACCTATAATACCATAGCTTCAACACTTGTTTGCCAATATGATAGATGCAAAGAATTTATGGCGGCATGCAGAGGTTAAGAAAAACAATGATGGGATCCTACGATATGTGTCTGATTCTCCACAGTGGAAGAATATTGATTTATTGTGCCCTAAATTTGGTGAAGAAGTCAGAAATCTAAGACTTGGGCTTTGTACCGATGGGACAAATCAATACGGGACATTGAGTAGACAACATAGCACTTGGCTTATAATTACAATCTTCCTCCCTAGTTGTGTATGAAAAATAAGTATGTTATGCTGTCATTGTTGATATCTGGCCCTAAACAACCTAGAAATGATATTGATGTTTATCTTGAACCTCTGATTAGTGACTTAAAGAAACTCTAGGGTGAAGGTGTGATTACCTATGATGCCTTACGTAGAGAGACATTTCATTTGCATGCTATGTTGTTTTGCACTATTAATGACTTTCCAGCATATGGGAATTTGTCTGGATATAGTGTAAAAGGATCCAAAGCATGCCCTATATGTGAAAAGAACATTGATTCAATATGACTAAAATATAGCGGCAAGATTGTATATCTTGGTCATTGAAGGTTTCTTCCAAAACTCCATTCGTACATAAGGTTGCACAAAGTGTTTAATGGATGGAATGAGGAACAGAGTGCGCCTAAACCTATACTAGGGGAGGTTGTTTATGATATAGTAAAAGACTTTGTAAATGTATGTACCATGCCCACACGAAGTGACAAATCTTTATTCAAGAAGAAGTCAATATTTTGGGATCTTCCTTATTGGAGTTCTTTGGCAGTTACGCATTGTATCGATATCATGCCTGTTGAGAAAAATGTCTATGATAGTGTCATTGGTACTCTATTGAATATACCAGGTAAGACTAAATATGGGATCAAATATAGAATGGACCTATGTGAAATGGGAATAAGGACACAATTAATAGAAGTAGTTAGTACTGATCAGAGAACATATTTACCTACTGATTGTTACATGTTGTCTAGAAAGGAGAAGAAAGCTTTTTGTGAGTGCTTGGTTAATGTTAAGGTACCACAGGGTTACTCTTCCAACATCCAAAGATTGGTATCAATAAAAGATATGAAGATGATAGGTCTTAAATCTCATGATTGTCACACTCTAATGCAACAAATATTGCTTGTGGAAATTTGATCTATACTACCGAAGAATGTAAGGTTTGCAATCACCAAACTTTTTCTTCTTCTTCAACAATCTATGCAGCGAAGTTATTGACCCTGAGACTCTTGATAAGTTGTAAAGAGAAGTGGTTGTTACCCTATATCAGCTTGAGATGTATTTTTCTCCTTCATTGTTTGATATCATGCTACATCTTTTTGTCCACTTGACTAGGGAAGTGAAAATATTGGACCAATTTTCTTGCATTGGATGTATCCTTTTGAACGATACATGAGCATTTTTAAAGGTGATGTTCAAAACCATTATCGGCCTAAATGGAGTATTATTGAGGGTTATCTGGCAAGAGAGGCTATGGATTTTTGCAATGAATTTTTGAGTGGTAATGATGCTCCTGTAAATGGCAGGAATATTGAGGAGTATTCTAGCAAAGGGATTTTAGGAGCACGGATGAATGTAATCAATCATGAGCTGTTGGAACAATATCACTTGTATAATTTACACAACATCAACAAAGTGAGTTTTTATAACACAGAACATACCAGTTTCATCAAGAAACAATATCCTCTAGCTAATTCAATGTGGATTTCTAGAGAGAATAACAAGACATTTATTAAGTGGTTTGAAGATAAAGTCTTACATCAACTATCTCAAAGACTAAATATCATTGTGGAAAATATCAAATGCCTCACCTTTAAACCAAAAATGAATGTTATGTATTATAAGGGTTTGACATAAATGGGTTCTCATATTACACAAAGCGTCAGGATGATAAGAACATCATCCAAAATAGCAGGGTCACCCTTCAAGAGTCTACATTGTTTGTTTTCTAGTGCGAAAGATAAGAGTCCACGTGAAGCTAAAATGCCATATTAAGGTGCCATTGAAGACATATGGGAGTTTGACTATGTAGATTTTAGAATTCTGCTCTTTAAGTGTAATTGGGTAGATAACACCAAATGAGTTATAGTGGATGAGTTAGGTTTCACATTAGTAAAATTTAAAAAGATTGATGAGAAGGGTGAGCCATTCATATTGGCATCATAGGTGAAACAAGTATTTTATATTGATGATCCTGATAATAAAAAATGGTCAGTTTTTCTTCATGGTAAAAGACAATTCATTGAAAATCCTATAGATGAAGAAGACTACTATGATAAGTATGATGACTCGAGCCCATTCTCAGTTGGGTTGCCAACACCAAATATTGAAGCTAATGATGACTTATATGTGTGTAGAGAATACACTGAAGGAATGTTAATTGATAAAAGATCTCAATATTAGAGGCATGTTTTTATTTTTTAATAGTTTTATTTTTTTAATGTTAAAATGGTGTGAACTTCACAATGTTATATTAATTTCTAGTTTGTTATATGTTAAATGTTTGATTATTTTTATATGACACTTTCAGATGGCTGATCATGATTGTGATGATCGTGATGATGATTACCATGAGGGTGAGGCACCGCCTCACAATGTAAGTTTTTCAATATATCCTATATTTAGCTATATATATGTCCATTTATAAGTTATATCCTATATTTGTTTTTTTGTCAATTTTTAGGTTGATGATGTAACCCCTGAAAACCTTGTGTCACTTTATGAGCAGAAAAAAAAATTGAAAAAATTAGGGGCATCACTATGATGAACAAGTTACACAACAAAAAGGCAATGGACCAAAATTGGTTGTGGATTTTGATCATGCAGGAAATCCATTTGGAAAGAATTACAACTCATTTGTTTCATATATTGGGGTTCTTACTCTTAGAAATTGTAGTGTAAATGCAGAAACTTGGCATATAGTTCCTAAAGGGAAGAAAGATTTAGTACATAAAGAACTACGTGTGAGATATTATCATTTGCAATTCTATTTTTAAAGTTATTTACAATTCTGTTTTTTAGAATACTCTATTAAATATATGAAATTTTGCTGAGTATATTTGAACTGGATGAAAGCCTACATCGTAAAAAGGTGATGCAACACTGTGGGAGGGTTCCAAGGAACTATACGACAACTCTCAATCGAATATATATATGAGAGGCTGATAAGAGAAAGAAGTCAACCCTTGAGTAATGGAACTATCTGGACCCGATTGAGTGGAAGACGTTTGTTTGTAGGAGAAATATTAATGAATTCAAGGTATTAAGTGTCACTCCCAATTTAATTAATATACATTCTTATGAATTCACCTATTCATGATTGACCTTGATTGTTACTAACCAATTCAATGTGATTACTAACAAGGCTATGAGCGATCCTCAAAGAGCATGGCGTGCACTAAATGTGCATGACCACACGATGGGTCCAGGTGGCTATGCAACTCTTTGCCAAAAATACAGACGTCTTCTGTTCAGCAGCCTACTACTCCTAATAATGAGACAGGTGAGTCCTCTATTATTACTCCCGTACCTCTACATCGCCATGATGTGTGGACAGCTGGGAGGCAAAACAGAAAAGGAGGTATAACCAACCCCACAACTGCTAAGGCGGCTGCCAAAATGGTAAAATTCAACTCTCAGAGCAATTAGTATTGATGATTGTTATGTTTACTTACCAATTTCTATTGATGATGATTAGCTGGAGCTTCACGAGCAGAGGAAACAAGGCTCATTCATCCTTAAGGGCACAAGGGATGAATTGAAAGTTGCTCTCGGTAACCTAGAGCATCAATTATGTGTTAGGGATGCACGGGATGGAGTGGGCCTAAGAGCGTTCTTTGGGCCATCACAATGCAAACATGTCCAAAAAGGGGGACTTTTAAAAGTTGAGGTAACCTATTCTTTTTTTAGAATGTTATTGTAAAGGAAATTCATGAATCAAAAAGTGTTTCTTTTGGCCATGTATAGGTAGATGAGTTAGTTGATAAAAGAGTATATGAGTTAGTTGATAAGAGAGTCCAAGAAGCATTGGGCAAGTGGTAGGCATCTCAGTCTGCCACTCTGACAGTACCTATGGTGACCGCTCTTACCCTACGATAGAGGTCGTTGGGAGTGTTCTTGTAGAGGATGTTGGGTGTAATCCTAAAGACCCACCAACTAGAACGTTCACTGTAAGTATTTTAGTGACATAGTAGCTAGCCTTTTTAAGATGTTATGTTTATTTATGTATATAACATACTCTATGTAAATTTGTAGGGGCTGAAGCCATGCCGTCTAAAATTGAAAGAATTGGTCGTTGCAGAGGGTGAGGCTTACCCACGCCTTCCAGGGCACACAATTAATGGCACTCTAGTACCCGATGGTGCGGTCCATGTAAGCTCGAGGCTTGTATTTGCTACTTGGAGGCAACATCCATTGCTATATGCCCACCCATATGCTGACACACTTGGTGAAATAGAAGGTAGAGTGGTCTTGTGGCCCGAAATAGATTTCATCTATACTGATCATGTATGGTAAATTTACATTACGTTAAATTGTATATATGTATATACATGACAATTGATATGAAATTATATATATAGGACAAAGGGAAGAAACCCACTACAGCTCATCCTCCTCCACGTCCACCTCCTCCTGAAGTACCTAGTTGGCTTGCAAAAGCCCTATACGACTCAATAGGTCCTCAAAGTAGGGGTATGGCAATATGGATAGGCAAACATCCCAAAAATTATCCTATGATTGTTTCTGTTAAGAAGGATGATGTAGGCCAATCATACAATAATAATATAATTATACAAGACATTTCAGAGTTTTATTAGTTATGCTTGGCTGAATACATCTATGATAGAACTATGAATATGGTGAGATCTTGTTTATATATCTATATACTTTGTTTTATATACGGTGATCTGTTTTCTTGTATATTAATGCATACATAATATATGTTTTGCAACCACTTACATAGGGCCTGTACAGAATTTTCATTTACCCATGTGGGATTTCTAATTTCATCCTTGATCCTTCCTGTACATAAAGAACATTCATCAGTTACCTTGTACTGCTTTATCACTTTTAAATATTTTGGTAAAGCAAATAAGAGCGTGATAATGCTCCATTCAATGTTGAGTAAGTTTACTTTTCTTATAATTTGGACTTAAGAAAAATACATTTTATTGTGGATTTTGAGTTATATATTTTTAACTTTTTTATCTCTAGTGGTAAGCATTAGGAGTTACTGGTTGTTGTCCTCGAGACGTTGACTATTTATTATCTAGATCTTGAGGGGAAGGAATTAGACAATTTGGGACACATAATGAAAAAGCCATTATTCACGTGAGAATTTTTTTATATTTATATCTATTAACATCTATAATTACATTACTATTTAGTAATGCAATTTAATGTATAGGGCTTTAAAATATTTCAAAAAAGCTAGAGGAGACATTGTGCAAGAAAAAGAAAGAATTAGTCTGGGAGAATGTGAAAGTAGTTTCCTGACTCCAAAACATATATTATTTATGTGAACTATGCTTATTTTTATTTATTAAAATTTATTATGTTGAAATTTATAGTGTGTTGTACAACACAACCACTAGGCATGTGGATAATACGTGACATGGTGTATGGACCTAATTGTCACATATGATGCATAAGAAATAAAAAACATACAACATGTATTATATAGTCTTGATCATCATATATAAGTATAGTCTCATTAGAAAATATGAAAATATCAAACTTATTTAATTATATATATGTGTCATTCTCTTTGTATGTGTTTAAAACTAATGACTTCAATACAAGGGAAACGTTATTAAATGTACATATTCCATATATGATGGAACAATTAGATGACATAAGAGAACAATGGGCAAAAGGCTTTGAAAGGGAGGCAATTTTTTGATTATAATTGGGGTACTAATAATGATAAAGACTGACATTTCTAAACTTTGATGTCATAATGAGTTCTGTATTTGATGACATTTCTAAACTTTGAAAGACAAGCTTATATATACATGTGTGAATGACTTTTTTTGAATTGTCTTATTGAAATTTGATCTATATACATGTGTGTGAATGTGAAGATGAATGAATGAATGTGCTTCTATATGTGTGTGAATGTGAAAAGAGATGAATACATGGAACTACATGTTGCTACATGTGTGTGAATGTGAAAATAGATGAATGAATAGAACTACATGTTTCTACATGTGTGTGAATCATATGAATGAATTAATTATGTTCATACATATGTGTGAAACACATGATGTATATATAATTTGATCATCTTGTTATTGTAGGTTTATGGCCTGTTGTTATCTAAAATCACATGATGCTATAAACCTATAGTTCAGAACTGAACTGCAGGTTCTACATCCTGCTGACCAGTCAGATAGTAGGCCTGCAAGCTGATTATTAAAAAAAATTACTCATTCGTCAATTATCTAAAAAAGCCGTCGATTAATGTCAACAACGTCAGTTAATTATAGAAAAATGACAAGTATGCTCTAACCCGAGCCAAATTTTTTTGTTCGAGTATGGAGATAGGTGTTGGTTTCCTACAAAATAATTGATGACTAATTTTTGTCAACGACGCCGGTTGTTTATAGAAAACTGACAAATATGCTCTAACCCATGCTAATGTTTTTTGTTCGAGTGCGGAGATAGGCATCATTTTTCTAAAAAATAACCAACGACTATAAATCCTACTACTGTCAGTTCTTTTTTGGTTATAATTGGGGTCGACTCTATGCCATTGGTTTTAGAAGTGACGTTGTAGGATTCTACCTTTAGTGTCAACCACTTGGGTGTCTCTTGGAAATCGACGTAAAAAAGTCATTTTAACTGACATTAAAGGTGGTATCTATACTAGTGGGAGGAGGAATCACGGAGGGCCGTTGATTCTTTTGGCACCCTTAAAAAGGCAATGGGAGGGCTGAGGCAGTGACTGTGGGTTGTGTCGCGAGAGGGAGGAAAGTCCTAGAATGGGCATTTCGTAGGGAAGAAAACCCCTATAAATTAGAGATGGTTGGGTTCAAGGGAGAGAGAAGAAGAGGATGATGAGGAGACCTTGTAGAGAGCAGTTACAATCGCTGAGAACTAGATTGAGAAAGAAATCCCTGTAAATCGGTCCTGACCTTCCAAAAATGCGAAGGTAAATGACGAATCCAAATCCGTCAGATCGCGAGTACATAAAATAAAGGTTGTCCTATCCCATATAAAAAGGAAAGACAAGAAGGAAACACATGACAACACAAATACCACTTTGACTTTAGAGAAATGTGATGCATTTACTGCATATATGATTAAATTCTATACAAAACTATATGAAAAGTTGTATAATAAATTTGACGGGTCAAACATGGTCAAAGTACTACCAAATTTGGACCACATATCCAAGAAGGGGTCTAGATTCTTCCCATAAAATTAGATTTCCATTTTTCACATGTCTTCTCTATTATTTCTATAAATGTTATTCCATTTGTTTTTAATGGATTATTATATAAAATAATTGAATAAGACATTTCCTTTGTGTTTCTTGGAGTCAAATTTCGAGATAAATATTATTACTGACTCCATGATCATGTCGTCTACTTTCTATGCCTTTTTTGAGAATATTTTCTTGGAGGAGAGAAAATTGATTTTCTTCTTATTAAAACTATGAACAGTAAGAGGGTTACTTCTTGCTTAAGTTATACAAAATATATTTTTGAATTTTAAATATTTTATTTCCTTCATTGATTCCCCTAAACATTATTTAAGGTTAGGAAATAGAAAAGGGTAAGGGGCCAACATCTATTTTCTTGAGTGCATAAATCATATTTATAATGGAGAAAAAGGTGGATTGATCCTAATATTGTTTTCTAACTTCATTATTATTTAAGAAAATTCAACTTTAGGGTCTTTTTCTAATAAGCCTCTCAATTATTCTTTCTTTAAGAAAACCACATTTTCAGACTTAGGTTAATATTGAAAATTTAGGATGTTACAATTCTACCCACCTTAAATAAATTTCATCCTCAAAATTTCAATAAACTACCCACCTTAGAACTTTTCACATCTTTAGCAAAAAAACTTCAACATACTATAATTATCATGTGAATCCATGCAACTAAAGATTTGCATGCAACAATATCTTTGATAGTAAGAGAAAAGTACTACACTAAACCCTACTCATTATTTTCATCTTCACTCTCATCTACTATAGCAAAGACTCTAGCTTGTCTTTTAGGAGGTGGATTTGGTTCCTATCCTGACCCTGAGGTGGATCCTTCTTCATCTTTGGGCAAATTGACCTGAGGTTTCTAGTTTTTCCACAATAGTAGCATGCTCCCATACCATATTTGCATGGGCATGTATGGTTCTTCTTGCATGTTGGGCATCGGGTCTTCTCAATTTCTATTGTAGGCTCAAGTACATTTCTCTTAGGGTTGTTGGGAGGTTGATATTGGTTGTTCTTATAAGGAACTTCCTTCCTGTAGGATCTTCCAAGGTGATCTTCTAGCTCTAGGGCTACATCCATGGCAGTCTGGAGGGTTCTGTGGCCTCTTCCTGACAAGGCAAAACTCAAGTTGGGCTTGTGTCCTCAGATGAACTTCTTTGTTCTACGACACTCATCATAATCATAGCCATACATTTGTAGGACCCTGAACTTCATGGAATATTGGGCCACATTCATGTGACCCACTTGAGCCAGGTTGGAAAACTCTAGATCCTTCTTCTCTATCATGTCTTTGGACACTAGTGCTCCTGGAAGGCTTCAATGAATCCTTCCCATGTGGTGGAGGTGCATCATCTGCCATTGAGTTGACGAAGTTTTCACACCATGTGTGGGCTGCTCCCTTAAGCATGTGGGTTGAAAAGTGAACCGTAGAGTGTTATGGGTAGTCGATATCTCGGAAGAAATGCTCCATGTCTCTAATCCACTCCTCAACTTTGGTAACTACATCAATTTCTCCTTCACTCAAGAAAGAGTCGAGCCTTATCTTTAGGAAGTCCACTAGAATTAGCTCATGATGCCTAGGTTGATGTTGTCCTTATACTAGGACATTGGTGAGTGCTTGGATAATATATTCTATGGTTGCCTTATGGTTTACTCTTAGTCCACTTCCCCCCACTAGAAGAGCTAGAACCATCATCCTTATCATTTCCCTTGTCTTCTCTCTTGGAGGCCATCTGAAAAGGGTGACATAAACCTAGGGTTAGAACATATGAATCATGTTTCTATCTAGTGGCCATCCATTTATTGGCTCTGATACCATTAATGTAACATCCCATCTTTTTAATATACAACATAACTGAGTGGAAGCTTTCATCTTGAAGGGGGATGTAGCATTAATATGATCATAGCAAATAAATACATAATACACCATTGAGATTCATACATTGTTATTTGAATAGGAAACTATAGTTGAGTTATATAACATGTCAAAACATGGAAAACTAAACATGAAAGTAAACATCTCTATGTGATTGGATTGCCTAATATAGATGGCACACCACCAGTTAGGTCATGAAGGTCTTCTAGTCCTTGATTTCTCATCTTGAGTCCTTACTTGCTCCAACTCCTGGGGACATAATGTCCCCAACCAAGCAAAATGGAAACAACATATCAATAAACATTACTGATACTTTATAATATGAACAAAGTAAAGTATACTTGACATGTAATAAAAATTGACATGGATTAACTATAAGCATTCTTGAATCACTATTAACATGAAGAATTTTATAGTAAATGTATGCATCCATCTATGACGCCCCTTTAGGATCACATGATTTCTAGGAAAGCCCTTGATACTAAGAATGTCATTGAAGACCCTTTGAGGTCCGTGATTTGGGAGCATATAAAGACTTATTCAATTCCAATTAACTTGATAATTAACATTAACATTAACATGATCCTTGAACTTAACATGATGTGATTTCTCCCTCTTGAACTTGAACATAAAATTTTAAGAGTCAATATCCATAATTAGTAAACATTATAACCATAGGACATAGCATGTAGTAATCATCAAGTAGTGATATAGAGTGATCATGATTAAAACATTTAAATCTTGTAAATAATAATGTCTACTTTATACTTAACATGCAAATAACCATAAATACTTTTGCTCAACAGCATGACCCATTTAGCTTGGAGCAAAGTTGATCCCAAAATGGTCTCTCTCTAAACTTGATCAAATCCTAGATCAAACATCCTCTTTCTTGATTAGGTTTTAAACACCTATACATAATTATTAAACATCTTAAATCAATACCTTGTACTGATTATAGGTTAAATTAGAGTAGATTAGGGTTTGAGTGCATTAGGGTTAGGCTTATTGATCAATATCATTAAATAAGGAAAAACTGGTTGGATTCGATCATGTTAATCATACGTGGTACCTTAATTATGGTTTCATGAGTTAAATTAGGGTTTCAAACAAAACTTTAGAATGAAAAGGAAAACCATGACATGAAAATGCAAAAACCGAATTCTTATAGGAAAACCCTTTCCAAAGACTATTTATTCAAAATTTTCTGACAAGGATTCAATTTACTACGAATTTCCAAAGGATTGACCAATCAAAAATAGAGAAAAAGCCACATGTGCCTCATTATCCAAATCCAGTGGCCCGACTCTGAGTTGGACCAATCAGGATTAGCCAGCTCAATAGGGAGAGTCTCCCTTTGGTTCAACAGTCAAAGAAGTATGAAGCAGAGTAAAATTCCTTAACTACCCTTGTTATATTAATTATTGATTGAAATCATAGGGATACCTAGGTATTTTACAGACCTGAGATCTTCTCCCTTCGTGTCATGGCGTGAGGCATGAACCCAAAAGTTGAACACCCTGATCAACTTTTGCAGAGGTGATCTAACTTTGGGCAATAATCTTGGTTGAAGGTTTCTCCATTCCCATATGAACTCAAAGAGTTGAAGGTCAAGCTTGCGGTTTCACTAGAGTGATGAGACCCATGTTACGGCCATGGCGATGACCGACTCCAGCTGGGGGCATGGAGGTGATGGTGAGGCTAATGGGAAAACCAGGGTGCGACTTGGGTCACGATGGCTTGAAGAACTCGAATCCACAAATGTGAGTGTAAAAGACCTTCGTGGTCAGAGCGTTCGTCAGAAAAAAAACTAGAAAATCCGGGAGTAGGATGAACATCCAAAATCAAATAAAATGACCTGAAACATATAAGAGATGGTCAGAAAACAATGGTGGATTCAAGGAAAAACCAACTAAACTGTCTCTGTGGTTGAAGGCACACTAAAATGCCATGTCAACTAGAGCCGATGGAATCCTACTATGATATATAGGATACGATGTCTTAGGGAAAGGCATGAAAAACCTGTGATAATCAAACATCGAGTAGGGGTCATAGATGCTTACCGGTGAACAAAATGTTTCTGAGATGGTCGGAACTTTGAACATCAGGCCATCACCGCCGGAGAGGCAGGCTGAGCAAGTCAGGACTCTAAGGGTGTTGGAGAGCGAATTGAGTAGGGAGGAGGAATATCTTAGGGCCGTTGGTGCTTTGGGAACCCTTAAAAGGACAAAGGGAGGGATGATGCAGTGACTGTAGGTTGTGCAACAAGTGGGAGGAAAGCCCTTGTTTCGACATTTCATCTATGGGGCACGAAAACCCTACAAAGTAGGGATGGTTGGGTTTAGGGGAGAGAGAAGAAGAAGATGATGATGAGATCTTGTAGAGATCAATTATGATTGTTGAGAACTGTATCAGGAAAGCAATCCCTATAAATCGGTCCTGACCTTCCAAAAATGCGAAGGTAGATGATGACTCCAAATCCGTCGGATCATGAGTACTTAAAAAAAGGCCGTCCAATCGAACCCAAAAAGGAAAAATGTGAAGGAAACACATGACAATGAAAATACCACTCAGACTTTAGAGAAATTTGTTGCATTTAATGCATATATGATTAAATTCTATATAATACTATATGTAAACTTGAATAAAAAATTTGAAGGGTCAAATGTGGTCAAAGTACTACCAAATTTGGACCACATGTCCACAAGGGGTCTAGATTATTCGCAAAAAATTAGATTTCCATTTTCACATGTCTTGTCTATTATTTCTATAAATCTTATTCCATTTATTTTTAATGCATTAATAGATTAAAAAAATTGAATAATACCTTTCCTTTATGTTTCTTGGAGTCAAATTTCAAGATAAATATTTTTTACTCACTCCATGATCATGCCATCTACTTTCTATGCATTTTTTGAGAATATTTTCTTGGAGGAGAGAATAAAAGTATTTTCTTCTTTTTAAAACTATGAAAGGAAAGAGGGTAACTTCTTACTTAAGTTATACAAAGTATATTTTCGAGTTTTGAATCTTTTATTTCCCTCTTCCACTTCCCCTAAACATTATTTAAGGTTAGGAAATAGAAAAGGGTTAGGGGACAACATATATTTTCTTGAGTGCATAAATCATATTATAATGGAGAAAAAGGTGAATTGATCCTAATATTGTTTTCTAACTTAATTATTCTTTAAGAAAATTCCACTTCAGGGTCTTTTGCTAATAAGCCTCTCAATTATTATTTCTTTAAGAAAACCACATTTTAAGACTTAAATTAATATTGAAAATTTAGGATGTTTCACATATGCAATTGGATCTATCATGTATGCAATGTTATTTACACACCTTGATGTCTCATATGATTTGAGTATGGATAGTAGGTATCAGTCAGATCATGGTGAATGTCTCTAGACTACCACAAAAACATCCTCACGTACTTGACAAGAACTAAGGATCAGTTCCTGGTATACGGTGGTGAGGAAGAGTTGATGGTAATGGGTTACACCGATGCAAGCTTCCAAACTGACAAAGATGACTATAGATCACAGTTTGGATTTGTGTTTTTCTTGAAAAATGGAGCTATAAGCTGGAAGAGTTACAAGCAAGAGACAATTTCTGATTTTACAATAGAGACTGAGTATATTGTTGCATCCAATGCAATAAAAGAGGCTATTTGGATCAAGAAGTTCATTTCAAAACTTGGGGTGGTTCCAAGCATCAACCATGAAATCGTGATATATTGTGAAAACATTGGAGCTCTTTCACATGCTAAGGAACCCAAATCGCATCATAGCTCCAAGAACATAGAAATGCGATTCCATCTCATATGAGAGATCATACAATAAGGAGATGTGAACATTAAAAAGTACCAAATTAGAGAAAAGTGGAAGATCCCTTGAAAAAAGCACTATAGCATCAAAAGCACGAAGGTCATGTTAGATGACTTGGAATTAAGTTCATGGGTGACTGGCTCTAGGTGCAAGTGGGAGTCTGTTGGTATCTATGCCCATAGAGTCATCATATGATGATTGTGATGGCATATCTTGTCAATAATTTGATTAATAATAAAGGTAATCTTCCAATTTATTATGTTCTATTCAGTTATGAGATAATGATGTAACATAATAAATGTCTAAAGAATGATGTTACACAATGACATACATCTTTAGGTTGAGGACCTAAACAATGAGATCATACATATGTTAATAGTAAATACATTCTTTTTATAACCCTAGTAAGTTGATATTGTGGAAGGATAGTGGACAACAATAAGACATAAATATGAGTGTGTGTTGGTTGATGAAATAATCTCATTAAGTCATGATATGTGATATCAAACTAAACACATAGATACATGTTAGAGATAACTGTATCAGACAGACCCACCTTGAGAGTGACACATGAAAACCATGATTGGTAGTCATAATCATCTCTCATAGTGATAGTGGTGATTTTGGTTCTTAGACCTAAAATTACTACACTCATCACATGTTGTTTGATGTACTTTGACATCATCCACCGTGACCTTGAATAAGGGTTGCCATAAAGTGTTGGGTTTTGCATGGTCTTGAGTAGGCAACAAAAACAAAAATTTTACTTGACCATAAACCCATAACCAACAGATCACATCAATATCTATGTAATAGGAAGGATGGTTTTTGCGAGTTATACCTGGTCTTGAGACTTTCTCAGTGACTATACCTTGCAGCAAGTGTGGTCTTCAACCACCTATCTTTGACGGCATCTGTGCAGCTCCTGATCTTGACCCAGACTGCGGTTGACTGTCATCCTCCTGAGAGGCAGAAGTCTCCTGCCTCTATAGATAGTCCACACATACTACCTAGAACTCTAGTCATCTTGAAGGACAAACTAGAGGGAGTTGTCCGCTTCTTTCAACATACTAGTCAGCAGAACACTCTCCCCCAACCAGTTGCTTTTCTGTAGTTGTCTTTCCTTTATTGCTCCTCCCAGGATGGGTACAACTTGCTTGGTCTCTCTCGGTTACCACAATCATAGAGGACAACAACTTTGTAGAGCAATTGATGTTCTGAGTTGTGTCTCCGGAAAAGTCCCTTGCACCCTTCTATTTATAGTAGAGGGCAAGGTCAGGGTTCCCAGTCTGTGCGGGAGTAGAAGGGTCCAGAATTTCCATGAACAATTTGCACTGCGACAGTGAACCGGTCGTTTCATAACTAAAATGGTCATTTGGGAAGGTGATCCGATCAGTTCACTTGTGAACTAGTTGGTTGGGAGTGTGAACCGGTCGTTTCACTTCCTAGACTTGCCCACAATTGAATTGCTTTATTCATTTCTAATTAATGCAAAGATTAATTCTTATCCCAATCAAATTGAACAAGTGAAATGAAAACCTTTTCTCACAAACCAGGACAACTCAACACTGCTCGTTTGGTCCTGTTGAACCGATTGGTTCACCAAGGTGAACCAGTCGTCTCACTGACCATGAGCCAATCAGTTGACCCAGTGAACTGGTCAGTTGGTGGTCCAGATTGTACAGAACATAGTCAATTTAGTTCTTAATTAATTTGACACTCTAATCACTTGGTTCAACAATTGGACTTGATGATTCTGAGTCAAGTCTATTGATTTAATGTTTGATGAGTACCTAAACACTTTAGTAATCAATCCAAACATCACTCATGGATAAACTCCTCTTCTAGGTTAATCCTTTATGTGTGACCCTATAGGTCCCATTTCACATTGGCAGTGAATGTCCATAACTAACTTATGACATCACAAGCAAAGAGTGGTACCTAGTCATACATCATTGCTACCCAAGTGAAAAGGAAAGTTGACGAACAACTTTCAATCCTACATTCTATGATTGGTGTTCTAGTGAATGTATAGTTCCTTTGTCTCTGATCCTGAATGAACTCAAGGCATGGAGTTGTCATCCATTCAACGTTCATTCATGTTTCTTGAAGTAGAGCAAACTATCTGAGATATGTGTGAAATCAATATCATATATTGATTCACATGTGCATGTGCATGCCTTTCTCAGTCTCGCCTATCAAGTAGCCTAGACATCATACTCCATTAGGAGGGACAAATCCCATATCTATCAGTCACATTCTATCTCATGTGTCAAAGCCACCCAATCATCACTGTTATAACAACCCGTGTTTCAGGACTGCGTTTGACGATGTCAAAGTGTACCGAATCACATTCGACGAGTGCAATGATTTTAGGTCTAAGAATCACAATCACCACCATCATTATGATACATGACTCTCAATACCATGTCATGGTTCCATGTGTCACTCTCATGGTGGGTCTGTCTGATATACTATTCTCCAACATGTATATGTGTGCTTGGTTTGATATCATATATCATGACTAATGGAACACTGTCATCAACTAACACACACTCTATTCTTGATGTGTCATTGTTGTCTATCAACCTTCCACAATGACATCTGACTAGGGACATAACAAGAATGTACATACTCTTAGCATATGTATGATCTCATTGTTTAGGTCCTCAACATGAAGACATACATCATTGAGTATTTTCATTCTGCTCCATCCTTTATCTCATAATTGATTGAGCTAGAATAAATTGAAAGCTTGCCTTTGATATTTATCAAATCAGTAAGAACATATGCCAATCCAATCATCATATTATTGGCTCTCTAGGCATACATACCAACAGACTCCCACTTGCAGTTAGAGCCAATCACCTTCGAATCACATTCTTAGTGATCTCTAAACATGTCCCACAAGTTTTCATTGCTTTACTGCTAATCCAGTGAATCAACAACACTTTGCTTTAGTCGGTATATTACATGTTTCAAATCTCCTCACTATACAACATTTCGTATGAGATGGAGTTGCTGTAATATGCTATCTGATATTCCTTTCCTAACAATTAGATCCATAGTTTGATTTAGTATTTCTACTTTGTCAACAATGGTTGGAATATCTATAAGTTCATCCGTATGAACTTCTAGATCCATATAGTATCCTCTACTGTTCATAACACAAGGATAATTGGCATTCCTTTTAGAATTAATTAGCCTTTTAATTTTACTCAAAAAATTTCCACTTCACAACTCTTATTCACTTTACAATCAAATATAACTTTTATATTTTGCATTTTGAAATCATTTTTCTATCATTTTGGAAGCTTGCATCAGTGTAACTCATTTACACTCAACTCTTCCTTCTATTTCCATAGAACTAATCCTTTAATACTTTACTAGTACTTAAATAAGTTATTTATGGTATTCTAGTGATTCTCACTAGAAGTAGACAGACACCCACTCGTCATGTCCAATACATATGAGATAACTGGATGACCATATCATATTGTCATGTCAAATACATACAAGGTGATGAATGCATATATATTTTATTATCATGTCTATTACATACAAGATAATGGGATGTTTACATACATGATAAATCCAATTACGAATGTACAAGACATCTATCTATGTGTTCCTATTCTTCATAAGAATTTGGGACACTAGGCATCTGAGAGACTAACTCCATGTAACATGGACACGTTTTCTCCCACTAAATCTTTACATACTGAACCCTTCATCACAGACTGCCAATGTATGCTCTCTCTTTACCAGGTCAAGAGATTTTCAAGAACTATCTCTATAGATCTCTATTCCTACCACAAAGGACATTTCTCTTTATTCCTTTAAAGAAGGTATTTCCACACTAGTTTCATTTTATTAGAACATTTCATTCCTCATCATTATGTGGAATGATAATACACTCCCACTAAATCTTTGTAATCACAAATCCCTTCTTTATTTCTATATATCAGTCAACCCTTTGGACTATATAATCAAAGTAAAGACTCCAGTTCTGAGATGCTTGTATTTAATCAATCATATTGATTACTCTCTTGTAACTTATAGACTACATTTGCATTAATGAAATTATAAAACCCTTCAGGTTGAGTCATGTAGACAACCTCATGTTATTCCTTCTAGGAAAGTAATTTTAATATCCATATGCCAAATTTCATAGTCTTTAAGTTCCAGTAGCAAGCATGATCCTTTATGGCCTATAGCCACTGTAATTGGTTAAATAAAATCATCAGGTTCAACACCTTGAACTCACTTGAATTGATCTCAATCAATCAAATGTCATCCATGTCATTCTTAACTCTTAAGACCTAATTACACTTACGAGTTTTATCCCTATAAGTGCTACCATTAAGGTTATACCTTATTTGGAACACATAGAAGTCATTTTAGATCTTATGGCTCCAAGCCATAACTCAAAATCTGGTTCCTCAACATCATCTAGATAGATTATTGGCTAATCATCATATGACCAATTCATCACCTTTGATTTTGTAGGATATCATTATCCATCAAGCTCAAGGTATTTTTCTACTAGATATATGAGGTGTATCTGTTACATAAGGAATTTGATAATCCACAACACTTGTGATTCTTAATCTCCTGTTATACCTTTCTTATAGTGTAAAGCATGTTCTTTAGAAGAATTCTAGAAGATTAGTTATTTGTTTGATGATCATGCTCTTACTATTTAGAGTATGATTCCTTCTTTGATTTAGACATCATTACGCCTTAATAATGATTTCTCTATGATAAACTATCATAGTTACTCACAAGGTCCTCAAACATTTGGTTTAAGTATCTTGTTCATTGATCATGTCAAAGAATTAATACCTTTACCAAGTTTGTTCTTCATTTATGATATTCTTGAACATTTCAAGATATTCATATTGGTATTTCACTAAATACCATATCTAAAGTATTAACATTTACTGCAATATGTATGTATATACATTGACATGTATTATACCTAATAGAATAGTCATTGTCCCACTAAATCTAGTGAAGATTGACTTGTCATCATGCCCAATAAACAAGACATTCATATCTCTTAATGGTTCATTAACCAAGAGAGTCTAGTTTATCCATCAACATGGAACCTAGAGATGAATTTCTCATTAATTTGTTTAGATGGTAATGCTAATTAATTGTTTGAGTCATCAATAACTTTTTGGTATTATTAATTTTATCTCATGCATATCAAGTACCACAAGATAAATAAGGCATTTTCCATAAAATATCATATCTTTGAAATTGAAAAATGAACTTCATTGATAGACATCCTTGTCATTACAAGATGCAAAAATAAAATGTTTCTATTTATTGGAAAAATGAAATAGCAATTTGTAACTCTATTACACGCCCTTTGGGCTGAAATAAACTAAAAGGTACTACTATCTATGGCAGCAACACTTGCTCCAATGTTGATGAGTGTTCCTTTTTGATCCTTTCATAAAGGGCATCACTTCTTTTCAGATCCTGCACATCATATATGTCTAATCTATATCTTGGTATCATATATCTAAGATAAAGAAGCATTTTAAGTTTATTTCATGATACCTAAGGTGGAGACTTCCATCCCCTCCTTCTTCTTTAGTTCATCTATGTAGAGAAGGCAATTTCTCTTCTAATGTCATGGCTCATGACGATGGTGACATTTGCCTCCCTTGTACACCTCTCCCTTGTCTATGAGAGTTGAAGATGACTTGGGCTACTAGCTAGCATCAGAACCTTTCTTTGATTTGTCCTTGCCCTTGCCCCTACCCTTATACTTTCCCTTATTTCTACTAATCATCATCACAAATTTGGGTTTGTCTTTCTTTGTCTATGCCTCGGCTATCCTCAAAATGCCCACAACTCTGTCAGTGGCCTATCAAAGTTGTTCATGTCGTAGTTCATCAAAAACTAACTATAGGATTTTGGCAACATTGCAATATCACATCAGTAGCCAACTCTTGGATTAGAAGAAATCCCAGTCGAGTTAGGTTCTCCACATACCCAATCATCTTGAGTGTGTGAGGGCCTACTGGATCTCCTTTTGTCATGATGCACTTGAACAATACCTAGGAGACATCATATCTCTCTTGTCGTGCTTGGTCTTTATACATGTTTTTGAGATGTTGAACCATCTCAATGACGTCCATGTTCTCATGTTGTCTCTACAACTCATAGTTCATTGAGTACAACATCAAGCACTTCAAATCAATGGAATCCTCAACATGCTTCTTGTAAGCATTCCTTTCATCCTTTGGTGCAGTGGGGGTGGGTTCATCTGGCTCTGGTGTATCTAGGACATAGAGCTTTTGCTCTTGAGTGAGAAAAATTCTCAACATCCTAAACTAGTCATAGAAGTTGTTCCCATTTAGCTTGTCCTTCTCAAGGATCGATTGCAACAAAAAGTGATTGTTGTTGGTAGCCATTTATTCTACAAAAAGGAAATTTGCAATTTTAATCCAAAACTCTTTTGATTTGATTTGATTTGAAATTGATGATATTAATTAGGTCTTTAATTAATTATCGCTCCCACTATTGTGATCAAATTGATAGCCCTCATTATCAATTTGGAAGATTGCAGCGTACCACCTTCTAGCGAGCCAAGATCCAAAACAATTGAGTTATTACCTAGCCAACGCCAACCAACGTCTATAATCAATTATTAAGGTAGGTAACATTTATCAATTGCATCATATGCAATTCTTAGGAAGATGTTATGCACCACTCTTTGTCATGAACATCTACAAGCCTCAAGGTGCTTGATCCGATCAAGGTCACCTTGTTAAGTCCGACCCAAACGCCAACACAATGAATATGCACCCTACTAGGGAAGACCCACATATTCACCATCACAATTCTACGAGATAGACATTGCACCATGCTATGGCATGCCCACACTTAGTCGATTAAGCTTTTCAGGTGTGCTGCTTCTAGAAGGCATCTTAAACTTAATATTTTGTTGAGGGGTTTTAATATGCTTATATATGCATATAAGTATCCAAACACCACATATATAGTACATATCATATACATGCTATATCCCACAAATGAAAACATGCAATAACGATAAAGCAATGATTATGTCCATCCTGTTGTAGTTCCTTGTAGCCACAAGGAACTATGGTCATCTAAGGTTTACATCACATGCAAGCTGTTGTTGATAAAGATATGTGCTTAGGATGTTCTGGGTTGATTAGCTCATCCTATGACTGATCAGCTCATCTCCTGGCTGGTCAGTTGGTTGTCACCAACTGATCGTCTGGCTCCTCCAGATGGTCGGTTCACTGGGTCATCACACTCCTCATCATGCCACCAACTGCTCCTCAGTCAGTCATCTCGATTCATCAAGCAGTCATCTTCAATCTTTGTCATAACAAGAAATAAAACTATCCTACTTTTACATAATCTTTGTGAATCCTCGAGTTACATTCGAGGGGAGTAAAGGTAGAAGAGAATCTTGAGTTATCTCGAGTTACATTCAGAATAGAAGACAAGGGCTCAGTGCGCAAATTGAGATGCAAACAACCATAACCAACCACACACATGCACATAGGGTTTATAGGCCATAACCATGCTACACATCCACCATCAAAACAATTTTAGGGTGACGCATATCGATTGCATATATATACCATATCATATATATTTATATTAGTTTGGGATCATGTGGTATGAATAAGATATTCACATTAGTCA
The DNA here is from genome assembly GCA_963693085.1 of Alisma plantago-aquatica. Lineage (NCBI taxonomy): Eukaryota > Viridiplantae > Streptophyta > Magnoliopsida > Alismatales > Alismataceae > Alisma > Alisma plantago-aquatica. The sequence goes on from OY856415.1 coordinate 25,336,404, forward strand.
TTTAAATATTCACATCGTATGCAATAAATAAAAGATGAGAAAACAAAAATCCGATCATATCGATTATCCCAAGATATAGAGTATTGATGTGGCTCTGATACCACTGTTGGGTTTTGCATGGTCTTGAGTAGGCAGCAGAAACAAAAATTTTACTTGACCATAAACCCATAACTAGTAGATCACATCAACATCTATGTAATGGGAAGGATGGTTTGAGCAAGTTATACCTAGTCTTGAGGCTTTATTAGTGACTATACCTCGCAGCAAGTGCGGTCTTCAACCACCTATCTTTGACAGCATCTGTGCAGCTCCTGGTCTTGACCCAGACTACAGTTGACTATTGTCCTCCTGAGTGGAAGAAGTCTCCCGCCTCTATAGATAGTCCACACAGACTACCGAGAACTCTAGTTGTCCTAAAGGACAGAATAAAAGGAGTTGTCCCCTTCTGTCAGCGTACTAGTCACCGACACACTCTCCTACAACTAGTTGTTTTTCTGTAGTTTTCTTTCCCTTGTTTTTCCTCCCTGGATGAGTAGAACTTGCTTGGGATCTCTCGATTACCATAGCCAGAGAGGATAACAACTTTGTAGAGCAACTGATGTTCTGAGTTGTGTCTCTGGAGAAGCCCCATGTACCCCTCAATTTATAGTAGAGGGCAGAGTCAGGGTTCCCAGTCTATGTGAGAGTAGAAGGGTCCAGAATTTCTATGAACAATTTGCACTGCGGCAGGCGAACCAGTGTTTTCATAACTGAAATGGTCATTTGGCAAGGTGAGCCAATCAGTTCAATTGTGAACCAGTCATTTGGGAGTATGAACCGGTCTCATTTCACTTCCCAGACTTTCCCACAATTGACTTTCTTTATTCATTTCTATTTAATGCAAAGATTAATTCTTGTCCCAATCGAATTGAATAAGTGAAACGAAAAAAATTTCTCACAAACTGGGACAACTCAACACTGCTCGTTTGGTCCAGTTGAACCAATCGGCTCACCAAGGTGAACCAGTCATCTCACTGGCCATAAGCCGATCGGTTCACCCAGTGAACCAGCCAGTTGGTGGTCCAGATTGTGCAGAACACAGTCAATTCGGTTCTCAATCAATCTGACACTCTAATCACTTGGTTCAATACTTGAACTTGATGATTCTGAGTCAAGTCTATTTATTGAATGTTTGATTGAGTACCTAAACACTTTAGTAATCAATCCAAACATCATTCATGGATAAAATCCTCTTCAAGGTTAATCCTTTGTGTGTGACCCTATAGGTCCCATTTCACATTGGCAGTGAATGTCCATAACTAACTTTTGACGTCACAAGAAACGAGCGGTACCTAGTCGTACATCATTGCTACCCAAGTGAAAAGGAAAGTTGGAGAACAACTTTCAATCCTACAGTCTGTGATTGGTGTTCTAGTGAATGTATCATTCCTTTGTCTCTAATATCCTAAATGAATTCAAGGCATGGAGTTGTCATCCATTCAACGTTCATTCATGTTTCTTGAATTAGAGAAGGCTGTCTGAGATATGTGTGACATCAATATTATATATTAATTCACATGTGCATGCACATGCCTTTCTCAGTCTCGCTTATCAAGTGGCCTGGACATCATACTCCCTTAGGAGGGACAAATCCCATATCTATCACTCACACTCTATCTCATGCGTCAAAGCCACCCAATCATCACCGCTATAACAACCCGTATTTTAGGACTACGTTTGATGATGTCAAAGTATACCCAATCACATTCGACGAGTGCAGTGATTTCAGGTCTAAGAATCATAATCATCACCATCACTATGAGAGATGACTCTGACTACCATGTCATGGTTCCATGTGTCACTCTGATGGTGGGTCTATCCGATACACTATTCTCTAACATGTATTTGTGTGCTTGGTTTGATATCATATATCATGACTAATGAGACATTGTCATCAACCAACTCACAATCTAGTCTTGATGTGTCATTGTTATCTATCAACCTTCCACAATGACATCTGACTAGGGACATAACAATAATGTGTATATTGTTAGCATTCATATGATCTCATTGTTCAAGTCCTAAACCTGAAGACATACATCATTGAGTATTGTAATTCTTTAGACATTCATTCTGCTCCAGCATTTGTCTCATAATCGATTGAGCTAGAATAAATTGGAAGCTTGCCTTTAATATTTATCAAATCAATCAGAACATATGTCAATCCAAACATCATATGATTGGTTATTTGGGCATACATACCAACATAAAGGTGGTGCTCAGGCGCATTATGACACATGCAAATAACTGTGAGTGATATATATGGGATTTGTCCCTCCTATAGGAGTTTGATTTATTGACCACTTGATAAGCAAGACTAAGAAATGCATGGACATTCTCATGTGAGTCAATATGTGATATTGAGATTACATATATCTTAGATAATCTTCTCTAGTTCAAGGAATATGGATTGAATATTTAAGCGGATTCTGATGCCATGCTTTGAGTTCAATCTGGATATTAGCGACAAAGGAACTATATGATCACTATAACACTAAACAAAAATTATAGGTTGATGTTGTTCTCCAACTTTTTGATTACTTGGGTTGCAATAATACCTTACTAGATACCATTCATTGCTTGTAATGACATAGGATATTCATTGCCAACGTAAATTAGAACTATCAGGTCACACACATATGATACATCTGGTATAGGAGTTTATTCATAAATGTAGTTTATACTCAATTACTGACTGGACTGTTAACTGATCGGTTCAAGTGTTAGATCGATCAATTTAACGGTCATGTCAATCTGAACCAACATTGTGAATTAGAACCTTGAAACAACTGTTCAACATATGAACTGATCATCTTAGATCTTTGAACCGACCAATTTAGGTTGTGAATCGATCGTTTGGTTGATCAATTTGATTGGATCAAGGATTGATGATAACATCATGTTGAGCATCAATCAAACATTAATTAGCAATACAAGTGTTATTGGGAAACCTGATGAAATGATCAGTTCAAGGGTTGGATTCATCAACTCCATGTAAAATGATTGGTTCATCTTTGAACTGACCGATTCATGGTTTACAGTTTGCAAAAATTCATGAAATTTCATCTCTTTGACTCCAGCTCAAATAAGAAATCCTGACCCTGACCCTCCTATAAACATAAGGTAGGCAAGGCTTTCTAGAGAGACAACAATAAAGCTCTAACAATTTTTGTACTCTCACAGTTGTCATAACATGAGAAACCGAGTAAGTCCTACCCATCAAAGGGAGGGATAGCAAGGGAGAGACAGATGAGAGAGCAAGTCAGTGCTGGCACGCTGACTAGAAGGGATAAATCCTTCTTATCCATTCATCTAGAATGACATGAGTTTCTAGTTGTCTTGTATGGATTACTATAGAGGCAAGGAGGCTGTTTCCACCCACTAGGAGAATGAATTTAACCGTTGTCCCTGGTGATCAACCAGGATGCCACTACTGACACCGTCCATGTGCAACTTGAAGAAATACACACACTACAACAAGGGATAGTCAATGGACTTTCTCCAGGATCAAGTATAACCTTTGCAACCCTCCTTCCCATTACATATTTGTTGAAGCGGTCTATTATTTAAATGGGAATATGGCAGTTAAATTTGTGTTTTTGCTACTATATTTGATGCCATATTTCCCATGTTCATCACCGATCATGAATCTTGGGTGCTCCATCTTCCCCAAGGTTCTCTCTAATTGACCCTCAAGAAACATGACTAGCTGGGGAAATTGTGCTTTTAGCTGAGCCAATTGTGCCTCAATTCTTTTACCTCAAGATTTTCCATTATTTAGCATTTATTGTTGGTCAAATAAATCTTTTAGAGAACATCCATCTTCTCATCTCTATCAATTGGATGTTGATATGCATGACAAGTCTCTTCACTACCAATACCATTATTATTGATCATAGTGTGCCTCATTTGGATAATAATTTTGGTAGAATGACTGCTCATATATTTTCTAAAATATTGTTTATTGACAAAAACTTCATATATGGTTTCAGGAGTCTAACATTATGCTTGATGTTGATCCTCTGAAAAGCTATTTTTTCTTGTTGAGTTAGCTCCAGGAAGCCCTTGTGATCATTTTTTATTCTAATATTTTTCTTGGAGACAGTGCTATACATCAATAGTCTAGCTTGTAGAATCTTTTCTTGGAACCCCAATATATCTAGATTAATGGAGCCAAGTATATGTAATTTTGCAGTTTTCTTTTGAACCACTCTGTATAATTTGAATGCTTGAAAAATAGAAAAGTTGACTATTAGGATCAAAGAGAAAAATTACTTCAATGAATGAAGATACTCTTTTTTTGCAAAAGAATGGAAAAATAAAAAAAAATCTAAGGTAGAAAGAAAAAAATCTAATCTAAAAGAAATTATGGAACCATACTAAATTGTAAAAAGAAACACAAAAATCACAAGCACAAACTAAAGAATTAGCAAAACTAAAAAAAGTACAATAAAAGAAAATATAAAACCAAACTAAAAATTACACATCTAAACTACAATAAAAAAACTATAAAGATAAATCCTTGATCTTAATAGACTAAGCATCCAAAAAGTCACTTTGTCCTTGAAATCGAGCAAAAATGTGATGTGGTATATATAGCACAAGAAATTGACATAGGAAAAAGAGCCAAATTTTTACATAAATTACATAGAATAATCACCACCCGCAAGCGGACTGGTCTTATCATAGTATAGATAATGATCAAACACACTGAAAACTCTTTGAAAATAAAATAGATCTCTAGACTTATTAAGAAAATGTAATTAACAAGGGTTAGTGTTTGAAGGAAATGTGTGATTCAAATTAAATAAGAAAGAAAGATAAATATAAATATGCAAGAACAAATTTTGGAGTATGAATCTACATGGACTTATCTCACCATAGGATCGAGATCTTGTTATCTAAAGATCCTTAATATGTCACCCTAATGAACACCCTTCTGTGGTCTCATATAGGATTCAATAATATTATTTGGTATTCTAATATAAGATTTCAAAGTCTACGCCTAGGATTATAATAATCATACAAGATAAATAATTAGTCGGTATGGGTAGTGAAGCTAAACCCCATGTCCCCGTAATGGATCTACTCTCTAAACATGTTGAGGATATATATATATATATAGAGAGAAGAACCTAATGAATATAGTAGCAACATAGAGGATAATATCATTGGTCTTATCACAACTATTGAATGATAACTTCAATATCTGGTCAAAATATACGGTACATTTTGTCTTGACATCACCTTTCTTCTTCAGCTCTCCTTCGTGGAGGCTATAATTTAATATGAGAGAGAATAGGATGTGAACCATTATTCTAGAAGTTCCTCAAGTACTTTTGTATCAATCCACAAATTATCAGATCCATCTAAATGAATGCAACTATTGTCATCCATTTTCTTCATATTTTCAGTATAGGAGTTTTGGTCAACTTTAGGTCTAAACATACATACCTAAGTACTCAATAAATATGTTCATTACTTTGATAATTATAACGAATTTTCAAACCAAAGTTGAGTCACTCAATTCTGAGATTGTGTGTGTAATCTACCACCGTTTTAGTGTCGAGGGCATACTTTCTGCAAACCTACTATGATTTATGTATGACTTCCAAATCGACCAATCAACCTATAAATATATATAATTGTTTTACAAACAACTAAAGTGTACATCTATTAGCTTTTATATCATCTAATTTTGAGTTTGAGTGTAAAAGTTATGGCTAGTGACCATTTATACTTTAATGATACTCACTTCAATTGTTGGAGTTGGGGAGTGAGGATATGAAAGTTTTAAGCATTCTCTTGGGATATTCATAGAAATATAATTGATATTCTCTTATTACAACATTATAATATAAATAAGAAAAAAATACATTAAATACAAAACAAATTGCATAAACTACTTAAAACATAAAATAAGTAAAATATAGAAATAATGCAACAAAATATCCAATCTAAATCTAAAATGTAGAGAAAAACATGATGAATAGACATTCATCAGTGGTTCATGAAGAATTTCCACATTTGAGTGGACAACATAGAGTTTGAGGCCCTTGTGCGGAGTCTTGGGGACAAGCAACTTTTCCAAGAAGAAGACATGTCATTTCTATTAGGACAAGATGACAACAACAACAAAAACAACTTTGAATCTAAATCTAAAAGTGTAAGTTCCACATTTACGTACAACTATCAAATTTTTGGACGACTAGGTTTTCAATGATAAATATTTGTTTTTGATATACTAATGTTTTATGGTTATGAAATATCTACTAGCTAAGTGGTTTAGTTGGGAAAAAATTATATTTGCACTACTGCCCCATTTCCTCAAAAACCTTATAGTGGTATTATGGTTGATGTAGTTTACTTTTAATGGCAACTTGGATTTTTATCCACATATCATTGATAAGGGGATAATTGTGAAATATGTATCTATGTCAATCACCGACTATCATATATGATAGGATTTGATATATTTATATTATATAAACCAATCAAATACCTTTGAAATCATTTTTTTTTGGAAAATGTGAATATGTCAACTAGATTTGTATTGTGTTTGTAATTTAAAACATGTACCAATTGTGATCAAAATATGTAACATGTATATGAGTTGCATGCTAATACCCACCTTTCTCTACATTGTCCATGAAAATTTTAATTCTTGCAACTAGATAAGGATGATGTATTGACCTCAATAGCAGACCGTGTTATAGAGAATGATGGGTTAGAAGCCCAAAACAACATTGAAAGTCCTTGGAAGGCTCATGATGAAGATGACATGATGATTACATAGAAAACTGAAGAATTACCCAAACAAAGAATCTAGCTAGTCAACGGGATTTCTAGCCTATTGACTAGAAATCCCTATAATGGAAGATCTACTATTACATGGGATGTGAATCTTTTGATCGGTTGCATACAACTCTTATTGGCTCAAGATGATGTTCTAGTTGACATATCCTATTATATATATTGTGGTGAATATTATAGTATATAGTATATATAATAAATTGTATATGTAATGGTGATTAGATACAAGAATACAATATCAAATATCTCAGTTTAATATTAAGTTTAAGATGCCTCCCATTGTGATTATGCATATAAAAACCTTGATTGACTACGGGTGGTCATGCCAAAGAAAGGTGAATCGTATATCTTGGGGAAGGTTTATAAAAGTATGTGGGTCTACCAAAGTAGGAAACTCTTAATGAAGGGAGAGGTAGATCTTTGAGTCACTAATTGAGAAGTAGTTGCTGCCATAACTATAGTCACATATAATTTACCTATGTCTGGTGGACTTTTAATAGAGTTAGAGAAATGCTATAATGTAGTTGTTGTAAATTGAAACATTATTTATGTGTCACATTTATACAAGAATGATTTTGAGTTTCTGATATAGTATGGTTGAAATTTTACTACAAGGGATTTTATAATAGTGCCCTAGTGTATTATGGTATTTATTTATTGGATCTTGAGACAAGTGTATATAATATAAATACCAAGAGTTAAAACATGATGCATCAAACAAAAATTACCTTTGACATTGTCATCAAAGACACATAAATGAGAAAAGCCTTTTTAGACTCCATAAAGATTGATAAAAAAATCATTTGATTTTGAATCAATAGAGAAATGTGACTCTTTTATATTGGGCAAGATGACAAAAGCGCCCTTCAGTGGTAATAGTTATAGGACAAGTGACTTATAGAGACTCATACATATTCATCTATGTGGACCTTTTAGCACAAGTTCTGGAGATTAGTATCAATACTTTATTACATTTATTGTTAACTTCAGTATATATGGATATGTGTATCTTTCAAAACACAAACCAAATCCCTTCGAAGTTTCAAGGACTCATGAATGAAGTATATAACTAACTTGAAACATTTTTTGAAAGAACTACGATATCATCATGGAGTATACATCAAAGACAAGAGTTTGAGGCCCTTCTTAGTGACTATGGTATTGTAACATATTTTACTCCACCTTGCCCGCCACATTGTAGTGGTGTGTTAGAAAGAAGGAACAACACCTTCTTGGACGTGGTATGATTGATGACGTGTTTAGCTAATATTTTGGCTTCCTTATAGGAATAATATCTTGAATCCCCATAATTACACTTAATTACATATGTTCTAAACCTGATTAAAAGATACAATATGAGATATGGATTGGGAAATGTCCCAAAATGTATCATCTGAGGATTTGGGGACGTGAAGCTTATGTCAAGAAAGAGTTCTTTGAAAATCTTGAACCCAAATATGATAATGTTTTCTTTGTTGGATACCTTAAGTAAACTAAGGGTAATTAATTCTATATTCCATATGATAACAAACTGTTTGTTTTCGAAATTGATGTATTCCTTGACAAGGAATTCATTCTTAAAGGAACTAGTGGGAGGTAAATAGATCTTGAAGAAGTTCAAGGCCAAAAAGATAAAAATTGAACCTGTGTAGGTAGATGATGGAAAAAGAGAATCACAAGTCATTATAACATCTCAAATTCCAAATGTATCACAAGAATTGTGATGGTCTATTAGGACACTTTTCATTCTTGGAGATACATAGGATAAGTAAAAGATGATGTGGCCTCTCTCGATATTTATTTAGACACTACTACCTATGGGGGTTTACCATTCCACCAGATATAATGACCGACATATTTCCTTAAGAAAAGGAAGTGTTCATGCACTACACATCCAATATCTACTTTCACGTATTACAATTACTTATCCCCTTCGTGCACTGCCTTTATTTCCAATATATCTACTATCCAAATACCTCATAGTATCTCTATTACACTAAATCACATAGGTTGAGAACAAGCTATGGAGGATGAGATGACTGCTTTGTCTAGAAATGGCACATGGAGTCTCATGATGTAATGAGTGGTACCAGGGTACAAATTTACATGGACTTGATTGAAAAACCATATTTGAAGCAAGATGCTACTATTAGATAAATACACAGGTAGAGGTGTTGAATTCATATTACATACAGTCTTTAATTCCTAATTTATACATCTATTAACTGATCTTTTCCTTCTCTTTCTTTTAGTTAAATCACCAATCAATCAACCATCTCCTAAGTATCAATCTTGACCTATTGGGCTTGATAATAATGTTTTAATAAATTTGTCTCTTTGGTTTGACCCTATTAGCCATATATAATAAGATTCATGCGTTCACTAGTGAGTGGTGCTGCATGTAGAAATAGGATAAAGCTTGAGGTTAATCACCTTAGGATAATATCTTGTGTAGTAAAACTTCATATCAATGAGCATTAACAAGTAGGCATGAAAACATAGCCCAAGGGGCCTCCTTTTTTCTCCAAAATGTCTACAAAACTAGCTCCAGGTCCAACTAGGCCAAGGAAGTCAAAAGAAGCGATCTTCAGCTAGAGAGATGGGATTCCACCATTGAAAGGAAAGAAGCCCAACCAAGATGGCAGAAAAGAGAAGAATTATATGAAAATATGAGAACAATATGAGAATTAAGATGTATTCATGCAAAACTAGGTTGGAAATATGATTTTAGGATTATATCATCACGAATCAAGCCAAAACACCAACATTAAAGAACATGCATGATCTACATCCTTGGATTTTCCTCCTCTCATTCTAGTAGTGCCCCATCAGCTCAAAATAATGTAATTGAGCTCTTAAATGATGAGATCACATATTTTTAGGCTAAGTGAATTAATAATTACAAGACAATCCTTAAACTAAATAGTGCCCATTGATATCCCCATTTACCAAAATGTAACTCGATCTACCTGCATCAACCACCAAACTCAAACATCCTACACCAAGGCTCCAACCAATTTAGCTCATATTAAAAATCCCCTAACATGCATCAATCGAAAGAGGTGTGCCCATGATGCCCACATTATGCAATCTCTTGGCACACATCAGACACCAAGCCTATGCACAATGCAACCCTAAAACACCTAAAGGGAGTGGCTAAAAGCTCCATTGGAGCCTAATTCCCTTCCATCATTTGGTCTACCAGTGTTTCACAAACACTTAGGTACATCTTTCTTATACAAGGAAACATCAAAGTTTTACTAACCAATCTTTTAGCATATCATTATGTCACCATATAAAAATATGAACACAATATTGAATATCATAAATTTTATAATATTTAAATAATTAAAAAAAATCCATATGAATTCTAATGATTCTTGAAATGAGAACTTTTGGAGGCTCACACCGTCTTAGGAAATATCACTTCTACAAGATATTTGAGTTGTTTCCCTTCTCTCTCCCCTCTCCCTCTTGCTTCAATAGGGAAATCTATTGCACAGACAACATAAAAGATGTCTATTATAGAAAGTTTAGGAGCTTTTTTTCCCAAAAATGGGATGAGTTAGACCTGATTCAACTATATAAGTGATTATCAAAGTACATGTGAGTGGAAAATTGTCAACTATATGGAACTATAGAGAGATATGTACAGAGGACCATTAATTTGCATTTTTAATCATATGTTGTTTTTGAACCATAATTTTTAGATTCATGGGTTTTAATGTATGCTTTATTGATGTGAAATAAAGTTTTATGGAACTATAGATTTTCTTGCATTCAAATTTCTTGGTGATAAGAGACAGTAGAACTTTTAGGCACCAATATGCATGTATTTTCCTTAAATTTGTACATGTAGAATATATGCCTAGAAGTATGTATTTCATTATTTTGATTGATTTTATTTATGTATCCAATATGATAAATGCACATATCTTTCAAGTATATTCATAAGTGGTAATCATAGTTAATTCAACCAAGTATACATTACAAAAAAGTAAGCATCTCAATTATAGTTTAGTTTACAAAAAATGGGAATAAATTCTTCTGATATAAAGTGAAAATAGAAAATCTATAGTACATGAATGATCACAAAAATTGAAGAATACATTAGACTCTTATGGCCTAGAAAACCATAGGAGCCATCACAAAGGTATGCACCATAAGTGGCAAAACATGAATACTGACAGGAAGAGTTCATGATGATTTAGATGGAATGTACTGGTGTGGTACATGAGACTAAGCCCAATAAGAATGATCTCTTGAGTATATTGAGGTAAGTAAAATCAAGTAAAGATTCTAATAGTACCTAGTACAAATCAGACAGTTCAATTACTACCCAGCGAGTCAGTCTTTACAAAATTACTGATGTATGTAGTTAAGCCAAGTACTTTGACTATCCTATAGAGTAGTTATGTTTAGAGGAAGAGCTCAGTTTATCTGTCAAGCTGGTATATCTGCTGAGGATAAATGTTTTGTGCCATACTACAAGTAGGGGAATTAGTTTGGAAACATAATTGCAAGTATGTTCTAAGCCTTGTATGATGCGATTGTAACTTACTATGATAAATTCACATGTTATTGTGTATGTAATGTGGGTCCAAGGCATAACAATACGGATAAGATTTTGATGAACATGTTATTATAATTTATCATTTGTGGGTATTATTAGTTCACCTATGAATGGTGTACGATTTATAATTTTCAACTTCCATATTTGTAATTACTTCAATAAAATCTATGATGTTGATTATTTTGGCTATTCAATGACATTCCATGGACTAAATACATAGCATACATTCTACTGTAATGATTGTTCAATCACATGTAATCAACAACATGAGGATCTAGAAGCTAGATACCAATAAGACCATATTTGAAAAGGTGTATAGAGAGAAGTAGTTAGTTAGTTAGTTAGTTAGGTGGTCTCTTATCCTTCCTCTAATCCTAGATATGTATTAGTGATCAAGAAATGTATTTTGTATAATGTTGTTCATGGTGTAAAATAAACATTAGAAAAAAGTTCCTTAAATGATACATTATGTTTTAAAATTCATTTCTTAAAGAATAAATACATGCTTATTAGTAAAATTTCTAGATGTTTCTTTATAGTAATTGCATGTTCTTAAGAATTGAAAATTTTATGGTATACTAGTGATGAAAAGTAAATGGTTGGTTGACTCTCACTCCTGTGATAACCTCCCATTTTTGTGATGTTATCTTACTAGTTTTTCTTAATTTTCCATACTCTTTCTTAGATAAATTAGATATAATCCTTAACTTTCTACGTTATTATGAATTCACCATTAAACTAACATTTATCTCCTTCTTCTTATAGAAAAACCCAAAAACATTGCAAAAGGGGCAATTGGTCTGGAGACCGTATGAAGTCCAAATGGTCCCAAGACCGAATGAACCAAAATGGTCCCAAGACCGAATGAAGTCGAAACAGTCCCAAGACCAATTGAAGTCTAAACGGTCCCGAGACCGAATAAAGGCAAACGGTCTGGAGACCAAATGAAGTCCAAATGGTCCCAAGACCAAATGAACTCAAACGGTCTGGAGACTGAATAAAGGCAAACGGTCTGGAGACCGAATGAAGTCCATAGGATCCCAAGACCGAATGAACTCAAATGGTCCCGAGAATGAATAAAGGCTAAATGGTCCCGAGACTGAGTGAAGTCCAAATGGTCCCAAGACCAAATGGATCCAAACGGTCCCAAGACCGAATGAACTCAAACGGTCCCGAGACCGAATAAAGGCAAATGATCTGGAGACCGAATGAAGTCCAAACGGTCCCAAGACCGAATGAACTCAAACGGTCCCAAGACCGAATAAAGGCAAATTGTTTGGTAACCAAATGAAGGCCAATGGTCCCATGACCGTATGATCCCAAACGGTCCTGAGACCGTTTGATGCCAAACGGTCCCCAAACTGTTAAAGACCCAAACGATCCTAAGACCATTTGGGATTCCTTGAAAGCCTATAAATAGGACCTAAGGAGTCCTCATTTGCAATCAACTTCTTGGACGTCCAGAGGCTACCCCAATCACTCCAGAGTTGTTCCACCTTCATCCTTCATCCAAAGGCTGCTGGTTCAAGATCCATACTCCATCTTCAAGCTACTTCCTCTCTCATATGCATAAGAAGGTGGGAAGTGGAGGATTCTTCATCAAGACAACCACACGACGTAAAGATAGTTGCTCTCTCGTCCAAGGGGTCGACCTTCCTCCCTCCTACGTGGATATGATGCTTTCTCTCTCTCTTCCTACCTCCTTCTTTGTTCTTGCCATGAGCGAGTAGTCTCATACACTAGGGTGTGGGGAGTAGCCCCGCTACCCATGTTTTCATTTCATACATTGTAATTCTTGAGTTTGCAATAGAAAAACACTATCTTTCCAGTTCAACATCAGTCATTTAATGAATGTTAGTTGCTTGATCAACAACTGTTATCTATTATCTGTTAGTGTGAATTGTCTATGTTTGTACTTCTAGATTCGAATATTGACTGTTTGTTGGTTCCAGATTGTATGTAGTGACCATACATTTGGTTCAGTATCTAAGAGTGTTTCCCAAGAAGTGGAGTAAACTCACCTCCATTATTGTTTTCATACTATGAAATGGAATCAATTGACGTATGAAAGTACAACCTTGACAGGTCGAGGAACACACTTTGTGAGGGGAGTGATGCAAAGTAAGTGACCATTCATCTGGGGATGGCTGACATTGCAACACTTCCACATTTCTCGTAGTTCGTTATCTGAAAGGAAGCTAAGTCTACACAGATACTAACTATTTAGACTCTTTTCTTTGCAAGACAAGTTATTATGATGTATGTCTTGATCCATGCGTAGTGGTGGTGAAACCCGATCACATCCTAGTGGTTTCTAAATATTGTTTGCAACCTTCAGTTTACTTTCTTGTTATTTTCTTCCTCCACACATTAGCTTAACCATCAAATCAAATATTTGATCTAAATATCAACTTTTAAGTGGATAAGTAAGATTATTATGTTTTCCATCTTGTTAAACTTTTAACAAGACCGTTTTCTCACAGATTCAACCCTTAACTATACTACGACAAGACTTCCACGTATCTTAGCATACGTGGGTGGAGATCTTATTATAGAATATACAAGGATAAACTTAGAGATTAACTGTCTCTAGGATTTTTAGTGGTGCACGCAACTCCATGTAAGTGGAGGCTCCATCAAAAAACTGGCACCTTTGCTAGGGAAAATGGAACATTTTAGTTTTATTTGTTACCTTCCTAGTTGATTAGAATTTTACACTTTTCTTTAATCATAATTCATATCATCTTGATTTCATCATTTCTCCACATTACCTAAAGTGTGTTTCTTCTTCTACTTAGGTAGAAAATGTGTATGCAACCTTTGCACAACATCAGATTCTCCCCTGAACCAGAGTACGACTCTGAGATAGAACGAAGATTCCACTGATGCATCCACCTCAACCGCCAACAAGCCATACAAATGGCTGACAAACAACACCAAGCCGCTTTGGTTATGGAAAGAGTCAATGCGGCCTTAGCAGCTCAAAGATCACAATTTATTGCTGACACACATGCTCAGATTCAAGCTGAGGTCCGAGCTGAAGAACAAGCCCGCATTCTAGCTGAGAATGAAGCAGCCACAGCCACTGCTCAGATGGTGTTGCGAAACAAGCAACTTCAGGATCTTGCCATTCCTAAGAACTTCTAAGATAATCACCCAGTTAGACCCCCGCTCATCAATGTTCCTAACTTTGAGATCCGCAAGCAATGGATCCAGATTATGTAAGGTATTTCGTTTTCTGGAGGTGCTGGGGATGATTGCATGGACTACCTAAAGCGATTCAAGTCTCTTTGTCGGCTAGTACCACATGTCGGAGTTCCTTTCGATGCAATCATGCTACACCTATTTCACTTCACTTTGTGCGGAAGGGCATTGAGCTGGTATAACGCACTAGATGGGGAGCCAATCACCACCTGGTCTCCTTTGGAAGAAAAGTTTCTAGAAAAGTTCTTTCCGCCTTCCTTGACTTATGAGATTAGGGGACAAATTAATCACTTCTCTCAACTCCCTAGGGAATCACTGGCAGAATCATGGGAGAGATTTAATGAACCTTTGAGAAATGTCTGCACCACAGAATCTCTCAAAACCAGCTGATAGAGACATTCTACAGAGGAGTAAGTGATGGTATTAAGAAATTTTTGGATTCCTCATCTGGGGGGGATTTCATGTGAAAGAATTATGAAGATGCCTGGAGGATTGTTACGCTTGTGTCCGAGAACCAATCTAATTGGGGAAGGTCATCCACTGGGGGAATTCTAAATGTTTGTAAGGCTGAAGAATCAATGGAAATGAAAGCCATCGCTGAAGCCCTAAAAACTATCACTCACAAGCAACAAGTTCTTGAAATGACACTTGGAGAAAATAAGAGCCCCCAACATGTCAAGGACGCTACCGTGACTTGCGAGGCATGTCATGCATCCGATCATCCCACATTATCATGTGGTCTCCTATATAATGTGATGATGGACATGCAGACACCACAACCATAGTATAAACCAATCATCGAACAGCCTGAGGATCTGTCACCAGAACAAGTGAATTCCATCCACACTATACCAGGACAAGCTTATTACAACCCAAATCAACCAAGAAACCATCCTGGGTTTCAATATGGGAATCCTGTGGGGACTGCCAACCCGCAACACTAGACCCAAGGAGGGGGTTTTAATAGATCTCCACCAGGTTTCCAGAACAATTATAATCAAAACCAGGGAAACTTTAGAGGATGATTGCAAGGACACAACTAAGAAATCCTTCTGCATATTATCAATATACTTATCCACCATTGCATCCACAATTGCAGCAACCTCAACTGCAACAACCACAAGTTCAACAACCCCAACTATCCACCGTGCCTCAGCAGCAACAACCACAACAGTATCAACAAAACCCACAAAAAATTAATCCACCTCCACCGACAGGTGAACTGTCATTAATAAGACAAATGTTGCAATCACAACAAACCATGCTTGCCAACCAGCAAGCCCAACAAAAAGCTGTTGAAACTCAGTTAGCACAAATTGCAGCTCAACTAAAACCTCCGGTAGGCACTTTTGCTAGTCAACCAGAGATAAACCCAAGACACGATCAATCCAGACAAGAGAAATTGAAAGCCATCACCACAAAGTCGGGTCATGTCCTTACTGAATCCACAAAAATCATTCAAGAAGATGAAGATATAACTGAAGTCAACCCAATTGCTAGCACAAATCAATATGTAGAGGTTGGGAAGGAAAAGGAAAAAGAGAAAGTTACCAAGGAACCAGAAGTCCCACCATATAAGCCTTGGATACCCTACCCAGGTAGATTGGGGGAAACTAAACTGGACACTAGATTCCAGAAATTCAAGGAAACTATGAAGAAGCTATATGTCGATATTCCATTTCTCGATGCTTTGTCTGAAATCCTAGCTTGGTCAATATACTTGAAGACTTTACTATCAAAGAAATATATGACTAAAGAACAGGAGACTGTCAAATTAGCTCAAACTACTTCTGACATCATTCTTAATAAGATGCCAAAGAAGCATAAGGACCCTGGCTCTTTTGGCATCCAATGTTCTATCGGGAATACCTCTTGCAAGAAAGGATTAGCCGATTTGGGGGCAAGCATATCCATTATGCCATTTTCCATGTGTAAAAGATTGGGTTTTACTAATTTTCTACCCACAACAATGAAAATTCAATTGGCTGATTCTACCATCACTACACCTTTGGGAATCATTGAAGATATCCCAGTAAGAGTAGGGAAAGACTCTTATGTTCCCTGTGACTTTGTTATTATGGATATAAAAGAAGACCTGAGGTATCCAATAATATTTGGCAGACCTTTCCTTGCTACAGCCAGAGTGCTAATCGATGTTGAAGCTGGCACCATTACCTTAAGACTAGGAAAGGAAGCTTTTCAATTCAGAGTCTTTGGCAGTTTAAAAGGCCCTAGCATCCACGAAGAAGTTTTCCTTTTCAAAGCAATCGATAAAATGTCTCAGTTAAAGCGAGAACCCTCTGAACCGTCTGATGATTTGGAAAACATTTTAACAAATCCAGAAGCTGAATTCTCAACCGACGAACTAGTTCAGCAATGTCTGCACTACCTTGAACAAGCCGAAGAAACCCCCAAAGCTACCTTTGAGGAGTTGAAATCTATCATCATTTTAGAAACCACAGAAGTACCCAAGATACCTGAGATGAAATACCTACCATTTGGGCTCAAGCATGCCTTCCTTTACGAAGAAAAATTATGCTCGATCATTATCAATTCCACTTTAATGGACGACCAAGAAGAAAGACTGCTTATTGAATTAAGAAAGCACACGAAAGTCATTGGGTATAAGATAACTGACCTAACGAGAATAAATCCAACTCTATGCATGCATAGATTACCCATGGTAGAAGAGTTTAAACCTTCACAGGAACACCAAAGAAAATTAAACCCAAATCTCAAAGAGGTGGTTCTCCTTGAGGTTCTTAAACTCCTAAAAGCTGGTATCATTTATCCAATTTCTGATTCTCAGTGGGTTAGTCCAGTCCAAGTGGTTCCCAAAATGGGGGGGGGGACCACTATCATTCTGAATGATAAAAACGAGCTAGTACCCAATAGGACTGTCACGGGATGGATGATGTGTATCGATTATAGAAAACTAAACAAAGCAACAAGAAAAGACCACTTCCCTCTACCTTTCCTTAATGAAGTCCTTGAACGCTTGGCCCAACAAAAGTTTTTCTGCTACCTTGATGGTTATTCTGGGTTCTATCGAATTCCAATACACCTGGAAGACCAAGAAAAAACAACCTTTACTTGTCCCTTGGGAACCTATGCTTTTAGAAGGATGCCTTTTGGGCTGTGTAACACACTTGCAACCTTCCAAAGGTGTATGTCAGCAATTTTTGCAGGTTTAACCGAGTCCATAATGGAAGTATTTATGGACAACTTTTCAGTTTATAGAGATTCTTTCAACAATTGTCTACTAAACCTCAGAAAAGTTTTACAAAGATGCGAGGAAACAAACCTTATCCTGAATTGGGAAAAGTGCCACTTCATGGTGACCGAAGGCGTTGTCCTCGGACATCGAGTAAGAGAAAGAGGAATTGAAGTAGACAAAGTGAAGATCGATGTCATCTGAAAGCTGTCACCGCCAAAGGACATAAGGGGAGTGCGAGCATTTCTGGGTCATGCCAGATTCTATCAAAGATTTATTAAAGACTTCTTGAAAATAGAAAAACCCATGACCTACTTATTAACCAAGTATGTTGATTTCAATTTTGACCATGAATGCCTACATAGATTCACAACCTTAAAGCATTCTCTAATCTCTACACCTATTCTAAGGGCACCTGACTGGTCACAACCTTTCGAGATAATGTATGACGCTAGCGACTATGCTATAGGAGCGGTGCTAGGGCAGAGAATAGACAAAAAGCCCCATGTGATATACTATGCATCAAAAACACTAGATGAGGCACAAACGAATTATACTACTACTGAAAAGGAATTCTTGGTCGTCATCTACGCCTTTGAGAAACTTTGTTCCTATCTTATCAGATCGAAAGTCATAGTATACATGGACCACTCAGCCATTAGATACCTAATTCAGAAACAAGATGCAAAACCCAGACTCATCTGTTGGGTATTAATGCTTCAAGAATTTGACTTAGAAATAAAGGACAAGAGTGGGGTGGAAAATGTCATCGCTGATCATCTAAGTCACATCGAGTCTCAGGAGGATGACAATATACCTATCTGAGACTCCCTGCCCGATGACCAGCTTATGAAAGTTACCACCAGATTTCCTTGGTATGCCGATATAGTGAACTATCTGGCTACAGGAATTATCCACCCTTTTGCCTCTCACCACGATAAAAGGAAATTCCTTCATGATGTTAAGCAATACTTCTAGGACAAACCATATCTTTTTCGTCTATGTGCGGATAGACTTTTCCGTCGTTGCCTACCAGAAGAAGAAATTGTCCCTATTCTAGAACATTGCCATTTTGGCCCTACTGGGGGGCACATGAGTTCAAAGAAAACCGCTCTCAAAGTTCTTCAATCTGGTTTCTTTTGGCCAACGATAGCAAAGGACGCCCATAATTTCGTCTAATCCTGCAAAAATGTCAACTTTCTGGGAGTATATCAAAAAGAAATGAAATGTCTCTTACCTTGTGGCAAGAAATCGAGATTTTTGATGTATGGGGAATAGACTACATGGGCCCTTTCCACTCATCTTACGGATTCTCATATATACTGGTTGTTGTGGATTATGTTTCAAAATAAGTAGAGGCTATACCCACCGTCTCTTGCGATTCCAAACCAGTTATCAAAATGTTTAAGGATATCATCTTCCCTAGATTCGGAATCCCCCGAATAATCATATCAGATGGAGGATCTCATTTTTTAGAACGAAGTTTCGAAGCCCTCCTAAGAAAATATGGAGTTAAACATAAGGTCACCACACCTTACCATCCACAAACAAGTGGCCAAGTCAAAGTTTCAAATAGACAACTAAAGGCCATTCTAGAAAAGACGGTCAACATACATCGCACAGATTGGTCCACTAAGCTCCCTGATGCCCTCTGGGCATACCACACTGCTTATAAAACACCAATAGGAACGACCCCGTTTTGTTTGGTATATGGAAAATCATGTCATCTTCTAGTTGAATTGGAACACAAAGCTTGGTGGGCCATCAAACAATTGAATTTTGATTTCAAAAGCGCTGGTGAGTATAGACAACTGCAATTACAAGAACTTGAGGAGCTACAAATCACCGCCTACCAAAGTTCTAGGATCTACAAAGAAAAACTAAGATGTGGCATGATGGACATCTAAAAAGGAACGACATCATCGTCAGATATAAAGTCCTTCTTTTCAACTCTAGACTTAAGATGTTCCCCGGAAAACTTCGCACGAAATGGTCTGGGCCATTCACCATCAAGCACATCTACCCGATCGGAGCAATCATCATTATTGATGACAATGGAGGAGAGAGAACTATTAATGGCCATAGATTAAAGAAATATTATACCCCAGCTGACAAAATTCCCAAACAAACCATTGAGATTCATGATCCTGCCACATCAATCTAACCAAGTCAGAACTTTGTCGAGCCAGCGATGTAAAACCCAGGCGCTACTTGGGAGGCAACCCAAGAACTGAGTATCACCTTTTATTTTATTTAGTTTTGACAAAAAAAAATTCTTATACCTTTCACCTTTTATCCAGAAAATATAAAAATTTACTTAACATCCAAAACAAACAAAAAAATATAATAACCAAAAACTTTTTCTATCCAAACGGTTTTGAAACTGTTTGGATCCACATGGTCTCGAAACAGTTTGGACTCCATACAGTCTCGAAACCGTTTGGATCCTTATGGTCTCAAAACCGTTTGAGCTCCATATGGGCTCGAAACTATTTGAGCTCCATATGGTCTCGAAACCATTTGAGCTCCATACGGTCTCAAAACCGTTTGCCCTTTAGAATTTGTAATGCCGCCCTTCCTTTTTCTATAAATATCACTTGACCCCTTCCCTTTTTCTTTCCTTTGCTTCCTGAGATTTTGCTCACATGCAAAACCCTATTCTATTCGCTCTAACTCTCTTCTCTCACAACTGTCGTCCTCTTCCTCTCATGTCCAGTTCATTTCAACTTGCTCCATCCACTCCCCCGACGATACCACCACCGTGACACACCCTTCATCTCCGTCATCATCGTCTAAGCAGCAAGGTAGAACGCTACCACCACAACCACCATTCCCACTGACGCCGACACTGTTTCCGCCGTTTCTACCATGAACGAACTTCCCGATTGTCACCACCTCTATCACCGCCATTAACGCCTTCATCGACGGCGTCATTTTCACCATTTTTGCCATTTTTTCCGCTAGTCGTCCCTGCCATTTCATCTTCCTTACGATTTTGGCCCAAACAGTCATGCAACCGTATGGAGCCATACGGTCTTGAAACCATTTGGAGCCATACGGTCTTGAAACTGTATGGAGCCAAATGGTCTTGAAACCGTTTGGAGCCATACGGTCTTGAAACCGTTTGGAGCCATACGGTCTTGAAACCATTTGGAGCCATACGGTCTTGAAATCATATGGAGCTATACGGCCTTGAAACCATTTGGAGCCAAACAGTCTTCAAACCGTTTGGAGCCATACAGTCTTGAAACCATTTGGAGCCATACGATCTTGAAACCGTATGGAGCCAAATGGTCTTGAAACCATTTGGGAGCCAAAATAGTCTTGGAAAACATGAGTTCAACCTTAAAACTATTTCAATTTTTTTCAATATGGCAATTCTTTCAACATTTTTTTTATCAACATATATAATTTTATGATTACAGAATGGCCTCACCTACAAAACAAGCCACAAGATCTGCTGAAGCTCCCTTCTGGACAAGGGAGCAACTACTGGAGGATCGCACAAAGCTCCAACACATCATGGACACTTACGAAAAGACCGGAAAGGTCCCACCAAAAGTTGACCTGATTAAAGTCATGAATGAAATTGACCGAATCAACATGTGCTTAACTGAAGACCCTGTTGAAGAAGTGGAGGAGATTTCCTCCAGTGATGACGGTTTGGAGTACGCACCAAACTCCGAGGACGAATCCCCTGTCCAAAGGCAAAAGGCAGACTGAAGAAGCCGCCAAGGGACAACCATCAAAGAAAAGGGCAAGGAAGAAAGTTTGGCCCTCTACCGCGAGGGAACAGATCTTGGCAGGACAAGCTTTCCCTACGGTTGCAAATCCCACCACCACCACAGAACCTACACCAGCTGACTTATACATCCAAAATCTCCCACCTGGTGATAAGGTGTTGCGCCCAACAAAGTATGTCTGCTCAAACATACTGAAAAAATGGGGATTTATGACATATTTCTCGCCTTCCTAGACAACGCGAATCTTTCAAAACTTTGTTTTGTGGCAGAAACCTCTTATATTGAGGCCACGGTAGAGTTCTTCACATACCATAAAAAACATGGACGTAAAGGATCACTGGAAAGACGGAGGTGACCGTAGGTTGGTCACCTCACTTTTTAGAAGCAAAGTGGTGTTAACTGAAAACATGTTGAATGAGATCTTCATCGACAACCAGGATCAGCTAAAGAAGGCTAAAGTTGTAGGCCTGGACAACTCCCAATTGAACAGGCACAACTTCTGGAAATCCTTAACGGGGATTCCAACTTACGAGGTAAAAACTTGCAAGGCCTCTAACATTCATTCTGGCCTGGTGCACACACTGCACAAGATCATTACTGGCGCCCTTTTCCCCAGGACAGAGAGTGGGAACGTTCTTATCTCCGATCTCTTTATCTTATGGTCCATTCTCATAGGGTAGTCGGTCAATATAGGCTGACAACTGATTCACAAGCACGAAGCTTATGCCCTAGGGAAAGAGATCTGCATGGGTGGTCATATAACATCAATCTTGAAATTTCTCAAGATGGACAGACCGCTACCCAAGTGCACGGTGATAAAGGGTGACATCCTTACAAATGAACAGAGTTTAAAAAACTCATACATTATAAAGGAGAAGGATGCTAAACTCCACTACATTTTCTGCCCTACCATCAAAACATCCAGAATTCTACTACCTCTTTCAAAACTGGAATACTATGACAAAGATAAGATGCTCTTCAATGAATAAACGCTTGCCAACCTCATAGCCTCAGTTAAAGCAAAAGAGAAGCAGGCAAAAACAGGGCAAACTGAACATAGCATCACAGCCCCCGCAGCAAGGCCAAAGAAAATTCCAGTAATACAATCTTCAAAGTTGCATATACAAAAACAACAGCAATAAAAAATGCCCACATCAAAGATAAACCCAGAGGAGGAGCCACCACACAACACTGAAACACCAGAAACCTTCATCTTCAATCTGGATTCTGAGATCACCTCTACAACCACCACTACCACCTTCCACCTCTCTGCCACCACACCACCACCCTCTACCATTCCACCATCCATCACTCATCCCCCATTCTCCACAACAACGCCCACCATAATTCCCTCATCCACATCCACAACTTCACCCGCATACTCTGCCTCACTCTTTTCCTCTTCGAGCACTCCATTCTCCACCTCAACACCCGATCTCACCTTCACTTCAATTTCTTTCCCCTCATCACTTCCATTTCGTCCCTTCTCACCCGGGATGTCACCACCATTTCCATCCACCACCTCATCTACCACCACCACCCCGATATCGCTAGTGACTCCATCAACAGTCACCACACAATTCACGGGCCCATTAATAGTGTCTCTCTCGCAAGGCACTACCACCCTTCCACCCCGACGCCAGCCACCTCACCCTTCCATCTCTAGGGTCCCTTTTTCTAACGTCGGTGAGGAATTTAGACGGAAATTTGGTGCCATTCGAAACCTCCTCACCGATTCTTCTAACATATTATCATCTATTTTTTCTTGTGTGTAGAGAATCACTTCTCAGGTCTTTAAGACAGACATGTAGAACAACGCCTTTCCAGGCATCATCGTAAGCATCCAACAATGACAGGAAGCAGTAGCTCAGCAAGTCAACCACATCGAGAGTCACTTACAAACCCTGCCGGAATTGGTGCTCGAGATGAAAGGCCAGCAAGAAGCGTTGGCCCAACAAGTTGACAGGGTCTCTATGCAAATTCAACCTTTGCCAGAGACCCTCTGTGAGCTTCAACAACAGCAAACTACTCAAAGCACGTGCTTGGTTGACATCAACAACAACCTTCTACAACTCATCCTCTGCTAGGAGGAGAACTCCAACAAAGAACTTAATGACCTTCACACACAAACCATCAATCTGTCTGCACGACTCCACTCTTCCAAAGCACGATATGCGGATCTTAAAGACAACCACGATGCACTGCTCGAAACCCACAAGCATGTGCAAGTGGCACTTGAAGAGCTGCAAGCAATTCATCAGCAGTGCAAGAAGAATTCGATCACGAAGACAAAGGAAAAGGCGGCGGATGACGATGATGATGCCAATAAAGACGATGATGAGGACTCTGACTCCTCAGCTGACTCCAACAATGACAACACCTCCTCATACGATCAACCCGACGACCCAGGAAATGCTGAGGAGGGCACAAGATGAGGGGCAGACCCCACAAAAATAGGACAGGATAGCGACCACCAAGAAGAAGGAACCAAAGATCCCAAGTCTCCCAATAACAATGAAAACGTCACAATGTCATATGGGGACCATTTCTTTAATTTCTCAGCCATGGGATCACTAGGGGAAGCTACTAAAGAAGTCTCTTTTTCTAAATTTCAACAATGTATCATGGAAACCAGCATAAGCCCAGTTACAACAGCAATTCAACAATCTACAAACCTCCCCCTTGAACAGGAAGAACCAGATAGAGTGAGTCTAATACAGATGATAGACTCGACTCCAGTTATGACTCAGACAAAGACGAAGCTCTACCTCCGTTCTTAGAAGATAGTGTGCAGACTCCACTCCCTCCACAAGATCTGCCCTCGCCGCCACCTCTACCTCATCTGATGAAAGATCTAGACATGGCGGCCATCTCTACACTAGACGTTCAAGACATCTTTATCCTAAACACTATTTTAGATGATGCTAAGAACGGGGGGACATCATATATAGCAATACAAAGACAAAGCACAAGTTGACCCGTGAAGATTTCTGTATTCTCCTTTGACTAAAATCGGCGGTGACGATGGCTCTCTTCCACGTCCTACTTGCCAATGCTATAGAAGAATTCTGAAGCTCCAAGAAATCGCAACCTGTTTTCAACACTTCACCCGCCCTATCCCTATCTCTGCTACACAAGGACTTATAGGTGAAGTCCGTAGAACGGCTGGAGGCTGGTCTAGCAAGGAGGGCATGCTACATCAGCATGCCCTTTAAAGTTTCCAGACACTGGATGCTCATGATTGTTGACATCGAGGCACGTGACACCAAGGCGTACAACTTCTGTGCCAGTGAACTAAAAGCCGGACATATCAACTTTGTAGGGTTAGAAGCCGAGGAAGCACGATGCATTCCTTTTCGGCTTCTCAAAATAATATGGGCCGCCTGTCCATCGCTTAGACATGGTTGGAATCAACCCTGGTTCCGAATCATCAACCCGCCTATCTAAACAATTAAGGGTTCCAGGGATTGTTCTTTTTGTACAATAAGACACATAGAAGCACTAAATCGACAACTCCCATTTACTGAGTTAGCAACAGAGAATATGCACTCTTTAAGGGGACGTTATGCCATTGAACTCATCTATGATAGAAGATTCTTTAAGGATCCGACAATGGCACAGGATGACGTCCTTCGGTATCTCTTCTCTTCTATCCAACGTCCACAAAAGCATCCATACAGGACAATTCTATAAGAGTTGGAGCAAAAGCAACATCAAACCGCCAAGGTCCCAGAACAATGCCAGTTGGACCCTTATGCTTTCAATATGGAGGCGGACAAGGGGGACATCGACTTGATAATAGGGATCACCATCAATAGAGCTTTCCAACCAATGGTGCCCCTCTCATTCATACAACCAACGTTTCCAAATTTTGACCTAAGCACATGCAACACCCTCTCCGAAAACGAACTCCGACTCATCATGTCTCGGCTACACGCAGAGAACGATGAGCTAGTTTTCCTGCATGAAGATATTTTGGTAATGGCAGATTCCCTCTGTGAAACCGTACAAGTTAAAAGTTATTTATCCGTGAGCGTAATGACTACGTACCAGTTCCTTCTAGCACGGAACCACCCTACGGTTTATATGGCGTCAACATACATGAAGGATGATCTACTAGGGTCGAATAACTTTGGAACCATGGAAGCACTAATTTCATATCTTCAACATACAACTCTGAAGTTCATTATGCTTCCCTTTCTTCACTTCGACCATTGGATGCTACTGGCAACAAACCTACATGAAGGAACAACAATCATCTACAATAGTTCTGACAACCATTTTGAACCAAAAAAGTATGCTATTACTGCAAAGACACCCACAGAGGAAGTGGAAAAGGACTACGCTGAATGACTACATGATCTCCTGGGCAAACACACAAAGGCGTATGAAAAAGAACATTTTCACCGCCCAGCCTTCAGCCACAGATGTCCCCAACAGATCAGAGAATCTAACGACTGTGGTTTCCACGTCCTTTAATGGATGTACACCCTTGTTGTCCTCGGTAAGCACGTTGAAGACATGAAGGACATGGCTTATCATGCTTTACGGGGAAAGTTTGCAGCTACCCTCCTACGATCGTATGGAGCAAACAAGGGATTAACAGAACGGTGATACCCTTGCCCATGTACTTCTCAACCTATCACCTTGACACTCTAAGGACAGAGTGGATGATAAGTTAGGGGGGGTACACTGGGAAAGGGTGAGGTATCATATTCAAACCCCTTTTCTCTTTATTCCTTCTTTCACCCCTGTTCTTTTGTACATATTTTTCCTTCCCTTCGACACTTAGATTTTTCAGTAATTTCTTTGATAGAATAACTCTTGCATATAAAACAACTTTCTCTTTGGAAAAGGAACACCCCTAGCTAAGTTAGAGACAAAGTAATCCTCACTTACATATGAAGCATTTAGGCAAGTAATGGTGAATTAATAAATCACTTTCATACCCGATTCTTATGCTTTTGCTTCAATTCTGCATCAGACTCTCCACAGGTTAACATCCTGACCGACACAAGCTAAACACTCTCAAGAACGGGAGGGAACCAGGTGAAATCCAAATCAAGGAACCTCGCAAGAGGACCACCAAGTACGAAACTGCAATAAGTGCATGTCAGGAAGCCCTAACAAATAGTTTTCTTCTTTTCAAAAAGAGGCTTGGCATCCCAAATAAAATCCTAAATACCCAAATCCTAAGCGTGTGAGCATATGAATAAAATCCTGAGTTGTGCCATGAATAAGGACTTATATGAAGAACCAATAAAGATCTCACCCGGTTGGTACATTCAGCTGCCCTCACAAAGGCAGATGTGTCGTGTTCGGTAGTGAGATCTTAAGGTATCCAAGTATATGAAAACGCTGATAAAGGACTCGCCCAACCAGTACATTTAGCTGCCCTCACAACGGCAGATGTGTCACGCCTGGTAGTGAGATCCTAAAAGTTTAGATAAACCCTCCCCCACCTAAAGGGGGAGTTACCCAACAACCTTTAGCCAACCCTCATACCTATCTTAGTTTTTGGTAGAATTTTCAAAGAAGTATAAAACTGCTTAGAGATGAAAACATGCACGAAATGCGATCAAGGAAAAGGTGGTCCCAGTGCGAGTTACGCGATATGGAAGAATCGTGAGATCCATGCAACTCTCACCCGAAAGAGTTAATGCAAGAGGAAGTCCTAATAAAACTCTAGGAGATCTTTGGTTTAGAATTGAAGCAAGAGTATGGAAATCTTAATTAAATAAAATTGCCTCGCCACTACGTGCCTTAGCTCTATCTAGCTTGAGGACAAGCTAGACTCTAAGTTGGGGGGCTGATAACCTCCCATTTTTGTGATGTTATCTTACTAGTTTTTCTTAATTTTCCATACTCTTTCTTAGATAAATTAGATATAATCCTTAACTTTCTGCGTTATTATGAATTCACCATTAAACTAACATTTATCTCCTTCTTATAGAAAAACCCAAAAAAATTACAAAAGGGGCAAACGGTTTGGAGACCGTATGAAGTCCAAATGGTCCCAAGACCGAATGAACCCAAACGGTCCCAAGACCGAATGAAGTCCAAACGGTCCCGAGACCGAATAAAGGCAAACGGTCTGGAGACCGAATGAAGTCCAAATAGTCCCAAGATCGAATGAACTCAAATGATCCCGAGACTGAATAAAGGCAAATGGTTTGGAGACCGAATGAAGTCCACACGGTCCCTAGACCGAATGAACTCAAACGGTCCCGAGACCGAATAAAGGCCAAACGGCCCCAAGACCAAGTGAAGTCCAAATGATCCCAAGACCAAATGGATCCAAACGGTCCCAAGACCGAATGAACTCAAACAGTCCTGAGACTGAATAAAGGAAAATGATATGGAGACCGAATGAAGTCCAAACGGTCCCAAGACCGAATGAACTCAAACAGTCCCAAGACTGAATAAAGGCAAATGGTTTGGTAACCGAATGAAGGCAAATGGTCCCAAGACCGTATGATCCCAAACGGCCCCGAGACCGTTTGATGCCAAACGGTCCCCAAACCATTAAAGACCCAAACGATACCAAGATCGTTTGGGATTCCTTGAAAGCCTATAAATAGGACCTAAGGAGTCCTCATTTGCAATCAACTTCTTGGACATCCAGAGGATGCCCCAATCACTCCAGAGCTGTTCTACCTTCATCTTTCGCCCAAAGGCTGCTGGTTCAATATCCATACTCCATCTTCAAGCTACTTCCTCTCTCATCAACATAAGAAGGTGGGAAGTGGAGGATTATTCATCAAGACAACCACATGGCATGAAGATAGTTTCTCTCTCCTCTAAGGGGTCGACCTTCCTCCTTCCTACATGGAGATGATGCTTTCTCTCTCTCTTCCCACCTGCTTCTTTGTTCTTGCCATGAGAGAGTAGTCTCATACACTAGGGTGCGGGGAGTAGCCCCGCTACCCATGTTTTCATTTCATACATTGTAATTCTTGAGTTTGCAATAGAAAAACACTATCTTTCCAGTTCAACATCAATTGTTTAATGAATACTAGTTGTTTGATCACCAACTTGTGTTATCTATTATCTGTTAGTGCAAATTGTCTATGTTTGTATTTCTAGATTCGAATATCGACTGTTTGTTGGTTCCAGATTGTATGTAGTCACCATACGTTTGGTTTGGTATCTAGGAGTGTTTCCCAAGGAGTGGAGTAAACTCACTTCCATTATTGTACTTTCATACTATGAAATGGAATCAATTGATGTATGAAAGTACAACCTTGACAGGTCGAGGAACACACTTTGTGAGGGGAGTGATGCAAAGTAAGTGACCATTCGTCTGGGGATGGATGGCATTGCAACACCTCTACATTTCTCGTAGTTAGTTATCTGAAAGGAAGCTAACTCTATAAAAATACTAACTGTTTAGACTCTTTTCTTTGCAAGACAAGTTATTTTGATGTATGTCTTGATCCATGCATAGTGGTGGTGAAACCTGATCACATCCTAGTGGTTTCTAAATATTGTTTGCAACCTTAAGTTTACTTTCTTATTATTTTCTTCCTTCGCACATTAGCCTAACCATCAAATCAAATATTTCATCTAAATATCAACTTTTAATTGGATAAGTAAGATTATTATATTTTCCATCTTGTTAAACTCTTAACAAGATCGTTGTCTTGTGGATTCGACCCTAACTATACTACGATAAGACTTCCACATATCTTAGCATACGTGGGTGGAGATCTTATTATAGCATACACAAGGCTAAACTTAGAGATTAACTGTCTCTAGGATTTTTAGTGGTGCACGCAACTCCACATAAGTGTAGGCTCCATCACCCTGATAGGTTTAAACGACGTTAGGGGATTGTGTGTGGCATCATAGGTTGTATCTATCTACCACACTACATCCCACACCTAATAGATGATATAGATCTCTATAACGGAGGATACTAAAGCAATTGGGATCCTAAACCACTAGGGTTTTGGGATTGGTGATGAAAAACTCAAGGTCATCTAAGGCCTTAAGAACTTTCCAACCAAGTAATATATGATTTTTTATGTTGGAATTTCCTAATTTTGATATGGGATTATGAAATATATATACATATATATGCATATATATCATAGAATTTTATGTTATGGTTAGGTTTACAAGTTTTGGGCTTATCTTCATCTATTTTTTGTAATCTAAGTCAAAATAGGGAGACAATCCAAAGACTCAATTTTAGATCATGAATAACAATTTATGATAGCCTCCAAAGGTAGCACGTCGCCATGATGGTTTGAGGGGTCAATTCACATTACAAACCTTACTTCTCCAAACTCCACAAATGTAGAAGGCATAGGAACACATTCATGCCGATCCACTTGATTGGTCATCCAATCAATCATTTGGCTACTAAAATGATACACAAGAAGGAGGACTAGAGACACCTCAATTAATCATATTAGATAGTAGTCGGTTGACTAATGATACACACATACCCCTATCTATAGTCCCACAGTCAACTGATTGAGCACTAGTTAACTGATAGAGTGAAGGGACACTAACTTTTAAGACGCGTTCTCAACTGATAAACCAACTCCGTACTCGATTAGTTGAAGCTCGAATGAGGATTTTTCAATCAAGGAATTCACTTTGTCCAATCAATTGTTTGAGCACCCCATGAGTGATAGAAAGTTTTTTGATATGTCAAAAATGGGCAATACCCTGGTCTCATTCAACTGACAACCTTTAGGTTGATCCGATAAAAATCCACTTGAGATGCCCAATATTTCATCACTCGACTAGCCCTCCCTTCAGTTCACCGACCTCCTTCTAAGTCATGCATTTTACAAATAATCAAGGAAGAGGTGACCCTTACTCTGACTAATATGATTCAATCAAATTGTGCATAAAAAACTGAAGGCTGTACCTTTTAAGAAATTGAACCATCACTCTTGCAATCATTTAACTATGAAAACTCAGCCTCAACCTTTGGCTGACTAGTTCACTATCACTTGAACTACAACCACATGTATTTCTACATCAAATGACTAGTAAATCATTAGTTCTCTAATTACTCCCACATTTAATAGAAGAAACACCAATAAATCAATTGTGTCCTCTTATTGATCCATTGAGCACTATACTTCCATCAATGTTGTAATTATTTTTTTAACCCACTACTTATGACTTTAGGCCCAAGGCCTAAATACAAATAAATGGTGCTTTTGGAACCCGAAAGTAGAGGTAGACAGTGTTTTGGTGGAAGCAGCTAGACCATGGCAGATGCAAGCTATGACTAGGCATTTTATGAATAGAGAGTGGGAGAAGATGAGATAGGTATTGTTCGATTCACAAAGTCATCGTGGATTCAATGTCGAGGAGATTTCATGAAACGGTGGAGAAATAGGAGAGAGAGAAAGAGAGAGATCGAGGGAGGATAGCATGTGAGTGGGTTCCCATATCATGACTAAAATGGAGGAAGAGGACGACTGCCAGGCTATTGGATCATGGGAGATTAAACCTCAGTTGTTAGATGGCACACTTAGAAGGAAAGGAGATGAATTAATGCATGACAAGGTGATAAATATTCGGGACTATAGTGTAATTGATGCATTAATGATATTTCTTACTAAATTTGACTCAAATCTATATGAAAACTTTCTTAATTAATTTGGAGGGCCAAACATAGTCAAAACTTAACCAAATTTGAACCACATATCCAACAAGGAGTCTACATTCTTCCTATCCTCTTAGATTTCTATTTTCACCATTAAAAGGGATTATCTTAAATTCTAAAAATAAAAGATGAAATAATGTGTGATACCTTTTCATAATTGTTCTCTTTGAATCCCAACCAAGATGATTAATGAATATTCTTGCAATATTTATTTTATATCCCTCCTTATGCCATTATGAAAATACTATGTTGTAGGAAAGAGAGAAAAAAAGGATCGAAAGCCAATATTCATCAGTTTGAATTATTTGCAATTTGTAATGCACATATGAAAGAGGAAAGCTATTATTTTTAATAAAAATCCATGCATAGAAAATAAAAGGATGCTTGTAAACAGAGATGCCTACAAGCATATGCTGACAAAGTTTCATCAGGGGCACACTAACAGTGGTGTGGTCCCACATTCGGATGATGATCCGCAAAAAGAAACTGAGAAAAAAAACAGAATGACATAGTGTTTTTGGGGGAGGCACCCCCTTAACAGTAGGCCTCAACATCATGATGAAGTAAAAATAGAAATGTCTCTAGGCATGCTACTAAGATAGTTTGAAGCTGAATCAGATGCATGTGTCATATGCTATGATGTCTTCCAGTGAGTAGCACACTCCAACATGGTGATGTCCAAACATGACTTGATATTCTTCAGCTCCTAGCACCTGTGTTGATGTGGAAGTCAGCCCTGCATTGCAAATTTATGTATAAGGAATGTTTAATGTCAATTAGAAGTAGATGAGTTGGTTGGGAAGTGTTGTTGAATTTTCTATTATTTCTTTTGAGCAAGATGTGCTAGAAGGTGTTAATAATCAGGTCTGCAGGGGGATAGCATTTATGTTGTGGAAGTGTTGTTAAGCTAGTGATGCAGTTTGGTAGGAGAAGGTTGTTAGAGAAAATATGTCATGGGAAGAATTTATATAGGAAGCATAGCATGGTGGGGCACCTAGTGAAGAGGTGTTGTGATGTTTCTTCAACAATATGACAGAGCTAGCATCTAGTAGGTCCCTAGAAGCCTCTTCTAGTTAAGAGATAGCCTTTGGGGATTCTGTTGTTTGAGAGGATCAAGAAGAAGATTTTGAATTGTTGTAGACATTTTGCCTTCCATATGCTTTTCATATATGACACGTGTCCTCCATAAGATAAGTGCAGGTAGGCAGCTTTGGGGGAATATACCTACCCCCAGATCCAAGATATTCAGCTACTGGTGTTGAATTCCAGCTCATGGATGATGTTTAGCAGTGTACTCTCTTTTAAGTGGTTTTTGAGGCAGATCATTAGAAGGTTTTGCCTATTGCTAGTAAGGATTTGAAGAGCTTTTTCTATACTAATATTTTTCAATGATGACGGGATATGAATTTGGTAGTTCATGTTTTGGATGGTGTTATAGAGAAACCATGGGTTAACCAAAAGTTTATGTTATAGAAGGCGTGTGGGGGTAATAGATGAGTTGGGTGATGATGTCCAGGTTTTTATTTACAAACTTCCAAAGTGGAGAAGATTTACTTTTGTTGATGGTGCCAGGGTGGTTTGTTTTTGTAGTATTTATCTAGGATGAATTTTTTCCAGATTTTGTCTATATTTGTGGAAAGAATGTTGATGATCTTTGTGATGAGACAAATGACATGAAATTTGATGTTAATGACACCCCAACCTCCATATTCAACAACTATTGTGATAGTGTCCCAGTTAACTAAGTGGATCTTTCATTTGGAATTATCTTTGTTGAAGTGATTCCAAAGAATTTTTTTCTTGATGGTGATAATGATCTTAAGGGTTCTACCAGGTGGGGGAATGTAGCTTATGTAGTGCGTAGCTATAGGTGTGATGACATTGTTAAGGAGGGTGAGGCGTCCCTTCAGGTTGAGGAAGTGGTTTGTCCAAGTGGAGAGCTTAAGTTTGAGTTTATCAATGATGGGGTCCCAAAGTGTGTATGTGATAGGGTGAGGCAAAATGGGTAGGCCAAGGTAAGAGACAGGGACATTTTCAATCTTGCACTTAAGGAGATTTTTGTATCTGTTAATAAGGTTTGGAGAGGTGTTGATATCAATGATGGAGGATTTTGAGAGGTTTATTTTAAGCCTAGAGATGTATGAGAAAAGTCCAATCATATGAATGATATTGTATTCTAGTTTGACCAGAATCATAGTATCATCTACAAATTGGATGATATCTTGTATCATTCTGAAGGCTAGGAGATGAGTTGTTCCAAGCTTGATCATGTTAGTAAGAATAAAGGTGACAATGATGAACATATATGGGGAGAGATGGTCTCCCTATATAAGTCCATTTGTGTTGTGGAAGTGACCGAATGGGGATCTATTGATAATGGTGGAGAAGAAGTTCATAGAGATGCATGCATGTATCCAATTGTTCCAGCTATTTAGAAACCCATATCCCATCATGGATGTTAGAAGTCAATCCCAATTAATGTAGTCAAAGGCTTTCTCAAAGTGTATCTTGATAGCAATAATCGGGCTTTTGTTTTTGTAGCATTGGTGGAGGGTTTCATTTACCATTATAAAGGCATCATGTATGCTATGGTTTTTGAGGAAGGCATTTTGATTATGAGGGATGATGTTCTCTAATTGTGGTTTGGTGTGATTTATAAGACCCTTTTCAATGATCTTATATCAGGTGTTGATAAGACTGATAAGTTTGAATTGTGCAATCCGGTCATGATGATTGACCTTCTTAATAAGAGCTATGCTGGTATGATTAATGGATTTGATATGTCCATGGACATTGTTGTTGTAGTGGATGGCTCTGAGAAGCTTCATGAAATATCCCTTGATGTGGTTCCAATTTATAAGGTAGAATTTAGTGTTGAGTCCATCAAGTTCAGGAGATTTGTTTTTTTAAAGTGAAGTGATGGCATCATCAAGTTCCTCTAGACTAAATTATCTGATGGTGTAATGTAGGAATGGGACAGTATTACAAGAAATATATTTCCAATTTATAGAGTTCAAGAAGGAGGGCTTATGTCCATTATTTAAGATATGTTCAAAGTGTTGGACTATGTGGCTGGTGATAGCGTACTTGTTGGATGTGATGCTACCATTAATGCACAATCTTGAAATGATGATTTTTCATGCATTGTTGTTACATGTTTTGTGAAAGAATTTTGTATTCTTATCTCCCTCCATGGCCCATCTAATTTTTGAACGTAGTTTCCATATGGTGTCTAAGAAAAATTTGGCATGTTCTTTTTCACCTTTGATGGTGAGGGTGAGGGATGGGTATGTAGTAGGATCACTATCAATGTAAAGATATTGTTGTTCAAGATCAGCTAATTTATGTAGAGGTTTCCAATTTTTTATTTCTACCAAATTTTTAGATTTTTCTTGATGTTTTTGGTGTTGTTGTGAATGTGGTATTTTGGATCAATGGTATGGCTTTCAGAAGCAATCCAGATGCTTTTGCAAAGTTCCAAGCAGTTAGGATTAGAGAGATGGGAATTTTCAAAATAGAAAGGTTTGTGTCACCACATTTCTGGTTTAGTGTCAACGATGATAGGGAAGTGATCAGAGATTGGTCATTGTGAAATAGAAACAAAGGAGTGTGGGTAAAGATCTTCCCATAGATTAGTACAAATGAAGTGGTCAAGTCTAGCCCAGTTTTGATTTCAATGCCAAGTGAAGCATGCATTTGTAGAGGGAATATCGATTAGGTGTTGTTGTGTGATGAGTTGTTTAAATGCCAAGTCAACTGGGTACATGTGTCCTCCTTGTTGTGAGATGTTTAATTTGTCTAATGGTTGTGTGATAAGGTTGAGGTCTCCTCCAATGAGCTAGGTCTTATCAAGGAATTTCTCTATAATGAATTTGATCTCGACAATGTATTCGGATTTATTTTAGTTGGGTTCACCATAGACCCTCATAAAGATCTAGCTGTTATCATCAATGTTGTTTGTGATGTGGAGAGTAATGGAGAATTTCAAAAACACTGGATGTGTAATGGAGAAGAGACTTTTGTTTAAACCTATAACCAGGCCACCTTTGAAGCCAACTGGTGGAATATGGTGCCAAGAATTTATGTGTTTTCCCCCTGTGTTTTTAAGAGAAAAAGGGGTGAGTGTAGATTTAGTTTCCTGGATGGTGATTATTTTTTTGGTCGGTCAAAAATGCGTGTTGCTAATATTACCAAAAACTTTGGGCACTAGGTACCCCATTACATCAGACAAAAAAAACAAACTTATCTTAGGATCATTACCCCACGTAGGGGGAGCAAAGATCACTAGATGGAACAAAAACAACTAGGAAAGCCTATAAAGCTAATCAGGCTAGATCTTGAACACTCCTACCAGAAGAAAGACTAATACAAACCACGATTATGTACATTCAACACACCTACACATAGTAACCACAACTAGACATAGTCTAACACCAGCCACCCTGCCTGGATCTAGCCTTTGAGCATCCAACTTTCTTAGCTAGCAATCACAAGGATCTAGAATGAGCAAACACCCAAACAGAGCCTCCATGTCAGACCATAAGCACTAACTAACTGTGTGACAGGCAAGAATCAAAGTAGTTTTTCTATCAGGGTGCAGCAAGGGTAAAAGCTCCAAGTTAAGCCTTCATGCTTGGCACAATACCAACTGAAAGTAACCACACCCACAAAGAGTGGCATTGCACCAAGAATCAAAAAATCCTTTTCACTTCTATCTCACCGAGCAGCCCTGTTAGCCCTGCAGCGACTCTTGCCTATCATCACCAGTTCTAGTTTCAAATGTCCAAGCAGAAACTAAGTTTCTGTTTGCACAGAGACACCAATCGAACACCTTGGAGGCATTCCAGCTACACATCAGGAGAAAAGCCAATAGGGAAAGAAGGTTAATCCATTCCTCATTCGTCCATCTCCAGGCGTAATCATCAATCAGCTGAAGCCGATTCCAGGATAGGACACCAGGTCGGGGAAGCAGGAACCCTATCGAACACCACGAGGACACTCGAGATGATCCCTGGACACTGGATGGCTGCAATGGAGCAGGATGCACAAAGAATCATCCAGTGCTGCTGAGTAAACTCGGAGTGGAATCAGCACCCCCACGTGAATGGAAGGATCTCCTCTATCTACCCTGTGAGGAAACTATCTGCCGCAACCACAGACCCGAGGTCGAGATACCCAGAGGTGAGTATCGCCGCCGGATCATAGCCACTTGGAAGTTCTGTCAGGCGAACTGGGGCAAGCCCTAGTCTCCCACCAGCCTTCGTAGTCACCGAGGAAGGCCGAAGACGATGTCGAAGGGTCTTCATCAACCTGGTAGGACTAGGTCTCAAACCCGCCCAGCCAGAAGTGCTCAAGAAATCCAACAGTAGTGGCCATGTCACGATTCTGACGAAGGAACACAACCGCCATGGCAGTTGAGCCCCCCGACATTTCCACTAGATGAGCCCAAGGGGAACGGTGGGAAGTAAGCTCTCACAACGTAGCCTCTATGAGCAAGCATCCCCCCAAGAAGAGTGAAACTGTGGGGCAGGATACACACGGTGCAAGCACCGGGAGCTCGCCACCAGCCAAGAAAGGGCATCCATCTCCAAGGTGTCGCCTAGAGTAGGGCAGCGCTCAGATCTAACTGTTGCGGCGGAGCGAGCGACTGATCCTCATCTCTAGACCACGAACCAACCCCAGGTCCAGGACCCAAGGCCACATGGAACCCCGCAACAAGAAGGAGCAGTTGTAGCGGTAGAGAAGGCGACGAGTTCAGACATCGGAGCCCCGAAACAACCAAGGACCGAGGGGTCCTCGCGCACAGCAACACCGACGGGTTGGAAACCCACAGCCGACAAGGTGGGCGGAGCCGCTGAGGAAGCTCACCCACGGCGTGTAACCTTTAAGTGCCGGCGGTGAGGCATACTGCTCGAGCATCCACAGGGTTGCCCAAGAAAACCGCAGCACCAACCAGACCCCAGGTGAAATAGACAGAGGCGCCAAGCATCCCAATCACCAACAACCAGTGGTGAGACCGGCAGCTCCACTCGAGCAACCCGTCACGCCGAAGCGCAGCGACCCAGACAACAGCAGGAGTAGAGTTGGAAGGAGCGGATTGAGGCGGACAGGTGGGAGGAAGAAGGAGATCAGGAAGGGCCAGGGGGAGAGTATGCCCTAGAAGCCGCACCCCACTCCTGGATGGTGATTATGTCAATGTTGTTTTTGTATATGTGTTTTCTTATTTCTTTTCTTATGTGAAGACAAGAAGTACCACATACATTCCAATATGTGTTTGTCATTTGGTACATGCAAAAGTTTTGGTTCAGTGCTCAAGTTAAGTCAGTGTAAGTTCAAGTTGTCAAGGCAGGCATATTCATCATAGATGTTTCTATGGTTTTTCCAATGCATATATTTTTCTATATTATCGAGGGCATTATGTGTCTAGGTTTCATCTTTAAAAGAAATTCCTAATTTATTTACAAAGTTTGTAAAAGATTGTATATCCAGCCATGATTCTATGTCCTCTATATTGTCAATATGATTTTCATTATTTTCAGAAAGTGAAATATCAACTGTAATCAGTTTTGAGTTGTTCTGAAAGGAAAGAGAGTGTTCATAAGGTGTACCTAGTTCTTTTGATCCAAAGTAATTCCTTCATGTTTGTCCCTCTAGTGTGGTTGATAGTGGGTTGATAGAATGGATAATAGCATGATTCGTTCCTTTGTTTTTCTACTTCAGACTCTGCGATGATTAGATTTCATCCATGATAGCAATCTTCAACTTCTGAACAGTATTTGAATCAATGCAAGTAGTGGAGTCTGTGCCATTGTTGTGGAAGGGGAAGGGTTTAAAGGAGTTTTGGAGGGAGTTGTTGGTGTTGTCAGCAGACATAGATGTAGTTCGAGGCCTCTTGTTGTTCGTGGATAGGTTTGTGTCTTCTATAGACATGGAAGCTATGTTTTTCCTCTCCCATATAATGTTACTTTATGATTGTTTCTTGGTGGATATGAAGGGCTTCTTTGTATTGGTCGGACAATACCAAGATGGGGGATGTACACTAATATCAGTGAAGGTCATTTTGATAACATAAGAATTTTTAGCTTTATGCTTAATCTTGTAGATCGTTTCCCCCAGTCTAATTTTCATGGAGGAAAGAAGGGAAATGTCTTGTTTTACTGAGAAGACACAGAAGGTTTTAATGTATTGGGTGGGGTGTCACGACTGATGAACTGGAAAGTGGCTCCAATGGAATGTGTGCTATGGCTCTAAAAACCTCAATCTCACAAAGGTGTGGAGGACGGTCGGTGATGGCTAACCATCCAAATCCACTCGATCCATCCAGAGAGGATCCATTATAAGGCATCCAACAGGTGATATTATCTTGAGCAAAGATGATGCCGCATGGGATCGTCGTGACTTATACAAAAAGGTGTTCTAATTTAGTGCCTTTAGGGATAGAATATAAAAGCTAAGCTGGTGAAAGGATCTTAGGTTTGAGAACCATATGCCTAGGAAGAAGTAGAGTGATGGCTTGAGTAGCATCAAGAATGTTGATGGTGTTATTGTAAATATTGTTTGTGATAGAGACGAGTATGCTCCTACTGGTGAACACTTTCAGTAGTCTCATGGAGTTTTCTAGGAGGTCAAAGGGTAATTCTCTATGAAGGTGCATAGCTTGTGCCATTGTGAAGGGGGATCTATAGGTATAAGAAGGACGTGCTAGGAGAGGGGATGGGGGTGGTGATGGTTTTGCAAGGAGGGTTTGGTAGGAGATGGGTTTCTCAACTTGTGGGGTTTTATAGGAGGTTGTTGGACATGTGCATGTCAAGGGCAGGAAGAAAAGCATCAAGTATATGAGTGTGAAGATGTGAAAGCAGAAAACTATTATGAGTACCAATTCATGGTATTTTGGCATTAAGACCCTCAACTATTTCCATTTATGAAAAACTACATTATTAGAATTTTATTAGTCTTTAAATTTTGGGATGTTACAACTTTACTTACAATTAGTTTAACTCAACCAAAATCAACTCTTGGTTCTAAATATTAGTCTTGTTTCAACTTGATATAAATTGACTAGATTCTTACAAATACTATCTCTTGGGATTTGATCCTTAACTATACTACGATAAGACCCTTCCTTTTGAGGGTGGTATTATTGCATTTTGTTTTGGTAAAACTTTAGGGATTTCAACCCTTAGGTGATTTTGTTAGTGTAGTAAAACCACGTCAAATTCTAGAGATATTGTTGAGGACAATGAAATCGTCTAGTTAAATCTTGTTCCATTAAGCTTAACCTAAGATTTTACTTTTACCATTGATACTATTGCAATTATTCATGAATTTAATTCTCATCCACCCAAATGATATGTAAAAGATCTTTCAGTTTTATGTACCTCAAAACTAGTGCATGTGTCACTCTAATAGAATGAAACTTGCATCAAGCTTTGATTCTAAAGTAGAACAAAAGTTTCTTCATTAATGAAGAGAGAATCAAGCTAGAATAGTCGAAGAGGAACTCAATCCAAGGCTAAATCTTGAAATAGCAACACAAAAAGAGAGGCTTGTTCAAGAAGCACGTGTTGTTCTTAATGAGGCAATCTACATAGCCCATGATGTTTCACATGAGGCTAATTGATAGAAGAAACCTAGGGAATTTTAAATCTATAAGGCTTTCGATGTCAATCATTCCATAGAACCACATCTTCTACAAAATAGTCCCTTCATGGCCTAACCAAGAGAAAACTATTAAGAACACACCCTGAAGTTTGTTGACCTATGTACCATTACCAAGAAAAATGGTGTTTTTGATGATGACATTTGTATTTTCAAGTATTCCTTAATAGACACAACAAGAAGTTGGTACATCTCTCTGAAATGTGATCCCATCACCACTTGGGACCAACTTGAGAACAAATTCCTAGAGAAATTCTACCCTCCATCCCTTATGTACACTATCAGAGGCCAAATTACTCAAATCACACAAGTTCCTAGTGAGACTCCAATAGAAGCATGGGAGAGATATAATGAGCTCCTTCACAGGTGTCCACACCATGGTATCTCTAAAAATCAACTCATTGAGTTCTTCTAAATAGTTTTAGATGATGATATCAAAAATTTTCTAGACTCCTCATCTCGAGGAAATTTCATGCACCAAAGTTATGACAATGCATGTAAGGTAGTGACCCTTGTAGCTAGAAACCAAGCCAACTGGGGAAAATCTGTAGGCAAGGGAGTGTTAAAAGTGGCTATGGCAAAAAACAATCATGAGTTAAAATCTATCTAAATCTATAAAGATACTAACACTCAAGAAAGATAGTCCAGAGTCATCTTCTAATGCTTATGAGAGAAGGAATTCAAGTTCACCACCATGATAATAATCTAAACCACAACAAGTCAAGGTGATGATACAATTCTATGAGCCATCCAAAGACACTGACCACTCCACCTTCGGGTGCAATATCCTTTATGATATTGTGATGAGCAATGTTGCAATTTAGTGAGACGATAATCATAAGATTTGAATTCTATCAATGTTATTCCTGGTCAACCAAACTAGGATCAACGCTAGTTTTTAGTATGGTAATTCTTCTAGGGTAGAGAATTCTCAACAAGTTGTATAAGATAGAAATCTACAGTGAGGCCATGTGATATTTTAGAACAACCAATAGCAGAACTATAGGAATCAAGGAAACTATAGAGGTAACTTCTAGAAGAGTAAATATAATCGATATTAGAACCCCAACCAAGTCCTGAAACAACAGGGATAAAAAAGGAATGCCCCTTCACCCTATGAATATGCTATCACCCATTGCAAAGATGTTACAGTCCCTGAAGATAATGATTGCAAATTGACAAGTTGACTAGAAAGCCATTAAATCTCAATTGACTCAACTCTCAACTAGTCTCCAGCCGCCCATAGGAGCATTTGCAGGACATCTAGAAGATAATCCCAAATATCAAGAACAACTAAAAGTTGTCACAAGACGTTTAGGAAAAGTCTTTACTAATGCATATACCAAACCTCCTACAACATACATCAATGAAGATGACTTTATAGTCAATCAAAACTCTAAATTATCTAAGCCAATTCTAGAATTAGTAACATGGAAGTAAAAGTGTCAGATACTATATTCACTAAAGACAAGGATCAGACTAGTTTAAAAGAACATGTCATCAAAGAAGAAAGTGCATCTAAACCAAAGGTACCAATATACAGGCCTCACCCCATATTTTGAGCTTACTTAAAGTAAATAAGGCTTGACGTTCACTCCATGAAGTTCAAATAAGCAATGAAGAAGCTTCACCCACCTCTAAATAGAGGGGTATTGGGGGCTTCCCACAGCATGACACGGAAAATTGAAAATCATTTGTTATGAAAAATGTTGTCCTCTCTGGTTGTGGTAACCATGAGAGCCTAAGCATGTCCTACCCGATTAGTGAGGGATAGCAAGGGAGAGAGCAATTGATATCATTGTTGTGGGAGAGCAAGTTGGTGACTAGTACACCAATGGGAGGGACAACTCCTTCCTATCCATTCTTACAAGACAACATGAGTTATAGGCAGTCTGTGTGGACTTCACTAGAGGTGGGAGGTTGTTATTTGCCGCTAGGAGGACAATGCCAACCAGCAGTATGTGATAAGAGGAGTTGCTGAAGAAGACAAGGTTCATGGATGCAGTCTGTGGTGCAGACTAGGAGGCACAATAGCCAGACGAGTCCTAGTGCAACTAGCAATTAGAGTTGTACAACTACAACAATGAGGATTGTCACTGGACTCACTCCAGGACTAGGTATATCATCAAAACCATCCTTCCTATATTATAGTAATTGACATGACCTTTTAGTTATGGGAATATGGTAGATAAAAAGTTTTGTTTCTGCTGCCTTCTCGGTAGCCATATTTCCCTATAGTAGTATTAGAGCCAACACCAATTTACTATATTGTGGGATAATCGATATGATCATATTTTGGTTTTGTTGTTCTATTATTGCATGTAATGTGAATAATATCTTATCAAATCTAATACCACAATTGACCCCAACTAATATATATATGATATATATGCAATTTACACACGTCTCCCTAAAAGCGCTTTTGATGGTGGATTTGTATCATGGTTATGGCCAATAAACCCTAACTTTTGTGCATGGTTGTGTGGTTGGTATATCTATTTATCTCGGTCTACATATCGAGCCTCTATCTTATCCTCCCAATGTAAAGTTAATTCTTTCCTACTCTTGCTCCACTCGAATGTAACTCGAGGTTTCTAAATAATTATGTAAAAGTAGGATAGTTTACTTTCCTATTATGACAAAGATGAAGATGAAGATGTCCCAAAGACGAGCCAACCAACTGGAGGACATCGAGGACAAGATAAATTGATCACCTTGTAGACTTGACCGATCCACTGGAGGAGCCAACATATGGTATATAGAATGACCGGATGACCAGAGAGACGACCTAACATCCTGCAAGGAGGCAAGTCAATCGGTTCAAGGTTGAACTGATCAACCCAAATTGGTAAGAACAAATGTTCATCAACAATAGGTTTCTACATGTGATGTAGACCTAGATGATGTAATTCTTTGTGGCTCCAAGGGATTACATTAGGATGGTAGTAACCATCACTTTTGTTTATTGCATGTTTTCTTTGTGATATAACATGTATATGATATTTACTATATATGTGGTGATTGGATAAAGTATATGCATTTATACAAACTCCCTCAAATTAAATATCAAATCTTAGATGCTTTTCAAAAGTATCACACATGAAATTCTTGATCAACCAAGCATAGGTTCTACCTCCACGGGCAGGGTGCGTTGTCTATCTTGTGGAAATGTGATGGTAATAGTGTAGGTTTCACCTCTACGGAGTGCATTATTATCGTGTCGAATTTTGGGTCAGGCTTGACTGGTGATCTCAGAGCGTCCGGGCCCAGAAGCATGCAAATGACTATGGAATGGGGTTGTGCATATCATTTAATTTAGAATTGCATATGATGCAATTGGCAAGAGTTGCCAACCATGATGGTTGACTGTGGTTGCGATGTTGAACATGCCACATTTAAATTATCTTGGATCTGGCCAACTGGAATATTGTGCACTGCAATATTCTGAATTGATATTGAGGGTTATCAAATCGAACATAATAGTG
Organism: Alisma plantago-aquatica; assembly: GCA_963693085.1. Lineage (NCBI taxonomy): Eukaryota > Viridiplantae > Streptophyta > Magnoliopsida > Alismatales > Alismataceae > Alisma > Alisma plantago-aquatica. Next base: position 25,379,767 of record OY856415.1, read on the forward strand.
GGAGAAATAACAATTAAAGGCCTAATTAATATCGTCAAACTTTTCAAATCAAATCAAAAAGGGTTTTTGACAAAATGCAAATTTTCTCTTATAGAATCAAATGATGAACAAATCTGAAATTTGTCTTAAGAAGGACAAACTAGACAAGAGAAATTTCCACAATTGGTTTTGGACTTTGATAAGGGTTCTTAATGAAGAGTGCAAGCTTTACGTCCTTGATGAACCAGTACCAGAAATACCAACTCTTGATACACCTAGGGCACAAGTAAATGCTTACTAGAAGCATGCCAATGATGCCTTAGAGATAAAGTACCTTTTGCTTAGTTGCATGAACTATAAGTTTCAGGAGCAATGTGAAGACATGAGTGTTCTTGAGATAGTAACACATCTTAATAAAATGGTCTTATGAAGCAAGAATGGGATGATATCCTGAAGGTGTTTCTTGAGTCTAAGTTGACAGAGGGAACCTCAGTAGAAGGACATGTGCTCAATATGATTGTACATGTGTATCATCTTGAAGAATCGGTATTCACCTGGAGATAAGAGTTGGCCACTGATACGATTCTAAAGACTATACTAGAATCATATGAATGCTTTATTACATGTTATCATGTGAATAATACAGATGGACATATGTCAGATTTGTTTGCCATGTCGATTCATGCTGAAGTAAAATTGAAGAAGGACAAGCCTGTGATGGTGATCAGCCAGGCTAAGTCTAAGGATCAAAGAAAAGACTGAGAAGAGATCTGAGGTCAAGCCTGAATCCATGTCTTCAACACTCAAGATCAAGAGAAAGAAAAGTATAAGAGGATCACGTATTTTGTACTTGAAGGCATTCATGAAGAAGAATATGGGAATGGTGATCTCCACTTCATGTATATATGTAATTGAGATAAATCTATCTACTTCATCATCATGGGTACTAGACACCGAATGTGGATCTCACATATGATCTCATATGAAGGATCTGATAGGAAGTAGGCCTTTGGGAAAAGGTGAGGTGGAACTGTGAGTTGCTAATGGCACAAGAGTTGTGGACAACGTAGTTGGAACCTATAGTATATCTCTACCTACAAGGCTTGTAATAGAGTTAAAGAACTACTATTATGTACCTTCTATAAATAGAAACATCATTTTTGTATCTTGTATGGACAAGGATGCATTTGAATTCCATATTAAAAATGGTCAATGTTCTCTTTCATGACTATTCCCCTATGTCTTTTGGTCTTTACTTGTTAGATCTAAAGACATATGTATATAATGTTAATACCAAGAGCCTAAAACTGAACAACTTGAACAAAACATACCTTTGGCATTATCATCTAGGGAACATAAATGAGAATCGCATATCTAGACTCCATAAAGATGGTTATATGCACTCTTTTGATTTTGAATCAATAGAGACATGTGAATCATGTTTGTTGAAAAAGATGGCTAAGACCCCTTTCAGTAGTAAAAATGAGAGGGCTAGTGATCTATTAGGATTCATACATACTGATGTATGTGGATCTTTTAGAACAATCACTAGAGGTGGGTATCAGTACTTAATTACCTTCACTGATGACTTCAACATGTATGGCTATGTTTATTTAATGAAACATAAGTTAGAAACTCTTAAAAGGTTCAAGGAGTAATGAATGAAGTACACAACCAACTTGGTAAAAGTATTAAGTTACTTCATTATGATTGAGGTGGAGAATACTTAAACCAAGAGTATGAGAACCTTCTTAGAGCCCATGGGATTGTATCCCAGTGGACTCCACCTAGAACACCTCAGCATAATGGTGTATCAGAAAGAAGGAATCCCACATTACTAGATATGGTATGATTGATGATGAGTTTAGTTGATCCTACGACTACCTTCTGGGGGTATTCTTTACAAACCACTATATTTACACTAAAACAATCTCCATCTAAATCAGTTCAAAAGGTACCATATGAGATATGGAATGGGAAGCATCCCAATTTATCTTTTATGAGGATTTGGGGTTGTGAAGCTTATGTCAAGAAAATATTTCTTAAAAAGCTTGGCCCACGATTCGATAAATGTTATTTTTGTTGGATATCCTAAAGAATCTGGAGGATATTACTTCTATTCCCAATCTTACAACAAAGTGTTTGTTTCCATGGATGCTGCATTCCTTGAGCTAGACTTCATTTCCAAAGGATTCAGTGTGAGAAAAGTGGAACCCAAAGAGGTTCGAGACCAACAAGTAAACATTGAACCAATAGATGAACTAGAGGAACAAAGAGATTCATAAGGTGTTGTGGAATCTCAAATTCCTCAAGTAAAACATGAACCTCGTAGATCCAATAGAACAAGCCTTGAGCTTGAAATATTTGGATATATTTTAACTCAGAATGGCAGTGAATCGGTCATAGATGGTGAGCTGATATCCTATAAAGATGCTATTTGAGAAATGGCTTGAGGCCATGAGATCTGAGATAGAATCCATGTATACCAACAAAGTATGGACTTTGGTGGTTCCACCTGAATGGGTAAAACCCATAGGGTGCAAGTAAGTCTTCAAAAAGAAGACCGAATGTAACATACTAGATCTCGAACCCTACCCTAGAAGATGACATTTTGGACTTAGCCAAATAAGGTTGAAGGTTAGACCTAAATAGATGTTTAGTATAACCCCAATGAGCTAATGCATTTATAGATCACCTTAATGTAACCTAATGTTCTAACATTAATCTTAGGTTTATAATGGATAAATAAATATTCCACATAACTCATTTTGGTGGCAATATGAAGATAAACAACTTAATTGGATGAATAATTTAGATAATGGGCCATTAATGGGCCATATGACATATCTCATAAAAATAAGTCTCAAAAGTGGAAACAAACTTCAAATTCAAAATCTACATGTCAAAATTAGCCTACATGTCAAATTTCATCTAATTTGGACAACCTTGAAATATTTGGATATGTTTAGGAGAGAGAAAATGAGTAAAAGGCATAAGTAATCAATAATGTGATTATATAACTTCAAAATATGGAAATAATAGAAAATTCATATTCAACACATCAAAGATAACTTGTGGATGAATTTTGGTACAATTTGGATGTTGTTTGTGCAAGTTATGCGATTTTAGGTACATTCTGGACTATTCTGCAATTTACCGAATTGGGAGGTTTTCTTTGTAAATTTTCACATGCATTATAATCCTTATATATTCCCTTACCATTATAAAGTTTTTTAACCATAGGGTGCCTAGTTTCACCTTGGTTTGAAGGTGTTTCTTTCCAAGGGCATTGTAGGGATTACTCTCTTTATATATGAGCTTATCTTTAGAAGCTATCAACCAATGGTGTTATTTTTGATTGGAGGTCGGTTGGGATGTCCTATAAGTGTCCATAAACTGACATTTGATATTTAAGGATCCTCTATGAGATGTCCTATTGCATTTCCATGAAATCCCTAGGCTAAGGACACATGGAAAGCTCCACGAACACCTCATGCTTGATTTCTTCCTTATCCATAATGGTTTGCATGTCCATAGGCACCCTTAGCATTGGACACATGGAAAGTAATTTGACACCTCATGCTTGACTTCTTCCTTATCTATAAAGGCTTGCATGCCCATGGACACCCTTATACATGATACATGAAAAGTCTCATAGACACCTCATACTTGACCTCTTTCTTTATATAGCCATATCTACCCCTTCCCAACTCCCAATTCGAAAACTCTTGCTCTCCTTTATTACCTCTAGCTTAGAGCTTCATTCCTACTCTGTTTTTCCATGAAGGTGTTGTCCCATGGTAAAAGGATGTGCCTACCTTGGAGAAGAAGGCTCCTAGAGTTTCAAATTTCTCTATTTAGGATTTCTTAAGCTCCTCCTTGGTGATTTTGACCAAAACTAGTAAGTATCCTACTTTCCTTTCCTATTTTCATGTTGATAGTCTTCCTTCCACCTTCCTCCAGGTCGTAACCATGGCCTTCCATGATGAAACCCCACCTAGAAACATAAACACCTCATCTCCATGTTCTTTTATTAGGGTTTTTCACCTCTAAAGTGGAAAAGGTGCTTCTTGCTCGAGATAGGAGCTTTGTTGGAGAAACCTACCTTTCTAAGCTTGGGAACCTTACTTATTGAACCTGTCCACCTTCCCTAGAGGTTCTTCGGAGGCCTAGGCTTAGATCTAGGACTGACTTGGACTATTTAGACTCTAAAGTTGAGGTATGATGTATCCCCTATTCTTCTATGTCGAGCAATTCACCTATGCTTATTCATTCTCTTTGTCCTATGAACATTAGCCTATACACAATGTCTTTTCTTTTGAAAATCTTGGTTCATGTGAAATACCTTATTTGATATTGATCATGTGACAGAGTGAGTTTTTCTATATATTATTCTCTCTCCTATAATTTTGATTATTCCAATTATGCCCTCAATCATCTCCCTCACTAATTGATTAATTGGATTATTAATTTCATTTAATACCATCTATAGTATCACATAAAGGCAAAATACAAGAAATATGACTTGTGGTCATTTGATATGACCAACAATCGAATTTTGACTCCAATTTTGCACCTTAGTTACATCATGACATCATTAAACTACTACTAAAATTTTATTACAATTGGGTCAACCAATTGGGAGATATGACCAATTTAAATTGGTGTATTTTCCATCCATTTTTGGACCTAGGACCTAAGTTTTGGTCTTAATTGACCATATTATGTGTCACACAGCCCATTAGTGGTTGGCCACAAATCACTTAGATGAGGGTCGAACCTCAGTCGCCTGATCTGAGGCCCTCGGTTTCCTGCTCTGATCCAAGGACAGAGAACCCGTCTTCAACCTCCCACAAAAAGTAGGGGGATGATAGGGAACTCGTCCCTCATCCCAGGCACCACCTCATCTCCCTCTCACGAAATATCTTCCGAGAAAAATGCTCCCCCTCGGTGAGATGAGTTCAATGAATCCACATCCGACTCCCCTCGCCCTCAGAGCGGGGAGAACGACCTCCCACCATTTTGCTCCTCTCACTCTGACGGCGGCCGCAGGAGGCCAAACTCGCCCAAACCCAAAAACCTACCTCGAGAGCCTATAAAACCACCCTCTCGACGTTTCTGCCACCTTCCTTTGTCATAACCCCCTTTTTCCCGACCCTCGTCGTCACCCGAGCTCTCTACCCAATCTCCAGATCTCGGCGGCGCCGCCACACTGCCTTCGGGCCAATCTCCTCTGCCTCGCCCTCTCCCTCCAAATCCTCGCCTCCCCCGACATCGTGAGGTCATAGGGACCTCAGGTGGCACTTTTCCACCTTTGCTAGGAGCCTACTTCTCCCATTTCCCCTCGGCACCGGCGAGCTCTAACCCCCCAACCTGCTGGTTATTACTCGAGCAAGGAGAGGTCACAGACGTGGAGCTGACTCAAGCCACATGGACCAATCTGCACAAGCCAATTCAGCGATCCACGATCCTTCTCGTGATCCTTAGATCAACGACAACCGTCGATCTAGTCGGATCCGGCCGTTGATCAAGGTAAATCCTTTTCTTTTTATTTTTTCTCATACCCTAGAAATGAATTAATCTTAGAAAAATCCTAGAAAATGCTAGGAATATTAGAATATATCGAACCTATATATCATTTTCATTAAAAAAATGATCTATCCAAATAAAATATAATCAGGACCTAGATCTGAGTCCTCTTTCAAAAGTAATAGCCTAAATCCCTAGTGATCTTTTTATCATTATCTTTTGTGTAATAATAGTCATCCATGATTAAGATCTGACTTGTGGATATCCTAAACCCTAATTGAATCCATGATCACCATGTTGCTTGAAACCCTAATCCAATAGAGATATTTGACTCAATAATTATGAAACAACCTAAATTCTAGTTTTCACTTTCTACATATGTATACCTCATGCATCTACATGTCAAAAACTAAATATTTAATGGACCGACATGGTCATCACTGACCTAGAAACTCTAAGATCCATCTCTGATCCTTTGTACTATGTGAAACCCAAAAAGGAAACTTTGACGATTTAAATCATAATAGAAACCCTAATTGTGGACTCTTCCTTTTGGATGATAAAAGGTATCATACCTTAGTTTATCATCTGATCTTGTGACTCTGAAAAAAAGATGAAAATCATAAATAATCCCTGATCTAATCATTATAAGATGAAAGTACTCATATCTAAAGAATAAACCTTAGTCATGGGTCATATGGACCAATAGTAACAAATATACCATTGATTTCCTTTCAGGTTGATCTTGTTATTATTCTTCTAGACTTTTGGAATCCAGATCTAATCAAAACAGGTATGTAGTCTTATTAAGTATAAGACTATATTTCTTTGGTTGCTTATGATAAGGTGTATCTTGTGTGAAACTACTTGCTTATACTTTTTTGGTTGAACTACTATGCTATATGCTTCGCTAAAACTTAATGAAACATAAATGGACATTGTGATGAGTTGTAGCTACTAGTGCACATGGCCCAGTATGGATGTATGTTGCCTAACATGGATGTATGATGAATTTTCCATGTTAGATGTATGATAAATTAATTTTTCCCATACTGGATGTATGAGAAGTTCTTATAAAATTGTAGTACAACTGCATCAAATGAAATGTATAAAAGAGGTGCTTACCTAATTTTCCTCCTTAAGCATTGGTTTTATTTTCTTTCTTCTTTGTTCAAGTATTTTCATACATGCAACCATACTATTGTATCTTTTACCACGTACCAACTTTTGTTGATAATTTTGTTTCTTGTATTTTCTAGGTACAAGGAACAAATAATGCATCTCAAAGTACCAGAAGCTATCAATAAATGGGCATGGAGGATAAAATAGATAGATTTCCATTTCTTATCTCTTTTCAGTTAGATAGTTTCTTTCCCACTAGATGATGTATAGGATGTTCTAAATCCTATGTATTTTGTTTCTCTTCTATAAAACTATTCATCTCTTCTATCTTAAATAAATTTATGTAATGACTTTATTATTTTGTATGAATGGATGTTTGTGTGGATAATCAATGGTGTTGTGAACAACGATCTTGGCTTGTTTCTCTGATTCAGTTGACTAACTTAATCTCTTGTATTTTCCCTTCTGACATTTGTAGATATGAGTGAACGCATATCTGTGAATGTCACTAAGGAAAGTATATGGAAATTGGGGTCGTCACAGATCATGTGATCATGGATATTCTTTTGAACTCTTATCTTATTCTTTGTTCATGATGGAACTCTAAAAGATGACATGTGATGTCTTTTGCCCACTTATGAGGGGATGCATATGTTGGTCACTTATGTGGTGACTAGTTTATATATTCTGACCATACTTTCTACTTGCCTCTACGTTTAACATGCTATGTGATTCAGTAGCACTAGAGTAGTGTAATTGCATTGGTTTTTATGGCATATGTGTTATTTCCTACCAAGCAGATGTGATATTTTATGCTCTTTTGGGATGGTAAGGAACCTCATACCCAGGGCAAGATGTGTGATTCTTGGCCCATGTTTTATATATTTGGGAGATTGGCAATATTCCTTTCTCTATCAGGTTTCAAGTTTATGAGACTTGGCTTCCTTTGTGTTTATATTGTTCTAGGGCTATGTTTATCTCACATGCATGCATGTTGATTATATGGGGTGTGTGCCCTAATTATTTACGTTCTTGTGTGGCACAATCTTTATGTTTTTATAATGGCAAGTATTATTTTGTTATCATATGATTTCAATTCCTTTTCTCTTGATACCCATTTGGGTGGACCTTATCCTTTATATGGGAAGCCTTTTATATTTGATGTCCTTTGTTCGATATATTGCTCAATTCCCTATTTAGTATGCACATACCAACATTTCCTGATGTCATCTATTTTCTCTTCTTGCTAGGGTATTCTTCCAACCCTAGGTGAAGGACTTGGATGATAAGGCATGAAGTTTGGGACTAGCTTAAGGAGTTAAATCTTGGAGACAAAGTTGTTATGGCTTAGATTTCCCTCTACTTAGATCCTTATGTTGTATCATACATGTAAATCCTTATGGGATATTATAATGTACTTTTGTATTATTTTGTGAAAATTGAATATAGTCAATATTTTTATTCCGCTGCTATACTTTGGTTGTCTTGAATTCCATTTATTGAAATTTGAAAATGTTACTCCTATTCTAGCATACCTTTGAGTGTGTTTAGAATGGATGTTTTATTCTTACACTGACATGGATTGTAAAGTAAAAACCTATAAGGGAAGATTGTTAGCAAAGGGTTTCCGACAAGTTTAAGGTGTCAAATATGATGAAACCTTTTCTCCAGTGGCCATGGTTAAGTCCAGCAGGATGATGATTTCTATTGCATCTTATCATGACTATGAGATTTGGCTGATGGATGTTAAAACCACATTCCTTAATGGGAATCTAGTTGTGGATGTGTACATGACATAACTTGAGGGTTTTATAGATCCAAAGTTTGTAAATAAAGTTTGTAAGCTATAAAGGTTAATCTAGGGATTGAAGCAAGCATCTCAATGTTGGAATCTTAATTTTTATGGGACAATCAAATGTTTTGGCTTTATTCAAAATGATGATGAACCATGTGTGTACAAGAAGGTTAGTGGGAGCATAGAGACATTCCTCATATTGTATGTAGATGCCATACCATTGATGGGGACATTTCATCCCAACATTACAATAGGTAAAGACATGTATTGGAAATACATTCTCTGTGAAAGACTTGGGAGAAGCATCCTAAATATTGGGGATAAAGATCTATAGAGATAGATCCAGATGCTTCTTGGACTAAGTAAGAGCACATACATTGAAAACGTGTTGAAGCAATTCTGCATGGAGAACTCAAAGAGAGGAAATGTGGTTGCGTTTCATGGTGTCCCCATCTCTAGAGCTCAGTGTCCTAGTTCTTGTAAAGAAAGGGAGAATGTGTGTTTGATTTTATACACCTCAACAATTTGACCAATCATGTATGCAATGTTGTGTACCCATCCAAACGTCTCACATGCCTTGAGCATGATGAGAAGAAATCAGTCATGCCAGGTGATTCTCACTGGAAAGCTGTGAAGAACATTCTCAAATACTTGAGAAGCACTAAGGATCAGTTCTTGGTCTATGACAAAGAGGAAGAGTTGGTGGTAAAGGGTTACACTAATGCAAGATTTTAGACTGATCAAGATGATTACAAATCACAATCAAGATCATGTTCTACCTCAAAAATGAAGTTGTAAGTTCGAAGAGTTCCAAGCAAGTAATAGTTGTTGATTATACAATAGAATCCAAGTATATTGTTTCATCGAATGCAGTAAAGGAGGTTGTGTGGATCAAGAAGTTCATTACAGAACTTGGGGTTGATCCAAGCATCGGTGATGCAATCGAGCTGTATTTTGACAACAATGGAGCTATTACACAATCTATAAGGAATTCAGATCAGATCAGCACTAAAATCATATATAAAGGAAGTTCCATCTTATATAAGAGATTATACAGTGAGGAGATGTAAATATTTGCAAAATACCAACTGAGAACAATGTTGTTGACCCCTAGACGAAGGCACATTCATAGTAGAAGCATGACAATCATGTTAGATCAATTGCAATATGATTTGTGGGTGATTAGATCTAAGTGAAAGTGGGTGTTTGTTGGTATGTATGCCCAAAGAGCCAATAATGTGATGATTGTAATGGCATAGCTTGTAAAATTATTTCGTTATTGATAAGGGCAAACTTCTAATTTATTATGTTTAATTCAGCTATGAGATAATGATATAACATTATAAATGTCTAGAGAATAATATTACTCAATGAGATATGTCTTCAAGTATTAGACTTGCGGAAATGAGATCATATGGATGTTAAGAGTACATATACATATTCCCATTATGTCCCTGATCAGTTGTTATTGTAGAAGGTTGATAGACAACATTAATACATAAGATCAAGGTGTGGGTTGGTTGATGAAAGAATCTCACTGATCATATTATGGCTATATCAAACCAAGAACATAGATTCATGTTAGAGAATAGTGTATTGGATAGACCCACCGTGAGATTGACACATGGAATCCATTTTCATGGAAGTCATAGTCAACTCTCACAGTGATGGTGGTGGTTGTGGTTCTTAGACCTAAAATCACTGCACTCATCACATGTCAGTGGGTACTCTTTGATATCATCAAACATAGTCCCAAAACATGAGTTGTTATAACGGTGATGATTGGGTGACTTTGACACATGGGATAGATTGTGAGTGATAGAAATGGGATTTATCCCTCCTACTGGAGTGTCATGTCCTAAACATCTTGATTAGCAAGACTGAGAATTGCATCGACAAGCACATGTGAGTCAATATGTGATATTGAGCTTACATGTATCTCAGAGAGTCTGCTTTGGTTCAAGAAATAAGATTTAATGATAAAGAGGGTGACTGATCCATGCCTCAAGTTCAATCTAGATATCGGTGACAAAGGAACTATACAAGCACTACAATGCCATACACAAATTTTAGGTTGAATTTGTTCCCCAACTTTCCATTTACTTGGGTAGCATTGATGTGTGACTAGGCACCACTCATTGCTTGTGATGTCATAAGTTGTTATGGACATTCACTGCCAATGTAATATGGGACCTCTAGGGTGACACACATAGGTCTTGACGTAGAAGAAGAGTTTAATCTTGAATGACAATTGAATTAAATACTAAAGTGTTTAGGTATTTTGATTCATGTAATACATAGGTTGACTGCACTGCCAAATGCCCATCTCAAGTGTTCACATGGTCGTCTAGAGTGCCAAATGGTCATCTCATGTGTTAAGATAGGCGTCTGGGGAGTCCGACCTAATTCGAGTTGAAATTGACTTAGGAGTGAACCGACGAAATAGACGGGCTTGTCTTGTGTTACTAGATGACCGTCTAGGTGACCGAGATGGCCATCTCGCATGGGGGAGATGGACCAATTCGGATAAGGGAAGGTTTTGTATATTTCCAAGTTTTTTTCAATTACACATTACTCATTGTTCAAGGAATTAATGTGTGATATTAATTGGAATCAAAATTTCCAATTTCACATGCGATTGGGAAACTGTGAAACAGTCATTTCACATTACAAGACAACTGAATTACATGCCAGACGACCATATGTTGTGCCAAATAGCTGTATCAGTGGTTGCATGTTGCAAAATTTTGAGAACTTCTAGTCCTTTCCACTCCCGCTTTGACTGGGAACCTGGACCTAAACCCCACCTATAAATATAGGGTTGATGTGGGCATCCCAGAGCACAACACAAATAATTGAGAATCAGTTGTTCTGACAAATGTTATCCTTTATGGTAGTGGTAACCACGAGATCCCAAGCAAGTCCTATCTGACTAGGGAGGGATAGCAAGGGATAGAGCAATTGAGTTCATTGTTGTGGGAGAGCAAGTTGGTGATTAGTACACCAACAGGAGGGACAACTCCTTCCTATCCATTCTAGTATGACAACATGAGTTCAAGGCAGTTCATATGGACTTCTCTAGAGGTGGGAGGCCATTGTCTGCTGCTAGGAGGATAACATCAACTAGTAGTCTATGACAAGAGGAGCTGCTGAAGAAGACGAGGTTCATGGTTGTAGCCTGTGGTGCAGACCAGAAGGCACAATAGTTAGACGAGTCCTATTTCTACTAGAAGTCTTTTTTTTTAAAGTAAGCTTAATATCATAAAAAGTCAGCCATACGGCATCTACATAATAGATATCTCATAACAAAGAACCTAACAACTACTCCCTTTGAGGACCAACATAGCACAAGGCTCAGATTGGGATGCGATAGGTAAATTTCAGCACCATCCAACACTTGTAGTGGCTATCTAGATCAGCTATCTGGGAAGGAAGCCATCAATCTGCACAAGCCTTTGAGTACACTGGGTTGGGAGTTTGCATAGTTTCCAATAGAGATCATCATCATGGTGAGGCCAATAGACCACCTTAAAGGAAGAGAGCTCGACCAAACCAAAGAGATAATAGAATGCCAAAGGAGAAACACCCAACAACCTCACAGTTGGACTAAGACACTACTAACAGACAGACAAAAGCACTCATAGAAATAAAAAACTGGCACCTCACACAGGCAAAACATCAAACAGAAAGGCGACACCCTATAAGTTGGGCGGGCAGGAGGCAAAAATCCCCAGCAGAAACAACCGCAAGTGAAAAGGAGGATCTTGGTGTTTGATACGATGGGGGGTAGGGAAGGCAGGGAACCCCACCACCACTCCACACCACATCGGCACACCCCTCCACCCACAAGCTACATCTTGAGGCAGACGAAGGTGACTGAGGATGGGAGCACCCGCCAGAGATCGTACCCCATTTAACTCCTCCCTGCAAGACATTCGAGGACGCCACGTCCTTCTGCCGACCAAAAGAGGGCAACCCTACACACACGGCCACATAGAAAATAGAAACCAAAGGAAAGGTGAAAACACAAAAAAAGAACAGAAATAAACAACAAGATCAGAAAACAAAGAAAGAGGGAAGGGAAGCTCCCACATAAACAGTGGCAGTGGCCAAAGGGAGGCCACACGCTGGCCCCAGGACACCCAAATGATCTCACCAGTGACCAGAGCCACCTCTGACAGATCGTTTCCGCCACCCCAGCAACGGCTATGCCCGGATCAGGAACCCCAACCACCCGTCACTGAAAGAGGGGCAAGGGCAGAGAGGGGAACATGACGATGAGGCACCAGAGGCCAGAAGCCCCATCAAAGCAGGCATAGAGGTGACCTAGGGGGAAGCAGGGCGATGCACCCAAGCCGCCGGACCCCCTCCCCCCAGTCAGAGGCGTTGCGTTCGGGTAGCCCTAGTCGCCCCTTGAGTCGCGAGACGTCTCTTGGTATATGAAAGTAGCTCTTTACTAGAAGTCAGAGTTGTACAACTACAACGAAGAGGATTGCACTCAACTTTCTCCAGGACTAGGTATATCCCTGAAACCATACTTAATGCATTATAGTAATTGAAGTGATCTGCTGGTTATGGGAATATGGTAGATAAAAATTTGGTTTCCCCTACCTCCTCTGTGTCCATATTTTCCTACATTAATGGCCTCACTTTGAAGCATCCCCAATTAAGGAAAGACCCAAGAAGTTGAGTCCATTACCTATAATTCCCAGGGATCCAGATTTAATCAAGAAATAAATAATAGCAAATAATTTCGATTAATTCAAATGTTGTTTACAAGATTCTCCTCTAAGGAGTTACATGAACTTCTATCATTAGTATTGTAAATATAAGAAGAAGTATCTATCTAATCCTCCCTAGTTAGCGTAATTCCTTCATGTAATTTCATCATGTCTTGAAATCTTTTTATCTAGCACATACCTAAACTTCATGAAACAAAAGCATGACTCAGCATATCAAAATTAATTGTGTATGTGGGGTGCATGAAAAGGTGTACAAGTACATAAAAACATATAACAATCAATTACTTGCAAAGAAGAATTGTCATTTTATTCACATAATCCTTGATGTGATACTCAAAATGGCATTATAATTGAACATAATGTAAATGAACACTAAACAATTTATTCAGACAATCTTTGAGAAAACCTCAAAAAACACCGACAAACTATATTTTGGGTAGTCATAACTGTAACCACGTACCACTTGTAGAACCATGAAGATTATCGAATCATACTTTAAGCATATCATCCAATCATGAAAGCATAGGGGAATCCCATCATCTAATCTGCATGTGTGTAAATCCTAAAGTGTCACCATCCCATTCATTATATCAAACCCTACTCGGTCCTAATCTTGGTGTTAAATTTTGGGTAATAAATTAGAGTATTAACCTTATTTCCATACACACTTATTTATTAAAGTTTTTATTCCACATTATATATCAAGTGTAACCCTAATTACTATATGAAACATATCCTTTCATTATGATCACTTGGATTAGTATGAGTTCATTAAAGTTATCATCTTTATCTTCAAAACTCTAATTCTTCATATGCATGGCTATTCACATTAGAAACCCTAATTATATAAAACCATTATCATCATCATTGTGGACTCCTACTATATTCGAAATTAACATATATTGTTACAAAATAATCATTTTTGTTGTATTAGACATCTTATTATTACTCTAATATAGGGTTGTTATGTACTAATTACTTGCTAAACATGTATCATGGTACTTTTGGAATTAGACTCGTATCAATTTATTTGTGTTCCTCTCATTTTGATGTATGTATTCGATATACTCAGAGTTACCACTAATTTACAAGAAATATTGCAAGATTCACATTAATGAGCCAATAGCAAGGTGACACGTCAATATTCCTTTTATCCAATCTAATGCCGGTCCCGGACTGAGCAAATGAGAGTTGGTTGTATAACCACTTACTCAGCACAATTGGTCCCTTTTAACACCAGAGAGAAAGACACCATTGCCCCTATGTCGTGACTTGGATGGCCATGCAGGTTGGGGTTGGTGGGTCAATTCTCATAGGGCATTCTTCTTTACCTTTCCTACCCTCCATTACTTCAATAGCTAGTGGAAAAGAGAGTCAATTAAGCAGTTAATTCTGGGATTCCCACACTGGGGGATGTGAGTAGGGTTCATGTCATCTTTGTCCAAGCTTTATGAAGTTGGCGAGGTCCGTAACACCTGTCGGGTAGTCAGAGGCTAGGGTTGTGAAGTCTGATTTCCTACTACTAATGACTGGATCATGGGGAAGATGAGGTTGACCTCTTCTCCTAGTGCTATGAGGCATCTACAACATTGTTTGGGGTCTATGAATCCTTTTCCACCCAATGGTAGCTTCCGCACCAGTGCAAGGTCCAGACCCAACCACAAACTCTAGGTTGCAATTGGTTGAGAGAAAAGCTTCCTCGCACCAATTCCTCATTGGATGAGAAGATCCATCAAGACCTAACTCACCTTCAATGAGTCTCTAAGAAGCTCTGCACCAATCAAATTATTTAGATCTTATCACCATACGGGGCCTGGGTGATGGTATTCCCAGACAGAGTTATAGGTTTGCCACGAGTTGCCAAGGAGTTTAGGACCAGTTAAAGGAAATCATGGTGTCTGCTCTTCACGGTCATCCTATGCATTGCATTATATAGGCTTGTGTGCTCAAGGTAGGGGTTTCCTCCAATGCCTTATGGTCCCAATTTATGAAGGGATTTAGGCACTTTCCACATATGGCAAGAAAACAATTGTATAAATTTTGCTATATGTGCCTCCTTCCCCCGAGTTCACAGGACTTTATTCTGTGGGAAACCATAAAGGGAGCAAAGAGGAAGAGAGGTGGAAAAGATGTGGTACTCTAGACCTTGTTTCCTTTTCCAGTTGTTGGGTATAAGATGATGGCTAGGCCATCAATTTTTATATCTTTGGTCACGAGGGGTGTGTGACACATTTAGTCTAAAGGTTGATCACTACTAAAGTTGACAACATTAAATTGGTTTGCAATTCTAAAACCAAATGCATTTATTATAAAAAGGTCCTTCTTTCTTCTCAAATTTCTCTAGACTACTAGGATACCCATATGTCTATGAAACATTGAAGTAAACTCATTAAAGTCTTTCCCAACATAATTCTAATGTTTGGGATCCAAATTAATAAATTAAGTAATTGAATCTTTCTCCTTTAGTAGAACCTTAAATTAATTGCTCACACCACATAGAAAGCCCATTTTATCCCAAATTCTAGATTCTTATTCTTTTTTATATTAGTTTTAGTATACTTAAAGTCAGACTGAGATATTCATGTTTGATGCCCCCAACACTGTGTTTCCATTCTTGGCTAGATAATTACCCTATTAATTATCTAAAACAATACATATTTTATTTCCTTTTGGAAACTTGTCCAATATTATGTAAATCCATTTTCTAACAAACCACAAAGATATTACATTTAGTTAAGTGTGAATTCCTTTCATTTCTTAACTTTTTTTAGAATGACATATTTGCAAAGCAAACAGTTTCATGGGCCTCACTTGGGACATGGGTTGCACCCATGCCACAATGTGGTCACCATTGTCATTCTATCAAATATAATTTAGAAATTTGCTTCTAAATTCATGCCTTATATTATTACAATTCAATTATAACAAAATTGAGGATATTACAATGCAGGTTTAATGAAACCACATTACACTTGATAGAAGTCAATATTTCAAAATTTGATCAAGTTTCAAAGTGGTTATCTATTTGAATTTGAATTATGGATTTATAAATAAAATTGAAAATAAATAACTAGGTCAACAAGCTCTTAAGGCCTCACCATGACTGTTGAAGCTTCCATCATCTTCCCTAAAACTCCTAACTAGTTTAGGATCCCAGTCTCTCTAGGATCTTCCATACTAGATATTCATATCAAGTTACTTGGATCATGTGTTGTTTACTATATAGAGATAATTTATTAATGAGATTTGGATTATTGTTCTAAACCAATAAAAAGATAAATTGATTTATATAGACCAATCTCCTACATGACACGGTGTCAAGGTAATACATTAGGGTATATTTCATAGAGAGGAATATTTCGTCAATTGTTATCAAACTAATTAGGAAATTGAAAGTTTATTGTTGGTTTAAAAGGAAGTAAACTAAATAATTATTACAAGGCATATGTAAAAATTTGGATTATATATGATGGAAGGAAATTAGTCCATGGGTTTGACCAATAGGTATGTGTGATATTTTTTATTAGTTCTCTAAAATAACACTTACTTAAAGATATACAGGGTACTACCGTAAGTATTTCTACTTTACATTTAAACACTCAATGATATCTACCATACAATGATGTCAACATGCTTTCATAATTTCCATAAATCCCTCTCTCTTTGTGCGATAGTATTGATCACTCACAAATATCTATCCTAATCTATATTTACTTCTCCCAAAATAATGAAGAATTTTTTTTGATGATATGATGATCAATCATAAAATATAGCAATTATGTTGGCAATCATGTAATGATATCGATATGGATGTGGTAACAAAAAAGGGAACATGATAGAAATTAGATTGTATTCATGGAACTACACCTTAAGCCTAATTTCTAAAATACTCTCTCTTAATTATGGTACATATGATAAACCAATTCAAGTGGAAAGGAAATAATGGAACTCAATAGTGACATGGTAAGAATCTCTCAATCCTCACATTGTAAATTGTATAGTCATATGTTTGGAGTTCCTCACTTCTCCCATTCTCCTCCACTCTAGCATAGTTTTGCATGAGTCATCATCTTTTCTTGAAAACAAGATATACCCTTTCCTAGAGACACACATAGGTTCTCCTCCACCATCAATTGGAACCCCAATGATCTCGACCTCTCCCACATTCTCCTCCTTCACCTCTAACCACCTTGGCCTCACCCTTATGCCCTCCACCACCTAGGGTGAAATTGGCTTCCCAGTGACCATAGCCAAAAATCTATCTTCTCCTCCACATCATTCGTTTCCTGTGCCTTTGCCTCAATCAGTATACCTTGCAGACCTGCTTTAAGGGTCATTCATGCGCTATTCGTCAGGGCACCTTGGTGGCTTCTTGGCCAAGAAAACAACATCTCTGACTCATCTCAACATTGACAATCACTCTACAGTCTTAACTGACATGTTTCTGACCAATTTTGATGGATTCATGCTCCAACCTTGGTCCCATGTGTCCTTTTCTTCTGGCAGTCTGCCCTAGGTCTCTAGATACTCTTTCATGAATGGTTTGGTTGAGTTAGACTTGTAGGCTCCTCGCAAATGCTTTACTCACCTTCCTTCACCAAGTTTTGTTCTTTTTATCACCTTCTTCCTTGTTTGCTAATATCCATGGAGACAATCTTGGAGTCGGATGTCCAGTGCACATCAATGCTCCAATATGGCTCAACAACTTCATTAGGGAGTGAGTGACTCATTTAAATCTCTATATCATGAGAGAAGGTGAGATGCTCAAGTTTTGACCTCAGTTTCTTGCTCATGGAGAGAAGCTCGGACGCCATGGCTCTGGAACGAACAAGCCTAGTATTTGAATGACCAATCTGCCCCCGCCATGTTAATAAAACTAATAATCGTGCATGGGGTTTTCCATTTTTCTCGCTTGGACAACTCAACAATTATGTGATTAGTTTTGAATGGGACCATGTCATATGGTTATTGCCAATTGGTCCACCTCAGAGTCGGCATGCATCCTGACCAGGTCACTGGACCTAGATAATGTACAAACATCCTTTTTTTTAATTTTTTATTGGGTCATTAT
This sequence comes from Alisma plantago-aquatica, assembly GCA_963693085.1. Lineage (NCBI taxonomy): Eukaryota > Viridiplantae > Streptophyta > Magnoliopsida > Alismatales > Alismataceae > Alisma > Alisma plantago-aquatica. The sequence goes on from OY856415.1 coordinate 25,398,005, forward strand.
TTGAAAGTTCATATAAAATTACTGGCTTATAAGAAAATATGCAAAAATATCCTTTAGAAAGGGTTTTTCACCATGAATTATAGTTTCAAGGTTTTGGAGTCTATTTTTCTTCGAATAAACCTCGTCAGATAAACAAGTTAGAATTAGGGTTTAAGGTGGTAGAAAAATACAAAATGATATGTCCAATGTTATGAATAGACTCTTTAGGGTTCAATGAACCCCATGAATGTGACCATGGTTTCTTCAACCTAACGACAATAAATGGGTCTTCTATAAGTGAAAAGCAAGTGGTTCATGCCCATGAGTGTTTATGTTTATCAAACCTAGTACTTTTACATGCATCTTAGATGAGACATGCATGTCCAATGTTCTAATCAGAATTTCAAGTAAGATATTATATACTTTATGATTATGACATTTCATATGCTCAAGTAGAGAGGTGTCATGAAATGATTAACGTTCATGAATTAAGAAGAATATATTTCTTACATGTTTCTTAGTAATGTTTCATATGAATGCTATAGACTACAAAATATAAAATGCAAGTAAGACTCCATACTTCCGTGGGTATGTCGCATAACCATTTATTAATTTTTTAAGTACAAAATGCTATTAGAATTTCTCATATATATTCTATTAAGATTTCTTATATATGTAAAGATCTAAGAACTAATAATTTATTTAGATATTTTAGAATGATTAAGATCCAAGAGTTAAGAAAAATATCATAACATAAGTTTGAATATGTTAAGACATGATTAAGATTCCTAGATTAAAATTCTTTTGAGATCATAATATATAGTAAATTGAGTTCATAATGATATTATAAGATTATGATGCATTAAGTTGTGATTAAGTTTCAAGATAAGATTTTATAAGATTCATATCATTATATTTAAGGTTTAAGATTTAAGATCATATGAATACATTAATATTCATGGTAAGATCAGATTTATTAAGATTTTATAGAGATTAAGTCATCTGTCATAAATCATAATTCTAGATATTTATACTAAAGTTACTTTCATATACCTTACTTAGGTTACCTTCATATAATTTACTTAAGTTACTTTCATATACTTAGTATCCCTAAATTAAGTTTAGATCATTTTTCCTAAGCCTTTAGACTGAGTTGTCACTTAATTATCAATGAATTCATTCTATCAAAATAGAGTTTCAGAATATCTAAATAATAAGAATATCATATTTCGATTCAGACTTAGGTTACGAATTGTGTGAGTAGCCAAATATTAAATGAAGGTACATGATAAGGATTTTAGACCCAATCTCATTTATGTAGTAATTGAGATTCATATTCATATTTAGATATAGATTCAGTTTAGAATTTAAGAGAATAAGTTTGGAATCAGAATCCATTACATTTTCAGTCAATATTCAATTTAAATTTTTGATAATTTTAGATTCAAAATTTAGTAAGTCTAGACTGAAGATAATTAATTGAGAACCTTCACATAATACATTATATGATAAGTCATCATTCAAAGAGTCCTGAGATGATTCAGAGGCACTTATTTCCAATTCAGAGAATTGCTTACTCCATTTCAGAGGTACTTCAATACCAATAGAGTGTGTGTTGCACCATAGCAGACATTTTGGTGTCAACAGAGGCCATGTAGTGCCAATAAAGGGTGTGTTGCACTACAGAGGACACTACAATGTCAACAGTGGAGGACTTATTGTATAATGGTGGCCTCAATTAGATAAAAATCATAAATAAAAGATACCTTAGTTTAGAGCATGTCCATAATCTCATGCATGAGTATTATGAGAGAGGTTCAGATAATATAATTATGACCCATGTACTTTGGTGCATGTCATGATAACTAGTTACTAGATTATAGGTCTTCGGATAAAGATAAAGTAGGAATTTAGTTAAAGAAATAAGAGATATCATGTTCATATTTTACTTAGAGTTTGATGTTTATAATGTACAAGAATATATTTTAGCATTTTAGTTCTTTAGTAATGAATAATTTTGGATACTCATGCTAGTTATTCTAAGGAATATTTTTCCCAATGCATGGCTGAGGACCCGATGTCCGTAGGATTTGGAGCAATTGAAGAATAAGAGAACAAGCAAAGGACTAGGAGATTTTTAGGCATATCCTGGTGGGTTGTCATTTACCACTTTGCGTATAGATTGAGATATCATTTACATATGTTTAGTTAGCTTACAAGTTGATTAGGTTCCATAAGATGGATCAGTTGTAGTTTCATTTTATCAAGAACTATGTATGAGTCAATTTCATTCAATGCAAAGTGTTTCATTTATTCAAATTGCACAGATCAACATTTTGTAACAACCCCTTGAGTTAGAGTGCTTCTGCTCAGTGGTATTTATATGTTGTGTAAATGGGGTTTTACAAAAGTAAATGTACATGAATAAAACTTAGTTTAGGTTAATGATGAAGGTCACTAGGGTGATATCAGGTTTCACCACCATGACACACACAAGTACATCCATAACATGTCGGCTCGATATAACCATCCAAATGGAGTAAAATGGAGATCCACCTGTTAGTTGTGATAAATTGCCTGGGTATCTTAGCTGAGCTTGATATCTTATTACTCAGGAATCATATACCTACTGCTCAGGAGATATCCTTTTGGGAGTTCTCGTTCAGGCATCAACCAAGTTATTTGATATTCAAATTCTAAGTATAGAATTTCTTGCAGTGAAGGAATATAATAAATCATGTAGAGTAGGTGATCAATCCACAAAAAATGCAAGAACTGATTCACCTAAATTTAGAAGTGTTATAAACAAGCCATGGATCATTAAAGAATAGACATGCAAGAAAAGGTATCATGGATAGTTCTGGAACACCCCAGTGAGGTGGACTACTCACTTTTTAAAAATAGAAACAAGGAAAATGAAGGAGAGGGAAGATTCAACCAGGATCATAATGGAGAAGAATGCCAAGGCTCAGTGGAATAATGATATTCTACTCAATGAAGGGGTTGTCTCAGATGAGGGAAGTGGAGAACACCTAGAACATGCATGGGTGTATCTATCTTCACTTCTTACTTTTTCTTTGGACCCTGCTCCATTAGAGAAGAAATATTAGATGGTTAAATGATGGTGAAGATGGACATTTAGCCACCTTTTTGATAGATGAAGGATTGTGGTGATGGTGATGGAATGGATTTGGAGTGGTAACACACTAATTGCTCTCCAAAGGGAGGACAATGAAGTGTTGGTCGAGGATCTTCTTGGATGGGCATAGAGAAGAAGCCCTCTGCGTAGATGAGTGGAAGAGAGCCCCTCAATGATTGAAGTGATTGAGTATTTATAGCTACAGGGGGTGGAGGAAGTAGCTTCATTAGCCTGGCTCTTTGTTGGACGATGGGTTGTAAGAGCACAAAGGGTCCATCAGGCACCAAGAGTTGGGGGAGTCATTGTGCACCAAGGGTTCAAGTTTCATTGGTCATCGGGGTGCTTGAAGCCTCATCGATTGCCAAGGATTACAGTCTGTCGGGTACCAATATATGTGGTCCCATCAGGAACCAGGGTAGAAATCCTTGAGGCACTGAGGTGCTTGGGATCTCTTTAGGAAGCATGTTTATGGGAACTCATCGAACATCTGTTGAATATGTCATAGATTATGATAATAGAGATTCACAGGGAGCCAGGAGTAACAATCCAGTCATCTTAAGTGGTTTTCTTAAAGAAGAAGGGTAGAAAAGGTGATTAAGACAGTTATTCATGAAACATCAAAACAAAGAATATTTATAAGGATAAATCATGTATAGTCAACAAGATGAAGGCAAAATAGGAAATTAACATCCAAAAATTAGATGTTGTCAGATAGGTGGCTAGTCCCCTCTTGATCACATGATCACGTCACTCATGGGTTTAGTCTGACCTCAACTCAATGAAGGTGGTTTCATTCACATTGACACCCATCTACCGAACAATATTGATCGATGGAAGTGTCAACACATAAATGTTCTAACACCCTTTTCAGGATGTTATTGATAGGTTGTAGGAGCATGGGGATGATGATTTATACTTTAAAGAAACAATACATGGACAATAGGAGTGGGAAATGATTTTTTGATGATGATTAGGTATTCTTTTTTCCGTCCAGAGTAGCTAGGGTGGTAAAAGCTCGATAATCCAAATGATGAACCCTTGTTTGAACCATGTTGAAGGAACTATGTGCAAAAAGGCCATCAACGTTGATTGGGCACATGACGGGGGTGATTGGACCACACCCTCTCAGACTCTGATAGTTTACTATGTCGGGGTGGATCCATGAGTGGCCCTTCCTAGGGTGGGTTCCCTCATATATATAAAAAATAGGCAACCTTTGAGTATACCACAATCTAAATTTAATTGGTTCACTTGGATTTTAAAAAAGTGTAGGAACTCAATTGGTTGCAAGCTTATGAGAGTGATTGTTTTACAAAACATTTATCATATAATTGGAAATCTAGAGAAAGAGAAACTCTAATTTCATTTTCATCCTTATGAAATGATTTTTGTTTATGTTCTTGAAAACTACTAAATACTTGATTAAATTAGTTCCTATTTGAAAGTGTCTTTTTCATTTTAACACTTCCATTCTTAAAAACAATGGATTCTAAGCATTAGAAAATTTTTGAAGTTGTAATTTACTTGAAGATTCTATGCAAGAAAAAACTCTATTTCAAGTATAAAGAAGAAAACATTCAATGTTAGATTTAGATCAGAAAAAAATTAGGAATACAGACATTAGATACTAATACTAGGATTTTGGTCTGGACGAAATTATGTATAAATGTCCATAACAACACTTGGACTTGTGTACCCAAGGAAGACTACATAGTTACCCAACTTGAGGATATGATATTTTAGATTGGTTAAAATCATGAAATGAAGTGCAATGCACTTATAAACTAATATTGAGGCTTTTTTTGAGGTAGGAATCATGTCTCACCAACCCTTGGATTGATATTTTTGGGGTGGACTATTTAGTCAGATGACTTGTCCTCAAAGCACAACTTTTAGTGACGACCATGTCTTGACTGGTTTTATCTATTGGCTTATGATCAAGTCAGTCTAACTCGCATGTAGTGGAGTGTCAAGTTGATATAGTTAATAGATTTTAGCTTCTAGGGAGGTAAGGACTTAGCTAGTTTAAGTCAGATGAATAATTCTCATCTTAGATCCACTAAACCAATTTAGTCCACTAACTAAAGGGTTGACTAATAATGACGTTGAGTGTAACTTGGGCTACTAGAGATGAGTGTATCTACCACCATGTTATTTGACTGACTATTACTTAGTCATTCAAATAAGGGGTTATTGATAAAATGCAAAATATGGTCAATAATGATTAGTAAAATATATTTTATATTCAATATATATAAAATTTGAAGTGTTAATTTATCATTTTATTTTACCACTTCCAAACCACCAAATAGGAGAGGTGATTCTAAGGTTTTAGAAGTTTGAATTTAGAGAGTTGGAATTAGTATAACCTAATTAAGTCAACCTTGCTTATCAAATATTGGTTTCTCTAGCTTCCTTTATTTTTAAAATGGACAAAATATTTTTTAGTAACCTACATAAATTCGTCTTCCTATCTTCCTTTGTCTCTCTTCCTATCAAATTCGTCTTCCTATCAAATATTGGTTTCTTCCTTATCATCTTATTTTTTTCTTTTGTCTCTCTCTATTCACATGTACTGTCATAAACCTCAAAAGATAAAAACAAATTTGTTATAAAGTGAATTTATATTTTCTCCTCAAATCCATACCTGAGATGTAAAATTTTATTCTAGAATGGACTCTACTTAGTATGTTATGACCCAATTTCATATTAGAATTGAATTAGGGTTTACACTAAGAATTACATGCTTAACTGGAGTGATCATTATATAAACTTGATTAATGACGAGATGTCTAATTATGATGTTTTAAACCTAATGATGAACTCTAAACTTTCTTTTACTTTGAGTAGCTATAGTATGAGAAGTATAAACCCTAGTTAGATAGAATTAGGGTTTTTAGTATATGAATACATAATTTGATAAAAACAATGGTGTAATAAATTATTTTTAGTATTATTATATGTAACTTTGATTTATTTAAAATTTGGATACAATCTGGATGACTCAATTAAGAGTTCTAGTGAAAATATTCAAAAATTTTGATGTTCTATGAATCGATGTGTCAATTGAATTGCAATTCGACTAGTGGTGTTAGAGACTACAACATTGTAGTGGAGTGTTTGATTTTTAATTATTTATTGATAACTCTAAAAAATCTAAAGTTTTTATTGGAGCTCTGTTTGCTACAAAAATGTACAAATTTTTCATAATTTTTGAAGGAGTTTGGAATGATTCAGATGACATTTTTCAGTAACCTTTATGATAGAAAATGTTGTTGGAATATAAGAAAATGTAAGGTACAACTACTTTGTAACTGCTCAAGCACCTTATTTGCTTTATATGAGTATTCTAGCACACTAGTAGGTCCCATATTTTATGATTTATTCTACATAAACTAAATCCTCGAGAGAGATGGAGAACTATGATTTGAGTGAGGAAGGAGGTGGATATGTCAATCTAGGGTTTTATCTTTTGAGGATTGTTGTAGCAAGTAAGTTTACCTTCTTTAGATAGGTTTATATGGTGAAAATTTTCTTTAATGAATATATTCCATCCCTCCTCTTATTTGATTCAAACTGGTATCAAATATTCCTCTTTTATACATTTGTTTTTGTAAAATTCCCTATTCCTAGGGTTTTTGAGGTGGAAGGAGGAAGAAAATGGTGGATTGCTTGAAGTTTGATATGCATTGAATAATATAAGATCTTAGGATACATTTTAAAGGTGTTTAATCGCTTTGGTCGGTGGGTACCTCCATTTAGCACTAGATTGCACTAAAATGGATTGAATCCTGTAATATATGTAGTTCTTTCTATATGCAACGATAAACCCTAAATTCCTTACAGTTCTAGGTTTTACATGATGAATTTGAAACGAATTATCTCTTGATGTGATGAAATTTAGATGTTGAAATATATTAGAAATGGATACAAATTACCTAAAATAGAATTCCTTATGTTATCAAATCTCCCTATTTTCTAATTGTTTCTCTAAACTTCCTATTCCCAAGTTTCTAAAATGGAAGGAAGAAGAGAACGATGATTTTCTTGAAGTTTGGTATGGATTCAATGAAACAAGATCTTAGGCTACATTTTTAAGGTGTTTCATACCTTAGGTGAGTGGGTACTTCTATTTCACTAGATTGCACTAAAATGGATTGAATCTATTAAAATATTTTGTTCCGTCTCTATGTGACGATAAACCCTAAATTTCCTTACAATTGCAGATTTACAAGATGAATTAGAAATGCATTATTTTATGATGTGATGAATTTCAGATGATGAAATAGTATTAGAAATGGATACAAATCATCTAGAAAAGAAATTCTTAGATTATCAAATCTCCCTATTTTCTCATTCTTTCTCTAAAATTCCCTACTCCTATGGTTTTTGAGTTGGAAGGAAGAAGAAAATAGTGAATTGCTTGAAGTTTGATATGGATTAAACAAAATTAGATCTTAGGCTACATTTTTAAATTTGTTTCATACCTTCGGTGGGTGGGCACATCCATTTAACACTAGAATGCACTAATATTGATTGGATCCACTAAAATATGCAATTTTTTCTACATGCAACAATAAATCCTAAATTGCCTTACAGTTCTATCTTTTACAAGATGAATTAGAAACATATTATTTCCTGAGGTGATGAACTTTAGATGCTAAAATAATATTAGAAATGCATACAAATCATCTAGAAAAAATTCCTTCTGTTATTGCAAAATTTTGAAGAATATTCTAAAACCTATGGTTTTCGATTAATTTGAATTTGCAGTATATAGCCATGTAAAGAACATTTCCAATCTGCATTTTGTTATACATATATTATTTAAATATTTTATTTGGATGTTTAGTATAGATGCCTCAAATTCTATCTTGGTATTTACTTCAATTTATTAGTGTTTGATTGATATCTCCGTATAGAGGGTCAAACCCCGGGTGAGCAAAAGATTGGGAGTTTTGTGAATAAATAGAATGGAAGTCAGCAAAAATGATACATCTAAATATTGTATTTCAATTTAATCTATTTATTGTTGATGCATGCTATTTCAACAAATGTTGTGGAAACCCTATTTGAGTTTCATTCCAAGGTTTCATATACATGTACGTTGTATGTAATGTAGTAGAAATAGTCTTTCTACCAGCTAAAATTTATGATGTTGTAAATTCTTATATACAAGCCATGTTGTATGTAAATAAATAAAATGAAACCCTAAGAATAGGATATTCAATAAATATAGTATTTTGATTCTAATATTTTTTAATATGATAAGTGAAATAGCTCAGTTTACTTTACAAATTATAGAAAATATATGGAAAGAACTTAACACAAGGTTAAGTTAAGAAATGTTGATTAGATGATTGTATAATAGTTTGAAATCATATGCCCCAAACACCGTACATTCCATGTGGAGTTCTGCACACAGTGGAGGAAATGACAAACTGACTAGCAGAGTTCAATATGAGGTAGTTGGGGCATACCAGAGGTGTACATGAGTCTAAGACCATCGAGGGAGGACTCCTTAAAGTAGTAGGGGTATCCAACATTAATTAGTGATTTCAATGATGCTAGTGGTACCCAACGTTAATTGGAGATCCTGATAATATCACCAGTACAATTTCAGTAAGGTACCCAACATTTACCAAATATTACGATGGTACCCTGTTCAAGTACTACTTCGTGAGTCAGTCTTTGTGGAACCAATGGAGTAGAAAATTTTACCCAAATTTCTCTTGACTATCAGTCTGAGTACCCAGGCTTGGAGAGGGAGTCCAGTTTTATCAGTCAGTTGTTTAATTGGCAAGGCCATACATGACGAGGCCCTCTGCAAACTGGGTATCTAATTAGTGAGTTAGAGTCCCATGTCTACTCTAAGTCTTGTATGATGAGATTGTAGCTTGCTACGATGCTTTCACATGTCATGATACATTTCATGTATGTTTGGGGGAAAATAAGATGAATAAGAGATTAATAAAGTACAACCAATTATTGATTTATTGTTTGTAGCTATTTTGAAGTAACGTGTTATTTGTATATTCTTTGAATGACGAGTTCCTTCGAGATTAACCAAGTATGTTCAAATAATGATTTTCTATTTGTAGATGTCTAGAATAACCTGCCATTATATGTGCTAATGACTAGTTCCTTTATAGTTCTTTATTGTTCTACTTTGAATTCAAATGCTCAAGAATATATCTTTTGATTATTTAAGTGCTTTAAACTATTTCTTAGAAGTACTCATTTACTGGGTGAGTATCATACACTCTTCTCGCATAATATTAGGTACACCATGAGCATATAGAGATATATATGCAAATTAAAAATCCTTCCACAAGTTAGATGCTTAGAGAGGTTTAAATAGTCAGTCCCTACCACTATAGGTCCTTGTTTAGAAGTACAAGGAGTTGTATATGAATGAAGCTGTAATATTGTTTGATCCAGACAATCCTTGCATTTAATAGTGAAGCCAACGATCATGTAATATTTAAAGATAGTATGTGCATCTTAATCTATTCTTTTATGTTTGCAACCAAATTAAAGATAAAGGTTTATTTCTCAAATAAGGTTGATTCATGTGGTTGTGTTTCATAAACATATAGTTTTATATAAAAAATGATAAGAACTGTGTTTAGTTTGTGTGAAGACATGTTATTCCCTAACTTCATAATGTATCAGTGATTGTGGAATCTCTGTGTGACAGCTTGGTATCAGAGCCTAGACAGAGTTTTTAGATACCATTAAATTAGATAGTTAGAGTCTGAGTGTGGTCATTTGGACTTTATGTTGTTAAAGCTCTAAGAAGTTGAAGCATTTCGATATCTTGACCCAATATATGAATACTTAGGTTGACCAGTATCAAGCTACTCTGTATATACTTACCTATATACCATGTCCATGTATGTAGAGGAAGGATGGGTTAAAGAGAAAATACTAGAAGTATTAGGAGTTAGTAGAAAACAAAGTAAGAAATGGATACGAGAATAAATATAGAATATGAATTGACTTTTGTGATAAATAAGTGATTTGATTTTAAATGAATAAAAATGTTCTTATCTATGTGAAACAAGAATTTTCAATTACTAGAAGTATTCATTTTCGTTAAGATTGTTGTACAACCAGAATTTCAATTAGGTCTTACTTGTTTTTCTTGAAATAAATTAGGCCTAAAGTTATTGTTATATGAGTTTCCTTAAGAGCACATCTGTTCACATGTTTGAGACAATATGAGTTGGGTTAATCCCGAGTATCTCTTGCCTTCAAGACTACATGTTCAACATGGTCCGGCTAGTAGTATGCTTTAGTAGGATCTAATGAATCTTACTAAAAATCTAATAAGAGTAAGATATGGATGAAGTAAGTCTGAAATATAATGAGAATGTACATACACTAAGATATTGAAATATAAGGGAAAGACTAGAATAACTAAGAATCATTTAGAATTAATATCTATGATCAAAGTTTGGACATCAGACAAGAAACCCTAATTTGAGGATAAAGGAAGAATGATTATACATTCAAGACACATATTAGTATATATAATACAAAATGAAGAAGAAAGAATGGATAAGTAGAACTGAATCATATAATTCATTGAGGCATTTTCTTCAATTTGAAACTAAGAAAAGTACATAATAAAGGGGTTAATGAATACTAAAAGACACACAAGATTTTAATCAATTGTGAAAAGCCTTATAATAGAAAAGTATGTTGACTAAAAAGATATGATAGATAGAAATAAAAAGGAAACAACAAAAGGTCAGATTCAGGCTTAATGATTAGTATTACATGAAATTTTTAAAAATTAAATATATGTAGCATAAGAGAAAGATACATAAAAGGCCAAGATATAAAAAACTAATCATGAATAATGGATCATAAAATGCATTTATGTATTTAAAAAAAAAAATAGAAGAAAGGTTTTGACATATACAATAAGTACATTGAAGTGAAGAATTTTAAGAAGAATTAAGGTAAAGATCAATAGTCAAACATGTAAAATATAAGTTCAGGATGAGAACTCAGATGAAACAAGAGGAAATGATGGAAATGGTGAGCTTGATTAAGGAAAGAGAGTTACTTGATGTAATAGGGAACATTAAGTGTGTACTTATATCACAAACTCCAATGCGTTAATCCTTACTCTTTATAATTCAAATTCTCTATAGAATAACAATTTAGTTTTAATAAAAAGTATTGTATAAGTTCCTGTGATGAAATGAAACTAATTTCATAAAAAGAAGAACAATGATGATGCAAAAAATCAATGAGTCATATAAATATCATTTGAGTGTAGAACAAAAAATCTTGATTAAAAGAATGTGTGACCCTTGTGGGAGCCATTTGGATTGAAATGAAGGACATGCAATGTATTAGGTGTAAATTAAACTAGTAGTGAAATTGTTAATTAGAAATCATATTTGATAAACTCTAAACATGATATGAAATACATGACATGGAATATCGAATCATAATCATGCATGAGGAACATGATCTTTAGAGATAAATATATGTTACAAATGATAGATGGAAGAGGAATATACCAGGAAAGAATAATGGAAAACAAAAAAGGGTCTAAAACATGAGAAATAGTAAAAAAAGAGATTTTGAGATGTGAGAAAATATTAAATAATGAATTCTCCTTGAAAATAACTAATTAACCCTAGATGTGAGAAATGTATAGAGTGAACAATTGAATTTTTTTTTCTAAATCTCAAATATCATTTTCTCTTTGTAATTTTTCCTTAATGAGAGTAGCATGGGGATGAAGTGACAATGAAAAGAATTTCAAATGATGCATAACCAACATAATATATAAATAGATTGAATATAATGATGACACGTTATTGAATGGTGAAGCCCCAATAGAGAAATAATAATGTAATTTACTAGAAATATCAAATAAGTGAAAAGAAATCCAAGTGATAAAAATAATAAAGATTCTAGTAAATTGCAAGGTAGGTATGGTTTTAATTTTGAAGTAAAGTAGGTAACATCTTGTTCCTACGATGTTAGGTTATGAATAAGGATCACATGTTTGAATGTTTGGGGCTTTAGTAGTCTTAGGGATGCCATCGTGATTTGACCTTGAGTGGTGATAATATTATAGAACAAGAACACGAGTTTAGAAATATGAGAAGTAAACTAGCAATGATAAAAATCTAGGGTTTAGGGGTAAAAACTGAAAAAGATAATTTTTTATGAAATTAATGAGAAAGATAGATAAACAATATGGAAATGACAAGAGCAGAGGATAAACAATTGAAATCTAGGAAGTGTGATTTGATAAAAGGAAGAGGTGTGATATGATGTGATTTGGAATAAATTCCTACAGTGATATCAAGGATGATCGATAATCCATTGAGGCCTCATGTAATTTTTGCTAGAGACATCACTTTTATAAGATCAAAAGTAGAAGGATAAGTAAGAAGAAATGAGTAATAATGCATTAAAAAGATAAGAGAAAACAAGTGGTTTTTGCTAATATGTTAATTTTTTTTAAGAAATATAAATTGATAAAGGCATATCAAAGGGTGTGAATTCGTTTTACTTATGATTTCAATTTTAAATGTGAAAGAAATATATTAAATTTATAGGATAGTTATTATTTTAGTCATTCATGCCAGTAATCCAACTCAATATTGTATAGTTGTTATTAATCCCAATCTTGCATCTTATGAGTGCTTTGGTATTGGATTAGGACAATATTAAACTTCAAAACAACAAAGTGAACCCCGTTAAGTAACTAAGATGTGATACATAACAATGGTCCATGTTGAACTGTAAAGTTGATATGGTCAGACTGGAATACCAATAGTAAGTTAACTCTTCATGAGAATGTGAAAAGTTCAATGATAGTACATTTCATTTCTCTTTCTTAGTAATTTATAGGGATATAAGAAGATCATTCTCTATCATTGGGAGGCTTTGCTTCAAGTTTGTTGTGATTAGAAGAGAATCAAAGGACTCTATGTTTAAGTGAGTAGTATTCAATTTAGAAACACAAGAGTAAGTGAAATATAAGATTTTATAATTCTAAAATAAAATCTTGAATGTATTTTTCCTATATATTTATGTATTGAGGACGAAGCATTTTTAGGAGGAGAGATTTTGATGACCTGATTTCATCTTAGCATCTAATTAGGTTTTACATGGATAATTACATGCTTAATTGGAGTGATCATTATTTACACTTGATTAATATTAGATTTATAATTGAAATTGTTTAAACCTAATGAGGAAATCTAAACATGCTTTTACTTTCAATAATTAGGGTTTGAGAAGTGTAAACTCTAGTCAGCTAAAACTTGGGTTTTGATAGTATATGAATACATAATTTGATAAACACAATGTTGAAGTGAATCATTTCTAATAGTTTATGGGTAACTTAATTTATTTGAAATTTGGATATAATTTGGATATAAGAATTATACGTTCTAGTAAAAAAATTCAAAATATTTTGATGCTCTTTGAATCAGTGGATCGATTGTATTGTAATTTGACCAACCATGCTACACATTGCAATATAGCAGTATAATGCTTGATTTTGATTTAATTCTTAACTCTAAATGAGCTGAGATATTTATTGGAGTTTGAAACCTTTATTCATGACAAAATAATAATTTTAAATTTTTGGAGGAGTTTTGACTGATTCGGATAACACTTTTAGTAACATTTTATGGCATTAAATTCCATTAAAATAAAAGAAAATGTAAGGCATCACTTATTTGTAATCGTCCCAAGCACCTTATATTCTACATGAGTAACCTAGCACACTAATAGCTTTCATATTTCATGATTTATTCAAAAAACAAAATCCTAGAGAGAGATGGAAAACTAGGGTTTGAGTGAGGAAGGAGGTGGAGATGTTGGTCTAGGGTTTTATCTTTCAGAGAGTGCTAAAAGCAAGTAATTTATTTTGTTTAGATAGGTTTATATGGTGAATTCTCTCTTTAATGTACTATTTTTTTCATTCAAAATGGTATCTAATCTTTTTCTTTTCTCATTCTTTCTCTAAAAATTTCCTATTCCTAAGGTTTCTGAGTTGGAAGGAAGAAGTAAACGATGGATTGCCTGAAGTTTGATATGGATTTGATGAAAATCAGATCTTGGGATATGTTTTTTAAGGTGTTTCACACCTTTAGTGAATGGGTATTTCCATTTAATAGTTCATTACACTAAAATGGATTGAGTCCATTAATTTCTACAATTCTTACTACATGTGATAATAAACTCTAAATTGCCTTACAGTTCTAGATTTTATAAGATGATTTAGGAATGGATTATTTACTAATATGATGAAGATTAAATGATGAAATCACTTTAGCCAAGGGTGTGATGGTGGTGCTAGGGCAAGGGTGTGAGGGGGCGATGGGAGGTGATCACACGGACGATCAGGAGAAGGACTTGGCAGAAGGGGAAGGAGGCAGGACTTTTGACCCTGGAATCGGAGGCAGAAAGGACTGAGGAAGGCATGGTGGTGCTGATACACTGTGGAAACAGAGGGAAAGGAGAAGGGGTGTTACAACACATTCTATCCTAGAGATTGGTCTGTCATTCAGTATGGCAGGGATGCATGGAAAACCTGTCGTCACAGAAGTGGGCAATGAAGAAAGCAAGGATCAATCAACATACACCATGAATGGGAGTTGGTCGGTGGAAAAGAACCAAGGGTCCACCGACATAGACATGCACTACACCCACGCAGAAATCGCTGACGGCAACAACATACCACATACCCGAACAGACAGTACCGTTTTCTTCTTGGACAAATTGTTTGAAGAAGATCTGCCTCCTGGAGAAGTCTCGCTGAGCGAAATGGATGGAATCCCCTACCTATCTATTGAGCCCGAGGCAGAAGAAGGACTCACCAAACCATGGAGATTCGCGGTTGTGGCTAGGCTAATCGGGACGGAGATCGGCTACATGACGCTGAGGGACAAGGTTAAACTGTTATGGCAAATTAAGGGGAGATTCAACATGTTCAAACTAGAACATGGAAACTTCATCATCCAACTGTCATGCCAATCCGATTTCGATACTGCGTTGATGGGAGGCCCCTGGAAGATATTCGGTTGTTCCTTGGTGGTCTGAGAATGGTACCCAAATTTCAAGCCAACATTAGCTCTCCCGGACTACATTGTTACTTGGGTCAGGATATTAAACCTCCCTCTTCATCTGTATGTTCCTACCATATTTGAATTCATAGGGATGGCATTGGGATGTCTTGTAAAATTCGATACCCACACAATTCACAGATCAAGAAGCCGCTTTGCACGTCTGGCTATAGAGATTGATACAACAAAGGAGTTAGATACCTCTATTCTAATAAATGGGGAGGAGTTTGAAGTCTACTATGAAGGCCTGCCCTAGGCATGTGCCATCTGCGGAAAAGAAGGACATGTTGCCAAGTCATGCAAATGAAGTGTGAATGAAGACAACATGAACTACACGAATGGCAAAGAGACACTAGACGCTCAGAATGTTAACCAACAAACCCCTGTAGGTGCTCATCAAGGCAGCTCGAGTGGCTGGTAGGTCCAAAGGAGGAGGAACAAAGGTAGCAGGCAGAAGATAGTACAGAACAGCCCTAGGTTCAACTCTTTAAATAGATTTGAGACTCTTGAGGACTGTGCTGAAGAAGGAGATCAGGAGACGGAAGTTGCAACCCCTAACCAGCAAATCGAAGACACAGAGAGACAGGGAAGGGCAAAGAAGGTATGAAGGAAGAAGAAGGTGTAAGAGACAAATACCATGCAAGAAAGCAATAGAAAGGTGTTGGAGGACATAACAAACCAAACTAATACTGGTCATGATACGCCACCAACAGATGGAAAAAAAAGCTACAAATTCAAGTAAAGAAGAAACGAATCATGTAGTAGTCCACTCAGAGGTGAATGAGGTTATCATTGTTGATACTGAGGACAGTACTGGGGGTAATGAGACATTTGTGGGGGATGAAGATAAAGAAAATGTGGTAGATAAACTATCCATGTCGGCAAGGCTGAAGAAAGACAAACCGAAAAGAGGCAACCGCAACAAGGAGAAAGCACTGCTTCCTAGGATGGATGGAACAAGTAACAATCTCAAAACAAAAAGGAAGGGCAAAAGAAAACCCCCAGATCCACCCATTATGTGAAGGCGCAGTTTGAGACGATCTGCGGACACTAATAGTGTAAAGGGTTCTTAAAATTATGAGCTAGTGGGGGCTGAGGTTAATGGTGAAGAAAAAAAACTTAATATTCCAACCTGATGGAAGTTGAGGTTCGGAATACTCTTACAAACCAACCTCGTTTAATGTTAAAGTCAGATATTTTGTGCTGGAACGTAAGAGGAATAGGAAACGATGATACTATTAGAGTCCTAAAAGACATCATGACCACTATGAAACCGAAAGTGGTGGCCATTTTAGAACTGCGCATAAGAGGTCTTGCTGCTACTGAAACCATTAAAAAACTTGGTTTTACGAATTCCTTTTGATGCAAGGCAAGAGGGTTCTCTGGCGGAATATGGGTCTGCTAGAAGAAGGAGGAGGTTGAGATGCAAATCGTAAACTACCACAGGCAATTTATCACCTACAAGCTTGATAATTCAGTCTTGGTTACATTTGTCTATGCAAACCCGCACTTCGCTGTCCGCAAAGCTTTGTGGGACTCGCTCAAGGCAATAAGTAGAAACATCCTTATGCCATGGGTGGCCATGGGGGACTTTAACTCAACCCTACTGCCTGAGGAAAAGATGGGAAGCGTCCACTACAAATTTTATGAGGCGAATCTTTTCAACAACACCCTCCTTGAAATAGGCCTCTCGGACTTGGGTTTCAATGGTACAAGATATACCTATGTCCACAGGCAACTCAGGGAGGTGCTTGATTGAGTTGTGGCCAATGCTAAATTTATACAGAGGTTCCCACATTATTTGGTAGAACACCTACCCAGGGCTAGCTCTGACCATTGCCCCATCCTACTCAAGGCAATGTGTAGAGCTGCTGCCCCATCCAAGTTCATGATAAGGGAGTCTTGTTCTATTGATCCCAAGTTCCAAAAGGTAGTCAAAGAAAATTGGAACCCGCATTTGACCTTCCATGAAGCTTTGTATCAAGCCAAGCAGTAATTTATGAATTGGGCATCGAATGCCAGGCGCCAACTGGGGAAGGATAAGAAAAGGATCACTAGAAACATGGATATGCTCCAGGCCAGTTTGGCGGACACCTATGATCAGCAAACTGTCAACCTTATTGCAGATATGGAAGCCGAATAAATCGATATTCTGAAAAAGGAGGAAGCTGATTTGAACCAAAAGAGTCATATTAACTGGATCACTAATAGTGATAATAACTCCAAGTTCTATAATGCTTATGTTAAACAACGGAGAAAGTTCAACACAATATCCATGCTCAAGGATGATACAGGCGCATGGGTGACTGATGAACAGACCATTAGCAGTATGATTGGTAATCATTTCAGGCAGATTTTCACGGAACTAGTGCACACAGTTCCGGAGGCCATTGAGAGCTATTGCGGCTCGTTAAAAACTCTATCCAGTGAGGAGAAACAGATGATTCAGCAGGCCCCTACACTCCACGAGGTACACAACATCCTGTCCAAGACCAACCCCCACAAGGCACCCGGCCCAGATGGAGTTGATAGTTTGTTCCTACTAAAGAATTGACATACTGTGAAGCACTCTCTCCTTGCTTCCATCAGCAAAGTTTTATCTGGAGAGGAGATAGAGCAGTCTTTTTGTGACTCCAGCATTGTTCTTTTTCCCAAAGTGACAAAGCCTGAGAAGTGTGAACAATTCATACCCATCTCACTCAATAATAATGTCCTCAAGCTAGCCTCCAAGGTAGTTGTTGAACGCTTGAAGCGTTTTCTTTCTGACTGGATATCACCAGCCCAGAGTGTGTTTGTGCCAGGTAGGCATATCGCAGACAAAATAACAGTTGCTCAAGAGATTATACATTTAATGAGAAGGAAGACAACCCCTAAAATGATGGCAATTAAGGTAGACCTATCAAAGGCCTATGATAAAATGACCTAGCCGTTCATAGTCGATACTCTTATGAAAACTGGCATACATGAGCCCACCCGGAAGTACATCCTAAACTCTATCTCAGGAAGGGAGGCATCTATCATATGGAATGGAAAGCAAGTGGATTCCTTTAAAGCTACAAAGGGTCTCCGCCAAGGAGATCCTTTGTCTCCATATCTGTTCGTTCTGTTCCTTGAACGTGTATGCCAGTCCATTGAAAATCTGGTACGGGAGAAGAAATGGACACCAGTCCAATTGTATATCAAGGGACCCATAATCTCACATATTTGCTTTGTGGATAACCTCTTTCTGTTTGCAAAGGCAGACGTAGCTGAAATTGAAACTGTGATTGAGTGCTTTAACCAATTTGATGCTATGTCTGGTTAGGTGATCTCAATTAACAAATCTGGTATCCATTTCGCAAAGAGCGTCCCAGTACGTCTTAGGAAATGCATTTGCAGAGTTAGTGGATTTGCCCAGTCGGAGAACATGGGAAAATACCTGGGTGTACCGCTCATTCATGGCAGGGTGAAGCTTGACACATACGGGAACATTCTTGAGAAAGTCACAAATAGTATCAACTCTTGGTCGGATAGAACTTTAAGCCTGGCAGGGAGGGTGTGCCTAGCCAAAGTGACTCTCACGACAATTCCTAGCTACACTATGCAGACTGTTGTGTTTCCAGCAAAGATATGTGAGTGCATAGACAACAGCATCAGGTCCTTCATCTAGGACGGTAGCCAGAAGAAACATGCCTTGTCCCTGGTGGCCTGGAATAAGATTACAAGCGACAAAAAACATGGTGGTTTGGGTTTGAGGTCGATGCGGGAACTCAATCAAGTCTTGATCTATAAACATGCATGGGACCTGAGTTCACGTAGAAATTCCCTTTGGTGCGAGGGTCTTCTGGAGAAGTACTTGCAGTTCAATGGGGGTGGCATGCCTAATGTATCTAGATTGGGTCATGTTGTGCTACAAGGCAAATCCTTCATTTCTGACAACTCGTTTATGGTTCTCGTGAATGGCAAAGACACAAATGTGTGGTTTGATAAATGGTGCGGCAACAACGCACCGTTGAAGGACTATGCCACTAAACCTGTACCAGAGGACCTATTAGACCTGAAAGTCTCGTATTTAGTTAACCTGGAAAATAAATGGGACGCAGAGTTTTTGAAAGATTGGCTTCCAAATGACATTGTTCAGAAGGTGCTTCATATGGCCACCCCCTTGAACACTGATGTTCAAGATGTCCGGGCCTGGTGTAACACTAACTCAGGTACTTTTACCACCGGGAGTGCATATGATATTATCAGGTCGGCGAAGGATGTAAGGACTGAAAGAAAATGGGAGTTAGTGTGGAAAATGAAAGCTAGCATGAAAATAAAATATTTCTTTTGGCTTGTAGGACACAATTCCCTTTTAACAAATAGTAGGAGAGTTGCACGCAACCTGACTAAAAGAAACCTCTGTCTGATATGTAGCCTAGAGGAGGAAACTATCTTCCATGCTTTGAGAGATTGCGAGCAGGCTAAGCATGTGTGGAAGGAGGTCTTAAGCCGGAGTTCCTGGGATCAATTTTTTAGGGAAAGAGTCATATGGAACTGGTTATATAATAACTTGAAAGCTCATGCACCTCATAGTGATCAGTTCGCTATCGACTGCTAGCAACTGTGGAAGCACCGAAACCTGTAAATCTTTGAAAATAAGAAGCTCAGCGTGAACCACTTGCGAACTCTTATTGCCAAAGAAGTGCTTATCAACACAGAGGCTTGGGCGTCAGATCAGCCAAGCCAGCTGCACGAGATGCATCACGTTGGATGGACTAAACCGGAGCAAGGTACTCTGAAGATTAATAATGACGCCGCCTTTAACCTAACTTCCAAGAGAGATGATATTGTAGCAGTGTGCCGCGGTGAAAGGGGCCGCTGGCGGGGAGGCTGGGGCAGGATTGTCAAAGCTGACAATGCTCTTGAAGCCGAAACTCGGGCTATAGAACTTGTTGTGGAGGTCGGACAGGGTCTAAGTTGTGATAGTATATGCATTGAAACTGACTCTGTGAATGCCAAGAAGGTTGTTGAGGACAAAGGCATAAATTTCCCAAGGTTAACCAGATGGATTACTTCTGTGAGGAGAGGGCTTAAACCAGGTTGGTACTGTGTGCAGACCAAACATGAGGGGAATAAAGTTGCCGACCAAGTAGCCAAGTTTCATTTCAAAAACAACTGTGGCTCTTATTACTATAGGAGTCCACCTAGTCATATTGTTGATATAATCAACATGGATATTTGTAATGGTAGTAGTACTACCAATTTTGATTCTGCTGTTAGTAGTTTGGAATGTAATAGTTTATTGGCTCAGCTTGCAAGAGAGGGGCGAGATGAATAAAAACACCCTCTGACTTCCCTTAAAAAAAATTGATGAAATCATAATATAAATGGATACAAATCATCTACTATAGAATTTCTTTTTTTATTATAGAAATTAGAAAAAATCCAAAACCTAGGATTAAATCTGAATTTGTAGTATATCACTAAGTAAAGAACATTATCGATCTAAATTTTATTATATGATATTGAATTGTTCATCTGAATGTTTAATACAGATACATCAAACATTATGTAGAGATTCAATTGAGGGTGCCAATGTTTAATTGGTATTTATTAAAGAGGGTGAAACCTTACATGAGTGAAAGATAGGAAGTTTTGTGAAGAAATAGAATGGAAGTTAACAAAATGATTCATTTGAAGATTTTAGTTTTATTGAATCAATTTATTCTAGATGCATGATATTTTGGTGAATATTGTGGAAATCCTAGTTTATTTTCATTCTGGGATTTCATACATATGTATAGTTGTATGTGAGCTAGTATAAATAGTCTTTCTTTGAATTAAAATTCGATGCAATAAATTCTTATATGCTAACCTAATTATATGTAAATAAAGCAAATGAAACCCTATGAATAGGGTATTCACTATATCAAGTGTTTTAATTTAATATTTTAGTACTATATGTGAAGTAGCTCAGGTTACAATATGGATTACAAAAAAATCAAAAGAACATAATACAAGGTTTAGTTAAGAATTTTTGATCAAATGATTGTACAATGAATTTAAAGAGTAAATTAGACATTAGATGCCCTAAACACCATAGATTTCCTATAGAGGTCTGCACCACAATGGAGGAAATGGCATGCTGACGGACATAGTATAGGATGAGGTAGACAGAGCGTACTAAAGTGGAATGAGGGTCTAAGTCCAGTGAGGAAAGACTCCTTAGAATAGTAGGGGCATCCAACATTAACCAGATATTTCAATGATACCCAATGGTACCCAACATTAACTAGAGATCTCGAAGGTACTTACTTCACTATGAATTCTGTTATGTACTGTAAGGAGTGGGACATGGTAGGGGACCACTCCTTAACTAATCCAAGAAAATAAATTGCATATAACCCCATGAACACAAATATAACCAAGTAAAATGGATGCAATATTTTTTTCTCAAATAGATGATTACAGAAACATCACTTGTTGCAGTGGAAAATTAAAATTCTAACTATTACATAAGTTTTTTCATTCATCTTAACATTGGGAGTTATAGGTAAAATATAAAATATGAATCTAATTATCAGGATCATATTGTGGTGAACAACCTACCCATCTCAGAACTCATCCTTTCACTTGGCCTTGAGCAAAGTTCTCTCCTCCCTGAACGTCAGGCTGCACAAACTCTGGGTGGGTTAAAAGACAACATCCAAGAGAAAGGAAATCAAAAGGAAATCCATCAACAAATGTTGAGTATGCATAGAATACAATAATTGGGCATTAATTAAACTGAGAGAAGATTTGAAATTAAGAGATGTAAATAATGAAATATTTTGAAAAGAAGAGTTTGCCAAAAGATTTAACATGTCTAAAAGATAAGGCACTTATCAACAAGGATATGATTAGTAAAATGTTTCTTTCCATATTCACATTAACATAATCACAAAGATAAATAGTTTCATGGTGATAAATAAGCACTGACTAGTATATACTAAAAAGTAGGATAGGAACCCATAAGTATTCCATACCAAAGGGCAGGAGCACTAAAACCTCAATGCCAAACAAATATAATATTTTGCAGGGGAACAGAACCTAGTGCATGGTAGGGGAATAAAACCCAATGCCTAATATCATATGTGGTAGGGGAATAGAACCCAGTTCCTGGCAGGGGAATATGATCTAGTTCTATAAACAATGTAAGTAGTAGGGGAATAAAACCCAGTGCCTATATGGTGTCACTACTTCTAGTTATGACTCGTCAAGAAAATGTATACAGAAGAGCGGTCCCAATAACGGTAGGTTAGAGGGAGAAGCTCCAACTTCTCTCTAGAAAATCTCTTCGGGCCGTCACCATCCCTGATCGGCTCCACCTACCACACCCAGAGCGCTCCCACCGCCTCTAGCTCCTGCTCGGCCCTGTGGCAGCGATGATCATCCTCAGGTAACTTCATCTGGAGTTCGACTCTCCCTATTAAGGTACCAAAACCTTTCTCAGGTAACTTCATCCCTCGAACATCTCTGCATGTTGGCGGTGGCTACCATCATACCTCCTTGCGACCGTTTTACTCTCTCGGTGTGCCTGTTCCTTGCCTGACTTTAGTGTTTCTCGAGCTAGCACTAGGAATCACAGGTTTGAAAAACCTTCACCTCTGCTTGTTCTATTTTTAGCCCTCCTACGATTCTGACTGAGGGTTATCATCTCCTACCTCCTCATCATTCTGTCGTCGGAACCCTATTCCTGCTTAGGCCTCTTGATATCTGCCTGCAATAAATTCCGAGTATATCATCATACTTTGCAACTCTCCTCAGGTATCACAAACGGCTTCTAGATACATGCAGATGATATCTCTTTGATTACACCTATAACACCTTTAGAGTTAGCAATTTATTTACCCTCAAGTTCCTTCTAACCCTGCAAATCTCTCTCTTACAAAAATCTCGCTTTCAAAAACCAAAATCCTATTCTTTCTGCCAGCTACAACTATCCTTCCCAAGAAAAACTTTGGCAGTCAGATCAAATCAGCACAACAGTTGGCTCAGAAACCAGCAATAAAGACCCATCAAACGACTCGATAACACCATGAGAACAGGAGGTGTGCTCACCCTCGCTTCATGCATAAAATCACCTTGCATGCATAAATACGGCAAGACAACAACCTTCTGCCGTGCTCTAAAGAAGCAAAAACCCTTGGTGTCTAGCAGCATCACAAAAACTCCATCATCCGCAGTCAACATGAACTCTCATTTCTCCTTCATATAAATCCCCCTCGCAGACCCATCCTATTCTACAAGCATCCCTTTACCGCGAGCTTGGATCTGCCATAAGTTCGACATCTCTCCTTGCACCAGCATGATCAACATCGGCCACCGATCCTTCCAGGTGAAGGTCACATGGTCAACCCCCACAAAAACAACCTAGGGCGAAAAAACCCCTTCCTCCTCATATCGGATGGCTGGAGCGACATGTGCGAAGAACTGAACCTAAAGCCTGAGTGGTCGATCTTCTTACAACCAATGGAAAATCGCACCTTCCGTTCCTGGGTGCGTGACTTCGTCCATGACTCTCCTCCAGAGCTTGCCTACCTGTATAAAAAACATGATCAAGACAGCTCCTCATCATCCAACTCGGCAGATCAACTCTTCGTCCGAGATGAATACCAACCCCCCATGGGAGCAAAATCCTGGCCTATCTCCATCTCTTCAGGTTCTAAGGACGACGACGATGCAGTCACATCACCTTTGGATCAACAACAAAGTTCTATCGCTGAAAGGTATAAGCTTTTCTCCTCCCCATCGTTTAAGGGAAAAAAATATAAGACCAATTTGTCGTCTTTATATAAAACCCTTCTTCCTCAATCCTCCCTGGTCGAGGATATCATCCCTAAGGACTTTTTTCACCTAAACTCTACTTTTCCTGTCCTGGGCCATGCAAAATCATCCCTCATCATAAACAACATCCTAGAAAAAAACCCCACCGCCCATATCTGGACATCGGTCCCCCAAAAAAGACCTTTTCGAGCTCTGCACTGTTCCCTTTGCCACTGGAACAACCATTCAACTTCCAGATGTGTTTCTCGCCGCTTATGTTTTGGATGCGGTCATATAGGGCACATAAAAAGGTTCTGCAAAGCCCGTCTCCTCCCAAATTGGGACAAAAACCATGCAGATCCCCCCTCCTCCTTCATGCACTCTCGCTCGATCAAAATCTCGCCTTTTCACAAAACATCCACTGTCCCAAAAAACCCTTTTCAGATCTGTGGCACAACGCACATCCCCCTCATCATCATTATCATTCAAAAAACTCCTTTGCATGCCTCGTAAATCTCCCTCCTAAACATGCAGACGATACCCCTCCACGCCGTCTAAACACAAGCTCCTGGACACCTCATATATCTAAACCTTTTCACAAGCCAAAAAACCCATCTGCCACAAAGCACAAACCACAATCCAAAATCCCTACTCCTCAAACCCCTTCACAAACCCACAGTGTAAACGATCATTCTACCTCACCAATCATGAAGGTCCCTGATCACCTGGAATATGCGATCGCCCTTGACCTCCCAGCCAACTCTATGTGTTTGATCAAGGTCTTCACCCTTAGAAGTATTCTTGTTTCTGTTGAAAACAACCTGGACAACAACCCTATAAACATCCTAGACATTACACGTGCCTTAGCCCTTCTCCTTCCTGGTCACACCATCCTCAAACCAAAAATCTTCTCACCCACCCAACTCATCTATATCGTCCCAGAAGGTACAAAGATAAATCACCTTTTCAACCAAGTTCTCACCATACCATGTGGATCGAGCTTCATCATGGCTAGACTATCAAAATGGTCTGCCGATTTTGGATCTTTCCCTGCCCCTACTGGTGGCTCTGACTGGGTTGCCATTTCAAATCTCCCTCCTCATCTTTGGGAGATAGAGATCTTCATAGGCATTTCACACTCTATCGGGGCTACTCTTCAATATATCAGCCCCGATACCTTACACCCATCTCAATACATCAAAGCTTACTATCTTTTTTCTATCAAAGCTGCCATCTCTCTACCTCCATCCATCAATATAAGAATTGGTGAGTCCATCTACCATTTAAAACTTTCAGTTGAACATCCAACCATAAACATCACTACCTTTACCGACCTCACTACACATCCACCATCCTAGTTTAGCCCAAATAAAGATAAATTATCTACCTTGCATTCCAGGGCTTCAAATGACAGAAACCATGTTTGGATCCGGAAAACCTCAAACCACTCTGAAAACTCTGATCTCCTTCCAAGCAAAAAAAGAATCAGATCTCATGAACCTTCTCTCCATGTTAACAAATTCAAACCTAGAAGCTCCACTTTCCCATCTCCTTCCTCTACTAAGGAAAGCTGCCCATCGCCAAACAAAAATCATCAAACAACTATGAACCAAGCCTCATCTCAGCTCAAGGATGAAAATTCTCTGTAGAGTTCAGAGCAGGAGAGCCCTCAACAAAAGCTCACCTCCAGCTACCTCCAGAAGATCTTGCAGCCAAACCACAAAGACCCAAAAGGTTCTATCATCATCAACAGAGTAAACAAAGGTACTCCTCCACTTTCCTCCTCCCGCTCTTTTAGTAATGTTTCCACTGAAACTTCTTTATCACCTTCTCCAACTTATCAAGACAAAAATAAAGACTTAGATTCTATCGAGGATTTAGCTTCTTGGTCAGACATAAATAGCTTCACTTGATTTGCAAAAAAGATAGGTTTTCAACTTGAAAATGATGAGGATGCTCATAATGTTCTTAACAACCTAGAAACCTTTATGGGATGGACAAAAAAAGGCTTGATCCTGCTAATACAAAAACAACGACTATCTAATTAGCCTTTTTGCACTCATCTTTCCTTTTTTCATTATGAAAATTTCATCTTGGAATGTATGTGGAGCTGCAAATCTCCATAGAAGGAAAAAATCCGCTCTCACATTTATAAAAACAACATTGATCTTATTACCATCCAAGAAACAAAAACCTTTCTTACCCCTTTTGCCCTCAAAACTATTGGAGGTAACAGAATCACAAACTGGATCCAACTACCTCCCGAGGGTTTCAAAGGTGGCATCATTGTTGGATTTAACAACAAGACTCTAGTTTCACAAAACACTTCCATCCTTAACTTCTCTATAACCATTGAATTCAAAAACCTATCCGATGGACATATCTGGTCTTTCTCAGGTGTCTATGGGGAACCAGGTTACAACAAATCCCTCTTCCTTGAGGAACTAAACCACCTCATTTCAAACTTCCACATGTCTCCCTGGGTTTTGGGTGGTGATTTCAATCTGATCACCCAAATCACAGATAGGCTCAATTCAAATCCCTTCACTCAATCGATGTCAGCATCTGATAAAAAATTCTGTCAGATGCTTACAAACCACTCCCTGATCCACATCATACCCTCAAACGCCTTATACACCTAGTCTAGGAACCAAACATTTTCCAGGCTTAACCATTTCATTTGTACAAACCTTTGGGAAGATAAACACCCTCTCTCATCATTTCATATCTCCCATAGAACCATTTCTGACCACTTCCCTCTAATTCTTGATACATCTTCTTCCTCGTGGGGCACTCGACCATTCAAATTTGAAAATAGTTGGCTCTCCATAGACAACTTCTCCAGATCCTGTCTAGAAGCTTGGACTCTTGCCGACTCACAAACAGAAAACATAGGTCTTCATATCCAAAACAACACAAAAAAGATCAAAACTCACATCAAAAATTGGAAACTTCAAAACCCTATGAACTTATTTGAAATTCAAAAAAATCTTGAAGATCAGTTCCTCTTTGTGGATAAGGATCCATATGCTGACCCTGCTCTTGTCCTTACCATCAAAGCCGAACTTGACCACATTAACAATTGTATTGACACTAGATGGAGACAAAGGGAAAAAATCACCTGGGCCAAAGAAGGAGATAAAAACACAAAATTCTTTCACAAAATTTGTAACCAAAACTTTCGACATAATGTCACAACCCATCTAACAATAAACAGCAGACTCACATCCCATAAACAATCCATCATAACTCACATAAAAAACCATTTTAAAAATATCTTCAATAACAATCACAATCCCATTTGTCTCAATAACTTATCATGGAACACAATTTGTCAAAAAAACATAAAAAATCCTCATGAACTCATCAAATCCTTCTCCCTCGAAGAATTACAAACTGCCATCACTGACCTTGGTAAAAATAAATCTCCCGGACCAGATGGACTCAATGTGGAGTTCTACTTGGCAAATTGGAACCACTATAAAAATGATTTCTCAGCCTTTCTGTCTACTTTCCATGCTAGTACAAACCCACATAATATCATCAAATTCATAAATAAAACTTTCATCACCCTGATAAAAAAAAATAGTCAACCTAAAAACATTTCTCACTTCCGTCCCATCAGCCTGATAAATACCTCATATAAAATCATTGCTAAAACTCTAGCAAACAGGATTAAGCCGCATATGGAAGACATCATCCCTCTTAACCAATCTGCCTTCCTAAAAAACAGAAGTATTCAAGATGCCTTCTTGATGGTAAGTGAAACGATTCATCTTTGCCACAAAAATAAATCCCCCCTTCTAGCCATCAAACTTGACTTTGAAAAAGCCTTTGACTTTGTTAATTGGCAATGCCTTTTAAAAACTCTCAAGGGTTTTGGTTTTCCTGACAATTGGATTTCTTGGATCCATGCTTGTATATCAACTAACCATTTCTCCACCATCATTAACGGTGTTCCTTTTGGTTATTTCCATAACTCAAACAGACTTCGACAAGGGGACCCTCTCTCTCCTTACCTTTTCATCATCCTGACTACTATCCTCTCCCACATGATCCAGCTGGGCAATCAAAATGGTCTTATATCCTCTCCTGATATTTGTAAGGAGAATATCATTCAATTTGCAGATGATACCATTATCTTCTCCTCCCCATAGGAATCCTCCCTTCAAAATATCTTTAGGATCATTGGTATCTTTTCATATATCTCTGGGCTAAAAATAAATATTTAGAAATCTTCCATCTTTGGGGTAAACATAAATCAATCGACTTTGGAGCACTTTAGAGACCTTCTAAAATGCAAGACTGAAGAATTCCCTGTCAAATATCTGCGTCTATCCATCACTCCATACAACATTACAAATTCTATATGGACTCCCATCATATCAAAAATAAACACAAAACTCCCAACCTGGACAAACAACTTCCTTAACCTTTCGGGTAGGCTTACCCTTTTAAACAATTTCATCACTCCAATCACAACCCACTTCTTGAGTTGCATCCCCCTGCCCTCAAAAACAAAATCCATTTTAGACAAAATCAGGAGAAATTTTCTATGGAACAACTTCCACAAACTGGACAAACTAGGGAAACACTACCATCTCGTAAATTGGAAAACCATACAAGCCCCTCTTGAACAAGGTGGTTGGGGAATCATCAACATTGAAACACACTCTCTCTGCCTTATTGCCAAAATCATTGATAGTATGCTTCAAAACAAACAAAAAATTTGGACAAATCTCATCAAATACAAATATTATCAAAGCTCCCCACCCTGGCACCAAATTCCCCAGAAAACAGCCTCCCCACTTTGGAAATTCATCAACAAAAACATCCATATGATAACACAAATCATAAAAACTCCACCTCACTCACATAAAAATATCTCCTTTTGGTTTGATCCATGGTTTGAAAACAACACTATCATAAACCTCAGACCAAATTGGATTATTCCAGATAAAATCCTCAACATAAAGATTGGCAAAGCTCTACCGCTTATCACCAGCAATAGATAAAATTCCCTTAAAATATGTATTCTTTCTCAGATCAGTCAAAATGAATTCAGACATCTAACTCTCTCCCTGGAAAATAACACCTCAAATATTATCACTTGGAAATGGGGAAGAAATTACTCGGTTAAACTTGCCTACACCTTCCTCACCTACAGAGGTCTCTCCCCATCATCATAAAAGTTATGGAAACAGAAATGGCCTCAAAAATACAAAACATTCCTTTGGCTTCTGCTACACAACAAACTTCTCTCAGGAGAAAACATCACAAAAAAGGGTTTCATTGGCCCATTTAGATGTGCACTTTGTGAAAAAAATAGTGATTCAGTTGACCACATCTTCTTTAAGTGTTTTTTTTCCAAAATATATTCTCACATTTTATAAGAAAATGTCTTCCTGACCTCAAGGAAGCCACTTTTCCCTTACAAACAACACCAAATAGACTTTACAAGAATTTCAAAAGCAGTGATCTATTCACCACAATCAGTTGGAATCTATGGAAAGAAAGAAACAACAGAATTTTCAACAACAAGAAAAACTTGGCCAAAAATATTATATCTCAAATAGATGTCTATCTTTACATCCTAACAAAATGCAGGTAATCTAGCAGATGGGGGACAGGATGACTCCGAGGAAGGCGAATCTGAAGCTACTTTTCTTTGTGATCTCAAAGCCATGGTTGATGATGAGACTGGTGTCAGTTTGGTTCAACAACAACTGTGATTCCTCTTTCAGGCGAATGTCTTTATTAACAAACTAGGGTTCATCATCTTCATAACACCTAGAGGCTTGTTATGGGGTGCCTCCCCCTCATTATCAAAACATTGCTTTTTATCTGCTTGCTTAGTTTTCAGTTTTTAGCTATGTTGCTTATCCAAACATTCTGTAAGTTTTTCACATAAGCAGGTTTTGCTTGCTTAATGTGCTATCAATATATGAGTTTACCTTACCTAAAAAAAAACTTCTAGTTATGACTATTCATCCACACATGCAAATAGAGCAGGAAAGAATGAAGCATAGTCATTTTTCATGTAAACGATAAGAATATCAAGGTTACATCAAATGCAGTTAGAGGAACCAGGGTAGTGGTAAGATTAGGTTAGAAGACCACCAATGCGGTATCAACAATAACAAATCAATAAAATATTAACATAGAAGGGTACTTTCAAAAGATGATAGGATTCTCCATAATTTAGTTAATGCCTCATATAGGAAAAAGATAATTTAGTCATGATATTATGCCCAATTTAAATATAGTAGATGTACATACCTTGATTTGAGTATTAAGTTAGAGACTAGATCCTAACCATCCAGGTCTAAAATCAATTCAACCTACAAATAGGATTAGGTCCATTAATTAGGGCTTAAGTCCTAATATAGATGTATGGTGAAAACCCTAGAAATGCAAATCCATCGGCGAAATCCTAGCTTGTCTCATGATAAAGATCTAACAATGAGTTTAGAGTTTCTAGTGATGTCTTTTATTAATTAGGATTTTATCTTTAGTTACTTTGCAGATCATAAGTGAAGGCAAAACCCTAGAATTTGAATCTTCAACAAAAACCTAGATTGGCACATAATTTTATCTCAGAGAGAGGGTTCAAGGTTACTGATAATGGATTTGACTCTAAGATCTCAACTTTGCCCTTTAAAACTTCTCTTCTATTATTAATATGATATTTTGAAGGATTAAAATCCTAAAAATCCAATATTTATCACTTGTGAATTAGGAAATGAAAACTATGGTAGAAGGTAGAGAAAGTCCTCACGGTTCTAATACATACATTTATTTTGGACAATCAAGCAATCTATGTCAATGGATAATGTCTGGTTGACTGGGGCCAAGCTAGTTGTGGTGCAAAAATCAGGCCCGTCCAAGTGGCATGAGCTCTCTAAAAATCGGGTGCCTACTCAGCGAGGAAGAGAAATAAATCAAATGGTAGAAAGAAAACAATACCCTATGTGGAAATCAGTATTAGAAAGGAACGAGGAGGCGGGTAGTCAAGTAAACCGGCCCTTGGTCATCTTCCCCCTTACCTCACGTTAGCCATGGCTACTCACATGGTAGAAGCAACATCTGAGATCGAGGAAAAACCAATGAGCAACCCGTCACAAATCTAGAAAAGCAAAGGCATTTGGGGAGGATTAGGGAACTTACCCCTTGATTTGATTAGGTTTTGGAGATATTGGGTGCCGAGGAAAAGTATCCACAAGCACATCATAAAGATCTCATTTGGTGGTAGTTGCAACAACAAATTTAAGAGAGATTAGAAGAGGGGAACACTTGGACATGAGGCTAACCCTAGGTATGATTAGGTTTATATAAGATGGGGTTCTAGGGTTTCTATGCCTTGATGCTTCGAGAGAATGGCAGACAAAATGGGAAATTCTTGAATAAGGAGAACTAGGTTCTAATCAAACCATCCCTAGGTTCAAAATCCTACTACGAATTTAATAGAAAAAGAATTGCAAAAAATGATTAACTGAGTACAGTGGAATTGCATGTCGAAATTTCTAGTAGTTTCTCATTTAGAGCTATGATGAGTTCAGGGAACGTGATGATCTGCTATCCATGGGATCATGTGGATAAATCCTGGAAATGATCCTAACTGCCCATCCACTCTAAAAAAGAAAAAGAAAAATAAGTTGGTTGTGTGACAACATCAATGCAAGAAACCTTAGCCCAAAAAGAAATAGAAATAAAGTGAACATGTATTTGTTGCACTTTTCCTTATCTAATCAAGTTGGATGAGTAAATTTTGTCCAAATAAAACAAAATTTTCTAGGTAGACTAATATGGACCCACATAATCCAATTTTGGAGTCAATTTTTCCTTTTGGAGAACTTTAATACCCAAAACACACCATTTGAGGCCATTTCTATTTTCTTCATATTAATGCATTCCTTAATTATTTATTAACCAAAATTTGTATGTATCTCTCCCTCAACAAATTATACCCACAAGAAAATTCTAGAAGAATAATTTTGAGCTTAAATGCCTTAATTTGATAATTTTGCACAACTCACCAAAAATTAGTGCATTTCTCTTATTTCTTGTATAAAGTCCTTTAATCTTTGTAATTTTGTCTTAAGCTCTAATATTTGAAGGATATTAACATCTTAGTACACATCAATCTAATAAGATATGTTCAACATAAAAGATTATACGGTAAAGGGGTAAAAGTGTGATTTCCTTAAGTTTGGGTTTGTTACAACTCTCCACCCCTTAAAAAGTATTTCGTCACCAAAATCCAAACTCGCTAGATTAAAAAGTCCATAGTTTTTGCAACTTTTTTTCAATGGTGTCAGATATGTCTACCCAAG
Organism: Alisma plantago-aquatica; assembly: GCA_963693085.1. Lineage (NCBI taxonomy): Eukaryota > Viridiplantae > Streptophyta > Magnoliopsida > Alismatales > Alismataceae > Alisma > Alisma plantago-aquatica. The sequence continues at coordinate 25,430,338 of OY856415.1, forward strand.
GTGGTCCACTTAGAAAGGTCTGCTTAATTATTGTAGTTAGGACATGGTTATTGCAAATACTTTAGTTTGATTAATATCCCAAGAGTTAGCAAATGTACTTTTAGTCAACCTAGTTTCCTAATTCTTAATGATCAAAGCCTTTAAGACCCTTTATAGAGGAGGAGATCCTAAAACTCAACTAGTCTCTCTATATGGCTAGCATGCAATATGATAGCTATATTCCCATAGATTATTTCTAGGTCAAAGATATTAGTTGACCTAACTGGTTAGAGTTTTTATATTAAATGGTGCTGGTCAACCCTTACATGGTGTTGACTTGGCTTTTGAAAACATCGATATAATCCAAAACTTTTCCTTTGTATTTATAATATATATATATATATATATATATAGAAAGAGAGAGAGAGAGTCAGGCTAGAATACACTCAAGTGTATTCTGAGCAGAATACACTAAAGTAGTTTTTCATGATGCAATATTTTTTTTTAAATCTAATCTGTCGATCTTCTTAAACATCTTGTGAATAGCTCATACACAAAATTTGAGCACATTTGGACATTTATAGGTCATGTTATTGTCACGGATCCGTTCTTACCCTAATCCCAATCCCACTGTCCAAAAGGGCAGTGTTACAGGATGAGAGCGCCCGTCCCTGAGTGGCCCGAAAATCACACACAGATAATATGCAAAAATGAAATAACATCCTTCTTTATTAAAATGAACCAAAAAGTTTAATACACCAGGCTCGTAGGCAACAGGAAAAAGAAAGAGATAAGAACTAGCCTACAACTACATCCCTTTTTCAATTAGCTCCCATGTAGAGTCCATAAGATGTAGCACTCTTTATTGCAGTAGATGAAAGAGTAGATGAATCTAGTTCCTTGCATTACCTAAAATTGAGAAAATCAAGACATAAAGTCAATGCAATTGCATGGTACGCTATATAAAAACAAGTAAAGTAGTTTTATAAGAAAAACTAATATGCATGGCAGGACTTATTCTTCAAAACATTATCAAACGATTTCAAAAAAACCAAAATGTTATTCAACAACAAATTTTATTACGAATTTCCCATTATGCTGTAATTCAAGAAGCATGCTTATATTAATTTGGGTGACTTTAATACCCCAACACGATGGGGAGGTCACCAAGCTCCTTCTCATCATATGAGATAGGATGTCCAAGTGCAAAATCCTTCCTTCCAAAGAAGGAGTTTTGCTTATATCCAATATCAACATTATCAATTTTTCCAACTTCATTATCAACATCAATATACGGGCAGTCATAATGGGTCTAGTGATTTAGGTTTCATGTTTCTCAACATATAATATAGAAGAAAAATGGAAGACTATTCATAGGGAACAATATTTCATCCAAATAACTAGCCAAGAATATTTCAAGAGATACCTAAGAAAAATATCATCATACAACCAAGGAGGAGTAGTATAATAGCGTACCTTTCTAAAAGTGTATTTGGAGTATAGATCCCATGAGAGAGAGTAGATCAACCCTTTGAGTCAGATCCTAGATCAAAATATTGGATCAAGGGTCAAGATCATAGTCTAAAAATATCATGCTTTGTTATTCGAGATTAGGGTTACATTTCCCTATTTCTACCTTAGGTTTAGGTCATCAACAATATTCCTCAAAAGTCCAACAAATATTCAAGTATCAAACATTTTTCATGAATGGATGACCTTTTTAGGTATATTTAGGAATACATGTCAACCCTAATTATCAATATCATTATTCAAATCTCTAGATCAAGATAGAGCATCAAAACCTTATTTCAAGTATATGATTCAACTTTTAAGGTAAAGAGTTAAGAGGATCATGTTTAACCCTTATTTTGTCAAAAGATGATTTGTTGTCTCAGAATGATCATTAGAAACAGGAATAAGAGTTTCTCTAAGATTGATCATCATATAAGATAATTAACAAGGCAAAAGAACAGTATCATGGCATATCAGTGATAAAAGTCGAGAATTAAGCTTCACAAGTATTTTTAATAGATTGGTTGGATTTTTCTGATCAAAATGGACTATAATTTCACTATTTTTGGAGCTAGGGATCTCAAGATATCGATTTTTCAAGATTTAGGTCATTTACTGGAATTTAGGGCAGAGAGGCAGAAAATACCAAAAATTTGGGGCCGTTGATCGGTGCTCTACCGTGGTCTCGTGAGGTTGATCGGTGGCAGGGAGGGGCCGTGCTCCCAGGCACATGCCCGCGGACAAGGAGCAAGAGAGGGGGAGACTAGCGCATATCAGGCCGTTGAACGGTGATGAGGACTAGCGTGGACTTTGATCCAGCGGTAGCTGCTGCTCGCCCAAACACAAACGCCCGCCCGCGAGCAGGGGTGCTCCACGGTGGTGTGGTGGCCGGAGAAGAAAGGAGTGGGAGAAGGATGGCAAGGTGCGAGGAAATGATACGCCGCTCGTGATCGTGGGGGCGGGCCGACCTCAACGGGGGTCTTTTTATAGGGACCCGAAGCTAGGGTTAGGGCTATGAGAGGGGGCGGCACACCCCATGTGTCGACCTACTTGCTTGACCCCCACACAGCAATTTCACAGCACTGACCCTTGCAGAAGATTCGAGAAAGAGGTGTGGATCCACTGGTCGAGTTATTGGGGCGACACCCACTGATTTGGTCGATCGGGCTAGGGATGCTAGGGTGGCTAGTCCACCGTGTACCTGCCATGTTAGGTGCAAGGTAGGGGACGACCCCAATGTCGTTGGATTGAGATCCAACACTGTTGGGTCAATCCACCTTGCCCAGCGGCGCCCCAAGCAACAGATGGGCCGGGCCCAACAAGGAAAAGAGAGGGGAAAAAAAGGAAAAAGGCTAAAAACTAAGAAAATGTTGGAATCTTAGAAAAATTGTATAAAATCATGGGAAGGTCCAAATGATCTCAAATTTGGACCATAACTTCAACATGAAAAGTAGAATAATGTGTAAAAGTTTGGAGACCAAAAGATAAGGTTAACTAGTTAAACTCAAGCATTTTCTCAAAAAGGTATATTAAGTTAAATAAGGTACCCGAAAGTGCATGAAATTCATAGAATACAAAAGAATTTGATTTTTGGGTATCTATATTTATCAAGGAGTCAAAAGATATTATGAATGATCATTATAAAGGTGAAAGATAAATAAATTAATAGAAAAGAGGGAAAACTCACATTGTCACATCCTCCCCTCCTTATAAAGAATTTTGTCCCCAAAATTCAAACTTCCTTGAAGAGGTCAGGAAAACGTTCCACCATGTCTGACTTCAACTCCCAAGTAGCATCATCACCCCCATGGTGCTTCCACAACACCTTAACCATCTCGATTTTCTTATTTCTGAGTTCCTTGGTGCGAGTATCAAGTATCTTGACCGGAGTTTCTTGGTACACAAGGGTGTCCTTCAATTCAATTGGTTCATGATTGAGGACATGGCTAGGGTCTTTGAGATACCGCTTCAGGTTTGACACATGAAAGACGTTGTGCATCATGTTGTATTGTGGAGGTAGAGCCAATCTGTAAGCGCATTCTCCAATACAATCCAAAATTTCAAAAGGACCCACATATCTAGGACTAAGTTTTCCTTTGTTCTTTGCAATGGCTCGAATTGGTCGAATCTTCAGGAAAACATGATCACCTACTAAGAATTGAGTGTCAGTCATGTGTGCATCAGCATAAGACTTCTGATGATCTTGTTCCCTTTTTAACCTTTGCTTGATTAGGTTGACATTATCAGAATAGAGTTGTAGTTCCTCAGACTTCTAAATTCGTCTTTCGCCTACCTCATCCCAGTAAAGAGGAGATCTACACGATCTTCCATACAGAGCTTCATAGGGAGGCATGCCGATACTGGATTGGTAGCTATTGTTGTAGGCAAACTCAACGAGAGGAAGGTAGTGGTCCCAAGAACCACCCCAATCGAGGATGCATGATCTCAGCAAGTCCTCTAGAACCTGGATTGTCCTCTCAGATTGTCCGTCAGTTTGGGGGTGATAAGCAGTGCTGAAGTTCAGTTGAGTTCCCAGTTCTTCCTGTACTTGTCGCCACAAGTGAGAAGTGAACTTTACATCATGATCAGATACTATAGATACAGGAATTCCATGCAGCCTGAATATCTCTCGAACGTAAAGTTCTGCTAACTCAGGAACCTTGGTCATTGTCTTGATTGGAATAAAATGGGCCGATTTAGTCAGCCGATCAACTACAACCCAAATGGCGTCACTCCATTTCCTGGTCCAGGGTAGTCCCACCATGAAATCCATGGTGATGTTTTCCCATTTCCACTCGGGGATAGGTAGGGGTTGTAGCAGACCTCCTGGACGTTGGTGTTCAGCCTTGATCTGTTGGTAGGTCAGACACTTGGAGACGAAAGTAGAAATTTCGGTCTTCATATTCCTCCACCAAAAGTGCCTTTGCAGATCCTTGTACATTTTTGTCGATCCAGGATGCACAGTATATTTCGACCCGTGAGCTTCTTGTAACACCATATCTATCATGACTGAATCTTCTGGGACCCATATGTGTTGTTTGTATCGGATTCCACCATCCATACCGACTGTCATATGAGTTTGGGGCTTCTCTAATAGCTTAGTCATATCATCAAGGCTCTTGCTATTCTTTTGAGCTGACAGGATTTCGGACAGGAGGCCCGGTTTTACATGGACACTGGCCAATCTAAGAACGTTGCCAATACGCCTTGGGGCCCAAAGTGACATGACTTCCATGTTCTTCCATTCCGTAGTGAAGACAACAGCACATTTAGCCTGCTTCCTGCTGAGTGCATCGGCCACCACATTTGCCTTACCGGGGTGGTAGGCAATGGTGAAGTCATAGTCTTTAAGGTACTCGAGCCAACGCCTCTGTCTGAGATTGAGATCCTTCTGTGTCAAGATGTATTTCAGACTCTTGTGGTCGGTGAGGATGTCGAAGGTGGCACAATACAAGTAGTGTCGCCATATTTTCAAAGAATATATGATGGCGGCAAGCTCGAGGTCATGGGTTGGGTAGTTGACCTCATTTGGCTTCAATTGTTGAGAGTCATAAGCAACTACTTTTCTTTCTTGCATGAGAACACAACCTAGACCGAACCTTGATGCGTCGATGAAGATGACGAACCCATCATTTCTCGAGGGAAGAGTCAAGACAGGTGTAGTTGTCAGCTTTGTCTTTAGCTCTTGAAAACTGGACTCACTCCTTTGACCAGATAAACTGTTCCCCTTTCCTGGTGAGCTTAGTGAGAGGCAAGGCAGTCCTGATGAAGTTCTGGATAAAATGTCGATAATAGCCAGCAAGACCTAGAAAACTGTGAATCTCTGAAACATTCTTTGGGGCTTGCCACTCAAGAACAGCTGAGACTTTGGCGGGGTCAATAGAAATTTTCCCACCAGAAATTATGTGGCCCAAGAACATGACTTCAGAAATCCAAAATTCACATTTTGACATTTTTGCATAGAATTTCTGAGATTGGAGGATGTCAAGAACTTTGCGAAGGTGGATGCGGTGTGATTCAGTATCAGTCGAATATATCAATATATCATCAATGAAGACCACTACAAACTCATCAAGGAAAGGTTGGAAGACACTATTCATCAAGTTCATAAACACACCAGGGGCATTAGTCAACCCACAAGGCATGACAAGGAATTCATAATGCCCGTATCGGGTTCGTAAGGCTGTTTTAGGGATGTCTTCATCCTTAACTTTGAGTTGGTGGTAACCAGAACGTAGATCAATTTTTGAAAAGACATGGGCAGAACGGAGTTGATCGAAAAGGTCATCAATTCTGGGCAGCAGATACTTGTTTTTCACAATAGCTTGATTGATCATACGATAGTCAATACACATGCGAAGGGAACCATCCTTTTTCTTGAAAAATAAAACGGGGGCTCCCCAAGGAGAGGTACTAGGGCGGATGAAACCCTTGTCAAGCAATTCCTACAACTGCTTTTTCAGCTCAGTCAATTCAGCAGGAGCCATCTGATAGGGTGCCCGAGAAATAGGTGTGGTACCAGGTGCTAAATCAATAGAAAACTCAACACGATCTGGTGGTAGCCCAGGGAGCTCCTCAGGAAAGACACTCGGGTACTCTTGCACTATATCAATGTTTTCCAGGGCACTCGTATCAAGATTGACTATGGTTACAGTTGCTAGGTAGGCTTTGCACCCTTTAGCTATCAAGTTTTGGGCTTTAATCAGAGAAATGACAACGTTTTGATTTCGATCCTTCCTTCTAGGAATTATAAGGATAGGGAGATTGGGTTTGGAAATAATGACTTTCTTGGCATGACAGTCGATTAGAGCATGATTTTTATGGAGCCAATCCATCCCTAAAATAAGGTCAAAGTCTTCCATGTCTATGATTATGAAATCTGATTCAAAACTACGTCCAACATAAGATAGAGGGACTTTCTCAACAATATAGTAGGAGACTTTCATCTTCCCACTTGGGGTAGTAACATCAAGCACGTACCCTAAGCCCCTTATTTCAAGATTCAACATACATGCAAGATTCTTAGACATGAAAGTGTTTGTTGACCCAGAGTCAAAAAGAGTAACAACAAAATGATCGGAGATTTGCATCGTACCTACGTATACATATATTTCGTGTAAGGACAATGTACAAGATAATCATGATATAAAGTTCTGGAAATAATCTTGAATTTAAAAGGTACCTTCCATGAGTTTGTTTTCATTGGCCTTCGCCTCATCTGCATTCACTACAAAGACACGAGCATGTCTATGTTCACCTTGCCTGACCCATGCTGGAGGAGGGTGGGGGCAGCTATCTCTGAAGTGACCCTCCTATTTGCAGTAGTGGCAGACCGGGGACGGATACTTGCACTGGCCATGGTGGAAGTTACCACAGTTACGACAACGAGGAATATTGGCGTTCTGGCCTGGACCCCTGTTTTGGCCATGATTCTGGTTTTGTGCAGGACCACGGTTGTAATTATGGTTCTGGGCTTGGGCGGGAGGATTCCTCTAGTTCTTCTGTCGGTTCCTATTTTTATTGCCACCAATATGGGGTTTTCCCTTTGGTTCAGGTTTTATAGGTGAAACTTCAGTCTGGCCTAGGTAGGCAAGGGTAGGTAAAGGTTTCCCGTGTCCCATCCCCAGGGTTCTCTCCATGGACAAGGCATGGTCATATGCATCTTGGAAATTGGTGGGTTTGGATGAGGATACAAAAGCTTTTAGGGTAATGAAAAGCCCATCAATGTAACGGTCAAGTTTTTGTTCTTTAGTGAGGTTGGTGACATGCCTCTCCAGCAAGCGGAACTGTCGGCTGTATTCAGCCACTGTGTTAGTTCCTTGGGTCAGGGTGAGGAATTGTTTTTGTTTCTCCTTTCTCTCAATTGTAGGTTGGAAACGGTTGGTGAAAATGAGTTTGAAGGCTTCCCAGTTGACAGGGATGACCTGTTGTGACCGGATATAATTTTCCCACCACAATTTGGCCGCTCCCTTCAACTGGTAGGTGGCAAAACCAACCTTGTCCTATTCAGGGCACCTAAAAACCCTAAAGGTATTTTCCATGGACACTAACCAGGCATCAAACTTGTCTAGGACATCATCTTTGTCTTCCCCATAGAAGGTTTCAGGGCTGAGTTTCAGAAAATCCTAGATAGTGGTGGGTTTTGGGTTTTGGGTTTTGGGTTGGTACAAGGGATGTTGTACGAACAGCTAGGTCATGAAGGGCATCCATAATGGCCTTTTGTTTTAGTTCCCATTCCCCCATATTGTTGGTCTTATTGGCAGAACCGACATCTTCATCATCATCCATGCGGGGCTTCTTCCCCTTGTCTTTAGTACCAGAGGTCCCTTCACCATCCCTGTTGTTCCTGGTTTTTGGGGCCATCTACAAGAGTTCAACTAATATAAGTTTTCTTGTTTATTACTTTCAAAGCAAGAATATGATAGATCATGGAAATATTGCAACAGGTTTTCTCAATTTATTTTCAGATTTTAGTTATTCCCGTCCTTAATTTACCCAAAATAGAGAGAGTATATATATCAAGTCATGACACCTTAAGGAGAATGAGAAGATGAGGAGTCATCCTACTTCTTCTAATAGGTGGCTTAGGTAATCCTTAAAGAAGGGATAAGATGCTAGAAGACTCTCTAGGGTTATAGGAAGTCCTTCTATCCATTTCTGGATCAACTAAGGCCAGGTGGAGCAGGAGGAACCTCAACCACCATGAAGACGGATAGGAGGAATTATGCCAAAACCCCCTTTGTGCTCTTTCTAGACACCTCAGTTTTCACCATAGTGAATTTTAGGGCTTCCTTGGTTCAACGATTAAGAATATCATTTCACTAATACATATGAAGTGTGTTATGGCTCTGATACCAACTGTCACAGATCCGTTCTTACCCTAATCCCAATCCCACTGTCCAAAAGGGCAGTGTTAGAGGGATGAGAGCGCTCGTCCCTGAGTGGCCCAAAAATCACACACAGATAATATGCAAAAATGAAATAACATCCTTCTTTATTAAAATGAACCAAAAAGTTTAATACATCAGGCCCGTAGGCAACAGGAAAAAGAAAGAGATAAGAACTAGCCTACAACTACATCCCTTTTTCAATTAGCTCCCATGTAGAGTCCATAAGATGTAGCAGTCTTTATTGCAGTAGATGAAAGAGTAGATGAATCTAGTTCCTTGCATTACCTAAAATCAAGAAAATCAAGACACAAAGTCAATGCAATTGCACGGTACACTATATAAAAACAAGTAAAGTAGTTTTATAAGAAAAACTAATATGCTTGGCAGGACATATGCTTCAAAACATTATCGAACGATTTCAAAAAAACCAAAATGTTATTCAACAACAAATTTTATTACGAATTTCCCATTATACTGTAATTCAAGAAGCATGCTTATATTAATTTGGGTGACTTTACTACCCCAACGCGATGGGGAGGTCACCAAGCTCCTTCTCATCATATGAGATAGGAGGTCCAAGTGCAAAATCACTACTACAGAAATAGCATTCAGTGTCACTTTTCTGGGCATCAGTTATTAAGGAAAACTGACGTCTTATATGTTAGGCGTCGGTTGTTTAAGAAAACCGACGTCTATATTCGAAGACCAGCCAGACACGGGTACCGCTTTGTATTCAGCGTCGGTTGTTTATAACAAACCGACGCTGAAAGTCGGCCGCGAAATCCAAATTTTGATAAAAAAAAATAGTGTCATTTTCAGCGTCGGTTACGTAGGTATAAACCGACGCCTATGTGCGATGAAAATTTGTGCGAAAAGTGTCACTTTCAGCGTCGGTTATCCTTTTATAACCGACGCTGAAGGTGGTTCCCGCCAAACAATTTCATGAAAATATCGTCCAATTGGACGTCGGTTGTTTAAAAAAACTGACGCTAAAGATGTTTAGGCGTCGGTTGTTTTAAACAACCGACGCTATTTGGGAACTTATAACCCGTGATCGCCCGACTCTTCCCCTTCCTTCTGTTTCATTGCGAGCAATTACCTTCTCTGCTGCCGGCGATTTCTCTCCGGCGATTTCTTCTCCAGCGCCATTTCTCTGGCTATTTCTTCTCCGGCATCCCCTTCTCCGGCGCCCCCTTCTCCGCCACCACTCCTCCTTCTCCGCCGCCCCTGCTGCCCGCCCCTACTGCTCCAAGCGCCTGAGAACCGGTGCCGCCGCCACGCCTGAGATTAGGCGCCGCCTGGTGCTTTTCCACCGTCGTCGCGCCGCCGCAACCACCGCCAGAGCCACCGGAGCTGCTAGCTGCTCCTCCACTGCCGTCGCTGCTAGCTACTTCTCCAGCCAGAGCCACCGGAGCCTCTGCCTTCTTCCCTCTGACAAGGTTGGTCTTCCCGCTGCTAGCTGCTCTGCTTTTTTATGCATCGATCAAATTGTTGTGATAAAAATGCATGTAATGTATTTGATTAGAATTAATCTAATCTGGATGTTCATAATAATGGTATGTTAAATATGATGATTAGGGATAAATATAATGTCTAGTACACAAATATTAGATGATATTCAAGAAAACCCTAGTTTGATGAGCATGTTGTTAATCATGTTAATTATGATTCTTCTATATATTCTGATGTCATTATATAATTATGTGATCCCAACATATTAAATTGAATTAGAATGATTTCATGAATTATAGGGTTTTAAAGTTGATAAACATGTACATGCGGAAAATAGGGTTATTAAACCAATGGTTATAACATAGTATGATGTTAATCTGATCTGGATGTTCATAATAATGTAGTATGTTAAATATGATGATTAGGGATACATATAATGTCTAGTAAAGATTCCTAGACCTTTTGTTTGAAACTATTGATTTCTTGATTTATTATTTAATAATGCTCTGTTGATTAGGATTAACCATGTTGCCTGTACTTTATAGACATTTATTATATATAAGAATGACAACACATGTATTTGTTGGCCTAGAAACCCGTCCAAGATTTACTCATTAGGAGTAAATCTTGGATAGTCCCCGGTTTGGGACTGTTCTTGAACACCTAATCTCACTTAGGATGTAAGTGTATAATGTGTATTGGGTTTTCGAGAAAATTTCGGTAGCATTTCCCCGTTTGTTCTCTAAGTACATATGTACTTAGAGAACAGCGGGGAAATGCTGCCGAAATTTTCTTGAAAACCAAATACACATTATACACTTACTAGTGAGATTAGGTGTTCAAGGATGGGATAGGTGGTACACATTTATTATATATAAGAATGACATCAAATGTGTTTGTTGGCCTAGAAACCCGTCCAAGATTGACTCATTAGGAGTAAATCTTGGATAGTCCCCGGTTTGGGACTGTTCTTGAACACCTAATCTCACTTAGGATGTAAGTGTATAATGTGTATTGGGTTTTCGAGAAAATTTTGGTAGCATTTCCCCGTTTGTTCTCTAAGTACATATGTACTTAGAGAACAGCGGGGAAATGCTGCCGAAATTTTCTTGAAAACCCAATACACATTATACACTTACTAGTGAGATTAGGTGTTCAAGGATGGGATAGGTGGTACACATTTATTATATATAAGAATGACATCACATTATACGCTTAGGTTGTAAGTGTATACCCTAATCTTTTCCTAATATATACTTGTTTCCTAATATATACTTGTTTTCTCTGATCATAGAATGGATAGATCATGGATGTCCATTCGTAATCGTTGCGCCCCAGAGTTTATATCTGGTCTTGATCAGTTTATTAGATTTGCCGAGGAACATAGGAAAAAACCTACAGATAGGTTCTACTGTCCATGTAGGCATTGCGGTAACAACTTGAAAGTCAACACTGGTGAGGAAATCAAAAGTCATGTCATGTGCAACGGGATTGTACAAGGCTATACAGAATGGCACTGGCATGGAGAGATTTCAAAATCGAAACCAGTAGATGTCGATAGCAGTGCTTGGGTGGAAGAAGAAATTGCCTCTGATGACGTAAATGTGAACGAACCAGTTCCAGCAGACATCGTTGATGCGATGCTGGATAGTTGTAGGGTAGAGCACACCGATCCACCTCCTATCTTTACAAACATTGTGCATGATGCTGAGATACCGTTATACACAGGCTGTGCTAAGTTTATGAAGCTTAGCGCTGTGTGGAGATTGTATAAGTTGAAAGCTAACAATAGATGGAGCGACAAAAGCTTCACTTCATTGTTGACTTTGTTGAAAGAAATGCTTCCTGAAGGAAACGAGCTTCCAATCTCAACATACCAGGTAAAGAAAATGTTGTGCCCAATGGGAATGGAGGCCAAGAAGATACACGCATGCCCGAATGATTGTGTATTATTTCAAAAGGACTATGTAGATTTGAAAGATTGTCCAAAATGTGGTGCGTCACGGTATAAATTGACGACTTCGGGGGAGTCCAAAACTGGTTCTCCTGCCAAGGTGTTGTGGTATCTACCTATAATATCACGGTTTCAACGCTTGTTTGCAAATCTGAAAGATGCAAAGAATTTGAGGTGGCATGCAGATGTTAAGAAAAATAATGATGGGATCCTGCGACATGCGTCTGATTCCCCACAGTGGAAGAAGATTGATCTATTGTACCCCAAATTTGGTGAAGAAGATAGGAATCTAAGACTTGGGCTTTGTATAGATGGGATGAATCCGTACGGGACATTGAGCAGCCAACATAGCACTTGGCCAGTCATGCTTGTTATATACAATCTTCCTCCCTGGATGTGTATGAAGAATAAGTATGTTATGTTGTCATTGTTGATATCGGGCCCTAAACAACCCGGAAATGATATCGATGTTTATCTTGAACCTTTGATTGATGACTTAAAGAAACTTTGGGCTGAAGGTGTGATGACCTATGATGCTTCAGCAAGAGAGACATTTCATTTGCACGCTATGTTGTTTTGCACTATTAATGACTTTCCAGCATATGGGAATTTGTCTGGATATAGTGTCAAAGGAGCTAAAGCGTGTCCTATATGTGAAGAAAACACTGATTCAATAAGACTAAAACATGGCGGCAAGACTGTATATCTTGGTCATCGAAGGTTTCTTTCAAAATTCCATCCGTATCGTAGGAAGCGCAAAGCATTCAATGGATGGAATGATGAACGGAGTGCACCTAAACCTATACCAGGGGATGTTGTTTATGAAAGAGTAAAAGACATTGTCAATGAATTTGGTAAGAAATCACAATGTAGTATGGCCACACGGAGTGACAATTCTTCATTCAAGAAGAAGTCAATATTTTGGGATCTTCCTTATTGGAGTTCTTTGACAGTCAGGCATTGTATCGATGTAATGCACGTTGAGAAAAATGTATGTGATAGCATCATTGGTACTCTGTTAAATATACCAGGTAAGACTAAAGATGGGATAAAATCCAGACTGGACCTACGTGAAATGGGAATAAGGTCAGAATTAACAAAATTACGTGAAATGGGTAGTAAAAGAACATACTTACTTCCCGCTAGTTACACGTTGTCTAGAAAGGAGAAAAAAACTTTTTGTGAATGCTTGGTAAATGTTAAGGTGCCACATGGTTACTCATCCAACATCCGTAGATTGGTATCAATGAAAGATCTGAAGTTGATAGGTCTTAAATCTCATGATTGTCACACTCTAATGCAACAAATATTACCCGTGGCAATTCGATCTATATTGCCGAAGCATGTAAGGTTTGCAATTACCAGACTTTGTTTCTTTTTCAACAGTCTATGCAGTAAAGTTATTTACCCTGATACTCTCGATAATTTGCAAAGAGAAGTGGTTGTTACCCTATGTCAGCTTGAGATGTATTTCCCTCCTTCGTTCTTTGATATCATGGTACATCTTGTTGTCCACTTGACTAGGGAAGTGAAAATGTTGGGACCAGTTTTCTTGCATTGGATGTATCCCTTTGAACGATACATGAGCGTTTTTAAAGGTGATGTTCGAAACCGTTATCGGCCTGAAGGGAGTATTATTGAAGGTTATGTGGCGAGAGAGTTTATGGATTTTTGCAATGACTTTCTCAGTGGTAATGACACTCCTGATAATGACAAGAATTTTAAGGAGGGCAAAGGAATTTTGGGATCACGGGTGAAAGTAATCAACCGTGAGCAGTTGGAACAAGCTCACTTGTATATTTTACACAATATGGACGAAGTGAGTGTTTATATCGAGGAACATACCAATTTCATAAAGAGACAACATCCTCGAGCAAGTTCAATGTGGCTTGCTAGAGAGCATAATAAGACTTTTACTAAGTGGTTTGAAGATAAAGTCTTACATCAACTATCTCAATCACCAAATGATATTACAAAAACTATCAAATGCCTCGCCTTTAAACCAAAACCGAATTTTATGTCTTATGAAGGGTTTGACATTAATGGATTCACATATTACACAAAGCGCCAAGATGATAAGAGTGTCGTCCAAAATAGTGGGGTCACTCTTCAAGCGTCGACTATGTACTTTGCAAGTGCAAAGGATAAGAGTCCACGTGAAGCTAAAATGTCATATTACGGTGTCATTGAGGACATTTGGGAGTTTGACTACATAGATTTCAAAATTCCGCTCTTTAAATGTAATTGGGTTGATAACACCAAAGGAGTTATAGTGGATAAATTGGGTTTCACTTTGGTGAACTTTGAAAAGATTGGCGAGAAGGGTGAACCATTCATATTGGCATCACAGGCGAAAAAAATATTCTATATCGATGATCCTGCGAATGATAAATGGTCGGTTGTTCTTCATGGTAAAAGACAATTCATTGAAGATCCTATAGATGAAGAAGAGTACTATGATAAGTATGATGACTCCAGTCCATTCTCAGTTGGGTTGCCAACTCCACAAAATATTGAAGCTAATGATGACTTATATGTGCGCGGAGATCACAATGAAGGATTGTTAATTGATAAAAGATCACAATTTTAGAGACATGTATGTTTATACAAATGCTAAATGTTTGCCTTTTCTAGTTAATACAAATGCTAAATGTTTGCCTTTTTCTAGTTAATACAAATGCTAAATGTTTGCCTTTTTAATGACATTTTCAGATGGCTGACCATGATGAGCATGATGTTCATGATGAGCATGAAGTCCATGATGAGCATGCTGTCCATGATGAGCATGGAGAGGATACCAATGTAAGTTCTAAAAACATATCCAGTATTTCTATAAAATTCATTATCTTCTAGTTATGTCATATATCCTATATTTCTATATTGGGCTAATTTAGTGTGTTTATTTTTGTCAAATTTTAGGTTGATGATGTACCTGTACCCACTGAAGCACTGGAGCAACTTGATGCGCAGCACCAAACACTTAACAAGAAAAGGGGCATCACTCTGTTGAAGAAGTTATTAGCGCTAAGGGGTAGTGGATCCAAATTGGTGGTGGAGTTTGATAATGGAGGAAATGCAATTGGAGTGAACCGCAATAATTTTGTAAACTATCTTGGGTGTACCACTCGGAGCCATTGTGGTATTAAGTATGATAATTGGCATAAAGTTCCTCAAGGGAAAAAAGACTTGATATGGAAGGATTTATGTGTGAGTTATTATTATTTGCAATTCTATTTTGTAGATTACAAATTCTATTATTTGCAATTCAATTTTGGATACTAGTTAATAACATTTCTATTTTACAGAATCTGTTTGCATTGGATGAGAAGTTGCATCGTAAAAGTGTGATGCAACGCGCTGGAAAGATGCTTAGGAATTATAGGACAAATTTGAACAGAGAATACATAAAAGAGGTTGATAAGAAGAAGAAGTCAGCCCTTGAACAATGGAACTTCTTGGACAAAGAAGATTGGGACAATTTTGTTGCTTCAAGAAAATCTGAAGAATTCAAGGTATTAGGCGTCACTCCCAATTTAATTAATATACATTGTATTCACCTATTCAAGATTAACATTTAGTGCTACTAACCAAATCATTAATGCGTATACTAACTAGGCCCTCAGTGACGCACAAAAAGCAAGGCGTGCACTGAATGTGCATGACCACACTATGGGTCCAAAAGGCTATGCAAGGGTTCGCCAAAGACTACAGGCGGAGTCTGCGGCTACTCAGCAGTCTGCTACTACTCAGGAGTCTGCTCCTACTTAGGAGTCTGCCACACCCATGCCTCACCATGATATCTGGATAGCTGGCAGGCAAAACAAGAAGGGTGAAATAAAGAAGCCTGTAACTGCTGAGGCGGTTGCAAAAATGGTAAAATACAACTCTTAGAGAAATCGTTTGAATATTGATTATTTGTGGTGTTAACTTACCAATTTCTGTTTATGGTGATTAGCGGGAGCTGCACGAGCAGAGGAAACAAGGCATGTTCATCCCTCAGGGCACAAGGGATGAATTGACAGTTGCTCTGGGTAACCCAGAGCATCCTGGACGTGTTAGAGGTGTCTGCGCTGGTGTTGGCATCAAAGCATTCTTTGGGCCATCCCAGCGCAAACCCAGAGCGGGACTTTCTCAAGAAGACGTAACCTATTCTTTTTTTAGAATGTTACTGCAAAAGGAAATTCATTAATAAGAAGCTAATGTTTCTTTTATCCATGTATAGGAGAATAAGAGAGTTGAGGATTTAGTTGCTAAGAAGGTCAACGATGTAGTTGCTGAGAAGGTCAAGGAAGAATTGCTGCGGTGGCAGGCATCTCAGGCTTCCAATCAGCCTATGGCGACCCACTCTTCTCCTGATGCACAGACTGCGAGTAATCCTGGAGACCCATCGCCTAGCACGTCTACTGTAAGTATTGTTTATGACATTGTAGCTAGTCTTTTCAAGATGATATGTTTTCAAGATTATATGTATATATGTATAACATTCTTTACGTAAATTTGTAGGCATTATAGCCATGCCGCTTAAGAATGCAAGACTATGTTGTTGCAGAGGCGCAGTCTTACCAGTCCCTTCCTGGGGCAACGTTTCATGGGACTCCAATGCCGCAGGGCTACATTCGTGTGAGCCCACTACATGTATTACCCAATTGGAGGGAAGTTGCGTTGCCATATGCCCACCCAGATATTGATACACTTGGTGAGGCAGAAGGCGGGGTCATATTGTGGCCCAAAGCAGATGTCGTCTACACGACTGAAATTGTAAGATAAATTTACATTGATTTAGACTGTTAATGTGTATATATGATGTCAACTGATCTGAAATTATATATACAGGTTAAAAAGAAGACACCAGGAGCACCTAGGCCTCCACCTCTACTTCCCGCATTACCAACTTGGGTTCCAACTGACCTAACATACCCGTTAGGTCCTGCTTGTAGGGGAATGGCATGTTGGCTACGGGCACATAATATACATTGCCCTATAATAGTTTCTTTAGATGCAGATTATGCAGGTCAATCATACGATAGCTCTTTATTTATACAAGATATTATTGAGCTGTTTATGTATGATTGGCTGAATACATCAATGATAGAGACATGGATAAGGTGAGATCTTGTTTATACATCCATATACCTTGTGTAAGATCCGGTGATCTGGTTTCTTATATATTAATGCATACGCCTATATGTTTTGCAGCAACTTAGTCGAAGATCATTGCAAACAATTTGCATTTGATCATGTGGGATTTTTGATTCCATCATTGATTAGTTTGGTAGCTAAAGACCCTGATAATGTTCAACAATACTGTATAGATGCTTTTACAATTTTTGGTTAGCAAAAGAAGACGATAATAATAGCTCCATTCAATGTCAAGTAAGTTTACTTTATTTATAATTTGGACTTAAGAAAATTCCATTTTTATTTTGCATTTTGAGTTATTAATTGTTAACTTCTTACCTCTAGCGGTAGAAATTGGGAGTTACTAGTTATTGTCCCCGGGACATTCACTGTTTATTATCTAAATCCTGCGGGGAGTACATTGAACACTAAAATTGGACACGTAATGAGAATTCCATTATTCTGGTGAGAAATATTTCATTTTTATATCTGTTAACATCTTTTATTACATTACTATTTACTTATGCAATTTATTGTGTTATATTAACATGTAGGGGTTTAGATGCATTCAAAAAGGCTCGAGGAACGGTCCCAAGGAAAAAGAACCAGCCAATAAATTGGCAGAACGTACAAGTAAGTTCCCGACTCGAATATATATATTATTTATGTGAATTGTGCTTAGTTGTATTATTTTGTATGTTTCAATTTATAGTGTGCTACACAAGACAATGGCTGGGCATGCACATACTATGTGATGCGATTTATGCAGATGATTATCAAACATGTTGCATTGGACATCGATAGCATACATGAGGTATTATATATAGTCTCATTAGTTAGTATGAAATATATCAATATTATTTTTATATTATTACTTATATATATACATCATTCTCTTTGCAGGTGTTTAAAACTGACCACACTATAGGTAAACGCTTAAAAAATATACATGCTCCATATACGATGGAAGCATTAAATGAAGTAAGAGAAGAATGGGCAAAAGCCATACAAGCAGTGGCAACTGTAAGATATAATTGGGATGTTGATAGCAATAATGAATGATACTTTGTAAATGAATATTTCTGAATGTTAATACATGTATTTGAATGTTTCTATATGTGTGAATGTGAGAATTGAATTGATGTCTGAATGTATGTACTTGTGTGAAATTTTGTTGTGACTTTTGCAGGTTTGCGGCCTGTTTGTAGGCTGATATCAATGGATGTCGTAAACCTGCAGTTCAGAAAACTGAACTGCAGGTTCTCATCCTGCTGACCAGCCACAGCAGGCCTGCAAACTGATATGAAAAAAAAAAGAAAATGGTGTCGGTTATTTATAGAAAACCGTCAGCAAAGACCTACAGCGTCGGTTATTTGATAAAAACCGACGCCTAATAGTACAAACAACCCGACCGTGCAGGATAGCACGGCCGTGGTGGAAAAGGCGTCGGTTATGCATATAAAACTGATGCCTATAGTACTAAACATGGCCGTGCAGGGAAGCACGACCGTGTCGTCTTGAAGTATAGGCGTCAGTCTTTTGGTACATAACCGACGCCAAAAGTGTTCGCGCCACAGAAAATGGCGTCATCTAGGGCACTTTATGCGTCGGTTATCTACTAAAACACCGACGCTATATTCCAGATAGGCGTCAGTTGTTTAGTAAATAACCGACACAGAAAGTGCCCTAGATGACGCCGTTTTCTGTGGCGCGAACCCTTTGGGCGTCGGTTATCTACTAAACGACCGACGCCTATAGATTAAATAGGCGTCGGTTAAAAAACTGACGCCGAAGTGTTCAACCTTTAGCGGCGCCCACATAGGCGTCGGTCGGAAACCGACGCCAAATGGGGTTAAACGACCGACGCCAAAGGCCGTTTCTGTAGTAGTGAATCCCGCCTTCCAAAGAAGGAGTTTTGCTTATATCCAATATCAACATTATCAATTTTTCCAACATCATTATCAACATCAATATACGGGTAGTCATAATGGGTTTAGTGATTTAGGTTTCATGTTTCTCAACATATAATATAGAAGAAAAATGGAAGACTATTCATAGGAAACAATATTTCATCCAAATAACTAGCCAAGCATATTTCAAGAGATACCTAAGAAAAATATCATCATACAACCAAGGAGGAGTAGTATAATAGCGTACCTTTCTAAAAGTGTATTTGGAGTATAGATCCCAAGAGAGAGAGTAGATCAACCCTTTGAGTCAGATCCTAGATCAAAATATTGGATCAAGGGTCAAGATCATAGTCTAAAAATATCATGCTTTGTTATTCGAGATTAGGGTTACATTTCCCTATTTCTACCTTAGGTTTAGGTCATCAACAATATTCCTCAAAAGTCCAACAAATATTCAAGTATCAAACATTTTTCATGAATGGATGACCTTCCTAGGTATATTTAGGAATACATGTCAACCCTAATTATCAATATCATTATTCAAATCTCTAGATCATGATAGAGCATCAAAACCTTATTTCAAGTATATGATTCAACTTTTAAGGTAAAGAGTTAAGAGGATCATGTTTAACCCTTATTTTGTCAAAAGATGATTTGGTGTCTCAGAAAGATCATTAGAAACAGGAATAAGAGTTTCTCCAAGATTAATCATCATATAAGATAATTAACAAGGCAAAAGAACAAGATCATGGCATATCAGTGATAAAAGTCGAGAATTAAGCTTCACAAGTATTTTTAACAGATAGGTTGGATTTTTCTGATCGTATTTTTGGAGCTAGGGATCTCAAGATATCGATTTTTCAAGATTTAGGTCATTTACTGGAATTTAGGGCAGAGAGGCAGAAAATACCGAAAATTCGGGGCCGTTGATCGGTGCTCTACAGTGGTCTCGTGAGGTTGATCGGCGGCAGGGAGGGGTCGTGCTCCCAAGCACGTGCCCGCGGACAAGGAGCAAGAGAGGGGGAGACTCGCGCAGATTAGGCCGTTGAACGGTGATGAGGACTAGCGTGGACTTTGATCCAGCGGTAGCTGCTGCTCGCCCAAACACAAATGCCCGCCCACAAGCAGGGGTGCTCCACGGTGGTGCGGTGTCCGAAGAAGAAAGGAGTGGGAGAAGGAGGGCAAGGCGTGAGGAAAGGAGACGCCGCTCGTGATCGTGGGGGCGGGCCGACCTCAACGGGGGTCTTTTTATAGGGACCCGAAGCTAGGGTTAGGGCTATGAGAGGGGGCGGCGCACCCCATGTGTCGACCTGCTTGCTTGACCCCCAAGAAGTGATTTCACAGCACCGACGCTTGCGGAAGATTCGAGAAAGAGGTGTGGATCCATTGGTCGAGTTATTGGGGCGACACCCACTGATTTGGTCGATCGGGCTAGGGATGCCAGGGTGGCTAGTCCACTGTGTACCTGCCATGTTATGCGCAAGGTAGGGGATGACCCCAGTGCCGTTGGATTGAGATCCAATGCTGATGGGTTGATCCACCTTGCCCAGCGGTGCCCCAAGCAACAGATGGGCTGGGCCCAACAAGGAAAAGAGAGGGGAAAAAAGGAAAAGGGCTAAAAGCTAAGAAAACGTTGGAATCTTAGAAAAATTGTATAAAATCATGGGAAGGTCCAAATGCTCTCAAATTTGGACCATAACTTCAACATGAAGAGTAGAATAATTTGTAAAAGTTTGGAGACCAAAAGATAAGGCTAACTGGTTAAACTCAAGCATTTTATCAAAAAGGTATATTAAGTTAAATAAGGTGCCCAAAAGTGCATGAAATTCATAGAATGCAAAAGAATTTGATTTTTGGGTATCTATGTTGATCAAGGAGTCAAAATATATTATGAATGATCATTATAAAGGTGAAATATAAATTAATTAATAGAAAAGAGGGAAAAACTCACATTGTCACAATTATAAAGACTGCTAAAATTATGCATTTCAAATTAGTTTTGTGTCAATTTTTTTGCCCTTGGATGAGTGACTTACACTCATCCAAATAGGCTCAAAATTTGTTTGTAGCCTTGTTATAGTATGACGATTAAGATCAATGGTTTACATTTTGCAAAAAATAGTCTTGATATGCAAACACACGTGAGTGTATTCGTGCAATCTGTACACTTAAGTGTATTCTAGCCTGGCTCTCTCTCTCTCTCTCTCTCTCTCTCTCTATATATATATATATATATATATATATATGTGTGTGTGTTGTTGTTGAAAAATATATGACAAAAATCTAAAAATGTGGCACTAAAACCAATATGACACCAAGTTACCCATTTCAAACATTTTACTAACATTTCAAACCAGATACTAATCTTCACATGACTCTTATAGATATTGCTTTTATAATCCAATGTGAATGATCATAAACTGGTTCAAGGTAAAGGTACTTGCATAGGAGAAGAATGTAATTGTATGTTACCTTCATGTACTTCCTTGGCTCCTCCAACACCTATAGCTTCTAGTGCAAAAGCTCAACCTACAAGTCTCTCAATAGGAGGTTCCCTATTATTATCAAGGTTGTTCCTCGGGGTTTGATGTGGCACTTGTTCTGACACTTGACATTGTTGAAGTTGAGGGCATTCTAGCCAAATATTCCCAAGATGACTGCAGTGGTGGTAGGTAGGATTCTAGTTGCCATTTCAGGTTGTACACTTTCCTGGAGGATGGTGTTGATGACACTGGTTACATATGGAAGGTTTCTATTCTTCACTAGCATGCTTGCACTTGTTTGTGATCTCACTATGTGTTAGGGTCTTAAATCCAGGGTATGTCTCAACAAGTAAGGCTTTATCAACCACATGCTGGAAGGTGAAGGGAATTTGTGGGACTACATAATGACCCACATGATAATTGAGTCCTTGCAAGAATAGGTCAGTCCTTCGATCCTCACTCAACCCAACAACATAATGCCCAAGCAGTTGGAACTTTGCACATATGCATATACAGATAAGGATAAGGAACCTTACTTTAGACTGTATAATTTGGCTTCCTTCTTCTTAAGAGAACTAGTGCAGTTGTATTTCCCACAAAATAGCACCAAAAATTGTTCCTAGGTCAAAGTGTAGATGTATCGAGTTTGTGTGACCCCGTTCCACCAAATGTGTGCTGATCCATCCAGTGCATAAGAGGAAAACTTTACCTTCTAGTGAGGAGGACATGCCATACCAAGAAAAGTCTGCTCTATGTCTAAAACTCGGTCATCTGACTTATCAAACATATCCAATTCCCCTTCACCCTTAAAGTAGTATGATTGGATTATCATGAAGTCAGTTAGTGTGTACTCCTTCAGATTTTTAGACACAGAAGGGGTATTCAACTTCCCCACCTTAGTAATGGTGAGAAACTATCACAGGAAGGACAACTCCTACTCGGGGTTGAGAAAAGTCAAAGCATAGGAAGTGGTATTTCCGACCCCATGAGCATCGTTAGAGTTGTTCCTAGGAGGGAGATCCATGTCAAAATGAGGGTTCTCTAGTGTAGAGAAATTTTCTGAAATGTTGGACTGAGGGGTAGCATCAGTGTCTCCAAATAGGTTGGTCTTCCTAAAACATAGGTATCACTTATAATGGGAAGGGTTCCAAGGATGAATTTCCAAAATAGTTAGATTGCTCAGCAAAACTATGCTCTGATACCATCTTATAAGGAGTGGGACCCGGTAGGGGGTAACATTCATGTAGTGACTACCTATGAATAAGTCCACATCTCTATAACACAACAAGTGTGTGGATTTGGCTTCTATGATAATGGATCCAATACCATCATCAATTGTATGATAACAATATGTTATTCAATGAGTCTCTCATATTAAACATCTGAATAAGTGATGTGAAGGGACTTTGATTTAGGTTTAGTGATCTAATGGATAGTATACCTTTCAATATCACAACTAAGATGAGGTACATAGATGTTGTTTTACTAAATCTCGCTTGTAAATCTATATTAAAAAAAATGTGTTCATTGTTTTCAACATCCTCTCTACATAATATGGACATGGTAGAATCATTGAATCCCCTCTTCCACCAGCATATTCCAATCAAGATTTTTTTATGTCTTATGAGATAGATGACGATGATGTGTTTGGTGGGGCATTGATTTTCCACATTTTATTATACGTACATCTGTAGCCAAGGTCACTAAAGAACTCATATGTGAATATAGGTGTATAGGTAATGATCCATTTTCAAGAAACCTTATGTGTGTCTTGTTCTCTAGCATGTAATCTATAACCCTAATTTTGATGTGAAGGTAGAAGTAAGAAATCTATTGAAGGTGTTCTTCTATGCAAATTAAGGAGGATCACATCTTGTTCCATGGATATATTGTGGATATTTTGGGGATATTCATATCTATTTTCATATCAATGAAAGTGCAACCTCTATTCCATGGGACAAACTAAAAGGACATGTTATGTCACAAAACCATTCTTACCCCAATCCCAATCCCACTGCTTAGACAGTGGTAAAAGGATTGAAGCACTCGTCCCTTAGTGGCCCAATAGGATCTCACACACTGGAATATACAACAAGATATAATAACTCATAAATAGGGATTTTGTAGTTTTATCCTTGACATCAGAGTACGTTAAGTGCGGAAGCAATCTAGTCAATGTTCCATTTATTTTTCCTAAAATCAAGAAAATCAAGACATAATCATGCCATTACACGGTACACTATCAAAATCAAGTAAAACGGTTTATAGCAAAAGAGTATACTTGGAAGGACATATATTAAATAAATACAGCAAGTGATTTCTAGAACCAAAATTTATTTGACAAGATGTTTATTTCAAGCAATGCAATTTCTATTATGAGTTCCAATAATGTTGTAATCGAGAAGCATGCTTATATATTTTGTGTGACTCCGTCACCCCAATGCGATGGGGGAGGTCACCAGGCTCCTTTTCTCCATATGAGGTAGGAGGCCAATGTACAAGTCCCACCTCCGAATGAGGATGTCTCTTGCACTCAATATCAACATTATCAACATCATCATCATCATCAATATACGGGCAATCATTAGGGGCAATATCATTTATGTTCTCATGTTTTTCTCAAAATATAATATAGGGAAAAATGGAAGACTAATCATAGGGAGTAGTAGCTTAATCAAGTTATATAGCCAAGTATATAGTCAAGAGATACATAAAAAGTATCTTCAATATATCCAAGGAGGAGATATAATAGCGTACCTTTCACTGAGGATTTTGAGTATAGATCTCAACAGGTAGTATGTCAACCCTTCGAGTTAGATCCTAAATCATCAAGATTGGATCAAGGGTCAAGGTCATGATGTTTAGAATATCATGTTTCATGATTCAAGATTAGGGACCTATTTTACCTTGGGGTTAGGTCATTCACTTATGATCAACAATATCAAGATGTTCAACATTATTCAAGTGTCAATTATGTTTTTAAGTTTGAATAACCCACCTACCTATTCTAGGTACATGTGTTAACCCTAATTACCATGGTCAATATTTAAGTCATAAGATCATCATCATAATAAATTAGCATCATTGGTATTCAAGATTAGAACAAGTTTTGATTAGTATAATGAGTAAAGTCAGGGATCAAGTATTCGATCAATAGATCAAAATATGGCACAAGATTTAGATCAATCATCTTATAAGATGTCAGCATCAAGACTATCTTCAAGGTACCTCTTTCATATTCAAAAGTAGCTAAGCCAACAAGATTATGTCTAGTCTAGTCAAGTATAATTTTGGTGTCTCAAGATAATCATCAGATTCAAGTATTAGGGTTCCCAAAATCTAATCATGCTTATGGAGTCATTTAGACAAAAGTATGAGAAAGATATCAATATTTTGGTATATCAGTGAGCATTTTTCGGAATCAGGTTTCAAACGTATTTTTAATATATTCCATGGATTTTTCTTATCAATATTAACTATTTATTTTTACATTTTGGAGCCAGGAATCAGGAGATACCATTTTTGCAAGTTTTGACCAATTATTGGATTTTTTGAGTAGAGAGGAGAAGAAATACCTTAACATGAAAAAATGAGGACCATCAGATTACACGATCATATGGATGGGATAATTCCACATCAGTGTCATTACTCGGTGGTCTAGGTCTGGTTCAATCTCTTTGTTCGGCCAGTTTGCTCCTCTAATAACTGGTTCAATTGCTAGTTAGTCGGTTCAACTGGTTCCCCATGAACCAAGTGGTTCGCGGACCATCCCTTTCTCGCGCAATAGGACCTCATGATCCTAGATGTAGGGAGGAGGGTCTCTCTGGCGAGGGAAATTTTTAGGAGGAGGAGCGGCCATCAAGGGTAGGGAAGGTGCCGCCCGACTTCATCGCATCCTCGTAGATGTGGTGGTGGTGGCAGATTGACGAGAGGGGGCGAGGAGAAGGAACTCCCAAAAGGGCTGTGTGGGGGAGTTCAGAGAGAAATAGGAGGATGGTGAGGTAAAATAGACCACCTAAGGCCAAAACAAAGAGCAAGAGAGAGGTTCGTATCTTGGTTTCGAGATTGTGAGCATGAGGGACCCTTTACATTGCGTTGGGGCTAGGGTTTTAGGGCCAAAAGGTTTGGGGCAGCAGTCGTGGCCATCGTAAAGAGAGGAGTAAGTGAGGAAATCATTTTGGCAGTGCAAAGGTGCACTAGAGCTATCTAAACTAGGTTTTTTTTAGTTCCTAATTTCCAGGTGGGGATTTTGGCTTGCTTAGTTTTTCAAATAGTGGTCAAGAGCGGGAGATCGATCATTATGGTCTCATTTACTCCTCTCTGGTGCTGGCAGGAGGTAGAAGATGATGAAATGGCCACTGGATCTAGTCCTAATCCATGGGAAGGAGATCCAAGGGTTGAGACTCGCCCCCGATCCCTTGCCACTGATCGCTGACTTGGACAAATAAAAAAGAGAGCTAATGAAAAGGAAATAAAAGGGTTTTCCATACATAAACTTCAATAATTCATAGAAAATAGTAGGAATGTCCAAATGAGACTATTTTTGGACTATATCTTCAAAATAATGTGTAGAATATTTAGAAAATGTTTGAGAACTAAAATATGAAGTTTTATGGATCAATTTGCTTCATTGGACAAAGTGATGAAAGAATCCAATTTGTGATGTTATAATGTGTATAAAATTCACAATGATCACCATATTTCAAATTTAAATTTCAATATTGATTTTGAAGACAAGAAAAATGATTTGGAACCATATGAGAGTATAATAAGGTCAAAATATTAATCATTCATTATTATTCTAAAATCCACTTTGTCACATCCTTCCCTCCTTAAAAAGGAATTTTGTCCCCAAAATTTGAAAACATCCTCAGAATTGGGATCATCAAAACCCAGGTCGTATCCTCAAATATTGGAGTATCCTCAACTATAAAATCAAAATCATGTCCTCAAGTTCAAGTAATCCAATAGTCATAATTGGGATTCCATGTTCCATATCATAACTAATTTGATATCAATATCATTTAATCATTGAGCAATTGAGTATCAAGGTCAATTCATATACATATAGTTCAAAGTCATCATATGAGTCACAAATATGGAAAGTATCATTTTGATTTAAAATTTGGAGAGATTATATTTTTGGTCAAACAAATAGAGTTCTTAAATTAGGTATACAAGGTGACTTTCAATCCAAATATCTCAGGGTCCTAGATTCTACATTGGTCTAGGTGGGGTTATACATCCATGATTTGAGATTTCATATTTCAACATTTTGAGACAGCACCATACTTCAATATCATGATTTCAATCTCAAAATCAATGGGAGGTCCCACCCTAGTGTTAATGAGAGCTAAACCCTAAGTCATAAATCGAGAGAGTCAAAATAGTCATCATTTCAAAAATTTCAAGATTTGGGATCTTAAAGTCATTAGTCATATATCTAGGGTGATCTCAAGATCCATATCATGTTTCAAGGTTTTGTACATCAGTATCAAGTGTTGAAGTTTAGACATCAAGGTCATATGTATAAATATTCCAAAGCTAGGGGTTAGATTCCTATTTAGACCTTAGGGTAGATCATTCATCAATATTCAATTTTGAGCAACAATATTAAAGAAATATTCGAGCAAGATATCAAGATTTCATTATCATGGTATCCAAGGTTGATGAATGATCCTGACCTAGGTCTATCTAGAAATTCAACCACAAGTTATAGCTAACATTGTCATATATAAAGTTCATTATTAAATCAATATTCAAGATCAAGTATTATCCATGGGTTTAACCTATTAAACATAGGTCAACAGATCCAAATAGGGTGGAAGATAATACCTTTCCAGACTCTAAATAATCAACAAGGTGAAAACTTTGAGATAGTTATAATAGGGAGGTGACCTAGGTTAGGGGAGTCATGAGTCAACTACCACCCTAATCTAACACATTACTAACATTATTGAGCTTATTCAAATAGGGGAGTATCAATGATCAAATCATACTCTGCAAGGTCATAAGATCAAAATTCAAGATTATAATAGGGCAAATAGTTTAAGATTTTTCAAGATCGGGGTCATAGTTGTATTCTCATTCTTTCATGATCAAGATATAATTTGAAAATAGGTGCATGATTTAGGTCCATGCTCATCATATCAAGATCAAGATTACAAAAAGGCATCAATAGTCAATAGAAAAAGGTACTTTAGCATCATAGTCTTACATCATGCTTTTGAAAGTCATAAAGATTAATAATTTGGTGACAAAATCATGATGTGTATCAAATAGGGTAAGAGTTTTCTTAGATGTTTGAGGTTTAGTCAATGATAGGGAAACATGAACTTTATAAAATAGGGGCCTCATCGACAATGAGGTATAAGGTATATGACCTCCTTATTTCACCATATTAGAATTTTTATCATTTACCTCAAAAATAGGGAACATGCAGCCATGTTTTAGCTAAATTAAGCTTGCATGATATTAGGGGTGATACATGAGTATTCAAGATTCATTGATCAAAATTGAGTTTTAAAATTAAGGTCAGATCATGACATAAACTTTCACAGTTTCAAGTAACTTTTATTTTTCCCATGCATAAGCTACCCATAATCGAGACATCACATGGCAAAAGGTCACAAGAGAAGGACCACATGAGAAGACGAGAAGACTACCTAATCATCATCTACTTGGGTGGCTTAGGTAATCCTTAATGAAGAGATGAAATGCTAGAAGACTCTCTAAGTTTTGAATAGAGAACATTTACATCCAGTTCTGGATCAATTAAGTCCAAGTAGAGCAGGGAATCTTAGCCACCATGAAGATGGATCGGAGAAATTATGCCAGAACCCCGATCCTAGACACCTAAATTTTCACCATTATTTCTTTTAGGGTTTTTGGGGTTCAAGAGACTTGAGAAATTATTTATGTAAAGTATATGGGAGAGTGTATGCTTTGATAACAACTGTCACGGAAGCATTCTTACCCCAATCCCAATACCACTTCCTAGATAGTGGTAAAAGGATTGAAGGGCCCGTCCCTGAGTGGCCCAATAGAATCTCACACACTGGCATATATAATAAGAAATAATAACTCATAAATAGGGAATTTAAAGAACAAACTATCCCAATTATGAGATTTTGTAGTCTTATCCTTGACATCAAAGTACGTAGAGTGTGAAAGCGATCTAGTCAATGTTCCATTTGTTTTGTCTAAAATCAAGAAAATCGAGACACAATCATGCAATTGCAAGGTACGCTATCAAAATCAATTAAATTGGTTTATAGCAAAAGAATATATTGGGCAGGACTTATATTCAAGAAATGCAACAAGCAGTTTCCAGAACCAAAATTTATTCGACAAGATGTTTATTTCAAGCAATGTAATTTTTATTACGAGTTCCCATTATGTTGTAATCGAGAAGCATGCTTATATATTTTGTTTGAATCTGTCACCCCAACGTGATGGGGGAGTTCACCAGTCTCCTTCTCTCCATATGAGGTAGGAGGCCAATGTACAAGTCCCACCTCTGAATGAGGAGGTCTCTTGCACTCAATATCAACACCATCATCGTCATCAATATACGGGAAGTCATAATGATATTGGGCAATATCATTTATGTTCTCATGTTTTTCTCAAAATAGAATATAGGGAAAAATGGAAGACTAATCATAGGGAACAGTAGATCAATCAAGTTATATATCCAATTACATAGTCAAGAGATTCATAAAAAGTATCTTCAATACAACTAAGGAGGAAATATAATAGCGTACCTTTCATCAAGGATTTGAGTATAGATCTCAACAAGTAGTATGTCAACCCTTCGAGTTAGATCCTAAATCATCAAGATTGGATCAAGGATCAAGATCATGATGTTTAGAATATCATGTTTATTGATTCAAGATTAGGGTTACTCATTCCTATTTTACCTTGGGGTTAGGTCTTTCACTTTTGATCAACAATATCAAGATGTTCAACATTATTCAAGTGTCAATTATGTTTTCAAGTGTGAATGACCCACCTAGGTATTCTATGTACATGTGTTAACCCTAATTGTCATGGTCAATATTCAAGTCATTAGGTCATCATCATGATAAATTAGCATCATTGGTATTCAAGATTAGATCAAATCTTGATTAGTATAATGAGTAAAGTCAGGGATCATGTATTAGATCAATAGATCAAAATATGCCACAAGATTTAGTTCAATCATCTTATAAGATGCCATCATCAAGATAATCTTCAACGTGCATGTTTCATATTTAAAAGTAGCTAAACCAATAAGATTAGGTCCAGTCTAGTCAAGTCTGATTTCAATGTCTCAAGATAATCATCAGATTCAAGTATTAGGGTTTCCAAAATCTAATCATGCTTATGGAGTTATTTAGACAAAAGTATGAGAAAGAGATCAAGATTTAGGTAAATCAGTGAGCATAGTTAGGAATCAGGTTTCAAAAGTATTTTTAATCCTTGGGTTTTTCTGATCAAGGTTGACTATTTATTTGTACATTTTGGAGCTAGGAATCAGGAGATATGATTTTTGCAAGTTTTGACCAATTATTGGATTTTTGAGCAAAGAGGAAAAGAAATACCTTAACCTGGAAAAAGGAGGATTTTCGGATTACATGATCAGATGGATGGGATCACACCACATAGGAATCGTGGCTCAGTGGTCCAGGTCTAGTTCAATCTCTTGGTTCGGCTGGTTCGCTCCTCTAATAATTGGTTTAATTCCTAGTCAGTCGGTTCAACTGGACTGAATGGTTCCCCTTGAACCAAGCGGTTCGGGGACCCTCCCTTTCTCACACAATAGGACCCCACGAGCCCAGATGCAAGGTGGAGGGTCTAGATGGCAAGGGAAAGGTTTAGGAGGAGGAGTGACTGTTGAGGGAAGGGAAGGTGCCGTACGACCTCGTCGCATCCTCACAGATGTGGTGGTGGTAGCAGATTGATGAGAGGGGGTGAGGAGAAGGAACGCCCAAAAGGGTTGTGCAGAGGAGCTCAGAGAGTAGCAAGATGAGGGTGAGGTAAAATAGGCCACCTAAGGCCGAAACAAAGAGCAAGAGAGAGAGGCTCATAGCTTGGTGTCGAGGTTGCGAGCATGAGGGAACCTTTACATAATGTTGGGGCTAGGGTTTAGGGCCAAAAGGTTTGGGACAGTAGCCGTGGCCGCCAGAAAGAGAGGAGCAAGTAAGGAACTCATTTTGGCATTGCAAAGGTGCACTGGAGCTATTTAAACTAGGGTTTTTTGAGTTCCAAATTGTGAGGTGAGGATTTTGGCTCGCTTAGTTTTTCAAATAGTGGTCAAGAGTGGGATATCGATCATCATGGTCTCATTTACGCCTCCACACTGATTGTGGGAGGTAGGAGATGATGAAATGGCTGTTGGATCTAGCCCTGATCCATGGTAAGTAGATACAAGGGCTGAGACACCCCCGATCCCTTACCACTGATTGCTGACTTGGACAAGTCAAAAAGAGAGCAAATAAAAGGGAAATAAAGGGGTTTTCCATACATAAACTTCAATAATTAATAAAATATAGTAGGAATGTCCAAATGAGATTATTTTTGGAGTATAGATTCAAAATAATGTGGAGAATATTTAGAAAAAGTTTGATAACCAAAAGATGAAGTTTGGTGGATCAATTTTCTTCATTGGACAAAGTGATGAAAGAATCCAATTTGTGGTGTTATAATGTTTATAAAATTCACATTGATCATCATATTTCAAATTTGAGTGTCAATATTGATTTAGAAGGCAAGAAAAATGATTTGGGACCATGATAGAGTATAATGAGATCAAAATATTAATCATTCATTATTATGCTAAAATCCACTTTGTCACATCCTTCCCTTCTTAAAAAGAAATTTTGTCCCCAAAATTAAAAAAATCCTCAAAATAGGGATCATCAAAAACCCAGTTGTATCCTCAAATATTGAAGTATCCTCAACTATAAAATCAAGATCATGTGCTCAAAGTTCATGTAATCCAATAATCATAATTGGGATTCCATGTTCCATATCATAACCAACTTGGTATCAATATCATTTCATCATTGAGTAATTGAGTATCAAGGTCAATTCAATACATATAGTTCAAAGTCATCATATGAGTCACAAATATGGAAAGTGTGCTATTGATTTAAAATTTGGAGAGATCATATTTTTGGTCAAACAAATAGAGTTCTTGAATCAGGTCTACAAGATGACTTTCAATCCCAATCTCTCAGGGTCCTAGCTTCTACATTGGCCTAGGTGGGGTTATACATCCATGATTTGAGATTTCATATTTCAACATTTTGAGACAACATCATATTTTCAATATCATGATTTTGAGCTCAAAATCAACGGGAGGTCCCACCCTAGAGCTAATGAGAGCTAAATCCTAAGTCATAAATCGAAAGAGTCAAGATAGTCATAATTTCAAAAATTTCAAGATTTGGGATCTTGAAGTCATTTGTCATATATCTAGGGTGATCTCAAGATCCATATCATGTTTCAAGGTTTTATACATCTATATCAAGCGTTGAAGTTTAGACATCAAGGTCATATGTATAAATATTCCAAAGCTAGGGTTTAGATTCCTATTTAAACCTTGGGGAGATCACTCATCTATATTCAATTTCGAGCAACATTATTCAATCAATATTTGAGCAACATATTATGATTTCATTATCATGGTACCCAAGGTTGATGAATGATCCAGACCTAGGTCTATCTAGGAAGTCAACCACAAGTTATAGCCAACACTGTCATATATAAAGGTCATTATTAAATCAATATTCAATATCAAGTATCAACCATGGGTTTGACCTATTAAACATAGGTCAACCGATCCAAATAGGGTGGCAGAGAATACCTTTCCAAACTCTAAATAATCAAGAAGGTGAAAACTTAGAGATAGTCATAACATGGATGTGACCTAGGTTAGGGGAGTCATGAGTTAACTACCACCCTAATCTAGCACATTACTAACATTATTGAGCTTATTCAAATAGGGGGAGTATCAATGATCAAATTATACTCTACAAGGTTATAAGATCAAAATTCAAGATAATAATAGGGAAAATAGTTCAAGATTTTTCAAGATCGGGATCATAATTGTATTCTCTTTCTTTCATGATCAAGATATAATTTGAAAATAGGTGCATGATTTAGGTTCATGATCATCATATCAAGATTAAGATTACAAAAAGGCATCAATAGTCGATAGAAAAGCTACTTTTTACATCATAGTCTTACATCATGCCTTTGAGAGTCATAAAGATTAATAATTTGGTGAAAAAATCATGATGTGTATCAAATAGGGTAAGAGTTTGCTTAGCTATGTTTGAGGTTTAGTCAATGATAGGGCAACATGAACTTTATAAAATAGGGGCCTCATCGACAATGAGGTATAAGGTATACGTCCTCCTTATTTTACCATATCAGAATTTTTATCATTTACCTCAAAAATAGGGAGCATGCAGCTAAGTTTTGGCTAAATTAAGTTTGCATGATAGTAGAGATGATACATGAGTATTCAAGATTCATTGATCAAAATTGAGTTCTCAAAATAATGTGAAATCATGACATCCACTTTCACAATTTCTAGTAGCTTCTATTTTTCCCATGCATATGCTACCCATAATCGAGACATCATGTGGCAAAAGGTCACAAGAGAAGGACCACATGAGGAGATGAGAAGACTACCTAATCATCATCTTCTTGGGTATATTAGGTAATTCTTAATGAAGGGATGAGATGCTACAAAACTCTCTAACTTTTCAAAAGAGAACTTTTACATCCAATTCTGGATCAATTAAAGCTAGGTGGAGGAGGAAATCTCAACCACCGTGAAGACAAATAGGAGAAATTATGCCAGAAACCCGATCCTAGACACCTCAATTTTCACCATTATGGATTTTAGGGTTTCTGGGGTTCAAGATACTAGAGAAATTATTTACTTAAAGTATATGGGAGTGTGTATGCTCTGATACCAACTATCACGGAACCATTCTTACCCCAAACCCAATCCCACTACCTAGACAGTGGTAAAAGGATTGAAGCGCCCATCCCCATGTGGCACAATAAGATCTCACACACTTACATATGCAATAAGAAATAATAACTCATAAATAGGGAATTTAAAGAACAAACTAACCCAATTATAAGAACTTGCAGTTTTATCCTTGACATCAAAGTATGTTGAGTGCGGAAGTGATCTAGTCAATGTTCCATTTGTTTTGCCTACAATCAAGAAAATCGAGACACAACCATGCAATTGCACAGTACACTATCAAAATCAAGTAAAACAATTTATAAAGAAAGAGTATACTTGGAAGGACTTATATTCAAGAAATACAACAAGCAATTTCTAGAACCAAAATTTATTCGACAAGATGTTTATTTCAAGTAATGCAATTTTTATTATGAGTTCCCATTATGTTGTAATCAAGAAGCATGCTTATATATTTTGTGTGACTCTATCACCCCAACACAATGGGGAAGGTCATTAGGCACCTCTCCATATGAGGTAGGAGGCCAATGTACAAGTCCCACCTCTGAATGAGGAGGTCACTTGCAATCAATGTCAACATTATCAACATTATCATCATCATCATCATCATCATCATCATCATCATCATCATCATCGTCATCATCATCATCATCATCATCATTAATATATGGGCATTCATAATGGGCAATATCATTTATGTTCTCAAGTTTTTCTCAAAAAATAATATAGGGAAAAATAGAAGACTAATCATAGGGAACAATAGATCAATCAAGTTATATAGCCAAGTATACAGTTAAGAGATACATAAAAATTATCTTCAATACAACCAAGGAGGATATACAATAGCATACCTTTCACTGAGGATTTTGAGTATAGATCTCAACAAGTAGTAGGTCAACCCTTCGAGTTAGATCCTAAATCATCAAGACTGGGTCAAGGGTCAAGATCATGATGTTTAGAATATCATGTTTCATGATTCAAGATTAGGGTTACTCATTCCTATTTTACCTTTGGGGTTAGGTCATCCACTTATGATCAACAATATCAAGATGTTCAACAATATTCAAGTGTCAATTATGTTTTCAAGTGTGAATAACCCACCAAGGTATTCTAGGTACATGTGTTAACCCTAATTATCATGGTCAATATTCAAGTCATTAGATCATCATCATGATAAATTATCATCATTAGTATTCAATATTAGATTAAGTTTCAATTAGTATAATGAGTAAAGACAGGGATCAATTATTACATCAATAGATCAAAAAATGCCACAAGATTTAGATCAATCATCTTATAAGATGTCATCATCAAGATTATCTTCACGGTACGTGTTTCATATCCAAAAGTAGCTAAGCCAACAAGATTAGGTCTAGTCCAGTATAGTATGCTTTTGGTGTCTCAAGATAATCATCATATTCTAGTATTAGGGTTCCAAAATCTAATCATTCTTATGGAGTCATTTAGATAAAAGTATGAGAAAGAGATCAATATTTTAGTATATTAGTGAGCACCATTCAGAATCAAGGTTCAAAGTATTTTTACTGAATTCCTTGAGATTTTTTTGATTAAGATTGACTATTTATTTGTACATTTTGGAGCTAGGAATCAGGAGATACAATTTTTGCAAGTTTTGACCAATTATTGGATTTTCGAGCAGAGAGGAGAAGAAATACCTTAACATGGAAAAATGAGGACTGTCAGATTACATGATCGAATGGATGGGATAGAGCCATGTAGGTGTCATGGCTTGCTGGTCCAGGTTTGGTTCAATCTCTTGGTTCATCCGGTTTGCTCCTCTAATAACTGGTTCAATTGCTAGTCAGTCGGTTCAACTAGACCGACTGGTTCCCCTTGAACCAAGCGGTTCGAGGACCCTCCCTTTCTCGCGCAATAAGACCTCATAAGTCCAGATGTAGGGTAGAGGGTCTCACCAGTGAGGGAAAGGTTTATGAGGAGGATCGGCCGTCGAGGGAAGGGAAGGTGCCACCCAACCTCGTCGCATCCTCATAGATGTGGTGGTGGTGGCAGATTGACGAGAAGGGGTGAGGAGAAGCAATGTCCAAAAGGGTTGTGCGGAAGAGCTCGGAGAGTAGCACGAGGAGGGAAAGGTAAAATAGGCCACCTAAGGCTGAAACAAATAGAAAGAGAGAGGCTCGTAGCTTGGTGTGGAGATTGTGAGATTGAGGGACCCTTTATATAGCGTTGGGGCTAGGGTTTTAGGGCCAAGAGGTTTAGGCCAGCAGCCGTTGCCGCCGAAAAGAGAGGAGCAAGTGCGGAACTCATTTTGGTAGTGCAAAGGTGTACTAGATCTAGTTAAACTAGGGTTTGTTGAGTTCCAAATCGAGAGGCGGGGATTTTGGCTCGATTGGTTTTTCAAATAGTGGTCAAGAGCGGGAGATCGGTCTCATTTACTCTGCCATGCTGATTACGGGAGGTAGTAGATTATGAAATGGCCACTAGATCCGGCCCTAATCTATGGGAAGGAGATCCAAGCGCTAAGACTTGCCCCCGATCCCTTGCCACGAATCTCTGACTTGGACAAGTCAAAAAGAGAGCAAATAAAAGGGAAATAAAGGGGTTTTCCATACATAAACTTCAATAATCCATAGAAAATCGTAGAAATGTCAAGATGAGATGATTTTTGGGCTATAGCTTCAAAATAATGTCAAAAATATTTTAAAAATTTGAGAATCGAAAGATGAAGTCTGATGGATCAATTTTCTTCTTTGGACAAAGTGATGAAAGAATCCAATTTGTGGTGTTATAATGTGTATAAAATTCACATTGATCACCATATTTCAAATTCGAGTGTCAATATTGATTTCAAAGACAAGAAAAATGATTTGGGACCATGAGGGAGTATAATGGGGTCAAAAGATTAATTACTTCATTATTATGCTAAAATCCACTTTGTCACATGTTATGAGAGCAAAAGGGAGATAATACGATTTTGAAGGAGTGTAATGAGTCATTATATGTTTCCATAGATGAGAGAGTTTTCTTTTGTAAAGACATTTTTTCAAGTGTTGTGGCATGGATAGTATTTCTTGGCAACATGTTTGGCCCAAACAATGAGTTTCTGATTACATAATGGTGCCATGATTTTATGGATCATATGAGATCATGATTTTTCAAGTTTAAGATACCCCATCCCCATTCTTTTTAGGTTTATATATGTGCTCCCAATATAAAAGATGTGTTTTTTGTCGATCGGTTGTTCATCCCCATTGAAATATTTTTCGGAATTTTTCTATATGTTTCAAGACCTTTCAGGTTAAAGGGTTGCATCAAAGATAGAATGCAATGAGAGGTGAAGAGTGATGTTAAGAAGGGTGATCTATACAATAAGATTTATGTGATGTGTTTTTCGAGACTAAGCTTCCTCTCCATATTCATAATGATTTTTGTTCCAGAAGGTCTTAGGTAGAGGGTTGTGATAGAGGTAATCCTAGGTACTTGATGGGAAAGGACTCCTTTTGGCATTGGAGCATGTATATATACCTCTTTATATTTTTGTCACTCATTCAAGTACTGTCGATGGAAGATTTATGAATATTGATCTTGAGACCCAGAAGATAAGACAAGATATCGAGGATACAAATGATGGTGATGATCTATGAGTCATCAAATTTATAGAAATTAATGGTGTGTTATGTATATTGGACGACTGGTTCAAACATAGGTGTAGGGCTTTCTAAGAGGTCAACCCTAGAGGAAATGGAGATCATCTTAGCTAGGATGGAGGTGACAATGATGAAAAGGCAAAGTGATAAATGATCTCCTTGTTTTAGAATGTTTGAGCTAGTGAAGTAACCAAATGTTGAACTATTTGTAAGAGTGGAAAATGGCATGAACTAAACACGTTTTGATCCATCTAGTCAATCTAGTTGGGAAGTCGTATCTAATCATATAGTTGAAAATAAAG
Source organism: Alisma plantago-aquatica (assembly GCA_963693085.1). Classification (NCBI taxonomy): domain Eukaryota; kingdom Viridiplantae; phylum Streptophyta; class Magnoliopsida; order Alismatales; family Alismataceae; genus Alisma; species Alisma plantago-aquatica. The sequence continues at coordinate 25,467,553 of OY856415.1, forward strand.
CTCCAGTTGATGTTGTCAAAAACTTTCTTGAAATCAAAATTACAAGGTAAGTAAGGGCAAGTTTCTAGTCTTACAGTTGTGTATCGTTTCACTGATCATAGGTGTTGCATGTTTGATTTTGTTTGGGCAAAGGATGTTCCAATCAAAGTGCATATAGGTCAAGAGCTTTCTGCCATGAGATTTTAAAGAAAAAGTTTCTTCTCTAGTAGATTTCTTGTACTTCGGATTTCTTGGAGACTACATGAATCAAAACCTTCCATTTTAAAAATTATCCCAAAAATATATATAAAAAGACTTCATATTGTCAAATTGCTTATTTTAGCCAAAGACTTGTCCACAAGTTCATCTAATGTTTGTATGGACCATGTTCAATTGCAAAGTAGAAGAAAGTGCACTCAAGCCGCACCCGTGGTTTATTTCAGCTGTTTTTCTCACCAATTAATTGTCAAAATTTTGAAGGTAAAGTGGTCTGGCTTTGCAAGATGCAAACATAGAGCCATCGAAGTAAACGACCTATTTGGCCCTATATGCACTACTTTTCCGCCCTACGTGTTTCCTACATCTCACCATGTGAGGTGACTGTCCAAAAACCTAACAAAACCCTGCCCTTTTCCTTCTTTTCTTTGTCTTTCCGCCTACATAAAGTACTCTTCCCCTGTTTGCTTTGCTGACATCCTTGTATACCTATCTACTGGTCCATGTTTCACATAACACTGAATGTTAAAAGGCTTCCTTTTGGAGGCACCCTTCCACCGGAAAGCAAGCGTCCGATTGTAATTTTGTTCTGTGTTTGCATGCATACAGTTCCTGCCCGACCCTTCCCTTTTGTTCAATGAAAGTGCTTCAACAGTGGTGCACTTTCTCAAGTCTTGTTTGTTTCTGTGATCCCCGCAACTGTTCCCCAATATCCCCTTGTTTGTTTGTGATCCGATCAGAAGGACAGGTCGCTTTGTATTCTTTCTTAACGCTTTCATGAACGCCTACTAGGTACAATAAAAAATGGGCACGTCTAAGCAGGATTACAGATTAAAATATTAACTGAAGTGATGTTTGGTAACGAACTTGGCGATCACCAATAAGGCAATAGCAGTATCCTTATCAACTTACCACAGACAACTTATCCTTGGTTCTCTATTGTTTATTAGAACCAAACACTATCTATGACCACGCAAAACCGCTTATTCTATTGTTTATTAGAACCTAACAGCAGAATTACTACTTTGGATCCAATTACCCCAACGACCTGCCAAATTTGAGCATTATTTAATAGACTCTAGGACAATACAACGAGAATACATTTGTTGAGTTGGATTCACATCACTTGGGAAAATGTAGAGTTAATTCCAAATAAACTAGTACATAGTTATTGGTCAAGGACCACAGTATAATCTTGGTCTAAGTAAAAATATCCTAGTCTTAAAACAAAGGATTAGATTACAGCTTGTATGAAGAGCGTGTCTATAGATGACATAATTATTTGATTGTCCACAGCCCTGTCAAAAAACCACTATGTAAAGCCTGTCACATGAGTCGCACGAGGGCATTAAAGTTGGGGTTGCAGTACTCCTGTGCACCAATTTAGCAACTTTGTGATTAAACCCGATTTGACCACTCACGATGCGGTTGTAAGGCGTTTTTTGTAGTTTTCTACCCAACCATCACATGCACATGGGTGTAAGGTGAAAATTGATTAACATGTGGACATGTAGGACTAACCTCCTAGTGTAGTGTGGATCTTTTTTTGGCCATTTTTTGGTATGTTGTATATTGTGGATCATGATATACAAGAAGTTTTTAATTGAAAACTATAAACAAAGTATATAACCACAGTATATAGCAACCGACATCCAAAAGAGAATATAATCTGACAATTCAGTTTCAACCAAAGAAACATGTTATAATTGAGAGGTCGAAAACAGAAAAATAAATTGAGACAGAAAAGTATGCACATTTGTTAATAGTTACGGTACATATGAACTTGTTAACATAATATAAGCTCAAATTCCAATGAAGTGTGTTCAGTACTTCCACTGGGATCACCGTCGTGGCGTCGTCCCAGTGTGCGTGGGTGGTGAACCACTGACTTATTATTCTTTTTTTTTTTGGATAAGGTAAAATATTAGACTTTTTATTCTTTTCACGTCAGTACAAATCTGATAACAAAACGCAGTGGTTAGAAAGGATGAAAACAACCACCGCACATGCGAATATGTGGTACCGTGAAAGTTGAATTAGAATCTTCTGCCTTGGCTTACTTGACTTCTCCAAGTACTTTGGGCCCGCAGTCTGCAAGTGATTATACTCTTTCTTGGAACTCAGTAGTCTTGGAATGCGAAGAACAGGTAGCTGACAGAACCTAAACATGCTTTAACGTTCAGAAACTTTCAGAGCTTTGATACACCTAAACCCACCTTAGCACGCATTTACAAGTACACTTCTCAGGAAACTGCGACAGGTTTAAGCATTGAACTAACTGCTCCAAAGTCATTAGACCGTATCTGAAGACTCTCTCAAAATTTGTGTCCCATATGATTACGTTATCTGTTTAGGAATGGAAATTGTTCGTTTAAAAGCAACCGCCAAATTTACTACTGTATAAAACATACCTTAACAGTCAATGCAAATTGTTGAACCATTTCTTCTATACGCTCTTAATCTGCTCTCCTCACTTCGACAAACCAAGCTTAAACGATTCCTAAATCTACAATTCCCACTCCATGATATCGGATACATTTACAACCACCCATACTCTACAAATTTCTCTACAGATGTTAATAGGAGGTGCCAAACTCTACACCTTCAAACTAACATATACATTCTATACACATTCAAGAATCACCTCCGTTTACTACCATAAACATTAAATGTCCATCTAAGATACAACTTATTTGGTTGGTTGCACACGTCAGAATAATGGCAAAGGATAAATGGGCGAAAAAAGGCTTTCAGGGTCCCATCATTTGCCTCTTATGCCGATCAAATAATGAAAACACTAAACATTTCTCCATTAAAAGCAAGTTGATATATACCATTTGGAATCACTACTTCCCTATAGGGAAACAATACCATAGACATGCATCACATACTTTACATTAATTGAAATACACAACAAGGAATGTACTTTACACTGAATAACCTATTCTAGCTTGTTATATATTCTGGATTTTTTTTAAGGAAAGAAACAAGAGTCTATTTGAAAATCATCACATCTTTGTTGTGAAATATACAATCAATAATAAAAGAGATGTTGAAAGATAAAATGTGGAAATTCCCTGAAGTTAGAGGTGGCAAAGTTAACCAGGATGTGTTGGATGGTCTACCTGCTCTAAGTAATCAACACGATCAGCTAAGGTTTAATGGAAAAATAGAGTTTAATTTGAAGGATGGTTGGGGTATAGTCAGGAAGAAGGGTACTTCTGTTAGTTGGTCGAGATGGGTTTGGAAGGGTAGGATGCCTAGAACGCATTGTTGTCTTTTATGAAAATGTTTTCTGAATAGGCTCCCTACGACTAATTATTTAAACAGAGTTGGTTTTTCTTTGGCTTCTAGATGCATTCTATGTCTATCTGAAGAAGAAGAAGAAGATAGCTATCATCTTTTCTTCAATTGTTCATTCAGCTCGAAAATCTGAGATTAATATTTCACTAAGTATGGTATTAGGCCCCTAATGTTTCAAGATTAGTTGCATCTGAGTGGAGAGAAGAAAACCGCGACAATGTTTGTTATCTACAATATCTGGGTGGAGAGGAATTTCCGCATTTTCAATTGTTTAGAGAAGAAGATTGACACTGTTTGGTCAATCTATTGTTTATATACAAAGATCCCGCATAGATAGCTTACTACACATTTGGTACAACTTCTTTATCTTTCTTTAGTTTATGTTGTTTCATGCAATTGTAGGTAATTTTGCCACACATATTGTACATATCCCTTTACATGTAATATAGAGAGGCACAATATGTTCATCAAGAAAAAGTATCAAAGAGTTGATGATGATGTTATATTCCCTCACAACTGATGTAAGATGATGATCATGGCTTCCAAGCATAGAATCTCACATCTAGATCATATTCACGGTGAAGGCATCTACCCCAACTATCACTCACTGGAACAAATCCCGAAAGACATAGAAGAAAATTAGTCCAGTCTACCATTCTATCACCTAACTAGATTTACTCTTCATGCTAACTTGCTATCCTTACTAGTAGTTGAGGCTTGTTATGGGGTGCCTCCCCCTTAGTCAAACTTTACACATGTATTCCTTTCTTTTTCTATCCACAACTCTTACGTGTTTACGATACTTGTTATATCCTCAATTTTGTAAAAATGAATTTACTATATATGAAGCATGAACCGGTAAGTAATTCCTAAATGTTATTATTCTTGGAATAATAATGTCCTTGTGACATGGGTTTGGTCCATAAAACTATATGCTTTGCAAATAGATCATTTTGGCAAAAATTACATAAATAAAAGGATTTAACACATAAATAAGAGATGATGGTTTGATGAGATATCGGATAACGAGTATATGAGGAAATAGCCTCATACAATCTCTTGGATGACTAGTCAGATTTTGAAACAAAATTCCTACAAGAGGGAAAGGATGTTATAGATTGGTTTTTCTCATATTTTATTATGTTTATTTGCAAATAATATAATATGAAGGACACACTAGAAAGATGGTTCTCTATGTGACTTATTTGGAAATTTTGGTTTGAAAGTGCAAATACTCCATATGGTATGGATTTTGTATAGTTCATTGTTGTCAATAAACCATTAATATATTTTGGACAAAGAAGGAGAGGAAAATCCAATAATAAAGAAATTATTAAAGGTAATTCACAATGGATGTTTTAAATATAGAATATATGTAATACTCTAGAAAAGAGAGTTTTCATGCACAAATAAAGAATGGTAATTTTGTTAATTATTTGACAAATGAAATGTTGATGAACGCATTTTCATCTTAGTTTTAGTCACCACTTTTGGCCCAGTTTTGCACTGAAAGCTCACATTCACCCCTTGAATATGCTCATATATAATTTTCCTCAGTTCCATATCATTATCTAGAGTATTGATCAAATCTATTTCATCTCCATTGTAGGATTGAACATCGTGTTATGTGTGCCAGTGTGGGAGGTGTAGGAGACGGTGGTCCCATTAGAAGTGTTAGAGGACGGGTAACATAACGAAAAGAGATGAGATGCCACTTAAGCTATGGCAAGAAGTTGAGATTTTTGATGTTTGGGGAGTGGACTACATGGGTCCATTCCCATCCTCACATGGATTTTCCTACATCCTAGTTGCGGTTGATTATGTCTTCAAATGGATAGAGGAAATACCAACGGTTACTAGCGATTCAAAACCCATCATTAAAATGTTCAAAGATATTATCTTTCCCCGTTTTAGAGTCCCACGCACAGTGATATCCAATGGAGTTTCACATTTTCTAGAAAGAAGCTTCGAAGCACTGTTAAGGAAATATGGTGTTACGTACAAGGTAGCCTCCCCCTACCACCCACAAATTAGTGGGCAGGTAGAGGTTTCAAAGTGTCAACTCAAAGCTATCCTGGAAAAGACAGTAGGACGCAATCGAAAGGATTGGTCAGTAAAAATCAATGACGCTTTATGGGCATACCGAACCGCGTTCAAAACTCCTGTTAGAACAACACCCTTCAGACTCATCTATGGAAAATCATGTCACCTACCCGTGGAACTAGAACATAAAGCATGGTCGGCAATAAAATAGCTGAATTTTGACATTAAGAAAGCTGACGAAGCTAGGATTATGCAACTTCAAGAGTTTGAAGAACTTCAGACGACAGCTTATGAGAATGCACGAATCTATAAGGAACGCATAAAACTTTGGCATGATGGTCATCTGAAGAGGAAGGACATTCAAGTGGGAGACCAAGTTCTGCTGTTCAACTCGAGACTGAGGTTATTCCCAGGGAAACTCTGTTCTCACTGGTCTGGACCAAACATTGTCAAAAGCATCTTTCTGCATGGTGCATTCACCTTATGGAGTGAGAAGTCAGGCGATTTTGTGGCAAATGGCCAACGCTTGAAAAGATATTTCACCACAACTGATACTAGCACTGATGAATTGATGAATCTATCCAAATCGACATATCTACCAGAAAACTGAAGAAATCAAGTCAAGCCAACGACATAAAACAAAGGCGCTTGTCGGGAGGCAACCCGATCCTTAGCTTAGTTTTTATTTTTAATTTTGAATTAGACAATTTTGCACATGGTAGACAATGCATCGCAAGATGCAATCTTATATCCTGATAATTTTCATTTTTGAGATTTCAGATGGAGGACACACGCTGATTGGAATGCAACCACATCTGATGGTCCAACCAGCATGAGTTTTCCCCTCCATATCGGATTTAGAGTTTGCTCAGGATGAGCAAATTTATAAGTTCGGGGTGGAGGGTGGGAGATACGTACTTTACTTTCCACCCACTCCTATCTGTTTCAGACTTATGATTTCATTGTTGCAATTTTGAGAAAATTTTTCAAAATTTTCAAAGTAGTTGTATAGAAACTTGATGAAGTTTTGACGCTTTTGTTTCAATCAAAGCCATTACCTAGCCGGCTATCTCATTTTTCCATGCAGTTTTGAATCATTATACCCTCCGTATTCAAAGCAAAGCCTCAAGGGGGACAAGTTCTGAGACTAGTTAATGGTTAGAAATCATCGTGTGAAGCTTATGAATCCTAACATCATGATCAGTAAAAATGGCAAGTATATGTCAAACTGAGAGGGATCAAACAAATTGTGCTTCCTAACTGACTAGTGGAACAATAGCATGGAATCTCCCTCGGATCCACATCAAGTCATTATTTGAGTAGAGTATGATAAGGAGAACAACCCAGTGCACTGAATTGTAAATCAAGTTGCATTCTCATCTGAACTCTCTTCTACACTTCTTCCATCATCTTCTTACCCCTCCATCCATCAAAAAGAAACAAAAATAGCCAAAATTTTGCCAAACCCTAAGTTCGGGGTGGCACACCTCCTCCATCTTTATTTGCTTCTTCCATACCCCTCACTATGTAATAGGGGCGTACCACCAAGAAAAGATGCCAATGTGCACACACACAAAAATGCAATCTCAAGTCGAATAGAGGAGAGATTCACTATATATATATATATATATATATATATATATATATATATATATATATATATATATATATCCTAAAAACACCAGTGTCAGATCAGTTGCACACTTGTTGTTCTGCGGGTATCTCTGGACTCCTACAAATCTCTTAGACGTGCTTGATGTTGGAAAAAGTGGAGAGGAAGTGTGTTTGAGAAATGAACTTAGGAATAAAGATATTGTAAGATGTGTTATGTGATCTCAGGATGTTGAGATGCTTAGTCATACCGAGCAGAAAAGAAACAATTGTGATGTGAAGATGAGGCAATTGCACCAGTTGAAAGTATTCATTTGGCGACTGTTTCAGATTTTGTATTACTCGAGGATGAGCAACGTTTAAGTTCGGGGTGTTTGATGAACAAATTTTCATCTTAGTTTTAGTCACCACTTTTGGCCTAGTTTTACACTGAAAGCTCACATTCACCCCTTGAATATGCTCATATATAATTTCCCTCAGTTTCATATCATTATCTAGAGTATTGATCAAATCTATTTCGTCTCCATTACAGGATTGAACATCGCACTATGTGTGCCAGTGTGGGAGGTGTAGGAGACAGTGGTCCCGCTATTTTGTACCCTTTATCGATGGCCAGATCCTTCATCAGAAAGCATCCTCATCAGTCAGAGGATTCGTCAATGCAGGCCATTCGACCCTCACCAATAGCCCCCCCCCCCCCCCCCCCGGTGGTGGGTTTGATCCATGAGATCTGCAACCGTGGTTAACAAGAGAAGAACCACGACTGCGGCATGAGAACCACGACCACGACATGAAAACCGTGACCACGGTCAAGGAGTGAAGAATCGTGACCGCGATATGAGAACCACGACCGCGACATGAAAATTGCGACCGCGGTTAAGGAGAGAAGAACTGCGACCGCGGCATGAGAACCTTGACCGCGGCATGACAATCACGACCGTGATTAATGCTAACCGCGACCGCAGTATCAACTAACTATGACTGCGGCAAAACAACTGTGATCTCCTCTACTGGACAAGACAGAGAAGATTGTGACCAAAGATTGCGACATGCTGCCAACTAACCACGACCAGGCTAAAGGGAAATCGCGACCAGAAAACTATGACCTACTGTCAAACAACCGCGATCATAAAATTAAGTCGGTGCCAGCCAGCCTATAAATAGAAGGTGACCCCCAACCATTTGGACATCATCTCTAGACATTGTTAGGCTGTAGGTCTGTCTTGATCCTAAAGAGACGATCTCCACAGCCGAGAGCCTGCCTCTGTGGTGGTCTTGTGCCCCGTCCACCCAGATCTGAAGTGGAAACTTAGATCTGCAAGCCACTCCATCCAGATCTAGATCTAGATCTAGATCTGGATCTAGACCTGTTGCATCTATGTCGTGCATACGCCGCCATCACGTCCACAAGTTGCCCCTCCTACTACGAGCGAGGACTACGAGAATAAAGAGAAGGTGGAGAGAGAAGATATGTCCTGTCTACCATGGTGTTCTTCCCTCCTCATCTAGATCTGCCCCGACATTGTGTAGAAGACTGTTTCTCCACTGAGCTGTGACCATCTTCTCCACCACGCTCATGGAGGAATCTTCTCTCTCTCTTGTTCTTCTTGTTTCTCTCACGATGAGTGAGTAGTTTCCTTTTTCTGGGGTGCGGGGACTAGCCCCGCTGCCCATGCTTACATGTCCTTTAATTAAATATTCCATGGCATGTCTATAACTTTTGATTTCATTATTAATCGTCGATGTGTGCTTGTGGATTGATCACATACTTGCATTTATCTTGTTCTTTTCCTATGTTGCTAGAACTTCAATATGTAGGAGTTGAATGTCGATTAACATGGTTGACTCTCTGATGAGAAATCGGATGGGATTCCCTGAAGTCGTAAGTGTGTGATTTGTGAGGTGACGAGACATCTAGCCCACGGTGATGCTTCAGTGTGCCTGACACCCGTACAGGGGGGCCCGCAACTTTAGTTGGATATCTATATCTTCAGAGTAGTAAGTATGTGATGCGGATGGTGACGAGACATCTGATACCTATGGTGATGCTTACGTGAACCTGATGCCCGTATGGGGGGGGGGTTGCAGCGGCTCTATTTGGATAGTTATATCTTTCCTGGATGTTTGTGATTGGATGTGTTTGCATGTGTAGTAGTGGCAAAACCCGGGACCATCCCAGCGATTCCATATCATTAATCTTTAATCGACTTTTAATCCTGTTCTTTAGTTTCCTTGCATTTAGTTTTATTAAACTCAGATCAACCACTACTACAGAAACAACATTCAACGCCGCTTTTATGGGCGTGTTGTTTAGTAAAACCAATGTTGATAACATTCAACGTTGGCTATTAAGTAAGACCGATGTCTATATTCGAGGACCAGCCAGACACGGGTATCACTTTGTATTCAGCGTCGACTAGATAAAAGAAACCGACGCCTAAAATAGCCCGCGAAATCCAATTTTCGAGCGAAAATAAATTGCTCCCAAAGTATCACATACAGCGTCGGTTTTTTATCTAATAACCGATGTCGGATGAGGATAAAGTTTGCACGAAAAGTTCCAATATCGGCGTCAGTTTTCCTTGGATAACCGACGCTGATAGGGGTTCCCGCCAAAAAAATTAGGGTAAAGATTATCTAATTGGACGTCAGTTGTTTCCTATCAACCGACGCTTAATACGTTTAGCTGTCAGTTCGTTATATAACTAACATTTTTACTAACTTAATAGACCCCCGAACAACTGTCTCTTCCCCTTTCTTCTATTTTATCACGAACAGCTAGCCGACTGACTCCCGATGACTCCCATGCTTCCTGCTGCGTCGCCACTACTGCCGCCTACTACTGCTGGTGCCTCTGCTTGGTGCCGCCGCCTCCTTCTCCTGTTGTCACTCTGCTCGATGCCTCCACTACCTCCTTCTCTACTCGTTGCCACCTCCTTCTCTACTCATTGCGGCTGCTACTCACACAGACGTCGTTGTTCCTCACACCGCCGACACTACTCCTCACACCGCCACTTCTCTTCTCCACACTGCTAGCTGTATGACAGGTAGCCCTCTTCTTCTTCTTCCTCCATGCCCCTCTTCTTCTTCCTTCTCCCTCATTACCAACAGTAAGCATGGCCGTGGCTGTGTTGGCTGACCACGGCCGTGCTTCCTAGCACGGCCGTGGTCAGCCAACACAGCCACGGTCGTGCTTGTTGTTGGTAAGGAGGGAGAAGGAAGAAAAGAGGGTATTTTGTTCATTTATTTTTTTATCTATTGCTTTGTATTTGTTTATCTACTGATTATATTTATTTATATAATGTTTTGAGTTTATTTATTTAGATGTTTCTATTGTAAATCAACCTAGGATATGAACAAATCTTTTGCTTGCATATATTTGTGCTCTAATCCTAATGCTTGACCTAATTCAGTAAATTTTTATGCATGTTGAAATAAGATTTAAACTTGTCCATTCTAGCATCCTAATTTGATTTGATTAAACCCTAATATTGATGAAACCCTAACATCAATTGTGATGAAACCCTTACATATCTATCATTGTGTTTGTTGGCCTAGAAACCCGTCTAAGATTTACTAATTTGGAGTAAATCTTAGATAGTCTCCGGTTTGGGACTGTTCTTGAACACCTAAGCTCACTTAGGATGTAAGTGTATAATGTGTATTGGGTTTTTGAAAAAATTTCGTTATCATTTCCCCATTTGTTCTCTAAGTACATATGTACTTAGATAACAGTGGGGAAATGCTGCCGAAATTTTCTTAAAAACTCAATACACATTATACACTTGCTAGTGAGATTAGGTATTCAAGAATGGGATAGGTGATACACATTTATTATATATAAGAATGACATCACATTTATTTGTTGGCCTAGAAACCCGTCCAAGATTTACTCATTGGATAGTCCCCGATTTGGGACTATTCTTTAACACCTAATCTCACTTAGGATGTAAGTGTATAATGTGTATTGGGTTTTTGAGAAAATTTTGATAGCATTTCTGTCACACCCCGATCTCACACTAACCACTAATCACGAGATTAGGGCGTGACGGAGGGATTAACACATAAACAAATCACTGCGAACTTTTTCTTTTTAAAACCTCGTAATGATATCCGGATTATTGTTGTAAACTAAAACATAATAAACTATTGCGGAAGCATTTCAATTAAACTGGCTAGAGAAAGTAAACAGAGTTTACAACAAGTAACATTGTTTAACAGAAAGTAAACATAACTGTTAATTTACATCATTATACACATTCCACATACACACTCTCTCTCACCCACGCCATGTCCCAAGGACCGAGGGGAAAGGACTAAGAGACCTCTAACTAGACTAATTACAAACCTTTTATAACTAGGCGTTAGGATGAAATGACCCTTCCGATTCCTGATGCTGATGCTGACCTGAAAATGTTTTGAGTAGAGGTATGAGCCTACTCGCTCAGTGAATAGCATTTCATTTAGCTATCACTAAACAACTCATCAGGTTTATAGATTTAAATAAAACATAAATACAGTACTAAGCAGGGCAGTTCTAATAACATATCAGATTTGCAGAATATAATCACATTTCCATGCATTAACAGATAATTTGAACAGATAAACAGATATAAAGAAATAGCACAAAAGTTTGAATACTTTAATTTACTGTGATCCTATATGAGTACCAATTATATTATTATTAAGCCCTAATCATATACAGTGTACTCTGCATATGAAGATCCGTAGCAAGTTCATGCTACGATCCCACCGTACAAGACTTAGCGACACACCCGGGAAATGCTAAGTCTGACGCCAGCCCTGTTCTGCTACAGGACCCCAGGCTCCACGGCCTCAATGCACAACCACGTGTGCTGCACAACCACGTGTGCTCCAGACTCCTCCTGACAAACCTGAGTACACAGGCGGAGAGTCTCACCGGGTTACCTCCGTGACACAAGCACGGATGATGTTGAATAACCCCCATTTTCCTCCAGTGCCACCGTGACTCCGCACGCGTTGTTGTTGGACACTGCCTCTCTGTCCTCGTGTCTCCATGACTCCGCACGGATAATGTTGCAACACGAGTTTCACCCCTAAGAAGCAGATCTGTCAAAGGGGTTATACGGTGTTAGGGCACCTAAGTCTATTAACTGATTAACATATAACCATTTAAATAGGAAAATCACATCTACTGATTTTATATCAGATCACAATACACTGTCATTCTAAACTGACAGAGCAATATATTTTAAATCCTTGTAATTTCTGAGAAATTCTCATACCATGCATTCAGACAAATTAGAAATGCATAAATAACCCAACTTATTTCAATTTGGCACATACATAGCGAATTTACGCAATTGAACATCTTATTGCACAAATTAAAGAAATTTACTTCATATACGAGAATCATACTCAACATTTGTCAATTCTCTAAAATTCTCGAAAAACGTGCACATTAATCCAAATCTTGGTTTGTGCATCACTTAACTCAATTAAGAGTTAATTACATTTCACAATATAATTTAATAACAATACTTGAGAATTTCTGGTAATATTTCAGAGAAATGTGCCATTTCATGTAAATATCAATTTACACATATTAACGTCAAAAGATATATGCAATTAGGGTTTTCATGCATATTTTATTTATTCATATCTACTTTGAAATCGTACATCTGATAATTTATCAGAAATCTTCATTGTTTGGGTTCATACCCAAATTATACCATTTTCAGACATGAATTTCTAATTTCAACATTCAAATGAGCAATTTAGGTTCCAATGAACCATATAAATCTACCGACTCAATCCACACTGATCAATTGCTAAATTTAATCATATAACAGCGTCTAGAAGCAATTTATGAAATAAAAAGTCGGGCGACGCCAAACGCTGCCCGACGCCTGATAACGCCTGTTATCAGCGAAATTCGCGCACATAACTGGAAATATTCAAACGCCTGAGTTTATTAATGATAAATAAATGAAACCCCACTCACATCGATTTGGACTGTCCGGATTCGTCCGGAGATGCGTCCAGGACCTGATTCTGGGCGATTTCGGATCGTCTTCAAGCTTTGAATAAATCATTCACTGTTTCCTATTCACGGAACAAGAGCTTCCTGTTCTAACGGAAATCTTCTACTAGGCGCTAAATTGAGCTGATTTGATTGAAATTTCTTGCGTATACCTCCTAGCCGAGATCCAAGATGACGGTTAGAAGCTTTGGCCGCCCCAAGCTTTCCTCCTGCAAGCCACGCAAGGCGTTGCCAGAAGCAGTAGCTTGCCGCAGCCAAGCTGCTATGCGGCAGCTAACTTTGTACGGTGGGAAAAGTGGGTGGTGGGAGAAGAAGAAAGGAGGAAGGAAGAAGTGAAGAAGAAGAGAAGAAGAAGAGAAGCGGAACGAGGTGCTGCAAAGAATCGCCAGGATCGCCTCCTGCGATCACCCGCGGCTCGCACCCTGTGCGCCGCCTCCAACAGGTTGTCAAATGAACGGATAATCAATCAGGAAATGAAGGAAAGTTTATAAAGACAAAAATTTGGACATTTTGCAATTTCGACCTTGGAATCGGAAAAGTTCATAACTTTTGACTCGAAAGTCCAAATCAGGTGATTTTAATTGCATATTTTCAAGAATGAGGCCCACTACAAACCCAAGGCATGAAAACAAGCTAATTACACTGTTTTACTGATTCAACATTCCAATTGCATCCAATTATTACTTTACTCAAATTAATCACCTTAATTATGCACTAAATGATTTCATGTGCTTGTTTCAACTAAATCAAGTTAATGATTCGCTAATCACATCATAAGCACATAAGTTAACTCAAATAACTTTAATTAGGCTCAAATTATAAAGCTTACCAATAAGCTTTGAAACGGGTCATAACAATCTCCCCCCCTTATAAGAATTTCGTCCCGAAATTCCTAAAAGAGAAAAGGAAACTTGTTACGCATCTCTGACTCAAGCTCCCACGTAGCTTCCTCTAGGTTATGATTCCTCCACAAAACTTTCACCAATGGTATCTCACGGTTCTTAAGCTTCTTGATCCTCTGATCAACTATCTGGATTGGTCCCTCAACATAGGACACATCTGATCTAAGCTGTGCAGGTTCTGGGTCAACTATCTTTTCCGTACCAGGGTAACATTTCTTAAGCATAGACACATGAAACACATCATGAAGATTTGCCAACTCAGATGGCAAATCCAACTTGTAAGCTACAGGTCCAATCCTCTCAACAATAGGATATGGGCCCATGTACCTAGGGGTCAACTTACCCCTCTTGCCAAACCTTAACACTCCCTTCCACGGTGAAACTTTCAGATAAACCTCGTCACCAACCTCAAACTCAAGAGGTCGACGTCGTCTCTCTGCATAACTTTTCTGTCTGTCCTGAGCAGCTTTCAACTGCTCCCTGATCACAGATATCTTCTCTGTAGTCATATCGACTATCTCAGGTCCAAGAATTTCTTTCTCGCCAACCTCGTACCAACAAACTGGTGATCTACACTTCCTGCCATATAGAGCTTCATATGGGGCCATTCCAAGACTAGAATGGTAGCTGTTGTTATATGCAAACTCTATCAGGCTTAAGTGTTCTTCCCAGTTACCTCTGAACTGCAGAACGCATGCTCTCAGCATGTCTTCAAGAGTCTGAATGGTCCTCTCAGATTGACCATCTGTCTGCGGGTGAAACGCTGTACTAAACCTCAGCTTTGTGCCCAACGCACGATGTAACTGATTCCAGAATCTAGATGTAAACTTAGGATCTCTGTCAGAAATAATGGAAACTGGAATCCCATGTAATCTGATTACCTCATCCACATAAATCTTGGCCAGCTTTGGAACATCAAAGGTCGACTTGACAGGGAGAAAGTGAGCAGACTTAGTTAGTCTATCCACAATCACCCATATCGAGTCCGAACCTCGAGGCGTTCTGGGTAACCCTACCACAAAATCCATCGTGATGTGTTCCCATTTCCATTCAGGTATAGGAAGCGACTGCAAGGTACCAGCAGGTTTTTGATGCTCGGCTTTAACCTGCTGACACACTCCACATCTAGCCACGTACTCAGCCACATCTCTTTTCATACCAGACCACCAGTACATCTCTTTGAGGTTCCTGTACATCTTTGTGTTACCTGGATGCATAGCATACATAGAAGCATGCGCTTCTTCAAGAATTTGCTCTTTCAGCTCACTGTTCCCAGGTACACACAACCTGTCATGAAGATACAACACACCATCGTCAGAAAACCTGAATTCTGACCTTTTACCTTCCGACATATCCTGCATAACCTGCCACAATTCGTTATCACTCTGTTGCAACACCTTAATCTGATCATAGAAAGTAGGTTTGACCTGCATTTGAGCAATCAACCCACTCTGTCCAGTCACATCCAAGTCTAAGTTCAACTTTCGCATATCTACAAGCAAGTCTCTCTTGAAACATGCCATAGAAAATGCATCTGCTGTTGAACTTGACTTTCTGCTCAAGGCATCTGCCACAACATTTGCTTTACCAGGATGGTAATCGATTGTCACATCATAGTCTTTGATCAGCTCAAGCCATCTGCGTTGTCTCAAATTCAAATCCTTCTGAGTGAAGATATATTTCAAACTCTTATGGTCTGTAAACACCTGACATGTCTCACCATACAGGTAGTGACGCCATGTCTTAAGAGCATGAACTATAGCAGCTAATTCTAGATCATGAGTAGGGTAGTTCTCTTCGTTCTTCTTAAGCTGTCTAGATGCATAGGCCACGACTTTGCCTTCTTGCATCAACACACAGCCTAAACCCCTCCTGGAAGCATCGCAAAACACTGTATAACCCTTATCTGCCTCGGGCAAAACCAACACTGGTGCTGTGGTCAACTTCCTCTTCAAGATCTGAAAACTCTTCTCACAGTTATCAGACCAAACAAACGGTGCATTCTTCCTCGTTAAACGTGTCAAGGGTGATGCTAGCACACTGAAGTTCTGTATAAACCTTCTGTAATAGCCTGCTAAACCCAAGAAACTTCTGATCTCAGTAGGAGTCTTAGGTTGTTCCCACTGAAGCACAGAATCAACTTTCTTAGGATCAACGCTAACTCCATCTCTCGAGATAACATGTCCAAGAAATGCTACCTCAGCCAACCAGAACTCACACTTGCTAAACTTAGCATACAGTTGGTGTTGCCTCAACAACTGCAACACTACTCTCAGGTGTTGCTCATGTTGTACATCATCTCTGGAGTAGATCAGAATATCATCTATAAAGACTACAATAAACTGATCTAGGAACGGTTTGAAAATCCGATTCATCATATCCATAAAGGCTGCTGGGGCATTGGTCAGCCCAAACGACATGACCAAAAACTCATAATGCCCATACCTGGTTCTGAAAGCTGTTTTGGGAATATCTGAAGCTTTTATTCTGAGCTGATGATATCCAGATCTCAAATCTATCTTAGAGAAGATCGTCGCTCCACGCAACTGATCAAACAGATCATCTATTCTCGGCAATGGATACTTGTTCTTAATAGTGATCTTGTTCAATTGCCTGTAATCTATACAGAGACGCATGGTACCATCCTTTTTCTTAACAAACAGGACTGGAGCACCCCATGGTGAAGAACTGGGTCTAATGAAATCCTTATCCAGCAACTCCTGCAGCTGCACCTTGAGTTCCTTCAACTCTGCAGGTGCCATTCTATAGGCTGGCAGTGCTACTGGATGACTATCTGGATATACTTGAATCTCAAAATCCAGATCTCTAACAGGAGGTAAGCCTGGCAAATCCTCTGGAAAAACATCAGAAAACTCACGAACCACAGGTATATCATAAACACTGGCGGTGCTCTTTTCTGCTCTAGTGTCAACCACATGAGCAAGGAACGCTTCACATCCTTTCTGTAGCATCTTATCAGCTACTGCAGCTGATACAATGCACGTAGGCAGAACTTTCCTGTCTCCAGTAAAGACACAAGAAAATTCACCTTGTTGAAAGGTAGCTTCCTTCTTCCAACAATCGAGTTGCACTCGATATGTCTCAAGACAATCCATACCCAAGATGACTTGAAAAGTATTGACATCCAAGGGTATGAGATTAGCAGCAAAGGTGTAACCTCCGAAAGATAACAAGCATCCGGGACAGAACTCAGATAAAACTGTTGGTCCACCTAGTGGAACCCTCAACACTAACTCATCTATCAACTCTTGAGTTAACATATTAAGTTCACCAACTAAAGAGCGTCGTATGAAAGAGTGAGTAGCACCCGGATCTATCAAAACTGAAACTGGTATACTATTAAACAAAAGCATTTCTCCTGTAACGACTTGTGAAGAGATTATACCTTCCTGAGGTGTCAAAGAGAAGAAACGTGCTGAAGCTCTCCCTCTGACACGCTGTCCTCTCTGACCACTCCTGCCACTGGATACTCCACCACCTCTGGAACCAGAAGCCATAGAAGAACTGGGTCCTTCAGCTCGAGGTTGTCTCTGAACATCATAAAACTGAGACTGAGAAGCTTGTGATGCTGCTGGTTGAAGCTGAGGACAAAACTTCTTTATATGTCCTATCTGCCCACAAGCATAACAACCTGGACCCCAACACTGTCCAGTATGTGGCCTTCCACATTTGTCACATGGCGGTATCTCTTGCCTCTGAGGACCTGTCACTGACGTTGACGACCCAGAAGACCGTCCACTAGACGCACTGCCCCATCTCCCTGGGTTGTATCCCCCTCTGCCTCTAGAAGGAGCAACATCCTCAGGTCTCTGTCTGCCGAAACAGCTAAAGCCACGCCCGAGTTTAGAAAAGAAACCTCTACCTCCACCTCTGTATCCACTACTGGACTGTCCTCTACTGAAATCTGCAGATCTTTTCTTAGACTCCGGCACCTTGTCAGCATTCACGGATTCCTCAACCTGTCTAGCAGCCTCAACAAACTCACCAAAGTTCTCCCTGTTCCTTTTACTAATAGCAGAAACTGTATGCCGAATTTCTGGCCTTAGCCCTTCCTGAAACCTTCTGCATCTTTCTAAGTTGTCAGGAACAAGCTGCGGACAGAAGTTTGCTAATCGTGTGAAAAGTGCTTCATACTCAGTAACTGACATGTTCCCCTGCTTAATGTTCTGTAACTGCCTGATTTTCTCATTAATGAAGGTAGGTGGATAAAACTTAAGATGAAACTCTTCAGAAAAATCCTGCCAAGAAAGCTCTGTACCTCTCCTCTTTTCCTCCACACTGTGCCACCACAGCTCTGCATCGCCTGTCAAAAGATAAATTGCGTGATTAATCTTTTTCTCTTCTGAAAGCTCCATCAGGCGAAAGACCTTCTCTATCTGTCTCAACCACTCATCAGCCTCTGCTGGATCTGTAGTGCCACTAAACTCTGTGCCGCCAAGCTTTTTTACAAGCTCATATGATCGCATCAGATCCTTACTGCTGGTAGAAGTAGAAGCTCGCTTATCAGCCTTATACCTCTCTTTGGTCTCCAGAAACATCCTATACATTCGGGATGCTTCATCCACGTGGTCGCCACCACCTGGACCCAAGTACAGAGGATCAGGGCCAACATGACTCTCGGCCTGATCATCACGATCAAAGCCTCTTCCTGCCATCTGCAATGATATAACAGAATATTTCCTGTTAGAAAACTACAGATAGAAGAAAGACACCTAAACCTTAATCCTATTGGTCTCTTATCGTCCCCCGACCTGGACTCTGAGTAACTATGTACTCAACCTAGGCTCTGATACCAATATGTCACACCCCGATCTCACACTAACCACTAATCACGAGATTAGGGCGTGACGGAGGGATTAACACATAAACAAATCACTGCGAACTTTTTCTTTTTAAAACCTCGTAATGATATCCGGATTATTGTTGTAAACTAAAACATAATAAACTATTGCGGAAGCATTTCAATTAAACTGGCTAGAGAAAGTAAACAGAGTTTACAACAAGTAACATTGTTTAACAGAAAGTAAACATAACTGTTAATTTACATCATTATACACATTCCACATACACACTCTCTCTCACCCACGCCATGTCCCAAGGACCGAGGGGAAAGGACTAAGAGACCTCTAACTAGACTAATTACAAACCTTTTATAACTAGGCGTTAGGATGAAATGACCCTTCCGATTCCTGATGCTGATGCTGACCTGAAAATGTTTTGAGTAGAGGTATGAGCCTACTCGCTCAGTGAATAGCATTTCATTTAGCTATCACTAAACAACTCATCAGGTTTATAGATTTAAATAAAACATAAATACAGTACTAAGCAGGGCAGTTCTAATAACATATCAGATTTGCAGAATATAATCACATTTCCATGCATTAACAGATAATTTGAACAGATAAACAGATATAAAGAAATAGCACAAAAGTTTGAATACTTTAATTTACTGTGATCCTATATGAGTACCAATTATATTATTATTAAGCCCTAATCATATACAGTGTACTCTGCATATGAAGATCCGTAGCAAGTTCATGCTACGATCCCACCGTACAAGACTTAGCGACACACCCGGGAAATGCTAAGTCTGACGCCAGCCCTGTTCTGCTACAGGACCCCAGGCTCCACGGCCTCAATGCACAACCACGTGTGCTGCACAACCACGTGTGCTCCAGACTCCTCCTGACAAACCTGAGTACACAGGCGGAGAGTCTCACCGGGTTACCTCCGTGACACAAGCACGGATGATGTTGAATAACCCCCATTTTCCTCCAGTGCCACCGTGACTCCGCACGCGTTGTTGTTGGACACTGCCTCTCTGTCCTCGTGTCTCCATGACTCCGCACGGATAATGTTGCAACACGAGTTTCACCCCTAAGAAGCAGATCTGTCAAAGGGGTTATACGGTGTTAGGGCACCTAAGTCTATTAACTGATTAACATATAACCATTTAAATAGGAAAATCACATCTACTGATTTTATATCAGATCACAATACACTGTCATTCTAAACTGACAGAGCAATATATTTTAAATCCTTGTAATTTCTGAGAAATTCTCATACCATGCATTCAGACAAATTAGAAATGCATAAATAACCCAACTTATTTCAATTTGGCACATACATAGCGAATTTACGCAATTGAACATCTTATTGCACAAATTAAAGAAATTTACTTCATATACGAGAATCATACTCAACATTTGTCAATTCTCTAAAATTCTCGAAAAACGTGCACATTAATCCAAATCTTGGTTTGTGCATCACTTAACTCAATTAAGAGTTAATTACATTTCACAATATAATTTAATAACAATACTTGAGAATTTCTGGTAATATTTCAGAGAAATGTGCCATTTCATGTAAATATCAATTTACACATATTAACGTCAAAAGATATATGCAATTAGGGTTTTCATGCATATTTTATTTATTCATATCTACTTTGAAATCGTACATCTGATAATTTATCAGAAATCTTCATTGTTTGGGTTCATACCCAAATTATACCATTTTCAGACATGAATTTCTAATTTCAACATTCAAATGAGCAATTTAGGTTCCAATGAACCATATAAATCTACCGACTCAATCCACACTGATCAATTGCTAAATTTAATCATATAACAGCGTCTAGAAGCAATTTATGAAATAAAAAGTCGGGCGACGCCAAACGCTGCCCGACGCCTGATAACGCCTGTTATCAGCGAAATTCGCGCACATAACTGGAAATATTCAAACGCCTGAGTTTATTAATGATAAATAAATGAAACCCCACTCACATCGATTTGGACTGTCCGGATTCGTCCGGAGATGCGTCCAGGACCTGATTCTGGGCGATTTCGGATCGTCTTCAAGCTTTGAATAAATCATTCACTGTTTCCTATTCACGGAACAAGAGCTTCCTGTTCTAACGGAAATCTTCTACTAGGCGCTAAATTGAGCTGATTTGATTGAAATTTCTTGCGTATACCTCCTAGCCGAGATCCAAGATGACGGTTAGAAGCTTTGGCCGCCCCAAGCTTTCCTCCTGCAAGCCACGCAAGGCGTTGCCAGAAGCAGTAGCTTGCCGCAGCCAAGCTGCTATGCGGCAGCTAACTTTGTACGGTGGGAAAAGTGGGTGGTGGGAGAAGAAGAAAGGAGGAAGGAAGAAGTGAAGAAGAAGAGAAGAAGAAGAGAAGCGGAACGAGGTGCTGCAAAGAATCGCCAGGATCGCCTCCTGCGATCACCCGCGGCTCGCACCCTGTGCGCCGCCTCCAACAGGTTGTCAAATGAACGGATAATCAATCAGGAAATGAAGGAAAGTTTATAAAGACAAAAATTTGGACATTTTGCAATTTCGACCTTGGAATCGGAAAAGTTCATAACTTTTGACTCGAAAGTCCAAATCAGGTGATTTTAATTGCATATTTTCAAGAATGAGGCCCACTACAAACCCAAGGCATGAAAACAAGCTAATTACACTGTTTTACTGATTCAACATTCCAATTGCATCCAATTATTACTTTACTCAAATTAATCACCTTAATTATGCACTAAATGATTTCATGTGCTTGTTTCAACTAAATCAAGTTAATGATTCGCTAATCACATCATAAGCACATAAGTTAACTCAAATAACTTTAATTAGGCTCAAATTATAAAGCTTACCAATAAGCTTTGAAACGGGTCATAACAATTTCCCTGTTTGTTCTCTAAGTACATATGTACTTAGAGAACAACGGGGAAATGCTGCCAAAATTTTCTTGAAAACCTAATACACATTATACACTTACTAGTGAGATTAGGTGTTCAAGGATGGGATAAGTGGTACACATTTATTATATATAAGAATGACATCACATGTATTTGTTAACCCTAGACCCGAATCTTGTTGTAATATATACTTGTTTTCTCTTTGATCATAGAATGGATAGATCATGGATGTCCATTCGCAATCACTGCACCCCAGAGTTTATTTCTGGTCTTGACCAATTTATTAGATTTGCCGAGGAACATAGGAAACAACCCGGAGATAGGTTCTACTGTCCATGTAGGCATTGCGGTAACAACTTGAAAATCAGCACTGGTGACGAAATCAAAAGTCATGTCATGTACAACGAGATTATATAAGGCTATACAGAATGGCACTGGCATGGAGAGATTTCAAACCCAAAACCAGTGGATGTCGATAGCAGTGCTTGTGTGGAAGAAGAAATTGTCTCCGATGACATAGATGTGAATGAACCAGTTCCAGTAGACATCGTTAATGCGATGCTGGATAGTTGTGGGGTAGAGCACACCGATCCACCTCCCATGTTTAGAAACATTATGCATGATGCTGAGATACTGTTATACATAGGTTGTACTAAGTTTACGAATCTTAGCACTGTATTGAGATTGTATAAGCTGAAAGCTAACAATAGATGGAGCGACAAAAGCTTCACGTCATTGTTGTCTTTGTTGAAAGAAATGCTTCCTGAAGGAAACGAGCTGCCAATCTCAACATACCAGGTAAAGAAATTGTTGTGCCAATGGAAATGGAGACCAAGAAGATACACACATGCCCAAATGATTGTGTATTATTTAAAAAGGACTATGTGGATTTGAAAGATTGTCCAAAATGCGGTACGTCACGGTATAAATTGACGACTTCAGGGGAGTCCAAAACTAGTTCTCCTGCCAAGGTGATGTGGTATCTACCTATAATATCACGGTTTCAATGCTTGTTTGCCAATCTGATAGATGCGAAGAATTTCAGGTGGCATGCAAATGTTAAGAAAAATAATGATGGGATCCTACGACATGTGTTTGATTCCCCACAGTAGAAGAAGATTGATCTATTGCACCCTGGATTTGGTGAAGAAGTCAGGAATCTAAGACTTGGGCTTTGTACAGAGGGGATGAATCTATACGGATCATTGAGCAGCCAGCATAGCACTTGGTCAGTCATGCTTGTTATATACAATCTTCCTCTCTGATTGTGTATGAAAAATAAGTACGTAATGTTGTCATTGTTGATATCGGGCCCTAAACAACCTGGAAATGATATCGATGTTTATCTTGAACCTCTAATTGATGACTTAAATAAACTCTAGGGTGAAGGCGTGATGACCTATAATGATTCACGAAGAGAGACATTTCATTTGCATGCTATGTTGTTTTGCACTATTAATGCTTTCCAACATATGGGAATTTGTCTGGATATAGTGTCAAAGGATCTAAAGTGTGTCCTATATGTAAAGAGAACACTGATTCAACAAGACTAAAACATGGCAGTAAGACTGTATATCTCGGTCATCGAAGGTTTCTTACAAAATTCCATCCATATCGTAGGAAGCGAAAAGAATTCAATGGATTAAATGAGGAACAGAGTGCACCTAAACCTATACCAGGGGAGGTTGTTTATGAAAGAGTAAAAGACTTTGTCAATGAATTTAGTAAGAGATCACAATGTAATATGGCCACACGAAGTGACAAATCTTTATTCAAGAAGAAGTAAATATTTTGGGATCTTCCTTATTGGAGTTCTTTGACAGTCAGGCATTGTATCGATGTCATGCACGTTGAGAAAAATGTCTGTGATAGTGTCATTGGTACTTTGTTGAATATACCAGGTAAGACTAAAGATGGGATAAAATCCAGACTAGACCTACGTGAAATGGGAATAACGTCAGAATTAATAGAATTATGTGAAATGGGAAATCGGAGAACATACTTACCTCCCACTTGTTACACATTGTCTAGAAAGGAGAAGAAAGCTTGTTGTGAATGTTTGGTAAATGTTAAGGTACCACAAGGTTACTCATCCAACATCCATAGATTGGTATCAATGAAAGATCTGAAGTTGATAGGTCTTAAATCTCATGATTGTCACACTCTAATGCAACAAATATTGCCTATGTCAATTCGATCTATATTGCCGAAGCATGTAAGGTTTGCAATCACCAGACTTTGTTTCTTTTTCAATAGTCTGTGCAGCAAAGTTATTGACCCTGATACTCTCGATAATTTGCAAAGAGAAGTGGTTGTTACTCTATGTCATCTTGAGATGTATTTCCCTCCTTCATTCTTTGATATCATGGTACATCTTGTTGTCCACTTGACTAGGAAAGTGAAAATGTTGGGACCAATTTTCTTGCATTGGATGTATCCCTTTGAACGATACATGAGTATTTTTAAAAGTGATGTTCGAAACTATTATCGGCCTGAAGGGAGTTTTATTGAGGGTTATGTGGCGAGAGAGTTTATGGATTTTTGCAATGACTTTATTAGTGGTAATGACACTCCTGGTAATGACAAGAACATTGAGGAGCAATTTGGCAAAGGAATTTTGGGATCACAGGTGAAAGTAATCAGCCGTGAGCAGTTGGAACAAGGTCACTTGTATATTTTACACAACATGGACGAAGTGAGTGTTTATATCGAGGAACATACCAATTTCATCAAGAGACAATATCCTCGAGCCAATACAATGTGGCTTTCTAGAGAGCATAACAAGACATTTATTAAGTGGTTTGAATATAAAGTCTTACATCAACTATCTCAAACACCAGACGATATTACTGAAACTATCAAATGCCTCACCTTTAAACCAAAATTGAATGTTATGTCTTATGAAGGGTATGATATTAATGGATTCACATATTACACAAAGCGCCAAGATGATAAGAGTGTCGTCCAAAACAGTGGGGTCACCCTTCAAGCGTCGACTATGTTTTTTGCAAGTGCAAAGGATAAGAGTCCACGTGAAGCTAAAATGTCATATTACGGTGTCATTGAAGACATTTGGGAGTTTGACTACATAGATTTCATAATTCCACTCTTCAAATGTAATTGGGTTGATAACACCAAAGGAGTTATAGTGGATGAATTGGGTTTCACTTTAGTGAACTTTGAAAAGATTGGTGAGAAGGGTGAACCATTCATATTGGCATCATAGGCGAAATAAGTATTTTATATCGATGATCCTGCAAATGATAAATGGTCGGTTGTTCTTCATGGTAAAAGATAGTTCATTGAAGATCATATAGATGAAGAAGAGTACTATGATAAGTATGATGACTCCAGTCCATTCTCAGTTGGGTTGCCAACACCAACAAATATTGAAGCTAATGATGACTTGTATGTGCGTGGAGATCACAATGAAGGATTGTTAATTGATAAAAAATCGCAATATTTAGAGGCATGTTTATATTTTTTATATGTTTTATTTTTCTAAATGTGAAATTTACAATGTGAATTACATTACAATGTGAATGCGAACTTTACAATGTGAATTTTACAATGTGAATTACTTTACAATGTGAATGTGAACTTTATAATGTGAGCTTTACAATGTGAATTACTTTATAATGTAAACTTTATAATGTGAATGTGAACTTTCAGATGGTTGAGCATTCTCTTGATGACCATGCTGATGATTATCGTGAGGGTGAGGACATCAATGCACCGCCTCACAATGTAAGTTTTAAAAATATATCATATAGTTATATCTATATGTCCATTTATAGTTATATCCTGTAAGTGTGTTTATTTTGTCAAATTTTAGGTTGATGATGCACATGTACCCTCTGAAGCACTTGAGGCACTTGAGGCACTTGATGAGCAACACCAAAAAGTTGACAAGAGAAGGGGCATCACTATGATGAAGAAGTTAACAGTGCTAAGGGGCAATGGACCCAAACTTGTTGTGGATTTTGATAATATAGGAAATGCAATTGGAGTGAATCGCAATTCGTTTGTTTCATATCTTGGGTATGTTACTCATAGCCATTGCGGTTGTAAGATAGATTCTTGGCATAAAGTTCCTAAGGGGAAGAAAGACATAATATGGAAGGATTTATGCGTGAGTTATTATTAATTTGCAATTCTATTTTGTATATTACTAATTTTTTGGATACTAGTTAATAGTAATTCTATTTTGCAGAGTATAATTGCATTGGATGAAAAGCTGCATTGTAAATGCGTGATGCAACACTATGGGAGAGTCCTAAGGAACTATAGGACAAATCTCACCTGAGAATACATAAAAGAAGGTGACAAGAGGAAGAAGACAACCACTAAACAGTGGAACTTCCTGGACCAAGAAGAATGGGACGCGTTTGTTGCTTCAAGAAAAACTGATGAATTCAAGGTATTAATCGTCACTCCCAATTTAATTAATATATGTTGTATTCACCTATTCAAGATTAACATTTAGTGTTACTAACCAAATCATTAATGTGCATACTAACTAGGCCCTCAGTGAGGCGCAAAGAGCAAGGTGTGCACTGAATGTGCATGACCACACAATGGGTCCAAAGGGGCATGCAGGCATTCGCCAAAGACTACAGGCTGAGTCTACTGCTTAGTCTGCTGCTACTCAGGAGTCCTCTACTATAGGTACCACACCTCTGCCTCGCGATGATGTCTGGGTAGCTGGGAGGCAAATAAGAAGGGAGAAATAAGGAAGACTGCAACTGCTGAGGCGGCTGCAAAAATGGTAAAATACAACTCTTAGAGCAATCACTCAAATATTGATTATTTGTGGTGTTTACTTAATTACACATTTTTGTTTTGGCGATTAGCGGGAGCTGCACGAGCTGAGGAAACAAGGCAAGTTCATCCCTGAGGGCACAAGGGATGAATTGACAGTTGCTCTAGGTAACCCAGAGCATCCTAGATGTGTTACAGCTACAGGCACTGGTGTGGGCATCAAAGCATTCTTTGGGCCATCCCAGAATAAACATGTCCCAAAAGCAGGAATTTCACAAGAAGAGGTAACCTATTCTTTCTTTAGAATGTTACTGTAAAAGAGAATTCAATAATCAGAAGCTAACATTTCTTTTATCCATGTATAGGTAGATAAGATAGTTGATAGGAGATTCGATGAAGTAGTTGATAAGAGAATCAAGGAAGTAGTTGATAAGAAACTCCATGAAGCAATGAGCAAGTGGCAGGCATCTCTGACTACCACTCAGCAGATAGTACCTATGGCATCCCTCTCTACTCCTACTGTAGAGGTTGGGAGTAGTAATCCTATAGACCCACCACCTAGCACATCCACTGTAAGTATTTTTATGACATAGTAACTAGTCTTTTCAAGATGATATGTTTTCAATATGATATGTATATATGTATATAACATTCTTTACACAAATTTCTAGGGGTTGAAGCCATGTCGTCTAAAAAGTAAAGAATATGTCATTATAGAGGCATCGGCTTACCCATCCCTACCGGGGGAAATGCTTCATGGGTCTCCATTACCAGCTGGTTGGGTTCATGTGAGCCCGCTACGTATATTCCCTAAGTGAATGGATCTTCCATTGCCATATGCCCACCCAGATTGTGAAACGCTTGGTGAGGCAGAAGGCGGAGTGATATTGTGGCCAAAAGTGAATGTCGTCTATACTAAAATGGTATGGTAAATTTACATTATGTTAAATTGTTAGTGTGTGTATATGATGTCAATTGATCTGAAATTATATATATATATATATATATATATATATATATATATATATATATATATATATATATATATATATATATATATATATATATACAGGTTAAAAAGAAGACACCCAGAGCATCTAGGCCTCCACCTCCACCTCGTACATTACCAAGTTGGGTTCCACAGGACCTACCTATCCCGTTAGGTCCTAATTGTAGGGGTATGGCAATATGATTAGGAGAACATGATATAAATTGCCCTATAACTGTTTCTATAGATATGGATGTTGCAGGTCAATCATACGAAAACAAACTACTTATACAAGATATTTTGGAGTTGTTTCGATATGATTGGCTGAATACATCTGTGATAGAGCTATGGATAAGGTGAGATCTTCTTTATACATCCATATACCTTGTGTAGGATCTGGTGATCTGGTTTCTTATATATTAATGCATACGTAATACATGTTTTGCAACTACTTAGATAAAATATGTGCAGATTTTTCATTCGAACATGTAGGATTTTTGATTCCATCTTTTATTAGTCTAGTAGCTAAAGACCCTTTGTCAGTTCAACAATATTTCTTTGATTCTTTTAAAAAAAATTCTCAAAATAACAAGACGGTGATAATAGCTCCATTCAATGTGGAGTAAGTTTACTTTACTTATAATTTGGACTTACGAAAATTACATTTTTATTGTGGATTTTGAGTTATTAATTTTTAACTTTTTTACCTCTAGGGGTATGCATTGGGAGTTACTAGTTATTGTCCCCGAGACATTCACTGTCTATTATCTAGATCCTAAGGGGACTAAATTGAATTCAAAATATGGACACACAATGAAAATGGCATTATTCCGGTGAGAAATATTTCATTTTCATATCCGTCAATATATGTTAAGGTAATTACTATTTAATTATGTAATGTACTGTATTACATTAACATGTAGGGGTTTAGATGAGTTCAAAAAGGCTGGAGGAAAGGTCCTCAGGAAAAAGAACCAGCCAATAATTTGGAAGAACGTAGAAGTAAGTTCCCGACTGCAATGTATATATTATTTATGTGAACATTGCTTAATTAGTTGTATTTTTTAATATTTTGTATGTTTCAATTTATAGTGTACTACACAAGACAACAGATGGGCATGTGCATACTATGTGATGCGATTTATGCACATGATTATCAAATATGTCGCAGTGGACATCGATACCATTCCTGAGGTATTATATATAGTCTCATTAGATAATATGAAATATATCAATCTTATTTATATATTATTAATTATATATATACATCATTCTCTTTGCAGTTGTTTAAAACTAACCACACTACAGGAAAGGCCTTACTAGATGTACATGCTCCCTATATGATAGAAGAATTAAATGATGTAAGAGAAGAATGGGAAAAAGCCATGCAAGTAATGGGGTTTTTAAAATATCATTGGGATGTTGATAGTGAATAATGAATAAAGAATGATATTTTGTAAATGAATTTCTAAATTGTAATATGTGTAAATGTTTCTACATGTCTAAATGTTTCTACATGTGTTTGAATGTTTATACATGTGTGAATGTGAAAATGAATGAAACTGTTGGTTGCTATATGAATGTTTCTACATGTGTGAATGTGAAAATGAATGGAACTGCAAATTGCTACATGAATGTTTCTACATGTGTGAAAATCGAATGGAACTGCAGGTTGCTAAATGTGTGAAAATTAATGTTGTTAATTTTGCAGGTTTGTGGCCTGTTGTTGGCTGATATCAATGGATGTCGTAAAACATACAGTTCATAACTGAACTGTAGGTTTCTCATCCTAAGACCAACCACAGTAGGTCTACAGACTGATAAAAAAAATGCATACAATAGGCGTCGATTATTTTAAAAAACTGGTGGTAAATGCTTACAGCGACGGATAATAGCTAAAATCGATGCCTAATGAGAGCAGACACCACGGCCGTGCTGGCCAGCACAACCGTGGTAGCAGGTGATATGGCGTCAGTTATCAATAATAAAACGATGTTGATGGATACTTACAGTGTCGGCTAAGAGATAAAACTGACGCCTAATGAGGCCAGACACCACGGCCGTGCTGGCCGGCAT
Organism: Alisma plantago-aquatica; assembly: GCA_963693085.1. Classification (NCBI taxonomy): domain Eukaryota; kingdom Viridiplantae; phylum Streptophyta; class Magnoliopsida; order Alismatales; family Alismataceae; genus Alisma; species Alisma plantago-aquatica. The sequence goes on from OY856415.1 coordinate 25,497,176, forward strand.
GGCTGTGGCATCAGGTGATATGGCGTCGGTTATCAATAAAAAAACTGATGTTGATGGTGTCCTAGGTGGTGCCCTTTCTGTAGAGCGAAGGTTTATGGCATCGATTTCCATAATAATAACTGACGCCTATATCCCCCTGTTGGCACGTTTTCGTAGGCACGTGAAGGTTTCTGGCGTCAATTTGGAAATGGACGCCTAACAGTTTGCCTTTTAGCGGAGCCCACATAGGTGTCGCATTGAAACCGAAACTAAAGGTCTTAAATAACTGACACTAAAGGTGGGTTATGTACTAGTGAACCTACCTTTGTTCTAAATATTAGTCTTGATTCAACTAGATTTGACTAGTAAAAGATTCTTAAAAACATTGTCCATTGGGATTCGATCCTTAACTATACTGCAATAAGACTCGTCTGCTTGCGGGTGGTATTATTGTACAAGGTTTTGGTAAAAGCTTAGGGATTTCAACCCTAAGTGAGTTTGTTAGTGCGATAATAGACCACGTCAAATGTAAGCTAATATATAAGTTTTCAAAAGAAAATAAAGTATATGGTGTGCTAGATAATTAAAAGAGTAATTATGTAGCCATTACTGGCAATGCAATGTTTGAGGCAACAAATAATGTTATATCATCCTGACTTTTGGGATACTTGAAAACAATAAGAAAACAAATAGAATTCTATAATTGGAGAGAAAAAGGAGTTTCCACGTGGTGTTAGTAACTAATTAAATGTTTTACTAAAAGAGAAATATTTGACTAATTCATTTATTCTAATGACTCCCAAAAATTAGATGAATATTGAGAAAGTTAATAATGACTTACTCTCCAAAATTTGGGGTCACAAAAGTTGTTCCTAGTGGTCTATGCAATTCGATGAAGAAAGTGGGTTTTGTTTGTAATTAATGCATACATTTTCCATAAAGCGATTGATTTAATAGTCTGACTTTATCAATTGGTTACCGACGCCCTTTAAATGTGTCACTCTTATCATAACCATTAGATCTGGAACCAACAACGTCCTATTTGTCTTCTAGCTCTGGTTAAAATGGAAACCAGGCCAACAATGATCTACTTCCCTTTTTGGTCTCTCCCTCTCACCTTAATTCACAATGGCATTAGGAAGTTGCTCCATTGAATTCAGGGTGTGGAACTAAACAAAATCACCCTTAAGTCATCTTGTTTTCATGATGGACTGGCTTTTACCCTTTCTAACCAAGGGACTCAAACTCCATAGGCACATCAAGGGCATCCCTCTTATTAGCCCTACCTATAAAGAGGAGCATCGCATGCTTTTTCAAGAGAAGGGGAAACCCAAAAAAGCCATTGGCTTAACACTATATGCTCAAAGGGTTGTCGTCAGCCCTTTATCTATCTGATAAGCCTCCCATCTACATGAGAGGGACCACAACAAATTGGGTCACTCTAGACAATGAGAAGGGCACAACATGGTTTGTGGGATCATACATGATCTTCCCTCGCCCTCAGTTCTACAAGAAATAAGGTAATTGCTCCCCTATGTCTTCTCCCTATACTTCCGCTTGGGCATGAAAGTACAAACCTAGATATAGCTTCCTAGCCGCCTTCCTGACTCCACCCAAGATCCGACCAGGTTCGACCAGACCCAATGAAGGTTGTAGGTCTGTATTATGGTTTCTCCATGGTTAGAAGGCTAAAATCAAACACGTCATTGATTCAACTAGGCCTGGTGTCCACGGTGTCACAAGGTAGAAGGATGCCAGTCAGATGACCAGATTACCCCCAATTCGTATGATCGGATGAGATCAATGCTCAGGGGTACTTTAGTCTTGTTGGTCTTTTAGAAAGAGCTTCCCACCTGGAGCATGCGACCAATATGGCGGAAAGCCATTGTTTGTGCCAGTTCCGCGTGGCCTAATGGATAATGTCTACTTTTACTGTGTGTGTCCCAACACGATGTTTACCTTTCAAAAATCATAATTAATTAGTGGTATCTTTGATGAAAACAAGTTATATTTTAAAATTTATTAGGAGAATGAGAGGAGTAAAAATAAAATACTTGTAGACCCTAGTTATGCTTCCTTTTCTAAAGGTATGTAAAGATGCAATCTTTAATGTGAAATTTGAATAGAAAACCCTAGTTTTTTATGAATAAATTGATCATGATTCTTTAAGATTCAAACTAATAATATGAAATATAATGGTAACTTAACATGATTATGGTCATGATGATGATATATAGGGTTTCTAAAATGGATAGCCTTGAATATGAAGAATTAGGGTTTTGAAGTTAAAGGTGATAATTTTAGTGAAATTGGACTAATCCAAGTAATCATAATGAAAGGATGTGATGGATGTAGTAATTATAGTTTCCCTTAATAGCTAACATGCGTTGGAAATAGGGTTAATACCCTTATTCCTTGTCTATACCCTAAACCCTAGAATAGGACCGAGTAGGGTTTAATCTAATTAAAGTAATGGTGACATTTTAGGATTTATGTACATGTAGATGAAAGTTAATTGCTCGGTTTTCTTGCTTGATTAGATAATATGCTTGAAGTATATTTTGTATGATAATCTTCATGGCTCACCATCAAGGTACATGGTTACGCTTAAGAATAACCACATTAGTTTGTCAGCACTTTTTGAGGTTTTTCTCGAGGATTGAACAAATAAAATGTTGGTTGTTTATTTAGTTCTATTCAATTATAATTCCACTATGAATATCACATAAATGAAAGACTATGTAAAGAAAATGCCAGTTTATATTTGCAAGTATTTGTTATAATATATGTTGTTATTTACTATCACATTTTGGATGCACCCCACATACCAGTATGGCAACATACTGATCGTGTATTTGTATCACGCCATTTTAGGTATAAGCTGAAATACATGATAAAGGATACAAAGCTAAAGATGGAAATGTCACGAAAGCAATAAAGATTTAAAAGTAGGATTAGCTACTCATCTCTTATTCAATGTATAGTCCAAATGATAGAAATTTCACGTAAGCATCTTGTATATAATTTTTCAAATGAATGAAATTATCTGTTGTTTTATGTTGTTTGATTAAAATCTGGATCCTTGGGTAATTTTTGTAGGTAATGGCTCTCATCTTTTGGCCTTCCTTAATTGGGTTTTTTCTGAAAAGTGAGTCTGTTACATTTGATATCAGAGCACTAGACTTTTCAAATAATATTTAATAGTTTATAATTTCAGGTAATCTGTAGAAATATGAGGGAATTATTAGGGCATTTTTTGAAGATGATGGTGTCTAGAATGGGCCACGAACTAGGGGGTGGAAAAAGTTTCCTCCGCACCACTAGTCAGATTCAAGGACTCTCAGGTCCGTGCACCCTAAATGGCCAAATTCGGATGATTTTTCTGAAGTAAAATACCTTTAGGGTATCTTCTCATCTTGATTCTTCCACTTCTCATCCTCATTGCTTAATAAGACCTAAAAGAAGCTTCCCTCCTCATCTCATGTTAGGGATTTTTAGAAGAAGTAGTATTAAGGCATCCTCCTCCAATTAATGTAATGTGAAATGATAATGTACATATAATCTGAGAAAAAAAAGAAATAATGTGTTTGTAACATGCAATAATGATAAAGGAAAGAAAGATGGTGTATGTTTTTTCCTTATGAGGGTAACCAAATATATAACTTGGGTTGATTGGTAAGACCCTAGTGGGTCAAAGGACACAGAAACCCTAGGAGGTAGGGTGTAGTCCCTAATCTACTTACTAAACCCTAATCTTGGGAAATGGGAACAGAATGGGTAAAATGGAAACCTTACACATATGAACCCTAATTAGGGTAAGAGTGATGATAATTAAGAAAAATGTAAATAATTCTAGGTGATATGGTTTGCATTGTATGAATGTAGAGAAACTTAACTAAGATGTGTTTGAAAGAGATTGGAATATACATGATAAATATAAAATAACCAAGGGTTATACATGAAAAAGAAAACATGGATATAACTTGCTTATCGCCCTAATGATATCTCTAGAGGAAGGGATGGATAAAGAATACCCCCAGTGAGTGCCTATGAATGGAGATCGCCCCCAGAGAGTGGACAGACCATTGAGAATACTCCTAGTGAGTGGGTATGCTGCGTCTAGTGAGTGGGTATGCAATTAGAACTACTTCCAGTGAAGGGGTATGCCATCAAGAACACTCCTAGTGAGTGAGTGTTGATATTATGGATACCTCCAGTGAGTGGGTATAACACAGAGAATGGGAAAATATAGATTGAAAATTCATAATAAAAATAATGCATGTTCAAAAATATAAAACCCTAATTATGGGAGTGAGAATAGTGTCGTGACATCGCAACATCACCCATATGAACCTCAAAAGGAATAAGAAAGAAAAACGTGAATCTAGGTGACCTATCCTACTATGCATGCATACATATGGAGAAACTCATTCATGACACGTGAGAAAAGTTTTAAGAAACATAAACAATCTAGGAATAACACATTTATGGATATAACTTGCTCAGACCTTAAATAAGATATCACTGGTGAGTTAAAGAGCATGGTGTGAAATAAAGTCATTCAAAAAGTGATTGTGAATCTAGCTCGGATGGGAAGGTTTCTAATATAAGATGGACAATGGAATACCAAGCCCGAATAGGATGGTATAGGAAATGTCTAGCCCGGATGGGAAGACCCAAAAAAATGAAGCCTGAACATGATGGTATGAAAGTCCACTAAGTCTAAAACCCTAAAGAGATGATTCTCCATAAAGAGGCTCCCCTAAATAGAGGGCTCACCAATTGAGAGGAATCTATAGGTTGAGACGCTATAATATAAAATGTGTGTTCAACATATTATGGTTACAAAAAAAATGAGTTAGGTGACTCAGACTCCCATGCGTATGAAACAAGGAATTAATGATAAAAGTGTTGTGAAACATAAGTAACCAATGGTTATATATGAAGATGAAAATCTAAATATAACATGCTCGAACCCCCCATACTATCTCTGGATATTTGAAAATGTAAAGAAATTTATTGAGATGACTATGATCAAGCCTTTGGAGGATAGGTCATTAACAATCAAGCCCCTAGAGGGGAAGATCACATAAGTTCAAGCCCCTGGATGGGAAGGCCAACACAGTACTAAGTCCCTGAGGGAAGCTCGAAATAGATCAAGCCCTTGAGGGGAAGATCATTAAGCATCAAGCCCCTATAGAAGAAAGCTGATAAGGCACCAAGCCCCTAGAGGGGATGGTAGCCCAAGTCCACTGTAGGGACAAAACCCAATGAGAGTGTATCCTAGATATTGAGCAAATAAGGGTTGAGGTGTTATGATAAAAAAACATGCATATAAATGAAAATATGAAACCTTTAGGGATGGTATCCTAACATGGGGCAAGCCAATCTAAGAGTTGGAGAAAGGACCTAAGGAGGAGGCAAAACCCAAAACCCTTGGGGTCGGGTTATGGCTAAGAGAGCCTAACTTTTTCATATGAACCAAGAAGGAACCTTAGGTTAGGACCTTTCATAGAAAAATAAGTTGACTAAATCAATTTAAATATTGACGTGACCTTAAAAGTCATCTAAAGTGCAACACAATAAGGATATAAAAGATGAAAGCACATGTATTGAGTATGATTCTTTGAACCCAAGTATGCCATCTCTGAGGAACATGAGTAAAAGTTACTATGGAAGTTGTCGTATGAGATCGAGCATGGAAGAGAAAGTTGTCATGAGTCCAATGAGGGGACATAAAGTGAATAGATCAACATCATAAGAGATGGATGAAATCAGGTTTACAGAATTACATATGAAAATAATGTACTTGAAAATTGTTAGAATTGTGATATCTCAAAGAAACCATTAGAAAGGGTAGAGCCTTAAGTCAATCCTAAGGTCAAGTAGGGAGTATTAAAGGGATACATGACTGATGGGATTAGGAGTTGATTGTTTCCTGAATGCATAAGACCATGTGGTCTGGAGGTAACAACTAGGTTTCCCAAGGTCCATGACTCAGGATATTAGCTACCTTCATGATGGTCATGTGTCCTAATTGGTGAATGTGAAAGGCACTCCCTAGATGCATATGAGATATGTAACATCCCTGACCTGGGTTATGCTTTAACCCTAGATGTTTTGTTTAAGAAAGATAATTATATGCTTGCTCTTATCTTTTGAAAAAGTAATTAAGGCTCAAGAGGAATTTATGTTTCAATTTTAGTCCAATTTGAATAATGTTGAAAACAATGTTTTGCCTATTTTGGACTAAAGTGCAAACTACCCAAGTCGAGGGGTTAACTTGCAAATGTTACATGATAAATGTTCCTCAAGTGTTGAAGCATCATAAGAATGAAAATGATGCAGAGGTATGGCTTGTGGTAGCCTGAGCACCAAGAAAGAGCTTATTAAGCAATGTTTGTGCATTAAAACCTAGTTTTGGTGTAATGTGTAATTTACCCAAAACCTAGGGTTCAATATGCAAAATACCGCTTCTTGAGAGTCCCTAATTTTTCTTGGTATTAATTAGAGACAAGAAAATCATAGGGGCATCTCATTTGAATCTCTTTGGAAGAGAGAGAATCTTTTTTTTTGAAGCAACCGCAACCATGCATTAGCTTAAGTTCGAGTTCAATTATTTGGCAAGCCCTCCTCCCCTCCTGGACAGGCCCAAGGAGGAACTTGAGGCAGACATTCACTGAGATACACATGTGCTAACTCTTGTGGGTACGCAGAAAGTCTAATGTTGGGAGATGGCTTCTTGAGGAACCATTTTGCCAAGGTGTCAGCTAGGCGATTGAAGTCCCTAGGGCAATAGACTATCCTGCAGCCCTGGGTGGTTCTCAGTTTACGAGCTACCACTGTTGTTAGGCTAGATAAATAAGTCGGTGGCTCAGTGTCCCTCTGGAGGAACTTAATAGACAGTTGGGAGTCGGAGAGGATGCACGTCGAGTTGCTCTCCCACTCGATCAGCACTTCTAGCCCAGTCAAGATAGCCTGCATCTCCCCCTCCAAGGGGTCGCTTCCTGGAAGTTTCCGAGCACCGCCATCGATCCACATGCCCTGGTTGTTTCGCAAGACCCACCTCATACAGATGACTCCTTTTCCTTCGTCCACCGCCACGTCTACGTTGAGATACTCGTCAGATCTGAGACACAACAGCCCGGGCTTCGGTGTTGGATGTTGCTAACCGTCATGCTGTCGGCGCTTGACAGAAGCTTCCGAGTAGGATTGAACCTCACTATGGATTCTTGTTACAATCACGTCAACCGGTGTAATGCGATTTTCAAAGACGAAGTCGTTCCGGCTCTTCCACAGCATCCAACAGGTAGTAAGGAAGGTGCTCTGCCAATCCTCAGCCTCAGGCATGGGCCTGAAGTTCAGTGTGACCCATTCTGTGATAGATGAGGGTGCAAAGAAACCAGGCAGAAGGTGTCGAGCAATCAAAGACCATAGCCAGTGGCTTTCGCAATAGTCTCGCACAACATATAAGGAGGTTTCTTCTAATCCACATCTCTTGCAGGCGGCAGATGTGGTCATGTTCTGTTGGTACCTTAGGTGATTGGTGAGGAGACGATCATGTCCCAGGAGCCAACCAAACATCCGTATGCGTTGAGATACTTTGGCCTTGGCAGTGGCCTGCCAGTGCCCCTCCGTGCCCTGGGCTCGGGTTAGAATGAGCTGTGAGTAGGCTTTCTCCGTGGAGAAGATACCATGCGTACCATGAGGCCAGTACCACACATTGGGTCCTCCATCCGAATGTGGGTGACCGGTCAGGAGAATATCTGCCGCTGATTCCTGACTGAACCAGGCTTCAATGAAACTTATGTCCCAGCCGCCCTCATCAGAACTCATACTGCTGACCGTGAGGTCCTGTAAGCTAGGGAGAATCACCAACCCAGGCTTGAGGGATGGCGACTGTCTGCTTCTGGTCCAGGCCTCAGACCAGACGTTGATGTTCTGTCCATCCCCAATCGTCCGACGTGCGTCCTGCCGTCCTTTGATAATAAGAGGTCTAATTGCCCTCCAAATAGGTGAGCCATTCAGGGAGAAAGTTTCTCTTCTACAATACTTATTGTGCATCATCTTGACCCATAATGCCAGTCTGCAACAGATGAATTCCCACGCAAGCTTCATTAGTGATGATGTGTTCTGTTCCATGGCGCTGCGAATACCCATGCCTCCCTTGTCCACAGGGGCAATAACCTTGTTCCAGGCCACCAAGGTAATGCCCTTTAAGTCAGCCTTTCCAGACCACACGAATCTTTGAATGAGTTGATCGATCCTATCACAAACCGTGAGGGGAATAGCTGAAGTTTGCATCAGGTAAGAAGACGAGTGGGTTAGGATTGATTTCGCCAAGGTGATCATGCCCACGAGAGAGAGGCACTTGTTGGCCCAACCCACTATCTTAGTATCGATCGAGTTCGTGACGGAGAGATACAACTCCTTATTCTTCCTGTGGTGGACGATTGGAACCCCCAGGTGTTTCCCAATCTCGCTCATCTCCAGCATGCCAAGATTCCTGCATATACGACTTCTAGTTGAAAGGGATGTGCCTTTGCTAAAGAAGATCCGGGACTTTTCTTTGGAAAGCTGCTGTCCGGAGGCCTTTTCAAACTCCCTGATACACCGGCTAATGACACGGGCATGCTCGTCTGAGGCCTCTCCAAAAAGCATAATGTCGTCCGCAAAGCAGACGTGAGAGATGCTGATCCTGCCTGTGCTGAAGGTAGCTGGCTTCCACCTGCCCTGGACACCACATCTTCGATGGCTTGGCTCAAACGATCCAGGCACAGAACAAAGATGTACAGGGATAGAGGATCCCCCTGCCGAACTCCTCTAGACAGGTAGAACGCTTCCGTTTCGCTTCCCTGCCATAAGATGGTTGTCGAGCCGGACGAGATCACATCCATGATGATCATCACTAAGTTGTTCGGGATGGCAGTGCGTCGAAGAGTGTCCCAGATGAAATCCCAACTCATCCTGTCGTAGGCCTTGGCTAGATCAAGCTGAATAGCCATCAGGTGGTGTTTAGATCTCTTCTTCTCCATGGAATGTATGATCTCCTAAACAAGGACAATGTTATCACTGATCCGCCTTCCTGGGACGAAGCTCGACTGGGCTGGATTGATCCAGTCATTGAGGTACGGTTGAATGTGGGCCACAATGATCTTCATCACCACCTTCATGCAGACATTGTTCAGAGAAATGGGCCTAAGCTGTGTGCATGACTCGGGCTTGTGCTTCTTAGGGATAAGAACCATCAACGCGTTTGCTGCATTTCTGTTCCAATGGTTTCCTGCGAAAATGTTGCAAACAAAAGATGTTAGGGAAAACTTGATGGTGTTCCAGTTACACTATAGAAAGTTTGCATCCACGCCATCCGGTCTGGGAGCTTTGAGTTTCGCCATAGAGAAAAGGACTTTGCGCACTTCGTTCTCATCGGGAAGCCTACCCAACGTGGCACTTTGCTCTGCCTTTAACATTGGGAAAGCTCCTGGATAAGCAGCACAGCTTTGGGTTCGAGCTCCTGGTCTATCTTCCGTGTAGAGCTTTCTGAAAAACCTCCCGATCATGCTTTGGATTTCCTGCTCAGTGTCGCACCATATGACATCTTCATCTTTCAATCTAGTAATTCTGTTCCGCCATCGTCTCTCCTTCACAAACGCATGGTAGAATTTCGAGTTTTTGTCCCCGGCGCGGAGCCACTCGCAGTGGGCGCGCTGCTGCCAGTCTAGTTCCTCCTGCTTAAGCACTTCATTCAGCTTGAACTGGATGTCCAGGATTGTGTTTTCCATCTCGGGATCATACGCCCGAGCGAGGTGTTCCTGAGCCAACAAAAGGCGCATTTGGAGAGCACACTTGGTGCGAGTTTTCTTCTTCTGTTCAGCGTTATTCCATGTCGCTGCCTTGGAAAGGAAGGTTTTGGCAGCAGCCGTGAAGTTAAGGTTAGGTAACCATTCCTCCTTGAGCAAATGTTGGAATCCCTCGATCTTCTGCCAGCTTGCTTGAGTTGTAATATGGCGCCCTGTAGGCTTACGATTCCCTTGAGTATCCACCCTTAGCAGGAGTGGAGCATGGTCCGACTTTGAGTCTCTCGACCACCTCCACTCGGCGGCTGTGATTCGTCACAAGCCACGCCGGGTTGCCCAAGACCCTGTCGAGCTTCTCCTAGAGAAGCCCCCATTTGAAAGTCATGCGAGGCCTGCAAGCTTCTAGCTCGACCAGGCCCGCCCCGTGGAGGGCATCGCTAAACTCAGCACAGCTACGTCGGTCATGGCCCTTGCCACCTATCTTCTCCTCAGTGTGGATGTATGCATTAAAATCTCCCATCACTACCCAAGGTAGGGTAGTTGTTTGCGTAATAGAGTGCAGCCTATTCCACAGCAGTTGTCGCCCCTCCCTTATGGTGCTTCCATAGACAAACGTCAGCATGTATCTACCTTCTACACAGTAGTGTATGAACTGGCGGTGGCTGAGGATGATTTCCATATCCGAGATAGGGTGTTTCCACATAAGCCAGATCCCTCCTGAGTAACCAATTGCCATCACCCGGTGAGAGCAGGGAAAATTTAGCCCCTTGATAATGGCCTCCTCTTGAGCGCCGCTCGTGCGTGGCTCGAGAACAACCAGTATAGAGATGCGGTACTTGTTAACTAGCTCCTTGACTACGCCTTGGGTATCTTTCCGGCAGATACCTTGCACATTCCAGCAAAGAACGTTCATTTAAAGGGGTTAGGATTGGATCTGCCCTCACCTTCCTCCATAACTTCAGTAGCTTCCTTCATGCCCTTGCGTCCCCTTTTCTTTGAGCCTAGTTCTAGGGGCTCCGTAAGGGAAAGGATCTTCCTATTACGCAGGTGAATCCCTGCGCTTCCTCGCCCAGGGAAAGGGAAAGTATGCGCCCGTGGTGGACTGGTTGCTCCGATGACAAAGGGTTGGACTTGGATGTCGTTGATTCCCGTTGCAGTAGGAGTAGCACGCCTTGTGGTGGTTTCATCGCCCCTCAGCACCACCACAGAGTGTGTATTCTCCTTTCCTTTTCCTTTAACACTGTGGGTTGTTTGGCTCTGGTCATGTGGCTGAAGATTTTCTACATTGGATTCGCGCAACGGGGGACATTGATTGTTGCTACTATTCTTCTTCTCCTTCATTTGGTTCTGTTTCCTCACACTCCAGTCAATTCTCGTAATACGTTCAGCTACTTCTTCGACCGTCGGCGCTTCCTCACAATCAGACTCCATGATATCTTCAACCTCCGACGTGTCCAGATTCACAAACTTGTTGTGAGTTCTCACTGGTTTCGGTACCTTCTCCTGTGGTTTCCGCCTTGGCTTCCGCACCGTAGGTTGCGCATGAATCGTTTCTGCAAAGGCTTCCATACTCTCCTTGTCTTCCACACCCCTTTTTCCTCCAGAACTGCTCTCGTCCTCCACCACCTGAGGTTGGGTTCAGTTCACACACTCCCCTTCTAGGTGACCCGCATGCCCACATCGGAACAGATGTGGGGGATATTCTCATATTGTACTATGAGTCGTTTCCCCTCCACGAACACTGCAGGCACAAGCGGCTTCCCGGTCTGCAACTTGACCGCAATCCTCCCAAACTTCCCCCGCTTCTGGTTTGTGGTATTTGTGTCCACCTTATTCGTTTCACCAATCCTGTTCCCGACTGCCTCAAGCAGCGTGTCCTGGTAAAGATGGATGGGTAAGTTAGGGATACGGACCCATGCGATGAAGGATGCAGGGTGTGTCTTCTCTAGAGAGAAACTAGGGTGCCACCGCTGCACTGTCAGGTAGGACCCGAATAAAGGCCACGGACCTCCTGTTAGGGACTTCAAGTAATCTTTTAGCTTCTGGAGTTGCACAAGATAATAATCATTATCCAGGTCGATTAGGTTAAAGCCCCCGCAACGTCATGTAGCCAATTTTGCGAGTGATGAGCTTGACGACCACGACGTATTGCCAAGGCTTCAGAAGATTAGAACGTGCTTCTTCCTTGAGAATGAAGGCTGGGAATCCATCCACCTCCGATTCTATGATATCTTCCTGTTGTAACTTGATTCTAGTTTTGTCTGCATCGATCTGGATGTAGCCGTGAGCTTGGTTATGGTTTCTGGTCACCGCCGCTTTATATTGCATCGGGCGTGCCGGCGGCGGACTGACCCCCGCCCCCTCTCCGTCCTTCTGTGTAACATGTCCGCCTTGACCCGGGTGACCGAGCGGCAGAAAGGCCGCATCTTTTCCTTCAACCTCCATTTCCATCCCGTTCTCCTACTTCTTATGACTCCCCACCTGTATGTTTTCACCATGGCCCTGCTGGTTCGAGAACTGGAACTGCAGCCCCGTGTTCCCAAGAGGGATCGTGCCTCCCCTTATTCCGCCTGGATCACCATCATCTCCCTGGGATCCAGCTTGCCTAGGTAACCCTAGGGTGCCGCCGCTGCTCATCATGATAATTCCGGTCTATCTTGAAAGGCTTTTGAACTTCGAAGAGAGAGAATCTTGATATTAAAATAATCAAGATTTAAGCATAATTGAAACCCTAATTCAATTTAATGCAAAAATAAATGTATTAATGGAAGTTCCCTTCAACCAAAAATGAGATGGTTGAATTTGTATAAGTATATACGTCCATGTGCCTTGCAATGGCACCAAAATATCTAAAGTGAGTAGAGAGCCCACTCAATTAGTTAAAGAAAAAGTAATATCCACTAATTTTTGGATATTATTATTATATTGATTAAGGTGCTTAATTTGTTTTCTTTAATTCATGGATAAAGAAGAGGATTTCGAAGGGGAGGATGATGGCTTCGTATGCAAGAAAGTAAGGGGAATAAGTGGCACCAATTTAGGGAATTGAACGATTTTTATAACACTTTCTCTCTCTTGAAATTCCCTTACATATATCCCATTTTTCACCCACATGAAAGACTCTTTTTCAAAACTACTTTCTTTCCTTGCTTTGGCTGAACACAAGGGAGCTTAGGAAAAATAGGAGGACGTACCCCAACCTGTAGGTAAGCTCCCTAATCATCTTCAACCTTGATTTCATGGTGGAAATCAAAATTCAATGCTTATTTTCTTCTTTTCTCCAATCAATCTTCAACTTTAGCCAATCTTTTCACTCAAAGACTTGAGAACGGACCTTGGACAGTTGAGAAAGCTTCATTCACCATTGAGGACGTGAATCTTGAAGCTTGGATTCAACTTTGAAGGCGGGTTATATAACTTGAACCCTTAAACATTCCTTCATCATATGTTGAATCTTTCTTCATTCCCGAAATTTCTTTTGATTAGTTGATGAAATCACCATAAGAATCACAGAAAACTTATAAGGTTTGTATCTTGAAGATGATGATGTCATCTTAGCACACACCTCAATAAATATCATGAGCAAATGGTTTGCACTTTGATGACCAAACGGTCTCAAGACCGTTTGGTTATCAAATGGTCTCAAGACCGTTTGAGAGCAAATGGTCTCAAGACCGTTTGAGGGCAAATGGTCTCAAGACCATTTGGGGTCAATTGCTGATGTAGTTGGATGAAGATCCAATGGTTCCAATTGATCTAATTAAAATTGTTCTAAGAATGGGTGATCCATTGATTGCAAACCCTAATCGGATTGATTTGGTTGAAACCCTAAATTGATTAGGTCAATTTCTATGTTGAATGGCTCAAACGGTCTCAAGACCATTTGAGGGAAAACAGTCTCAAGACCGTTTGAGGTCAAGAGGAGCCATGGATGGATGCAGATCCAAGGGTTACAAGTTGATCTATTTCCAATGGTCCAATTAATGAATGATTCAATGAAGCAAACACTAAATCGATTGATTGTAGAAACCCTAATTTAGGGTTAAATGGTTTCAAGATGATTGAAACCAAACAATCTTAGACCATTTGAGGACCATTCGGTCTCAGACCATTTGAGGGCCATTCAGTTTCAAACCATTTGGGGTTAATTAATATTTAATTCAAATGGTCTCAAACCGTTTAGGGATTTTGAGATCAAGACCATTTGATGGTCTAACGGTCTTAAGACCAATTGAAGGTTTTGGGACCAAGACCGTTTAAGGTCTAACAGTATCCAGACCGTTTGGAGGTTTGGTCCAAGACCGTTTGAAGGTCTAAATGGTCTCAGACCGATTGGAGTTTTGGACCAAGACCGTTTGAAGGTCAAAGTACTTCAAGACCGTTTGAGGGTCTAATACCTTAAGACCGTTTGAGGGTCTAATACCTTAAGACCATTTGAGGGTCTAATATCTTACGACCGTTTGAAGGTCTAATTGATTCAAACCATGTAAGTACAATTAACCCCATGATTTTTAATGATGTATATCAAAGATAATTACAATGGTTGTACCTTTAAGGTACTTAAGTGATTAGTACCTTTTAAGTGGTTAACCTTTGATACTTATGGAAGCAATATCTCAACACACTCTGTTAACCCTAAATGTATGTACTTGAATGAAGGGTTAACCTAATCAAATCAAGTTTGAAGTGATCAACATCCTAGAGAGGATGAGAGAGAGAGAAATTCATACATGTCTACTAATCATGTAGTGGTTAAGCCTCAACACTTTCAACATGAATAAAATATGTAATTAAGGTATGATCCTTGATAAAGAGATCAAGAAACCCTAATTGAGAAGGTTGATGAGACCTAACCCTAATTCAGGGCAATGCTAGGTGAAACTTTAATCCAGGGTAATGGTGTAACCCTAATCTAGGGTGATGATATGAGAAATCCCAATTCAGGGTAATATAATGAAAAACCCTAATTTAAAAGGATGCTTCATGAAACCCTAATTTCGGGTAAAGTTACATGAAACCCTAATTTGGAGAAAAGTTATAAGGAAACTTAATTCAAGATAGTGATGTGATGTGAAACCCTAATCTAGGGTGATGCCATGTGCAACCCTAATGCAATGATGTGATGTGAAACCCTAATCTAGGGTGATGCCATGTGCAACCCTAATGCAGTGATGTGATGTGAAACCCTAATCTAGGGTGATGCCATGTTTAACCCTAATGCAGTGATGTGATGTGAAATTCTAATCTAGGGTAATGCCATGTGCAACCCTAATGCAGTGATGTGATGTGAAACCCTAATCTAGGGTGATGTCATGTGCAACCCTAATGCATTGATGTGATGTGAAACCCTATCTAGGGTGATGCCATGTGAAACCCTAATTTTGGGTTATAGTGCATGAAACCCTAATCTTGGGCAATATGATGATAAACCATAACCCTAATTCTGGGTAATGGGATGAGTATCCCTAATTGACATGAATTTGGGAAACCCTAACCCTAATGAGTGAATAGTGATGCTACCATACATTGCATAGTACTGATATGTAATTGATATAATTGTTATCATGTGTACTAATCATGCAGATATCATGAGATGTTAGACATAGCCAGGTATGAGCTATGATGTTTTATTATTGAAATTGTTTTATGGGTCTTGTGAGCCATAATATGCTTTGTTGCCTAATAAGAGGTAATAAGAGATTAAATGGGCTTTGAGAGCCATGTGAGATGCTTGTGCAGCAAGTATCATGTTTACCTTGGTCAGATGACCTGAAGGTATTAGTTACCTGATAAGTGGTAACAAGTGTTCTTTGATGAACTGAAGGTTTGAATACCCATACTTCATAATCATGATGATGAGATGTTAAGTGATGAGAATGTCCATGATGAGATAAGGGATTGAGATCCCAATGTTTTGTAAAGTTTTGAAAAGTACTTGATAGAAGTATTACACATTCTTTGTAGCTTTTGTTATAATAATTTATGATTGAAAACCTGACTGATGCTAAAAGAATATGGTAATTTACTTAATTAATCAAGTGAAATCTTATCATGTAGAGCCCTGGCCATAGATCCATCATCGTCAGTAGTTGGTGATGGTGAAATAGGTTTTCCTACGGGATATCCTAGAGGGAATACTATTGAGTATGTGGGGGTTATCCTTATGCCCTAATGGAGGAATTGATGTGAGATAAACATTAAATCTCTCAATCCTTCATTATATATGTCGGGATGGATGTATCACTAATCTCCTGATGCTGGGATGGATGTATCACGAATCTCCCTATAATGTTTAATGTCAGGTCGATGTGAGATAAACATGAGATCTCTCAATTGCGAAGAGAGTACAGCCGCCATAGTAACTCTATAGCAAAGTTTCCAATATACCCTGGAAAGCTATTTAACAGAGACACAAGATGTCCTGCATGGGATCTCGTACTGACCGAGATAAGGATGAGGTTATGGGAATCCGGCTCTTCCGTTGACCTAGGTATGGTACCAATTTCGATTTCACAATGGTTGGTTGGAGTATGAGCGGTATACCTCATCTCCTCAGGGCTTAAGTATGATTGAAAAATGTAATCAGCCGTGTAGCGTATTTGCTTAAGGTTGAAATACGAGAATCAATGGTTGATGTTACCTTGCTTACCATATCTTAGATGGATAAATGTTATACATGTTCTTCAATTCCTTATTGGATAAGTAACATGTTGCTTTATCAAGTTATAGATGAAATGATTTGAATAAGAGTATTGCTCTAATCTGTTTAGACATTGATTTATCTACTGTTGATTATATATGATTCCTCTGCTCAGTTTTATCCTATTAAACTACAATAATAATGTTTCTAGTGGAAAGTTATATCTCTCGCTAGGACAATTTCAATTGTCTCACCCCTGCGGGATCCAACCTTTTTAGGTAGACGTAGAAGAAGAGGCAAAAACCCTACTGCAGGGGAAGAGCAGTAGCACCAATAGGGACAACAATAATATCTCAGGTGGAGGCACTGGCTGTCATGTTTTGTATATAGAGTCCTATGTGTCGTCTCTCTACTCTCAAGTCCTCGGAGTTAGGAGTTAGTACTTTAATGAATAGATCTGAGATTTTGGCTTGATGCCTCGAGGTTCTTATACTGTCTGTGTATAGTTTTAACAAGGCAGTTGATGCTTGTAATCCTTGAGAAGAGACGGTACAAGATATGTACTTATGAACCAGGATGTAAATAAAATACTTTGGTTCTTGATAAAAGAGTTTTCCCATGTTTGGATCTCTTTGTAAATGGTTTTAATTTTTAGTGATTTTTAGTAATTCACTGCTTATGTTTAATTCTGTAATTATTTACACTGTGGCAGCCTGATTTGGTGTCGGGTCGTCTTAAGATCATTCCAAAAAGTACATATACCCCTAGAGACTTCAAGAAAGTGGCTAAGGCTCATGGTGAAAATGCAAAAGATACAATGAAGTCATGTAATAATGAAATCTTAAAGTAAGTTGTGCACAAACTCAAGAGTAAGAAAGACATTTGACTTCATGAAATATAAGAAACTTTGGGGAAATAAAAAGCTTTTATGGCTTAGAGTCATGTTGAGAATGATTCAACTATAAATGTAAAACCTGGAGATAATGTGTGTATATGCCATCTCTGCTCTTGGAATGGGATGAACTTTGTTCTTGGATTGCAGCTAAACACTTATTTCAACCCATTATGAGGGAGAGAGATTGGGTAGACATATCTTATGATTAAAAATTGACATATGATAATGAATACTACAAGTTGAACATAATGGCATGCTCTAGGGTTGGAAGTGTTACCTCAAACTCATGTGGGAATAAATGAACAATAGGTTGGAAACCTAGGTGAAAAGGTGATCACCAAGTGAAAATGAAATCACAAATAAAGATGTAGTCACTAAGAGATGGTGTCATATAAATAATATGGATGTGGATATACCTTCAATTGAATTCAAGTACCAATCCTGGTAATAATGTGTGGAATTTACATATCAATAAAAGATGTTAAAAATAATCTAACTAGGGTTGCTAACCTAAGGTTTGAAACAAAGATGAGTTATATTTCACCATGAGCTAACCAGGTGTGAATTTTGGGTACAAAGTTCCTTTCAAGGAGGGGTGAACATTATATCCTAAAATTTTTGAAAATGAATTTACTAAATATGAGGCATGAACTAGTAATTAATTCCTAAATGGTATGATTCCTGGAACAATAATGTCCTTTTGGCATGGGTTTGGACCATGGACTTTGCAAATAGGTCATTGTGACACAAATTAAAGAAATAAAAGGTTTTAGGAGATAAATAAAATATGGTGGTTTGATGAGATATTGGATAACCAGTATATGAGGAAATAGCCTCATACAATCTTCCTGGATGACTAGTTGAATTTTGAGGAAAAAATTCTTGTAAGAGGGAAAGGATGTTATAACTTGGTTTTTCTCATGTTTTAATAAGTTTATTTGTAAATAATGTAATATGAAGGACTCATTAGAAATATGGTTCTCTATGTGTCTTATTTTGAAATTGTGGTTTGAAAGTGAAAATACTCCATATGGTATGGATTTTGTATAGTTCACTGTTATCAATAAACCATTAATATATTTTTGACAAACAAGGAGAGGAAAATCCAATCATAAAGAAATTACTAAAGGTAATTCACAATGGGTCTTTTAAATATAGAATAATCTGGAATACTATAGAAAAGAGAGTTTTCATGCACAAGTAAAGAATGGGGATTTTTTTAATTATTTGACAATTGAAATGTAAGCTAATATACAAGTTTCCAAAAGAAAATAAAGGATATGATGTGTTAGATAATTAAAAAGAGTAATTAACTAGCCATTTTTCGCAATACAATGTTTGAGGAAACAAATAATGTTATATCGGCCTAACTTTTGGGATACTTGAAATCAATAAGAAAAATAAGAGAATTCTAGAATTTGAGAGAAAAATGAGTTTCCATGTGGTGGGAGTAATTAAATAATGGTTTTTTAAAAAGAGTAAGATTTAACTAATTACATTATTCCAATGAATCCCAAAAATTAGATGAATATTGGGAAAGTTAATAATGACTTACTCTCCAAATTTGAGGTCAAAAAGGTGTGCCTAGTGGCCTATACAAATCTGTGAAGAAAGAGGGTTTTATTTGCAAAATTAATGCATAAATTTTCCATAAAGAGATTGATTTAATAGTATGACTTTATCAACTGGTTACTTGCACCCTTTAAATGTGTCACTCTAATCATAACCATTAGCTTTGAAATCAAAAATGTCATTTTTGTCTTATAGCTCCAATCAAAATGGAAACTAGGCCGACAATGATCTACTTGCCTTTTTGGTCTCTTCCTCTCACCTTAATTCACAACGACATTAGGATGTTATCCCATTGAATTTTGGGTGTGAAACCGAGAAGAATCACCCTTAAGTTATCTTGTTTTTTTTATGGATTGGTTTTTCCCCTTTCTAACCAAAGGAGTCAGACTCCATAGGTGCATCAAGGGCATCCCTCGTACTGGCCCTACTTATAAAGAGGAGTATCGCATGCTTTTTCAAGAGGAGGGGGAGTCCAATGAAGCCATCAGCTTGACCCTATATGCTCAGAAGGTTGTCGCTAGCTCTTTGTATATCCGGTAAGCCTCCCATACGTAGGAGAGGGACCGCAGAAAATTGGGTAACTCTAGACAACAAGAAGGGAACAACACAGTTTATGGGATCATAGCAGATTTTCCCTCACCCTCGGTTCTGCATGAAATAAGGTAATTGATCCCCTCTGTCTTATCCCTATATTGCCGCTTGGGAAAGAAGGTTCAAACCAAGATTTAGCTTCCTAGTCACATTCCTGACTCCACCCAAGCGCCGACCAGGTTTGGCCAGTCCTAGTGAAAGTCGCAACTCTGTTGTATAGTGTCTCCATGGCCAAAAGGATAAAGTCAAACACGTTGTTGACTCAACAAGGGTTGGCCTCTATAGTGTCATGAAATAGAAGAAGGTCGTCGGTCAGATGACCAAATTACCCCCCCCCCCCAATTCACGTGATCAGATGAGATCATTAAACATGGGTACTTTAGTCTTTTTGGTCTTTTTAGCAAGAGATGCCCACCTGGAGAGCTTAACTGTGATGGTGGTAGGCCATTGGTTGTGCCAATTCCATGTGGCCCAAAGGATAATGTCTTCTTTTAATGATGTGTCTCCACACGACTGGCCAGATAAATGTTTACCTTGCAAAAATTGTAATTAATTATTGGTAGCTCTGATGAAAATAAGTTATATATGGAAATTTATCAAGAGAATGAGACGAGTAGAAATAAAATACTTGTAGATCCAAGTTATGCTTCCTTGTATAAAGTTACATAAAGATGCAATATTTAATGTAATATATGGATACAAAACCCTATTTTTTATGAATAAATTGATCATGATTCTGTAAGATGCAAACAGATAATATGGAATATAATGGTAAGTTAACACGATTATGGTCATGATGATGATATCTAAGGTTTCTAAATTGTATAGACATACATATGAAGAACTAGGGTTTTGAAGTTAAAGGTGATAATTTTAATGAACTCAAACTAACCCAAGTAATCATAATGGAAGGATATGATGGATGTAGTAGTTAGGGTTTCCCTTAATAGTTAACACACATTGGAAATAGGGTTAATACCCATAATCCTTGTCTAGACCCTAAACTTTAGAATAGGATCGAGTAGGGTATAATCTAATTAAAGTAATGGTGACATTTTATGATTTATATACATGCAAATGAAAGTTGATTGCTTGGTTTTATCACTTTATTGGATAATATGCTTGAAATATAATTTGCATGATAATCTGCATGGCTCACCATCAAGGTACATGGTTATGCCTAGGAATAACCACATTAGTTTTTTGACACTTTTTGAGGTTTTTCTCGAGGATTGAACAACTAAAATGTCACTCTTTTGTTTAGTTTTTCTTAATTATAATGCCACTATGAATATCACATAAATGAAAGATTATGTGAAGAAAATGCATGATTATATTTGCAAGTATTTTTGGGGATATATGTTGTTATTTACTTGCACATTTTAAATGCACCCCACCTACCAGTATGGCAACATAGTGATCACATATTTGTATCATGCCATTTAGGTATAAGTTGATATACATGATAAAGAACACAAAGCTAAAGATGGAAATGTAACGAAAGCATTAAAGATTTAAAAGGAGGATTAGCTAGTAATCTCTTCTCTAATGTACAGTCCTAATTATAGAAAGTTCATGTAAGCATCTAGTATATAGTTTTTAAAATGAATGAAATTATCAACTATTTTATATTGTTTGATTAAAATCTGGACCCTTGGGTAATTTTTGTAGGTAATGGCTCTCATCTTTTTGTCCTTCCTTAATTGGGGGATGTTGAAAAGTGAGGTCATTACAATACTTATTATCTTAAATAATTATGACATACTCTCTTCCTTATATGTAACTAGAAGAGAGATTAGATTTTTTTCTATATAATATATAATATCAACCTTTTATAAAAAAATCTAGTGAACGTCCAATCGAGCGCATGCATTATGCTTTAATATGAGTTGGGAGGTTGCCTTGTTTTTCTCATCTTCCTAGAAGGCTAAAACTTAACCTAAACATTTTTTGCAATTACATTCCATCATTAGAAACAAATAGCTTCTCTTGACTGATGTGGTCCTATTTTAGGGCTTCATCTTGTGTCTTATTGCATTTTAATCACATCTACACCTATTAGATTACATGTTATTTTCCTCAATATGTGATTTATCACCAAATACACCTATGGATATTCTTTGTGAGTTTTTAGGTACTTGGACTATGTTTGGATGGATGGGAGAGGAGGGGTGATCCTAGGGTTCCTCCACCATTGAAGGGGTCCAGGGAAGGTCCAAGAGATTCCCCAACCTACCCTAGTGGCTAAGAGTCAAGCTAAAATAAAGGTGTCCATGAAGATCAAAATGTGAAGCTCAAAGTGCAAGTAAAGCCCCCACATGGCCATGCAAAAAATGAAGCATTCATAGTAGAAATCCCAGTTTTTAAGCAGCTATAGCCAACTCTCCAACACATCCATGCTACACAGCATAGATGTCTTGCCATCCCTCCAACACAGTCGTGCTACCACTAACCCAACACAGTCGTGCCACATATCACCCAACATGGTTGTGCTACCCAACATGGTCGTTCTACTTAGTCCCCAATACGGTCGTGCTATCCCGAATGGTTGTGCTACCAACCTTCCAAGAACCCATAATTTTACTGTAATTTTCTCCAATTTACACCTCACCCCTTCCATCCCACCATAGGCATGCTGACCCCTTCCCACCACAGTCGTGTTTTCGAACATAGTCATGCTACATACAACCCTAGCACAACTTTTGCACTACATTATGTAGTCTACCCCCACTTAACATGATGCTTCCCCACCACCTATATATACAAGATGGTGGCTAGATCATGAGGTTAGACACTCTATAGCCACTCTAGCCTACCCTATCACCTTCCACTCCATTCCCACTACATTCCACCTCTGTTCCATCATCTTCCACTCCAATAACACTTATTTTAGGGTTTTTGACCACTTTCCACCCCACATCCATGCCAAACTTTTTTGGGAGAAGGAGAAGATCGAGCTTCTTCTTCTAGGAGGTGGAGAAGGAGGAGTCTCCACTAAGATACCATGGCTTTCCACTCCTCTACTCCTCCTTCTTCCTCTCGTTTTGTATTTTCTTGTTCTATGAGTAGTTAGGCCTCTTAGGTGGGCTATTTGGGGCTAAAATGTTACTTTGATACCATGTTGGGGGAAGATGATATGCAAACATTATAATTTCATTTGATAATGATTATGTTCTATTTCTATATTATTTCTCATGAATTGATTTGTGGTTTGCGCTTGAAATCACCTAGGATTCTAGGAAAATTGCTTATGTGTAGCTAATTTGTGAATTGGTCCTAAGTCCAATTAATGGGTTCTTAGTTAGCTGTTCACCTTCCTACATGCAAATCAATTATCCTTAACCTAAGTGAGATATCTAAGTAGCTAGTATAGAAGCATTTAGTGTAATTAGCTTGGAGCCTTCTCAAGGCTAGAATGTAGGTGATGTGAGTCTAAAACCTCACTACCACCATATATTACTACCCTCGGGCCCTAATTACCCTAAGAGTTTCTATCCTAAAAACCTAGGCTTCACCAAACCCTAATTGAATTCCACCTAAACCCAAACCCAATTGAGCCTCGTAAGGTTGAGTGGAGGTGATAGGGACTAGCTCCCCCATACACAACCTATCCTATCCATGGACAGGTAGTGGTTTAGGGAAATTCATTAGCCTCTAGCTTGTTGTTTGATTTGGTAGTCTAAATGGAAGAGTAATGTTAACATGTTATCACCTGCAACACGATTGACAAGTGCATTTGCCTAAGCAATACATGTTTCCCTTTATTGCATTAAACCCTAATTGTCTTCTTGCTTAGCAAGTGTTAGCCTAATTAGCTCTTA
Organism: Alisma plantago-aquatica; assembly: GCA_963693085.1. Lineage (NCBI taxonomy): Eukaryota > Viridiplantae > Streptophyta > Magnoliopsida > Alismatales > Alismataceae > Alisma > Alisma plantago-aquatica. The sequence continues at coordinate 25,520,471 of OY856415.1, forward strand.
CTTGTTTAGTTAGTTTCTTACCTTTATCTTTCCTTGTTCTTTCTAGTTTAGGTTTTTAATTACTCTTTTTCCTAGTTTGGTAGATTAGTATAGTGTAGATCTTCTCTTGCTCGACTTAGTATAACTTGTTCCTTTCTTTCTTCTCTTGTCATTTCTTGCTCAATAGAATTAATTGTCTAGGGTAATTTATGTTTTGATTCTTGTTTGTTCTCCTTTTCTTACTTTTTCACCATTAGTGTAATCAACAAATCAACCTTCAAACCCTTCAACCCTAGACTCTGTAGTGGGAACCTAGCCAAAAATAACCTATCTCTACTACCCCCTTTCTCTCTTGGGTTCGACCCCTAACTTGCCGCCCTCCTATACTATAACATGACCCCATGCACTTGTGGGTATAGTGTGTTAGAGTATGTGAGCAAGCCTAGTAGGGATTTATAAATACAAAAGATCACAAATGTGTTCAAAACCTTTTAGGGTTGCATCTAGTCACCATTTGGTTGATCAGTATGTGACACTAGGAAATACGCACCAAGCTTTCTGGTGTCATTGCCAGGGAGAAAGGCGCTCAGCCTAGCTAGTTAGTTTTTCTTTGATCTTTTCCGACCGCCCTCATCATTTCTATTCTTTATTCTTTATTCTTTATTTTTTATTCTTTATTTTTATTCTTTATTCCTTGCATTCTTTGTACATATTGGTTTGCTAAATTGTCCTATTTTTTTTGGTTGCGCCTTCTTCATGTGACAACAACCCGGGGGAAGGCAAGATGCAAGGTCAAAATGCACCTCAAAAGCTACTCTAAGAGTATTTCAAGCCTAGCAGCTACAAATTACCAATTGCTTATAGAGTTCATAAAATACCAGGGGAGCAATTCTCCATCCCTCTAGGTCTTCTTGGGCTCCTACCAACCTTCTACGGCTTGGAGAGTGAGATTACTAAAAGCACTTGGACTCCTTTCTTGAAGTATGCTCCACCTTTAGGACACTGACAATCAGTGATGACACAATCAAGTTGACCTTGTTCTCATTCTCCCTCAAATAAAAGCCAAAGATTTGTATGATTTGATAAGGGACATCACGAGTTGAGGAGACATGAAGAATTCCTTCTTAAGGAAATTTTAATCCATTGCAAGGTTGACACAAATTCCACATGCCATCGTGAGTTTCAATCGAGTGGGTAATGAGAGGTTCCATGATACTTGGGAAAGATTTCAAAAGAAGTTGAGAAAGTGCTCACACCATGAGATCCCTTTGTGGCAGCTAGTTCAATCTTTTTCCTCTGGTATCTCTTGAATGAGTCAGGATATATTATATTCTTCTTATCAAGGAGCTTTTATTGCTAAGCCACCTGAGGAGACAAGACCCTTGTTTAAAAAGTTAGCGGAAAGTTCAAGGATCCCAGATTCTAGCATGATGAATGATAGTGACCCAACCTTACATCTCCATCTCACTATGATTTAAACCCACAAATGGTGAAGATTCTTGGATACATGGCGAGCTTTATGAAGAACCAAGTGAGAAGTGTTCCTCGTCACTTGGTCAATCTTGTTGAGTCCTTCGGTGAAGAAAAAAAGACACCTCATCCTTATATCTACCTGGAACAACAAAGTCTAAGATATAGCTCAAGGTTTGAGGAGGAAGTTCTCTCTATGTTGAAAGGCTTTGATGTCATACAAAAGAATGTGATAAAGCTTGAGCAAAAAGTGAAGCAGCTCTCTTCAATATGTGCTCTTCAAGCGAAAGCAAAGTTGTCCTCCCAAACCATAATGAATTTCAATGTATTTAGTGGACAAATGCATTGTCTCAAGTTTTCCATTGCCCACCTACAAAGAAACTGCAGCCCATTTATAATTTCTAAGGCCATCCCAAGCCTTATACACCTCCTCTCCCTCCATCACCACAACCTTATCACCAATTTACCTACCAACCTTAATTCTTCCCTCCACCTCAATTTTAATACCAAGTATCACCTCCACTTTCTCTACAGCCACAACAAGCTCCCCCTCTCCACCACTAGCAAGGAAGTGTTGTGACAGTTCTAAGGAGTGGAAAATCTCTTGAGCAGCCCACAAGTCAAGGAAATGTTGATAAACAAGGCAAACATAGCACAAGGGTGATACTGTGACACCTCATGTTGAGCATGTGATACCATGTGTTCCACCTTCTACTCCATTTGCTGGTTCTATAGTTCCACTTGTGATTCTTAGAGTCCCTCATGTCATGCCACAAGAAGGACATTTTGCAAAATCAAGTGAGCCACCATTACACAAAGTTTTGCATGAAACCCTAGAAGTAAAAAGGAGGCAGAAGCACAACTTTGACTTTCTAGATGTGTTTTTCCAAGTGAAGGGAAAATTCCATTGCTCGATGCTATCAAGCAGATTCCATCTTATGCCAAATTTCTCAAGAACATGTGTACTATGAAGAGGATGTCAATAGGGAGAATGTCTGAGAAAATCAAGTTGATTGAACAAGGGAACTCTATTATCCAACATTCACTTCATGTAAAGAGGAAAGACCCAGAAGCCGCACTCATACCTAGCTACATAGGGGGCATTGCATAGACCAATCTCTACTTGATTTGGGATCTAGTGTGAATCTCACGCCATATAGTGTCTATGTGAAGTTGGGGTTAGGCAAGTTGAAACTGGCTCATTACACTCTCCAATTGGCGGTTCATTCCATCAAAGTGCCTAGAGGAAGAGTGGATGACGTTTTGGTGATGATAGATAAAGAAAGGGCAACAATGTTCCTAGAAGATTTCATTGTCCTTGACATGGACTCGGAGGATAGGAAGATTCCCATCATCATGGGAAGGCCACACTTATCTACAACTGATGTTGAGTTACATGTGCATAGTGGCACAATGACAATCTCTTTCATAGAAATGAAGATAAAGATAAACATGTACAAGACTCCAACTAACAAGATTGAGATGAGGATATAGAACATGGTCACTTGATTAGTCCAATTGATCATTTGAAAGAAGGAGATCTCGATGGAATACTTGATGATAGATTGTGTGGTCAACGGGAAAAGGAACATATGTTGAATGCAAATGAGAGTTGTAGCTATTACAAAAGTGGACAGATGATGATGCCAAATGGTTGAGTGATTGAAGAATTACAAGAAGCCCAACAAAGGCATGAAACTTAGCACTAGTGGGAGGTAACCCACCTAGGTTTGGGGAATTTTTCACCCAACCTTCCATTTTTTATACTTTTGGTTATTTTTATACTTTTCAAAACACACACACACTTGTTTTAATATTTTTTGTTTAGTTTTAAGATGTGAAGGTGAAACAATGGTGAAATGAGGAAAATTAGATGAAATTTAGACAAAGGTTCATGAGAAATCACATTCGATCAAAGATTTAGTGGTTTGATGAAGTTTAGTGGGAAATGACCTACTACAATACTCACCATGACTATGGTACCATGGCATGGCCATGGTGATATACTCAGATCAATAGGATAATCTCAAGAAATCAAAGAAATTCGAATAGACTCAGAATGGCCATGCTATGCAACATGACCATGTGTTAGACACCATGATAGTTTGGCACTGCATGACTGTGGCACCAACAACCCAACACGGTCATGCCACACAACACATCTGTGCTAAATCACGACCCAACCACTTAAACCCCTAATCCAACAACTTTCAAGTCACTCATTTTTTCATTCTCATGAGATAGAACGCCCATGAAGTGGCTCCAGCCAATGTGCAACATCGTACAAGCATTTTGCAAGCTTGATTTCTCTACCATTTCACCTATAGTCTGCCCCAAATAACTCCCACATCGTTCTACCTACCTCAATCTATCATTCCCACCCCTTTTCCCCACCAAGTCATCCATTCCACCCAATAGTCCAAAAATTTAAAAAACTTAAATTTCTTCATTTCCTCCACCAAAATCCATTCACAATGAAGAAACTTTCTAAGAAGGCTATGGAGAGATTCTCTCCTACCAACATCAACGCAAGGATGGCTTTTCTTCAGCCCCGACAATGTCTCTAGATCCATCATCCACCCCTGCCTCTCACAGAAGAATCATCTACTTATCAGAAGTTGATCTAGATGTAGTGATAGATCCTATAGTGGAGGAGGCTTCCACTCAACCATTGAGTGAAACATTGTCTTCATCGAGGGCACCACCACAACCACCTTGAACAACCTAACAGTCAGTTTCTTCTAGGGAAGTGCCACGACCTTCATCGACCCGACCATCGAACTCTACCCGACCTTCGACCTCCTCCGCACCTCGGCCACAACCACAACCGCAAGCACAAAGGTAGTTACTGTTAGATGAGGAGGAGGAAGTGATGTAAGATGCAACACATGAGGAAGTGCTTGATAAGAATCCTGAGAAAACACCCAAAGTGAGGAGAAATTAGGTGAAGAAACCAAAGCAACTAGAGTGCTTGACACGTAGGGTGATACCTACCCATTACGTGTTCCAGGAGGCAATGGAGTCTCTAGGTTTCTTTAATTATTAATAGGGTTTTATGGAAGCCATCACCTTATTTGAGGTTTTGATGATATCACATGAGACATATGTAGAGTTGAAATTCCAGTTCTTTGCCACACTAGAGAAGGTCTCTGATGATGGACAAGGTGTCATTCGAGTTAGAATTGGAGATAGAAGTTGTGTCCTCACCTCATCCATGCTAAAATATTTTTTTACTCCAAGTGATGAGATGACAGCCTTCCTGAGCGCTATCACACATTAGAGAAGATAAGGACCAATGCCTCCTATACAACATATGCTTGAGTGAGAAGTAATATTACATCTAAAATCATGGGCTTAAAGTGGGGATTTATCTTCTACATATGCATCTTGTGGTTTGTTGTTTTATAATATTCAAGATTGTTGCATGATTTCCTAATTCTAACATTGTTGAAAGGTTTATGCTTTAAGACTGTAATCATCACACAATAATAGTTCGCCATTGTTTAGATTCTCATGCTTAAAGAATCTTATCAAAACAATGAATCTAAAATAAATAATCTCATCAAAACTACAAATCCAATTGACAATCTTATGATCTCACATGATCTCAAAGAAATCTCAAGATAGCAATCCCCCATAATTTGAAAGGATCTTAATAAAATCCAATGATCTCAATCATCAATAATCTTAGGTCTATGATCTTTTCAAACTCGAAAATCATACAATGATCTCTGGAAAACCTCAAATGATCTCTCTCATTCAATAATATTCATGGAACATTCTTTCCAAAGCAAATATTTTTTTCCTTTCAATGAAAATAATAGCTTTCTTTAAATTAGAAAATCTTTCAAAAATAGAAAATAACATTGCTTTTAAAACCAAAGACAAAAGAAAGAAAATATTTTCAAAAAACAAAAAAAAATCTCAAAAGAAATGTCTTCTAAAAAACTATTTTATAAGATAGAAAAATCTTACCAAAATATAAGAAAAACTCTTTCAGAAAACAAAAGTTTCTTTCAAAATAGAAATCTTTTCAAAATAAAAAAAAAGAAAAAAATTTGAACAGAAAATTTTCGTTCAAAAAAAAGTCTTTCCAAAAGAAAAATCTTTTCAAAATAGAAAAAAAAATCAAAACAAAATAAAAAGAAAGATCTTTCAAAAAAAGAGAAAATTTTTCTTCCAAAAGAACAATCTTTGAAAAAAAAAGAACACATATTCTGCAAAAAGAACAATATTTTGAAAAGAAAAATCTTATCATAAAAAATCTCTTCCAAACATTAAAAATTTTTGAGAAAGAAAAACTTTTCAAAAAATCAACAAAAGTTGAAGCATCTTTCAAAACCTCAACAAGTCAAAAAATAAAGAATTCTTAAAACACAAAAAAGTTGAACCTCTTTCAAAAAGGTGGAAAATGTTCTTTAACTCACTCAAACAAAAGAAAGAAAAACATTTTTACCATGGACAACCTCTTCAAAAATCTTACTACTGGATCCATGCTGAAAGGCTTCCTAATTGTGTTCTCTTCTCGTGAGACGCCACTCATGTCTGGAACCTTTTATATCTGTCAAAATGCTTCTCAATCCTCAAATCCTAGATATAGTTTCCAAATCTTGACTAAAATATTTACCCATGCCCTGAGCATACCAGCTCCATTTGATCCAAATGATTTTCCAACTTGACATGAGATGTCACCAATAGTGCATTGTCCACCCATCTTTGCCTATCCAAACCACAGTCCCAGACCATGACCTTAAACTGGGCCATCATCTTACTTCCACACTCACATCTACATAGTCCCAAAACGCGACCTTAAACTGGGCCACCAGCCCCATGTTAACCCTACATGTATACAGTCATGGACCACAACCTAAAACTAGGTCATCACCTTGCTTTCACACTCACATCTTTTGATGGTACCAGACTACAACATAAAACTGGCCCAACATCATTCTTTCACAATCAGATCCATATGTTCCTGGACAATGACTTAAAACTAGACCAACACACTACTTGTTTCATTGTTAGTATTTCTCTCATATGATCTTCCCTAATGAGAGAGGAATCTGACACACCTGCATCCTGGCACAGTCTATCACCTCAAGTAGGTCACCTTATCCCTAGATATCCCGTTTTTTCCTTGTGAGCATTTATATCATAAGATTTCCCTTATAGAGAGAGGAGTCTCGCACAGCCATATCCAGCCACAGTCTTTGGTCCCGAGTGGATCATCTTGTCCCTAGAATTCACTTTTTTCCTTGTGATCATTTCTCTCATAAGATCTCCCCCTCGCGGAGAGGAATCTCACACATCCATACCAGACACAGTCTCTAGCCTTAAATGGGTCAACTTGTCCCTGGATATCCTTTTAACTTGTGAGTATTTCTCTCATAAGATCTCCCCAAAGAGAGATAAATCTCATACCACCATATCCACCCATAGTCTATAGCCCTGAACGGGTCACCTTATCCATGGATACCCCTTCACCTTGTGAACATTTATCTCATAACATCTCCCTTAAGGAGAGAGGAATCTCACACACCTATATCCACCATGGTCTCTAGCCTAGAGTGCATCACCTTATCCCTATATACCCCTTTTCCCTTCTCCTTGTGAATAATTCTCTCATAAATATCCCCTAAGGAGAGAGGAAGCTCTCACACATGTATCCAACAACAATCTTTGTCTAGGAGTGGGTCACCTTGTCCTGGATATTCTATATCATGTGACCATTTTTCTCATAAATCCTCTCCTGATGAGAGAAAAACCTCACACATCGATCTCCATCCATAGTATATGGCCCCAAGTGGGTCACCTTGTCCCTAGGTACCATCCTAATTTCACCCCTCTACAACCAACAACCATAATATGCATTCTTTTTTGTGATGCTACTATACATACCTCATGACAAGACTGGAAAAATCCTTCCATATCACTCAATCTAGGGGCATAATCCTCTCTTCATACCATTGGATCTGAAAAATTGCATTGATACATGTAAAATCACATTCCATGTAAAGAACATCCATATTTTCACATGATGTTTTTTCCCTTCTCCATGAAAGGGACAAGTTACCTTTGTCTATTGTGTTTTTGAAACCCTCTTCCTTACAAGGGGAAATTTCTATTTAGTCCTACCGAGAATATCGGGGATACACAATACATGAATGCCACATGTTGAAATTCTTGCCTAACGTAAGGGGAAGTTTCTTTATGACCATGTTTCTTCCCTTTTCAACTCCTTATTGTACAAGGAGTAGATTCCCTGTTGGTCTCCCGATCCTAACAACCAACTATTCCACCTTTAGTGCAAGGGAGGATATGACAAAAGTCTCAGGAAGCAAATGCATACTGACAATATCGAAAAGAGCTTCTTGTGATGACAAACACCAACGAACGGTCCAATAATGGTGAGATAGTGAAGACATTGGTTGAAGACTCTCATATTAAACTGAAGACTCAAGTTGATACATGATTTATATAGCATTCACAATGGGGTGATGAACTACAAGTCATAGAGGCACTTCAGTTTGGAAGAAAGTAGGCAATCAAAACTAGTATGGGTCATCCAAATCCAGAGATATTGGTGTTCCCCTTTGAAGCGATGCACAACTATCATCACCAAATAACCTACAAGATGAACAACTAGATCATCCCATATGACGTCCACCTAGGGTATCCCATGCAATATTCTTACATCTAAGAATCTGGAATAGGAGACATATATGACACACACAATCGCTCCATAGAACAACCAAGTAGAAGACCAAAAGATGTAAAAGGTCAGAAGACTAGAACTCCTTTGTGGAAGAAGAGGCCTTGTGAAGTCAATCACATAAGGTACCCTCCACCACCATCTTGGAACTATCTCTAGTTCCATGAGCAAATGGGAACCTGTCTCATCCAAGTTTGGTCATAGCATTGACAGTTGTAGTCTGCTAAGAGATCCAACACAATGTTGCTCATAGTATGACAGAACTTATGTAGAAATTGGGATATCTAGAGGTCAAGATAGTACAAATTGAAACCATTAGAGGTCACCTCAACAAGATCATAAAGATTGATAGCAAAATCATGAAAAAGGGAGATACACTTCTAGAAGAGACTACTGCTCCCATCATTGTCAAAGTGAATACACAATGTAGAAACAAAAGAGAAGGCTCACGTGATTAGGGGGCTCTCTCAATAGCATTCTCCCATTGGTCAAGAACCTTGATAAACTTTTGACCATAAAGGATCCCCATGATTGTGACAACCCAATGCCTCATGAGAGAAATAACTCAAAACAAAGTGTGGAACTAAAACTAAACATCCAGACTATCATAAAATAGGGTAAATTAAAACCAATCTTATATAACAACAAATGCTTAAACATATTACATCTGAGTCCACATGCAACTTGCATCATATATCATGACAAACGAGTATTACACATCATTGTTCAGTGGCCATCCAGCGACAACATGTTACATATGATAACCTATCCACATATACAAGTCATATCTATACAACCATGGCATACTACCAAAAACCACGTATCGATAAAAAACATCTACAAAACACCCCCAAGGACATGAGAGTATAGGAACAACACATAGGATTCTACTACAAAACACTAGCAGCATATCCAACCTTCAAATAACTACTACTCATCTTGTTGCTCAGCCTCAACCGCAAGATCTCTACCTTGTCGTACACGACCACCTAAAAGATGTGGAAACCTATTGGGTGAGACCAACAACCCAACAAGAGAAATAAGTGTCCGTCAAAAATTATTATTATCACAAATATGCTAAAGAAGGAAGATAGCATTATTACCAAGATGAGCAGATTCAATTAAATCATATGAGTAAAGATAATAACACAGATTAGGCAGTTTAAGCTATATAACTGAGTAGTAGCATATCTTATACTTTTAGAAGGAATATGAAGAACATGTATAGCTGTTATCAACTATCAACACAAGAAACAAGGGAAAGGGGTCATCCAATGTGAATCGTATTTGACCCTAAGCAAATATACTACATGACTATATTACATCTTTTATTTGCCCTGAGGATTCAAGTCATACCACCCAAATCCAACTTACCACTATAAGTTGAAATAAGTTTCATAGAAGATCTATGGAAAATCCAAACTCCATGATGCCACACTAATCGATCAGTATGAGTCTGCACTGTAGTGAGATATCAGTCAAACTACAAAACAACAACTTATAGTCAAAGTTACAGTCCTATAAACACCTATCCCACTTGGTACATGTCACAACGCTAGAAACCAGGGCATATAACCCAATCACCGACGTACAACTGTAGTTGTCCTCTATCACATCATATCACATTTTCACCATCACCAAGACCCGACCACAATCATTTTTCAAAACAGTTGGGATAAAGATGTCAAGGACACAGAGTCACTTGCACCTCACATACTCAATAGTATGCACTATGGGTTTTCCTTGAGAGTACCCATTTTACCATCCAGTAAAGTTCTGACTCTAGAATGGATCTATGGCACAAGGCACTACATGATTAGGGTTTCACTTGATTAGTTATGCCAATTGGGTATCTTTTAATGCATCAATCAAGTTACAACATACAAACCCTAAACAAATTCTACAAAAACAAAGTTAAAGGTACAACTCTAGAAGATATAAAATGTATGAGGTGAAAACTTGTCACATCATCACTTGATATCACTTCCATACAAGGCCATCAACATTATCACATCACTAGGGGATAACAATCCCTCGTCTTATCACTGGAGAATACCACCTCACACTAGGCGTTGAGCCTCTCCCACATCATAAGACCCAATCACATAGTTCTTGCATCACACTCGTATCCCATCATGCCTTACAAGATTCATAATAATCACCTTGTGTCATATCATAGACACCATATGAATCACTAGCTATTTTATTTGTTCCACCTACAAGATTAGGGTTACACAAGTTGGAGAGAGAAACATCATTACAAACTAATCACTTCAAGAAAGATAAGAAAATTCATCACACAACAAAACTAGGGCTAGGGTTTTACAAGATTAAATCAATTAGGGTTTCCATAACCACATTCTACACTAGACCTTAGGTGCATCACCTCCCATATTCTTGGAACACATTAGGGTTCGGAATTATTATTATGATCAACCAAACCTTCCAAACACCACTATGTATCTACCAAACCACATAGAAACCACATGACTCACAAGTGCAATGACCACATGGCTCACTTGTGTAGAGAACAAACATGGTTCAAATTTGTACCGACCAACATGTTGTGACCATCCAAAAACCAAGCAATGTACCGACCAACCAATTAAATCAGGGTGTTGCGACCGCAAGAAGACTAGATGTAGCGACAACACTCAAGGTCCAAAGGTAGTTAACACTTGTTGTGACCCCAACACCACCACTAAGTATAGTGACCACCTTGATTAGGGTTAGGGTTTACCTTGTGACCGCAACAACCTTACACATATAGCGACCACAAGGAGAACCATCATATAGGCAGCGGCCAAAGAGTGGTGAGCATACTCAATGTAGCGACCATGAAATACTCAAATCATCGTGATTTGTCCAACCTAAACCACCATGCCCACAAGAGATAGTTACAACATGAAACATGAGTATCATGATGATCAAAATAGGAGTATAACATCAGAGAAACCAAGGCGTCATCAGGATGAAACTATATGCAAAGGTGAACATCAAAACCCTAAATCAAGCACCACAAGAATCAATCATGAAAACCCATGATATGAACAATGAAACCAAGCTTCAAACGCATGCAACTAGGAACTTAAAAGCCTCCATACAACATTGGATAACCAAAACATAATCATGGTGATAAAACCAACATTCATGATACATAAAAGAACCATCATCACTATATCTTCGGGTACAAGAAATTAGGGTTTAGGAAAAAGAGTGATCCTATGCAAGAATACTTCAAAATCATAAACCCTAGATCAATACAGCACTATCCATAAACTATTGATCATATTTTAGATATAGAACATTAGCATGAAAGCAAGAATATGGTGCAATAGAGGAAAGTTATATAACACGCCTTAAGATGAAGATCAATCTCCAATGCCATGAGCTCTAAGTGAGAGAGGGGAATCCAAACATGGACCAACTCCACAACCAACAAGGTCACCTCAAGAAGACAAGAACACACCAATTTCAAAGGATCTCAAGAAGAAGAAAGCACAAATCCTAGGCCAAACAAGAAATAAGAAACAAATAAAAAGAGAACTTCATATCAATTAGGTACTCCCACGGAAAACCATGGATCCTAACTTCTATGGAGAGAAGTTCCTCAAGATAGCCACCATGGTGATCCATAGTCTATGGCCAAGGAGAAGAAAAGGAAGAGGTAGGGTTCAAAGGAGATGAGGAAAAGGAAGAAAACAACTTACCAAGAAGGAAGATCACCAAGAACCACCACAAAGAAGATGATCAAGCCCTAGATCACCACATAAAGAGGTAATCAGCCAGCAAGCTCCAAGATCAACACCTTCTCTTGTTCTGCCAAGCTTAAGGCCGAACACAAGGGAGAAGAGAGTAAGGAGAGATACAAAGGGAATACTTGCATGTGAAAGAGTGGGCTTATATACTCAAGGGTAGGAGGGAGGTGAAAGATATGAGGTGTTAAGATATGAGAGCAACAAAAGGGCACATGTCCCACAAGGACATGGCCATGAAAACACACACGCAAGAGGATCCTTAAAATCTATGTGGTGTAGCAACCACTTATGTCCTCACCTCACTTAGTTCAAAGCAAATCACATAGTATCAGCCGCAACACAAACCACCCTAGGTATAGGTCACAACACATCTCCACATGAGCAAACCCTAGCAATCAAAACCAAGGACAAGATACCAAGGTCGCTACAAACACCACCAAATCAAGGTGTATATGTTGAAGCACTCTCAAGGAACCAAATCACATGGTCGCTACACTCAAGGAACACAACAGGTTTAGACCACCATCCATGCAACCCATGCAAAGCATGCAAACCCTAGAACCACACATGATGTCACATCACCAATCAAGGCTCAAATAAAGACACCCTAAAGCATTATTCTCTCTCTCATGATACTAAGGCACAACCTACATGTGACAAATTGTAAGATTAGCCCTTAACATGGGTAAAACAAGCAAAACTAGCTCAAACATCATCCAAACTGGACCAAACTTAAAACATAAGCATGTCACATGTTATTAACGTGCATCACAAGATTAGAAAAAGGTTTAATCTTATTATTAAGCAAAGAAAGCACAATAAAGCACTAAGTTATGTCACGGGTCTTACAACCATAAACCCCTAACAAGGATTTCACCCCTAAAATACTACATGAATAGAGATGGGTACTTCCTACTCATCTCATCGTCAAGATCCCATGTGGCTTCCTCTACACCATGACAATGCCATAAAACCTTAACCAACATGATAACCATCTTCTTAAACTTATTCACCCTTTTATTAAGGATCAACATAGGGTCCTCCACATACGACACGTCCTCATCCAGCTCAACCTCCACTGGCTATAGGACCAACTATGTATTAGGGTGACACTTCCTCAACATTGAAACATGGAACACTGGATGCAATCTGTGCAACTCAAGTGAAACTTTAACATATAAGCCACTTTCCCAAAAAAGTTGAAACATATTACATTTGTGTCCATAGAGTGTGCCACCTATATCATATATCATGCCAAAAGAGTATTACTCATCACTATTTTAGTGTCCATTCTGTTACAACATGTTACATATGATAACCTGTCCACATATACAAGCCATATCTATAAAACCATGGCATATTGCCAAAAACCTTGTATCGATAAACAACATCTAAAAAACACCCCCAAGGACCTGAGAGTATAGTGACAACACATAGGACTCTACTACAAAATACTAGTAGCATATCCAACCTTCAAACAACTACTGCTCCTCTTGCTGCTCAGCCTCAACTACACGATCTCTACCTTGTTATCCATGACCACCTAAAAGATGTGGAAACCCATAGGGTGAGACCAACATCCCAACAAGAGATATAACTCTTAGTCAATAATTATTATTAACATAGATATAGTAAAGTAGGTAGATAGCATTATTACCAAGATGCAGATTCAGTTAAATGATATGAGTAAAGCTAATAATTTAGATTAGGCAATTTGAGCATCTACAACTGAGAAACAACACATCTTATACTTTTAGAAGGAATATGAAGAACATGTATAATGGTTACCAACTAACATCACAAGAAACAAGGGAAAGGGGTCATCCAATGTGAATCGTGTTTAACCCTAAACAAATATACTACATGAATGTATTATGTCTTTTATTTGCCTTGGGATTTGAGACGTACCACCCAAATCCAAGTGACCACTACTAAGTCAAAATCAATGACATACAAGATCTATGGAAGAGTCAGACTCCATGATCTACCCACACTACAATGTTAGTTCGAGTCTACATCGCAATGACATATCATTCAAACTAAAAAACAACATCTTATAGTCAAAGATATAGTCCTGTAAACACCTATCCCACCTTGGTACAGGTCACAACTCTAGAAACCATGGCATATAACCCAATCACTGAGGTACAACTACAACTCTCCTCTATCACATCATATCACATCTTCACCATCACTAAGACCCAACCGCAGTCATTCTTCAAAACACTTGGGATCAAGATGTCAAGGACACACAGTCACTTGTACCTCGTATACTCAATAGTATGTGCTCTAGGTTTTCCTTGGGAGTACATGTTTCACCATCCAGCAAAGTTCTGACACTAGAATGGATCTATGGCACTACGTGATTAGGGTTTCACTTGATTAGTTATGCCAAATGGGTATCTCTTAATGCATCAATCAAGTTACAACGTACAAACCCCAAACAAATTCTAAAAAATAGGGGTAAAGGTACAACTCTAGAAGATATAAAATGTATGAGGTAAAAACTTGTCACGTCATTACTTGATATCATTGTGATACAAGGCCATCAACATTATCACATCACTAGGGGATAACAATCCCTCTTCTCATCACTGGAGGATACCACCTCACTCTAGGCGTTGAGCCTCTACCAGGTCATAAGACCCAATCACATATTTCTTGCATCACATTATTATCCCATCATGCCTTAAAGGATCATAATCATCACCTTATACGGCTCAAATAAAAGGATCATGGGAGTACATGACATACCTTGGACATGATGGATTCATGGTTAAGAGATTGAGCATGCAGTTGGATACCCAAAGGTGAACCTAGGGTTCCTAGGCCTAAGAGGGGAAGTGGTGTATGATGCGATGATTTTGAGTCACATTTATAGACTGATTTCATATGTGTTTTGTGCCTTAATTACTCATTTTCATGGATATTATTGCATAATTCACTTTATTTGGTCTCTGCCATCATTTTATATCAAATCCCCTTTATTTCATTATTTTAAGCATTATTGATCATCTTATCATAAATCGTGTGGATTTATTTGGTCTTGTTGTGCAATTTCAGGAAAAACAAGTATCTACATCTGTCGATACCATCGACGGATGTCGATACCATCGACCAAGCCACAGGTTGTCAGCCGAGAAGAGCAATACAGAGTCGATACCATCGACACCCAAGTCGATGGCATCGAGATGTTTCCAGGCTGCTGGCGAGGATAAAGTCGATACCATCGACGCAAGTCGATGCCATCGACACAAGGAGAGCTACAGCATCGCTAAACGACAACAACCGATGCTAAAGGAGTCGATACCATCGACACCCAAGTCGATGGTATCGAGATCACCACATGCGCCCAGAATAAAAGAAAGGAAAGCTGCCGCTTATCCGCTGCGTCGATACCATCGACGCCGGCAGATATGCGTTGGATTTGTTTTGATTTCGATCGGACGGCTGTTGTTATTGGACGACCTAATTAGGGACTTATACCTAATGACGGCCGCCCAGACATGATCATAATCTCATTTTTGGATTGCACGAGTGCCGAGGAGGAGAGAAAGGAGAACGGAGGCCGAGAAGCTCATCCCGGTTGATTCGGACGCTGCCGAAGACAATTTCCCCCACCGACAGGCGGGGAAAGTTTGTGTTCTACGCCAAGGATCCACCGGTTCTTCTCCGTTCAGGGGTTTTCCCATCTATTTCACGTTTTTCTTATGAATTCCCCAATCTCTACCATGTATTTGTGTAAGATGAACATGAGAGGCTAAAACCCTCAATCTTTAGGACCGGGAGTAGCCCGGGGATACATTGTATGATGATTTTAGATTGATAATTCATATTTTTCTCTCATATCCGTGGTATAAATTCGTTTTCTCTATTGCTATTGTTATGCTTGATCACCATAATAATAAATTAATGCCCTTAATCACTTCGACAGAAGGATTAACAGTTGAAAAGAGACGAATTCTACATTAATTAATAAAACCCTTGACAAAGGAGTTGTAAAATTAATGGTGGGAACTGAGGAACCGATCTTAATGCGCTTAGTTTAGGGGAATGATTACTATGACGATGGAATCAACCTAAATCTAAGTAGTGGATTACACCACGACAGTGGGTAATTCTCATTTCAGACCACTACCCAGATAGAGAGAGAAGTGTGAGGAATTATATGAAATCTAATACAATGTTGACCCGCGGTGAAACCGCCATCCTAAAGATATCCCTTTTAATTGATTAAATTAACCTTTAATCGATTGTTTTCTTTGTTTGATTTTTATTTTCTTTCAATTTGAAAAACAAAAACCTACTTTGTAAATCGGTCTAGCTGATTGCGATTAGTTAGTAGAAGTCTCCAATAATTCACGTATCCCTGAGTTCGACTCGGGCCTCACAAGGCCTATATTACTCGACGCGTATACTTGCGTTTAAGTGCGTAGTAAAATACACGTCAAGTTTTTGGCGCCGTTGCCGGGGATACGGCGAATTATTGGCACTTTGAGTGCTAAGAGCGGCCACTCTAGGCCACATTTTTTTTTATTTATTTTAAAACAATTTCAAAAATTCCTTTATTTCTCTATAATTGTGTTGACTCGTTCAAAGCATTGTACTGAACCCCTATTTCCATAATTCAGGTACTTTGCATGGTGCACACACGTAGTCGAGACTACGCGAATCGCACACCTGAGGTTCCATCTGCGGGACCAGAGGACGAGGACAACTACGAAGAGGAACACCTAAGTGATATAAATTCTGAATCTGAGCAAGAACAAGAAGAAGAAATGGCTGAAGCACAGACAATATGGGAGAAGATCAAGGCGTCTTCTTCCTCAGCATCAAAAGGGCCTATAAAGAAAAAGGGGCTGGACATTCCAACTTACAAGATCGATCCAGCATTGATTAACCTAGTTAAATCAAACGCATTTCACGGACTGAAAAATGAAGATCCAGTGGCACACATTAGTCAGTTTGTTGAAAATTGCGATATGGTGAAGATTGATCGATTTCCACAGGATGTGCTTTACCTCAAGTTATTCCCCAGTTCCTTGGCGGGAGTAGCAAGAGAGTGGCTCCACAACCTCGATGACGAGTTTGTAGAATCATGGGATCACATGGTAGAGGTTTTCTTCGAGAGGTTCTTCCCTCCTGAGAAGACCAATGATATGATTAGGAAGATTCATAATTTCACCCAACAGGCGGGTGAAACTTATTCTGAGACTTGGGAGCGATTCCAGGTCATGTTGAGGAGATGTCCACACCATGGATTGGACAAGGAGACCCAAGTGAAGATCTTCTACTTTGCTCTCTCCAAGCATGATAGAAGTAATCTTGATTCAGCCGGATCTGGTTTCTTTCTAAATAACACGGATACCAGATGTTGGGAAATATTTAAGAACATGGCTAGGAAACAGTCATGGGGTGACAGAGGTGCCGTGGAACATGTCAAAGCTGCCGGTGAATCCAGAATAGTGAGGGAGCTGAATGATAAGTTAGATCTTCTAGCCAAGAAGGTGTTAACTAAGGAGGATGCATCTGATGATGGGGAGGCCCAAGTGAAATTCATGCAACAACAGGGCTATAGAAACAATGACTATTCATGGAGAAAGGATAAAAAGTTTTCTTGGAAGGATCCGAATAACTTTCTACAAGATCCGGATGCAAAGCCACAACCGAGAGCTGAAGATAAAAATACTGAATTGCTAAGCCAAATGGTCCAGCAAAATCAAGAGATGATGGCCATGTTTGGAAAACAACTGCAATCTCAAGGTGATATTCTAACCAAATTTGGGCAGACGCTGCAAAGCCATGGAGCGCAAATGCGGGCATTGGAGACCACCGTGGCACAGATTTCAAGTGAGGTGGCGGCTATCAAGCACGCCAATCAACAGAAACCAGCCGAGAACGCGAATGTGGTTCAAGCGCACCATCAGGTCAAATACATTTCTGTGGTGAGTAATGAAGAAGAATCTCAGGTGCAAGAAGTTGCAGAGGAAAGGAGAATGACGTTCAATGTGAATGCAACACCGGCAATACCATTTCCACGCACGTACTATGGACTGCCGGGTGGAAACCCTTTCTTCAGAAAATCTGATAGAGTTGTGAATACTGTATCTCCACCTGGGCAAAAAGAAGAAGTGCAAGTTTGTGCACATGCGGAGACAAAGAAGGTGGAAGAGGAACCACAACAAGCTGCTACTAATGAGGATGACTTGCAAAAGCACACGTCCGAGATAGTGAGTGAAGCAAGCTTAGGGGAGGTACCTCCGAAAGACTCATATGTGCCTCCTCACAAGCGTGTCAATGCGGCAGATGTGTCAAATCGGGACAATCCAAAGCCGAAGAAGGAGCACCGACACTATAGGAAATTCTTGGAAATATTCCGCAAGCTGCATATCAACATTCCGCTGGTGGAGATGATTGAGAAAGTGCCCGCCTACGGGAGGTTCATTAAAGAGATCATCAACAAGAAGAGGCGGATAAATGATGATGAAATTTATTGGTTGAATGAGACGGTGAGCTCGATGATTCATGGGAGTTCACCAAGGAAGAGAAAGGACCCAGGAGGTTTTTACATTCCGTGTTCAATAGGTGGTCAACATGTTTCTAGAGCGCAATGTGATTCTGGCGCTAGTATCAATCTCATGCCTTTGGCTACTTTTCAGAAGCTAGGGTTAAAAGAGATCAAGAAGTTGGCTGCGACAATTGAATTGGCAGATGGGTCGACAGTGAGACCCTATGGAGTATGTGAAGATGTGCTAGTTAAGGTTGACAAATTCGTATTCCCGGTGGACTTTGTCGTCATGGACATGCCACCACTCCAAAGCTGCAAAATTCTCTTAGGAAGACCGTTTCAAGCAACGGCGGATGTCGTGACTGCCTTAGGCAGAGGGACTTTGTCCTTGGGCATTGGAGGAGATCGTGTTGAATTCGAATTATCGCATGATCCTCTAAGTGCAGTCCCCAAGGTGAAAAGATTATGATTGTCACACCGTCTAGCCTAAGACGTTAAATAAGGGCGCTTGTTGGGAGGCAACCCAATCATTGGTACATTAGGATAGTTTAATGTTAGGTGTAGTTTGCTTTTATTTTGTTTACTTTTTAGTTTAAAAATGATACCTTGATCCGTTTGTTAAATGTACAGGAACAGGCAGGGTCGATACCATCGACACACCAGTCGATGGTATCGACATGGGTTCAGGTTGACACCAGCAGAAATCGCACTGCGTCGATACCATCGACGGCCCCGTCGATGGCATCGACATGGTCACAGGCAGGTCGCAATAAAAGTGTCGATGGTATCGACAACCCAGTCGATACCATCGAGATCTCTGGAGATTTTCAGAAGAAATCGACTCAGTGAAGTCGATACCATCGACGTGTACGTCGATGGTATCGACATGTTCAAATGAAAAAGGCGGCGGCCGGACTCGCGAGGCAGTTGCCCTAATCAGTGAGTCGATACCATCGACTTCCGTCGATGGTATCGACGGGCACACAGCAGTGTTGGGACCAGTTATTCAAGACAGGGTTATTGGTCAAATGAAGTCACATCTTCAACGATTTCTTCCTCCACTTGCGCCAAGTGTCATCCAGAGCAAATCCGGATCCCACGACCCACCTCCACCACCATCGGACTGATCGGGTATCACTGTTCCACCCTTAAGTTGGTTTTTAACTATGAGGCCATAGTTGGATTCAAGCTTAGGGGGGTGGCTGGAACAGCTCTATCTTTTATCTTTTCTTTAGTTGTTTTTAGTTTCTGCTTTGTTATTTGTTTTTGCAATTTTAAGTTTTTATTTAGGATCCACATCTATCTAGTGTAATTGTGGATGTCGTAAAAAATTGTCATCTTGCTGTTTTCATGGGAAATTAAGGGAATTGAAAAAATTTTCTGTGTCATTTGGATAGCTTTACTTGGTTGTCCTTGGGGAACTTGTTCTATGAAAATGATTGATTATGTCAACTTTGAAGCAATATGTCATAACCACACCCGCATTGACTCATGAAAAGTGGATAGTAACGGTTGTTTGAGCCTAACCTAATCAAATGGTAATGAGACCTTAATCAGATGTAAGAGAAAGAACCCTTTAAACTACTACACATGTCAATAAGGAGGGACACATAATTTTCTTTTAAGGTTCAGTCACTTAATCTTGTGATCATTCCACCCCATTTCCTATAATCCACCCAAGAATTGGAAGTAAAGTGCAGCTTCAATTTCTTTTGCGTGCATGGCATGTAGATAGGTTTTGCATTATTATTTTCATGTTTTTGCATAGAATAATGAAAAAAATATATAGTGATACATGCACATTACCCTTAGGTGCATGTCATGTAGTTGCACTCACAATTTCATGATTTTCATGCATAAGCACACCATGTATCTCAGTTTTCCTAAATAGGTGATCTAATTTGTTCCATACCCTCGAAATAAAGCAAAGATCTCCAATTGGAAAGAAAATGGCCTTATACATGTATCTCTAAGCAATTATGGATATATGGGCAAAGAAAAAAAAACAGAAGAAAAAAAATTCTGGAAAAAAAAATATAAATGTTAGAAAAAGAAAGAAAAGGAATAAGAGGGAGAAAGGAATGATATCACTTGTATAATAAAGGGGAATTGGGTACATGATGTGGCTTGAGTAGATTTCTATCTCATTGTGAGGTAGAAGGTTAGTGCATGCATCATTCCACCCAATTTTAGGCAGTAGGGCATTCTTAATGTGCATTTGCATCATTTAGGGCATTTTGTTATATGCATTTTGAAACTGTGTAATACTTCCAAATTCTCCCATGAACCACCCATTCCATCCACTCGTTGCTCGGATTGGTAGGCCACCGTGATTTTCTCCTCACTCATGATTATAAGGAGGACTGCTTCCATGTAGATGGTAGTTAGGGCGAGCAACGTAGTGTAGGTGATCACAAGATGCACCATGGCTGAATCGGCGAACTTTATTATGATAACTGCCTTATGTGATAGTGTTCATCAGTTTGAAGGATAATTTCTTTTATTGATGGTTATTGTCGCCTATAGGGTAATTACTGTTCTGTGATTAGGGTAGGCCGGTTTGAGAACGTCCAGTGGGAGTCATTTGTGAGGTGGGTTGGTGTTGTGATTGTTAGTTGACATTCGCAATTCTATTCTAAGGATTAGTTGCTCGAGGGCGAGCAATGTTTAAGCTTAGGGGAGTTTGATGCGATGATTTTGAGTCGCATTTATAGACCGATTTCATATGTGTTTTGTGCCTTAATTACTCATTTTCATGGATATTATTGCATAATTCACTTTATTTGGTCTCTGCCATCATTTTATATCAAATCCCCTTTATTTCATTATTTTAAGCATTATTGATCATCTTATCATAAATCGTGTGGATTTATTTGGTCTTGTTGTGCAATTTTAGGAAAAACAAGTATCTACATCCGTCGATACCATCGACGGATGTCGATACCATCGACCAAGCCACAGGTTGTCAGCCGAGAAGAGCAATACAGAGTCGATACCATCGACACCCAAGTCGATGGCATCGAGATGTTTCCAGGCTGCTGGCGAGGATAAAGTCGATACCATCGACGCAAGTCGATGCCATCGACACAAGGAGAGCTACAGCGTCGCTAAACGACAACAACCGACGCTAAAGGAGTCGATACCATCGACACCCAAGTCGATGGTATCGAGATCACCACAGGCGCCCAGAATAAAAGAAAGGAAAGCTGCCGCTTATCCGCTGTGTCGATACCATCGACCCGCGTCGATGGTATCGACGCCGGCAGATATGCGTTGGATTTGTTTTGATTTCGATCGGACGGCTGTTGTTATTAGACGACCTAATTAGGGACTTATACCTAATGACGGCCGCCCAGACGTGATCATAATCTCATTTTTGGATTGCACGAGTGCCGAGGAGGAGAGAAAGGAGAACGGAGGCCGAGAAGCTCATCCCGGTTGATTCGGACGCTGCCGAAGACAATTTCCCCCACCGACAGGCGGGGAAAGTTTGTGTTCTACGCCAAGGATCCACCGGTTCTTCTCCGTTCAGGGGTTTTCCCATCTATTTCACGTTTTTCTTATGAATTCCCCAATCTCTACCATGTATTTGTGTAAGATGAACATGAGAGGCTAAAACCCTCAATCTTTAGGACCGGGAGTAGCCCGGGGATACATTGTATGATGATTTTAGATTGATAATTCAGATTTTTCTCTCATATCCGTGGTATAAATTCGTTTTCTCTATTGCTATTGTTATGCTTGATCACCATAATAATAAATTAATGCCCTTAATCACTTCAACAGAAGGATTAACGGTTGAAAAGAGACGAATTCTACATTAATTAATAAAACCCTTGACAAAGGAGTTGTAAAATTAATGGTGGGAACTGAGGAACCGATCTTAATGCGCTTAGTTTAGGGGAATGATTACTATGACGATGGAATCAACCTAAATCTAAGTAGTGGATTACACCACGACAGTGGGTAATTCTCATTTCAGACCACTACCCGGATAGAGAGAGAAGTGTGATGAATTATATGAAATCTAATACAATGTTGACCCGCGGTGAAACCGCCATCCTAAAGATATCCCTTTTAATTGATTAAATTAACCTTTAATCGATTGTTTTCTTTGTTTGATTTTTATTTTCTTTCAATTTGAACAACAAAAACCTACTTTGTAAATCGGTCTAGCTGATTGCGATTAGTTAGTAGAAGTCTCCAATAATTCACGTATCCCTGAGTTCGACTCGGGCCTCACAAGGCCTATATTACTCGACGCGTATACTTGCGTTTAAGCGCGTAGTAAAATACACGTCAGTGTACCTGATGCTCATGATGAGTTTTTAGTTTCAATAGATTTGAGCATGGTACTTCTCATGTTTAAAGGAAAGAGAAATCCCTTAAGCTTAAGGCAGGTTTGATGAACCCCCATAGCTAAGTTGATGACATGGGAAGGTATGATCTTGATCTAATGTTGAGGATGAGAACAAGTGTGACCTAGCATGGTTTTGTAGGTGTCTGCTTGTGCCTTAGTAGCTTGCTAGGGCTAAGCATGCTCATGTGGATGCAGACCCTAAACATAAGGATGTTTGTGACCTTTTGTTATCAAGGTGTAGTTTCCTCCCATCCTAGGAGAGGGACCCTTTTGTAGGGTGTATACTAGTTTTATGGGTTTTTAGGAAACCTAAAGAGGTCTCATAGGATCTTGAGAAGCTAAGTGAAAGTACATGGTATGAGAATGAACCTGTAAACCCATAGATTACCATCTCTAAGTGCATGTGGATGTGTTACCATGGAGGTAACCGGAATGGGGCCTGACCAAGGTAGGCAGGTCGCCATGACCCCTGTGAATGGATGAAAGTTAGCCCATGAATGCAGAGAGAGATGATGAAGACTTGGGTAAGGTTCTGAGTTGGACATGTACTATATTAGAATCCTAAGTCTATCCTAAGGTAAGGTAGGGATAAGACCGATGGAAGTAGGAGTTGCCTAATTCCCTAGTTGCACATGACCATAGGGTTGGGAGGTAACAACTATCATTGTCTGAGGGCCATGGGTTAGGAGATTGATCACCTTCATGAACTCATGGGACCCAAAGGGTAGATGAGTAGGGCACTCTCTGATGCATGAGGGAAGAGGGATGACCCCAAAAGTGTCGGCACCCTATAGACCCAGAGGAGATGACCAAGGATTGTGTGTGGACCCAAGTAGGTTCAGAACCAGTTTTCCATGGAAGTAACTTTGATATCAAGATAATTGTGATATAGAGACATAAGTTGCATGTTTCAACTTCGATTTGAAAGTGTACTGGAAATGTGGGATGTACCATTTCTACTCTTGGAATAGGAAGAACTTTGTGTTTGGACGGCCGCCAAATGCTTATTTCCTCATGTTATGGGAGTGAGAGATGGGACAATACACATGCCATACACCAAGGGTAAAGATGATGTGAGTTGGAACGTTACTATGAGGAATGAGGACAGAGATGATAACGTGCCCTTGTGGAGTGAATGATACATAGATAGGTACAAACGATAAGAGTATTAAGGTAATCATCTTGTGAGAATGTTTTATCATGAACTATGAATTATATAAGGTTGAGTTCGAAAACTAAGAGGATGAGCTCAGAGTTTCATGATGAAGATAGACTCAGAGCTGAGATGAGATAATAAGTGGAATGCATGGAGGTGTATGTCTTCAACGTTACCTAATACCTAAGGATGTGAAGTGGTTGAGATGCAGCTGCCTAGTATAGAAAAAGGCTAGTAGAGGTTGTTAGGATAACCCTAAGTTTGGAAAGAAGATAGGTTTGGCTAACCATCAGATGCAATGATATCAGTTGATCAAGTTAATGGTTGATGCAATGAAAAGATGGTGGTAGAACCTCAGATGCACTTCTCTAGAAAGGAAGGTGATGAAACCCCAACTAGAGTGGTTTAGGGTTTCTAAGGAATCAATCTTGAGGAATCATGACATACAGGAGATCATGATTTTAAGTTCATCATACACCGTGGTACTACTAAGATAGTAAGTTGCAGTGGTACCTTGGATGCTTAAGATGAAGTTTCACATGGTTTGGCGCCATGCAAGCCAGGAGGTGGAGGACGAACACCAGTAACCCAAAGAGTGGATGTAGAGGATAAAGAGTCCCCGAGAGGGAATGGGAGTGATCACTATGGAGGTAGTGGTAAGTCTCCCCTAGACCAAGGAAGGTCATGATGCAATATCGCTTATGGTAGATCGCCTTAACTAGCTGACATGAGAAAGAGAGAATACTATCAAGGGATAGATCCAGTTGAACTAATTATAAGAGAGAGAGATGGTTCAACTACACCATGATGTGAGTTCAAAGTTCTTGAGTCTAATCTAAAGATTCACTTCCATAAGGTGGAAGTAGATACATAAAGAACTTGATGCTGGTATAGTATATCACCCCTAACTAATGGTTAGTATGATACAGACTAGAGGGTATGATGAGAGCATGTGTGCTCATTCAGGGTGATACCTTGAGACAGTTCTTGTCCTCTGTAAGATGTGATGATAACCACCATAGCCAGTATCGGGATGTAAAGAAGCTCTGTAAGGGAGGTTGTGTCATTCACCACTTCATTGAGATGATGATTGGTGAAGGGGGCCTCGCAAAGGTCAGAAAAGAACCATAGTGTGTGTAGATGAAGTCGCTTTGATCGTGCAATGGCTAAAAGAGAGCCCAGGGGCGACATGAGTCGTAAGCTGATGCAAAGCAGACTGACATGCAGTTCACTGTGAGAGAGTATGTGATGTGAAAATTCGACCCCTCTAAGCTACAACTGAGAAAGCTGAGTCCCCGATATACGGGTCCATTTGAGATGGATTGGTGGAGATGGTTGTGTTTAGCCTTACCCCTCAGGATAACATGATGTATAATGTGTTCCATGATTCCGATCTAGAGCACCATGTGAGGTACCCAAGCCATGTGCGGAGCCCTGAACCTATTTATGTTTTGGGAGGCTGAAATGTCCTGAGTCACCTATGAGGGTACGATATACCAAGGTAAGAAAGAACTCAGATGGAAGAATATGAGATGATGAAGGTTCTTGGGAAGCACCATGGAAAGGGTGAAGCCACATGAGAGCCCTGATGGACATAAGAAAGGCTTATCCTAATTTGTTTGTTTGCTTGATGGAATTTTGGGGGCAAAATCCCTATAAGAGGGGAAAGATGTTACAACCCCAACTTTTGGGTTCATTTGGTGAGAAATGTGATTTCTCATATTAAAGATATTTGAACAAATAAATATATAATTTGTTTTGAATAAATGGATTTTGTTTACAAAAGCCTTGATGGTTGTTTTGTGGGATTTATTGGCTATTGGGCCCAATAACAAGGAAGAGACAAAAGGAACTCCATTATTAATAAGAAATGGAGAAAAGAAAAATGTAGAAACTTCTAGAAAGCAAAAGTATGTAATCCAAAGGTGGATTTTGTGCCTCTTGGGTTCCTTGGGTCGCAAGGAGTCCAAAGTTGCAAAGATAATACACCAAGAAAAGAAAAGATCAATTAAGTATTTCTTTATTAAGAAAGAAATTGAAAACAATGATAAAATGTGGAAAATAAGTGAAAATAGGTATAATTGAGATATCTTTGATGGATTTTCGTATCCAAAAGATTCCTAATGATAAATGGAATGCCAATGAGGAAAATAAAAAGAAAGATAAAGAGAAATCCTCAAAAAGAGATATTTTAATAAGAAATAAACAAGATAATGAGAAATAATGAATATAGATGCATCTAGAAGGATAATAAGTATCCTTATAAAGGAATTTCAAAATCTTGGAGTTTCTTGGGGTCCAAGGAGCCCCAATGGATAAAAAGAAAGATAAAATATCAATAAATAAAAAATGACAGGATAATGTGCTACATAATTAATGACTTTTTGATATTATCAAAAAGGGGATGTTAATTGCTTTGAGAAAGTGGGTTTTCATGGCCAATGGATTAAAAGTGAAGCATGATGACGATGAAAGAGATGATTTTCGAATTCCTTAATGACCAATGATCGTGGATAAACAAGGAATTGCTAAAGAGAGAGGAAATACATATTAATTAAGGAAAATTCCTTTCCTATTAGGAAAAGCCTTGTTTGCTTTGTGGGCAAGCGTTCTGGGGTGTGGATACCCTCCCCTATATAAAGGGGTGGAGTCTCTGGATCGAGTTCCAGAGAATTCCCACATAACTCTCTCTTCCTTCTTCATCTTCTTCATCTTCCTCGTGCAAACCCTAACCTTAAGCTTAACTCTATCCCTGGAGCCATCGAGGGAGCTTGAAGGAAGTCTAGACACCCCTCCCTTTAAATCCCCGTGACTACGTTACCAGTTCTGGAAGAACCATCATCTAGGTCACCTACAACTCATCTGCAAAGAACCAAGTTTCGTAGATCTATTACTCCTATCCCCAGCCGTTTCACACATGGCTGGAGACTGTGCTGGAGTGGCAGAGTCAGGGATGTGGTTTTCGGCAAAGTTCCAAGCCTGGAGGTGGAGGGAGGTGACCACGAATAGCTGCAGTCGACCGTCGTAGGGTTGCTCGCGAGGTGGAAGACGAGCTGGGTAGTTTTGACGAAAACGCCCCTCCTAAACATGAAGAAGGGGGTATCCGTGCCGAGGATATTTTGGTAATTTGGTTATAAACTCAAAAGCGGGCCGTGTTGCATGCATGAGGCGACGTGGCGGCTTCTGATTGGTCCAAAAAGGTATTTCTTACAAAAATCATATCTCCTTAATAGTAGCTCGGATGGATATGCATAAAATATGAAAATTTCTCAGAAAAATGTGAGGAATTCATTAAAAACGGCTTTAGAGGATAATTCCTCTTGCAATTCGAAAAGTAGTGTAAGTTATCAACTTTGATGAATTAAAGATTAAGAAACCCTATTTTGAGATGATTAATATATTTAGTAGGGTTTAATGGATGATTAAAGTTGGTATTAACCTGTTAATGATAAAAAGGAACATTAGGAACAAAAAGGATGAACTTTGCACGTGATTAGTTTAATTTAAAGTTTCATGTGCATGAATATACTTTAATGGGCCTAGAAACCCTAATATTGGTAAATGTGACTCTTAATGGCTTTAATTATTCAAAATTGTGAATAAAATTAAGATTTGATAATTCTAAGCTATTTTGAGTATATAAGTTCTTAATTGTGGATAAATATCCTTAATATGATAATTAGGGTTTTTCTAATGGATAAAGGTAGAATTAATGATAAATAACGTTCATATGTGAATTAGACCATAATTAACTATGAATTGATGATAAAAGAGCATAATGATCTTATCATGAAATAAAAGGGATAAAAATGGTAGCTTTAATGTAAAAGAGGCTCAATGGACTTAATTGATGATTAATTGTGTTGTTTCTGAAATTAAGGTTATATGTTGTTAAAATGTAACCTTAATAACTTTCATGAAGGATAGATGAGAAATTAGGGTTTAAAAGAGTAAAATGAAGTCAAAATCCTAATTGCAAAGTAAACCCTAAAAGAGGTAGAAATCATAAAAAGGAATAGAAACCTTAAGTAGCAAGATGGTTTGAATAGATTTTGATAAAAAGGGATTGGATGTAATTTCAGGACTCTTGTACTTGCTTGATTGGATGTCTTGATTGATTGGACTATTCTATCTCAATTCAACCTAACAGGTATGTGGTTAATTATGATTAATCGCATGAGTTTTCCCGAAGGTTTCTCGGATGGTTAATCACATTGATTGAAACTAAATAGTTTGGATGTTCATACTGCAATTATAAAGTCACTATGGTTATCACAATTATAAATACATGTGTATTCTTGCACCTACATGCCACCCTGATGGAAGATGCCATAAAGGTCGGGCCCAAGAGGGTAGACAAATGGGAACCATGAGAGGTGACCCCAAACATCAAGATCGGGAATGAGAAGGTGGTCTATGTTGCATGACTATGGGGCACCATGAGAGGTGACCCCCAGGAACCAAGCTCGGGATTGAGAAGGTGGCCTTAAGTCAATGGCAAAAGAGAAACCCTAGAGGGGTATTCCAGGGTTAGGGCAAAAGCGGTGGAGAATGACACATTGAAAATGTAAATTGGTTTGCTAATTACCCTGATTGTTATAATGAAATTGTTAGCCATATTTATGAAATTTTGGTTGTTCCCACATACCAGCATATTCCTATATGTTGATCGACATTTTATTTGTCGGCATTTTAAGTACAACAATTGAAAGAACAAACAGTAAAGTGACACATTGTGAAAATAAGAAATAAAGTGCAAGGAGGATTAGATAGAATGTATCCAGGATGTGGATAGAGTAGTTTACTAAAGTTTTAAAAAGGTATGCAAAGTTTTATTTTATACCAGTCTTCTATTTAATTGATTAAATTTGATAGTTGTTATTGATTATTTGTCGAACCTTTGATCTTGTTAATTGGGATAATGGCTCTGATCTCTTGGTATCCCTTAATTGGGGGTTACTGGGAGGCGGAGTCATTACACTAGCCTAGCTCCTTCTGGATACGACCTTAACTACAGTCAACCCATATACTTGTGGGGGAGAAATGAGTTGAGATGTTAAATTATTAAATCTTGTTCTTAAACCAACCAATAGTCTATTATCATGTCAGGAGTATTGGAAATCATCCATTTCTCTATCAGGAGGCTATGAAATTTATCATAATATCTTTACATAATGTAGAAAAGTATATGTTGGTTTTATCCTTTTACAATGTTTGTGTCTAACCTTGTAAATGTCATGTTAGAAATCAATTTATGAATAAAACACAGTAAACTAGAATGGATGCTTGACCATTGGATTCACTGGGGAAGTGAAATGACTCTCATGGAATCTACTCTCAAAACTTTTTGGTGTTTAAGCCTTTATCTTCCATGTTAGATAGGCATGTATCCACTCTTTTAGCTTCTTCTTATGATATGAATAGCATTTAATTGGGCATCCCTTTTGTCATGATGTAAAATTCCTTGAACATCCACAATGACAACTTCAACGAACCCCATATGCCTCTTGTTATTTGTCTTGAATAGGAATTTAACAAGAGAGGTCATGGATACTCATGTTAATTCTATTTATGAATTTTCCCAAAGGAAACATGGATTAAAATATCTTCCATAGCTAGAATTTTATACACCCTAGTTGATACTCATACACTTTTTAGGGGTTTCCCACAACTTAATCTAGATCTGTGTTCCTCATGCCTATAATTTGCTTCATGTTTTTAATTTATGGATCCAATTGCTTGTTCGATTGATGTGATGCTGAGATAGTTGTCATTATTTGTTCATCTTGGTTTAGTGACTTCTCTGGTAAATACTCTTTTCATGAAACTATTTGAATTTGTTTCTCCTCCTATGTGAACCTTTTTTGTCTTTTGACTACCCTTCGTTTTTTTCTAGATGAGTTGATGGTGTGGAGTCACAAGTACACTTCATCTTGATCATTATACCCTCCCTTGATGTAGCATATTTTGAGGTCATAGGTGACTCACTCTAATTAGTTGAAATATGTGGTAGGGGTTATATTAAAAAATGATACCCATGATTGTCACTTGTGTAGGCGCCCTGGAGGGGCTCTATTTGTTTCTTCTTTGGCTTCATTTTTCATTTGTAGTTCAGTCTAAAATTCTCTTGCAAGCATGTTTTTCCTCACCATTTTAGCTTTAAAAACATGGTTGGAACTTACCTTGGATTGGAAAAACATGTATGAGTTAGTCGATGCATCCCATCGATGTAGGTTGATTGATGGTTAAATATTGATGGTAAACTATTGGGATTCAAGGGTTTTTAGTATATGAGAAACTGATGGAGGAACAAACCGATGATGGTTGGGTTTATGGGAGCTCTTTCTAAAGGTTTCTCTTCGATCAACAAGTATCAATGATATATGGAATCAAAGGGGCAACTGAGAAACTCACCTGATGAGATTAAGAGGCTGAAGACGGTCATGGACCACCAATTGGTGACAAACAAGGTTTATGGACGGAGGATGGGAATCTTTGATGGGATGCTCCTCAATGAGAGGTAATAGATGGGTAGTCATATAAAAGGAACGATGATATTATTAGTCTTTTCACTTATCAGATGATGAAGATCTAACCATAATGGGTTCATTGATGGCAAGCCCTCGATGGATCCCCATGATTGAAGGGTTGATGGGGTTCCATCTATATTGCTGGTGGAATCTCCACATTTTTTATGATGGTTGACGAGAATTCCTTTCTATGGTAAGATTTAATTATTTATATTGTTGGACAAATGCATTGCATGGAATCCTACAAAAAAGGATTAAATATTTGCTTATCCACAAAATTTTATCATCAATACATATAAACTTTGAAAAGGGAAGGAACATGCTAAATTACTCAAAAACTAAAGAATGGAAAACTAAAAAAATGAATAAAAAGACATTTAAGAAAGGTATTGTATTTCCTCCTAAAAAGGGCTAATATTTTTCATTAGTTTGACCCTTTTTAAGGATCACACTACTCTTGGTGGTTCTAAGAGATGCAAGTCAGTCCTTCTAGTGAAATCCTCATCTTCATGATATATATTAAATCTTTGCCCAATTACTAGATATGTACTACGTTTTTGCTACAATTTGGATCACCCCAAATATATAGCAAAACTATGAATGGTCCCAACCACCTGGATCTTAACTTTCCCGGGATGATCCTTATCAATGATTTAAACAACAAAACCTTGTATACTTCATTGATGTGAGTCATGCATGATCTTAGTCCTTTGCTTGTAAATCTAGATATTCTCATATGCATGTAGTGCAAGATCTTTGAGTTCCTGGAGTTGAATAACCCTCTTTTTTCCTTATATATTGGTTTCCATATTACAGGCTTTGATGTCTCAAAATACCTTGTGGTCTATCTCTAGTAGCAAATTACATGTTTTTCCATTGATCAAATGATAGGCATGGTTCCCAGGGGTGTTTTATGCATGCTTTTGTATGATCATAAAGCATCATCTAGCTTTGTTGCTCGGTCTTTCCTTGATCTTCCCACTATATTCTCTAGAATATGCCTAGTCTACCAATTGGATACCTTGGACAAATATTTGTGGGTGGTAGAAGGTATATACTTTATGTCTCACCTCATTCTCTATTATTAGTTTTGCAATTTGTTTTTCCACAAAGTGGTAGCATCTGAACTTTGAATCTAGGAAAAATTACTTTGTTGAACATTTTCATGACTACTTTTGGATCACGGGTGTGGGTTGGCATTGCTTCAACCCATTAAGAAAATAGCCTATGACCTCTATAATGTATTGATTCCCACATGTGGATGAAATAGACTCATATAGTCTATTTATATCCCTCATATCAAATGTCTCCACCTCAATCCAACCTGCACAACACATATCTTTTCACTTTGATGTGTTGCTAGTTTTTTGTATAGAATCAAAAGAATTTACATAAAATTAAGAGTCCTTAAATAAAGATGGATAATATAATCACAGGACCAGTCACACCTTTAATTGTGTCAATTTAGTCAACATCACATGGTGTAAGAAATTTTTCACTTAAAAAGACATGTATTCTACAACTTTGGTTGGCCATGTGAAGGTGAAAATGCAAGCTATGACCATTTCCATGTTTACAAGGTTAGCTAAATGTAACCTCTTTGGCAATATTAGAGTCATTAGATTTATTCTTGCTCCATGATCCACCAAGAGATGCCTTTACATTGATTCACCAATGTGTGAGGTACTATGAATGTGCATGGATCATTCTTCTTGATGGGTACCATTTCCTAAATAATAGGGTTGGGCATATTATCCATCTTGATAGTTTCTACTTTTCCTCTCCTGCACCTTGTAGTCATGAAGTCTTTGTAGAACTTGGCATAAGTAGAAATCTCCTCTATCACATACATGAACTAAATATCCAAGTGTATCTTTTTATCTACCTCAATGAATTTTTGTACCTCTTATGGAGATGGGATTTCTAAGTCTATAAGGTAAGGGTACCTGGGATGCCTAAGGATGGACCTTATTGATTGTTTCTTCAGCTGAAAAAACACCCTTCAAGGCATTCACTATCTTGTCCTTTTCCTTTGGGGATCCTTTCATGGGAATAGGTTTTGTCTCCTCTTCAGGTTTGACCTCCCCCAGATTGGTTGCTTCTGTAGTAAATGAAGAGTTTTGGACCCTTCCAAACCTCAGAGGGGCCAACTTTGCAGGTTCATATCCTCTAGGATTCTACTCAATATAGGAGGGGAAGTTTGATTTGGATGTCTAGTCACTAGAGATAAAGAAACCAGTTGTTGATCAATCATCTTGATCTGTTATTGAAGCCAATGATGTGTGTTGAAATTATCCCTATCTACATATACCTCATGTTCATAGTGTTTATATACTTATCACAATTTGGCCCAATTATTCTTGTATTTCTAGTTATCTTATAGTGAAATCTATCATTTGACTCAACATGTCAAGTTTGGGTTCTGCCTGTACATTTATAGGTTACTTCCTTGAAGACTACCTTGACCTAAGTTGTTAGCTTGGCGTTGGTTATTTCCTTACTGGTTGTTTTTTTTTTGAATGCTCAATTTCTTTTGGAAACTAGGAGGTGTGTTACATCTCCCATATCCACGTGGCTTATGGTTTTCTTTACTAGGTGTGAATTCTCTATTGTATAACAATTACTACAAGAGAACCCCTAGTGTGGTTGCCTCCTATGGTTAATAAAG
The DNA here is from genome assembly GCA_963693085.1 of Alisma plantago-aquatica. Lineage (NCBI taxonomy): Eukaryota > Viridiplantae > Streptophyta > Magnoliopsida > Alismatales > Alismataceae > Alisma > Alisma plantago-aquatica. The sequence continues at coordinate 25,553,612 of OY856415.1, forward strand.
GAAACATTTTCAGCCCTTGCATGGTACCAAGAAATGGTGAAGAGAAAGATTGTTCAATCAGATTTCCTTATTCTCCAGACATAATGAATTACACTATAGTCTCAACTTGCATTATAAACTTGGCATTACAAACCTTAAAGCATTTGAAATTAGTTTCTGTCTTATCTATTTTTCTTATGCCGAGATCAATGTCTTTTGGTTTTTATAAGTTGGTAAGATGGAGTTGCTACCAACTGCTCCTCATTCATAATTCCAACTTGGTTGGTGAGAGGCAAAATTCTCAATATCTTGGTGCACTCATGTATGTTTTTGTAACATTAATGCATTTTCTTTCATCTTGGGTCAATCGATTGATGGAAGTAGTCACCATAAAATTGTTATCAAATCCATGATACTTACACACTCTCTAATTTTCTTTCAATATCTTGCAAGCCTCATGTAGATTATCTTTTTCCTTTTGTATGAAGCCAATTATCTTATTTATATAGTTGATATCCCTTTGGGTAGAGAACAACTTGTTAATTAGAGCATTTTTGAACTCATTCTAGTTCTCAAACTTCAAGGCTTAATAACTTTGTACTTTGAAAGGGCACTATCCCTCATGCAAAAGGGAACACTTTTTGGACATCATTTCTTGAGGCACTCTAATCATCTTTTAAATAACACATATAGCCTTGAATGCATTGATATGGTCATAGATGTATCATCAATTTTGTTCACCCAAAACATTCCATGTTTAACCAGGGAAACAAGTATGCTCTTGAAAGTTGTTTGCATTTAGGTTTGATTGATGACTAGTTATTGAGCAACATTACCCCAAGACTACATGTAAGAGTGAAGTGAGGGAAGGTTTTTTTTCTATGAATTTTGCTTCTTCATGGAGTAGGATGTGTTCTTTCAAGGCAAAATAACACATGGGACTTGAAAATGAGACACGTCAAGGTTAGAAGAGGATAAAAAACTATATATTCAAGACAAAGTGCAAGTATATTGAAAGGAAAGTGCAATAGTGTCGAGACTATGAAAAATTCCAAGTAGCCCCAGTTCTATAACGGTGGCATTTTATCTTTATACCCAATCAAGACACCAAATTTGACCAACTCAGAATGTAGGACCCAAAGTATAAGTATAATGGTTCCGTTCCTATGGAGGTCAAACTTAAAAGTTGTAAATCAACTCCGGTAGACACATAAACAATATAAGGGTTTGGTTGTAGTAGAGGGGTCACACATGCATAAGAGTCATAAATTGTTAGGGCCTTTGATCTTAGATGATCTTAGCCAATTAGAAAAGCAAATTTGGGTGTTATAAAAAGGAACACTTTATCAAACTAGATTAAGAAGGAAAACAAGAAACAAAATCTAATTTAGCAAATAGAACAAATGCTAATTTTTATTTTGGATAATGAAACAACATAAAGACAACTCATTTGGAGTTTACCTAGAAGGCACACTCACCAAACACATAAACAATCAAGCCCATTTCATGCACTTAACATAATTTGCAACAAGTTATCATTAGTGTCTAGTACCTCTCTCTCTTGAGATCGAGTTAGATCTAGGCTAGAAGTTTGCCTCTCTTAATAGATGACAAAAAACAACCATATGACCATATTCTCTAGTGATTCAAGATTCTTGTGGGTTCCTACTAATCCTTAGTCTAAATTTGGCCAAACAACACTTTCTGGAGACCATAAGTGATCAAACATCACAAGATGGTAGAAAAGCATACAAGAAATGTAATATGAATAAGGGTAAAGAGACAGACATGTCAAGAAAATATATAGTTAATTGGGTCTAAAGTATTTACATGGTTGACATGGCTTACTAGATACTCCAACCCAATTGAGTAGATGTAACGTCCCATGATTTGAGGCATCATATAAAATGATCTTAAAAGGAATGATTGGACTACCCATATCACCAAGGTGCACCTCCTTTTCAGGGAGCCCATTGCTAAAGAACTCTGTGGTTAAGCGTGCTCAGCCCAGAGTCATACTAGGATGGGTGACCAATCAGGAAGTTTATCCTGGTTTGTGTGTGAGTGAGGAGAAAGTGTGCAGTTAAGAATAGTGGTGGTCTATGAGACTAGTTGTCATTCCTAAAACTCTACTAGAGCCTTAGGCAGTGGGCCCAGGCTTTAGAAATGGTATTAGAGCCATAACCCCTCCAGTAGGTGGGTCCAACATTGGCATGTGGCATGCCAGTCTTGAGCTGTGCCGTTCAGGCATACTGGAAAGGGTTGTCCATGGTGATGTAGCTGTCGTTGTGCTAGTATTTCGTGATCGAGAGATGGGTGCCCATTGGCCATTCTGGGTTTGCACTGAAATGGGAAAATATTATGAGCCCATATAGTTGAGCCTTGACAAGGACATCAATAGTCTAAGTGAGGGACATTGTAACGTCCTAGGATTTGAGGCCTCGAATAGAATGATCTTAAAAGGAATAGTTCGACTACCTATATCACCAAGGAGCACCATCTTTTCAGGGAGTCCGTCGTCTAAAGAACTTTGCGGTTAAGCGTGCTCAGTCCAAAGTAGCACTAGGATGGGTGACCAGTTAGGAAGTTTATCCTGGCTTGCGCGTGAGTGAGGACAAAGCATGCAGTAAGGCTAGTGGTTGTATGTGGGTCCAGTCATCATTCCTAAAACTCTACTAGAGCCTTGGGTAGTTGATTAGAAACTCATGTTCATGAGAAGAATTATGAATTTATAAGATGTAATAGCTATTAGGACCAAATAAGGAAAAAATAGGGAGGATATGGGAAGGATCATCATCATCATCATCATCATCTAAGCCTCAATCCCAACTATGTTGGGGTCAGCTACATGGATCCTTTGTTTCCATTCAGCTCTATCATGGGCCATATTTTAATTGAGATGTAGAGATTCAAAATCTCTCTTTATAAGCTCATCCCATGTTAATTTAGGCCTTCCTCTTCTTCTATTTATAATGTTTGGCTCACTAGCATTACTTCGTATAGGCGCACTAGTAGGTCTGTGTTGCACATGTCCATACCATCTGAGTCGGCCCTCACACAAATTGTCCTCAATGCTCGCCACCCCCACTTTATTCCTGATATAGTCATTTCTCAAGCGATCTTTTCTTATCTTCCCACACATCCATCTCAGCATACACATTTCAGCCATGTTCATCTTGTTGAGACCTTGTTTCTTCACTGCCCAACATTCACTCCCATAGAGCATGGTTGGTCATATAGCTGTTCTATAAAACAAACTTTTTAACCTGAGAGAGATCTTCTGATCGCATAATACTCCAGTTGCACTCCTCCATTTCAACCATCCTGTAGTGATTCGGTGACAAACATCATTTTGGACATCCCCGTCTATTTGAATAATAGAACCCAAGTAACGGAATTTATCACATTTTGGTATATCTACTCTGTCCAACTTGGCTCCATCATTCACACTGCGAGATTGACAAAAATTACAATGCATATACTCAGTTTTTCTCCTGTTAATCATCAATCCAGGTGGGGTATATCCTCTCATATTTGTGAATTCTTGCATTGGATATTCCTCTATTGGCATTGCTGAATGTAGGAGGAGTAAACCAGGGGCTTTATACTTGATTTCATCCCTTCCATCTACCTTCATAGTGGATGGTGATGGTCGATGTAGAGCTTGATGGATGAAGAGGAGGGAATCAGAGCCATAGAAAGACTTTTGATCCTCAATAGGGTTTGATGATTGAGAAGGAACACATTCACAACATGTCCTCTCTTGTGGAATGGCCTAGAGGATGATTTGATATGACGATCAATCAAGAACTGATGGATGTGGAAGATGGAACTATAGTTGTAGACATATTTTTTATCTTTGTCACTTGTCAATGATGGAGAAGGAACACCTCCACAGCCTTTCCTCTATCGAGTAATGGCTATCACACGTCTATTGTGTGCATAAAATGCAAGCATAAATGTAAGTAATAGCAAATTTTGAGTTTCAAGTGTCAAACTTTGGGAGTCGTGAAGATAGAGACAATTACTATCCAAGACCAAATCATCTATCCCATTGACATAGATTGAGTTGGTTTATTGAAAACTAAAATATGAAATAATTAAATTGATTAAGAAAAGGTGGTGAATTTAGAGAGTTATATTCTCTAGGTTAATCAATTTCACCATGATGCAACTTATACTTTATTTCAATATGTTCACAAATAAACAATGATTGCTTAAAAATAATGAAGGTTCAATAGATTGTATTACCCACTTATGCAGTATAACACACTATTTAATCTATTCAAGGACCTACTTTTCCCATGAAAAAAATAAAAGATTAAATGATTAATGATCTCCCTTTAGATGCTTAACCTCAAAATTATTAGCACACTTTTGTAGTGTGTTATTAATTGTATAAATGACAGTTTGATTAAAATATATAAGCAGTCTTTTTAGCGAGAAAGTATCTAAAGCATGAATTCAATGACCAATCATGATCATGGAACAATAAAGCACATTATCCTTATAATTTAAGGAAACAAAATTTATTTCTAGAAAAAAATATCAAGAACAAATTAATAACAAGATACTCCCAGTCCTCAAGAAGAGGAGACTAGCTTTGCATGTTCAAATTGGTATCATAGTAGATTTAATAGGATTAGGGAAATATGAGAAAATAGATGGAATTGAGAAACAATGAGTAGTGAAGATCTCCTCAAAATGGGAGGGAGCAAACAACATTTGGGCCACCAGATTGCTTCTCGAAGGTGTGTGGATGCTCTTTTCTCCATGTTCCCACCTTTTCCTACATCCTCCTTCTGATCTAGGCTTGACTATCTACTACTATCTGATGCATTGTTGATGACCAAAATGCCTTGGGGTTCATAGAACCCTAAGTGACCAAAGACACATCTGAATTGTTGAATTTAGATTTCAAATATTAATTATATATATATATTTTTACATTAGTAGTACTGAAAAAGTTGGTGGCACCAACTCCTCTAAATCATTTTTTAATCAGAAGTGTGTCTACACCACTAATAGTGGTGTCAGTGGCATTGAGTTGGTATTGTAAATTTTAGGATGTACTCTTAGAGGCATTGAGATTGGTTTTGGTGCTCTCAAATTTGCTCTTTGATTTCCAATTATCGATGCACGTTGGTGGTATCGAGATGCATCTTGATGGTATCAGCTTGATGAATGTCTCGAAAACATCTAAAATGCAAAGATCATTCATTAGTTTGAGATACAAAATGATAATTTTGTGTAAAAAGTATGTATATATGTTAAATTTATGCAAAAATGTCTCATAAGCTAGTTTTTCATAATATGAGTGGAAACATATATCTTTGAGAGCAAATATCATGGAAGCCTGCATAAAATAGGATATGAAATAACAAAAAATGTGTGTGCATCAAAGCCCTAGAGGATGCTCAAAGTTGATGTTGATGAAGACGGATAGAAAAGGACTCCCATATCTCTTCAATGCTCGATGTTTGGAGTAGAAACACTTCATTATGGGAATTCAAGACCCCCCCAAAGTGAGTTCTTTTGCCCTTATGTATAGTCTTTGGTGGGTGGGTCAAGGTTAATCCTTGTACTCTCTTTGCATGGTACTTTTCATGGGCCATAAGCGAAGTAGCATGTGACATCAGGAATGTGTGGTGATGCTATGATGGCTACATCATCGACTAGTAATGCATGAACCCCACTGGTCTCTGAAGTAGATAGCTTGTCAAACCATTGCCTTGTTGATTGAAGGTGTCCTTTTAGTCATGCATTGCATTGTCGAGCATGCCTCGTCCATTGATGGACTTGGTGGAATGATGGTGTTTCTCATGGATGGGTCCCGTCCAATGAGAGTTATGTAAGATGAGAACTCTATTTGTGTCTGATGGATTTATTGCTTGATGGAGTGTGGGTGATGATCACAATTGATGAGGACATGAACTGATGAGACTCCATATCGATGAGGTTTATTAGATATTTAAAGCATGCATGATGGGAGTTTGAGCAGATGAAGTCATATCCTCTAGGTGGATGGGGGTCCGATCCATGGTTGGACCAATGTTGTGTCTCAAAATTTGAGATTCCCTAAAAAGGAAAAGATCCTCACTTTATGAGGGATTAAAAAATAAAATGTAGAAGCATTAGAATTGTCATGCTAAGGCCTAGATTATGTGGAAACATGGGTAAATGAAGCAAATAATGTCTACAAATAGGTTGTTATGATTGATTCACTAGTAAACTTTTTTCTAAAATTAATCCTATCTACTCAAAGTCTACATGAAATGTAAAGAGTGGAATGCACACACAAGTATTGTAGTATAATTTCTTATATAAAGCATCTATAGAGAACAATGATTGTTTTGGTGTAAATTTGAACATGGTAGAAATGTTGTGAGTGAACCAATTTATTTCAATTAAGTAATATCCATGTCATGTGAATCACATTTAATGTTTCAAGTTTTGTGGGTTCTCGTAAATGTATAGTGTTATGTATAGAAGTAAAAGAAAAATAAATAAAGGGAATATGATTAGTTCAACTTGATTGTAGGATCAATCGCTAGCTACTTGACCTAATTGTAATTGTGAGTTTGTAGTTTTCTTGTGACACTTCACCTTCCAATTAACCAACAACAATCAATGAACCAAACTGCCCCATGGAGTAAACCAAAGCAATGTAGATGCAGTCAAGCACAACTGTAAAGCCAAAGAGGTGACTATTGTAGCTATGAACTATCTTCATGGTACTTTGCAATCGGGATAAGTCATTATCTTTGAAATGGACTTAACATATGGATAAGTAAAAGCTATATGGAAAGCATTTAGAATGGGAACCGTCTGTAACCATGATGATGTAATCCTAGTGATAAACTTTGAAGAAGAATTGAACATCTATGTAATGAGATGGCTATTCATATATTCATAGCCACTAAATAAAAATAATGGTTGTATGTACAAAATCATATTTAAAATCTAATGAAGAACACTTTACTTGACAAACTTGATAAGTTCACTGTAAACAATCAAGTTTTGATACTTTTCATGTTGTTCCTTGCTTTCTTCGAAACTTATGTCCTAGAAATCTCTATTTCTATTTATTCAAACCTTATTACTTGTAATAGTTGTTGTTCTTCTACAAAGGGATGACAAGATTAAATGATCTTGTTAAACTCCTAGAAAAAAAAACACATGTTGGCTATGAATTTGTAATATGTAGACAATTTGCACATGAAGGATGTGTACATTGGTTTTATGAGGAGATCTGGAAGTTTTCGATCATTCCATTGGTGATTGTACCATGATGGATTTATGTGGTTCTTTCACAAAACATGTATGAGATCTGTGCACTAGACTATTATTGATTTAGGACCGGAACATGAAGGTCCATGGATCATGAACATGTTATGCGGCTAAGGGAAGGACGGAATCTGCATGGCAAGTGACAAGTGATTTTCTAAGAAATGGGTTCCTTCCTTGTTTCAACCAGTATTGACGTGTCTTGTCCATACATCAAATTTTTGGGTAATGTGAACAAAATTGTAATCTCATCTGGATTCTATTTAAATTGACTGGTTCTTAGTGCTTGCCGTGAAATTTTATGTTAGACGATATCTGTAAGAAATCGGACCAAATTTTATAATAAAAAGACAAAATGAAATCCCAATTTTATAATAGTCTACCAATATGTGGAATTCAACTTAAGCTATCACTTATATACTTTTGCCGTTTAATACTCAGTTTTTGTGATAAGTGAATAAGGATCTTCCCCTCGGGATTTGGTCAGCTATCACTATTATACTTCGGTAGTGAGATACTTTATTTTTGTGATAACTAAGAAACTTCCCCTCAGCATTTCGTAGCATATGGAGCTGATTTGGATATATCATGGTTTTAGAACACCAATTGTAATTTGTGTTGGAACTCAGCGATCCTCTACCATACATATACGGCCGGGCCCAACAGTCATAATCTGTGCAGATTGTGCGACACAGTAAAGAGTCACAGTACCTAATACACGGCCCATCTCTTCTTTTCTCACGGCCGGACTGTATTTATTTTACCGCTCCATGCCTGACCAGCCTGTACAAAGTTCGCGGCTCTTGAGTTCAGTAGCAGGCTAGCAGCCCAGCTGCTACCCACGCATGTAATAGAGCTCAAGGCCCGCATGAATCAGATAAATCAAACCAATGATGCGCACTCTACCAGTGCCTTGTTCGAACAGGGCATGAATTAAATACGAGTTTTTCCAATTTAAACTCTCACGATTTCCCTGATACCAGAAACGGTCTCACTTTTACAAAATCTTGAATAACTCAGTGCAGCAGATACCAGCGTTGAAAAGCCTAACGCCTGTTTCCCCCCAACTTTGTCCATGCACCATTCTCGTTTCTCCGTTTGAGTTTTTAATTTTGCTTTCTTTGGCATTTTTATTAATTTTCAATTTTATATCCCTATGATACTAATTAATCACCTTCTCAGATAGTGGGTGTGGCATGAATTTTTCGAAATAAAACATAGATTCAAGATTCTCTACCAAAAACCACACCCAAACCGGATGGACATGTACCCAAAAATGCAAATTGTCAGAAGAAACCGCTCATCTAACCCAACGATGAATCTTCCAATATAAACCTGAACCGTGCCTGATCCATCAATATACACAAAAAAAACCTTAAATTTATACCACTCATATAGATCAAACAATAATATACATGTATTATACAACAACAAAAAAAGGAAGCACTAAGACTTTCATATAATAGCCCAATCTTTGGATGCTATTGCATTCAATTTCTTTGTTACCGCAATGTTATAAATTTGATAGTTGTAGATATGCGATATAGCAATAAGTTGGTTTATTGTAATACTCCAGTTAGACAGCTCATTTTAACCATCAGAAATATTAGTTCAAGTAGGATTTTTATTGAGTCTATAAGGGAATCATTTCTAGTTTGAGTTATATGAAAACGTGATCTGACCATATGATCGTCCAAATATAGTCATTTGTCATAATTCGTTACTCAAATCTACTCGACACATTTAAACCCATCGAATTTATAACATCAGACCGAATAAAAAGTGAACATAGTAGTGTAAAAGTAGATTTCATAATTCTTGTTTCTATTTACTACTTAATGTTACAAGCAGTGAAATGTGTATTGAGTCTATTTTGGGTGTTATAAATATATGTCAATAAATCTATAGGGTTTGTGTTTATATGGTAAGTCTCATGACTGGTGTATACAAGTGAAATTTTCATGAGCGATTATAGTCTAGTCATTTTCATGTTTATTCATTGAGAAAATTAAGTCTGGTATATGGTTATAAGCTGATTGAACTTGAATCATATAGTTAATTATTCATATATGAATTCTATCAAAAAGTTAGTGATCCAAAATCTGTTAGATATTGTAACTAACGTGTGAGTTTGGTCCAATCGATCTTGATACTATTCAAAGATGAATTGTTGTACCATCATATTTGAAGATAACATATTCGCCGATAATAAATAAACTTATTATATATATATATATATATATATATATATATATATATATATATATATATATATATATATATATATATATATATATATATATATAGTCAGGCTAGAATACACTCAAGTGTATTCGAAGAAGAATACACTCAAGTAGTTTTTCATGGTGTAATATTTGTTTTTTCAAAAATCTAATCTATTGATCTTCTTAAACATCTTGTACATAGCTCATACGCAAAATTTGAGCACATTTGGACATTTATAGGTCTTGTTATAAAAGACTACAAAAATTATGCATTTCAAATTAGTTCCGCGCGTCGATTTTTTTACCTTTGGATGAGAGACTTACACCCATCTAAAAGACTCAAAATTTGTATGTAGCCTAGTTATAGTATGACAGTGAAGATAAATGGTTTACATTTTGTAAAAAATAGTCTTGATGTGCAAACACACTTGAGTGTATTTGTGCGATCTGTACACTCGAGTGTATTCTAGCCTGACTATATATATATATATATATATATATATATATATATATATATATATGTATGTATGTATGTATGTATGTATACATATGTATATATATATATATATAATTATATAGCTAAATGCATTTTGTTTTCAAATTCAAATATTCTAAATCATACAGAATAATGTTTTGAATTCAACTTCATATAAGAATTTACAACTTTGCTTTTTGTTTTGAAATCAGGCGTGTGAATGTTGATCAAATACTCAGGTTCCATATATCTATAGAAACACATAGGTGTGTTTTGGATTAAGAAAACCCACTACATCACCTATCATACTAGATCATTGATTAATGATGATGCAATAGTACAATGTGAAACTTTTTTGAAGTGAAGAAAGCAACAACTGTAATGTAAAATGTAGCAGTGAATAAATGACAGATGGATAATTAACAAAAGAAACAAGTTGTAAGACCCCAAACCTAGATTTATATTAATCTCTTTTTGTTTTCCCTAATTGCATGATTTATTAGAACTAAACTTGACTTTTCTTCAATATGTTGGAATCCTAAAAAATGAGATACATGATGTACATGCTTGATTAATCATGTTGCCTGTATGTGTAGTTGGTACATCAGGGTTTTGAGGACCTGATGCATGGATATAAGGCCAAGTTAGGGTTTATGTTAGCTTGAATGAGAGTTTGTGCACCTTGATGTTTGATATGGATTCGTAGATCTTGAACTTGGAAGATTTAGCAAGGCAATTGATGGAGTTGATCGCTTGTTGATTTGTGTTTATGTGGCTTGAGCTCCAACTGGATTTATAGGATGTCTGCCATCTGGTGACCTTTGAGCGTAGGCTTCATGGAAACTATGGTCAAGTTTAAGGAAAACTTGTTCGATTTGTAAGATTCATTGCCTACTTATGTGAGACAATTATCTAGCTCTTGGAGATAAACTCAACATGAGCTTAAGGCCCAACTCGCTTGAGTTGGTTTTACATTCCTGAGCTGGTGATGGATTCTCTAGGCCAAGTGTTGACCAAATGGCTTTCTAATGAATTATCCATGGGCTTGACAAGTGCATGTCATTGATGCCTGATGCAGACATCAATCGCTATTTTTACCTTATTTTATTGATCCATGAGCATGATGGACACTTTTTAAGGGTCCTATTTGTAATTTTTACATCCCCAACATGTAGATACCAAAACCCATCATTCCTAGAGACCATTTGCACTCTTTTAAGTTGTTGGAGTGGCGCAAGAATTAGAAGAAGGTATTCCCAAGGGTGTAGCTTGTACATGTGCTTACATGTTGGTGTTTTGAAGATCTGTCTAAGACAATGATCATATTTCTAACCTATTTCCATGTTTTCATGTAAGTTCTTCATTCTTTATCATATTTTCTTATTGTTCCTATCTCTCTTCCACCCTCTTTGTTCATGGATCTTTAGATAACATGGCGGAAACTCCATTCCTTTGCATAAGGATCTCTCATATTCACCATCTTTGGATTAGTTGGAGCCAGATCTTGCTAAGAAGGATGTTTGTGGGATATTTTGTGGTACTTTGGAGCCTTAGCTCATTCTTTCCTTGTTGAAAGATGTGTTCTTCATATAAGATGGGTGACATAGCCTTTGTTTATACTTCTTTGCTTGCAAAATCCTATATAGAACCTTTAGTCTCACTAATTACATGCTAAAAGGATTAAAGGTGTGAGTTCTATACATGATTTTGGGCAATAAAATGGGGAACTTCGAGATTCTTACCCTTTTACTATTTTATTTTGATCTAAGATGAAAATGATATGATTTCTTATGAAAATATCACTACAAACTCTGAACTCTACACACTTTCTACCTTATTATGATTTTTTTGGCATTCCTACCATTTTTGCTTTCTCTCTCATACTATGGCACTTGTTGAAAATTTTATGTAGTGGGTATATATGAAGATATTCAAACCCTTAAAGTGATCTATGGACCCTATTGAGGGCATGAAATTTATATATTTAGAAATGTTGATTTGGCTATGTATGTACCCTTTTTCGACGTGATCTAAGTTTTCTAAGGCTTTTAAGGCTTCTAATATTTGAATATTGTAATATCATGGTGATATGTTTTGAACGATATCCTTAATTCTATGTGAAAGATGATAAAAAGGCTAAGTTAACCAAGTATAACTTTATTCATATGGTTTCCTATGATCAAATAACTAACTCTGTGTTCAAAAGTTGGGGTAGAAAAATGGTTGTCTTTGTATCAATCTCTGGATTACGAGACGGTAGTCAAGGTCATGTAATGTCTAGTATCATTTGTGAGTGATAAATCATATTTAGTATTGTCCTCTTACCCTAAACCCCTCATTATATGAGTGTGGTTGAGGCCGTTGTTCCAATTGTAGATGGAACTCCTACATTTATGAATAATAAAATATGTGATATGATGATATGCATGTATTACTACCCATAGGATGTGCAAGGTTTTGTGGTCCTAAAATTGTTTTTTATGTCTTAGGCTAATGAGAGCGTACTACTTATACCCACACAGACCAAATCATGATGGGATCTTATGGAGATTGAATAATCCTAAGATCCTCTACAATTGATGAGGGGACTTCATAGAAATTGTCCACTTGTTTGGGCAAGATATCCCTACTACCCATGTATTTATAGTAAAATATCTAACCAATATGTATAGCCTTATAATATAGTTGTTTCATATTGTAACACTTTTACTACCCTTACATGTGTTTCTAAGTAATACACATTTGATCTTCATACGGAAAACTACTTGGATATATTTTATACTAGTTTTTTTTGTTAAGATATCTACCTATTTTATCTTATATAGTAGGATTGTATACTTAAATTGCTTTATAGATAATTTGTCTCTCACTAGGACATGGGTATCACTCTCATGGTTCTCTACCATTTTTATATGTTCAGCCTCGTAACCATGGGTGATGATCAAGGATACTCAAGAGTATGTACATGTTTGCTTTACTTAGAGTTCCTTTCATCTCTTTGTGTTAAAATGTATTTACTTTGTTGTAATGTTAAAGGGATCAACAATGATGAGACATTCCTTAAGCTTAAATACTTAATGTCATTGAAATTCTCAAAGCCTTGTGTCTATACTTGAGGAACAAATTAGTCTATCTAAGGCATTGCTACTACCAAGAACTTAGGGTTAAAAAATCCCCTTTGTGTTGAAACTAGAGGCTTTGTAGGTTAACTATGTATTCTTTGGGACACTAACATGTGTAAAGATGATTCCATTAATATTCATCAACAATTCATCAATTGTTGCATTTTTCTATGCAAACCTCCACATCTCGGTGAGAAATTTCTATAAAAACATTTAGTTGAGACGGGGAAATGGTTTGATAAGACTTGGCTCATGCTAGGTGATTTTGGCACCACTAGGGAACCAAGCGAGAAGAGAGGTAGAATTCAATACAATCATAATGAAGTTGGGATCTCCTACAACACCCTTATTGAGGCAAGTTTGTTGGATTTAGCCTTCTCAGGTATGAAATATACTTATAAACATGGTATGCTGCAAGAATGCATAGATAGAGTGGTGGCAACCAATGGATATATACATATCTATCTAGATGGTAGAACACTTACCTCGCATCTATTATCATTTTTCTCTACTTGTCAAATTGCATAGATATTATGGTACCCCATAGGAAGTCCATTAAAAAAGTTTCTTGGTATAAAAATGAAAGTTTTCCTTACATTCTAATGTATACTAGAACTCTATTGCACCCAACCAATAAAATAAATCCCCCGAGGAAGCTAATTTGGGCGTCGCTAAAACACAATAAAAATAATGAAAACAATAAAGTTCAAACCACCACCACATTTTATTCATAAAGTGCGGAAAAATGAGATAAACATTCAAATCAATGGTCAAAACATGAAAACCATTTTTTTACTCTACCGAAGGATGGATAGGGGAAAAAGATGGAAAGTGTTGCCAAAAATCACATTCGGTAGTGTTGTTATGAGTGGGGAAGGTATTAGAACCCCATATTTCCCAATAAATAAGTATTGGGCCCTTTTCTTAATGATTTTGAGTTGGATGCTTTCAAGTTTAATAAAAAAGAAAAAAAACAACCAAAGTGATACTGAAGGAATTTTTTTCATGTTTGCAGATCTTTAAGGCTAGAGATGGATGTGGGTCTCCTGTTGTTGTTGTAAAGATCCTTCTTTTAACGTGTGTGACCCTAAACACCTCTAGATATCCCATGAAGGAGATCCATTTTGGGAAGTTAGGACCAATGTGTAGTAAGAAGAGGAGACAACATGAGATGATTTGTATTATAAGCAATATTCAATTTTTACGTATAACTACCCAAATCAAGTAATACAATTGGATGATATATCAACAAATTAAGAAAGTCAAAAGATCTAATTCAGAAAACTAGATCCAAAATAGGCCAATCAAATATGATCTTTTAGTATAATAATGCTTCAAAGAGGACCAAGAGAGAATTAAGAGACTAATTGATCAATATGAGTAATGGGTAATGCAACATACCTCATATCAAAACTATATGTGTCTAAAGTCACCTAGATCTTCAACAAAGTTCATCCGACCTGTTAACATTTATGTGAAATTATGGTTATATTCACATTAATTGCATGAACCCAAAAAATAGCCTTTTATTATGAATTAGGTTAACAAAACCACACCATATGTTACATTATCATAATTCCATAGCATAATTTAATTCATTTTTCTGACTTGAAAATTATTAGATATGAATTTTATAAAATCTAAATAGTTGAAAAATCCTTAAAAATCACATATTTATTATATTGGGATTAGGTAATGAATACTACATCACTGGATAGAGAAAAATTCCATAATTCCAAAACCTATTATACTTATATTTTTTATATGTATATAATTTACTATGGATTCTAGAAATACTGACAATCATAAAATCACAATAAGCCATGTATATAGAATTATCTATTTTAAAAGTATAAGTGTGATGGCTTTTTCAGGCATGGCCACCTAGGTGGGTCATGCCTGGGAAATCCCACAATTCCATCTTCAAAAGCATGACAAAAAGTTAAAAATGAACCTAGAGGCGTGACAAATTAATCAAGATGGAGAGGTAAAATCAGTCATCCTAAAGGTGGGAAAATCAGCAAAAGTGTTGACCTAGGTGTCGCATATTGCCCATATTTTGATAATGACTTAACCATTCCACTCATATGTATCTAACATTTCTAATTGAGATCATTGCAGACATTAGATACAAGAAAAGAATCAAAATTCACTCAAAGCTACTCTCCCGGCACATGCAAAACATGTGACTTTCACCCGCTTTGTAATATAGCCCTTAGAGGCTTAGAGCAATTTTTGTAATCACTTAAATTCATGTTTTGCATTGTATCTAAGATGGATAAAATGATTGGAACTCAAAAATCCATCATTTATACAGTTTTTGGAAATTCCAAAATACCCCTTAACAGGGATTTTGTCGGCCGAATTACAAACTCGGCCGATCCATGTATTGAGGAATTTTCTGGGCTGTCGGCCGAGTTTCAATGCCAGGAAACTCGGCCGATCCACTGGTCAGTCAAAACCAAAGGATGACTGATCGGTCGAGTTTCCCCCTGGAAACTCGGCCGACAGATTCCCTGTTGGTTTTGTCACCTAGTGTGTCGGCCGAGTTGCCTTTATTGAAACTCGGCCGATCGAACTGTACTGGAATGCAGAAAAAGCAATTCCAACCGTTGGAGGAGTTGGTGGGACTCAAAATAGATCCGTTGCAAGTTGTAAAACGGCTAGTTTGTGCCACTTAACTCACCCAACCTCAAAGGGACACCCTCAACTATAAATAGGACCTCTTGGACTTCATTCCAAGGTTGCTCATTCACATATGCTTGGTCCTAGCCTTAGTTGAGTGGTTTCTAATCCTTTGAGCCCCTTTCTCTCTCTACCTTCAAAGCAAATTCGTGAGTATGAGTGAGTTAGGATCCCATGTATGAGAGCTATCATTTGTAATCTTGTAAAGCTCTCCTTTCCACTTCTCCCATCTCCATTCTCTATGAAGATTGATTGAAGTTTCTTCTCCGAGTGAAAGAGAAGAAGGTTGTTGTTCTTCCCCAAGTGAAGGAGAAGAAGGCTAGCTGCTCCAGGCCTCCGAGTGAAGGAGGAAGGTGCTAAAGCTCTCCAAGTGAAGGAGAGGGGCAAGGCAAAGCTCAAGCAAGATGGGTAATTCCTGCAAGGCCGAAGACTAGAGCAAGAGTAGGTAAGTCCTTTGAAGAAGGCTGAAGACTACTTGCTTGGTGGGTAAGTCCTTGGTGAGGTTGAAGATCTTGGCTTGATATATAAGTCCTTGGATGGTTGGTAGTTGTAGCTTGTAATCTTATTGTGTGATATATATAAGAGAACCAAGTTACAAATCCTAGAGCCTAACCAACTCTAGGTAGTGGACTGACATTGCTCCTAAGTTTAGGACATGGAACCACTCTAAACCACCTGTCCAAGTGCATGCTTTCCTTGTCTCTTATCCTTGCTTTGTATGCTAGTTTAGGACATCAAATTGCTGTTTTGAATTAAGTTCTGCACTTAATATAATTTGGTGGTCTAATCTCTTTTGTGAAGTTTGTGAAGCTCTATTCAACCCCCCCTTCTAGAGCCCATTGATCCAACAAGTGGTATCAGAGCAGGTCTTCTCCAAGCTACTTCAACAAGTAGGAGAAGATGGGCGATTCGGCTCTCGGTTCACTCAACCTTGAGGGAAGCTACTCCACAAGACCCCCGGTCTTCGACGGCACCAACTTCCTATATTGGAAGAGAAGGATGCAGTTCTACATCCAAGGAGTTAGCTACGAGATGTGGAAGATAGTCCACCTCAAGTACGACGAGCCGAAGGGGAACATCACAACATGGACGGACGAAGAGATGAAGCGTGCTCAACTAAATGCTAAAGCCATTAGCATCATCTACGCTGCCCTCTCTCCATCGGAATTCAACCGCATCTCTTCATGGGACACCGCTCATGAGATTTGGCACAAGTTATGTGTCACCTATGAAGGGACGGAGCAGGTCAAGGAGGCCAAGATCTACATGCTCGGAGGCCTACTTGAAAATTTCAAGATGGGGAAGAATGAAAGGGTTGCGGACATGTACACAAGGCTCAACGTCATCCTCAACAGCCTTGCAGCCCTTGGGAGTGTCATGGATCGAGGCACCATCAACGCCAAGATCTTGAGGTCTCTTCCAAAGAGATGGGAGCCGAAGGTGACTTCAATTGAAGAAGTCTACAAGCTTAGCGAGTTGTCAACCGAGGAGCTGGTTGGTAACCTACAAGCTCACGAACCAAGGCTAGACAAGCAAGAGGAAGAGGAGAAAAGGGAAGAGAAGGAGACAAGAAAGATGAAGGACACGGCCTTCAAAGCTCATGTCGAAGAAATGATGAGGCAACAACAGCTTGCCATGAAGTCTCCTTGCCCCTCCTCAAGCGAAGACGAAGGTGCTAATGACCATGAAGCCAATTACTCCAAAGGAAGACACTTCAAGGGAAAGCAATCCTCCTCCACTCCTAGGTGCTATGAGTGTGGCCAAAAGGGCCACTACAAGAATGATTGCCCAAAAGTCAAGAAGGGCTATCATAAGGGCAGTCACAAGAAGGATGACAAATACAAGAGAGAATCCAAGTACAAGAAGAAGGACAAGAAGGAAAGACGATCCAAAGATGCAGCTCATGCGGCATGGGAGGAGTCTTCTACTTCAAGTTCATCTTGTTCCGAGGATGGAGAATGTCATCTTGCACTTATGGCATCTACTAGTGAAGAGGTAATGGAGGTAAGTGAGGTAAGCAATGTAAGTGATGAAGCTTTACTTGAATTATCTAAAGAATCTATCATTGAAATGCTTAGTGAATGTCAATCATCTCTTACTAAATGTAAAGCTAAAAGAAAGAGATTAGGAAAGATAATAGATGATCTATATGCCAAGATTGACATTCTTGATGAAAATGAAAAGTTACACCTTGATAGTATAGATTCTTTGCAAGAGCAACTTCAAGACCTTGAACTTCAATACAATGGAGTAGAGGTTGAGAATGGTGCTTATCTTAAAACTATTGAAAGTCTTAAGATCGAGAACCAAAATTGCCTAGATGAGTTAGATGTTCTAAAAACTGAAAATGTTGAACTAAAACTCATTGATGATGCTAGGAGAGAGGAAGTTCATTGTTATCAAAAAGAAATTGCTATGCTTAAATCTGAAAATGCTAGATTGCTTGCTCAAACAAATGATCTATCCTCTAGACCTATCTTGCCTAGGAATGAAGTTGCTAACTTAACTATTGAAAAAGATTCTCTTCTTACTAAAGCCCTCTGTCTTGAGGCCGACCAGTTGCATGCTAGAGAAGATCTTGATAGTTTATCTACTACTATTAAAAATCTTAGTGATGATAATGCTAAATTAAGATCTACCTTGCAAAGGTTTCTTTCCGGTAAAAAGTCTCTAAATGATGTTCTAGAGCACTCTACCAAACAAATTGGTACTAGTGGTCTAGGATACGATGAGAGTATCCCAAAAGGTAAGAAGAAGAAGAAAGGTAAGAAAAAGAGTGTGGAAACTCCAATTCTCAATGGAGAGTCTTCCGGCTCTAAAAATCCCATGGTATGTATGCATTGCAAATGTGATGATCATTATTCTACCTATTGTCCTTACAAGCCTAAGGGGACCAACCCAAATATGAAATGGGTCCCCAAGCTAACCCCGGACCCCAAAGTTTGAGTTGGGTTCCGACATCCTCTTTTCTTGCAGGTCACAAAGAAATGGATTGTTGATAGTGGCTGCTCTAAGCACATGACTGGAGAAATCAGCCATTTCAACAAATTTGTGAAGAAGAAAGGAGGATCGGTAACCTTTGGGGACAACAAAAAGGGTAAGGTTATAGGTGAGGGTGATGTAGGTAATGATTTGTGCATTAAAAATGTTTTGCTTGTTGATGGCCTACATCACAACTTGATTAGTGTGAGCCAATTATGTGATAATGGTTATCTTGTGCTCTTTACTTCCTTAGAATGCTTGCTTCTAGATTCCCTGTCCTATAATGTCATATATAAGGGAACTAGAAATGGTAATCTATATGTGATAGTTCTTGATGCTTTAAAGCCCATACTAAATAGATGCTTAGTCGTGGATAAAAACGATCTTTCGCTTTGGCATCGACGCTTGGGTCATGTGAACTTGCATCAAATGAAGAAACTAGACAAAAAGGACTTGGTTCGAGGACTTCCCAAATTGGATTTTGAAAAGGATGAGGAATGTCAACCTTGTACCCAAGGGAAACAAACCAAATCCTCTTTCAAGTCCAAAGGGGTCATGAGTACCAAGAGAGTTCTAGAGCTTCTTCATATTGATCTCTTCGGACCTATGAGAACACAAACGCTTCGCGGCTCCAAGTATTGTCTTGTTATCGTCGATGATTTTTCTAGATATACTTGGACTTTCTTTCTTGTTTCCAAAAGCGACACCCTTGACGTTTTCTCGAGCTTTTGCAAACGATTCGAAAACGAAGCTTCTTGTCATGTTGTTTCCATCCGTAGTGATCATGGGGGAGAGTTTGAAAATGATCTTTTTGAACGTTTTTGTGAAAAATCGGGTTATTCGCACAATTTCTCTTCTCCTCGCACACCCCAACAAAATGGAGTTGTTGAGAGGAAGAATAGATCGCTACAGGAAATGGCTAGGACCATGCTTCTTGAGTATGATACTCCTAAGAAGTTTTGGGCTGAAGCCGTTAGCACCGCATGTTTTGTGCAAAACCGAGTTTTCACTCATCCGACGTTTAAGAAAACCCCCTATGAACTATGGCGTGGTAGGAAGCCGTCGATTGATTTCTTCCATGTGTTTGGATGCCCTTGTTTTGTTTTGAACACCAAGGACTCTCTCGACAAGTTTGATCCGAAATCTTACAAGGCTTTCTTCCTAGGCTATAGCACTACTAGCAGGGCTTTTAGAGTATTTAACATAGAACTATCTAAAATAGAAGAATCCATAAATGTTAAATTTATTGAAACTAACCCTGTTGTTGGCAAGCCTATTGGTGATAATGATGTTGCAGATGAAATCATTCCTATCCTCAAAGATCTCAACATCAAAGATAAAGGTAAGCAGGTTCAAGAAGAAGATCAAGAAGAAGAAGAGAAAGAAGAAGAAAGGAAGGATCCCACTCCCCGCTTCGCCAAAGATCACCCCAAGGAGTTGATCATAGGCAATCCATTTGAAAGAGTAAGGACACGGGCTGCACACAACAAAGAACAAGCAGACAGCGCCTTCATCTCTCAAATGGAGCCGAAGAACATCAAGGAGGCCCTTGGTGATGATGAGTGGATCCTTGCCATGCAAGAAGAGCTTGAGCAGTTCGAGAAGAGCCGAGTGTGGACCTTAGTGCCAAGACCAAACAATAGAAAGATCATTGGCACCAAATGGGTCTACCGCAACAAGCTTGATGAGCAAGGAAAAGTGGTAAGAAACAAAGCAAGGTTAGTAGCTCAAGGTTATAATCAACAAGAAGGTATTGATTTTGATGAAACCTATGCGCCTGTTGCTAGATTAGAATCTATTCGCATGCTACTTGCCTTTGCTAGTTATAAAAATTTCTTGCTTTATCAAATGGATGTTAAAAGTGCGTTTTTGAATGGTACAATTGAGGAGGAAGTATATGTTGCTCAACCTCCGGGCTTTGAAAATGATAAGTTACCCAATCATGTTTATCTCTTGCAAAAAGCTCTCTATGGTCTCAAACAAGCACCTCGAGCTTGGTATGAGAAACTAAAGAACTTTTTGTTAGATAATGGGTATATCATGGGCAAAGTTGATTGTACCTTGTTTCTAAAACACACTTCTACCCATTTTCTCATCATTCAAATATATGTTGATGATATTATATTTGGCGGAACTGACCTTGATCTTTGCAAAGAGTTTGGTTCTCTTATGCAGAGTGAATTTGAGATGAGTATGATGGGTGAGCTGACCTTCTTCCTAGGCTTCCAAATCAAGCAGACCAAGAATGGTAACTTCATCAACCAAGGCAAATACACGCTTGAGCTTCTAAAACGCTTTGGGATGGAGAACATGAAGCAAATGGACACGCCCATGTCAAACACTGCCAAACTTGACAGGGATGAGGAAGGTGAGAAGGTAGATGAGAAGCTCTATAGAGGTATGATTGGAAGTTTACTTTATTTAACTTCCTCTAGACCTGATATAATGTTTAGTGTTGGCTTGTGTGCCCGCTTTCAATCAAGCCCTAGGAAATCACATCTTATTGCCGTCAAGAGGATTTTGAGGTATCTAGCCAAAACTCCAAATTTTGGACTATGGTACCCTAAGTCAAGGGACTTTACTCTTGTGGCATATAGTGATGCTGACTACGCAGGTTGCTTAATTGATAGAAAGTGCACAAGTGGCACTTGCTTCCTCTTGGGACCATGCTTGGTGTCTTGGTTCTCCAAGAAACAGAGCACAGTGGCATTATCAACTACCGAAGCTGAATACATTGCAGCCGGAAGTTGTTGTGCCCAGGTCCTATGGATGAAGCAAATGCTCCAAGACTTTAACATTCATTTTGATGCTTCTCCTATTTTCTGTGATAATACTAGTGCAATTAATCTTTCATATAATCCAATATTGCATAGTAGAGCTAAACACATAGAAGTCCGCCATCATTTTCTCCGTGATCACATTGTCAAAAAGGATATTTATATCACACATGTGGATACGGAAAATCAGTTGGCTGACATTTTCACTAAACCGCTTGCTAGAGATCAATTTAATTTCATTAGGTCAAAATTGCTAATAACCTCTCTTGATGATGTTGAATTGCTCTCTAATTAGCTGGTTACATGTTATGTGTGTTGCTCATGCTTATAAATGCCTTGTTTGCTTAAAATGCTTGTTTTTGATAAATATCTCTATTGGTTTTATCTCATTTTCGGGTATTTTTCGCAAAACGAGTTTTTATCGACAAATAGTACACTATGATGATGAGAATGTGCCTAAATGTGTTTAAAATACATCCTAGATCCCTCAGAAAAATTGCCCTAGGTCGTATGAGGCTAGGACTAGATTTTAGGATTTCTCACATCAGGGTTTTTGTCGGCCGAGTTGGAAACTCGGCCGATCGGTCGGGCGCAGGGTGTCTGTACACTCTGTCGGCCGAGTTTCCCCACCCTGGAACTCGGCCGATCGACGGCAGACGGGTTTATATATATAGGATTCGGCCGACTTGCTCCCTCTCAACTAGAGCAAAGTCGACCGAACCCTAGCCGCCCAAGCCTGACTCCTCCTCTCCTGGTCTTTTCCTCCCTCTCTCCGGCCGTTCTTGCCCCCAAAACGGCCCCCTTGTGTGCCCTAGCTGCTTGTACGGTTCCGTTGCTACGTTTTTCTCCGTGTGGATCGGCGCCCTTCTCTCCGTTTCTTCTCCGATGAGGTCGCAACGTCGGAAACGCGCCGTTCCCGCTCCTGCTCCTTCGGTTCCTCTAGCTCCGAGGTATATGTCCTTTGACAACCTCTCTTTCGTGGACAATACCGCGGTTGCACGGTATAAAGAGCTTCTCCCTCGATCTCCTTTTCCTTTTCGTGCTCTTTATCAACCGCATTGTTTTCACGCCGATCTTTTTGAGGCGAGTCAAGTGTTTCGCACACACCATCTTGACGCCTTTAGCATCGAGGATCCAAAATTTCACAATCTCAAGTATAGCACCAAGGCTGTCCGCCAATTCTACGCAAACTTGCGGTGGAATTACGACACTTTGGTTCCTCCCTCGGATACCTCGATTGTCTTAACCTCTATGATCGCCGGACAACCGTTTCATATCACCGAGCGATCCTTTAATCTTTACCTAAATGGAAACGTCGGCCCGGCCTCTTGGACCACCTCATATCCCGATTATTTCGATCTTTTGCGTCCCGAGGACATCTATAAGGCACTCGAGATAGACTTGTCGGATATTCACAAATTCCTCAAGCTTCCCGAGTTTCCTTATAGAAAGAAGGGCACCCTGCCTTCTTCTGCTCTGTCCTCCCCTCGCCGTGTGTTGGCGTTTGTTCTTAGTTGCAATGTTCACCCAAAGAAAAACCAAACGGACATAGCCGAGAACACTGCCATGATGATGTATCTCCTCTTGAACAATCATGGAGTCAAATGGGCACGGTATATCCTGCACCATATGACATGTTTTGATTCTGGAAAGAACACGAAGGGCACCCATCTTCCTTATCCTGCCCTAATCTGTGGACTTTTCCAGTTTGCCACTGGTAAATCTCTTTTCACCGATTATCTCTACCGACCTGATCGAAAAGGGGTTTACATCAGTGAGACCACTCTCCAGAAGAGTGTCCCTACATCTGGTGCATCATCTTCTTCTGCTCCACCACCACCACAACCTCCATCATCATCGGATGCACCTACTCCTCCACCATCATCAGCTGCACCACCACCTCCTGAGCCATCTTTCCAACCTCCTCCACACCCGGCTTTTGCCGATTTTCATGTTTCCAATGAGGCCCTCATGGGGTATCTCATGCATCAGCAAGCCTACAACATGCAGGTCCAACACCATCTTCATGAGGATCTCTGTCATGTCATGTCATCCATGTCTCTCTCCTGCCCGCAGCCCTACCCCACCTACCAGCCCTACCCCGGTGACGACTACGCTTCTTATGCGTATAGTCAGTTCTATCCACCTCCACCACCCTCTGCTTCCGCTGACCACTCTGCAGGTGGATACTCTCACCCTTCCCCGGTGTTGGCGCTTCCAGGTGGACGCTTGTCCGAGCTACTGGCCCAGTACACCTCGACTGCTCCTCCCATTGAGATAGCTTATGAGCTCCATGCTCTGGGCATGTCTTGGGCTGAGCAGAGCGCGAGATGGCCTGGACGGGCTTTTGGTCCTACAGACGAGGATATGCCAGATCAGGACGATGCCGAGTCAGATGAGGCGACTGCGACAGATGCTGATACGGATGCTGACGATGATGATGCTGCTGATGAACAGGCTACACCGGCTGATGCCCCTCCTTCTGATGGAGACGAGGACTACCAGCCCGATGAGGACATGGATGCTGCTGTTGATGACGTCGACATAGATTAGTATAGCTTAGAGTAGATGTGTCTAGTGTAGTCTCGCATGACCATGTCATTTTCTTTAGGGACTATGTTTGTATCATCTATATTAGGCACATTATCTGAGATGTACTATGGCTTTTCCGCTTGTCCTTGTAGCTTTTGGTTTTATGTTTTGGATACATTTTGTATGACTTATCTTATCATGTAATCCATATTTTGATGAATGACAGTTGGTTGTTTTCATGAATTATCTTTGTGCTTCTCTGTCTTAATATGCTATGTTTGATTGAGTGTTTTGGAGAAGACCTGGTTTGTATGCTCTTCTACCCCCCTGCCTTTTTGAGATGACAAAGGGGGAGAAATATACCTCAATCATATTGCCATCATATTGCTTTTAGTGCTTGTATGGTTCTTTTCTTGTCTTTAAAACTTATATATCTTGACTTGGCTAGAATCATACAATATATATATGCTATGGCTGTTTGTGTGTTAACTAACAATGCAGGGATGAGTAAGCATGAATTGAGGGGGAGCATTACAAGACTGATCATATTTGCATCCCCTTGCAATTCTCTAAGCAAAGGTATAATTTTCATATTCTTTTCAATATGTTGAGGAATGGTTTGTCATTGTCAAAAAGGGGGAGAATGTTGACCTAGGTGTCGCATATTGCCCATATTTTGATAATGACTTAACCATTCCACTCATATGTATCTAACATTTCTAATTGAGATCATTGCAGACATTAGATACAAGAAAAGAATCAAAATTCACTCAAAGCTACTCTCCCGGCACATGCAAAACATGTGACTTTCACCCGCTTTGTAATATAGCCCTTAGAGGCTTAGAGCAATTTTTGTAATCACTTAAATTCATGTTTTGCATTGTATCTAAGATGGATAAAATGATTGGAACTCAAAAATCCATCATTTATACAGTTTTTGGAAATTCCAAAATACCCCTTAACAGGGATTTTGTCGGCCGAATTACAAACTCGGCCGATCCATGTATTGAGGAATTTTCTGGGCTGTCGGCCGAGTTTCAATGCCAGGAAACTCGGCCGATCCACTGGTCAGTCAAAACCAAAGGATGACTGATCGGTCGAGTTTCCCCCTGGAAACTCGGCCGACAGATTCCCTGTTGGTTTTGTCACCTAGTGTGTCGGCCGAGTTGCCTTTATTGAAACTCGGCCGATCGAACTGTACTGGAATGCAGAAAAAGCAATTCCAACCGTTGGAGGAGTTGGTGGGACTCAAAATAGATCCGTTGCAAGTTGTAAAACGGCTAGTTTGTGCCACTTAACTCACCCAACCTCAAAGGGACACCCTCAACTATAAATAGGACCTCTTGGACTTCATTCCAAGGTTGGTCATTCACATATGCTTGGTCCTAGCCTTAGTTGAGTGGTTTCTAATCCTTTGAGCCCCTTTCTCTCTCTACCTTCAAAGCAAATTCGTGAGTATGAGTGAGTTAGGATCCCATGTATGAGAGCTATCATTTGTAATCTTGTAAAGCTCTCCTTTCCACTTCTCCCATCTCCATTCTCTATGAAGATTGATTGAAGTTTCTTCTCCGAGTGAAAGAGAAGAAGGTTGCTGTTCTTCCCCAAGTGAAGGAGAAGAAGGCTAGCTGCTCCAGGCCTCCGAGTGAAGGAGGAAGGTGCTAAAGCTCTCCAAGTGAAGGAGAGGGGCAAGGCAAAGCTCAAGCAAGATGGGTAATTCCTGCAAGGCCGAAGACTAGAGCAAGAGTAGGTAAGTCCTTTGAAGAAGGCTGAAGACTACTTGCTTGGTGGGTAAGTCCTTGGTGAGGTTGAAGATCTTGGCTTGATATATAAGTCCTTGGATGGTTGGTAGTTGTAGCTTGTAATCTTATTGTGTGATATATATAAGAGAACCAAGTTACAAATCCTAGAGCCTAACCAACTCTAGGTAGTGGACTGACATTGCTCCTAAGTTTAGGACATGGAACCACTCTAAACCACCTGTCCAAGTGCATGCTTTCCTTGTCTCTTATCCTTGCTTTGTATGCTAGTTTAGGACATCAAATTGCTGTTTTGAATTAAGTTCTGCACTTAATATAATTTGGTGGTCTAATCTCTTTTGTGAAGTTTGTGAAGCTCTATTCAACCCCCCCTTCTAGAGCCCATTGATCCAACAAAAAGGCCATAATGCCATCTTCCTAATGTTCTACATGATTTCGAGCCAGGGATCTCCAATGAAAGGATACTCTATTGAGAATCAAATCACACCATTACCTTAGGACATAATACTTGACTCTGGGGAGTCTTAATGAGGAGAACGACCCTAAATATGGGTCACACGATGGATAAAGTGGCCAAAGACGATTTTTATTGTCAGTCTCAAAATAGTACACATGAACATGTAAACAATGGGAATTCACGACCCATACCAAAGAAGTGTGATGACTCGTTACTCCATAACAAATTCAAAGGTAATTCTCTAGATAGAAATTTGAGTGAAGCTTGAGAATTCACCTATTTTTGTATGGGTAAAAAGAAAAAAAAAATTGGGAAACCGCGTTTGATACCTTTTAGGTTAAATTGAAGGCTCCATGGGTGTGATGGAGGGTCTTAGGAGTGGTCTCTTCCATTGCCTAGATGTGTGTAGGATTGGACTGCCATTGTGATATGCTAACAGGTGATGGATATAGGTGGTTGTTGGGGAATGTTAGAGAGGGTGCTTTCTTGAGATTTGAGATTTTATGGAAATTTGTAGAAGTTTCATGGTCATGTTTAGGTGATTTCTTATAGTCTTGAACTCTAGGTATTAAGGATAGACATTAAGAGAGAAACATGGGAAAGAAAGGTAAGTTGAGTTAAATGGGACATTATAACACATCAACACCTAGGAACGTAGGGATCGGGATACTCACAAAAGCAACGTGAAGTTGAAGGAAAAAAAATCTAAGAGAAAGATACGAAGAGGAAAAATATCAAGAGAGGGAGAGAAGTAAACTACCGTATGACAAAAAAGGAAGGAAAGTGGGTGATGGAGAGAAAGTTTCTACCACTAGATCTACCCAAATCACCTGACAAATTGTGGGGGAGTATGATCAGATGAGAAAGGAAGGTCGTGTGATAACTATAAATAAAAAACTATAGGAAATCAACTATATTATCCAAATGCAATATACATTAAGGTTAAGATTAGTATATTATCTAGAAGTTTGTACTCTATGCAGGAGACCGATTTAGGATGTGGAGGTACCAGGGGTTTCCTCCGAGTGAGTAGCGACGGTGGGTGACGGGGAACCTAGGGATCCCCGGAGGATGAAGGGGATGTGGATCCCTCAAGGGTGGACTATTCCATGCCATTGGGTTCTACGGGAATCCGACTCAACTTTTCTAATAGCAGACTGTCATAGTAGAACAACCAGTATACTATGTCTGGTTCCATGGATGTGGACATGTTGGGGTCCCAATTCTCATCCCAGACCGGGAAGGACCATGCACAAGCAACAACCCAGGAAGGCCCTCTGCCACCCCGTGCCCCATACAAGGACACAGTTGGAAAAGGATCGTACAATGTTGTGCATTCCAACATCTAGATAGATGCTGAGAATAATGATGTCTCCCTACTATCTATAGATATCAAGGTGTCTACAGACAATGGCTTCCTAGCCTTCACCCTTAGGGATGAAGCCATGGAAGGTTTGCTCAAACCCTGGAAATTCATTGTTATCGTCAACCTTCTTGTACGGGAGATTGGTTTTCTGACGCTTATAGATAGAATCACGATCTTGTGGAAGCCAGTGGGTGGTTTCAATCTCATTGACATGGAGAATGACTTCTTCATCAAGCAATTATAGACCGAGGAGGATTACATAAATGCTTTGGCAGGTGGACCATGGCCAATATTTGGTTCGTACCTCAATGTTCAAAGATGATCTCCTCTCTTCTCACCCGACATCGCTACACCACCCAGAGTGGTCACTTGGGTGTGGATTCTAAACCTGCTGATACATCTCTATCAGGAGGTGTTGTTAAAGGAAATTGGGGACACTCTGGGTAAGACCATTAAGGTTGATATGAACGCCAAATTGCAAAGAAGAGGCTACTTGGCTAGGACTTCAGTGGAGCTAAACATGGAACAACCTCTTGTACCTATGATCTCAATTTCTAGTGTCAAGTATAAGGTGGAATATGAAAATATTTTGTTCATTTGCATGCACTGCAGGAGAGCCGAACACCTTGAAAAGGATTGCAAGAAGCAGATGGAGGAAGAAAACACAACCAGAAGAGCATCTGTGGAGGTAGGCATGATGATCCCAGAGAGTGTTGGGTTTTATGGGAGACAGAGAAGGCAGCGGAAAAAAAAAGTTTCTTCTCCCAAACCCAGAATAAAGGAATCACGTCAACGTCTATAGTATAGGAAGGATGGTTTGTAGAGGCATACCTTGTCCCGAGGCTTTCTCGGTGACGTTACCTCGCGGATTGCGTGGTCTTCACCTCCGGTCTTGGACGGTGTCTGTGCAGCTCCTGGTCTCACCGGGCCTGTCAGGATTGACAACTGTCCTCCGAGCGATAGAAGTCTCCCGCCCCTGTAGTAGTCCACACGGACCACTTGGAACTCCGATCTCCTTGTCCCACAAGGAATCGGAAGGAGTCTCACCCTCCTGTCGGTGCACTAGCCACCGACACACTCTCCTACCACCAGTCACTTTTCTACAGTTGTCTTTCCCTTATTGTACCTCCCTTATCGGGTAGCACTTGCTCGGGCTCTCCTGGTTACCACAACCAGAGAGAACGAAAACTTTGCAGAGCAACTGGTGTTCTTAGTTGTACTTTGAGAAGCCCCCAACACCCCTATATATAGGAGGGTCATGGGACAGGGTTCTCTACCCCGGACAATGCGGGATTAAAGTAGGAGTAGAAGGGTTCGAGATTTTCCACAAAATCTGACAAACTATGCCATTTGAACTGATCGGTTCACCCCTGAACCGATCGTCTAGGCCCTTGAGCCGATCGGTGCAAGCATGAGCCAATCGGTTCATGGTCCTGGTCCAACTCAAATTGACTTTCCATATTTGTTTCCAAATAATCATATATTAGTCCTTATCCAAATCAAATTTGACAAGTGAAACAAACTCGGTTGGTCATCTAACTAGTTCAACACTATGAACTGATCGGTTCATTGACCTGAGCCAGTCGACTCACCAGCCTTAGCCAATCGGTTGAGGTAGCAGATCAGTCAATTGCAGTTTCAATCAATCTGATACTCTAATCATCTGATCCAACACCTTGAATACTATGATTTTGAGCTATCAATCGATTGGGTGTTTAATTGAACTACTAAACTCCTTTAGTAATCAATCTAAACATCATTTGTGGACAAACTCCTCTTCCAAGTCAAATCCTTTGTATGTGACCCTACAGGTCCATTTCACGTTGGCAGTGAAAGTCCATAACACTTATGACTTCACAAGCAAAGAGCGGTGCCTAGTCACACATCAGTGCTACCCAAGTGAAATAGAAAGTTGGAGAACAACTTTCAATCCTACAATCTGTGAATGGTTTTACAACGAATGTATAATTCCTTTGTCACTAATGTCCATAATGAACTCAAGGCATGGTACAGTCATCCTTTCAATGTTCATCCATTTCCTTGATCTCAGAGCAGACTGGGTGAGATGTGTGTGACATCAATATCACATATTGATTCTCACATGCATGTGCATGCCTTTCTCAATCCTACTCATCAAGTGGCCATGGAAATCAAACTCCCTTAGGAGGGACAAATCCCATATCTATCACTCACCCCTCAAAAGCCCCATATGTCAAAGTCACCCAATCATCACCTTTATAACAACCCATGTTTCAGGACTGCATTTGATAATGTCAAGGTGTACCTAACAACATGTGTTGAGTGTAGTGATTTTAGGTCGAAGAATCACACTCACCACCATCACTGTGAGAGCTAACTGTGACTACCAAATCATGGTTCCATGTGTCACTCTCACGGTGGGTCTATCCGGTAGACTTGTTCTCTAACAAGTACTTATGCGCTTGGTTTGATATCACTATATCATGACTAATGAGATTCTGTCATCAACCAACACACAATCTAGTCTTTAGTGTTATTGATGTCTATGGTTATTTCCACAATAACAACCGACTAGGGACTAAACAAGAAAGTATACTCTTAACATCCGTATGATCTCATCATTTAGGTCCTCAACCCAAAAGCATACGTCATCGAGTAAAACAATTCTTTAGACATCTATCATGTTACACTATCATCTAAAAAATAGTTAAAACATATAGATTAGAAATTGCCTTTATTATTATTAAAATCATTTACAAAGTATCCCATTACAATAATCACATGACTTGCTCTATGGGCATACATACCAACAGACTCCCACTTGCACTTAGATCCAGTCACCTAGGAACCTCAGTCCTTGTGACCTAGCATGACCATCATGCTTCTACTGAGAAAGGGCCTTTGTTAGTGGATCAGCTATGTTGTCTTCAGTTGGTACTTTGCAAATCTTCACATCTCCTCGCTGTCCGATCTCTCGTATGAGATGGAAGCGCCGCAGTATGTGCTTGGACCACTGATGTGATCTGGGCTCCTTATCTTGATTAATAGCTCAATTATTGTCACAATAAAGCTCAATTGCATCACAGCTACTGGGAATTACACCAAGTTTAGTGATGAACTTCCTGATCCGCACAACCTCCTTTGCTGCATGTGAAGTAGCAATATACTCGGCCTCTGTAGTAGAATCGAAAACTATTTCTTGCTTGGAACTCTTCCAGCTCACAACTCCATTGTTTAGGTAAAATACAAATCCTGATTGCGATCTGTAATCATCTTTGTCGATTTGGAAGCTTGCATCAGTGTAACTTCTTACAACCAGTTCTTCCTCGCCGCCGTATATGAGGAACTAATCCTTAGTCCTTCACAAGTACTTGAGGATGTTTTTTACGGCTTTCCAGTGAGCATCCCTGGGATCTAAATGGTACCTGCTCATCATGTTGAGGGCATACAAGACATCTGGACATGTGCACAACATAGCGTACATGATGGATCCGATGGCTGATGCATATGGGATCCCATTCATATGCTCCCTCTCTTCACAAGATTGGGGATATTGAGCTATAGAGATGCTGACTCCATGTTGCATGGGGATGTTGCCTCTCTTTGAGTTCTCCATGCTGAACCACTTCAGCACTTTGTCAATGTACGTGCTTTGAATTAGTCCGAGAAGCCTTTTAGATCTATCTCTATAGATCTTAATACCTAGAATGTAGGATGCTTCTCCTAAGTTCTTCATTGAGAAAGTATTCCCAAGCCAAGTCTTTACCTTCTCTAAGGATGTGACATCATTCCCCATCAATAGTATGTCATCCACATACAATATGAGGAATGTGGTCATGCTCCCACTAACCTTCTTGTACACACAAGGTTCATCTTCATTTTGAATAAAGCCAAACACTTTGACTTCCTCATCAAATCGAAGATTCCAACTCCGAGATGCTTGTTTCAATCCATAGATTGACTTTTGTGGCTTACAGACTTTATTGGCATTCTTTGGATCTACAAAACCTTCAGGTTGTGTCATATACACATCCTCATTTATATTCCCATTAAGGAATGTGGTTTTAACATCCATTTGCCAAATCTCATAGTCATAGTAAGCCGCAATAGTAAGCATGATCCTGATGGACTTAATCATGCCAACTGGAGAAAAAGTTTCATCATAGTCAATACCTTGAACTTGTCGGAAACCCTTTGCAACCAATCTTCCTTTATAAGTTTGCACATTGCCATACATGTCGATCTTCTTCTTGAAGACCCACTTGCACCCTATGGGTTTTACCCCCTCAGGTGGTTCCACCAAAGTCCATACTTTGTTGGAATACATGGATTCCATCTCGGATTTCATGGCTTCAAGCCATTTCTCAGAATCTGGTCCTTCCATAGCCTCTAGATAGGTAGTTGGATCATCATCTATGATCAACTCACCACCTTCCTGAGTCACAAGGTATCCAAACCTATCAGGTTCAAGGTGTGTCCTACTAGATCTACAAAGTCCTTATGTTACTTGAGGAGACTGAGATTCCATAACACCTTGTGAATCTCTATGTTCCTCTTGTACATCTATTGGTTCAATGTTTTCTTGTTGGGCTTGAACCTCTTCAAGCTCTATTTTCCTCCCACTGCATCCTTTGGAAATAAATTCCTTTTCTAGGAACACAACATCCTTGGCAACAAACACTTTGTTTTCAGTTGGGTGGTATAAGTAATATCCCTTGGTTTCCTTAGGATATCCAACAAAATAACATTTATCAGATCTAGGGCCTAGCTTGTCAGGAAACATTTTCTTGACATATGCCTCACACCCCCAAATCCTCATAAAAGACATATTGGGACGCTTCCCAGTCCATATTTCATATGGTGTCTTTTGAACCGATTTAGATGGTACTCGATTAAGTGTAAACGTGGCAGTTTCAAGAGCATAACCCCAGAAGGAAATCGGAAGATCAGCAAAACTCATCATTGATCACACCATATCAAGTAATGTGCAATTCCTTCTTTCAGACCTGTGGTGTTCCAGGCAGAGTCCATTGTGATACAATACCACGGGCTCGCAGAAGGTCCTCAAACTCTTGGCTTAAGTGTTCTCCACCTCGATCGGATCGAAGTGCTTTAATACTTTTACCAAGTTGGTTATGTACTTCATTCATGAAATCCTTGAACCTTTCAAGGGTTTCTGACTTATGTTTCATCAGGTACACATAGCCATACCTACTAAAGTTATCAGTGAAGGTAATGAAGTACTGATACCCACCTCTGGCATTAGTTCTAAAAGGCCCACATACATCAGTATGTATGAGTCCTAATAGATCACTAACTCTCTCACCTTTACCTAAAAATGGAGTCTTGGTCATCTTGCCCAACAAACAAGATTCACATGTCTCTATTGATTCATAATCAAAAGATTCTAGATAACCATCTTTATGGAGTCTAGAAATGTGTTTCTCATTTATGTGCCCTAGATGACAATGCTAAAGATACGTTTTGTATGAGTTGTTGAGTTTTTGCCTTTTGGTGTTTACATTGTATACGCTTGTCTCCAGATCTATCAAGTATAGACCATAAGACATTGGGTCACTTCCATAAAGGATCCCATCTTTTGAAATGGAACACTTTCCATTCTTAATAAGAAATTCAAAACCATCCTTGTCCAAACAAGAGAAGGAAATGATATTCCTATTTATGGCATGTACATAATAGCAGTTCTTCAACTCTATTATTAGCCCACTAGGTAGAGTTAACTCATAGGTTCCTATGCCACTGGCAACAACTCTTGCCCCATTGGCAACACATAGTTCAACCTCACCTTTCCCTAAAGGCCTACTTCTCTTAAGATCCTTCACATTTGAACAAATGTGAGATCCACATCCGGTATCAAGTACCCATGACATAGAAGTAGTAAAGTTAATCTCTATCACGTATACACCAGAAGTAGAGATCTCTATCTCTCACTTCTTCTTCCATCGTTCCTTCCATCCTTTCCACGCAGAAGACTCTGACATTGGTTTGGCGAGAGAACCCTTCTCTCCCTCACCTTTGTCCTCGGACTTTATTCCATTGATCTTCATCAATGAACTATCCTTCTTCTCAAACAATGCATTAAGCGTACATGGAGTGGATTCAAAGGATACTAGTATATCTAGATTGTGCAGAACACTTATCATAATCCCCAACCAGTTATGGAATTTATTCTCAATTAATTTGCCCATAAAAGATGATTCTTTTGCCATTCTACAAGAGAAAATTGCATTTGTCAAAACTCCTTTTGATTTGATTTGATTTGAATAAAATTTGGCGATAGTTAATTAGGCCTTTAATTAATTACTGCTCCCACTATTTTGATTCAAATTGATAGCCCTCACCATCAATTCGAAAGATTGCAGCGTACAATCTCCTAGTGGGTCAAGATTCGTATTTCATCAAGTCATGAGTCAGCTTTGGTTGATCGCCCACAACTTGACTATTTAGGTAGGCCATCATGCCAATTACATCATATGCAACTCTTGATGAATGAACATGTGCAACACCTTGCCATGAACATTTTGTGCCTCTGGGCTTAGACGCTCTAAGAATCACCAGTTAAGTCTATCTCAAAAGCCAACACAGTAAACATGCACCCTGCTTTGGTAGAACCTACATGTTTACCCTTCACACTTCCACGAGATAGACAACGCACCATGCTTTGGCGTAACCTATGCTTGGTCGATCATGTTTTTCATGTGTGTTGCTAATGGAAGGCATGAAAGACTTAATATTCAGATGAGGGATTTGGTTTTTATAGGTACATATACATATCCAATCACCACAATATATAGTATGTATCATATACATGCTATATCCCACAGAAAACATGTGAAATGATAAAAGAAATGATTATGGCCATCCTAATGTGATTCCTTGAGCCAAGAGGAATCACGATCATCTAGGTCTACATCACATGCAACCTGTTCATGATGAAGTGCTATAGCCATCCGAGTTGATCAACTCATCACATGAATGACCTGCTCGCTCTGGCCGGTCGTCTGGGTGCCACCAGCCGATCAGTTGGCTCCTCCAACCGATCAATTCGCCTGGTCATCGTGCATCTCCTCATGGCCGCCACCCGATCATCTCGCTCCTCGAACCAATCATCTGGATCGCCAACCGATCGGTTCACTCCTTGAACCGGTCATCTCAGTTGTCGTCAGGATGTCCACCGTTCTTCGACATAATAGGAAATAAAAATATCTATCCTATTTTACATTTGTATTGAGAAACCCTGAGTTACATTCATGGGGAGCAAAGGTAGGAAAGAAATCTTGAGTTATCTCAAGTTACATCAGGAATAAGAGATGGGGAATCAGTAAGCAGACCGAGATGCAAGAAACCACATTCAACCAAGCACACATACATAGGGTTTATTGTCCATAACCACGCTATACATCCACCACAAAACTCATTTAAGGGCGACACGTATCGAGTGCATTCATATTACATATCATATATGTATATTAGGATTTGTGGATTTAGGATTGGACATGCATAAAACCAATTTTATTTGCATCGTATGCAATAAATAAAGGTGACAAACCAAAATCGATCATATCGATAATACTAAAGTATAGAGCAATTGACGTGGCTCTGATACCACTGTTGGGTTTTATGGGAGACAGAGAAGGGAGTGGAAACAAAAAGTTTCTTCTCCCAAACCCAGAATAAAGGAATCATGTCAACATCTATAGTATAGGAAGGATGGTTTGTAGAGGCGTACCTTGTCCCGAGGCTTGCTCGATGACGTTACCTCGTAGCTTGCGCAGTCTTCACCTCCGGTCTTGGACGGTGTCCATGCAACTCCTGGTCTCACCGGGACTGTCGGGATTGACATCTGTCCTCTGAGTGGCAGAAGTCTCCCGCCTCTGTAGTAGTCCACACGGACCACCTGGAACTCCGATCTCCTTGTCCCACAAGGAATCGAAAGGAGTCACACCGTCCTGTCGGCACACTAGCCACCGACACACTCTCCTGCCACCAGTTGCTTTTCTGTAGTTGTCTTTCCCTTGTTGTGCCTCCCTTATCAGATAACACTTGCTCGGGCTCTCCTGGTTACCACAACCAGAGAGAATGACAACTTTGCAGAGCAACTGGTGTTTTGAGTTGTACTTTGAGAAGCCCCCAATACCCCTATATATATAGGAGGGTCATGGGACAGGTTTATCTACCCCGGGCAATGCGAGATTAAAGCAGGAGTAGAAGGATTCAAGATTTTCCACAAAATCTGACAAACTGCGCCAGTTTAACCGATCGGTTCACCCCTGAACCGATCGTCTGGGCCCTTGAGCTGATCGGTTTAAGCATGAGTCGATCGGTTCATGGTCCTCATCCAACTCAAATTGACTTTCCATGTTCCTTTCCAACTAATCATATATTAGTCCTTATCCAAATCAAATTTGACAAGTGAAACAAACTCAGTCGGTCATCCGACCAGTTCAACACTGTGAACTGATCGGTTCATTGACTTGAGCCGGTCGGCTCACCAGCCTGAGCCGATCGGTTCATCTCTATGAGTCGATCGGTTGATGCAACAGATCAGTCAATTGCAGTTTCAATCAATCCGATACTCTAATCATCTGATCCAACACCTTGAATACTATGATTTTGAGCTATCAATCGATTGGTGTTTAATTGAACTACTAAACTCCTTTAGTAATCAATCTAAACATCATTTGTGGACAAACTCCTCTTCTAGGTCAAATCCTTTGTGTGTGACCCTGCAGGTCCATTTCACGTTGGCAGTGAAAGTCCATAACACTTATGACTTCACATGAAAAGAGTGGTGCCTAGTCACACATCAGTGCTACCCAAGTGAAATAGAAAGTTGGAGAACAACTTTCAATCCTACAATTCGTGAATGGTGTTACAAAAAATGTATAATTCCTTTGTCACTAATGTCCAGAATGAACTCAAGGCATGGTACAATCATCCTTTCAACGTTCATCCATTTTCTTGATCTCAGAGCAGACTGAGTGAGATGTGTGTGACATCAATATCACATATTGATTCACACATGCATGCACATGCATTTCTCAATCCTACTCATCAAGTGGTCGTGGACATCAAACTCCCTTAGGAGGGACATATCCCATATCTATCACTCACCCCTCAAAAGCCCCATGTGTCAAAGTCACCCAATCATCACCTTTATAACAACCCATGTTTCAGGACTGCGTTTGATGATGTCAACGTGTACCTAACAACATGTGTTGAGTGTAGTGATTTCAGGTCAAAGAACTACACTCACCACCATCACTGTGAGAGCTGACTGTGACTACCAAATCATGGTTCCATGTGTCACTCTCACGGTGGGTCTTTCCGGTACACTTGTTCTCTAACAAGTACCTATGTGTTTGGTTTGATATCACTATATCATGACTAATGAGATTCTTTCATCAACCAACACACAATCTAGTCTTTAGTGTTATTGATGTCTATGGTTATTTCCACAATAACAACCGACTAGGGACTAAACAAGAAAGTATACTCTTAACATCTGTATGATCTCATCGTTTAGGTCCTCTACCCAAAAGCATATGTCATCGAGTAAAATTATTCTTTTGACATCTATCATGTTACACTATCATCTCAGAAATAGTTAAAACATATAGATCAGAAATTGCCTTTATTATTATTCAAATCATTTACAAAGTATCCCATTACAATCATCACATGAGTTTCTCTATGGGCATACATACCAACAGAGAGTATACCGAGGAGGGAGGGTTTCTCAGAGGCCATCCATGCCAAACCGAGTTTGAGAAAATAGAAGAAACCATCAATGGCTGTGACTCAGAGGCAAATCAACTAGTCGAATAGATTCTAAGATTTGGAAGACTAGGACAAAACAGAGGAGGATTGGGAGGTTATAGATGTGGACATGCTGACAACAAGGGTCTCTGAGACTCAAGACCGGAGTTTAAAGAAAAATCAATGGAGAGCTTCCAATAATGTGAGGCATGGGGAGTCGTCCCAATAAAACCAAAAATCTAGTCTATTGCAGGATAAACCACCTAAGCCAGGCAACACATCGAGGTTCAGTGCGGACCACATGACGGCTACTTCGTCTGGAGACGTCATCCAACATGGGAGAGAATCAGTTGAGTCTCATCCTTTTGTTACCTCAAACTTCAGTTTGGGTAACCAAGGAGAGAGGGGCACATCCTACGTCAAATACAGAAGCCCCACAAAGGCTTCCCCGGGGATTCACCTTTGTAATAAGAAGGTGGTCAATGATGGGGACCCCAATAGAGGATCAATGAGTAAAAGGGGGAAACAATCCCATCTTTCAGACTTAAAGCATGAAGCACGGGCAACATGTTCTTCTACCTTGGAGGATCATGATCAATGAAGACAATTTGTTGGAATGTATAGGGTATATGTGATCAAGATACCCAAAACATAGTTAAAAACCTAGTACAGAAATACCAGGTCTCGGTGATAGGTCTCTTTGAACCCAGATGTAGTGGTGCTAGAGCCATCTGGTTCACCTAGAGGATGGGCTTCTCGTAATCTCATAGAGTAGAAGTGGTGGGTTTTTATGGTGGGATATGGTGATGTGGAAGGTGGATGTCGATGTTGATATTTTGTTCTCCCACAAGCAATTTATCCACTGTAGGATTGACAAAAACTTCTTCTACACATTTGTTTATGTGGGGACTACGAGGGGAAGCAGGCTCTTCCTTTGGGATCAACTCTCCACACTGACCTCAATGATTACTATACCCTAAGTAGTGGTCGGTGACTTCAACGTGGTAATGCATCAATCATAGAAGTTTGGGAGCATATGTTTTGATGAAGCAAACAATAGGGAATTCACCAATGCTATGTTTGCATGCAACTTTCATGACTTAGGGGCATGTGGTGTGTGACCTACCTTTAGAAAAGGACTACTCCATGAATGCCTTGATTGTGCCCTCGATAACACCTACTGGATGGAGCTAGCGGGGACTAGCCCGGTCCAGGTCCTAGAACACACCCACTCCGACCATGCCCCAATCCTCATCTCAAATTCAACTTGTAAGAGAAGATTGCAGTTCATCCCATGTACTTCCACACACGGGGAAGATACTAATGGTTTTAAAGCTTTCTTGAAGCAACGTTGGGATACTAAGGTACCCTTCCAAACTGCGGGGGCAACCTTCCTGAGCCGAGCCGCCAAATGGGATCAGACAAGGCAAAAAGAAGATTGCAGAGAGAAGGAATGCCTGAGCAATAAGATAAAATAGAACCAAATGCAAATTGCCATCAATTTTGACTACAAGATTTCCTGTGATATGGTAGATCTTCAAACAAAAGTTGGAAAACATCTCAAGGAGGGAGGAGATGGATTGGCAACAACAAGCAAGGTGCGATTAGGTGAAGTTAGGTGATGGGAACATGAAAGTTTTCCACTCCCTGGTTAAAGTAAGGAGATGGAGGAACAAAATCACTAAACTGAAGGATAAGAATGGAGGTTGGGTGGAGGAATACGAAGCCTTGAAGCTTCTAATACTATCTTTTTTCTCAAATGTCTACCAGGAACACAATAATTTTTAATGTTTCCTGGCCAGCCTATCCTTCCCAGGAGCCTTCCCTCTCCTCGACCATGATGATGGTCAAAGTTGGCCAAACCACCTAAGGGGGATGAGATTTGGGGGACACTGCATACCATGGCGCCTCTCAAGGAATTGGGTCTAGATGGCATCGACATTGGCTTCATCCAGCACAATTGGATGACTCTCAAGCACCAGATATGCAGGTTCATAACCTCACCCTTCAATGGTGATCCATTAGATGCAGGTTGTACAAACTCTCTACTGGTCCTTATCCCTAAGGTGGTCCAACTGGAGAACTATTCTAAGCTAAGACCAATTT
The DNA here is from genome assembly GCA_963693085.1 of Alisma plantago-aquatica. Lineage (NCBI taxonomy): Eukaryota > Viridiplantae > Streptophyta > Magnoliopsida > Alismatales > Alismataceae > Alisma > Alisma plantago-aquatica. Next base: position 25,593,121 of record OY856415.1, read on the forward strand.
CTCTCAACATTGTCTGTACAAAGCTTCTTTCCAAGATAATTGCATCCCTCATTAAACCTTTTCTTCCTAACTGGATATCCCCATTCCAGTCTAGCTTTATCCCTGGGAGGAAAATTGGTGATAATACTGCTCTACTATAAGAGATTATCCACTGCATGGAATCAAAGGGGAGTAAGAAGCATTACATGGCAATCAATCTAGACCTGATGAAAGCCTTTGATAAAATGAGTTGGGCCTTCATTGGGGACACCCTGTACAAAACATCCATTCCTAGAAATGTCATTACTATCATTCTATAGTTGATCAAGTTAGGGAACACCTCAGTTCTCTAGAGAGGGGAGATAATAGGATCATTAAAACCTTCATGTGGGGTTAAGAGGGGTGACCCCCTCTTGCCATATATCTTTGTGTTGTGTCTAGAAAGATTTAACCTGCTTATTAATGATGAAATCACTAAAGGTAATTGGAAACCTATGATGATTACCAGGAAGAAGTTGCCATTTTCTCATGTGAGTTTTGCAGATGTCATACTTTTATTTGGTGAAGCCTCCACCTCACAAGCCAAAACAATCAAGCATTGCCTTCAACTCTTTGGCTCATCCTTGGGGTAGTTCTTGTCTCGCCAGAAATCCTCCATCTTTTTCTCTATCAACACTTCAAGGAATGTTAGAGCTTGCATTTGTAGATGCCTAAATATTCAGGAAACAACAAGCTTGGGATGCCACCTCGGCATCCCAATCATACACAAATGGAAGGGGAAGGAGTACTTTCAATTTCTCGTAGAGAATATTCGGAAACAAACTCATTCCTAGCATCACAAGTTATTATCACTTGTGGGAAGGACCATGTTGGTGAAGTTGGTCCTGATGCCCCAAACTTGTTACACCATGCAAGCTGCTATCCTTCTGATCTCAGTTGTGGACCGCATAGACCAAATGATCATGAAATTCCTATGTAATGGGGGATCATCTTCTAAACTTGTCCACTTGGGTGCTTGGAAGGATGTTACTCAACCTACCCACAGAGGGGGACTTGGAGTCATGAAGATTAGAGAGTTCAATATATCCCTTATTATGAAACTGGCATGGAGTTTCATCCAAAAGAAACAAGTTCCTTGGGTGGAACTAATGCATGTGAAGTACAGTGGACATGGACATGGCAACCCCTCAGGGTCTCATCTTTGGTGAGGCATAAAGGTTGTGTCCCCCTTGATCCACACCTATTCCAGGAAAGCTATTCTGTTAGGGTGGGATACCTAGGTCTGGACCGATGCTTGGGTGGGGGAAGGTACTGTGCCTGCTCTTAAACCAAATCTGGACATCCCTGAAGACCTCAAGGACTTAAAGGTAGCTTCCCTAGCTTCCAACAAGGATTCATGTGACTTTGGTTTCTTGAATCAATGGTTTACACACCAAACAGTCCGAGACTTCGGGAGGATGCCCATACCTAAAACCACCTATGGTGAGGATTTCTTAATCTAGATTCATACTAAGGATGTTGTTTTCTCTTCTAATTCTTTTATAGGGTCCTTACAAACTCTATGAATTCAGAGGGAGTTGAACACTATAAGACGATATGGTCCCTTCTGATTTCCTGATGGGTCAAGACTTTCCTCTGGCTAGTTCATCACAATCGGCTGCTCACAAATCACTTGAGAATGACACAGAAGCTGACTGGATACACAAACTGCCCAAGATGCAATATGAGCGAGGAAACTTTCCTCCATGCCAGTAGAGAGTGTCCGACAGTACAACAAACATGGAAGCACCTTGTCCCTCCAGAAGCCAACCTTTTCTATGCTTCTAACACTGTCACCAAGTGGCTAGGCTACAACCTGAAAAGTCTAAGCAATTTTGAGAACTAGAAAGCTATGTTTGTGATTGCCTGCTGGTGGTGCTAGAGAAGTAGGAATCTTCTTGTATTTGAATCTAAAATCACTCTACCTACTGTTCTGGAGGGCTTGTGTAGAGAGAACTTCTCCACTTTGCTACAAGCATTATTAGGGATGATTTGCTCCCCAACGAGCTGACTGTCCCCCACAACCATTATGCTAACTATACCTGCTAATTTGTCTATTATACAGGTTGAAACAGTGGTAAATGCCAACGCTAAGATTAAGGCTACAAGTATGTTTGTCAAGAACCTTCATGGTCAATGGATCAATGGAAAAGCTTCTATGTGAGGAGGCAAGGACCCGATGGTGGGTGAACTCCAAGCTATCCTGGAGGGTTTAGTCTATGCCCACAAACACTACTCAAGTGGGAGTTCTAATCACTAACTCGAAATCTACTATGTGTTGGATAAAAATCTTAGAGACACCCCTATCAAGCACTAGTTGTTTGTCAATGCCATTAAATTTGCCTGGAGCTCCACAATAGTACATGATATCATCTACTTGAGGAGGGACCAAAACAAGCTATGAACTTTCTAGCAAAGCGCTGCCTCAAGCATCCAGATGAAGACATCTCATGGTATTCCTCCCCAGGTTTCTCTTCTCATGTTTATATTGAAGATTTGAATACTTTTTCACTTTTGTTTAGTAACTCTTCCTCAAAAGAGACTCTATAACCAATTTTAACTGGTAGATAGGAAAAAAAGATTAGTATATTATCTTTCCTAATTTAGTTTTCCTAGCTAGGATTGTCCAATTATTACAAAATTTGACATATATGCTAACTAAGATGTAGATTTTGATCCTATCATTAAATTTTCACTTTTGGGATCATATATTACTCTATTTAATATGATAGAGTTAATATTGTATTTTATTTCTTAAATTAATATGAGGCATCCAAGATTATTCAATTAATGTGAATCTTGGCCCATAAGAAAACTAAAACATAAAAACCTCAAATCTAGTATTAGTTTCTTCTTTTAGACTATTTATTAGGTTATATAATGGATTAGTATTAAAGGGTGTTGTTTCCATATTTATTCACCAAATAAATAAATTTATGGATATTGTGTTGGCATTACATTTGTTTTAGGATTGTCTTCTCATGATTGACTCCCCTTAATTATTATATGTTAGAAAATACTTTATTTAAGTAAGTTTCCTATCAATGATATTTATCATTATTATCTTTCCAACTAAAATCAAAATTGAATCTTCAATATCCTTTATTCCCTTTTTCTGACTTACTCATGCATTTCCCAATATGTTATCAATATGGATATTTTCTGCTTAGAAAAAAAAGCTGCCAAGTTTTCTTTAATCCAAAGTCTTCTTCACAAAATCTTGTGACTTGAGGAGGGTAAGAATCAAGAAATCTATTGTCCTAAATAGGGTACAACTACCCACCAGGTACCTTAGCACGTCCATAGTTGGGGGAAAAGGGTCCTCTACCAATTTCAACTACCGCCTGGATGATATGAGAAACAAAATCAAAGTTTTGTGGGATCTGCATGTCCTTTGTAGGAAGATTGGTCCTTATCAGATTTGTCCTAAAAAGTATGCTACCATTTCAGAATGAAGTATTTGAGATCCCAACCCTATAGAGGAATCTATGAAAAAACTTATATCTAGCTTCACCTGGGAAGATCGGGGCTACGGTGTGGCCTTGGACACTTTGGCCCAACCCTTATCTAGAGGGGGGCTGAACCTCATGCACACAAAGAAGATCTTCTACACCTTCCAGCTCAAGAGGCTGGATCGTTTCCTTAGAAACAAGGAGAACGCCTAGTACAACTAGATGAATTGAAGGTACGGGAGTAGACCTAAGGAAGACAAAAACCTATCTTCTAGGGTGTGGAGGTGAATTTGCAAGTGATGGAGAGATGTCAACAACTGGTATACTATTGGTAGCAATTTCATGAGTAGCTTTGTCAACCCACATATTGCACCAGAGATCAACATTGATGTAGGTGGGATGTCTCCAGGGCTAAGTTCCTTTGGAGCTCATAGCATATCTTCAAGTGAAGCATCCACCTACAAGGCTATCCTAAACAAACTTCCAACCAAAGATAGATTGATCTGAAGGGTTTGTAGTTTGAAACCCGCTTCCCCTTCATCCTTGAAGAAGATGAGAGATGTGATCACCTATTCACCAAAGTAGGTTCACGAAGTACATTTGGGCCATCATGTACTTGAATAACACCTTGGGGTCCAATCTTAGTAAAAATTTGATGGGCACACTGAACTTGATGCAATATATTCTCAAAGACAAATGCCAAATTGGATTGGTGGCATATGCATTACCTTTTGTTTGCTATTTTGTGTGGGAAGAAAGGAACAAGAATCACAAGGGAAAGGTTTTAACAATGAAATTGAGATGATAAAAAAGATTGGCAAAGAATGTGTTAAGGTTCTACATGCTAAACAACACTTAGCCTTAGGCTTGACTAACTATGCTAAAATATAGTGGGGATTTTATAGTTAGACACCCCTTGTATACTTTTTGTATGTAGATTCAGTCTTTCTTCAGTATATCTTGTTATACTCCTTGGAAATATATATAAGTATTTCCAAAAAACAACATGGATATTTTTTATTTCATTTCATCATTATAAAATGTATTAATTGGATTACTTATCTAAATGAGGGATGGGCACACACACATTAAATATATGTATGTATGTATGTATGCATATATATATATATATATATTGCATGCATTATTCTTTGTAGTCATATATTTTTTAACAGATTTACGAATTAGAATTATTACTTTATTTTAAGTGTACGTGTTATTAGTATATATATATATATATATATATATATATATATAATGCACACATTATCTTTGTAGTTACAGATTTATGAATTATGATTATTAGTTTATTTTAAGCATACATATTATTAGCGTTATTATATCTACAATTTATTAAAAAATCCAAATAATTTTTATTATTATCAATATTAATTTTTTTATAACAATCAATATTAATTTTTTTTATAACAATCAATATTAATTATTTCAACACTAAATACTAATTATTTCCATTCAGTTAATGTTAAACGACCTACCGCACATTGTATGATTCCTAATTTTTATTTTAACCATGTTCCCAATTACCTAGATCATTTATCCATATCTTATTTCAACCACTAACTTATTAAGCATATTTAGGTCTATAAGGGTATACATTATTCCATGTTTGGAGGTCTATTCCTGAATGAAACACAAAGGCATCTAATGGTTAATATTAGGATTTTCATGGCTAAGAGGTCAGGTTTTGGTATGTTACAACACTCCACACCTTGAAGAGGATTTCATTCCTGAAATCCAACTATCCTTGCACTACCAAAAAACTACTCCCCACCCCTTAAAAAGGTTCAAACAATAATTCAAACTACACAACTCTTAAGGGCATTAGGGTTATAGATTAAACATATAAGTGACTTAGAATATAAAAAAGGTCATACCATCAACAAAAACTAATAATTTCCTAGTGTTGAGTTATAGGTCCTTGTGTTTCTAAACTAACAACCCTAAGGTTCACATTAGCATGCAAAAATTCACCAACTACAAGTCTTCACAACTTAATGGAGAAAAGGAGGGCATGTCCTCTAATCGTTTAGTACACTCCATACTCAAAACTAGGATTTTAGAGTTCTATTCCAACTACTTATTGGGTATCATTACCAAAATTTCATACATTCCTTCATTGTGACTCAGTTTTAGTAAACCTCAATAAAATCTAAAAAAAATATTTTTGTACATATAGTATTACAATGAAAAATAGTTAATTGGAAAAGTTTGTGATATAAAATTGAAGATGGGGCCTAAAATCATTTCTAAAACCAAGTCAATTTTTTCTACCTTAGTATCTCCTTATCTACTACTTTAATATCCTCACCACCTAACTCTTTCCCAATGTCAAACCTCATAACATCCAAAGAGATGTATCACACTAACCTCTTAGGGTATGAGCTTATGGGTCTGATCATGTTATGGTTTATTCATCAAGATACCTATGTGAACCTCATGTGGTACCATATCTTTCGTTCATCTGCACACAGAAAGGATAGATACATTCTAGGGTAAACACCTCACTTAGAGGTTTTTCATGTAGGGAAGGGGTTCTACTTAGGGAGATAAAATTCAATAGTTAGAATTCAACTGCTATGACTCTGATACCATCATGCAAGGAGTGTGACCCAAGAATGGGTTCATTCCTTAATAAATTAAATAAGAGTCATCATCCATAAAAAACACACACCAATTTTTAGCAATAGACGAACAACCATTATTTAATACTATATAAATGAATATTATAAAGATCGAATTAAAGCAGTGGAATGAAATATAGTGATTATTTACATTTTATAAGATTACATAATAATCTCCCACTTGGGGTTTACATAGAGGTAACAAATTTAACATCTAAGTAGAGGGAAGTCAGAACTTCTTCAAATCTATCTCCTGAAAACTATTCCACAGAGTGAAGTTTTGGTCATCATGACAATTCCTCATTGTTATTTACCTAAGGGATTGGAAGCATATCCCACAAAAGAAGATAAATTTAAAGTTGTCAGCATAAAAATGTTGTTACATGCACATAAACAGGGTTCAAGAAATATTAAGAAAAAAGAACATCCATATACTTATCAAGGCTTCTTAAATTAAGAGAAAAATATCAATGCATCCAAGTCGATGATCAAAAGAATGATGATTACCAAAAAAGTGATTTCCTTAAAGAAAATAATTAACAAGATGGTGTAATTCCCTTCCTTTGCATAAGGATCTTTTATATTCACCTTCTTTGGACTAGTTGGAGCCAAATATTGTAGGAAGGATGTTTGTGGGATATTTAGTGGTACTTTGGAGCCTTAGCTCATGATTTCCTTGGTGTAAGTTGCCCTCATTCATATTAGGTGGGTGTCATAGCCTTTGTTTGGACTTATTTTCTTGTGAAATCTGATATATAATGTTTGGTCTGACTAATTACATGCTAAAAAGATTAAAGGTGTGAGTTTTATGAAGGATTTTTGGAAATACGGTGGGGAAATTCAATATTCTTACCTTTTTACTATTGTATGTTGATCTAAGATGAAAATGATAGGATTTGTTATCGCAACATCGCTATCAATTTTGAACTCTATAGGCTTTCTACCTTGTTATGGTTTTTTTGATATTTCTACCATTTCCACTATCTCTGTCATACTAAGGTACTTGTTCAAAAAAATGTATGTAGCTATTATATATGAAGATATTTAGACACTTAAAGTGAAATATCCTTTGAGGGCATGACATTTGTATAACTAGAAATGGTGATTTGGCTATGTATGCATCTTTTTGCACATGATCTAAATTTTTTAAGGCTTCTAATATTTGAATAATGTAATATCATGGTGATATGTTTTGAATGGTATCCTTAATGCTATGTGGAAGATGATAAGACAACTATATTAACCAAGTATATTCATGTAGTTTCCTATGACCAATAACTAACTATGTGTTCAAATGTTGGGGTAGCAAAATGGTTATCTTTGTAGAAATATCTAGATTGCGAGAAGGTGGTCAAATTCATGTAATGTCTAGTATCATTTGTGAGTGATAAATACTATTTTGTATACCCCCTTACCCTAAACCCCTCATTATAAGAGTGAGCTTAAGGTCGTTATTCCAATTATAAATGGAACTCCTACCTTTATGAATAAGAAAATATGTGATATGATGATGTGCATGTATTACTACCCACAAGATGTGCAAGGTTTCGTGGTCCTAACATTGTTTTGTTGGTCTTAGGCTAATTAGAGCCTACTTCTTATACTCACACATGCCAAATCATGATGCAATCCTACAAAGATTGAATGATCCTAAGATCCTATACAGTTGACAATTGGGACTTCATAGAAACTAGACATTAGTTTGGGTGAGACAACCCTACTACCCATGGATTAATAGTAAAGTATCTAACCAAGATGTGAAGCCTTACATTATAGTTGCTTCATATTGTAACACTTTTACTACCCTTTCATGTGTTTCAAAGTAATACAAACCTTATCTACATATTGTAAACTACTTGGATATGTTTTATACTAGTTCTTTTTGTTATGATAATATACCTATTTCATCTTGTATAGTATGCTTGTATACTTAAATTGGTTTATAGATATTTGTCTCGTATTGGGACATTGGTATCACTCATTGTTCTCCACCATTATTAGGTGCTCATCCTCATACCCAGGGGTGAAAACCAAGGAGAACCAAGACTCGATACATGTTAGTTTTTCTTAGAGTTCCTTTCATCTCTTTATGTTTAAAATGTATCTACTTTGTTGGAATGTTCATTGGATAAACAATGATGAAACATTCCTTACCCTTAAATATTTCATGTCTTTAAAATTCTCAAAGCCATGTGTCTATACTTGAGGTTCAAATTAGGTATCTAAGGCATTGCAACTATCAAGAACTTAGGGTTCAGAAATCCTCTTTATGTTGAAATTAGAGGCTTCACATGTCAACTATGGATTCTTTGGGACACTAAAAAAGTACAACTATTCCTTTAACAACAAACCCCATATCCGCACATTACACATGCTATTATTACTATCATGCTACAATTTAACATCATTGTACACATTAAGTAGGATAAATGATTTTAGTTAATATACACCAACTAAAGTGTAATTATATTAGAGATTTTGTAAGTAACAAAATATTTATCAAAAATCTCGCATAACAAATTAAATACCAACTAATAAAATAATCTCATCCAATATGGGATACCCCAACGATTAGATCCTTGGTTTGTTATCAAGAGGTATAAGATTTATGCCAAGGAGACAACATATATAGAATTGCAAAATTTGAAATAAAAAATAAACTAATATCACCTACCATCAACATTTCCCTTGGTTAAATCACACAACATCATCTTCATGTGATTCACCACTTCTAGATACTTGCTTTACAATTTCTTCCAACTTCATTTCTTCCATCAAAATGTATACATAACAAATTTAAAGCTTATTATATATATTTTGTGCATTTCCCCCATCCATATCTTCAGCTCCAAGTGTTGACAATCTTCTACCATTGCTCAAACCAATATTTTGATTAGAAAATCCTCTGACAAGCAACTCCATCTTTTGAGAATCGATCTCCAAAACCTTTTCAATGCATTATGCCTTTAGAGCAACCAACTTAGATTTCACCATATTTAGATTTTTCTCTAACTTAGTTATCCTTTATTTCATACCATAAATCTCCTTTTTGTTCTCATCCTTAATAACCCCAATACTTCTCTTCAATTCTATATTATTTAGTTTCACCTTTGTTACCACATGCTAGACATGCAATTTAGTGTAGGTTATAACAGATGGAATTAATGTTTGTATTCAATACAAATAAATAAAATCCACATAACCAATTACCTCTCTATCCATGTGTTCCTATTCTGTGATGGAATCAACAAATTTTACATTCTAACTGAAATTTCTCCCTCCATTATGAACTCCTAACAAAGGTATACATTGTCTAGCATCTTGATGGACATTTTCCTAGATAATGTTCATACACTTTAGTATAGTTCTATATTTTCAATAGTTTGGAAGTGGCAGAACATATACTCTCTCCTTAGGACTGATCCTAGTAACATTCTTAATGAACAATCACTATAAAAGAGTAACCCTTCAAATAACCCATATTCCCAGTACCCATTTGGGTCATCCCCGGGTTCAAGAATGTATACGTCCAATATCTACAAACATAATTTATCATATTCAACAAACTATAATGTCTCCCATAAATGTTTGTTAGTACAAATCCATCATACATATACTGAAAGGTCGATATTAGGACAACTAACTTGTGATAACCGAAATTTTCTCAAGTTTACTCATTCTCTCTCTAAGTGACTCAACCTTCTCCATTGGATATTGGATTCATATTTTGATTATACTGAAACTATAATTTGGGCACTTCAACGATCAATTTCACCATGCACGACTTTAATTTGTAAAATAAAACCAAGTGTCATACTTTGGTATCATGCTTTTGAAATTAAAATTCAAAATCATTTATTCAATCACCTTTCTAACTCATGCATTCATGTTGTAGATATTTTAATCTTGAATGCAACGACACAAAAATCTCATCAATTGGATAAATGAGTAAAACATTATAATAATTTAAGGTCATGCCCTTTTGAGTTGATTTTCCTAGATTTTTTATCCTTATTGGGACTTTTAGGGTGCGTGCTAGCTAGGTGGAAGCCCTCTTATGTTTACACAAGTCAACATTCCTCAGATCCATCCTCTAGACAATCCACTCATGCCTCTTTTGATCATCCTTGGCCCTTGAATCCTTATCCACATATCAAGATATCAAGTCTAACAATATCAATTGTATTCAAACTCAAGCATGTACGTTGTATAACCTAATACAATACCTTTGCACCCAAAAAATACCCACCCATCTTGACACCTTTGAGATAATTTAGCTTGCAAAAATGTTCCCATTTATATTTCTCCATCTTTCCCCATTTTGTTTATCTCTCTTTCGCGCCCTAGAACCCCCTCTTTACTTCGTGTACCTCCAGCCACATCCATGCCCGCCACCTTGAGCTTGAGATTAGGGTTTCTTCTCTACTTCCCCTCAACTTCAAACAACCCTTTTTTGGGGTTTGTGGTGGTAGACAACCTCTAAGAATGTGTTTTTGAGGCTTCCGTGCTACTCAACCATGCTGTGCCGATGAGTAGTAGCATAAGTGAGCGCCACACCCATGTGCATTTGCTCAGTAGAGAATTCACTCCATAGTGGAAACATGCATCCAACAACCGCACTCCATGTTTGAGTTGAGGTCTACGTGGCTAGGGGATGTCAGGCATTAGAGGATGGAGGAGTCATAGGGTGACACAGTCTGAGAGGGTCGGTGCAACTCTCATGAGAAGAGAGGCACACACTTGCTGGATCAGGTACCAAAGGCCACAATCGGCTACCACATTGATGTGTGTATATAGGTAACACCCTCCTATTTTTAATGTAGTTCACATCCTAAATGTATAAAAATTATATATTCCACTTCCCTCATCAAAATATATCAACCAATAGACCAATCTTTTCAACTCAACAAGCCCTACACATCGAACATGTTTGCATACATTGAATCTACTTTTGAAATCCATGTTTTTTCCTAAAATGAAATCCTTGACTATGTTGAACATTTTTTAGGCATGTTGATGATAAATTTTAAACATTTAATTTCCCAACCTACTTCCTAATCGTGATATTAGTATTCCTATTATATTTTTGAACATAATGAAGGTCAACTGATCCTTCTTGCCCAATGATTAATTGGAATGCACTTATGTGACTTGTTTTGAATGTAACTGATGGACTTTACCTTAGTTTGCTAATCTTGTTCCTAAATGACATCTAAAATAATCCTAACCTTTAATATTAGTAACTTTGTGTTTCTCCATGACACTTATATCAGTCCTTAATTTTCCTTGTATCTTGGTTTGTCTATATGGCTTAATATGAATGAATGTGACCCCATATGATGATGCATGGTTATACTTAATTCAAATGTTATGCTTGACCTACTTGGTGCCCCCAAGATCATTTGTATTCTTGAATTCAATAATAGGATGATTATTTTAGACCCTTTTTCCAAGTTCACTCTATGTTATGATATGTTGGAGTTTGTGTCCCTAAGTTGACTAGTGATGGCCTAGTGTGACACATATGACTTATTTTCTTTTCTTGTGTCCTAATTTCTACTTTAAACTTAACCAGTGTCTCCCCTATCAAATCAAAGTTCAATCTAATGTTAGTAGTCACTTGGATATGGATTCCCCACTTAGGTCTATGTTGGACCCTAATGATATAAGTATTATACTTTGGGCATTGAATGTATTTTAATATGTTGATACCAAGTTTGGACCTTGATCCCTAGACCCTAGGAGACATACACCTATTTGTGGATATGTTTCCCATGTACTATTTCATTTTTACCTAAACCATTATTTGTGCTTGTATATCCTAACTTGATGAATCATGAACTTACTTCTCTATTATGAGTCGTTTGATACATAAATGTGCATAAGTGTCTTAAACCTTGACAGATTCATTTAAAATATATGGAAGCTCAAAATGATATGAAACGTGAACCCCAAATTTACAATGGACCCTACATTAGTAAACGATGATCATATATGTAATTACTCAGATTGAAGCCTAACTAGGAAAAAACCCTAAAATGGAATTCGTTAGGGTTAATGATGAGAGACTAATATATAAACGTCATGTACTTAATTAGGTGTGGCTAGATGATCAAGGATAAGTTTGTTCATGAATATTTAAATCTAGTACATGATTTAATAATTATTTGACCGTGGGTTTCTTTCTTTAACTTTGATACACATATATGCTTGTGTACTTGCTCAAATATTTCCATGTAGTATTCTAGTATTGTACTCGATGTTTGTCTTGCCGATTTTATAACTTGGAAACATATTATGGAACTCCAGTATACAAATGTTGTGCACCTGTCGGTGTTCTCATGATAATGACACAAGTCTGGGCATCTTACTTGAGCTGTCAAGATAGGGAGAACCATATCAATAAAAAGGTTAGGTCTCGGTGATGACATCGAGGTCCCTCAAGTAGAAAAGGGTTAGCTAATCTTGAGCACCCTTACCGACTCTTCCCATGGAAATTTAGTCAAAAATTCCTTATGATATATGATGTTGTTGATATAACTAGATAAAAATAATATAATACTTGCACTCTCATTTTGATAAGTACTTAAATTGTTTATTCTTGTACATTTACTCATGCAATATTTTCAAATTATGCAAAGCTTATATATATGTGTATATTTTTGTTATGTGCTCAACACCTTGTGTGTTGGCCCACTTGTTTCACATATGTTTTAGGTTCAGTGATGGATAGGGAGTTGATGGTTTGGCTAGCTATGTTTAGGTGTACTTATTGTAAGATCCCTAGTGTACATGAGCATACTTGTACAATTTGACTCTTGAATGTGTAACTTAAATCTCATAATAAAACAATGTTTCTTAATAATACTCATAGATTATTGATATTATGTTAGTGTTTTTATCTTGTTATTTGTTCATGTATGCCAAGCTTTTATGATATGATAATACTTTTCTAGGGACAGACACATAGGTCCCATTACCATTGACTTTCAAGTCATTGGGACTTAGGATTTGGGTAATTAATGGTTCAATGACAGATGTATTACAACATGACCATTAACTACACCAAACATTTCTCACATGAAGCATGATTTAAATTCAACATTACATATCAACCAAAAAATTTATTAAGTTGTCCTTTGTGGAATAAGTTGACTTAGCCTCTAGGTTATAACCTGGATGTTATATTACCAGGTTTAGACTTGTGTAATACCTAGAACCCTTTATTTTCTCCTCCTTCTATCATGTAGTAAGGATTGTAGGTTTAGGAGGGTGATAAAAGGGAGATATTACTAAAACCCTAGACATATTTGCATGGCATGTGATTAGGATATCTACACCACTGTGCATCATGTTCTTGTTAGTTCTCTAGGTATCTTTGTACTACACTTCCTAATGAGTGTGGTAACTCATTTTGGTTAATTTTTGCTCACAAGGCATATGTTGCTTTTGTATTTCTTGTTTAAATTGTTGATGAATGTTATTTCAAGTATTAGTATATGTACATATGAAAAATGTTACCACATGTAGAAATGTAGTGAGTGTCCATGTGATCTGTGAGAAAGAGATTTAACATCATTCTAGATGACAATGTGTAGATGGTAGTTATAGTCTCTAGAATTCTCTAGAGCCATGATACATATTTGGCTTGTAAGTAGCCTAGATAACCTAAAATAATGATGACAATTATGATGTTGATGTCGATGTTGATAATATGAGTTTTCTTCAAGATGACCAAAATTTGTTTTTGGAGAGGTCAAGTATGCTTTTATGATGTGAGATGAGTTTGATCATGCAACCCTAGCTAGTCTAGCACCATGTTTTATGTATATGGTGTATTAATGTGCTACACATAGCTAGCCAGTTGGCATGCTTGCATGTGATTGGTCTCATATATGTTGAGATATGGCTGGTGAGATATGGTTTAAGACGAACATATGCCTCAATCTCTTTACAAAGGAGGACCTCTAGCATGGGGCATGTGAAGAGGGTGAACTCTTGATAAGATTCAATCCGACATGGTAACCTTTAAAATATATGTAAATATTTTGAAAACATGAATGATGAAATGTATGACCATGAGTCCCTAGCTAGATTATTATAAGTAGGTGTGTTGATTAAACTAGTGTATGATTACCTTGACAATGTTAAACCTTAGATTCCCTATGAAGATATATAACCCTAGAGATGGATGAGTTTGAATATATGTATGTTTGCCATCTAGGTGAGGGAGATGTCCCAAAACCCTAGGATGATGTATATGATGTGTGATATCCATGATGAGACTCGTACTCAGATTCGTGGATGTATTTCAAGGAATCTAGTGGTTGCCCTTGTTTTTGAAAGTAGGGTAGAATGTTTGTTATGGGTAGATAGTGGTGGTTAGCAAGTCTTGTTGGACATAGACATGTCTTAGCTTGAGTGACCTAAGCTTGCAAAGCTATTTTAGATACAAATGAGATAATTGTGAAACCTTGATGAAGATGATGATGTTATTACTCAATATAATGTGTGATGTATGAAAATAATCTCACTTGATTTAAAACTTGATATATGTATGATAAGTCACTCTCATAAGACATGCCTAATATGAAACCATACCATACATGAAAGATGTAGATTTAAAATCACAAACTTGTTCTAATGATACTCTTGGGGTGTTATCTTGATTAACCATGATGAATACATTTCTTAATTTCAGACCCAAAATTAAAGGTAATGAACACAATTTAATTATAACTAGAAGAATTTTTGGGGGAAACTAAAACATGCATGAAATCTAGTATAAGAATGAAATACATCTTCAACAAAAATATTATTTGGAAGTCACGATGATGAAAATGTTTGCATGATAAATTAATAATAAAAATATTTATAACACACCTTGAGCTCGTATGCATACTTGAACAAAAACATGCTAACTTGAATACAAACCCTAATGTAACAGGGATAAAGTTTATGGAACTCTAATGTCAAGATTATGTAATAACATGAAAAAACACCCGGTAATACATAAAAAATGGGGAAGGGTACGCCCTTGATGATGAAAACCTGAATATGCACCCCCATAGTGGTGAATTCCTTGACACCTAGTTTGGCTTCCTAGCTACGATGAAAATGTTGACTTTGACATTTTACTATAATCTTGGATGAATTTTGAGGACACAATTTCTTTGAAGGAGGGAAGGATGTGACAACCTAAATTTATTTAGTTTACTCTTTCTCTCTCAATGGTCACACAACCTACTCAATTGGATACTTACTTCATAGTTAGAGCATACTGACACTCTAATTTGGCCACTTCAATGATCAATTTTACCATAAATGACTTTCATTTGCAAAATGAAACCAAGTGTCATACTCTAATGTGTCATGCTTATGAAATTAAAATTGAACCTCCTTTATGTAGTAAACTTTCTCCCTCATGTATTTCATTTATAGAGATTTCAATGATGAATCTGAAGGTAGAACATTCATCTCAATTTGATCAATGTGTCAAAAGTTATAATAATTTGAAGTTGTGCCCATTTGACTTGATTTTCTTGGATTTTTTATCCTTATTGGGCCTCTTGGAATGCAATCCAACTCGGTGGGCACCCCATTTCATTTATGAAAGCCTATGATCCTCATATACATCCTTTGGAAAATCCACTCGTGCCTCGTCGGATCATTCCTTACCCTTGAATACTTGCCCACAAATTAAGACTTCAAATCTAATGGCTATCCAAGATGGCTTGATCAATGTGGTCTATAAGTTGTAGCACCTTATATAACCACTTCTCTCCCAACCAATCCCCACCTATATTGACACCTCTAGGCTAATTTACATTTCCAAAATGCTCACATTTATGTTTTTCAATCTTTCCCCATTTGTTCCCCTTTTTTCACACCCTAGATACCCCTATTTTTTCCTTGTATCTACAGCCACTATCATGGCCTCCACCTTGGAGCTTGAGATTATGGTTTCTTTCCCTACTTCCCCTTGACTTTTAACAACCCCTTTTTTGGGTCTATGACAGAAAGAGGGTGTCATCAAACCTATTAGAAAGTGTTTTCATGGCCTCCATCACACTCTACTACATTGTGGTAGTGAGAAGCAATGAAGGTGAGAACCACTACCTGTGTGCATTTATCTAGTAGAGAATACACCCGACAACGGCAGTGGGCGTCAAAAAACCTGACTCAATAGTTGAGTTGAGGTCTACATGGATATGGGACACAAGGTATTAAAATATGGATGAGTAGAAGGGAGAAATGTGTATGAGAAGGTCGGCACAACTCTCATGAGAAGAGAGGGGTGCATCCATTGGATCATGTGTTAAAGGCCATAACTAGGTGCCACATTGATATGTGTATATAGGTAATCCCCCCTTATTTTAATATAGTTCTCATTCAACATGTATAAAAATCATATCTTCCACCTCTCTCATCCAAAATACGTGAATCAACATAGAAAATTGTTCAGCTCACCAAGCCCCACACAAGGAACATGTTTGTAGCCCATGAACCTACTTTTAATATCCCTTCTTTTGCCTATATTGTGATCTTTGACTATGCTAACCTTATTTGAGGCATGTTGATGATAAATGTTGAACCTTTATTGCTCAATCTACTTCCTAATAGTGACATTAGTATTCTTGTTGTATTTTTGAGCATAATGGAGGTCCTAATCACCCTTTCTTGTCGAATGATTAACTCTAATACATGTATGTAATGTTATGAATGTAAATAATGGACCTACCCTAGTTTTCTAATATTGTTCCTAAGTGACATATATAATCATCCTAACCTTGAAAATCAACAACTTTATGCTTCTGCATGACACTTATATTGGTTCCTAATTTCCCTTGTTGTTAAGTTTCTCTATATGGCTTAATATGCATGAATGTGACCCTCTATGATGATGTATGGTTATACTTGATTCAAATGATATGTTTGACCTACTTACTGCCCCAAGATCCTATCTATTCTTGAATTCAATAATATGATGATGATTATAGACCCTATTGTCCAAGTTCACTCTATGTTATGATAGGTTGGTGTTTGTGGCCCTAAGTTCACTAGTGATGAACTAATGTAACACATATGACTTACTTGCTTTGCTTGTGCCCTAGTCTCTAGTTGAACCTTAACCATTTTCTCCCCTCTCAAATCAGAGTTCACACTAATGTTGGTAGTCACTTGGATATGGATGCCGCACTTAGGCTACGTTGGTCCCTAATGATATAAGTATTAGATGTTGGGAATTGTATGTATGTTAATATGTTGAAAACAAATTTAAACCTTGATGCTTGGACCATAGGATACATCCACCTATCTTTGAATATGTTTCCTATTCCTATTTATCTTTTATCTAAATCATCATTTATGCTTGTATGACTCATGAACTTGTTTCTCTATTATGAGTCTTTTGATACTAAAATGTGCTTTAGGGTCTTAAACCTTGAAATATTTATATTAAACATATGGAATCTTAGAATGATATGAAACTTGAACCCCACCTTTATCATGGACCCTAAATAAAGAGATCATCAAATATGTAATTAATAAGATTGAAGCCTAACTTAGCCAAAACCCCAATGGAATTAGTTAGGGTTAATGATGAGAATCTAATACATACATGTAATCTTGTTCTTAATCATGTCTGTCTTGTGGCTAGATAATCAAGGTTAAGTTAGGTTATGAATGTCTGAACAAGGTACATGAATTTATAATTATATGACTATAGATTTCTTGCTTGAACTGTGATATATATATATATATATATATATATATATATATGCTTATTTACTTGCTCAAATATTTCCATATAGTATTCTAGTATTGTACTCGATGTTTGTTTCATCCATTTTGTAACTTGCAAACATAATATTGAAATCCATTATACAAACCTGGTGCACCTACATGTACTCTTAAGATAAGGACACAATGTTTGGCATCTTACTTGAGTTGTTAAGATAGGCTGGACCTTGTCAATAATGGGTTATCTCTTGGTGATGGCCTTGAGGTCCCTCTCATAGAGAACGGTTAGCTAATCTTAAGCGCTCTTATGAACTTCCTGACATGAAGTTAGTAAAAAAGGTCTTATGATATATGATGTTGTTGATATAATTGGCATAAAATGACATAAATCATGGTATCTCATTTTGCTAAGTACTTAATTTATTAATTCTTATTTGTTTACTCCTGCAATCTTCTCAAAGTATACAAAGCTTATATATATGTATCTTTCTACCATATACTCAATAATTTGTGTCTTGATCCACTTGTTTCACATATGTCTTAGGTTCATAGATGGATAGGGAGTATATGGCTTGGTGAGCCATGTTTAGGTGTACTTGTTGTAAGATCTCTTATGTACATGAGCAAATTTGTACAATTTGACTCTTGAATATGTAACTAAAATCTTATAATATATATTTTTTTCTTAATGATACTAGTGGATTGTTGAGATTATATTGGTGCTTTTATCTTGTTATATGTTCATATATGCTAAGATTTTATGATTCCACATTCATGCTTTGATAATACCATGCTAGGGACGGACACATGAGTCCTATAATAATAGACTTTCTAGTCATATGGTGTTAGAATTTGGGTAATAAACGATACAATGACATAGCATATCTTGACAAAGTCATGTATATACTTTTTATCTATCTTCATAGAAAATAATTGTAACTCCTCCAAGGTTGTAGTAATCCTAGCCTTGGATGATAGAGACTTTATTTTTACCTTGTCCCTCGTAACAATAACATCATAACTTACAATACATAACAAGATTAGGATACAAAATAAATAAACAACAACACAAGTTGTTACTGTTAGACTTATTAGTTTATTATGTACATGGGTCTAAATGTCTTGACCCATTAGGGTTAGTTATGCTTCTTTGTACTTACCTCCTCTCCTATATATAGGCGGGGAGCTGGTCATTTCTCAATAACAAATTTCACATCTTATTTTATACATGGCATTAGAGCATCGATTCTAACCTAGCGAGAAAAAGAGAGAGTCTTTGCCTATGGTTGGCTGCTGTCATATCTTGGTTTGGCCGTATGCCATGCATCATCTCAACTTTTCATGGTTGTATCCTCTCTTCTTCTTTCATAATAATCCTACCTTTGTATTGGTACTTTCCATCCTGGACATCATCTATGTTTATATACCAACGCTCCCCAAGTTCATCTATCTAGTCATGGCTTCTCCATATCCTCCCCGCCTCAAAACTCAGATCCACCAGCTATTGCATCTGGAAAGAGTTTACCTATGACACTGGAAAAATCATGTCTTTGATCATGTATACTGGCTAATATCATCTACTAATTTTCCTTGGTACTTTGTTATTTTGTTGTGCCCGTCATCTGTTTTCCAGTAAATGGCCATGTAGTCGTCAACGGAAATTATTACTCTTATTCATGTAATAGAAGCTATCCTTTTTTGCTTTGGACCAACGCCTTCCCAGTTGGCACCTTGTGGCCCCGCCAAAGACCATAATAAGACCTTCCCTTCTGCACCAAGATCACATCCCCAAACAGGCACATCTCAATTTGGAGATGGTGTATGTGACTGCCTTCCTTTCTTGTTCATATATGACAAAATAAAAGAAATAAACATAAAAGACCCCATGAAGCATTAATTTTTATTCCTACCATGTTTATTTCAGAAGTGCTTTGCTTTTTCTATCGAGATCATTTCGGTAGTGTCACTCTGTTGGTAAGGTATGTCCATAGATCCAATCATGTGATGATTGACATGACATATACCATAAAGGATTTGATTATATTCGTAAAGGCAAGCTACCAATTCATTCCATTTCATTGAGTTATTAGATAATGAGAAAACATTATGAATGTCTAAAGAATGACAATACTCAATGACGTATGTCTTCAAATATGTGACTTGGAGAATGAGATCATATGAATGTAAAGAATATGTACATTCTTGTTATGTCCCTAGTCAGTTGTTACTGTGGAAGGTAGATAGATCCCAGTAACACATAAGACTGGAGTGTGAGTTAGAATAATGTATCAGACAGACCCACCTGGAGAGTGACACATTAAAACCATCATATGGTAGTCATAATCATCTCTCATTGTAAAGGTGGTGATTGTGGCTCTTAGACCTAAAATCACTACACTCATCACATATCGTTGGGTATGCTTTGACATCATCAAATGCAGTCCTGAAACATGAGTTGTTACAACATTGATGATTGGGTGACTTTGACACATGAGGATAGACTATAAGTGATAGAAATGGGATTTATCCCTCTTACTGGAGTATGATATCATGACCACTTGATAAGCGAGATTGAGAAATGCATGGGCATGCACATGCGAATTAATATATAATATTAAGGTCATATTATCTCAGACAATGTGCTCTTGATTCAAGAAACATGAGATGAACGTTGTGAGGATGACATCCCATGCCTCGAGTTCACTTCAGATATCAGAGACAAAGGAATTATATAATCGCTGCAACAACTTACATATATTGTAGGTTGAAGTTGTTCTCCAACTTTCCATTCAGTTGAGTAGTAATAATGTGCGACTAGGCACCACTCTTTACTTGTGATGTCATAAGCTAGTTATGAGCATTCATTGCCGATGTGATATTGGACCTATAGGATCGCACAAAAAGGAACTCATCTGAAGGAGGAGATTGATCTTGAATGATGATTGGATTGATTACTAAAGTGTTTAGGTACTTAATTCACACAATAGATTAACTGATTGCACCTGATCTGATTGTCTCACAGGGTGAGATGACCATTTGGTACACTAGATGATCATCTCACGGGGTGAGATGACCGTTTTAGTTATCAAGCTTATTAGGAACTGAATTGGCCAGAGTTCTACACAAATAAGACCCAACCGATCGGCTCACTGGGTGAACTGATCGGATTGGTTGGGTTGGTGGAAGGTTCTAGAAATTACCCAAATTCGTGACAAAATTAGATCGTTTCAATTGCACAATTCTTATGATGCAAGAATTTAATGTTTAACATTAATTAGAAATGAATTGTCAACTTCGTATGCAATTGGGAAACTATAAAATGACCATCTCACAGTGTCAGATGACCATCTCAGTGCCAAATGACCATATGGATCACCAGATGACTGTCTCGTGGTTCGTAGGTTGTGAAAATTCAAGGTCTTCCGGTCCCTTTCACTCCCACATAGATCCAGAACATATTGAGAACCCTGGCCCTAACCCCGTCTATAAAAAGAGAGCAACTGGGGTGCTTTCCAAAGCACAACATTAACATAGATAATTGAGAATCAGTTGCTATGACAATTGTTTTCCTCTCTGGATGTGGTAACCAAGAGAGCCTAAACAAGTCCTAACCGACTAGGGAGGGATAGTTATGGGAGAGAACAAATGAGAATCATTATTGTGGGAGAGAAAGTTGGTGACTAGTATGCCAATGGGAGGGACAACTTCTTTCTGTCCATTCTAGCAGGATGACATGAGTTCTAGTTGGTCCATGTGGACTACTCTAGAGGTAGGAGTCTCTTATCTACTGCTAGGAGAGAAACATCAACCTACAGTCTGTAGAGAGACCACATGAGTTGCAGAAGAAGTTATTTTGTTCGTTGTTCGTAGTGAAGACCAGGTGCTACACAACCACTGCCCAAGAGCAACTAGATGACAGTTGCAGTTGTAATGAGTTGTAATCACTGGACTTTCTCCAGGACCAGGTATAACTCATTAAACCATCCTTCCTATTTTATGGTAGTTGACACGATCTTGTTGTTATGAGAATACATATAGATAAAATTTTTATTTCTGTGGTTATACTCTGTGCCCGTATTCTTCAAAAGTGGTATTAGAGCCACGTCAATTTACTATATTTTAGGATAATCTATATGATCAAATTTTAGATTTTATTATTTATTTATCACATACAATGAGAATATTTAATGGTCTCATATGTGTATATGATCAAAGACCGCATAATCCCAAACTAATATATATATATATATATATATATATATATATATAGAGAGAGAGAGAGAGAGAGAGAGTCAGGCTAGAATACACTCAAGTGTATTCGGAGTAGAATACACTCAAGTAGTTTTTCATGATGCAATGTTTTTTTCAAAAATCTAATCTGTTGATCTTCTTAAACATCTTGTGAATAGCTCATACGCAAAAGTTGAACACATTTGGAGTTTTATAGGTCATGTTATAAAGATTGCAAAAATTATGCATTTCAAATTAGTTTCGCGCGTCGAATTTGTTGCCCTTGGATGATTGACTTACACTCATCCAAATGAGCTCAAAATTTGTATGTAGCCTAGTTATAGTATGACGGTGAAGATCAATGGTGTACATTTTGCAAAAAATAGTCTTAATATGCAAACACACTTGAGTGTATTCGTGCGATCTGTACACTCGAGTGTATTCTAGCCTGACTATATATATATATATATATATATATATATATATATATATATATATATATATATATATATATATATATATATATATATATATATATATATATATATATATATATATATATATATATATATATATATATATATATATATATATATATATATGCAAATTTACAAACGTCACCCTAAAGGCGGTTCTGATGATAGATGTGTAGCATGGTTATGGCTAATACCTAACATCCGTGTGTGGTTGGATGGTTTGGTTTTATTTCTATTTATGTTAGTCTGCGTGCCAATCCTCTATCTCCTTAATCCTAATATAAAGTTGATTCTTTCTTACCTTTTCTCCCCTTGAATGTAACTTGATCAATGTAATAAAGTAGTAACACGGTAGTTTCTTTTCTTGCAACAACGAAGAAGATGATCATCGCCAGACGAGATGACTGGTTCGTGAGATGAGCCGACCATATGGAGGACCATGGAGGATTGAACGATGGAACCAGATGACCGCCTAGTGGACCCAACTGACCATTTGGAAGGAGTCCAAACATTAGTTGGACAGGAGGTTAAAAGACTATCCGAGAAGGTCCAACTGATCGTATGGAAGGTGTCCATGCATTGGTTGCACTAGAAGACCAACCGACCAACCAATAGGCGAGATGACCAGTTCAAGGGTTGAACCAATCTACCCAGATTGGCAAGCATAGATGTACACCAACAATAGGTTCATACATGTGATGTGATGATTGATCTAGGTGGTAGTAATTCATTGTGGCTCCAAGGAATTATAGTAGACATAGACATAACCATCACCTTTTGTTTTATATTGCATGTTTACATTGTGGGATATAGAATGTATACAAAATGTACTATATATATGGTGATTGGATACAATATATGTCTATATATGATGTATATAAATCCCTTAATCAAATATATTAAGTCTAAGATGCTTTACAATAGCAATACACATGAAAAACTTGTTCGACTAAGCATAGGGAACGCCTTCGCATGGTGTGTCATCTACCTCATGGAAGTGTGATGGTATTAATGTAGGTTCTGCCATCACGGGGTTCATTATTATCGTATTGGCTATTAGGACAAGCTTAACTGGTGATTCTTAGAGTGTCTAATCCTAGAAGCATACATATGATTATGGCAAGGAGTTGCACATATTGTCTATCAAGAGTTGCATATGATGCAATTGGAAAAAGTTGCCTACCTTCATAATTAGTCGTGTAATTCGACGTTGGTCGGGGCCATAATTGAATTATCTTGGATCTTGCTCATTACAAAATTGATACTTGAGGGTTATCAATGTGATAAAAATAATGAGAAAGATAACTAATTAAAGATGTAATTATTATCACCCAAATTTTAATCAAATCAAACCAAATTAAAAATTAAGTTTTTTACAAGTATTGCAAATTCTTTTGTAGAATCAAATGGAAAAAACAACAATCACTTTTCTCTACAATTGGTCCTTAAGAAGGACAAACTAAAAGTGAACAACTACCATGACTAGATCAGGACACTAAGAATTGTTCTCACATAGGAGTGCAAGCTCTATGTCCTGGAGATGCCAAAATTAGATATACCCCTTCCAACTACATCAAGGGCTGATAGGGATGCTTACAAGAAGAACACTGAAGATTTCGTAGATGTCAAGTGTCTGATGTTATGCTCCATGAACTATGAGTTGCAGAGGCAACATGAGAACATGGGTGTGATTAATATGGTCACACATCCCAAGAACATGTTCCAAGATCAGACAAGACAAGATAGATATGATGTCTCCAAGGCATTGTTCAAATGTAACATGGCAGAAGGAAACCTTGTAGGTCCTCATGTACTCAAGCTCATTGGGTGTGTGGAGAACCTAGCTAGACTGGTATTACCCTTGGGTCAAGAGTTGTCCACTGATGTAATTCTGCAGTTTCTGTCAAAATCTTACAGTCAGTTTGTCATGAACTACAACATGAACGACTTCGACAAGTCATTGACAGAATTGTTGGGCATGTTGAGAACAACTGAGGGATAAATGAAGAAAGACAAGCCCAAGTCTATGATGGTAATAAACAAGACAAAGGGGAGGTCTAAAAATAAAGGCAAAGCTAATAAGAGTTCTAAAGCTAGCAGAATCCCAAATCTTTAGATCTCAAAGAAAACAGAGGAATGAAGATAAGAGGAAAATGTCACCATTCTCACCAACCTAGACATTGGAAAAGAAATTCCCCACTCTAGTTAAAGAAAAAAAAGAACAAGAAGGAAGGCACTGAGGCCTCCACTTTAGGTATAAACATTATAATATAAATTTGATTACTTCTTCATTTTGGTATGTGATACCAAACAGAGATCTGATATACTTTATGTGAAGGATCTGACAAGAAGTAGAAGCTCTCATGATTGAAAAAGATGGACAAGGCAGAGCAAGAGTTTCTGTAAGGACCCTGACCCACATTTTGGGATAGAACTATTTGTTTTTCTTAACTATGTTGCTTAGCTCCTTGCTCTAATCATATAAGATGTAATTAGGGCATGTTGGAGGCTTGAGTTCCTTGTTTGAGCTTGTTTGAGCTTGTTTGGCTGATGCTTGTATTCTGTGGAGAGGTTTTGGTGCACATTGCAATTTACCCAGAGTACGGGTTGATTCGCAAGTTTTCCACATCTAGACTATTCCTTCTCTCACTTGGCATCATCTAGAGGAAAGATAAAGAGTTGTGCATCTTGTTTGAGCCTTAGTTGTGTGGTGACATCCTTGGTTATGTTTTGGGCACATGTTTGAGGTGTGCCTTGCTCTTAGAAGTGTTGTCTCGGGCTTGAGAGCCTTGGAGAGGTCTTGTATTGGTTTTTGGATGTCTTGAGGGACATCCTATGAGTTTTGGGTGTCTTAAGGGGCATCCTATCGATTTGTGGCACCTAGGGTTCACCCCTATCAACTTGTGAAGAGAGGTAGTGATGTGTATCAGCCTTGACCATCTTAAGTGACCTAGTGGGTGAGACATAGATCTTATCACTGTGTTGCATGGTGTTTCATGTGGCTCCTTATTCATGGAAAATTGTCACCTAGGGTGCTTAGGTGGAGACACCTTCCCCTTTCTCTCTCTTTCACCCCCTTGTATATATACCTCTTTCCCTCCATGCAAGAGAATCCTTTAGATTATCCTTACATTCCCTCTTTGGTGAACGACCTTGAGATAGAGGAGTCTCTCCCTTGAAGCTTGGGGGATGAAAACCTTGCTTTTGGTACTCTCTTCATCCTCTACCTTGGTAAGCCATGGTCCTTAGCTTTATTTATTTATTTCTTTCTTTCTTCTTCTCGGCCATGGACCTTGGTTACCTCCTTTCCCTCTCATGCCCTCTTAACCATGGTTCCATCTTCTTCCTTGGAGGTGTTGTGGTGACCAAGCTTGGAGGATCTTCTTCTATCTTGAGCTCATGAATCTTGGAGCTTGGTGGTGATCCTTGAGGCTAGTTATATAACTCTAAACCCTCTTTGTTATTATCACACTTTTTACTTGTTATCTTGTTCTTTCTCTTTGGCTTGTTATATCTTGCATGTTGGTATCTCTTCTTGGTATTTTTGTGCTCTGTTTTAGGAAAAATAATCTTACTTAGGTGTTGCCATGCTTACACCTTCTATTTTTGATTTGGATGGGTGTCTTTAGGTTGAATATGAGTGGGTCGATAGGCATGTATATCCAATAGGCTTTGGGTGGCCGTCATGACATGTGATGCTACTAGCTGTCACCCTTTAAGACAGGGCGTCATGACCTTGGTTAGGTCTAGGTCAACACGTCCTGATGTTGCTTAGATCGTCATGCCTTGGGTATGAGTAGGATGATATGAGATGATGGTGTTAGTTTGCTTGTAGTCATTGAACTGATATGGTGTTTAACCGTGATACAAAGAGCATTAGCCATCATGGCCTTGGCCGTCATACCCTTGGGGGCATTGTTGCCCAATATGCTTGTGGCCATCACCACTTAGCATTGCGGCCATGGATGCATTGCTTTGGGAGATGAGCGTTTCCTGATATCCCCTGACAACCCATCATGACTTGAAGTGTTGCTGAACCCTAAGAGAATTGTTACCTTGCTATACCAATACACTAGGGCATTTCCTGTTACCTCTGATGCCTGTCACACCTATGATGGCATTGTTTGATAGGATGTGATGGCCGATACCCTCTACTTCAGGTGTTGTGCCTGATATATCCATGATGCTAAACCAATATTGCATCCTAGTTGGTAGGACGACACCTTGGTTTCTCTCTTAGTATATACCCTAAACTGATGAGCCTCTTGGTGTGGATGCGCGACACCTCTTGGATTAAGCTGATACCGTATGTTGTACCCTAACTGACATCTTATAGTGGTGACTATGATACACAATGTTGATGATAGGGTGACATGAGTTGATGTGATACCCATTTTAGGTGGTTGTACATGTGATAATAAAGGTCATGTTTCTATAACATCTATCTTATAACATGTGTCATAACGATGATGAAAGTGATGATCTAAGGGTGGTTGTTGATCCAACCTTGTATACCCTAATTAATTAAAGAGAAACCCTAATTCTAATGATTGAAAAATGTATGGCATGAGTCCTATGAGATGATGGTGCTGATGATGTATTGCTTTCTTGTTATCAATTACTAGCCATGCAGGAAACACCAGTTGATGTACATAGCTAGGTATGAGCTATGGTGATTATGATATGTTTGAATGGGCCTTGTGAGGCATAAAGTGTTATCATCATCCTTTGAAAGAGGAGGTGAATGGTCTTATGATCTAATGATGGTTTTTTGCCTTGCATGAGATGTTTCCCTCAATGATGAGAGGAGGGGTTGTTACCCCAAGATATATGGTCCTTGTGATGGATACAGGTTGAAAAATAGACATGATGTGATGAGATTACACCTGATGTGTTTCAGTATGTTATGATGATGAGTTATGCCCTTGTTTATATAGAATTTGTTTAGAGGTTGTACATTGTAACTTGATTAAGGCTAAAGATGTTTAAATTGGTCTAATTAATTAAGTGAAAGCAAATAGTGTAGTTTGCCCTGTGCCATAATTCATTCAGTGTCAGCTTTTTCTAAATGGTGAAATGAGCTTAACCTGAAGCACATATTTTTGAATGTGTGGGGTACAAGTCTAGTACTTCCTTGTATCCTTAACTACAAGGTGTGTGAGATGACCAGGTGTGAGTTGATCTCATTGTGGTATGGATGGCCATGCATGATCCACTCCTTCTTGTTAAAATGACCATGCATGAGCCTGTTCTTCTAGCACTGTACCTATATCAAGGTGGGCTAGTTATGATTATATATGTGGATGGCCATGCGTGATCCAATACCTAAATTTGACTATATATCATTATTGCAGTTGACCGATATGTCTCTATAATGTTTTCTCTCATACTAACTGAGAAAGGTAAGGTTGTGGATTCCAACTCTTCCATTAGACCTTGTATGGCACCGATTTCAACTTATCAAGTGGTCGGTTGGATTTGGGTGGTACGACTCAAATTCTCGAAGCATAATAAAATACTTAATCAGTCGTGTAGTATATTATGTAGGACCAAAATAAGAAAACATTGGTTGAGGCCTTGCTTGATCTTTGTACAATGTTATTGATAGGAAATATACATGTTCTTCATATTCCTTTTAAATTATTAAGATGTTCCATAAATCAGATAGTAAATGCTCTTCCTATTAATAATCATTACCTGCTTCACATAATTGTAATTATATTGCCGCTTAGTTTATCCTATCTGTGATAATAATAAAGTTGGTGGTGAGTTATATCTCCCGTTGAGATTTGAAATCTCACCCCATGGGTTTCCCACACCATTTTTAGGTGAACGAGTAGGAAGAGGTAGAGATCGTGCAGCTAAGGTTGAGCAGCAGGCATAGGAGCATTAGATGATAAGGTTGGAAGTGCTATTGGATGCCTTTTGTTGATAGAGTCCTATAGTCGTCCCTATACACTCGTGTCTCTAGGAATGTTTTGTAGATGTCTCACAATCATGCTTTCTTTATGTGCCCTTTTGTATACCAGTTATGTACAGATGAGATCGAATCATGTATTTATGTTCTGGAATAGTTCCTCGTTCACAGGTTGATAACATGCCTTGTTTATGCTTTGAGACATGAAAGGTCTTATATGTAAATGTTCTTGTTGTTAGGTAGTTTTATGAAAACAATTTTAATTTTTAAGTATTTTTGATAATATACTTGTTAATCTCTCTTCCACAGTTTTGTTTTGAGTAATCTCGCTTTGTACAGAGCGGGGTGTCACTTTGCAATAGGTTGGTATCAGAGCTTTAGGTTTGCTGAGTCTATAGGGACCTAGGACTAGGGTTTGTGTCTATTCTAGTGTCTTCCAGTCTATCTTATAGTCACTTCTGATTATGCAGAAGAAGAAGAAGAGAAAAGCTTAAAGATGTTGGGAGAACATGAAGAACATGCTGCCGAGAGTAGTGTTGCAGCACCAGGTGGTGGTGCAAGGAACCAGGCATGACAAGATCGGGTGCCTGAAGTCCCCCAGTTTGACCTAGCCATGATAGAAAACCCTACCTTTCAATCACCTTTTGGGCAGTTTATGACAACGATGACTCATATGGCAGATAGGATGCCTACACCTCAACCTAGGGCACCAGTTTCCCATACTGAATCTTCGAATACTAGGAAGACTTTTGAGCAGCTTCACTGTATTGGAGTGGTTGAGTATGTTGGGACAACTGACCCAACAGATTCGAATATGTGGTTGATTGAGCTTGAGAAGGCTTTCAAGATCCAGAGTATCCCTGAAGAGGATAAGGTGAAGCTTGAAGTGTACCTTTTGAAAGGGAGTGTTGGCCATTGGTGGGTCATAGAGGAGGAGAAGATACCCGAGGTTGTGGTTGGTTGGGAGGAGTTTCAATGCTAGCTTGTTAGTCGGTACTTTCCTCAGACATATCTTGATAAGAAGACTAGTCAGTTTGAGAGGATTCGATAGGGATCCATGATGATCAATGACTATGAGGCAAGGTTTATGGAGTTTTTGAGGTTCTGTCCTCACATGGTTGCCATGGATGATGAGCATATTCATCATTTTGAGAAGGGATTGAATGCTAAGTTGTCTACCCCAGTTGCTTCTCTGGAGAATCGGGAGAGGCTTGCTGTATTTGTGGATTTTTTTGTAGGATAGAGAGGTTTGTGGAGGAGAAGAGAGAGGCAAGTGCCAAGAAGAGGTCTGCACATTCTCAAGGGCAGTCATCAGGAGGCTTTAAGAAGCCGAGGTTTTATACATCACCAATATCACAGAGGTTTAGTGCTTAGACACAGTGGTCACCAAGTAAGGGAAGAGGTCATAGTTTTCCACCCACAGGAGCCCAATGTGTTGCATCAACATCGGTGATAAGATCGCCTAGGCCTTGGTATGAGAACAAGACTTGTTATAAGTGTGGACAAGTTGGGCATACCAAACCGTTCTGTCCAGTGAAAGAGAATGAAGTGACCCAACAACCGAGGTAGAGCCAACAAGGTTCACAGAAACAACAAATTAGTGGCACAGGAGGACGAGGATGAGGCCAAGAGTCCCAAGCTGGATCATCTACTCAGAGAAGCTAAGGATGGGACCTACAACAAGCAACAACTAGATTCTATGATATGAGTCAGTCGGAGGCGGTGGTCAACCGGCCAGTGGTGACATGTTAGATGGAGTTATTTCATTCTGATTTGTCTTCTTCTTGCTTTATATATATTTTGGTTGATCCAGGTTCTAAACACTCTTTTATCGCACATTAAGTGCTTAGAAGTTGTCCTTTTCCTGTTAGTCATAAGAAGAATAGTTTTTTTGTTAGAAACCCCATTATCAGTTCTGTGTTGCAGGATGTATGTCCTTCCTGTGTTCTCTCTTTTTTGGGATACAACATTTAAGTGGATTTCATACCACTTGACATGCATGGCTTCAATGTGATCCTTAGGAGGGATACCTTGGAGAAGTATATAGTGGTCTTGGATTGTAGTTCCAAACAAGCAAAGTTTGTGGATGGTAGTGAGATGTGGATCTTCCAAGGAGATAGGAAGATTCTTCCGACGTGTCTTGTATCAACGATGGTAGCAAGAAAGCTTCTGAGACAGGGTTGCAAGGTGTTCTTAGATCACTTGATGGATAGTAAGACAAGGAGTCCTAGTATTCATGAGGTGCCAGTTGTTAGAGAATTTGAGGATGTATTTCTAGAGGAGTTCCTACGTGTTCCCCCATCCCGAGAGATTGATTTTGAGATCAGTCTGGTTACTGGTATGCAACCTATAGCTCAGACACCATATAGGATGGCACCAATAGAGATGGAAGAGTTGAAGAGACAGTTGCAAGATCTGCTTGACAAGGGTTTCATCAGGTCAAGTACATCGCCATGGGGTGCTCTAGTGTTGTTTTTGAAGAAGGATGGATCTATGAGGTTGTGCATAAATTATCGACAATTGAATAAGGTCACAATAAAGAATAAGTACCCTTTGTCGATGATAGATGATCTGTTTGACCAGTTGCATGGAGTGACGATGTTCTCAAAGATAGATCTAAGGTCAAGATATCACCAGTTGAGGATCAAGGAGGATGACATACCTAAGTCAGCTTTTAGGATGAGGTATGGTCACTACGAGTTTGTGGTTATGCCATTTGGGATGACCAATTGACCAACATCACTCATAGATTTGAGGAATAGAGTGCTCTGACCGTTCCTTGATCAGTTTGTGGTGGTTTTCATAGATGTCATTTTGATATATAGTTGTGATATTCAACAACATGGACAACATCTTTGTTAGACGTTGACCGTGTTGAGACAGCACCAGCTCTATGCCAAGTTTAGCAAGTGTGAGTTCTGGTTGATAGAGACGGCTTTTTTAGGGCATGTTATATCTGCCAAAGGAGTATGTATGGATCCTAAGAATGTAGAGTCTATGATATAATGGGAACGAACTAAGATGCCGACATAAGTGCGCAATTTTCTAGGTTTGGTAGGCTATTACAGGAGGTTCATCAAAGTTTTCAGTGCTATCGCCTTACCCCTAACTAAATTGACAAGGAAGGATGTGCCATTCATTTGGAATGACATATGTCAATGTGCTTTTTAGATGTTGAAAGAGAAGTTGACGAGTGCACCAGTTCTGGTCCTGCCTAAGCAAGGAAAAGGATACATCATATTTTGCGATGCATCCAGAAACATTTTGGATTGTGTGTTGATGCAAGACAAGAAAGTGGTTTCTTTTGCTTCCCGACAGCTTAAGAAATATGAGGATAATTATTCAACCCATGATCTAGATTTATATGTAGTGGTTCATGCCTTGATGATTTAGAGGCATTATCTGTATGGGGAGAAGTGTCAGATCTTCACAGACGACAAGAACTTAAAGTACATCTTTTTACAATAGGATTTGAATATGAGGCAACATCGTTGGATGGAGTTGATCAAAAACTATGACTGCATGATTGATTATCACCCGGGAAAGGTGAACATTTTAGTTGAAGTATTGAGTAAGAAGTCTTCATCCTCATCCATTGATATAGGTCAATTGAGTTCTTTGATGTTCCACAAGAGAGACATGTTGTTCTCCTTGCATCACATGAATGTCAAGTTGGAAGTCTCCTTATTAGTGGGATTGTTGGCATAGCTATAAGTGAAGCCTACACTGAGACAACAGATCAGGGAGGCACAATAGTTTGATACTATATTTCAGCAGATTAGATCAGAGTCTGGTAGCAAGAAGCGTGATGGTTTTTATGAGTTAGATGATGGGACAGTTTGTTACCATAATAGGATAGTGGTTCCTGATGCTAATGACCTATGGATATGGTGCTGGAGGAGTCTCATTCATCTATGTATGCTATGCATCCAGGTAGTACCAATATGTACCACAATTTGAAGGATATGTATTGGTGGCCAGGATTGAAGAAAGATGTAGTTGAGTTTGTTGCAAGATGTACGATATGTCAACATGTCAAAGTTGAACTTCAAAAATCTGTAGGAATGTTGCAACCATTGTCTATACCTCAGTGGAAATGGTATCATGTAACTATAGAATTTGTGGCTAATTTGCCTAGGACAGCCAAAGGTTATGATTCCATTTGGGTGATCGTTGATAGGTTAACCAAGTCATCACATTTTCTTCCCATGAAAACAATGTTCACACCAGAGAAGATTGCCCAAGTATATGTGGATGATATAGTGTGTTTGCATGGTGTTTCAGGAACTATCATATCTGATAGAAGTCCTCAGTTCACGAGTCACTTTTGGGAGCGACTACACAACATTGGGTATGCAGTTGAAGTTCAACACTGCTTTCCACCCGTAGATAGATGGTCAATCTGAAAGGACCATTCAGACCTTGGAGGATTTGTTAAGGGCATGTGTTCTTCAGTTTTCAAGAAGTTGGGATGTACATCTCAGTTTAATAGGGTTCTCTTACAACAATAGCTATCAGATGAGCATTGACATGGCACTATATGAGGTGTTGTATGGAAGACGTTGCATATCTCCATTATGTTGGTATAAGACAAGTGAGTATTAGATTATTGGTCCTGAGCTTGTGCAGTAGACAACATAGAAGATTAAGGTGATACATCTATAGTTGAAGGTAGCACAAGATAGACAGAAGTCATATGCAGATAATCGTCATAGACCCTTGGAGTTCCAAGTGGGAGACAAGGTATATCTGAAGGTTTCTCCTTAGAAGGGTGTTCTAAGGTTTGGGAAGAAGGGTAAGTAGGCTCCCAGGTATATG
The DNA here is from genome assembly GCA_963693085.1 of Alisma plantago-aquatica. Taxonomy (NCBI): domain Eukaryota; kingdom Viridiplantae; phylum Streptophyta; class Magnoliopsida; order Alismatales; family Alismataceae; genus Alisma; species Alisma plantago-aquatica. The sequence continues at coordinate 25,626,416 of OY856415.1, forward strand.
GGACCTTACCCAGTGATGGCACATGTTGGGAAGGTGGCTTACAAGTTGGAGTAGCCACCTGAGTTGCACATGTTGCATCCAATATTTCATGTGAGTATGTTGAGGAAGTGTCATCTGGACACAGAGTTGGTGTTGCAGCCTGTGGAGGTGGAGCTTGATGAGGATGTGACCTATATAGAATGTCCAATGTTGATCCTTGATCAGAGAGTGAAGAAGTTGAAGAGGAAGGACCTTGTTCTTGTGAAAGTTCTTTGGCATCATCATTGTGTTGAGGAAGCCACATGGGAGCTCAAGGAAGAGATGACGAGGATGTATTTCTCCTTTTTCTATTAGGATTTTGGGGGCAAAATCCCTGTTAAGGGTTTGTGGATGGTAAGGACCCTGACCCACATTTTGGGATAACCCTATTTGTTTTGCTTAAGTATGTTGCTTTGCTCCTTGCTCTAATCATCTGAGATGTAATTAGGGCATGTTGGAGGCTTGAGTTCCTTGTTTGAGCTTGTTTGGCTGATGCTTGTGTTTTGTGGAGAGGTTTTGGTGCACATTGCAATTTACCCAGAGTAGGGGTTGATGTACAAGTTTGTCACCTCTAGTGTGTTCCTTCTATCTCGTGTCATCGTCTAGAGGAAAGAGAAAGAGATGGGAATCTTATTTGAGCCTTAGTTGTGTGGTGACATCCTTGGTGATGTTTTGGGCACATGTTTGAGGTGTGCCTTGCTCTTAGAAGGATTGTCTTGGGCTTTGTATTTGTTTGTGGGTGTCTTGAGGGACATCCTATCAGTTTGTGGGTGTCTTGAGGGACATCCTATCAGTTTGTGGCACCTAGGGTTCACCCCTATCGGTTTGTGAAGAGAGGTAGAAATGTGTATCGGCCTTGACCATATTAAGTGACCTAGTGGGCGAGACATAGATCTTATCACCTTGTTGCATGGTGTTGCATGTGTATCTTTCTTTGTTGTAGGTGTCACCTAGGGTTCTAAGGTGGCGACACCTTCCCCTTCCGCTCTCTTTCACCCCCCTTGTATATATACCTCTTTCCCTCCATGCAAGAGAATCCTTTTGGTTATCCTTGCATTCCCTCTTTGGTGGATGACCTTAATCTAGAGGATTCTCTCCCTTAGAGCTTGGAGGATGAAACCCTTTCTTGTGGTGATCTCTTCATACTCTACCTTGGTAAGCCATGGTCCTTAGCTTTCTTTCTTTCTTTCTTTCTTTCTTTCTTCTTCTCGGCCATAAACCTTGGTCACCTCCTTTCCCTCTCATGCCCTCTTAACCATGGTTCCATCTTCTTTCTTGGAGGTGTTGTGGTTACCAAGATTGGAGGATTTTCTTCTAACTTGAGCTCGTGAAGCTTGGAACTTGGTGGTGATCCTTGAGGTGGGTTATATAACTCTAAACCCTTTTTGTTATTATCACCCTTTTTACCTGTTATCTTGTTCTTTATCTTTGGCTCGTTATATTTTGCATGTTAGTAGCTCTACTTGGTAGTTTTGCACTCTATTTTGGGAAAAAGAATCTTACTTACTTGCTGTCGTGTGTTACACCTTCTAGTTTTGATTTGGACATGTGTCTTTAGGATGAAGATGAGTGGTCCAATAGGCATGTCTAGTTGATAGGATTTGGGTGGCCATCATGACATGTGATGCTACTGGCCATCACCCTTTGAGACAGGGAGTCACGACCTTGGTTAGGTCTAGGTCGATGCATCCTGATGTTGCTTAGATCGTCATGCCTTGGGTATGGGTAGGATGATACCAAACAAGGGTGTTAGCTTGCTTGGTGGCTGTTGAACCGATATGGTGTTTGACCATGTTACAAAGAGTGTTAGTCGTTATGGCCTTGGCCATCATACCCTTGGGGGCGTTGCTGCACGATACACTTGCGGCTATCACAACCTGGCATTGTGGCCATGGACGTGTTGCTTTGGGATATGAGTGTTACTCGATATCCCCTAACAACCCATCATGACTTGAAGCATTACTGAATCCTAAGAGAATTGTTACCTTGTTATATCGGTACACTAGAGAGTTGCTCTCTACCTCTGATGCCCGCCACACCCGTGATGGCATTATCCAATAGGATGTGTTGGTCGATACCCTCTCCTTGAGGTGTTGTGCCTGATATATCAATGATGCTAAATCGATACACCATCCTAGTTGGTAGGATGACACCCTGGTTTCTCTCTTAGTATATTCCCTAAACCGATAACCCTCTTAGTGTGGATGCCCGACACCTCTAGGGTTAAACCGATACCTTATGTTGTAACCCTAACCGACATCTTGTAGTGGTGACTGTGATACACAATGTTGATGATAGGCTAATATGAGTTGATGTGATACCCCTTTGGGGTCGTTGTACATCTGATAATAAAGGTCATGTTTCTATAACCTCTATCTTATAACATGTATCATAATGATGATGAAAGTGATGATCTAAGGGTGGTTGCTGATCCAACTTTATAAACCCTAATTAAGTAAAGAGAAACCCTAATTCTAATGATTGAAAAATGTATGACATGAGTCCTATGAGATGATGGTGTCGATGATGTATGGCTTTCTTGTTATCAATTACTAACCATGCAGGCAACACCATTTGATGTACATAGCCAAGTCTGAGCTATGGTGATTATGAACTATTTGAATGGGCATTGTGAGGCATAAAGTGTTGTTGATATCCTTTGAAAGAGGAGGTGAATGGTCTTATGACCTAATGATGGTTTATTGCCTTGCATGAGATGTTTTCCCTCAATGATGAGAGGAGTTGTTACCCCAAGATATGTGTTCCTTGTGATGGACACAGGTTGAAAAATAGACATGATGTGATGAGATCACACCTTATATGTTTCAATATGTTCTGATGACGAGTTATGCCCTTGTTCATGTAGAATTTGTTTATATGTTGTACACTGTAACTTGATTGATGCTAAAGATGTTTAAGTTTGTCTAATTAATCAAGTGAAAGCTAACAGTGTCGTTTTCCCTATGCCATAGATCCATTCAGTGTTAGCTTTTGCTGAATGGTGAAATGAGTTTAACTCGGAGCTCATATTTTTGAATATGCGGGGTACAAGTGTAATACTTCCTTGTATCCTTAACTATAGGGTGTGTGAGATGACCATGCATGAGTCGATCTCTTTGTGGTATGGATGTCCATGCGTGAGCCACTCCTTCTTGTTAGAATGGCCATGCGCGAGCCTATTCTTCTAGCACTGTACCTATACCAAGGTGGGCTAGTTATGATTATATATGTGGATGTCCATGCATGAGCCAATCCCTAAATTTGACTATATATCATTGTTGTAGTTGACTGATATGTCTCTGTAGTGTTTTCTATCTTACTAACCTAGGAAGTTGAGGTCATAGATTTTGGCTCTTCCATTAGACCTTGTATGGCACCGATTTCAACTTATCAAGTGGTCAGTTGGATTTGGGTGGTACGACTCAAATCCTCAGGGCATAATCAAATATGTAATCAGCCGTGTAGCATATTGTGTAGGACCAAAATATGAAAACATTGATTGAGGCCTTGGTTGATCTTTGTACAATGTTGTTGATAGAAAATATACATGTTCTTCGTATTCCTTTTAAATTATTAAGATGTTCCATAAATCAGACAATAAATCCTCTTCCTATTAATTATATTGCTTCTTAGTTTATCTTATATGTGATAATAATAGAGTTGGTGGTAAGTTACATCTCCTGCTCAGATTTGGAATCTCATCTCATGGTTTCCCACACCCTTTTTAGGTGGACGAGCACAAAGAGGTAGAGATTGTGCTGTGGAGGTTGAGCAGCGGCCAGAGGATTAATAGCTGATAAGGTTGGAAGTGATGTTGGATGTCTTTTTTTGATAGAGTCCTAGAGTCATCCCTGTACACTTGGGTCTTTGGAAATGTTTTGTAGATGTCTCACAAACGTGCTTTCTTTATGTGACCTTTTGTATACCTATTATGTACAAATGAGATGGAATCATGTATATATGTTATGGAACAATTCCTCGTTAATAGGTTGATAACATGCCTTTTTTTCCTTTGAGGCATGAAAAGACTTATATGTAAATGTTCTTTCTATTGGGCAGTTTTATGAAAACAATTTTAATTTTTTAGTGTTTTCTAATAATATGCTTGTTAATCTCTCTTTTGTAGTTTTGTTTTGAGTAATCTCACTTTTTGTGGCATGGGGCGTCACTTCACGACAGGTTGGCATCATAGCTTTAGGTTTGCTAAGTCTATAGGGACCTAGGACTAGGGTTTGTATCTATTGTAGTGTCCTCTAGTATGTCTTATAGTCATTTCTGCTTATGCAAAAGAAGAAGAGAAAAGCTTAAAGATGTATGGAGAACACGAAGAACATGCTGCCAAGAGAAGTGTTGCTGTACCAGGTGGTGGTGCAAGGAACCAGGCATGACAAGATCGGGTGCCTGAAGTCCCTCAGTTTGACCCAACCATGATAGAAAACATTGCCTTTCAATCACTTTTTGGGCAGTTTATGATAACGATGACTCATATGGATGACATGATGCCTACACCTCAACATCGATCACTGGTTCCCCATATTGAATCTTCGAGTACTAGGTAGACTTTTGAGAGGCTTCACCATGTCGGGGTGGTTGAGTATGTGGGGACAGCTAACCCAGTGGATGTAGATCTATGGCTGACTGAGCTTGAGAAGGCTTTCAAGATCCTGAGTATCCCTAAAGAGGATAAGGTGAAGCATGTTGCGTACCTTATGAAAGGGAGTGTGGCCATTGGTGGGCCATAGAGGAGGAAAAGAGACATGATGTTGTGGTTGGTTGGGAGGAGTTCTGATGTGGGTTTATTAGTTGGTACTTTCCTCAAACGTATTTTGACAAGATGATCAGATAGTTTGAGATGATTCGATAGGGATTCATGACAATCAACGAGTATGAGGCACGGTTTATGGAGTTGTTGAGGTTATGCCCTCACATGGCTTCCATGGATGATGAGTGGATTCATCATTTTGAGAAGGAGTTTAACATTGAGTTGTCTACCCCAGCTGCTGCTCTAGAGAATCAAGAGAGGTTTTTTATATTTGTGGTCTATTTGGAGGATAGAGCAGTCTATGAAGGAGAAGAGAAAGGCAAGAACCAACAAGAGGTCTGCACAGTCTCAAGGGCAGTCATCAAGAGTATTTAAGAAGATGAGGTTTTCTGCACCACCAGTATCACATAGGTTTAGTGATTTGACACAGTGGTCACCAAGTAAGGGCAGAGGTCGTAGTTTTCTACCTGCAAGAGCCCAAAGTGTTGCATTAACATCGGTGACATGACCACCTAGCCTTAGTATGAGAATAAGATGTGTTATAAGTGTGGACAAGTTTGGCATACCAAACCATTCTATCTAGTAAAAGAGGATGAAGTGACCCAACAACTGAGGCAGAGCTAGTAGGGCTCGCAGAAACAATAGAACAGTGAAGCAGGAGGATGAGGATGTGGCCAAGCATCCCAAGATGGATCATCTGCTCAGGGAAGCTGAGGATGGGGCTGACAAAAGGCAACGACTGGATTCTATGCTATGAGTCAGCCAGAGGCGGTGGTCGAAACGCGTGTGGTGACATGCCATATGGAGTTATTTCATTCTGATTTGTCTGAAGAATGACAATACTCAATGATGTATGTCTTCAAGTACATGACTTGGAGAATGAGATCGTATGAATGTTAAGAGTATGTACATTTTTGTTATGTCCCTAGTCAGTTGTTACTATGGAAGGTAGATAGATACTAGTAGCACATAATACTGGAGTGTGGGTTGGTTGATGGCTGAATCTCATTAGTCATGATATGGCAATATCAAACCAAGCACACATATACATGTTAGGGAACAATGTATTAGACAGACCCACCTTGATAGTGACACATGAAAACCATCATATGGTAGTCATAGTCATCTCTCATAGTGAAGGTGGTGATTGTGTTTCTTAGACCTGAAATCACTACACTCATCATATGTCGTTGGGTACACTTTGACATCATCAAACACAGTCTTGAAACGTGGGTTGTTATAACATTGATGGTTGGGTGACTTTGACACATGGGGATAGACTGTGAGAGATAGAGATGGGATTTGTCCCTCCTATTGGAGTATGATATCCTGGCCAGTCGATAAGCAAGACTGAGAAATGCATGCGCATGCATAAGTGAATTAATATATGATGTTGAGGTCACATTATCTCAGACACTCTGCTCTTGGTTCAAGAAACATGAGATGAATGTTGAGAGGGTGATGAGTCCATGCCTTGAGTTCACTCTAGATATCAAAGACAAATGAATTATACAATCACTACAACACCTTACACATATTGTAGGTTGAAGTTGTTCTCTAACTTTACATTCACTTAGGTAGCAATGATGTGTGACTAGGCACCACTCTTTGCTTGTGATGTCATCAGCTAGTCCTGGACATTCACTGCCAACGTGATATGGGACCTATAGGGTCACACACATAGGAACTCATATAGAAGAGGAGTTTGATCTTGAACAATGATTGGATTGATTACTAAAGTGTTTAGGTACTCAATTCATGGAACATATTAGCTGACTGCACCCCAGCCAATCGTCTCATAGGGTGAGATGGTCATCTGGTGCACCAAACGATCATCGCATAGGGTGAGATGACCGTTTGGGTTATCAAGCTGATTGAGAACTGAATTGGTTGGAGTTCTACATGAATAGGACCCAACTGATTGGCTCACTGGGTGAACTGTTTAGTTCGGCTGAGCAATTTGACTGGCTCACATAGTGAACTGATCAACTTGGTTGGGTTGGTGGAAGGTTCTAGCATCTTTCTCGAATTTGTGAGAAAATTAGATCATTTCAATTGCACAATTCTTGTGATGCAAGGAATTAATCCTTAACATTATTTGGAAACAAATTTCCAATTTCATATGCGATTTGGAAACTATGAATCAATAGTCTCATAGTGCCATATGATCATCTTGTAGTGCCAGACGACCGTCTTGTGGTTCGCAAGTTGTAAAAATTCAAGATCTTTTGGTCCCTTCCACTCCCACATAGATCCTGAACAGACTGGGAACCCTGGCCCTAACCCTACGTATAAATAGAGGGGTACTAGGGGCTTCCCAGAGCACAATAATAACAAAGATAATTGTGAATCGGTTGCTTTGACAAATGTTTTCCTCTCTGATTGTGGTAACCAAGAGATCCCAAGAAAGCCTTATCTGACTAGGGAAGGATAGATACATGAGAGAACAACTGAGGATCATTGTTGTTGGAGAGAAGTTGGTGACTAATATGCCAACGGGAGGGATAACTCCTTCTAGTCTATTCTAGTAGGATGAAAAGTGTTCTAGTTGGTCCATGTGGACTACTCTAGAGGTAGGAGTCCTTTGGATATTGTTAGGAGAGGAACGTCAACCTGTAGTCAGTGGTGAGACCGTAGGATTCACTACAAAAGTTGTTCTGTTTGTTATTTGTTCTGTCTGTTGTTCATGGTGAAGACCAAGAGCTACACAACCACCGTCTAAGTGCAACTAGAAACCAACTCCAACTGCAATGAGTTGTAGTCACTGGACTTGCTCCAAGACCGGGTATAACTCATTAAACCATCCTTCCTATTTCATAGTAGTTGACACAATATTGCTATTATGGGAATACAGATAGAGATTTTTTTTGTTTCTGTTACTACACTTTGTGCTCGTATTTCCCAATACACACTTGATTCTATCGAGCTTCATTCTAGTAGTACTGCTTTGTTCCTAGCAAGTTCCATACCAATAATGCTTTATTTTTGTTCCACCATTCCTCTAGTAATGTTTATGACTCTCCACCCCTACCACTCTCATTATTTTTTGTGGCCGGAGTGAGGGGGAGAATAGAGAAAGATGAGTAGAAGAACAAGATGAGATGGAAGAGAGAAGATGAAGAGTATAAGGCATATCATCAGACCATATTATCTAGTTTCTACATATGCATCTATGTTGTTGACACCTACTATAACACATGTTCCTATACTAGTGCATCACATACATGTGGCCACCTACTATGGTGCAATATTTGTATAGTAGTGTTCTTATCCCAACTATCACACATTATTTCAGTGTTGGTGCTTCTTGTGTGGAAATAATTCGACAACAATGGTGAATCAGATGACCTCTACACATGCTCTCTACCACTTACATTGTTTTAGGTTGCTCGTCAAAGATTAAAAAAATTCTTTGTGGTTCCTTCTACTAGTCTAAAGATTATTACCAAAGTAGGATGGGCAAAAGATAGGGAGTTCAAAGAATTTCTTATGAACAGGTGGAATAAGGAAGAGGAATTCAACATTGAACAATATCAAACCAAAATTTGTCCAATGAGATCATCACAGAGTCAAGACCCTCAAACACAAAGATGAACCTAATGTGTAACCTGAGATGCTTAGAGAAAGAGCTAGCTGAGAGCTATAATACCATCATCGACAATATCTATACAAACATGAAAGATGCCCTTAATGAGATTCTAAAAGAAGAAGAAGAGGAATGGATGCTTAAAAGCCATATTAACTGGATGCAACGCAGAATTTGACAAGGCTTATGTCCAACAACGCAGAAGACACAACACCATCCTCAAACTAAAAAACCAAGAGGATGAGTGGATTATAGGGGATAGGCATCTGATGGATCTGGTGCGAAATCACTTTCATACGGTCCTTACAGAACCAATGTAATGCAATGAGCATATCATGAATCTTATACTCGGGTGTTTCAAACAGCTGACATAAAGGCAGGTCAAAACTTTAGTTGAAGATCCAAAGGAGGAAGAATGTTTATAGATTATGAAAAACCTGAATTCGTGTAAGGTGACAGGGCCAGATGGCACAAATGGCCTATTTGTCCTAAGCAATTGGCATAGTGTGAAGAAATCAATACCGATGACTACAACATCAGCTCTTCGAGGTGAGGAACTATCATCAGAACTATGCAACTCAACAATAGTACTCATTCCAAAGACAAATGAACCTAGTTCCTATGATTAACTGCGGCCGGTTTCCTTAAACAATTTCTGCCTAAAGCTTCTCTCAAATATTGGAGTAGAAAGATTCAAGAAGTACCTAGTGGGATGGATTTTATACTCTCAAAGTGCATTTGTACTTGGTCAACGCATCATAGATAACATCTCAATCACATAATAAGTGATCCATGTGATGAGGAGGAGGATGGGGCCTTCATATATGGAAATCAAGGAGTATTTGTCCAAAGCATACAACAAACTATCTTGGGATTTCATCAGTAACACACTACGAAACATCAGACTCCCTAACAACATTCATACTTCTATCATGAATTCTACTAGAATAGGAGAATGTTCGGCTCTATAGAATGGAGTCAACAGTCATCCTTTCAAACCAAGAAGGGGACTCTGAAAAGGCGACCCACTATCACCCTATGTGTTTGTTTTATGTATAGAGAGCCTAGGACAAATGGTCAATGACCTTGTGCATGATAAAAATTGGAAACCCATTAAAATGGGGCGAAGTAGGGTTGAGTTAACCCATTTGTGTTTTGCAGACGATCTCATTCTTTTTGGGGAGGCTACATGTTTGTAGATGTGTACTATCAAGAAGCTTTAAGCAATTTGAAGAAGCATCTGAGTAGGCGATATCTATCGCTAAGATTCATGTATTTTATGCAAGCAACATCCCCAAGGAACTAGGACAAGAATCACAAGGATGTGTAAGTTTTAGGAAATGGAGTATCTTGGTTGTTACTTGGGAGTCCCCATCATTCACACCAAGGTGATGAACAACAACTATGCATGCATACTAGAAAAGATAAAGTCTTAGACCACAGGATGGGCAGCAAAAACCCTACCATTAGTTGGAAGAATCTATCTTGCCAAGTCCACAGTGGAAGCAATACCAACGTATGCAATGCATACTGCAATATTACCATTGAATCTTTGTGATGGTATTGATGGGAGAATTAGAAGTTTTATTTCAAGAGGTTGCCATAAAGAAAATCCTATGTATATTGTAGCATGGAAGAAGATTATTAGTTACAAGGAAAATGGTGGGTTAGTCCTAAATTCAAATGTGGGATTGGAATCTAGCACTACTAGCCAAGAATGCCTGGCACATATCTAGCCACATAATCACTCACTAGTGTAAGGTCATGAAGAACCGTTATGCCATCATAGTGGAGGAATGTGTACAAATCTTTCACGGCTGGGGATGGCTACACTAAAATGTAAACAACTAATCATGGATAATTCATACTTTTTGGTTCACAATGGAAGTAGGGTCAATTTCTAGCATGATATTTGGGTGGAGCGGGGGACTATATTAGCAACTGAGGTACTCCACCCAATATCAGAATCCTTAGTGGACCTTATTGTTTCCAATACAGTAATTGAAAATGGAATATGGGATGATGAGTTTCTAAGATACTAGTTTCCTTTAAGGTGAGTAAAACATATTCTAACAATTGAACCTCCTACTAGCCAGGTGCAAGAGAACATCAGGATATGGGCATGAACCAAAAATGGTAGCTTCACTACAAAATCTGCATACAAATTGATAAGAAGTCACTGAGAATAAGTAATTATAGGGGAACGGAGGAAGGTGTGGGAGGCAAGAGTACCGTCTAGGGTAAAGTGCTTTTCATGGATAGACATAAGCGAGGCACTCCTTACCAACAAAAGAAGGGTGTAGAGAAACTTAACTACCTACAACCTATGTGAATGTTGCAAGGTTGTAGAGGAAAAAGTCACTCATGCTTTGAGAGATTGTGGCTATTCCAGAGATGTATGGTCATCCTACCTAAACATCAATTTGGTAAATGAATTCTTCCTAAATGATACAGAAGACTGGTTTAATGAGGAAGTCAAGCGCACTGGTCTAAGAATACAATAATTTCTGATAGCTTGCATGCTTCTCTGGAAGTAAGCAACAACCATATTTTTGAAAATTTGATTGTCCCTACATCTATCCTGGCTAATAGTATACAAAGAGAGGTTCAATTGAATGATAGAGCATGGGAAATTGATACTGCAACTACAAATTCTAGAGAAAATACAAGAAACATTTGGTCAATTCCAATGGAGGGGTATATCATCTCTAATGTCAATGTTGCCTGGACTATAAAGAAACCCACAACTACTATGATTGTCTGAGACCATGAAGGAAGGTGGATAGATGGCCATGTGAGGGAGATGATATCTAATTTTGTGACACATGCTAAAGCTATAGCTGTTGACTTGGCACTCAAAGCTTCTAGCAAGAATAATATTTAGAAGCTCATAATTTGCACTGACTATAATGCATTTGTAGAAATGCTCTAGGAGAATCCAGTGAACAATCCCAAGTATGCAAGCATCATATCTAGAGTACAAGAGAAACTGAAGTACAATTCAGATTGGGAGGTAAGATATACAAGGAGGGAGTGTGATAAAGTGTTAGATACGCTGGCTAAATTTCATCAAAAGAACAACTCTGGATACTTTAACTATACTAGACCACCTGATTGCATTAAACATGCATTGTCAAAAGATAAATGTAAAGGTAGTAGTACTACCACATTTATTTTTGATAATAATAGTGAACCTTGTACCACTTTTGCTTACTTCCTTACAAGAGGAGTGTGAGATGAAGAAATAGACTCCTGGCTTATCCTTAATAAAGAAGATTATCAATTTCAGGGGGAGTCCACTCAACTAATTCTGCTTCTGCATTGATGTTGTCTTCAACAAAGGGAGATGCTTCATGGGGAGTGTTATAGTGCTTCAACTGACATAGTATAAGATTTAGGGGGAGATCTTATCCTATAAAGAGAGATCAGATTTTACATGTGTTATTTTGTTTTCTTCATGTATTAACAAGCTCGACATGTGTTTCACATGTGCTCCATCTTGAGGGGGAGTGTTAGACTAATTAGTTTATGATGTACATGTGCCTAATTGTCTTGGCCCATTAGGGTTAAGTTATGCTTCCTTGTACTTTCATCCTCTCCTATATATATGAGGGGAGTTCACCATCCATCAATAACAAATATCTCTTTAGCCTCCCTTCTCACTTTTCTACAGTTACTACTTGAATAAAAACACATGCAACAATATTTACCTGTCAAGGGTTGTCCTAGTATTCCACCAATTTACCTTCTTTTGAACCATACATGCTTGTTACCAACTCGAAGACACTTCAATTGACCATCATAGCTCTCATCTAGATCCCTTATTAAAACTAGATCAAACTTCTTTGGACACTTCAATGATATGAAGTGGCCAAATGTTTTCTTATTAATCAACTTCTTATGCCCCTTCATTGCCATAGACATGAACATGTTAAAGTTTTGATATGTGTAATATGTGGTGAACCCTTTGGTCCATTTCTCATTGACATCGCATTCATCATTGATACCATAGTTACACATCCTATAAACATTATTGTACCCAACCACAAAATTCCAATGGATCCAATGGTTGTGGAAGCAACTGAAAAGCAAGATGAAAATGATAATCAATAAAGCTTTGAGTCGCCACCTAGTTTTACATGTAAAACAAAAAAAACAAATTTTGCATTTAAATCAGTGGGAAAACACATAAAAATCTAATTTTGTCTCCTCCTAAGGGCGAATAAGAATGATATGCATTAATTCAGAGATATGACACGGTGATCCTATTATTAGTGAAGAAGGATTAGAACCCCCATCTCACCTGATAAAAGTATTCCTACCTTTTTAGTCATCTAGGATACCAATAATGATGATCGAGGTTATCACTAAGAAAAACAATAGAAAACATGATAAAATTTGATTTTTATGTTGACAGACCTTTGGGGATGGATATGCCATGGTTTTTGCATCATAGTCCTAAAGGTCCTAGTTTTAGGTGTGTGTTACCAACACTCAGGACCTCCCACAGTGGAGATCCATCATTGGAGGTTAGGACCAATGTGTAGGAAGAGAGTCTGAGAGGCGAGATAGACTGACTTAGTATAGCTAGGTCAAATCTTTGAGAAAGAGCATGCATATATGAATATCTATGAGCATATTAGAAAAAGCATCATGAGAAAGAGGATGTGTATATGAACATCCATGATCAAATCATAGAAAGCATCACTAACTAACATGGATATAACATTAAAAATAGCAATTATTGTTGAGCATCCTACCCACGTTAACAAGATTAGTTGGTGTCAAAGGAAGGATCTTCTGATCACATGGAGAAAATAAAAGGGAGAAGAAGTCATTTCTCATGCTTCAAGAGAGACTAGAGAGGCCTAGATACGTTGAGTTTGGGGGTCCATTTATAGATATATTTTAGGATTCATGGTTTCCAACTAGAAGATTTTAAAAGAGGTGGTGGATTACGTTAATGCACCACGAGGAGTGGCCCGTGAATCGAGGCAATTTGCTACATGTCACTAGCAGGTTGATCTAATTTGCCTAGTGGCCCAAGCTGGATAAAGTTGATTTTCTCCATATATGGATATTTCAGGAATGTTCTGGAGAAAATTGCGAAAAAGGCTATTTTGGGAATAAAAGTCAAATAAAATAAGGACAGAGAAAAGACATTAATTTAGGATTATCCTTCATTTTATCCAAAAGATGTGCATTTTTGTAAGGAAAAAGGCAATGGATTATCTATGAAAAAATGGAGAATATTTAATCCAAGATAATTGAACTGGGCAATTTATGAAAAAAGACTTATAAGCGACAATAATGTGAAAATTGCATTTAAGCCCAAAATATATATCTTCTATGCAGAAAACCAAAAAGTGGGTTAAAGTCGATGATATTGGGTGGATTAAATAAATGAAATATTTTGGAAAAAGTATGTGAAAATGTGAAAAAATGGGTAAAACGTGGAAAATGTGATGAAATCATTCATTAGCTAGAGAATTAATATTTAAGCATGATTTTATGTTGAGTGACCAAAAATGGAGTGTCAACAGTTTGCCCCTGTTAAGGAAAGGTCAAGATAAAAGGGAGAACCACAGACTTAAGCCAAGTCTTAGCCCCACTTTTGGTCAGGAAAGGTAAAAAAAGGTTGGCTCGTCAAAGATGTCTTGAAAAACCTTATGGAGGGTGGAAAATGCAGGTGATGTATTTTCTTTTAAGGATGAATTAATGAGGAAAAGATTAGGCATAACTGATTTCCCCAGAGCAAATGTAGCCTATATTTTAAGTAGTTTCCTATCTCTAACCAATCATTCATTCATGTGGAGTTCTGATGAGCCTTAAGAGGTTTATCGGCTACAAAAGTGATTATCATCATCGCTTAAGTTATTAAACCAGTGTAGATCTAATTCAATAACTCATGCCTTAGTGAGAAAAAGTTGGATGTGAAAAAGTGGATGTGATTTGTGGTTTGTCAAAGGTGTTAAGATCAAGAGTTTATAGTAATTGAGAATTTATGGCAACTACTTGAAAATGAAAAGATCTATAAAAGTAATTTTCTCTCTTATCTCTCTACACTTTTAATGTTTTATATTTTCCCATTTTTTGTAAATGAAAGAGTGCACCAAATTATGGTTAGGACTACAACCCTAAAGAGGTAAAATTGGGTGAGTGCTCCGATGTGGAAATATGGCTTTAATCGCTTAAGATTGAACATCGGGGCATCAAACAAGTTCCCAATTAAGGTGACCTTTATGGCAAATGACTATTCTTGTCAATTGTAAGATCCCTAGAGCATGTGTAATCTCGTAAGATAAACTTCATAGGAATAATGTTAAATAAGATGCAATTGGGCATTTAAGTGATCCTCTAGTGCTAAGGTAGCCTCCACGACGTGTTTCTCCACTAGTCCATCATTTGTTACCCTAGATTTTTGACAAATGATTATAATTGATTCCATAGTTCTCACTTTATTTGATTCACCTTCTTTTGAACTACATTGCTACTAAGAATGGATCATAAAATATAGAATTTATAACATATTTCATCATCTAAAAGTTCCTACCATATGTAAGAAATGGAAATCTTGATATATGTCCAGGACATGATTGGTGTTATCTCAGTTCATGATCTTAGATCTTGAAAGATTTAGAAATATGCGCATAGGATTGGTTCAATTTTAGGTCCTGATCTGGGACCATAGATTTATTTGTAGATGAAGACATGATTAGTTTAGTCTCAAATTATGAGCTAGGTGTTGACTCAAGGTCTAAATTGAGTAAACCCCTATTTTGATGATGACTAAACTATTCCACTTATTTGTGTCTAATGTCTCTACTTGAGTGATTTCAGATTAGCTATAGACACACTCCAAATGCCCTAACTTGTGCATCTCAACTTGGAGAAAAGACAAGTCAAAGTCCATACAAGTGCACTCTTAATATGATGTAAATCCATTATAATCATTTTGTAAATCACTTGTTATGATTGTATGACTTGTAATTAAGCTTAGAAAAAACCAGGAGCACTTAGATCAAATATTTAAGCACTCAAAAGCCAAATTCCAAAGTTCACATCAGGTTGTTCATCGGTCGAGTTGCAAACTTGACTGATCTTGATTGGATCTTGAAAATGACTTTTGATCGGTCAAGTTTGCACTTCACAGAACACGACCGATCCCTCTACTGACCAAAACTAATTTAAGTGAATCAGTCAAGTTACCCCAGGACAAACTCGACCGATGGCCTAAATTGGTCTTGTCTTTTAGTGGGATCGGTCGAGTTACCTTTATAGAAACTCGACTGATTGTATTATACAAAAAAGTGCAGAAAGGTGTTTCTAACCATTGTGGAGTTGCAACAATCAAAAATATAATCATTGCAAGCCACAAAATGGCTAGTTTTTGTTCTTAAGTGTTCCTAAAGGCTTCTCGACATCTTAAACTATAAATACGACCCCTTGGGCTTCATCCCATGGTTAGCCAAGCACTATGAAGGTCCCTATTCTATAGTTGAGTGATCCTACAACCTCCTCTATCTCTGTCTAAGCTTAGTCACTTACTACATCCATTAGAGTGAGTAGGAGATTTGTAAGAGAGCTCGTCCTACATGTATATCTTGTGAGGCTCTCACTTCCACCACCTCTCTATCTCTCATTTCAACAACAAAGATGAAGGTTCTATCTCTTGGCTAAGAGAGGTGAAGAAGAACAAGGGAATGAGTCCCTTAGTGAAGATCAAGGCTGAAGACTTGGAGCAAGAGTGGGTAAACCCTTGGTGAAGGCAGAAGACTCCTTGCTCAAGTGGGTAAGTCCTTGGTGGAAGCTTCTCTGAGTGAAGGTGAAGGCAAAGGCTGAAGATCCAAGAAGAGTAGAAAAGTCCTTGAAGGAAGAAGACTTGTGCTAGAGTGGGTAAGACCTTGGAGAAGACTGAAGACTCTTGGAAAAGTAGGTAAGTCCTTGGTAAGGTGGAATACTCTTGGTGCTTGGATGGGTAAGTCCTTTGGTGTTCATGTATTGTAAGTCTTATGAATGAATATAAGAGTGCAATGGTTAAGAAATCCTAGAGGTTGACCTCTCTAGGCAGTGGACTGACTCACTTCTAGTTTGAAGAGTGGAACCACTCTACATAGCTTGTCAGTTGGTGTATGTTCAATCTCTCTCTCCCTTTCTATGTATGTTTTAGTTTCACTCAAACTTCCTATTTAGCAACCTTATCTTGTGATATATCTTGAAGGTCTAATGAGTTTTGTTTAAGTGCATTCAACTCTATTCACCCCCCCTCTAGAGCTTCCAATCACCCATCTAGGATCCAACAATTGGTATCTGAGTGGGTTTCTCCTAGCATACTCCAATAAGTAGGAGAAGATGGGTGACTACCAAGGTGGGAGATACTTCATTAACCTTAAAATCTTTGATGGGAGTAACTTACTCTATTAGAAAAGAAGGCTACAATTCTACATCCAAGGATCAAGTCTTGAGCTATGGCAAATGGTGGACCATCCATACAAGCTACTGGTAACAAATATAGAAGAATGGGATGAAGCTACCATGAAGAAAGCCACCTTGAATGCAAGAGCAATCAACATCCTATATGCCACCATGACCTCCACCGAGTTCAACCGGATTTCTTCTTGTGAGACGGCCTATGAGGTATGGAGAAAGCTATGTATCACCTATGAGGGGACAACTCAAGTGAAGGAAAGTAAAGTATACATGCTCAAAGGGCTTCTTGAGAACTTCAAGATGGGAAAGGAGGAGAAGATAACCAACATGTACTCAAGGCTCAACACCATTGTGAATGGTCTTGTTGTTCTAGGTCATCCTATGAGTAGAGGAGAGATCAACTCTAAGATCTTTAGAACTCTCCCCATGAGATGGGAACCCAAGGTGACTTCCATTGAAGAAGTAAGGTCTCTTGATGATATCCCCATTAAGGAGCTCATTGGAAATCTACAAGCCCATGAAGTCACACTTGAAAAAAGATAAGAAGTTGAAAGATAAGAGGAGAAAGAGCTAAAGAGAATGAAGAAGGCTGAAATGAAGGTTCAAATTGAAGCTATTATGGGACAAGCCTCTCCATCCTCTCATGTTGAAGAAGATGCCATGTACTCCTAGGGTAGATTTTACAAAGGAAAGAATTCCTCCTCCATCTGGTGCCTCAAGTGTGGAAAGAAGGGTCACTTCAAGATAGATTGTCTATAAGGAAAGAAGACCCATCATCACAAGAAAAGAGAAGAGAAGTACAAGATGAAGGAGAATTGGCACTCAAGCCCAAGTGACTCCTCCAACTCAAGCTCAAGTGAAGAATCAAGTGGAGTATCTAGCTCAAGCTCTAGTGAAGAAGGAGAATGTCATTTTGCTCTTATGTCTTCTATAAGAAAAGACTCAAATGGGGTAAATATAAACTCTTTAGATAAAGAACCTTTAATTGCTATCATTAATGCTACTCGTGCCTCTCTTAAGTCTTCAAAAGAAAAGGAAAAAGCTTGCTAGAATTGTTGATAATATGCATATAGAACTAGATGATCTTGAACATGCTAATTCTTTCTTACTTGATGACAAAAATGCTTGTCTTAGCCAAGTAGACTCTCTTAAACTTGAAAATGCTAGTTTGCTTGATAATATTAGATTTCTTGAAGCTCAACCTCTTATGCCTAGTTCTAATGAAGAGCATACCTTAATTGTTGATTCTCTCATGCATGATATTGATGTTCTTAAATCTAAAAACAAGGACAAAGATTGTGCTTTGCAAGAATTTGAATATGAAAATGGTGTTTATATTTCTAAGATTGCTTTTCTTGAAATAGAAACTGCCTTCTTGCTTGCTAAAATCAATGTATTTGAATCTTTTTCTAGTTCTACTAGTGGAGAGAAAAATGTTGTTGCTCTTCATATTGATAGAGATTCTTATTTTACTAAAGCTCTTTGCTTAGAAAATGATCTTTTGCATGCTATAGAAAATATAAATCATTTGTCTTCTACTATTACTTCTCTTATGCATGATAATCATAGTTTGAAATCTTCTTTACAAAGATTCTTAGTTGGTAAAAGGAATCTTAATGATATCCTACACCATACTACTAAACAAATTGGTAGACATGGTTTGGGATATAATAGTAGTCAAAGGAACAACAAAGGTAAACAACCTCCAATATTTCATGGCGAATCCTCTAGTTCCAAGACTATGGGCACATGCAACTATTACAATGATATTGGCCATTATTCTACTTGTTGTCCGTTTAGGAAAGCACCCAAGAGCACTAGGATTTGGGTTGCTAAACTAACCCCTCCAGACCAAATAACATGATTGGGGACCATTTCATCTTTCTTCTTGTAGGTACTTGCAAATGGATTGACTTGAGCCAATTTTTTGCAAATTGACCTCTAAATTCACATGAAAGAAGAAAGGTGAGTTGTGTAGAGGGTGACAACAAGTGGAAAAAGGAATGGTAAGAATAAAGGTAATGTTTTTCTTGCTTATACCCAATCCTAACTTGTTTTGTCAAGATAGTGTGCACTATACATATGATTTTTGAGTCAAAAGTGGTATTTTGTGTTTCTCTTCACACTCTTGCTCAAAAACAATTTCAAATGCTTTTATAGTGTATTACTAACTTGCTTACACATGTTTGGATATGGTTTGTATATTTAGCATGCCTTTAAATATGTTTTTATGAAATATATGTGCTTTTTGACAGTAGCTTTTTCTGTTTAGTTTATCCTGTTAGAAACTTCCTGGGGTATTTCCAATAGCTATCATCGGTCGAGTTGTTAATACACAAAACTTGACCGACAACACTGTGTACAGAATATACATTTGGCTTATTGAATGAGAATTTCCCTCTCAACTAGATTTTCTCAACCAATAGACTTATTATTTGGCACTCTCATTTGGTACCTTTATATATGCATATTTCCATGCTTTAAAATTCCTATCTTGCCTACAACTCTATCTTTATAATTGCTATAAATTAGTATATCCATATCTTGAAACTACTTGCTTTGAGTTGTTTTGTAGGTTTTGATGATGATCTCTTTGGATCTTTTGGTTGTGTCTTAAATTTCTTCCGTTGTACTCTAACTTGCTACGTATATCTAGTTTTATATCTTGTTTGGATACAACCTTGAGATTCTTAGCGATGATCATCTTTCGGTAATGATGAATACTTGTTAGTGAGTTATATCCTTTCATGATTCTAAAATTGCATATCTCTTTGTTTGGATATATCAGTACATCTACTCATTGCTTGCTTTATCTTGTGTATCTTTTGGTATCTCTTTCTATGATCTAGATCCTACTAGTAGTCCTAACTTGTGATATCATCTACTAGTAGTTCATATACATGTAGTTCTAGCCCTGTTCATCAAGTGGTATTCAACTATATGCTATGCTTGTATATTGTTTCAAACTTGCCCATGTTTGTTCCTTGAATTGCATAACTACCATCTTGAGTTGCTTACATAACATTGTGATGCAAGATACACAGAGCTACATTGTATGTAGAAATTGGAGTATTTTGGGATTTTATGTAGATTTTGCTCCAGTTTCAGTTTTTGGTGCAAGAGTAGTGTTTTATTATGCAAAAACAACCTTCTAAGCAAGACTCATCGCTTTTCCATGAGACCCGATACATTTTGGGAAAATTTAATCATTCTTGAGGGTTAAAATTGTGATTTATTGTTTTTTTGTAGCACTTTATCTTGTATTTTGGGTTGTTCAAGTGCATGCTTTAACTTGTTTTTCTTTTTTATGATTGGACAAGCCCTTATATGTTCTCTTCTACTCTCATTATATAACTTTTTGTTATCTCCTTTCCCTTAACAAGTGGTGTTTCTTATTTCTTCATACCCCCACTTTTTGAAATGACAAAGGGGGAGAAAGGTATCTCTTCTTTTGGCAAAAAGATGAAGAAGACATGTCTTACATGAAGACGAGAAGAATATTCATGTAAAGGGGAGAAGGTAAAGGAAAGAAGACATATATGTGTAGAACATATATGAGTAGAAGACATAGTATTCTATAATTGTTATGAAAGCTAACCATGTAGGAGAAATAGCATCAATTGAGGGGGAGTATGAGAAATCCACTAGCATCAATTGAGGGGGAGTATGAGAACTTCACTAGCATCAATTGAGGGGGAGCATATGAACTCAATTCTATTGAAACCCCTAGGTTTCTCCAAAGGTATGACTTTACTTAAATGATTTCAATACATTTATGGAATGGTTTTTCATCTTCCAAAAGGGGGAGAATGTTGACTCAAGGTTTAAATTGAGTAAACCCTTGTTTTGATGATGACTAAACTATTCCACGTATTTGTGTCTAATGTCTCTACTTGAGTAATTTCAGATTAGGTATAGACACACTCCAAATGCCCTAACTTGCGCATTTCAACTTGGAGAAAAGACAAGTCAAAGTCCATACAAGTGCACATTTTTGGAATATGATGTAAATCCATTAGAATCATGTTGTAAATCACTTGTAATGATTGTATGACTTGTAATTAAGCTTAGAAAAAATTAGGAGCACTTAGATTGAATATTTAAGAACTCAAAATACATTTTCCAAAATTCACATCAGGTTGTTCATCGGTCGAGTTGCAAATTCGACAGATCATGATTGGATCTTGAAAATGACTTTTGATAGGTTGAGTTTGCACTTCACAGAACTTGACTGATCCCTCTACTAACCAAAACTAATTTAAGTGAATCAATCGAGTTACCCCAGGACAAACTCGACCGATGGTCTAAATTGGTCTTGTCTTTTAGTGGGATTGGTCGAGTTACCTTTATAGAAACTCGATCGATTGCACTGTACGGAAAAGTGCAAAAAAGTGTTTCTAGCCATTGTGGAGTTGCATCAATAAAAAATATAACTGTTGCAAGCCATAAAATGACTAGTTTTTGTTCTTAAGTGTTCCCAAAGGCTTTTAGGCATCCTCAACTATAAATAGGACCCCTTGGGATTCATCCCCTGATTAGCCAAACACTATGAAGGTCCCTACTCTATAGTTGAGTGATCCTACAACCTCCTCTCTCTCTAAGCTTAATCACTTGCTACATCCATTAGAGTGAGTAGGATATTTGTAAGAAATCTCACCCTACATGTATATCTTGTGAGGCTCTCACTTCCACCACCTCTCTGTCTCTCATTTTAACCATGAAGATGAAGGTTCTCTCTCTCTTGGCTAATAGAGGTGAAGAAGAACAAGGGAAGGAGTCCCTTGTTGAAGATCAAGGCTGAAGACTTGGAGTAAGAGTGGGTAAGCCCTTGGTGAAGGAAGAAGACTCCTAACTCAATTGGGTAAGTCCTTGGTGGAAGCTTCTCCGAGTGAAGGTGAAGGCAAAGGCTGAAGATCCAAGAAGAGTAGAAAAGTCCTTGAAGGCGGAAGACTTGTGTTAGAGTGGGTAAGACCTTGGAGAAGGCGGAAGACTCTTGGCAAAGTGGGTAAGTCCTTGGTAAGGTGGAATCTTCTTGGTGCTTGGATGGGTAAGTCCTTTGGGGGTCATGTATTGTAAGTCTTATGGATGAATATAAGAGTGCATTGGTTAAGAAATCCTAGAGGTTGACCTCTCTAGGTAGTGGGCTGACTCACTTCTAGTTTGAAGTGTGGAACCACTCTACATAGATTGTCACTTGGTGTATGTTCAATCTCTCTCTCCCTTTCTATGCATGTTTTAGTTGCACTCAAACTTCCTATTTAGCAACCTTATCTTGAGATATATCTTGAAGGTCTAATGAATTTTTTTAAGTGCATCCAGCTCTATTCACCCCCCCTAGAGCATCCAATCACCCATCTAGGATCCAACACTCAAACCATAGATTCAAGTATCAAACAGATATCTAGATCAAAGCATTTCCAATTTTCAAAAATTCTCAAGATGGGTAAAGTTGGGCATTAGGCAAAGTTCCAATTTTTTGGTGGCCTTAATAACTAGTGATTGTATTGGGCAGTTTTCTATTACTTAGAGAATTAGCTAGCTATTTAAAGAGTTCCAGGCTGCTTATTAAGATCTTCAAAAGCATCATATTGGTTTTTCTAGTTCTTCAAGCGTGCTAAAGATGAATGAATATTGGGAACCAAAAAAAATCCTAGCTTAAGGTGTCCTTCAAACCTAGTGACTGTAGTCAAATAATCATTTATTCCTTAGAGAATTTCCAGTTCCTTATAGGATGAAGTTAGTAAGAAGAGTGCTAAAAAGATAAAAGTGGGCATCATGTGATTATCCAGTGTGAAGGGGGGCTCTTAAACTTGTTCCTCCACTGGTATATCATTCGTCCCCTAGAATGTCAGCAAATGATTGTCCCTGACTACTTCTTTCTTACTTGGTTTGATCAACCTTCCTTCAAACTACATTCCCACTAGGACTGGTCAAGGCTCTTGTAGGATTCCTAGAAAAATGATAAGTAGATATGGAAATGGAAGTATATGAGCATTTGAAAGATACTAGTAGATATAGGAATTAACAAAGTATTAGGATGTCACTTGAAAAGTTCCAGGTTGCTTGTTAGGATCTTCAAAATCATAGTCTAATATGTAGTACAAGAGTGCTCAAGATGGATATGTTGGGTATCAAACAAGTTTCTAAATTTAAGGAGTCCTTCATAGCCAATGACTATATTAGTCATTTGTCTAGTCCTTAGATCATCTTCTTGTATCAATGAGATCGTTAAGATTGATAAGATAGATGGAATTTAGCTCCAAACAAATTCACAGATTTAAGGTGTCCTTCATGACCAGTGAGTGTATTGATCAAATGTTTGTTCATCAAAGACTTTTTTGTATTTCAAAAGTGCTCAATATGGATAAAATTGGGAACCTAACAAGTTTCTAGATTTAAGGTGGCCTTTATGACCAGTAATTGTATTGGACAATTGTCTACTTGCTAGAGCATCTCTTGAATGCAATACAGTTTAGCATGATAAGAGAGTGATTTTCCTACTGTATGTATGGATTTAATCAATCTACCTATTTGTTGATAGGGATTTTGTAAGGAGTGATCACTTAAATGTAGGGCTATGTTAGGTGTTTCTACCTAATTATAGGGTTTCAGTTCAAGGAGACACCTATTCATGATAAGTCTTGAAAGTGGATGCCTATATACGATAGGGCTTGGTTCATGAAGAATGACTATTCGAGATAGGACTCAACAACTATATAAAAGTCTGTCAAGGTATGCCTATTCAGAATAGAGCTTTAGTGTAGATTCCTCTTTGATTGTAGGGATTTGATATGAATACCTACCTGAATGTTGGGCATCTATTCAAGAGGGATTCTTATTCGCGATAGAGATTAAAAGCAACCAACATGAGTGTAGGGCTTATTCTGGTGGGAATGCCTATTTGGGGTAGGGCTTGGATGTAGGTTCCTATTGGATGTAGGCTTGGATAAAGGTGCCTACTAGATGCATGGTTTAGACTAAAGGAAATGCCTATGCCAGATAAGGCTTGTGGATATGCCTACCTGAATGTAGGGCTTGAATAGGAGGGAATGCCTATTCTAGATAGGGATTCTACAAAGGTGCCTACTGGTTGTAGGTCGTAGATTGGAAGAAATGCTTATTCTATATAGGGCTTGCGGAGATGACTACTTGAATGTAGGGCATGGATAGGAGGGAATTCCTATTCAGGGTAGGGATTTGGGAGATTCCTACCATAATGAAGGGATTTTAAAGGGGCACCTACAATGTTATGGTCTTTTTTGGGAGTTCATATATGGATAGTTCTTGAGGTGATAGCTACATGAATGTACAACTTCAATAAAGGGAGTTTCCTACCCATGATAGGGCTTTTGGAAGAGGAGATTCCTATTCATTATAGGTATATCAAGAGAGGAGATACCCTCTCAGGATAGGACTTTTAGAAGAGGATAGATCTATTCATGATAGAGTTTGACATCATGGATGTATCAGGGTCAAATCAGACTGTGAACTTTTGAATTTGAGTATTATGGACCAAAGTCCATAGTTTCAGGATCTAGATGATCATTAGTCCTCATGGGCAATTCATAGATTAATTTTTAAGTGCCTACATAGTGTAAAGCTTAGATTTTCTAGTACCTACCTAAATGTAGGTTTTTGAGAAATGAAATGCCTATTCTAGATTAAACTTGATATTAGGAATGCCTACTGATAATGTGACTTAAGTATAGGTACTTATCTGATCATAGGGAATTTTGGTTAGAAGGAATGGTGCCTATTTATGAAAGGGCTTGTAGTCTAGTATGAGTTCTCAGTCCATGACCCAAAAGTGATTAGTAGATAAAGTAAATTATTGGTCCATATTTAGCTCATGGTCCAGGACCCAAAAATATTGGAAATGTGATTGGTTTTAGGTCATGATCTAGGACCATTAGAGGATTTTGAAATATCATTGTGTGTTTTCTTCAGTTCTAGATCATGACCCAGGACTACAAAAGGATTTTCATATGTAAAGCACTTGGTTGGTCCAGTTTTAGGTCATAGTCAAAAATCCAAATGTGATTGGAAGTTAGGTTCATGATTGGTCCAAATTTAGGTCATGGCCCAGGACCAAAAAGAGATTGGAAATGACCATCCACAAAAGTTCTCATGGTTGAGGATGCCTAAAAGAGTGTAGGCATTCTACATCAAGGCAAAAGCTCAAGCAAGTGTGTTTCCACCAATCACATGGTTGATGACTCTTGGTCAGACTTTATTTATGAAGTCTGATGTAGGTTGTATTGACATATGAAATCCTCAACTTCAACTATTCTTAAGGGAAGGAACCTCATATCAAAAGATTTGATTATGGTAGTAGTATGGAATTAAGGTGCAACATATCCATCACTCTCCTTTTGCTGATGTGGCCTTGATGCTGTGATTCTAACACGTATCTGGTAGGACTATGCAAACTGATCAGTGCTTCTTGATTGGAAGTTAGAGGCTTGAAGTTTCTCTATGGATGCCATCAATAGAAGTTGTAACATGTTGATTCTACTGTAAAAGAAGTGTTCTAAAGTGACATGAGGTCATTTTAGTTGGGTTGTCCTTCTACAAGGTCCTTGGACCAGATGTCCATTGTTGATTCAGTAGCTATTACGCCATGTGAGGACATGCTTAATTGATAAGAGGTAACCTTCGTTCATGGATTGTAGGTCTATCTTGTAGTGAAGGTAAGGTTTTCAGTATCTCAAGAGATGATGTTCCTTGATGAAATCCTTTTTTGAAGATGTATGCAAGTGTTGTTGGAGATATATTTGAGTATGACTTTGTCTCAGTACTAAGCAATTCATCCTATTTTTGATGGTTGTAGTCTTCTACCAACTATTCCTTGAAGGACTCTACTGGTGGAGATATGTCATGATTGTTGAAGTATTCCTTCTTGATGTTGGAATGATCTGTGATATTGATATAGAGTGGGCCACTATCCCCTGAGATCTCCCTTCTTCATTGAAGAATCAGTTTATCATTATTGTAGTGGTAGCAATTTGCCCCATAGTTTTATTTCAAAAGTTTTGAATCCCTCATTTGACATCAATTTCAGGTTAATTATCGATTAAAATTTTGATTTAACATACAATGGTTCGTGGATTCTTATGTATCTAGACACCATGGAAGATGCCAAGTTTTGGATCTTAGAGGGTTTCTTTTTGTTGTTTTCTTGGTTCTTTTTCACTTCGGTCGCTGGTCAACATTCATGTATTCTAGATGGAGACCCCATTGATGAGTTGGTGGTAACCCGTGTTAGTTAGGAGTCATTTCATGAGATGCAAGGGCTGTTAATGTAATCATTGTACCTTATTTTATGGGAAATGTCAATAACCCTGATCACCTAACTTTCCACTTTTCTATAAGGTGATTTGAGACCCCAAGAATGTATAAGCTTGCCCAAAGTCTTCTATGAATTGGCTGATTCTTCCCTCATGACGATCATAGTTGAGTGTACAACTAGGGGAAGGTTATTTTAGGTGGATTTGATGTTCTACTGGCTCTTGATTTCATGCTTGTACAACTCAATTTGTGCCATGTAGTGAGTATTCAAGTGAAAATTTCCTACCCAGTTGGGTTAAGGCGTCAGGTGTTAGAGACACCACTACGGGTTCTATTTGTGACCATTCACAATGTATGTAGTGTGTTATAAGCATGTATCCACATTATTGGGTGTCCTTTTGACTTAAATTTTTGTATTTGATCATTTTCATTTAAGTCAATCAGCATTGATGCTTAGAACCTTAGGATGGGAGTTTTAGATTCCATTGGTCTTGTATGTCATGCTTAATAAGAAATTCATCACAATCATGTGTCCAAGTTTGGGTGCCCTTTGGGCTTCATAGTTGACGTATGCTCAGTTAATTATATGATGTTGTGGACATTGATGCTCAAAGCCTTAGGATGGGAACTTATATTGCAGATTAATGGGAGTTTCCTAGAAAAGGTTCCTCATTTGTGTTCCCCATGATAGATCATCATGGAAGATGGTTAGACATGGACAATGTCATAAGGGATCCTAGTCTCCTTATCAACCAGTCCATCTATCTTTGTTGGGCCCTGTGAACAGGGTTGTTGTCATATTTGAACATTAAAAATCATGTAGGAAGTGACCCCTAAATTTGTTTTCAGGATGTCTTTACTTTGTGGGTGTGTTCGACCTAGAAGAGGATATATGTTGATTTTAAAAATGTGGTTCATCTTGCAATTGTAGCTTTAGATGATTTCATCGATTGAGTGCTTTAATGGGTGAGATTATGTTTAAGAACAATTGAGGCCTCAATATAACGATTGTTCTCCTTCTATCCTAGGCCCTATGGTTGTACTTTGACCCTTTTTCTTCAGGGTCCATGTGGGGGACACAACCTATTACTTAAGTGGATTAAGTGAAAATTTTATTGATTTTTATGATTTTTTTCATTTTGACTTTGATTTGTTTTTCATTTTTCATTTTTGAATTCTTTCATTTTATTTTTATTTTTTTCATTATTGATTAGTTTTAAAAGGAGAAAATGGTTAGATAGATCCTTCATGACACCTAGATGCTTTGGGCCTCCTAATAGTTGTATTTCTTGACGATCTTTGGTAGAGATCCAGACCAAGTGAATGCTCAATCAACTTTCCAACTACAACTACTGATGTGTTCCTACCGTATAGCTTAAGCAGGGATTTAATTAATTTTGTGGTTGTACCTAGCTCTTCAACGACATGCTATATAGTGACTTCTGTTAGGGCATCCACTTGGGCCAAACATTCATCGATTAGGTCTTGAATGCAGTGCATGAGGGCTATACATGTATCTATTTTGTACCCCGATTTGTGATGATAGTCGCAACAGACATTGGGATTGTAGCTCTTTAGAAGAGGATCATTGTAAGACCCCTGACCTAGCTTAGTGCTTGACTGTGCTTTATTTTCTTAATAAGATGCTTAAACCTTAATCTAATCTTGTGATGCACCTTAATAACATGACATGCTTATGTTTTCAGTTTGGTCCAGTGTGGATGATGTTTGAGCTAGTTATGCTTGTTTTGGACCAAGTTTCAATTTACCCATGTTGAGGGTTAATCTTGCAATTTTTCACATGTAGGTTGTGCCTTAGAATCATCAAAGAGAAAATGATGCTTTAGGGCATCTTGTTTTGAGCCTTGGTTGGTTATGTGACATCATGTGTGGTTCTAGGGTTTGCATGCTTTGCATGGGTTGCATGGATGGTGGTGTCAACCTTGTTGTGTTCCTTGAGTGGTTCGACCATGGGTTTTGGTGACTTGGGAGTGCTTTGACTGATAAACCTTGATTTTGTGGTGTTTGTAGTGACTTAGGCATCTTGGCCTTGGTTTTGGTCACTAGGGTTTGCTCATGTTGGAGATGTGTTGTGACCTATACCTAGAGTGGTTTGTGTTGCAGTCGATACTATGTGCTTTACTTCAACCTAAGTGAGGTGAGGACCTAAGTGGTCACTACAACACATAAATTTTAATGATCCTCTTACATGTGTGTTTGCATGGCCATGGCCTTGTGGGACATGTGTCCTTTTGGTTCTCTCATATCTTGACACCTCATATCTTTCACCACCCTCCTACCCTTGAATATATAAGCCCTCTCTTTTACATGAAAGTATTCCCTTTGGATTTATCCTTCCTCTCTTCTCCCCTGTGTTTGGCCTTGATCTTGGTGGATCAAGAGAAGGTGTATATCTTGGAGCTTGGTGGCCGATCACCTTTTCATGTGGTGATCTAGGGCTTGATCATATTCTTTGTGGTGGTTCTTGGTGATCTTCCTTCTTGGTAAGTTGTTATCTTCCTCGGTCTCATTTCCTTTGAACCTTACCTCTTCCTTTTATTCTTCTTGGACATAGAATGTGGATCATCATGATGTCTATCTTGTGGAAATTCTCTCCATAGAGGTCGAGATCCATGGTTTTCCTTGGGAGTACCTAAGTGAGATGAAGTTCTCCTCTTTGTTTCTTTCTTTTTTCTTGTTCTGCTAGGTTTGTGTTTTCTTATTCTTGAGATCCTTTGACCTTGGTGTGTTATTCTCTTCTTGAGGTGACCTTGTTGGCCATGGAGTTGGTCTAAGTTTGGAGTCCCCTCTCTCTCTTGGAGCTTGTGGCTTTGGAGCTTGATGTTCATCTTAAGGCTCTTCTATTATTGAACCATATTCTTGCTTGCATGCTATTTTTCTATATCTAAAATATGATAAAAAGTTGATGTATGGTGCTAACTTTATCTAGGGTTTAAGATTTTGAAGTTTTCTTGCATATGATTACTCTTTTCCCTAAACCCTAATTTCTTATACCCGAAGATACGGTGATGATGGAGATGATGGTTCACCATGCCTATGTTTTGGTTATCCCATGTTTGATGGAGGCTTTTAAGTTCCTATTTGAATGCATTTGAAGTCTGGTTTCATCGTTCATATCATGGGTTTTCATGATTGGTTCCTGTGGCGGTTGATTTAGGGTTTTGATGTTCACCTTTGTGTGGTGGTTTCATCCTAGTGACACCTTGGTTTACCTGATGTTATACTCCTATTTTGATAATCATGATACTCATGTTTCATGTTGTTACTATCCCTTGTGGGCGTGGTGGTTTAGCTTGGATTGATCACAATGCTTTGAGTATGTCATGGTCACTACGTTGAGTGTGCTTACTCTTTGGTCACTACCTATATGATGATTCTCCTCATGGTCGCTACATGTGTAAGTTTGTTGCAGTCACAAGGTAAAACCTAACCCTAATGAAGGTGGTCGCTACACCTAATGGTGGTGTTTGGGGTCGCAAAAATTGTTAACTACCTTTGGATCTTGAGTTTGTTCACTACATCCTATCTTCTTGCGGTCAAGAGTTGAGTCTTCCTCAAAAGCAACCAACAAGGTACAAGGCCTCACAACTTGATACTTGAACCTCCTAAGGGTCTAAGGCACTCTTTGTCTCATCTCAGCAGGTAAAATCCTATACCATAGGCACATAGGTTCCAGAAGCATCATCCTCTCTTTAGGGTTTGGTTCCTATAAATGCCACCAAGATATCATCAACCTCCAGGGATCAAGCACGAGGCAACCATTATCTTACACTTAGGCCACATCATCCTCAACTCCCCACCGTTCCTCATGTCTTGGAATCTAAGCTTCCATCCTCCTTGCTTGGGTCCTACTTTCTCTCTCTAGAGCTAACTCCACAACCAACCTTATACTAAAGGTCCTCTCTCCATGAAGATGGATCAAGCTCACAAACATACCTCTATGTGGGTGAAACCTATGTTCAAACTTATGTTTGCTCAAGGTTATCCCTAGCCCCTTTATGCTTATCTCATCAACTATCCAACATACTCCCCTTGGCCAGGGTTTCAACCTACTACTCACATTGCTGACGTATTCTGGGTGCTTTCCATGCTCATATAAGCTCATGGGGTTTCTATAGGTTCTTCTCTAACCTCATCAAAGAAGGTTCTATCCTTCACTCTAACATGCACGACCCTTCCCAGGGTTGGTTCGCCAAGGGTACTAGGTCATCCAACCTCTCATGGCTAATATGGGTATCCAAAGGCATGTTCACCCCCACACCAGGTCTCCCCTAACATCTAACTCATCGTGTCATCTCTCTCTAACCTTTACTTAGGGTTAGGGTTAACATCATCCTCATAGGATGTGCCAGGTCTCTACTTGTAATGGAGATCTCTACCTCCAGGACCAGCTCTCTCTACTCATCCTCCTAACAAGAAGGTCTAACCTCAGGTCTCTCCTGAGGGTAATGACAACTCATGTCATATGACCTAAGAATGTATCTATTCCTTTACGCTTAATCTATTAAGCTTATGTCCATGACATCTTATTTACATACTTTTTATTAATTTGGTGGAGGATTCCTTAATCCTTATCAACCTTACCCATACCTCAAGAGGGTGACGAAAAGGGAGAAAACCCTAATCCTTATAATCCTTAACAACATTTGAGGTGAGAAGGGATGAACAAGATGAGAGAGTCCTAAAGGTATCTTATTTCGAGTCAAATCCAGAGACATTGGCCAGGCAGTCACACTAATCCGGGAGTCCTTGTATTCTGACTAGCAATGCGGAGGAAAATCTTGCCAGCCCCCGGATGTAATCCTTTTCTAGACACCTCTGTCTTTCGGAAATTCCTCTAATAACTCCCTTGGGTTCTATAGAGTTTGTAAAATTTAATAATTATTAAAGACTAAATGAGGAACCTATGCTCTGATACCAATTGTAACGACCCCGCCTCCTAGTAACCCCCAATTAAGGGAGACCAAGAGATCAGAGCCATTGTCCCAACTAATAGGATCAAAGTGGTTCACCAAAAAAAATTAATAGGATCAGAGCCTTGTATTCAAAGTGGTTCACCAAAAAAAAATTAATAGGATCAAAGGTTTGACAAATAATCAATAACAACTACCAAATTTTATCAACTAAACTGAAGTCTGGTATAAAATAAAACTTTGCATACCTTTTTAAAACTTTGGTAAACTACTCTATCCACAGCCTGGATACATTCTATCTAATCATCCTTACACTTTATTTCTTATTTCCACAATGTGTCACTTTACTATTTGTTCTTTCAATTGTTGTACCTAAAACGTCGACAAACAAGACGTCGGTCAGCATATAGGAATATGTTGGTATGTGGGAACAACCAAAATTTCACAAATATGGCTAACAATTTAATTATCACAATCAGGGTAATTAGCAAACCAATTTACATTTTCAATGTGTCATTATCCACCGCTTTTGCCCTAACCCTGGAATACCCCTCTAGGGTTTCTCTTTTGCCATTGACTTAAGGCCACCTTCTCAATCCCGAGCTTGGTGCCTGGGGGTCACCTCTCATGGTACCCCATAGTCATGCAACATAGACCACCTTCTCATTCTCGAGCTTGGTGTCTGGGGTCACCTCTCATGGTGCCCATTTGTCTACCCTCTTGGGCCTGACCTTTATGGCATCTTCCAACAGGGTGGCATGTAGGTGCGAGAATACACATGTATTTATAATTGTGATAACCATAGTGACTTTATAATTATAGTATGAACATCCAAACTATTTAGTTTCAATCAATGCGATTAAGCATCCGGGAAACCTTCGGGAAAACTCATGTGATTAATCGTAATTAACCACATACCTGTTAGGTTGAATTGAGATAGAATAGTCCAATCAATCAAGGCATCCAATCAAGCAAGTACAAGAGTCCTGAAAATACATCCAATCCCTTTTTATCAAAATCTATTCAAACCATCTTGCTACTTAAGGTTTTTATTCCTTTTTAGGATTTCTACCTCTTTTAGGGTTTACTTTTCAATTAGGGTTTTTACTTCATTTTACTCTTTTAAACCCTAATTTCTCATCTATCCTTCATGAAAGTTATTAATGTTACCTTTTAACAACATATAACCTTAATTTCAAAAACAGCACAATTAATCATCAATTAAGTCCATTGAGCCTCTTTTACATTAAAGCTACCATTTTTATCCCTTTTATTCCATGACAAGATCATTATGCTCTTTTATCATCAATTCATAGTTCATTATGGTCTAATTCACATATGAACATTATTTATCATTAATTCTACCTTTATCCATTAGAAAAACCCTAATTATCATATTAAGGATATTTATCCACAATTAATAACTTCTATACTTGAAATAGCTTAGAATCATCAAATCTTAACTTTATTCACAATTTTGAATAATTAAAGCCATTAAGAGTCACATTTACCAATATTAGGGTTTCAAGGCCCATTAAAGTATATTCATGCACATGAAACTCTAAATTAAACCAATCACATGCAAAGTTCATCCTTTTTGTTCCTAATGTTCTTTTTATCATTAACAGGTTAATACCAACTTTAATCATCCATTAAACCCTACTAAATATATTAATCATCTCAAAATAGGGTTTCTTAATCTTTAATTCATCAAAGTTGATAATTTACGCTACTTTTTGAATTACAAGAGGAATTATCCTCTAAAACCATTTTTATTGAATTCCTCTCATTTTTTGAGCAATTTTCATATTTTATGCATATCCATCTGAGCTATTATTAAGGAGATATGATTTTTGTAAGAAATACCTTTTTGGACCAATCGGAAGCCGCCACGTCGCCTCATGCATGCAACACGGCCCGCTTTTGAGTTTATAACCAAATTACCAAAATATCCTCGGCGCGACTACCTGCTTCTTCATGTTTAGGAGGGGCATTTTTGTCAAAACCACCCAGCTCATCTTCCACCTCGTGAGCAATCCTACGACGGCCGACTGCAGCTATTCGTGGTCACCTCCCTCCACCTCCAGGCCCAAAACGTCACCAGAAACCACATCCCTGACTCTGCCACTCCCCATCGCAGCCAGCACGGTCTCCAGCCATGTGCGAAATGGCTGGGGACAGGAGTACTAGGTCTGCGAAACTTGGTTCTTTACAGATGAGTTGTAGATGACATGGATGATGGTTCTTCCAGAACTAGTAATGTAGTCGCGTAGATTTAAAGGAAGGGGTGTCTAGACTTCCTTCAAGCTCCCTCGGTGGCTCCAGGGATAGAGTTAAGCTTAAGGTTAGGGTTTGCACGAGGAAGATGAAGAAGATGAAGAAGGAAGAGAGAGTTATGTGGGACTTCTCTAGAACTCGATCCACAGACTCCACCTCTTCATATAGGGGAGGGTATCCACATCCCAAAATTCTTGCCCATAGAGCAAACAAGGCTTTTCCTAATAGGAAAGGAATTTTCCTTAATTAATATGTATTTCCTCTCTCTTTAGCAATTCCTTGTTTATCCATGATCCTTGTTCATTAAGGAATTCAAAAATCATCTCTTTCATCATCATCATGCTTCACTTTTAATCCATTGGCCATGAAAAACAACTTTCTCAAAGCAATTAACATCCCCTTTTTGATAATATCAAAAAGTCATTAATTATGTAGCACATTATCCTCTCTTTTTGTATTTATTGATATTTTCTCTTTCTTTTTCTCCATTGGGGCTCCTTGGACCCCAAGAAACTCCAAGATTTCGAAATTCCTTTATAAGGATACTTATTATTCTTCTAGATGCATCTATATTCGTTATTTCTCATTATCTTGTTTATTTCTTATTAAAATATCTCTTTTTGAGGATTTCTCTTTATCTTTCTTTTTATTTTCCTCATTAGCATTCCATTTATCATAAGGAATCCTTTAGATACGAAAATACATCAAAGATATCTCAATTATACCTCTTTTCACTTATTTTCCACATTTTATCATTGTTTTCAATTTCTTTCTTAATAAAGAAATACTTAATTGGTCTTTTCTTTTCTTGGTGTATTATCTTTGCAACTTTGGACTCCTTGGGACCCAAGGAACTCAAGAGGCACGAAATCCACCTTTGGATTACATACTTTTGCCTTCTAGAGGTTTCTACATTTTTCTTTTCTCCATTTCTTATTAATAGTGGAGTTCCTTTTGTCTCTTCCTTGTTATTGGTCCCAATAGCCAATAAAGCCCACAAAATAACCATCAAGGCTATTGTAAACGAAATCCATTTATTCAAAACAAATTATATCTTTATTTGTTCAAATATCTTTAATATGAGAAATCACATTTCTCACCAAATGAACCCAAAAGTTGGGGTTGTAACATCTAGTTAGGAACAAGAGCATTAAAGTTCAACAATCTTGATTAGTTTACACAAGTTTGATTGATTTGATTAAACTAATTTATAGATAAGAACTAAATAGAGAAAAAAATCCTCTAGATGATGATTAAGATCGGATTTAAGAATCTTGGGAATGATATTTAACTTTCACAGCAAAACCTAGCAGAGCAACAAAAATCTAATAAATTAGTTGATCATATAAGGAGGTTTGTATCACATACACCTCTCATTGATATGAGAAAGTTCTAAATACACATAACCCCCCCACGTATATTCTTAGTTAAAACTGCAAACCTTGAGTCCTCAATACATTCCCAGCCACTCTTGTGGCCGAGGATGTGCTACCAAGATTACATCTCCATACTCCTAGGTACATCTTCTCACATAATATCAGAAGCGTAAAATAAGCAAACATGATGGATAGTCAAGGAAGCAAGTAAGTGAAGCACCAATGCAATCTTAGAACAGTAAAACAACTAGTGTTATGATGAAATTCATGTTCGTAGAAGTTATGACATGGGAGTTACTCTCCCATGCCCAAGAATAGGGTTCCACTCGAACATGGTGCTAAAAAGCAGGTACAAGTGATGAATCTGAAGTAAAACATGAGTACATAAGGGAAAGAACAAGGGAATCTATGAAGGAAGAGAAACACGGTAAGAGCTCTAGACAAAGTCAAACTTTTGTCCTTGCTATAGATCCTACTCCAACAACCTTCTCTTTCGAGGGGTTAGACTGGATGATGGAATCTTGTGCTGCAATTGGTGAAGAGAAATTGAGTATAGAAGACATTTCCTCCCAAGTACCCACTCTTTCTTCTCCAAAACTGCCCTCCTTCTCCTTTACTTTGAACTCTAATTATAACTCATTCCAAATTACTAGTGAGAACTGTCCCAAAAGAGTCCATTCAATTTAAAAAATGGACGATTTTCCTTAAAATTGTACTGAAATTGTCGGTGACACAACGTTTAACACTATGTGTTTCTCTCAATAACTACAATTGAATTGTTCTAATTGAAGATGACACGACATGTTGGTTGGTCAACACACCGTGTTTCTGGAATCCTAGAAAACTTGGAGTGTTCTAGATCAAGGATATATAGTGTGTTGGATGGCCAACATGCTGTGTTGCTATGAATTGAGGTCTTGGTGAGTTTCTAGAATGAGAGCACATCGTGTGTGGATTAAACACAGGTTGTGTATATGGAATTTAGTGGCAGTTGGGTTTCCTATATCTAAGGTGACACAACATGTTGGTTGGATAACAGACAATGTTATCTGCTTGCATGTAGAACGCTCATTTTCCTGCTATTGACACGCCGTGTTGGATAAACCACATGGCGTGTTTCTATCAGAATGTTTAGGGATATGTGTTAGAATCTTGAATATTTTAGGGAATCTGAATAATATTGGATTGTTATTAAAATATCCCCATTTTTGTCAAAATATTGTACCTATGATTTCAAATGTGGGACGAGTAAAAATAACAAGAAAATGGGAAACCTAGCATGATTAGAGGTAACTTGAGGAAGAATATGGATTCAAAATGCATGCAAGAGTAGGCAAAAAGACTATATAAATCATGTACATCAAATATCCCTAAGATTAAACCATTTCTTTTCCTCAAGAAAAAATAGCATGGAAGCATAATTGAAGAAAATGTCAAGAACGTGTATCAATCAAATGATATGAAAGTAGTGTAACAAGACAATCGAACCATAATCAATGGGTTTTAAGTTATTAGCCATGAGTTGAACTTAAACACCCAAGATGGAAGTTTTGTTCAGCAAAAGTGGCAACAATCCAAATGGATGAATCAACATAATAACATTGAGTAGAATTTAGATGACCAAGCTAAATAATTAGTGAATATGCAACTTGGCTATATAAATTATTAACTATATAAAAGCAAAATAAATTAAATTCTTAAAATATTGTTGGACATATGGAAATTTTGGTTGATTGTAAGTGAATGACCTAACGCTAAGGTTGACATAGGAAAAGTGTAACCCTAATCTTGAATATTGAAACATGATCTTCAAATATCATGATCTTGACCCTTGATCCAAACATTTTTATTTAGGATCTGACTCAAAGGGTTGACCTATTTGTTGATCTGTACTCTAATTGTTTGGTGAAAGGTATGCTATTACATATCCTCATTGATTGTATTGAAGATACTTTTTATGTATATCTTGACTGTATACTTGGCTATATACTTGTTTAAGCTATTGTTCCCTATTGATTAGTCTTTCATTTTTCCTATATTATATTTTGAGAAAAAAATGAGAACATAAATGATAATGCCCATTATGACTGCCCATATACTGATGATGATGATGATGTTGATAATGTTGATATTGAGTGCAAGAAACTCCCTCATTCAGAGGTGGAACTTGTATATTGTCCTCCTACCTCATATGGAGAGAAGGACCCTGGTGACCTCCCCCATCACATTGGGGCAATGGAGCCACACAAAATATATAAGCATGCTTCTCGATTACAATATAATGGGAACTTGTAATAAAAATTGAATTGCTTGAAATAAACATATTGTCAAATAAATTATTGGTTTTGGAAATCTCTTGTTGTATTTTCTTGAATATAAGTCCTGCCAAGTATACTCTTTTACTATAAACTATTTTACTTGATTTTGATAGCATACCGTGCAATTGCATGATTGTGACTCAGTTTTTCTTGATTTTAGGCAAAACAAATGGAACACTGACTAGATCACTTCCTCACTCAAAATACTCTGATGATAAGGATAATTTGGTAATATCTCCAATTTTGGGTTAGTTTATTCTTTAAATCACCTATTTTTGAGTTATTATTTCTTATTGTATATGTCGGTGTGTGTGATGTCATTGGACCACTCAGGGATGGGTGCTTCAATCCTTTTACCACTGTCTAGGCAGTGGGATTGGGATTGGGGTAAGAATGGTTCCATGACACCAGCCTTCTTGAAGTAACCTCAATCAACCTTAGAGCAGCCTTCACTTCCTTAAAGTAGCTCCACCACCTTGAGATAGCCCTCACCTAGAAGTATCTCAAACCTCCTTTGAAGCAACCTTCTTGAAGTAATCTCAAGCACACCTTGGAGAAGCCTTCACTTTGTTGAATTATCACCAAGCAACCTCCAATCAACAACCTCCAACCCTAGTAGTCAAGGAGAACAAAGTACAATATAAAAGAAATAGATTGGAAGAAAGAAAATACTTAACCAATGAAGTACAACACTTTGATCCTATATCAAGCATATAGATCTCCTATCCACTTAAGATGGATATGGGTATATGTGGTGATAAGGAAATTGTAGCTATAGGACACAACTTTAGAGCACAAGGAAGAATATAGCAAGTGGATCTCATCTTTGTTGCTCTCTAGAATGGATGCTCGAGTGTAGCTTGTGTGTTTTAGGTGTCCTAAGGCCTCTCCTATTTATAGGAATGGTTTGCAAGTGTCTTGGGACATTTTAGTGAGTCTCCAGAGTGTTTTTAGTTCTTAACTAGCTGTTAGGTAGAAAGTAGTAGGGTTGCAATGGCTAAAATGTTCATTAAATGCAAAGTTTCCAAAACTTTTCTTGGTCAAAAATATTGTCGATCGGATGACTCTCGGTCCACAATATTGTCGAGCGGATGACTATCTAGGTTCAACTGGATATATGTTTGTTTCTCTCTTGTTTAAACCTAATACAACAGCTATATCTCGGTCCACAATATTGTCAGCCGAGAAGGACTTTTTGCAAGGATTTGCAATGTATGTGAGGTCCTATTGATGACTCATATGAAACCTATCAACCCTAAAGTCTTCATGTGAGTGTAAGATAGGGTTTTGGGTGGATAGGGAAAATATGACACTTGATTTAAATGATATCTAAGTACTTGTACATTATATTTTTGTACAAGTTTTTACATTTGA
This sequence comes from Alisma plantago-aquatica, assembly GCA_963693085.1. Classification (NCBI taxonomy): domain Eukaryota; kingdom Viridiplantae; phylum Streptophyta; class Magnoliopsida; order Alismatales; family Alismataceae; genus Alisma; species Alisma plantago-aquatica. Next base: position 25,664,779 of record OY856415.1, read on the forward strand.
GTACAATCATGAAAACATAAACAATTGAGCATATTTGATCTTCAATTTGTGTTGATCTTCAATTATCCACTTAATATTATCTACTTATTTCCTTGAACCCTACAATACTCAAGTAGTATGTTAGATCCACAAGAATGAAATGTTTGTCATCATCAGAACAAAGGGTATGCTAATGTCTAATTTAGCCAACAATCTTCCCCCTTTTGAAGATGACAAACATTCCTAAAATATAAGCAAAATATTTGAAATGGAATGAGTTTCATACATGTGATGTAACTAAGATGAATAGAATCTTTTCATCTAATAAAATGTGTGTTAATATACCTAAATAGATATGGAACATGATATCCATCTCTTAAGGCAATGTAGCACTGATTAATGTCAAGCCAATAGATCATTAAAACTCATGATAAGAATTTAATTTATTTTGCTTTATTTTATTTCCCCCCCTTTGTCATTTCAAAATGATAATCATATGTGTAAGTCAATAATGCTCCCCCTTAATTGTTTACTCCCCCTTAATTGTTTACTTCAAAAAGAATGTCAAATTTATCCACAATTCAAAAACCAAGATTAATTTCTCAACCATTTGCAAGGGATGTTAAGCCTAGAAATTGTATGATATTTCTTTAGGCTCATGGTGGGTTCAATGAATGTATTTTTATATTAATTTCTCAACCCTTTACAAGGCATGTTAAGCCTTTAAATGATATGAGATTCCTTTAGGCTCATAGTGGAATCAATAAATGTATATCTAACCAAATATAAGGGATTTTAAGCCCAAATCGGTGTAGAAAATCCAATTAAGAGCAAGATAAAAATGTATACATTATATCCAAAAAAATTTGTGAGATCCCTCTTAATCTCATAACAATATTGAGATTAAATATAATAAGGTATTTCAAACCATAACTAGCTTTAAAATCAATTAGTTAAGTAAGATTGTGAGTCAATTTTTATAAGCAATCTTGTTTCTTGCACTATCTCAAAAATTTCTCTTATTGTAAGTATTTAACATGATGAGAAAATTCCATGTTTAATATGCCAATGTAGGGTGCAAGTGAATGATTTGATTTACAAATAAACATTTTTTTTCAGGCTTATTTTCGGTCGACCATGACTTCGATCGGGGTACCCCTTGGTCGAACTCCTTTTCGACCGAGAGGCATTTCTGTAGATTTCCAATTAATGCAACTTTATCTAGACTGAACCAAGATATAACATTTTATTGACATAAGTGACCAGTCAACTTATTATTGTATGCATATTCAATCTTGTTTCAAATCATGAGTTTAAGCAACATAGATTTCTTCTTTAATGATCTTTTTATTTTAACATCCATTTGAAGAGTTTGATGTCCTTATGACCTCAACTCTTACCCATTAATGCATAAGTCATATCAAAGTCTATTTCCTTTCATTATATCCTAGCTTTATTTATTTCTTCATGCCCATTTAGTTCTAATTGATTGCTTGCTTTTAGGGCTAGGAATTGAAACTTAGGCATTATTTAAGCTCATATAGAAATTTTCCAATAATGAACTCCTTTTTAGGATATGATTAAGTGTTGTTGTGTATGATTATCATTTATTCTTCAACTCTCTTAGATGTAGACTTATAAATCTTGGATATTTTGTTAGATGGACCTTGGACTCTAGGATAGGTTGAATACCCGACAAATGAGGAGTGGGCACCCTTCATCCTGGAATTATCAACGAATTCTCCCAAAACCTTCACCCTATGTGTCGTAACATACTGGCACATCTGGAAAGTGCAGAATGAATTCGTCCACAAATCTAAGATGCAGACACTCCCAGTTATGCTCAATTTCATTAAGAACCAAACTAAATCGATCTTGAGTCTATCTGATCAATCCATGAAGCAAGCAGAACTTCAGAAGCCACAAGCCGATATACCAAGACCCCCAGCTGAGTCAACTATTGTGTTCACCGATGCAGCATACAGAGAAGGTTCATAAATTGTAGGGTTGGGGATCCATGCTGTAAATTCAACAGGATTATGCCTGCGAGGAGGGGGATATATCACTAGGGCGGTATACACCCTGGATGTTGAGGTACAGGAAATTATCAAAGCCACAGACATTGCACTTGAATTGGGCTCCACAAATGTAGTGATCCTTTCTGACTGCAGTCAAGCAATCGACCTCCTGAACAATGGGAAGTGCCCGAAAAAAGTTCTGACCCTTTGCGGAAAGGTTCAAAGCACGCACATCACCATTTCTCACATGTCGAGTATGCCTAATCCCTAGGATGCTCAACAATGTAGTGAATTCCCTTGCAAAATCTACTCTACAAAACCAGTATATGGGCACTTCAAACCTGATCGATGTCCCTAATTTTAATTCTGAAATGTTTTCTTTTAACTCTTTGAAACCTCCCTGGCTAGACCAGGAGGTGAACATTGATCTCAACCTTTTGTGGCCTGTAAGAGAGAGCGGGATGAATGCATAATCTCTCTATTTCCCAAAAAAAGATGTTGAATATTCCAGGATAAAGCTTTTTGTGACATAAGATCGAATTTGTCTTCACCATCTTTTGTTATAGAACCAGATTTATGTGAATGATTTCTAGTGAGAAAAATTTTAGTTTTGATAATAAGTCTTACTTTTTATATCCTAGAATACACAAATTTGATATTTTCTTTTGAGTCATAACCATTTTCATAGAAATTACGATGTAATTCTTTTACAAATAGCACAAAAACATTTGTTCCAACATCATCTATGCCAATAGTTTTACATTTGAAACTTTCTTCAAATATGACCAATAATTTTACCTTTTCTCTGTGTGTGTGGAAATCTTCTTATTTCCAGTCATATGCTTGTTGGGGAAATCCCTATAGGCCATCCAAACCTACAAAGTATAAAGTTTTGGTTCCCATAGAGTGGTCCTTTTGATTAGGATCATTCAAATAGTTAGTGTTGGGTTTTAGAGGAGACAGAGAAGGCAGCGGAAATAAAAATTTCTCCCCCAAACCCATACCGAGGAAACACGTCAACGTCTATATAATAGGAAAGGATGGTTTGTGGAATCATACCTTGTCCCGAGGCTTGCTCGGCGAAAATACCTCACACTATGCGCGGTCTTCAACTCCGGTCTTGGACGGCATCTGTGCAGCTCCTGGTCGCACCGGGACTGACGAATCCTCCTCCTACCGGACTGTCAGATGACAGTTGTCCTCCTAAGCGGCAGTGACCTCCCGCCTCTGAAGTAGTCCACACGGACCACCTGGAACTCCACTCTCCTTGTCCCACAAGGAAGTGGAAGGAGTTGCACCCTCCTGTTGACGTACTAGTCGCCAACACACTCTCCTGCCTCCAGTTGCAACTGCAGTTGTCCTTCCCTTGCTGCACCTCTCTTTTGCGGGAAGCACTTGCTCGGTCTCTCTCTTGGTTACCAAAACCAGAGAGAATGACAACTTTGCAGAGCAAGTGGTTGCACTGAAGTGTACCATGAGAAGCCCCCAATACCCCTATATATATAGGAGGGTCATGGGATAGGGTTCTCATGCCCCGGCAATACGGGACTAAATGCAGGAGTAGAAGGGTTAGAGAATTTTCCTCAAAAAAGCAACCGGTTCGCAACTTGAAACGATCGGTTCACAACTGAACCGATCGGTTCGGCCATTGATCCGATCGGTTGGACCTGAGCCGATCGTTTGGGGCACTCCAACCGATCAGTTGGTGCCCTGAACCGATCGGTTCATGGTCCTAATCTGGCTCAAAAAGACTTTCCTTGTTTCGTTCTCAATTGGTATCGAATACCAATGTTATTCCCAATCGAATTGGGCAATTTGAAACCAAAGGAAAATTCTTGTCGACATGACTTTCCCAACTGGTCGGTTGCACTAGTTGAGCCGATCAGTTCAACTCTTGAATCGGTCGTTTCATCCTGGGCATGAGTCGATCGGCCTGGACACTCCAGCCGACCGATTCAGCACCTCAGTCGACCGGTTCATCACATGAGCTGATCGGTTGGGAGCACAGGTTGGGCAAAATCAGTCAGTTGCGATTTCAATCAATCTGATACTCCAATCAATGTGTCCAACACCTTGAACCATATGATATTGAGCTATCGACTGATTGAGTGTTTAATTGAACTACTAAACTCCTTTTGTAATCAATCTAAACATTGCTTTGTGGACAAAACTCCTCTTCCAGGTTAAATCCTATGTGTGTGACCCTGCAGGTCCATTTCACGTTGGCAGTGAAAGTCCATAACACTTATGACTTCACAAGAAAAGAGCGGTGCCTAGTCACACATCATTGCTACCCAAGTGAAAGTAGAAAGTTGGAGAACAACTTTCATCCTACAATCCGTGAATGGTGTTACAATGAATGTATAATTCCTTTTTCACTGATATCCCAAATGAACTCAAGGCATGGAACAGTAATCCTATCAACGTTCATTCACTTTCTTGATCTCAGAGCAGATTGGAAGAGATATGTATGACATCAATATCACATACTGATTCACACATGTGTGTGCACGCCTATCTCAATCCTACTCATCAAGTGGCCTTGGATATCAAACTCCCTCAGGAGGGACAAATCCCATATCTATCACTCACCCCTCAAAAGCCCCATGTGCCAAAGCCACCCAATCATCACCTTTATAACAACCCATGTTTCAGGACTGCGTTTGATGATGTCAAAGTGTGCCCAATGACATGTGTTGAGTGCAGTGATTTCAGGTCTAAGAATCACACTCACCACCATCACTGTGAGTACTGACTGTGACTACCATGTCATGGTTCCATGTGTCAAACTCACGGTGGGTCTGTCCGGTACACTTGTTCTCTAACAAGTACCTATGTGTTTGGTTTGATATCTCTATATCATGACTAATGAGATTCTGTCATCAACCAACACCACAATCTAGTCTTGTGTGTCATTGCTGTCTATCTACCTTCCACAATGACATCCGACTAGGGACATAACAAGAATGTACAACCTGAAAGCATACGTCATTGAGTACTGTCATTCTCTAGACATTCAATCTATTCTATCACTATCTCAAATGACTGAACCAAAAAGAATTGGAAGCTTGCCTTTGATGTTTATCAAATCAATCTTAATGTATCCCACCAATCATCCCATGATTGGCTCTCAGGGCATACATACCAACAGACTCCCACTTGCACTGCGAGCCAATCACCCTTGAATCATATTCATAGTGATTTTCAAACATGTCCCACATGTTACTGTGCTCTAGTGCGAACATAGTGAGTAATGGCAACACCTTGACAAAGTCAGTATAAATTGCATGTCTCACATCTCTTCGCTATGCGTCACACGTATGAGATGGAGTTGCCGTAATATGCGACATAGTATTCCTTTAGCTAACCTTTAGCCACATTGCATGATCAAGGATTCCAGACTTGTCATCAATGAGTGGAATATCTATAAGTTCATCTCATAAACTTCTAGATCCATATAGTATCTATTGTTGTTCACTAACACACATATACTCGGCATTTCATTTTAAATGGTTTTATTGGAACACTTCCAATTATCAACAAACTTTCACTTTTATATATCCTATATATATTCTGCGATTAATTTTCTGTCCTTTCAGAAGTTCGCATCAATGTAACTCTTTACATCGAACTCTTCCTTATCTCCATAGAACTAGTACTTCACAAGTACTTATCAAGCTCTCATGGTATTCCAGTAATCCTTACTGGAAATAGACAGACATCCACTCGTCATGTCCCACATACGAGTTATCAGGATGAGCACATCATATTGTCATGTCCTACATAAAACATGATGAATGCATTTTGTTCTTTCCATGTCAATACATGCAAGATAATGGGATGATTACATACATGATAGATCCATATCTATTCTTAGTGTTCCCATTCTTCACAAGAATTGGACACTTGGCCTTGGGATACCAACTCCATGTACATGGAAAAGTTTTCTCCCACTGAATCTGTGTACACTGAACCCTTCAGTACAGATTGTCAATGTATGCTTTCCTTTTTCAGGTCAAGAGGTTTAGAGAACTATCTCTATAGATCTCTATTCCTATCATATAGGAAACATCTCTATCTTCCTTAAATATAATTTCCACTTTTGTATTTCCATTCTAGAACATTTCCATTTCACATCAACATGTGGAATGTGAATACGCTCCCACTAAATCACAAATCGCTTCTTTATATTTGACATATCAGTCAAACCCTTTGACTATATCATCAAAGTAAAGATCCAATTCTGAGTTGCTTGTACTCAATCAATCACATTGATTAGTCCATTGTAACTTATAGACTTCATTTGCATTAGTGGATTCATAAACCTTATAGGTTGCGTCACGTACACATCCTTGTTTTATTCCTCATAGGAATGCGGTTTTAGTATCCATATGCCAAATGTCTTAGTCATTAAGTTTCAATCAACAAGCATCATCCTTCTCAAATGTATCCATGTGTCTTAACACTTAAGACTTATTTGCACTTATGGATTTTATCCAATAGGTACTACCATTAAGGTCATACCTTATGGTTCACATGGATGTCATTTAGGATGTAATGGTCATAAACCATAACTCAAAATTTGGTTCCTCATATTTATCTAGATGGTTGACTCATCACATGATTAACTCATCACATAGATAATTGAGGTGTATTGGTTAAGGATATACGAACTCACAACTCCTTGTGATTCTTAATGTCCTTTATTAGTGTGGGGTATTCTTTTATTAAGAAGAATTCCGTTATTTGATAATCATTCTCTAACTCCTTAGAGTATGATTCCTTCTTAATTTAGACATCACCATGCCTTAATCATGAGTTCACTATGATACACTATCATAATCACTCAAAAGGATCTCAAACATTTGGTCCAAGTATTTCATTCATTGATCTCATCAAGAATTAACACTTTACCAAATTTGCACTTCATCTATGATAATCTTGAACACTTCAAGATATTCATATTGGTATTTACTTACACCTTTTGAAGTATTAGCATGTATTCCAATAGGTATGTAAATACATCACATGTATTATACCTAATAGGATAATCATTCTTCCACTACCATTAGTGAAGATTGATTAATCATGTACAAGATATTCATGTCTCTTACTGGTTCTCTAACCAAAAGAGTCTAGATTTATCCATCACATGGAAACTAGAAATGAATTTCTCATGATTGATGCTAATTTGATTGTTTGAGTTATCAATAACTTTAGGTATCATTTTATCTTATGCATACCATGTATCACAAGATAAACAAGGCATTGCCACAAAGATCATATCTTTAAGATTGAAACATCAACTTTATTAATTGCCATCATTGTCATACAATATGCAAAATAAAGTGTTTCTATCTATTGGCAAATATGAAATAGCAGTTCTCAACTCTATTTCGTGCCCTTTAGGCTGAAATAAACTGAAAAGGTACTCCTATCTATGGCAGAAACACTTGCTCCAATGATGGGTACTTCTTTCTTGGTCCTTTCACAAAGGCCATCACTTCTTTGTGGATATTGCATATCATATATGACATATCCATATCTTGGTATCATATACCTCGGATAAAGAAGCGGTTCATTTCATGATACCTTAGGTGGAGATCTCCATCCCCTCCTTCATCTTCTTTTATTCTTTCAGATATAGAGGGCAATCCCTTGTACACCCTTTCCCCATGTGCCTTGAGGCTGAAGACGGCTTGGATTGCTGGCTAGCATCAGAACACTTCTTTGCTTTGCCCTTATCCTTGCCCTTAAGAATTACCTTTCTCTTTGATCACATCAAAGATTATGGTTTGTCTTTCTTCATCTTTGCCTCTACTATCCTCAACATGTCCAACAACTCTGTCAACGCTTGTCAAAGTTGTTCATGTTGTAGTTTATCATGAATTGTATGATTCTCGCAACATTTGCAGTATCATACCAATAGCCAACTCTTGGCTCAGAGGGAATCCTTCTTAGTCAGGTCTTTCCACATACCCAATCACATTGAGTGTGTGAATACCATACTAGATCTCCTTCTGTCATGACATACTAGGACAATGTCTTGGAGACATCATATGTCTCATGTTGTCTCTACAACATCAAGCACTCCTCATCAATGTCATCCTCGGTAAGCTTCCATAAGCATACTTTCAGCCATTGATGTGGTGGGATCGATTTCATCTGGTTCTGGTATAACTGGGACTTAGAGCTCTCGCTCTTTGAGAACATTTCTCACCATCCTAACCATTCGTGGAATTATTCCCATTTAATTTGTTGGTCTCAAAGACCGATCGCAAATAAAGTGATTTGTTGATTAACCATTTATTTTAACAAAAGGAAATATATGCAATTTCAGTCCACAACTCTTTTTGACTTGTTTGATTGATTTGAAAAGTTGACGATAAAATTAGGCCTTTAATTAATTATCGCTCCCACTATTTTAGTTCAAATTGATAGCCCTCACCATCAATTCGGAAGATTGCAGCGTACAACCTTCTAGTGGGCAAGATCCTAAAATCCTCTAAGTCATGGACCAGCTAGGGTTGTCACCCACAACATAGATCTCTCAGGTAGGCAACACTTGCCAATTGCATCATATGCAACTCTTGATAAGATGTCATATGCAACTCCTTGCCATGATCATCTCCATGCCTCAAGGTACTAGATCCCATCTAGATCACCTTGTTAAGTCTGACCCAAAGCAAACACGATGAACATGCTCCCTGCTAGGGCAGACCCACACATTCATCCTTCACGCTTCCACGAGATAGACGGTGCACCACGCTAGGGCGTGCCCACACTTGGTCGATCAAGCTTTTCACGTGTGTCGCATTTGGAAGGCATCTAAAACTTAATATTTAATGAGGGATTTGGTTTTATATACATATACATATCCAATCACCACAATACATAGTACGTATCATATACATGCTATATCCCACAGAAAACATGCACAAAATGATAAAAAGCGATGATTATGGCCATCCTAACGTGATTCCTCGAGCCAAGAGGAATCACGGTCATCTAGGTCAACATCACATGCAACCTTTACAAGATGAACATTTGTGCCTTTCCATCCGAGTAGATCATCTCATCACATGAATGATCTGTTCTCTCCAGCAGGTCGTCTGCGTGCCACCAGCCGATCGGTTGGCTCCTCCAACCGATCGGTTCGCCTGGTCGTCGTGCATCTTGTCATGTCCGCCACCCGCTCGTCTCGCTCCTCGAACGATCATCAACCAATCGGTTCACTCCTTGAACCGATCGTCTCGAACGTCAACCGATCGGTTCACGCCTTGAACCGATCGTTTCAGCTATCGTCTTGATGTTCGCCGGTCTTCAACATAACAGGAAATAAAATCTATCCTATTTATTACATTGCTTTAAAAGGGAAACCCCGAGTTACATTCGGGGGGAGCAAAGGTAGGAAAGAATCTCGAATTATTTCGAGTTACATTAGGAATGAGAGAGGGAAGATCGGTGCGCAGACCGAGATGCAAGCAACCACAAACAACCACACACAGATAGGGGTTTATAGGCCATAATCACGCTACATACGTCCACCACAAAACTCGTTTAAGGGCGACGCATATCGAGTGCATTAAAAATACATATCATATATGTAATTGGGATTTGTGGATTTAGGATTGATTTATATATGAGGAGTCACTCGTATAAGCTTGACCTATTCTATATTCCCCCCTATATCATACATGTAGTTCCAAAGATTGAAATCATGATAAGTTTGACTTTAAAATATTATCTTCCCCTTCATATGAAACATGAAAGACATGATGCTGAGATCATGGGATAAACTTAGTATATTCTCTTTTCCCTTCACATAATACATGCAAGACATAAAAAGTTGAGTTCATGAACTTGATATAAAGATATTTTCAGATCATAGGGTATATGATCAGAAATATAGTTCGTAACCTTGATCCTTCTCAATATATGCTTCTAAGTTGAGTATGAATATTACACCATGGGGTGAAACCCTATTGGTCAAACATGTTGTGTAAGCCCTTCTTAAGTGGAAAAAAAAAATCCTAATCAAGGATGAAGATAAATCTCCTCTAATGCTGAAATCAGTATAAGATGTTAATGATGTTGGATTTGAACAATTTGAATATCATGGCACATAAACAAATTCCTCCTGAACATTAAAAGTATGAATAAAACATGTACCCATAGGGGTGATGTAATTCTAAGATATCATTATGTCATGCTATGGCTAAGACTTTAAGTGATGCTTGCATATATATATAGTGGGGTGGATACACCCAAGAATCTCTAGACCCTAAGTCGACAACTTAGAGTACATGCGACTATGGTGACCTCAAAACCTAAGAAATAATGATGTATATGAAGTTCGACCCCAAAATAGCCTCTTAAGGATGAGATTAGTTGAATTTCGAGGACGAAATTCCAAATAAGGTGGGGTGAATGTGATAACCTAGATTTTTGAGTTTTAATAACTAATACAATAATTGAGAGACAAGCACTCTATGTAAGATGTCATATACCAATTGAGGAATTGGTAATGCAATCATGGGTTTCCTTCACCCAAATTTGGTGATTTGAGATATGATAGAGGAATATGATGCCTAATTGAATTCAATTAGTGATGAATACCCCTACTAATTGTTTTAAGTCCTCATGAGACCAATCTTTCATTTAGTGATCTAGTGAGTACTGAACTATTTACTTTTGAGGAACTATGTACATATGAATCAATGTTAGATTTGGATGTCAAACTTGATTAATTTGCTTATAAATTTCATCCCAAATATCAAATAAAGACAAATTACAAGCAACATGACATCTAGTCAATTGACATAGTCAATAATCGAATTCTGACTCCAATCTTGCACCCTAGCTACATCATAACACCATTAAACTATCCCTAAAGTTTTATTTCAATTGGATCAACCAATTAAGGGATATGATCAATTTAATTTTGTGTATTTTCCACCCATTTTGAACCCTAGGATCTAAGTTTGGGGTTTATTTGAATTCAATGTGTGACACCATGTGTCACACAGCCTTTTGGAAGCTTAGGCGCGGGCCTTATTATGGGCCGAGCTAACGTTGGTTGTTGATCAGCAATCCAGCGGGGGAGACTTCGTCTCCTACCTTCCGCTTTTCTCGGCCGATCTCAGAAGAACCTGCCTAACACCGAGGCTACCTCGCACGCCTAGCTTCCCCAGCTTTTGCGCGAGATTTTCTTGGAGGACCGATTCTACTCCTCAGCCCGAACTCAACGAACCCTACTAGGTCTGCTACCATGCCCGGAGCAGGGATAACAACTCTCCGCCATCTCACGCTTCACTGGCGGCAGGACCCAGTTAGGGCTTTTCCCTCCCACACCTCCTTGTGCCTATTTAAGGATACCAATAGCTTCGACCGACCTCCTTTAGTCTCCCACTCAACTCAATTTGAAGAAGCCAATCTCCGAGCACCTTCCCCGAGTCCACCTTCCTCTCCGCAGCTGCATCACCTCGGCGGCACCGCATAGGTCTCGCCCCACTGAATACAACCATCCATCACCTTCACCTCAATCCGACGATGCTTTTCGGCTAGAAGGAACTACCCCAGAACACCCCTCCCTCTCTGACCTCCACCTCACCGGTGACCTCGCCGTCACTGCGGCGGCGGTGAGTTTTGGAGGGAGCCGTAGCTCAGAAACCTCACCCCTCCGATCAAGGAAGCCCCGCAAAGGTGATGACAAACTCGTTGATACTCCAGCACCACCCAAGGGCGGACGGGGCCTCGCCGGAGTAGCAAACTGGCTGCTCGAGCAAGCAGCAGCAGAGTTTGGGTAGCGCCTGGTGATCGTGAAGAGGAAATGGACCGGGTCAGGCCGGGAACCGGCCGACCCATCACAATAGACCGGGTTCAATACCCTTAAACCGGCTGGATCCCAGTAAAGCAAAGGAGCCGCGCCACCTAGACACGTGGCCAATTTTGATTGGCCCGATCAGGTAAATAATTCAGTAAATATCCCTTTTCTCATATAATTCATAGAAAATAGCCTACTGATCAGAAAAATGTAAATAAGGTATCGAAATTCTCAGAAAAATACGTAGTACAACATGAAATCTTAATATCAGACTTTTGATGCACTAATAATAGTGATATCATGTAAGATGTATAATTCTTGTTTAATAGATAATAAATAGCAAAGGATGATATAAAATCATGGAAAAATATTAGTAAGTCCACAATTATGTATATAATGCATTTGATGTCAGGTATGACCATGTTGATGTACTAAATTACATAATTTAATTAATATGTCCAATTAGGGCTAATAATACTAAAGATGATGCAATTAATGCACACATGCTCAATAAATGATGAAATTCACAGAGTAAGCTTATATCAGTATTTTGAACCTCAGTTTTAATTATGAGATCATAAAGATGAACAAAATCCAAGTTATATGAAGATGAATATTAATATATGGTTTAAAACCCTAATCTAGGTTAATGATGTAACCTAGGGTTAATATGTGCACAAAAATAGAATATGGAACCTAATATTCAGAGAATGGATCATAATCTGGAAAATGACATCAGTAAGATAAATATAAGACAATAATGCAAGTAAACGTTGGAATATCCTAATGAGATAATATAAACCCTAATGAACACGACTAGGGTTAAGATGATGAGAACCTGATGATAGTATATGATCTTGTCTTAATCAGGTGCTGACCAATTTATCTAGATGATCATGGATGTGATAAGAACCTCTGAACTCAGGTACGTGGATATAATTATATGACTAGATTTGCTGGATGTTAAATATATGTACTTGCTTGTTTGTACTTGAAATACATTGTTGAATGTAGATCTATATGTATTGTCATTTCTGCCTTAAACAATAAGAACACTAAGGAAAGAAAATGGAATGTAGTTACTGATGGTTCATTAATCTCCCTATTAGAGAGGGAAAGAATTAATGTTGACTAGCACCTCCCTAATGGTACAAGGTACGCAGGGAGATCCCTAATGGTACTAGGTACGCAGGGATAGGGCCCAATATTTATGTTTGTGCTAAGTCCACCATAGTAATACATGTCCATTGAAATATGGTTAATAACTTGGGATTACCTGATTTTCCACCTATAAATAATGTTTTCTTTCTCTTTCTTCTTTTCAAGTATTTTATATATGCCAGCATAGTATAGCTTTTAATTCCACGTACCAACTTTTGTTGATGTTTTTGTTTCTCGTATTTTCTAGGTCCAGAGCTAGAATGGGATAAAAGAATAAGATGTGAGCAAGTTGTACAGGTTATACCTATTGTCTAAGATCCTAGTTAGCATACATGTTTAGTCTTGTATAAAATTCCCTTTTAATATACAATTGTAATTCATGTTGTAACAATGTACACGTTGAATGTTGAGTATGTTATGGTTGTATGTTCATGTATGTGTATTATGCTTCCGCATCGCTTTCTGATATGATTGGATGATGTTTTCGGATTCTGACATCTCATTCCCAATAGGGTTTGGAGAAGTCAAAATCCGGGGATGTCACAGTTGGTATCAGAGCATGAACAATAGCTACGCCTGACAATTGCTCACCATGAAACATTAAACATAATTTCACCTTTCACTTTAAACCCTAGAAACATAGTAAGTTGATGTATATATAGGACTAAAGTTTGACTTAGCCTTTAGGTTAGAACCTAGATGTTCGAGAACTAGGTTTAGACAAGTGTGTGAAACCCTTTCCATATAGAGCTCATGTGTATTGGGTAGCTACACTAGTCTACATCTCGTTCTCACCATTTCACTAGGTTACATGTCACTAGACTATCTACTGTGTGTGGGACACTCGAGTTTGCTGGTTTGGTTTTGTTTCCCAATCGGCTCGCACCTCGACAGTTTTCTCTGACGTCTGCCTTCTCGGAGAAAAACTATATAATATTTTATTACCTATATGTAAATATAAAATGTGTCCCTCACACTGGAGAGTAGTTAGTGTTCATGCAATCTAAGTGAAAGGGAGTGACATCAGTCTAGAAGAGAGAGTAGTCTATATTAGATGTCTAGAGCCTTATCAAGATATGTGATACATAAAGCATATGATAGAATGATAGTTGAAATAAACACGTGAAATCTTATCTAAGTTTGATCTCTGATGGTATAAGTTTCCTTATATAGGTTTAAGTTGCATATTAGTTGAATTCAATTTTGCAGAATTTAAGCAAAATCTTGATGATGAAAGTACATTCCCTTTTCCTACTTAAGATAAGTTAAGTTAAGATAGAGATGAGTGTGCATGAGCCTCAAGCTCTTATACAAGGAGGATGTCTAGTGGTAGGATGAGATATGTGGTGAACTATAGAGAGAGTAAGACCCACAGGGAGAAGGTCATAGGACCTAGCCTCCAATATATGAGATATGTGTTAAAAATAAAATCCTACACTAGATTACTCTCGAGTGTTGAGCTGAGTCGTTATGCATGATTCAAATCTATATGTGAGAATTGGGTAAAATAAAAGGATGAGTAGATGACCCATATGATAAAGTCAATCCTTTGGATGAGTTAGGTCCTAGCTAGAGTGACATATTTTGTGAATCTCATCATTAGTTGCAAGTGAGGTAATATATGAAATCTAGATATGAGAGTATGATGCTTTGTGCAAAAGATACTCAAAATACATGTTCTCCCTTCTTCTTCTCTTTCTTAATATATGATGATAGAAACCTCACTTGAGCTATATAGATGATTTATATATGAGGAGTCACTCGTATAAGCTTGACCTAGTCTATATTCCCCCCTATATCATACATGTAGTTCCAAAGATTGAAATCATGATAAGTTTGACTTTAAAATATTATCTTCCCCTTCATATGAAACATGAAAGACATGATGCTGAGATCATGGGATAAACTTAGTATATTCTCTTTTCCCTTCACATAATACATGCAAGACATAAAAAGTTGAGTTCATGAACTTGATATAAAGATATTTTCGGATCATAGGGTATATGATCAGAAATATAGTTCGTAACCTTGATCCTTCTCAATATATGCTTCTAAGTTGAGTATGAATATTACACCATGGGGTGAAACCCTATTGGTCAAACATGTTGTGTAAGCCCTTCTTAAGTGGAAAAAAAAATCCTAATCAAGGATGAAGATAAATCTCCTCTAATGCTGAAATCAGTATAAGATGTTAATGATGTTGGATTTGAACAATTTGAATATCATGGCACATAAACAAATTCCTCCTGAACATTAAAAGTATGAATAAAGCATGTACCCATAGGGGTGATGTAATTCTAAGATATCATTATGTCATGCTATGGCTAAGACTTTAAGTGATGCTTGCATATATATATAGTGGGGTGGATACACCCAAGAATCTCTAGACCCTAAGTCGACAACTTAGAGTACATGCGACTATGGTGACCTCAAAACCTAAGAAATAATGATGTATATGAAGTTCGACCCCAAAATAGCCTCTTAAGGATGAGATTAGTTGAATTTCGAGGACGAAATTCCAAATAAGGTGGGGTGAATGTGATAACCTAGATTTTTGAGTTTTAATAACTAATACAATAATTGAGAGACAAGCACTCTATGTAAGATGTCATATACCAATTGAGGAATTGGTAATGCAATCATGGGTTTCCTTCACCCAAATTTGGTGATTTGAGATATGATAGAGGAATATGATGCCTAATTGAATTCAATTAGTGATGAATACCCCTACTAATTGTTTTAAGTCCTCATGAGACCAATCTTTCATTTAGTGATCTAGTGAGTACTGAACTATTTACTTTTGAGGAACTATGTACATATGAATCAATGTTAGATTTGGATGTCAAACTTGATTAATTTGCTTATAAATTTCATCCCAAATATCAAATAAAGACAAATTACAAGCAACATGACATCTAGTCAATTGACATAGTCAATAATCGAATTCTGACTCCAATCTTGCACCCTAGCTACATCATAACACCATTAAACTATCCCTAAAGTTTTATTTCAATTGGATCAACCAATTAAGGGATATGATCAATTTAATTTTGTGTATTTTCCACCCATTTTGAACCCTAGGATCTAAGTTTGGGGTTTATTTGAATTCAATGTGTGACACCATGTGTCACACAGCCTTTTGGAAGCTTAGGCACGGGCCTTATTATGGGCCGAGCTAACGTTGGCCGTTGATCAGCAATCCAGCGGGGGAGACTTCGTCTCCTACCTTCCGCTTTTCTCGGCCGATCTCAGAAGAACCTGCCTAACACCGAGGCTACCTCGCACGCCTAGCTTCCCCAGCTTTTGCGCGAGATTTTCTTGGAGGACCGATTCTACTCCTCAGCCCGAACTCAACGAACCCTACTAGGTCTGCTACCATGCCCGGAGCAGGGATAACAACTCTCCGCCATCTCACGCTTCACTGGCGGCAGGACCCAGTTAGGGCTTTTCCCTCCCACACCTCCTCGTGCCTATTTAAGGATACCAATAGCTCCGACCGACCTCCTTTAGTCTCCCACTCAACTCAATTTGAAGAAGCCAATCTCCGAGCACCTTCCCCGAGTCCACCTTCCTCTCCGCAGCTGCATCACCTCGGCGGCACCGCATAGGTCTCGCCCCACTGAATACAACCATCCATCACCTTCACCTCAATCCGACGATGCTTTTCGGCTAGAAGGAACTACCCCAGAACACCCCTCCCTCTCTGACCTCCACCTCACCGGTGACCTCGCCGTCACTGCGGCGGCGGTGAGTTTTGGAGGGAGCCGTAGCTCAGAAACCTCACCCCTCCGATCAAGGAAGCCCCGCGAAGGTGATGACAAACTCGTTGATACTCCAGCACCACCCAAGGGCGGACGGGGCCTCGCCGGAGTAGCAAACTGGTTGCTCGAGCAAGCAGCAGCAGAGTTTGGGTAGCGCCTGGTGATCGTGGAGAGGAAATGGACCGGGTCAGGCTGGGAACCGGCCGACCCATCACAATAGACCGGGTTCAATACTCTTAAACCGTCTGGATCCCAGTAAAGCAAAGGAGCCGCGCCACCTAGACACGTGGCCAATTTTGATTGGCCCGATCAGGTAAATAATTCAGTAAATATCCCTTTTCTCATATAATTCATAGAAAATAGCCTACTGATCAGAAAAATGTAAATAAGGTATCAAAATTTTTAGAAAAATACGTAGAACAACATGAAATCCTAATATCAGACTTTTGATGCACTAATAATAGTGATATCATGTAATATGTATAATTCTTGTTTAATAGATAATAAATAGCAAAGGATGATATAAAATCATGGAAAAATATTAGTAAGTCCAAAATTATGTATATAATGCATTTGATGTCAGGTATGACCATGTTGATGTACTAAATTACGTAATTTAATTAATATGTCCAATTAGGGCTAATAATACTAAAGATGATGCAATTAATGCACACATGCTCAATAAATGATGAAATTCACAGAGTAAGCTTATATCAGTATTTTGAACCTCAGTTTTAATTATGAGATCATAAAGATGAACAAAATCCAAGTTATATGAAGATGAATATTAATACATGGTTTAAAACCCTAATCTAGGTTAATGATGTAACCTAGGGTTAATATGTGCACAAAAATAGAATATGGAACCTAATATTCAGAGAATGGATCATAATCTGGAAAATGACATCAGTAAGATAAATATAAGACAATAATGCAAGTAAATGTTGGAATATCCTAATGAGATAATATAAACCCTAATGAACACGACTAGGGTTAAGATGATGAGAACCTGATGATAGTATATGATCTTGTCTTAATCAGGTGCTGACCAATTTATCTAGATGATCATGGATGTGATAAGAACCTCTGAACTCAGGTACGTGGATATAATTATATGACTAGATTTGCTGGATGTTAAATATATGTACTTGCTTGTTTGTACTTGAAATACATTGTTGAATGTAGATCTATATGTATTGTCATTTCCGCCTTAAACAATAAGAACACTAAGGAAAGAAAATGGAATGTAGTTACTGATGGTTCATTAATCTCCCTATTAGAGAGGGAAAGAATTAATGTTGACTAGCACCTCCCTAATGGTACAAGGTACGCAGGGAGATCCCTAATGGTACTAGGTACGCAGGGATAGGGCCCAATATTTATGTTTGTGCTAAGTCCACCATAGTAATACATGTCCATTGAAATATGGTTAATAACTTGGGATTACCTGATTTTCCGCCTATAAATAATGTTTTCTTTCTCTTTCTTCTTTTCAAGTATTTTATATATGCCAGCATAGTATAGCTTTTAATTCCACATACCAACTTTTGTTGATGTTTTTGTTTCTCGTATTTTCTAGGTCCAGAGCTAGAATGGGATAAAAGAATAAGATGTGAGCAAGTTGTACAGGTTGTACCTATTGTCTAAGATCCTAGTTAGCATACATGTTTAGTCTTGTATAAAATTCCCTTTTAATATACAATTGTAATTCATGTTGTAACAATGTACACGTTGAATGCTGAGTATGTTATGGTTGTATGTTCATGTATGCGTATTATGCTTCCACATCGCTTTCTGATATGATTGGATGATGTTTTCGGATTCTGACATCTCATTCCCAATAGGGTTTGGAGAAGTCAAAATCCGGGGACGTCACAACGTGGCTCTGATACCACTGTTGGATTTTAGGGGAGACAGAGAAGGCAGCGGAAACAAAAATTTCTCCCCCAAACCCATACCGAGGAAACGCGTCAACGTCTATATAATAGGAAAGGATGGTTTGTGGAATCATACCTTGTCCCGAGGCTTGCTCGGTGACAATACCTCGCGCTATGCGTGGTCTTCAACTCCGGTCTTGGACGGCGTCTGTGCAGCTCCTGGTCGCACCGGGACTGACTCCTCCTCCTCCTACTGAACTGTCGGATGACAGTTGTCCTCCTAAGCGGCAGTGACCTCCCGCCTCTGAAGTAGTCCACACGGACCACCTGGAACTCCACTCTCCTTGTCCCACAAGGAAGTGGAAGGAGTCGCACCCTTCTGTTGACGTACTAGTCGCCAACACACTCTCCTGCCTCCAGTTGCAACTGCAGTTGTCCTTCCCTTGCTGCACCTCCCTTTTACGGGGAGCACTTGCTCGGGCTCTCTCTTGGTTACCAAAACCAGAGAGAACGACAACTTTGCAGTCAACTGGTTGCACTGAAGTGTACCATGAGAAGCCCCCAATACCCCTATATATAGGAGGGTCATGGGACATGGTTCTCATGCCCCGGCAATACGGGACTAAACGCAGGAGTAGAAGGGTTCGAGAATTTTCCACAAAAAAGCAACTGGTTCGCAACTTGAAACGATCGGTTCACAACTGAACCGATCGGTTCGGCCATTGAGCCGATCGGTTGGACCTGAGCCAATCGTTTGGGGCACTCCAATTGATCGGTTGGTGCCCTAAACCGATCGGTTCATGGTCCTAATCCGGCTCAAAAAGACTTTCCTTGTTACGTTCTCAATTGGTATCGAATACCAATATTATTCCCAATCGAATTGGGCAATTTGAAACCAAAGAAAAATTCTTGCCGACATGACTTTCCCAACTGGTCGGTTGCACCAGTTGAGTCGATCAGTTCAACTCTTGAACCGGTCGTTTCATCATGGGCATGAGCCGATCGGCATGGACACTCCAGCTGACCGGTTCAGCACCTCAGCCGACCGGTTCATCACATGAGCCGATCGGTTGGGAGCACAGGTTGGGCAAAATCAGTCAGTTGTGATTTCAATCAATCCGATACTCCAATCAATGCGTCCAACACCTTGAACCATATGATATTGAGCTATCGACTGATTGAGTGTTTAATTGAACTACTAAACTCCTTTAGTAATCAATATAAACATTGCTTTGTGGACAAAACTCCTCTTCCAGGTTAAATCCTATGTGTGTGACCCTGCAGGTCCATTTCACGTTGGCAGTGAAAGTCCATAACACTTATGACTTCACAAGCAAAGAGCGGTGCCTAGTCACACATCATTGCTACCCAAGTGAAAGTAGAAAGTTGGAGAACAACTTTCATCCTACAATCCGTGAATGGTGTTACAGTGAATGTATAATTCCTTTTTCACTGATATCCCGAATGAACTCAAGGCATGGAACAGTCATCCTGTCAACGTGCATTCACTTTCTTGATCTCAGAGCAGATTGGAAGAGATATGTATGACATCAATATCACATACTGATTCACACATGTGTGCGCACGCCTATCTCAATCCTACTCATCAAGTGGCCTTGGATATCAAACTCCCTCAGGAGGGACAAATCCCATATCTATCACTCACCCCTCAAAAGCCCCATGTGTCAAAGCCACCCAATCATCACCTTTATAACAACCCATGTTTCAGGACTGCGTTTGATGATGTCAAAGTGTGCCCAACGACATGTGTTGAGTGCAGTGATTTTAGGTCTAAGAATCACACTCACCACCATCACTGTGAGTACTGACTGTGACTACCATGTCATGGTTCCATGTGTCAAACTCACGGTGGTTCTGTCAGGTACACTTGTTCTCTAACAAGTACCTATGTGTTTGGTTTGATATCTCTATATCATGACTAATGAGATTCTGTCATCAACCAACACCACAATCTAGTCTTGTGTGTCATTACTGTCTATCTACCTTCCACAATGACATCCGACTAGGGACATAACAAGAATGTACAAACTCTTAGCATCCGTATGATCTCATCGTCCGGGTCCTTAACCTGAAAGCATACGTCATTGAGTACTGTCATTCTCTAGACATTCAATCTGTTCTATCACTATCTCAAATGACTGAACCAAAAAGAATTAGAAGCTTGCCTTTGATGTTTATCAAATCAATCTTAATGTATCCCACCAATCATCCCATGATTGGCTCTCAGGGCATACATACCAACAGTTAGAACAATCTAATATGAAGAATCCATTATAGGTTTGAGTCACCAAAGTTAATTGTAATTGAATGATTTTATTTTCAATAAATAGTTATTAAATAGAACTATCTTCGGTCAAACTTTTCTTTGACCAGAAGAATTATTTATCAAACTATTTGTCGACCGTGAAGATTTTCCAATAAAAACAATGTTTACAGAACTATCTTCAGTCGAACTTTTTTTCGACCGAAGGAGATTTCAGTCAACCATTTTATCGACCGATATATAGTTATGTGCATTTTTGATAAATTCAACATTTATATTGTAAACATATCATTCCATTATTTTTGGATAATACAATTAAGCAATCAAAATATACAAACATATATAAGTTCGGGCTTAATTCAGTTGAGATAAGACACTATAAATTTCAAGGTGAAGTTTAGGTCAAATCTCAACTAATATGTCCAATATTTCTAAGTTGGGGTTTTTGGAACCCAACCAAGTCAACACCCTTTTTCTTGTATGGGAAAGAGAATGAATAATATCCAAGACGTAAATAGTAATGATAGCAAATATAATCAATTTCATTTTTCTTCTTATCTAGATTGTCTTTAGGCACATACATGACCTTGGTTTTAGGTTTTATGTTTTTCTAGTTCTAGGATTTTGGTGGGAATTCTCTTTAGGTACATAGCATGTACCCCTTCTTCCTTTTTGTCCAAAAGAGTATTCCAAGATTTTATCAAGAATATTATTACTTTTTATACTATCAGCATGTTTTTGTAACTTAGTAATTTCATCAATTTTCTTAGCAATATCTTGCTTTCCTTGATCTAAACTTGAAAGAAAAGAATCTCTTTCTCTAACGATGATATCATAATTTGAATGAGAACATAGAGTAGGTTGAGTTTTTTTGTTATTCATCTTAGCAAGCAATTCAACCTTTTCTTGAGAAAGAAGATTATTGTTGGTTGAGTGTAGAGAGGGTCTTTTATGCAATTTGGATAGTTTTGTAATGTCCTTGTGAAGTTTGATGATTTCATGTGTAACTCAATAATGGTTTGAGCCTAGACATAGTTATGATCTTAATATTTAGAAAGCGATGTAATTTTGAGCAAAACTATCATTAGGAAGCTTTGATTGGGAAATTATATTTTTTCAACCTTTATTTTCATGATTTAGAACATGATTAAGCTCATGGGCCCTTTGCAAGACTATGGAATGTGCCATGTGCCCTAGAGTCCAATTCTAGCTCATTTGGGCCAATTAAGTTTTACAAGTAGGTCCTTGGAGTATAAATTTGGATATCTAGTATTCTTACACATGATAAGTACTTCTAATATTTTTAATAGATGAAGAACTAAAACAAAAGATCATAAGAGAAATTTTAGATAATTCTAGATTATCTAGTGATCTGGGTAATTAATTTGGTAATTATCCAAGTCTTGCTTAGAAGGTAAACTTAAAGTCTTTAACTATTTGATTTTGACCAAATCTCTTGTCCAAGGAAAGATAATAAAAAGATAGTGTTAATTATAAATTTTGGAATTTAACGAGATTACGATATGATCTAGATAATTATTTTTAGAAATTAGACTTCTATCAAATAGAAAAAGAAAAAGAAAATAAAAAAAGGAACGGACTGGAGGTCGTGACCCCTATTTTTTGGGTCCGAACAGAGCAGCCATGATAGGCGGTCGTTGCCCAAGATCGGGTCAGAGTGGGGTATAAAACCCCTTGATCTTGGATGCTTGGTGGCGGCTGGACCCTATGCTAGGGTTTTGACACAGATCGAGAGAGAATGAGAGAGAGGGGACATGGAAGAGGACCATGAAGGCAATAGCACTAGGGTTCATATGAGGCTTGGTTTGGAAGCCATCAATATAGCATAGCATCAAAGGAGATGAAGGGGAGGAGAATCGGCGGCCAGGTCAGACTTTGTCGGGTTCATCGCCAACCGGAGGCACGAGCATGTACACCGTCATAAGCATCGGACGTGGTGTCTTGTTCTTGCAGAAAAATAGGGGAGAAACCCCCTTTTTTCATCGGGTGAAGAAGACTCTGCTCAGATCTGGGAAGATGGGCGTTTATTCCTCTCAGCCATCGGATCAATCTTGAACGGTTAGCACTATTTTGTGAAAGTAGTTCTTCTAAAATTCATATCTTGAGATTGGGAACTCAGATTTTATCAAATAAGGTACCCATGGAAATCTCTTCAAATGTATTATATTCTAAAAATATCTCTAGAATATGATTTGGATGTCTATTATTTATTATATGTTGGGTAGCCAAAACTATATGATTTTGATGTTTTGTCAATTAAAAATAGCAAACGATTTTCAAAATTCATGCAAATTTTATTGAATGTGTATTATGATATTCTTAACATGATTTCAAAGCATGATCTCTATTATATAAAGTTGAATTGAGGTTTTTGATATAAACACTAATAAGGGTATTTTGGGTATTTCACCCATGATATGATTTTTAAATGACTTGATAATTTAATACATGATCATTCCTACATTATATGAACACTTTTCTAGAGATTTGATGAAGTTTCTTGGGCTATTATATTAGTATTTAGTTTTAGATGAGTAGCCATTATGAAAGAATAATAAATGATGATCCTGACACAATAAGTGATATATGTATGCCTAATTAGGTATGATAATAGCAACGTGATGGTATTCTACTTTGATTTCCTAATTGATTCAATAAGATTAGAATATGTAACTATGTTTGAGAATTGTTCTCATTATATGAAGTATATGCTCATATTAGTGCATAAGACGATTTTTGTCTTATTTGAGTATAAAGATAATATTTATTATATAATATAAGTTTTATATTATTTCAATGCCAAGATTTTATGATGATATTAGGTTATAGTTATGTTTAATCTAAATAAGAACCCTAAGTTGGTATATAAAGTTAGGATGATGGGGTTTTGAGATTTAGAAATAGAAAGTGGGAATATAGGTTGGACTGATAAAACTATGATGAAATCCAGGTTATTAAAGTTATGGAACTTAGAATCTAGACATCCTTACCAATGCCATCTGTACAAGAGGTAAGTGGTCCATGTCCATGAGTACTCATGTTTTAAGTTCAGTATGTTTACATGTATCCTAATAAGACTTTTATAATTTATATGGTTCAATGTTCTAAGCTTTTAATGCAAACAAGAATATTCTCATATCTCCATCATTATGTAAGTTCAGATATCCAAAACCTCAAATAGAGACATGTTTCTCAAAATAGTTGTGACCCATGGAACAAGTCCACGAGAAAGTTAAAGAACCATGTTCCTACAAGATTTCTTAGAAATGTTTCAAATTAATGAATAAGATTGTAAGATAAGATATGCAAGTAATGTTGACATACTTAGTTGGTGGTTTGGGATAGCTTTGTATTGAGAATTTAAGTACACATATGTTATCGGGATTTCTCATATTTATAGGCATAACTATGTATTATGATTTCAAGTAGAAACATGCCATTAAAATTTCATACATATATATAGAAATAACAACTAGATTCCTTATAATGAATAATATCTAGAATTTAATTACAATATAAGAATATGAATATCAGAATATTAAGAAATGGTCTACTTTTAGAAATAAAGGTACTTTTGGGATCACAATGTATTGTAAAAATGAGTTCATGATGGCATTATAAGATAATGACACATAAAGTTAAGATTAGGTTGCAATACAAAATTTTATAAGATTTCATTTTGATATTTAATGTTTAATATGTAAGTTCATATGCAAAGTTTCAGGGTAACATCATATTTTATAAGAAGGATTGAACCATATTGTCAGAATTGATATTTTTAGATATGTTGTGCTTATGATACTTTCATAAGCTTGACTTAAGATACTTTGTATACTTAGTATATCTATATTCATGTAAGATCCTTTCTCATAAGACATTAGACTCATTTATGATATAATTGGTATAATGACGTAATCTTACCAAATAAGAGTGTTAGAATAAAGTTTACCCAGATAATGAGATATATGCTCAAATCCAACAATGAATTCAATTTAGAACTTAAGAATAAGAAATTTAGATTCAGACTTAGACTACTAACTGTGTGAGTAGCCAGATTTTGAATAAAGATACATGATAAGGGTTGTACGCCCAATCTCAATTACGTAGTAATTTGTGATACATATTCACATTTCAGTAATAGATTCAATTCAGAATTGAAGAGCAGATATTCAGATTCAGATTCAAGATTATGTACATGTTCAGTACTCAGTTTCAGATAAGTTTAAATTCAGAGTTTAGTAAAGATAGACTTAAGATAATTAATTCAAAAACCTTCACATAATACATTATATAATAAGTCCTCAACAGAGAGTCCCAGGACAATTTAGAGGGCACAATGCACCAGACACTGCGGGTGTCACAGAGGGCATGTTATGCCAACAGAGGATGCACTGCACCATAGAGGACACTTCGGTGTCAATAGAGGGCACGTTGGGCCAACAGAGGGTGTGTTGCACCATAGAGGACACTTCGGTGTCAACAGAGGGCATGTTGTGCCAACAGAGGGTGTGTTGCACCATAGAGGACACTTCGGTGTCACAGAGGAGGACTTATTGTATAACGGTGGCCACAGTCAGATAAAATTCATAAATAAAATATACCTTAGTTTAAAGCATGCCCACAATCTCATCCATGAGTAGGATGAGAGGGAATTAGATAACATAGGTATGACCTTGACACTTTGGTGTAGGTCTTGAGATCCATGTACCAGGGTACATGTCTCAAGAGAAAGATATGGTAGAAAGATAAGAATTTAGATTAAGTAATAAGAGAGAATATGTTACAAATTTTACTCAGAGCTTGAAGTTAACTTTATGTTTATAATATTCAATTTCAGTTCGATAGCAATGTATATTTTAGAATACTAATGCCACTTACTCTAACGACTGTTTTTCCCAATGCATGGTTGGGGATGTGATGTCCACAAGTTTTTGGAGAGATTAAAGAACAAAGTGACCAGCAAAGGCATAAGAGACTTTCAAGCTTGCCTAGTGGGGTACTATCTATAGAGATGGTCTAGAGTTTAGACATCTTTTTTTATGCATAGTCTTGTTACTAGAGTATATTAGATTAGTTATAGTTTTCCTTTTATCCAGGACTATGTATCAATCAGTTTTACTCCATGCAAAGTGTTTCATTTTCTTTAATTGCAGTGATTATCATGTTTGTGACACTCCCAGATGAAAAAAATATATATATAGGTTCCGCTCATGTGTTATGAAAATTTGGGTGTTACAATATGGTATTAGAGCAATTTGGTAAATGGCAACTGGGCAAACATGATTCTCATAGTCACCCTAGGATGAAAATAAGAGATTAGGGTTTAGGGATAGATTCCCAAGGAAAGATACTATGACCTCGAATGACTAATAGTTTTTCACCTTAGAAAGAGTAGAGATGTACGAGATAGATGTCTACCTATTCTAGGTCTCAAGTAGCAACCTAAACCTAGCTAATGAGATAGCCTCTCTATTCTCAATGGTTATGGCCAGCCAATTGAGAATTGAAGAGGAATGTCATAAGCACTAGACTTTGATGCATCTCTCATTTTATTGGTCAGTGTGGTATGGGACACATGTATTAGTAGGTGAGTGAGAAACAGCATGTCAGGATCCTACATCTCTGGGTATGTGCATGATCACCACATATCTAGAAATGTAGGAGCTACCTGAAGAACCCAAGGTTAGACAGTCATGTGCAACTAATGTTAGGAATTTATGACAATGTTGAGGCAGATGCCCTAAGTATAGAGCCAAGTTTAGTTTCATAAACCCTAAGTATGAGTTGATAAACAGACCAAGGTAATAGATAATGCTCGCATATATATTTTATGAAAATACAGTACATACCTCTTTTCATGCAAATTTTTGAGCATACATACCTTAATATGTTAATCATCCAGAGTTAGTAATATATGTGATGCACCCCTAAGGTGGGTAGCTTTGTATAGCTCAATCAAATTTTGAGGACGAAATTCCCAAAAAGGAGGGTAGTATTGTCACATCCTAATCTTTGGAACCTAGAAAGTACATCATTAAGTTATTAATAGGATCAATTTATGTTATATTTATGTTTACTATAAGGTTCCATCCATTTTGCATGATCTTTGAATGTAAGGGGAAACAGAGTGTATAGAGGGTCTTTTATGCAATTTGGATAGTTTTGTAATGTCCTTGTGAAATTTGATGATTTCACGTGTAACTCAATAATGGTTTGAGCCTAGACCTAGTTCTGATCTTAATATTTAGAAAGCGATGTAATTTTGAGCAAAAGTATCATTAGGAAGTTTTGATTGGGAAATTATATTTATTCAACCTTTATTTTCATGATTTAGAACATGATTAAGTTCATGGTCCCTTTGCAAGACTATGGAATGCGCCATGTGCCCTAGAGTCCAATTCTAGCTCATTTGGGCCAATTATGTTTTACAAGTAGGTCCTTGGAGTATAAATTTGGATATCTAGTATTCTTACACATGATAGGTACTTTTAATATTTTTAATAGATGAAGAACTAAAACATAAGATGGTAGGAGAAATTTTAGATAATTCTAGATTATCTAGTGATCTGGGTAATTAATTTGGTAATTATCCAAGTTTTGCTTAGAAGGTAAACTTAAAGTCTTTTTCTATTTGATTTTGACCAAATCTCTTGTCCAAGGAAAGATAATAAAAAGATAGCATTAGTTATAAAATTTGGAATTTAACGAGATTAAGATATGATATAGATAATTATTTTTGGAAATTAGACTTCTATCAAATAGAAAAAGAAAAAGAAAATAAAAAAGGGGGCGACCCCAATCCGTGTGGACTGGAGGCCGCAACCCCTGTTTTCTAGGTCTGAATAGAGCAGCCATGATTGGTGGTCGCTGCCCAAGATCGGGTCAGAGTGGGGTATAAACCCCTCGATCTTGGATGCTTGGTGGCGGCTGGACCCTATGCTAGGGTTTTGACACAAATCAAGAGAGAATGAGAGAGAGGAGACATGGAAGAGGACCATGATGGCAGCAGCACTAGGGTTCAGATGAGGCTTGGTTTGGCAGCCATCAAGGTAGCATAGCATCGATGGAGATGAAGGGGAGGAGGATCAGCTGCCAGGTCAGACTTTGCCGGGTTCATCGCCAACCGAAGGCACGAGCATGTTCAACGTCAGAAGCACTGGATGTGGTGTCCTATTCTTGTAGCAAAACAGGGGAGAAACCCCCCTTTGTTTCATCGAGTGAAGAAGATTGTGCCCAGATCTGGGAAGTTGGGCATTTATTCCTCTCAACCATCAGATCAATCTTGAACGGTTAGCACTATTTTGTTAAAGTAGTTCTTCTAAAATTCATATCTTGAGATTGGGAACTCGGATTTTATCAAATAAGGTACCCATGGAAAGCTCTTTGAATGTACTATATTCTAAAAATATCTCCAAAATATGATTTGGATGTCTATTATTTATTATATGTTGGGTAACAAAAACTATATGATTTTGATGTTTTGTCAATTAAAAATAGCAAACAAATTTAGAAATTCATGCAAATTTTACTAAAAGTGTATTATGATATTCTTAACATGATTTCAAAGCATGATCTCTATTATATGAAGTTTTGTTGAGGTTTTTGATATAAAACCTAATAAGGGTATGTTGGGTATTTCACTCATGATATGATTTTTAAATGACCTGATATTTTAATACATGATCATTCCTACATTATATGAATACTTTTCTGGAGATTTTATGAAGTTTCTTGTGCTATTATATTAGTATTTAGTTTTAGATGAGTAGCCATTATGAAATAATAATAAATGATTATCCTAACACAATAAGTGATATATGTATGCCTAATTAGGTGTGATAT
The DNA here is from genome assembly GCA_963693085.1 of Alisma plantago-aquatica. Lineage (NCBI taxonomy): Eukaryota > Viridiplantae > Streptophyta > Magnoliopsida > Alismatales > Alismataceae > Alisma > Alisma plantago-aquatica. The sequence goes on from OY856415.1 coordinate 25,693,548, forward strand.
TAGTAACATGATGGTATTCTACTTTGATTTCCTAATTGAGTCAATAAGGTTAGATTATGTAACTATGTTTGAGAATTGTTCTCATTATATGAAGTATATGTTCATATTAGTGCATAAGATGATTTATGCCTTATTTGAGTATAAAGATAATATTTATTATATAGTATGAGTTTTATTTTATTTTATTTCAATGCCAAGATTTTATGGTGATATTAGGTTAAAGTTATGTTTAGTCTAAATAAGAACCCTAAGTCGGTATATAAAGTTAGGATGATGAGGTTTTGATATTTAGAAATTGAAAGAGGGAATATAGGCTTGGACTGATAAAACTATGATGATATCTAGGTTATTAAAGTTATGGAACTTACTATTGAGACTTCCTTACCGATGCCATCTGTACAAGAGGTAAGTGGTCCATGCCCATGAGTACTCATGTTTTAAGTTCAGTATGTTTACATGTTTCCTGGTAAGACTTTTATAATTTATATGGTTCAATGTTCTAAGATTTTAATGCAAACAAGAATATTCTCATATCTCCATCATTATGTAAGTTCAGATATCCAAAACCTCAAATAGAGACATGTTTCTCAAAATAGTTGAGACCCATGGACCAAGTCCATGAGAAAGTTAAAGAATCATGTTCCTACAAGATTTCTTAGAAATGTTTGAAATTAATGAATAAGATTGTAAGATAAGATATGCAAGTAATGTAGACATACTTATTTGGTGGTTTGGGATAGCTTTGTATTGAGAATTTAAGTACACATATGTTATCAGGATTTCTCATATTTGTAGGCATAACTATGTATTATGATTTCAAGTAGAAACATGCCATTAAAATTTCATACATATGTATAGATATACCAACTAGATTCCTTATAATGATTAATATCTAGAATTTAATTACAATATAAGGATATGAATTTTAGAATATTAAGAAATGGTCTACTATTAGAAATAAAGGTACTTTTGGGATCACAATGTATTGTAAATATGAGTTCATGATGGCATTATAAGATAATGACACATTAAGTTATGATTAGGTTGCAATACAATATTTTATAAGATTTCTATTTTGATATTTAAGGTTTAATATGTAAGTTCATATCCAAAGTTTCAGGGTAACATCATATTTTATAAGAAGGATTGAACCATCTTGTCAGAATTGATATTTTTAGATATGTTGTACTTATGATACTTTCATAAGCTTGACTTAAGATACTTTGTATACTTAGTACTTCTATATTCATGTCAGATCCTTTCTCATAAGACATTAGACTCATGTATGATATAATTGGTATAATGAAGTAATCTTACCAAATAAGAGTGTTAGAATAAAGTTTATCCAGATAATGAGATATATGCTCAAATCCAACAATGAATTCAATTTAGAACTTAAGAATAAGAAATTTAGATTCAGACTTAGACTTCTCACTCTGTGAGTAGCCATATTTTGAATAAAGATACATGATAAGGGTTTTAGGCCCAATCTCAATTACGTAGTAATTTGTGATACATATTCACATTTCTGTAATAGATTCAATTTAGAATTTAAGAGCAGAGATTTAGATTCAGATTCAAGATTATGTACATATTCATTACTCAGTTTCTGATCAGTTTAGATTCAGATTTTAGTAAAGATAGACTTAAGATAATTAATTCAAAAACCTTCACATAATACATTATATAATAAGTCCTCACTAGAGAGTCCCGAGATGATTTAGAGGGTGCACTGTGCCAGACACTGCGGGTGTCACAGAGGGCATGTTATGCCAACAGAGGGTGCATTGCACCATAGAGGACACTTCAGTGTCAACAGAGGACACGTTGTGCCAACAGAGGGTGCGTTGCACCATAGAGGACACTTCGATGTCAACAGAGGGCATGTTGTGCCAACAGAGGGTGTGTTGCACCATAGAGGACACTTCGGTGTCACAGATGAGGACTTATTGTATAATGGTGGCCACAATTAGATAAATTTCATAAGTAAAATATACCTTAGTTTAGAGCATGCCCACAATCTCATCCATGAGTAGGATGAGAGGGAATTAGATAACATAGGTATGACCTTGACACTTTAGTGTAGGTCTTGAGATCCATGTACCAGGGTACATGTCTCTAGAGAAAGATATGGTAGAAAGATAAGAATTTAGATTAAGTAATAAGAGAGAATATGTTACAAATTTTACTCATAGCTTGAAGTTAACTTTATGTTTATAAAATTCAATTTCAGTTCTATAGCAATGTATATTTTAGAATACTCATGCCATTTACTCTAACAATTGTTTTTCCTAATGCATGGCTGGGGACATGATGTCCGCAAGTTTTTGGAGCGATTGAAGAACAAAGGGACCAGCAAAGGCCTAAGATACTTTCAAGCTTGCCTAGTGGGGTGCCATCTACAGAGACGGTCTAGAGTTTAGACATCTTTTTTTATGCTTAGTCTTGCTACTAGAGTATATTAGATGAGTTATAGTTTTCCTTTTATCAAGGACTATGTATGAATCAGTTTTACTTAATGCAAAGTGTTTCATTTTCTTTAATTGAAATGATTATCATGTTTGTGACACTTTCAGATGAAAGAAAAAAAATATAGCTTCCGCTCATGTGTTATGAAAATTTGGGTGTTGTAGAAAAATACTTAACCAATAAAGAAAAATGCTTTGATCCTATATCAAGTGTATGGATCTCCTATCCACTTAAGATGGATTTTGGTATATGTGGTAACTAGGAGATTGTATCCATAGGCTTTAGATCACAAGGAAGAAGATAGCAAGTGAATCAATCATCCTTTATAGATTTGTACATTACCATCCATGAAAGTCTTCTTCTTGAAGACCCACTTGCACCCTATGGGTTTTACCCCTTCAGGTGGATCCACCAAGGTCATACCTTGTTGTTGTACATGGATTTTATCTCAGATCTCATGGCTTCAAACCACTTCTTAGACTCTGTTCCCTCAATAGCTTCTAGGTAGGTTGTTGGATCATCATCTATGACCAACTCATCACCTTCTTAAGTCATAGGATAATGAAATCTTTTAGGCTCAAGACATGTCCTACTAGATCTGTGAAGTTCTTGTGTTACATGAGGAACTTGAGATTCCACAACAATTTTTGACTCTTCGTTATACCTCTACATGTTCAATATTTTCTTGTTGGTCTTGAACCTCTTCAAGTTCTACTCCCCCCACTAATTCCTTTCAAAAGAAGTTCCTTTTCTAGGAATACAACATTCCCAGCAACAAACATTTTGTTTGTATATGAAATCAAAGTAGTATTCCTTAATTTCCTTAAGATTTTCAACAAAATAACATTCATCTAATTTTTTTGCAATATTTTCAAGAAATTGCTTTCTCACATAAAATTCACCTCCCCAAATCTTCATAAAAGACACATTGGGACGCTTCCCATACCATATCTCATTTGGTGTATTTTGAACCAACTTAGATGGTACATTGTAAAGTATAAATGTTGCAGTTTCTAAGTATATCCCCAAAAGGAATTTAAAAGATTAGAAAATCTCATCATCGACTGCACCATATCTAGTAATGTGTGGTTCCTTCTTTCTAATACACCATTATGTTGTGGTATTCCAGGGGAGTTCATTGTGATACAAAACAGTGGTCTTGCAAAAGATCCTCAAACTCATGGCTTAAGTATTCTCCATCGTGATTGCAATGAAGTGATTTAACTCTTTTACCAGGTTGGTTATGTACTTCATTCATGAAAACCTTGAACTTTTCAATGATTTTAGACTTGTTCTCATTAGTAAAGGTAATGACGTACTAGTAACCACCCCTAACGTTTGTGCTAAACGGTCCACATACATCAATATGTATGAGTCCTAATAGATCACTCACTCTCTCACCATGTAAAGCAAAAGGAGTCTTTGTCATCTTGCCCAACAAATAAGATTTGCATGTCTCTATTGATTTAAAGTCAAAAGAGTCTAGATAACCATCTTTATGGAGTCTATAAATGTGTTTCTCATTAATGTGCTCTAAAAGACAATGACAAAGGCATGTTTTGTTTGATTTTTTGAGTTTTAACCATTAGTTATTTACCTGATAAATATTTATCTCTAGATATAATGACTAAAGACCATATGACAGAGAGGAACTACCATAAAAGATCCCATCTTTAGAAATAGAACATCAACCATTATTAATATGAAATTTGAATGCATTTGTGTCCATACAAGACACACAAATGATGTCTATTAATGGTAGGTACATGATATTAATTCTCTAACTCTATTACAAGCCCAGTGGGTAGAGATAAATGATCGATTCCAAATACAGTGGTAGAAACTCATGATCCATTTGCAATGCATAGTTCGACCTTTCCCTTTCTTAAAAGTTTACTTCTTTTTAGATCATACATATTAGAACATATGTGAGATTCACATCAAGTATCCAGTATCCAAGTTGAAGAAGTACGCATATTTATCTCAATAATGCATAAACATGAAGTGGTGATCTCTATCCCCTACTTCTTGTTCCTCACACCCTCCAAGTAAAGAGGGAAATTCGTTTTCTAGTGTCCATCCTTATGATAGTGGTGATAATTACCTTCCTTATTCACCCCTCCCTTTTCTTTGAGTGTAGAAGACTTATGGTTTTTGGCCAACTTTACAACTCTTCATAGCTTTGCTTTTGCCCTTGGACTTCCCCTTCCTTTGCTGATCATCGTCAGTGATTTGGGTTTGTCCTTTATCATTTGCACTTCTATAGTTCTGAACATGCCAAGCAATTTTGACAATGGTTTATCAAAAATGTTCATGTTGTAGTGCATGATAACTGGATATATGATTCTGGTAGTGATCATAGAATCATATCTATTGTGAAATCTTGGCCTAAGGGAAATCCCAGTCTTGCTAGGTACTTCACATACCCAATAAACGTGAGCGCATGGGATCCCACTGGATCTTCCTCTACCATATTGCACTCGAACAACACCTTTGAGACATCATATCTCTCTTATGTCACCTGATCTTGGTACATATACTTAAGATGTGTTACCATATCTAGAACATACATATTCTCATATTGTCTCTACAACTCATAGTTCATTGAGCATAGTATCAGGCACTTGACATCTATGACATCTCCAGTATGCTTCTTGTAAGAATCTCTCTCATCCATAGGCGTAGTGGGAGCGGATTCATCTGGCTCTGGTATCTCTATGACGTAGTGTTTGTGATCTTGATTGAGAATGATTAGCAATGTCTTGAACTAGTATTGGAAGTTATTCCCTTTCAACTTGTCCTTCTCAAGGATAGATTGCAAACAAAATGTGTTGTTGTTTTCCATTTATTTCTACAAAAGAAATTTGCATTTTGTCAAAACCCTTTTGATTTGATTCAATTAAAATAAAATTTGAATATTTTAAATAGGCCTTTCATTAATTATTTCTCCTACTACTTTGTTCAAATTAATATCCCTCACGATCAATTCGAAATATTTCATCGTACAACCTTCTAGTGAGCCAAGATCCAAAATAATAAAGTTGTTACCCAGCCAACGCCAGCATCCATAACCAATTATTAATGTTGGAAACATTCGTGAATTGCATCTCATGCTATTCTTAGATAGATGGTATGTACAACTCCTTGTCATATTCCATCTATATAATTTTAAGCACTTAATCTATTAAGGTAACCTAGTTAAGCCTATCCTAAAAGCCAACACGATAGCAATGCACCCTTCTTGGTAGGCCCACATAACTACCATCACACTTCCATGAGATAGACAGTGCACCACTCTTGGCATGCCTACACTTGGTCGATCAAGTTTTCCATGTGTGCTGCTAATGGAAAGAATCTAAAACTTAATATATGATTGAGGAGTTTTATTTATATATACATATACCATCACCACATACTTATAATATGTATCATATACATAGTATATCCACAAACAAAACACACAATCATAAAATATGATCAATGGTTATGGCCACACTAATGAAATTCTTTAGAGCCACAAAGATTTGCTATCCATCTAAGGTCAAACATCAAATGTCACAACTTATACAGGAAAACTGTTGTGTTGGAAACAAGTCAGTCGATCGATTGGACTATTCTAGTCAATTGATTTGTCTGCCTATTAGTCGATTGACCTTTGTCATTTTGTCCACTGGATCTTAGGTTACAATTGTTCGATTGGGCCTCCAGTCAATCGATTGGCGCCTTTGATATGTAGCCTGTTCGTTCCTTTGATCAATCAATTTCACTCCCAGTCAATCAACTCACCTGGTTCTTCTATTTCACCGAAATAGATATTAAAACTATCCTATTGTGTATTACATTGTAAAAGTGAAACATCGATTTACATTTAAGGGAAGTATATGGAGGAATAATGATGAAAATGTACTCAGAGTTGCAGTTCATAGGAATCTGACGATACAATATGCTCAATGTGCCGAAGCTTGGACAATCCTGAAAGGTATCAAACTATCTAGGGAGTTGGGTATGGAGAGACTGGTGGTAGAATCTGACTCGGAGATGGTCATCAAGTACATTGTGATGGAAGCCAGGAGGGTTGACCTGCTGGGAACTCTCCTTAGTGACATTCACCATCTCAAACCTATTTTCTCTAAGATTTCTTTCTACTTTTGTAGGAGACAAGCAAACGAGCTAGCGCATCAACTTGCACGTAGGGCTATCTTGAATAGTGATAGCTTTAATTCTGCATCTTCTTCCCCCTCCTTTGCTTCTCTCTATATTTCTGCACACCTTTTAATTAATTAAGAGTAGGCGTGTTGGCTTCAAAAAAAAAGGGAAGTATATGGAGGAAAGCATTAACTTACTTATGGAGAAAGAGAGAGAGGCTCGGTATGCCAATTGAACTTAAAAGGTAGGAAATAAACCATTCAACCATGCACACATGTCTAGGGATATTGGTTATAACCATGCTTATATCCACCACCAAAATGATTTTAGGGTGATGCATGTAAATTGCATATGTATATCATATCATATATATAGGATCTGCAGGATGTCCCCTAGTGTATGTGGTATATAATCGGGTATGCACATTAATCGTTTAAATATTTGCATCTTTTGTAGTAAAATATATGATAAAACCAAAAACCGACCATAACTAAATCCCAAAACATAGAAAATTGATGTGTCTTTGATACCACTGTAGAGAAATATGGCTACAGAGATGGCAGTAAAAAAATCTTGCCATATTCCTCAAAATTCAAGACTAATTTAAGTCTAATAATGTGGTTTTCCTAAAATATTATTTGAGGTTCTTAACACAAAAGATTATGAAATGAAATTTTATGGAGGTTAATGGAGTCATAAGAACAAGATGTGACTCATAACACTTTTCCCCTTTCATATATGCATTATGAATTTCAATTAATTCAAAAATGATATACCATTAGTTCCCTTTTTTCCCTTTTCTCTCTCCTCCAAAGAGTTTGGTCAAAGAGTTAATATAGGTAGATGAAATACTTTTTGAATGACTAATAAGTATTGAACTCAAGATTTGACTCAATGGATCACAAAGGAAGTTATTTCCCCAATTGGCCTAATGTATTAATATATTAAATTCATGTTATATGTCCTATGTAGGATTTATGGGTAAAACATGTGAGAAATGGAAATCAAAGGGTATAGCAAGAATCTAGACCATTTATTTGACATGTAGTCCAAACTTGGTGTCATTTTGACCACGTTTGACCCTCCAAATGAATTCAAAAAGGTTGAATGTGGTTTGACTAAGGAATTATTCAAAATTACATTAATTGCATTTGTTTCCCTAAGGTCTCGGTCATTTAATGACGTCACATATTACATTATTTTTGTGCTCTGGATCTACCACCGGATCCTGATGCCACAGCCACCCAGTCATCAACTACCTCTGCTTATCCGCGAGTAAGGAGCCATTTCATAGGCTTTGCTTCTGTGATCGCTCACTCTCTCCCCTCTTAATGACTCATCGAGATTTCTTTGCCTTTGAATTCTCCTCGCCCTTCCAAATAAAGTGAGCCCTAGTTCACTCTCTCTCTTGGACTATAGAAGAAATGCCCAAATAGAGCTTCTACTACCTCTCTGCCAAGGAGTTGTAGCCGCCACCTCGAAGCTCCTCCTTCCCTTTTTATGCATCCAAAAGTACTGCCATCCTTTGCCTTCTCCTTCTCCATCTTCTATTCAAGACATAAAAAACCCTAGCTACCTACCCTACTTGATTTTGGTTCTCTGGCGGCTACAACCTTGCCCAGCCACCGACAAAGTCCTCTAAGAAATTGAACGCTCTGAAAGCTTCTCTAAGACCCCGTCTCTGTTTTCTATTTTTTGACTCACCCTAGGTCTTCTCGGGTCATCGTACCCTATATCTATGCTTTGAGTCCATCACATGTGCTTGTTGACATGGCTCTTCTAGGACCCTTTGGTAAAGGAAATCACACCCCAGATTTCATTGATCATCAGAGAATGTTTTCTCGCCTCTAAATCCTCACCTTTCCACCTGTACCATCATTTCCCCTTTCAAGCTTGCTTCCTCTATTTTGCGCTACTCTCCTCCTAACCAGTAGCTTGTTGGTTCTTTGATTCAAGTGAAGGATTCCTTAACTCCAAATTGGGCTCATGAGTTGGATCATCTCATTTTATGTTCACATTTGTGTCTCTATCTTGATTCCTCTCCTCTGTCAAATTGTACCCCGCCATGGCTATGGATGTAACAAGTAGCCTGGTGCTCTAGTGCATGCTAGGGCTTATGTTTTGGCTCAATGGTGTGCCAAATAATGATTCATGAATGCTTAAGAAAATCCATGTTCAAGTTTATGTCAAGTTATTTCATGTCAATTTTATCATGTCAAGTATATTTACTTTTATGTTATATATAAAGTGCCAAATACCACTTACTGATGTGTTGTTTGTTTTGCATGGCTGGGGATAAGATGTCTATAGGACTTAGAGAAAGTGAAGGAAAAAATCAAGATTAGGAGATCTTCATGCTTTTCCTGGCGGGATTCCATTTACCTAGACGATCCAGAGATTTAGACAACATTTACCTTATGTTTAGTCATGTTATCTGTTAGTTTGGATCTCATGGATGATTATGGTGTAGTTTCCTTTTACCAAGAACTATTTATGAATTAGTTTGGAATCAATGTAAAGTATTTCATTTACTTTAAATTGCATGATTAGCATATTGTGACAGCCACATTGAGAAAAATGTTTCCATTCATGTGATATGGAAAGTAGGGTGTTACAGGGCGATGCATATAAATTGCATATGTATATCATATCATATATATAGGATTTGCAAGACGTTCTCTAGCATATGTGGTATATAAACATATATGCATAATAATAATTTAAATATTTGCATCTTATGTAATAAAATGCATGATAAATCCAAAAAATGAACATAACGATTAAATTCCCAAACATAGTAAATTTACGTGGATTTGACACCACTATAGGTAAATATGGATACAGAGATGGTAGTGAAACAAATCATGCCATATTCCCTAAAAACTAGTGGATCATTTCAACAATTATGAATGAGAATGAAGGTGCAAGGTATATACCCAATCATGGAGCAATTCCAGAGATATCCCCTACAGAGTTGTGCTTCTTACTTAAGCAGCATCCAGACAATAGTCAGTGGTGGCCTCCTAGTGTAGCACCATAGACGGTAATTGACAACATCCTCCTATAATGATGGAAACTGCCTCCACACATCTACATAGTCCACATAGACTATCAAGAACTTCACGTTGTTCTTCTAGGCCCAGCGGGAAGGAGTTGTCCTTTCATGTTGTCAACATACTAGTGTTGACTTTTCTCCCCTTTGGCTATCTCTCCCTTTTACCCTCGGGCTCTCATGTTGTCAAAACATTGAGATATGGAGTGTCTGTATTGATACCCTTGGCCACCCCTCATTTATATAGGAGTGGAGGAATAGAGTTTCCACAAGACTGGGGACATGATAGGATGGACTTCATGAATTTTCAGCTGTTGCGAACCAACATTCAGTCGACTTAACTCCTAGTCAGTTGAATAATATGCCAGTCGGTCGAATGTACACTCTAGTCACTTGATTGGCTATTTTTCTTATTCACAAAAGTACTAGCTTTTAATGTCTCGATTAATGCACATTATGATGTTGGCATCAATTCCTTGATCCGGTCCTATTGATCATCCACTTGGTCAATTGGACTTTTCAATCGATCGAATAGACACTCTAGTCGATCGCTTGGCATTCCTAGTCGGTCAACTGGACACTCCAATCAACCAATTGTCACCCAATGTTGTTTATGTTGATTACCTAAACAATTCATTGACCAAGTTAAACCTTATCTATGAGTAAACTCCTGTTTTGGGTGCATCATATGTGTGTGATCATATAGGTCCCAAATTATGTTGGCATCAAATGTCCATAACCAGATTATGACATCACAAACAATGAGCGGTATCTAGCAACACATCATTGCTATCCAATTAATTGGAAAGTTGGAGAACAACTTCAACCTACATTTTTTATTAGTTTTATCATCATCGTATAGTTCCTTTGTCACCAATTTCCAGATTGAACATGAGGAATGGAATTGTCATCCTCTTAACATTCAATCCATGTCCCTTGAACTAGAGTTGACTATTTAAGATGTATGTAAGCTCATATATCACATATTCTTCACATGAGTATGGCCATATGTTTCTTAGTCTCGCTTATCAAGTGGCCAAGATATCAAATGCGACATGAGGGGCAAACATCACTCACACTCAATCCCCATGTATCACAATGTATCTGAGCACCACCTTTACGAAAATGCTTAGTTAAGGTCATTTTTTGAATGATGTGAAAGTACATCGAGTGACATGTGATGAGTGTAGTGACTTCAGGTCTGAGAACCACATCATCACTATCACTATGAGATCTTATTGTAACTACCATTTAATGGTTTCCATGTATCACTTTCAAGGTGGTTCTATCCGGCACACTGTTCTGTAACAAGTACTTATGTTGTTGCCTTAATATCATATATGATGACTAGTGAGATTTTGTCATCAGTCAGCCACATCGCGGTCTTATGTATTATTATTGTATGTATTGTTTCCAAAAAAATATGGGACTAGGGACATAACAAGAATGCTTATAATCTTATCATACATATGATCTCATTGTTTAGGTCCTCAACCTGAAGACATATGTCATTGAGAAACATCATTCTTTAGATATCTATCATGTTATAGCATCATATCAAAATTAAACAAACATATAGACACAAATTTCCTTTATTATTGATCAAATAAAGCACATTATCCACATTACAATCATCATATGACTGTCTCTCTGGGTATACATACCAAAATAAGTCCCAAGCCACTCAATGGTTGAATGATGATTGTTCCTCCATTCATATGGTCTTCGTGTGAAAGTCATTTAAGAGCGAAGCGCGACTTGGTGTTGACTCTCTTGGTATGCCTTGCCTCAGATCACATACTTTGATCACCCTAGAGGAATTGTTCTTTGGAGACACCGATGGGAAAGCGATGGATGTTTGTTCTAGAGTCATGACTGCCCTATGGAGGAAGGAAAGTGTTTTTCCTTTGATATTAATAAGTTGTACAAGTGCTTGGATGAATATAGTTGACCAGGAAGATGAGGGGACTCTTCAAGGTCCTTAGGATTATGTGGGGATGTGTATGGTCCTGCCAGATTGACAGAGTCCTCAAACCCTCATTATAGCATGGTGAAGGAGTTTCTGTCAAAGCATATCCAGGTTGGTGAGCCCCTTCAGCTATGCGGAGATCTATCTCAGTGGCTTGTGGGTTTGAAATCTGCAAACATGTGATGGGTATGGATGGAATTTCATCTTGATAACTGATCCCATGGACTGGGTTGCGTGATTATCAATGGTTGATCCTCTTTCCCAGCCTAGAAGGTTGCCTTATATACTACCATGTGTCTATATTGAGGAAGTTCAATCCTTGACAATGTGTGTATCAAGTTGAAGCTTCTGCCCTTCTTCAAGAATTTGTTGGTAGATTCCTAAAAAGTTTATGAGAAGGAAGTGAATATGTGGATGAATCAGAAGAAGTTGACTCGTGATTCCTTATCTGTAAGCCAGATTGCTCACCTAAATATTTGGAGTGGCTTGTATCAACACCTTCACTAATAGTGATTTGTGATCATTCTAGAGAATCATGAGAAGCCTTTTTTTATTTTTATCTAAATAAAAAGACAAGGTTGAGTTATTGTTTTGAAATAAAAGTTTTTGTTTATGACATGCAATACCAACTATGGACACTCCCTCCATTATATTATAAATATTTCTCCAAACTTGGTCCTTAGGGTGCTAATATCTATGAGTTCCCTTCTTAGCTGATCAAGAACAATCTAGAGATCATTCCTATTCATTTTAGGACACCATGGATAATTTATAGGTTTTCATATGTTGAGATCACCTCCTCCTCATCAACCTCCTTGCATGAAATAGGAAGGTTGAAACCCCATTCATACTATGCTATCCCCCATCTCCATTTCATAGATGTTTTATCCCTCCGACCATTCATGGACCATTCTAATAAGAGGAGGGCCCTCATTCTACAAGATAAGATTGATAAAAAGTTCTACTCAACCTTAATGTCATGTGAAGTGCTAAAAGCATGCCATGTGGTGGGTGTATCAGCAACAATTTCATAATCAATTGGGATAAGGCGCCAGGTGCTAGAGACACCCCCAATAGGCTTTAATCCCGACTTGCTCTAGCATAGAGATCCACCACAAGCATGTGTCTGCATATTTAAGGGATTTCAAATCATTTTTTGAAGATGTCTACCAATTGTAGATCTCTTTTGTTGGAATCTTTGGATTGGACCTGGATGCTCACGACCTTAGCATGAGAGCTTGAGATGTAGAGAGGAAGGAATGGGGTTTTCCTAGTGAGGGTTTTTCACCTCATGCCTCATGGGTTAGTTAGTATAGAGTTTTTACCACTTCCTTTTAAGAGATGAGGCAAGGATAGCTACTAGGGGATTCAACATTTGCTTCCTCTCGATGGTCCTTCCCTATTAGGCTAACCCCAACAAATGTTAACACTATGGTATACTCATGGATATAGATGTAGGATGTTGATTGTGAAGATTGAAGTTGGCATGCCTCTGGGGACTCATAGCCTCTGTCATCCTATTATAAATTACAAAGCTTCACCTAGCCTTTTCCACAATCATGAAAATGATTAAATGTATTTTATTAGGGTGGGCCTATTTTAAGGAGTTAGTTTTTAGGTTGGCAGACTATTTGGGCCTCAGGATAATGGCCATGCTCCTTCCTTCCTAGGCCCTAGGTTCTACTTTGATCATTTCACTTCAATGTGAATGAGGGGACATGGTCTTGCATTTAAGTATATTTTAGGTATTTATAGGGTTGGGTCGTTTGGATCCCTTGCATATGTTCTTGTAAGAGGTTTGCTCATAATTATAGTCTTATTAGCAGTAGTACTGTTTGACGAATATGGCATTCATGTCATGGAGATAAATGTATCCATCATGTCCTTTGATCATAGGTCACCCAGTTGAAGGTATCATGGATGATGTAGGGATCCTCCCATATAGAGTTAAACATGCCCCTAGAATCAGTGTTCTAGATTATGTGCAGCCCCAAATTGCCCTATTGGAAATTGTAAGGTCAAATCTTCTTGTTGAGTGCTCAAGATGTTCTTTCTTGGTAACATTGTGCATGGTACATGGCTTTTGTTTTCCATTGATAAGAGTATTGAGGGAGTAGATTCAGTCTTGAAGACTTTCTACCTCTATAATATATGCTTCTCGCAATATGTAGAGTGAAGGGATTCATATCTCAACTGGTACGACTGCTTCCATGAACTATGGCATAGCTCCTGTGGAGGTCTTGATAGAAGTATGGTATTCCCACGAGGACATTAGAAGATGTTCATGCCATTTGGCATAAGATCTGATTGTCTTCTTCAAGAACTTGTTCAAATTTTTGTTCTCATCTTTGATGGCTCTACTCATTTGAGGTTGGTAGGTTGATGTTTAATGACGTTTGATGACCAAAGATCTTAAACACTCTTTGATGGTCATGGTGATAAAGTTTGTACTATTTTTGGACTTAATCTCATGTGGTGTCATGAACCAGCATATGATGTTGTTCATGAGGAACTTGATAACATGTTTGGTTGATGCATTGGTCAAGGACACTACTTCTTCCATTTAAAAAGGTCAAAATGAAGCAATTTTTGTTCAATGCCTTAGGATTGATTTTTCTGGTCATGTCAATTTCCCAAGTTGTGATGGGCCAAGACATGCCAATCTTGTACAATTGATTCATGGTTGAATGAATGTAGTCCCCATGGATTTGGAAAGCTCAACATTTGTAGACATATTGGCAACAATATGTTTCATGGTATTCCAGTAGTACCCAAAGAGTTGTATTTTTTGGCAAGCACTACTCCATTCATATGTGTGCCACACAACCCTATTGGACCTCCTTCAAGTGAGTTTCTTCTTTTGTATTTTGACACATCAGAGAAGATTCTAGTTGTAGGATCTGTAATACAACTATTTTGCCCCTAATATTTATTGATCAACTTGTTGTCTAAGTGAATGTAGCTCTCTCTGGGAGTGGTTCTAGGAAATGACTTGATTAGATAGATAAATCTTGATGTCATGAAGCAAAGATTTTCTCTCGTCATTGGGTGCATTGTTGATGACCATGCAATAGGTATGCTGAGAGTGCATCTCAAAAGGAAGGTATGGCCATCACGAATGTCAATCCATTAAGTGAGGGTTGCCAAAGCATCAGTAAAGGTGTTTTGTACTCTTCTAATGAAGTGAAAAGACATGTGCTCAAAATCCCTATCTATAGAATATGTATCTTTTTGACATGGCACCAAGTTCTAATGGTGTGTCTTCCAGTTGTTGTAGACCTGAGATACTATAAGAAATGAGTTTCTATAGACTTATAAGCTTTGTGCCTCATGCTGTCTAGAGAGATAAACTCATAAGATGCAAGTTCCATACTCAGCCACATTTTTAGTGGTATCAAACTCCATTTGTCATGTCTTTGTTTGGTAACTCATATACATGTGTTACTTCCTACGGAAGTGAAAAGTTTGCTAGTTGATTGGCAAGGTCTTCTGCTTTGGCTTACTTCATTAGAAGATTGGTAGTGCTGAATTTTGACAGCATTAGCTGCCATTTAGCGCATCATCGGATTAGGGTTGGGTGATTGCACAAATAGAATAGTGGATCATGCTTGGCAGTTAGTTGTAGAGGATATGTCATCAGATAGTATCACAAGTTCCTTATTACATTGATCAAAGCCAAGAAATATTTTTCAATTATAGTGTAGTGAGACTTGGTGTCACTGAACTTCTTGGGTAGATAGTAGATAGCGTGCTTGATATTAGTTATTTCTTAACTAAGGAATCCCCCCATAAAAGTTTCATAGACTGATAGATAGATTGAGGATGAGAGGGTTTCCTGACACGGCTGGCCTCAATATTGGGGTATTGATGAGGTAGTCTTTAAGCTTCTAGAGTGCTCCTTTGCATTATTGTTCCATCCTGAGTCAAAGTTCTTCTTTAATATCTTGAATATGAGTTTAGAGATAGGCGTTACCTTGGCAATGAAGCGACTGATGTATTAGAGAACTTGAGTAGGTCTCATATCTCCTTTTATGTTCTTTGTGAGGGAATCTCCCTAATGGATTGAGCTTTCCTAGGGTAAACTTGAATTCCTCTTTGACTGACAATGTACCCGAGTAAGTTACCTTATGTAACCCAAGAGGTACATTTAGTAGGATTCATGCACTAGGAGAATATTCATATTCATTAATATATCTTCTCGGGGTTGATGATGTGGTCTTCTAGGATTTTAAATTTGGCAATCATGTCTTCCACATAGACCTCCACCTTTTTATGCATTAGGTAATGAAAGAGGGCTATGAATGCCCTTTAGCATGTAGCTCCAGCATTATTAATACAGAATGGCATGACCAGCCAGCAGAATACTCGCCCATTACTTGATGAAGATTGTCTTCATTTTATCTTCCATGGCCATCTTGCTCTGGTTGTTGGTGGAGAATCCATAGATGAAACTGAGTAGTGCATGGCCAGCTATGTTGTTGATAAGTATGTCTTTGTGTGGAAGTAGGAAATCATCTTTCGGAGACTCTTTGTTGAGGACTAGATAATCCATGCACATTTGTACCTTTCCATCCTTCTTCGGTACTGGTACAATGTTGGTGATCCAAGTAAGATAGTTGTTTGGCTCTAAGAAACTAACATTATTGGTTCTAAACTTCCTCCATAATCTTGAGACTCCATTCTTGCCATAATCATCTATCCTTTGACTTGATGGGAAAAACATTGGGAATGATGGGGAGTCGATGAATAGTGATTTCCTCCTCCAACCTAGGAATGTCACTGTCTCCATGCAAACATGTCGATGTAGTTTAGTAGTAGCTCTATCAGTCGGTCTTTGATATCTTGTGGTTGACGTGCCCCAATTTTAAATTTGCATTTCTAGGGGCCTGAGATAAAATTTACCATATTTGTCTACTTTTTTGTATGAAAAGGTTGATGTTCCTTTGTCATATACTGTGGGATAGGGACATCTTCGAACTTGGCATCTTCATTGTTGTTGATTTGTATTACTTTTGCAAAATAGGTAGCAAACACCTAAAGATCCTGCTCTCCTTCAGATTCTTTTGCATTTTCTGGATTTTGTAATTTTTTTGTTTTTGTAGGTTTTACAAATTTTTGGATTTTGTGGGGGTGAGAGGGGATATGGCATAGCATGACTAAATAGCCACTCTTGGATCTCTACCACATCTGGGTCTTGTTCTTATGATAGGGTTTTTTTGGGTGTATGAGGGGACATCGTCCTCAGGACGTTGTGATGCACCGGATAAATGTCATTTTCATAGGCTAGTTATTATTGATTTCTATGCATTATTTCTTCATTTTCATATTAATTTTTGCATGATTTACTCTCATTAGTTTGTGATCCATATTTGCATCAAATAATTGTAATTTTAATGCTCCTGAACGAATTATTATATTTTAAGAGCTTGTGTTTGATTTCTGTGTATTTCAAGTAATTTACACAAATCTACACAACTCGGTACTACCAACTTGGAGTCTGGGGTACAGAAACTTGCCCAGCCTAGAATAGAGAAGAATTAAGAAGACTTGGTACAACCGACCCACAAGTCGATACTACCGATAACACCACAACTTTTAGTTCACAATTGATAAATGTATATTTATCCCTTTTATTTATATATTTTTGATATTTATTTAGGATTATTTTGTTATTTATTCTCTTAGTTTAATAATTAATTGTTTTATTTTATATTTTTCTATTTAATTGGAGTTTTAATTCTATTTTCTTGGGTTTTGTAGGAAAATTACACAATTTGCAGCAGTCCTAAAATTCATATATACCCTCCACCAAAAGTGACATAACTCTTACATTCGAACTCCAAATTGAGTGAACAAGTATTCATTGGAAAGAGAATTTAATTTTCTAAAATAAAATCTTAATATTTGGACCGCTTTTGTGCTTTTAGAGGGAGAGAAATACATTCGAAATCACTGCTGCGAGAATCTGCATTAAAGGGAGTTACATGGTCAAGATAATTAAAGACAACCAACTTTCGATTTGACCAAATCCAGAAAATTCAAAAATTGGTCTCCCTCTATTTTTCTCCCCTCTTTTGAGGGAAGCCTACCCCTCCCCCTCCTATAAAAGGAGGGACTCTTCACTTGTAAAAGCATTCCATTCTTCATTCTATTCCATCTAATTTTTAGTTGTAGACCACAACTTGTATAATGTTGGATCTTGCTTTAGTTTGTATTTCTTCTGGTCTTATTATGTCTGAGTAAATATCTCTGGGGTATGGGAGTAGCCCCTTATCACGGTTTTATTCAATATAATCAATTATATTCGTCCATCGAATAAATGTCTTCTCTCTGTTTATATGTAGTTATTTGGATGATTTGATATATTCTTATGTAGTGATATGACCGTGGATCTCTGGAAGAACGAAACAATAGTCTCTTAATTGCGATTATCATCTTTTCATCTTTTTAATCTTATTCTTGTTATATTCCTTGGTGACGCGACCACCTGAGCCTTAGGTTTGAACGTCAGTTTGAATTCACATACTTTTTATATGACCGTGGATAATGGCATGTTGGACGGTTGGACAATGATCCGTGAACGCCGGGACCAACGGGTTCACGGGAAGTCTGACCCTTGTGAGTTTGTCCATAAGGACATGTAACCACAAGGTCCTGTGATTTGATCCTTGGAGTTTAGAATTTGATTAGTTGAATAGGAACGTGGTTTTGGTGGTGATCTTCCGGACCCCAGATCTTTATTTTTTTATTAGTTAAATTTTATTTCAACACTTTTATTTTTGTTCTTAGTATTAACAACTCTCTCAAATCAGGATTTAATTCTTGTACTTGTGATCAGATTTGGATTTGACTTTTCTTTTCCGCCGTCCCTTGGATCGATACCTATCTATACTAAGTTGACTTGTTGTTCGCAACAAGTTGACAACCGGGTTAGAAGGTTAAACTCTGGGACTTTTCCTAGTGATTGTTGCGTGTACAACGACGCGCATCAACAATCAATCGAGGAAACTCGATACTACCGACACTCAAATCGATAGTACCTATAGTTGCCTAGGTGACTGCAACTATCGAAGGTGTCAGTAGTACCAACATCCAATCGATAGTACCGACATGATGGGATTAGGTAGATTTGAAATTAGAGTCTAATCTAACATTTGGTAATTAATTACCCCCTAAGTCACTTATATGACTTAGAGGGATTTCGGCCAACCCTATCAATCTCATTCTGTTCTATTGGGCGGAAGCCGAGGGCAAGGAGAGGAGAAAGCAGACAAGAAAACCACGTTCGGGAGGATCCGGGTACTTCCAGTAGATGGATTTACTGTTAGATGATAGAAAATTGCCATGAGTGCAAGAATATATCATTTAGACCGTCTCCTTTAGGGGTTTTTTTAGTTTTACTAATGTTATCCACATTTTTTTTGTTCTCTCCCATGTCTTTGACAATGGAAACCATGCAGGACTAAACTCTCTTTCCTTAGGACCCGAGAGTAACCCAGTTATGCATTGTAAGTAAATTTTATGCATTAATATATGAATTTCTCTTAATTTTTGGACTTATTTCTATGATATTGTCATGAGCTATCCACGCTTGATCAGCACATGTAGTTAATTAGACCCTTATTTTCTTTGAAAAAGGAAATCAATGGTTGGAAAATTCATAAAACATGTTTTATATCACCCTTTGACAAAGGAGGGTTACGAACATGAAGAGATTACCCACAATTTTTGATAAATCACCTAACTAATAACACAATCAATATGAGAGTGGGATTGGTATTTGATTAGGTAGTAAATTATGTTGTGAGAGCAGGTAATTTTCTTGCTATAGGCTCTTAGTTTAGTGTTAGGAGAGATAATTAGTAATTTTATGATTGTTAATTGCAATGTTAAGTATGGTGAAACCATAATCCTAAGTAATTCACTCCAAATTGAGATTAACAACTAGTAATTTTGATTTATTTTCTTATTTGGATAATTCAACCATTCTACCAAGTTTTCATTTGCCTAGCCGATTGCATTGCAGTTAGTACTAGTCTCTGGATTTATGTTTCCCTGTGTTCGATATTCGGGCCTCATTTGCCAATATTACTCTGATAGAGTACACTTGCATTTTAGGGCATATAGTAAATCCCTATCACGTTGCTATTCTCTACACACCATTTATGTGCTCCCTCATCATTCAAGATAGTATAGATGAGAGTTTGGGGGTCTTCCAAAGTCTTTGTATCAATAATGGTGTAACTCTCCATACATATATCATGTCATAGGCTTCATTGTAGTGATCCATGTGATATCGTAGTCTTCCTCTATGATAATAGGGTTTGCAGTCTTAGTGTGTCTTGGCTAGGATAACCAGGGCAAATCCAAAG
Source organism: Alisma plantago-aquatica (assembly GCA_963693085.1). NCBI lineage: Eukaryota > Viridiplantae > Streptophyta > Magnoliopsida > Alismatales > Alismataceae > Alisma > Alisma plantago-aquatica. Next base: position 25,713,556 of record OY856415.1, read on the forward strand.
AGGGCCATAGCTAGCTATTTTGAGTGGTGCCTCCACCCCTTCAAGTGTTAGGTCGACATTTTTTTCCTAGACAACGTGATCATAACAGTGATGCTTGATACTTCTTTTGACATTAGGATGCTTGGGGTATGAGTGGTTGGATGTGGGAGTAGGAATCTCTTTGATTGTTTCCTTATTTGGAGGGATGATCTGGCTTTCAATCTATAGGCTATTATGGTTGCTCTGGACACCCTAATATTCATTAGTGATGAGGGTTGTCTCCCTATGTTGACTGCAATCCTGGCATAATTGTCCTAGTCTTTATCATCAAATTCTTGTACAAAATAGGGTAGTGTCACATGAAAGATAGCCTTGGCAGTGTCTGGAGTTTCTTTGGTGATGGCCATAGTATAAGGAAAGTACAGATGGAACCTTTATTTTTGAGGATGACGTCCCACCAATAAAGCACCATGAGTCAACACTATTTTTCTAGTCAAATGTGTCGATCCTCGTGGCTAAAGTCTCGAGTTAGTGGTAGAAGATTGAGATAACCTCTTCGGATCAAGTCCTTTGTAATAGGCCACAACAATGCAGGCTTCAAATATTGTAACAACCTCACTTTTTAGCAACCCCCAAACAAAGAAGGCCAAAAAATGAAAGCCATTACCTATAAAAATTACCCAAGGATCCAGATTTTAATCAAAAAATATAAAATAGTAGATAATTTCATTCATTTCAAGACGTTATAAACAAGATGCTTACATGAACTTTCTATCATTAGAACTGCATATTTGAAAAGAGATGACTAGCTAGTCATCCTTTTAACTCTTTAATGCTTTCATGAAAAATCTATCTTTAGCTTCATGTCCTTTATCATGTATATCAGTTTATACCTAAAATCACGTGAAACAAATATGGCGATCAGTATGTTGTCATACCGGTGTGTGGGGTGCATCCAAAATGTGCAAGTAAATAACAACATATATTCCAACAAATACTTGCAAATAAAAACTAGCATCTTTTTCACATAGTTTTCCTTTATGTGATAGTCATAGTGGCATTATAATTGAACAGAACTAAATAAAATGCAAGCATTTATTTGCAATCCATGTGGAAAAACTCCAAGAAAGCGATTTGAAACTAAAGAGGTTATTCTTAGGCATAACCACGTATCTGAATGGAAATCCATGTAGATTATCATGAAGATTACACTTCAAACATATTACCCAAATCAAACAAGAAAATCAATCAATCAACTCTATCTACATGTTTGAAAATCCTAAAGTGTCACCAATCATATCAATCACATTAAACCCTACCCGTAACCTAATCTAGGGTTTAGATTTTCTTATTATCAAATTACCACAACGGTTACATTTGATACTCTAGTTTTCATGTTCATTGACCTAATCACTTAAGAGGACTAATTCGTATTAGGTGTAGCCACGATTGTCCATTCTACCATGTCATGACATCATCAACACTTACATCTGATTAGGCACAATAAGGTTACAACGAGTTACATCCTTGAGGTTCAAGATCCTAATTATACATGTTAATGACCATCCACATTAGAAATCCTATCTTCTCATCATTATGATTATGATCATCTTGATTTCACATCTTATTCAACAATATCAATAAATAGCATAAATAGAAGCTTTTACTATATTCAACATGTTAATACGCAAAACTAGGGTTTTGTGTTTTAATCACGCCTCTATCACATATTTGCACTACTTTTGGAAAAGGAAGCACAATTAAGTCTCAATTATATTTTCTTTGTGTTCCTCTCATTTTTTGAATCATTTAAATATGTAACTTTGCTATTTTTAGATACTTGTAGCATTCCCTAGGAATTAAATAAAAAGAAAGATGTATACCTTATATGGACATATGTCACCTTATCATTGGCATGTGCTATGCTGACTCAGCTTTGAGCTGCCAGGTTGGGATGCAGGTTCAAGGTGAGTAATAGATTTGGGCCGCTGGTTCATTGGTTGAACCGGGCATCGGGTATGGGAAGAGAAGGGACCGGTTCGTCCTGCCCTCCCCTTTCCTTCCATGATGGCGTGAGACCCGCAGCCATAGGTCTACCCTACGTGTATTGCAGCGCCTTCTCCGTGCCCACACGCTACCCTATCAGGGTGCTTCGACCACAATTGGTCAGTGATCAAAGCTCTCACGCCACCACTACAACTACTGCCACCATGAACGTAGCCACCACCCCTTCAGATCTGAGTCTATACCCCCTTCTCCAGTCTCCTTCCTCCTATGACCATCCATGGAAGACCACTAAGTCATGCATGTACTACTGGCCAAACCTCTCTTACTCTCACCAATTCCCCTCCGGGAAGGCATCCCCGACCATCTTGAAGCTCCAACCTCTTCCACCTCAACATCTATAGTGATATGAACTTCCTCGCAAATCTCTGGTTGTCGACGCCACTTTGTTGACCCCCTCTTGCTTCTTGCATGATCGAGCACTTTAGAGGCTTGGGATATGTTCATCTGTCCTATTGTAGGAGTAGAATCCATTTATGATCTAGGGTTAAGGAGATCCATAGCCTATTCATCCCTCTAGGAACTAGAAAACCTCTACAATCGTCTCTTACCTGCTACTAGAAGCACCATGTATCGTAGCACAAGGATCATGAGATGGGTTTCTCATGGTATGCAGAGTTGGAGTGCCTTGACTAGCCTAGAAGTGAGTGCTCCAATAGTTCTTATATAATCCATAGCATGAAACCCTAATGTTTAGGGGAAGAGGGAACCATCATTTTCGAAAGGTGAGAGAGGGGGAAACAGGGTTTCCTTCCCAGTGAATATGTGGGGTGCGACACAATCGCCGGCCTCCAAACTACTAATATGGCAGGTTCTTTTAAACACATCAACCACTGACTCCCAAAGGTATCGTACTCCCATAACTCATGGCTAGATATTCTTAGTCCCAAAGCTATTAATATGATAAATGTTCCTTCCTTTTATGTACTTGGCGAATCCCTTAGGAACAAAGGAACTTGATTGTCAAAGGAACTTTTAAGGAAAGAGTAAGTTGTATGACACCTATTGGGTTATTGCTCAAAATACATTCTTTGACTTAAAATCAAGATTATTCTCTCTCTCTCTCTTAATATATCTTGTAAACCAATTATTCTCATTTCATGGAAACTCATCAAAGACCTTTCCTAATGTGTATCTATTAATTAGAACTTATTGTGATGTCTTTCCCAAACAAAACTTGTTCTTTGCCAACATTTTTTTAAACAAACCATTATCTCATAGAATGTCATTTTTCTTTAAGTTTCTAAAATTCTATTCCCTTTTGTTATTTTCTCCAAGTATGTATAAAAAGTCATATCAAAATATTCATGTTTGATGCCTATTTAAAAATTGTGTTGCCACTCTCGGCAAGATAATTATTCCTTTAATTATCCAAAGCACCATGTATTTTATTTTCCATTGGAAACTTGAAAATTATTTCATTTATCATAACAAAAGCCATTATTATTTATTCATATATAAATTCCTTTCATTTATTTGACTTGTTTCACAAGCACCCACGCCACAAAGGTGATCAACATTATTATTCCACCATTTTTCATGAAGTCAAGTTCTTTCTCACTCTTGAGTTTGTACCCAACTCCTTTCATGACTTCTTGTATCTGTTATATTCACATCTCAAGTATAATGAGCCTTTGTGACTTCCCTGAGGTTTCTAGGGGTGCAAGTACTCTTTGTAGTGATCTTATCTTTATGCATCTAGGGAGTTCCTCTCACGTTCACCCATTAGGCCACATGATCATCATGAAGGTAGATAATCTCCTGAGTCATGGACCTTGGGAAAACCTAGCAGTTACCTCCTAACCACATGATGTTATGCATTCAGGGCACAATCAATTCCTAATCCCATTGATCCTATGTACCTTCAATACACCCTACTTGACCTTAAGATTGACTTAGGACTCTACCCTTCCCAAGGGTTTCTTTGAGATGTCGCAAGTTTAACCATTTTCAAGAACATTATTTTCATATGTAATTCTTTAAACTATATTTCCTCCATCTATTATGATACTCAACATTCATTTTATGTCCCCTCATTGGACTCATAGCAGCTTTTCTCTTTCGGGCACGGTCTCATACTATCATCCACCTTCATGGTGACTTTTCCTCATGTTCCTCAGAGATGGCATACTTGGATTCAAAGAATCATACTCAATATATGTGATTTCATATTTTATGTAGGTTACATTCGTGGTTACCTCAATCTTTAAATTGATTCGGTCAATTTACCTATTTAGGGAAGGTTCTAACCTAGGATGCCTTCATCGCTCATAGGAGGAAGTTAGGATTCTCTAGCCACAACCTAGTCTCAAGGTCTAAGGTTTTGCCTCCCCCATAGGTCATCTTCCCACTCCTGGGTTGAACCACCCCAAGTTGGCACCCTAGCCCTAAAGGTCCATATTTATGCATTGGTGTTATTATTATGTCACAACCCTTTGTTTTTTTTTCTCAATCTATGGGATACCCTCTCATGGGGTTTTATCCCTACTAGAATTGGGCCACCTTGCCCTCTAGAGACTTGGCTCCTCACCGTCCTTCTCAATCTGGGGTTTAACCTTTTGTGACCTTCCCTATCTAGGGCTTGGTCGTCTACACTACAGACTGAGGTCGCCTTCCCTACTTGGGGCTTGGTGCCATGTCGGCCTTCCCATCCATGGTCTTTACCTTTCTTGACCTTCCCTACTAGGGATTGATCTTCAGTGACCTTCCCCTATAGGGCTTGGTCATGACTTTCTTCCATATTTGAACTTCCAGAGATAGCATCGGGGTTCGAACATGTTATATTCATATTTTCCTTTTTTCCATATTATCAGACTTTTATACAACCTAAATAAGCATTTTCTATTTTAACCTTGCCACCTTTATCCTATTTTCTCAATGGTGTGCCCTCTCTTTAGGTGAGACTCTTTGTGGGGAACCCTCTCCTTAGGGTTCTAGTTCCAGTGGACATTCATATCATCCCGTCTGGGCTTGGTACTTCTCTAGTCTTCCCATCCGGGCTAGACACCTCATATGACTATCTCGTCCGGGCTTAGAATTGTATTGGCCATCCTGTTTGGGCTTGGCGCCTTATACAACCATCCCATATGGGCTTGGCCCCTTACCACCCTTCCCATCTGGGCTAGGCTCATAGTCATTTTCAGAATGATTTTATTTCACTCCATGCTCTTTAACTCACTCGAGATCGAAATAGGGTTTGTGCAAGTTACATTCATAAATTCATTATTCATATGTTGCTTATTTTTTCTCATTAATGCCTTGTTCCACATACACATATTCATGGGAGACTAAGTCACCTAACTCTTTTTTTTATGTTATAACTCTTCAACCTTTATTGCCCAATCTATGTGGTATACCCACTCATTGGGGGTATTCATACTCCCTCGCTGGGAGCATTCATACTCGCTCGTTGGGAATATTCTCATTGATCTACCCACTCCCTAGGGTGAACTCCATTCATATCCACCCACTAGGATATTCTTTATTCATTCATTCCTCTAGAGATAGCATTAGGGATATGAGCAAGTTATATCCATATTTTCATTTTCATGTATTACCCTTGGTTATTTATGTTTCTCATGTATATCATGCATAAATTTCTCCATATTCATACATGAATCCACGTCATATAGACCAATTCACATTTTTATTAATTCTCATTATTCTTACCCTAATTAGGGTTCATATGGGTAGGGTTTCCATTTTACCCATTCTACTCCCATTTCCCAGGATTAGGGTTTAGGTTCAGTTTATAGGGACTACATCATGTATCTTAGAGTTTCCTTGTCCCTTTACTCACTAGGGTTTCCTAACCAACCCTAGCTCCATCTAGAGTTTACCCTCATAAGGAAAAACCCATAAAACAATTTTCCTTTACTTTTTCATTATTTCCACATTGTATGTACATTTTTATTTTCACATTACATGCTCACTATTATTTCGATATCATGTATACATTATCATTTCCATATTAATTGTACATTAATTGGTGGAGGATGCCTTAATCCTATTTCTTCTCAAAAATCTTAACTTTAGATGAGGAGAGAAATTCCTTTTAGGGTTTATTAAACAAAGAGGACAAGAAGTGGATGAATCAAGATGAGGAGAAAACCTAAAGGTATTTTACTTCGGGCAAAATCATCCAGCTTTGGCCAGGAAGGATGCACGGTCATGGGAGTACTTGTAAGTCAAATTGCAATATGGAGAAAACTTTTTCTAGCCCCCGAGTCGTGGTTTGTTCTAGACGCCATCATCTTTAGAAAATTCCATAATAATTCCCTAATATTTCTACATATTACTTGGAATTATATACTATTAAATATTATTTGAAAATTTTGGAGCTTTGATACCAAATGTAACAACCACACTTTTTAGCAACCCCCACTTAAAGAAGGCCAAAATGATGAGAGCCATTACCTATAAAATTTACCCAAGGATCTAGATTTTAATCAAACAATATAAAATAGTAGTAACTTCATTCATTTCAAAAGAGTATAAACAAGATGTTTACATGAACTTTCTATCATTAGGACTGTACATTTGAGAAGAGATGACTAGCTAATCCTCCTTTTAACTCTTTAATGATTTCATGACATTTCCATCTTTAGCTTCATGTCCTTTATCATGTATATCAGTTTATGCCTAAAATTGTGTGAAACAAATACGCGATCAGTATGTTGCCATACTAGTATGTGGGTGCATCCAAAATGTGCAAGTAAATAACAACATATATTCCAACAAATACTTGCAAATAAACTTGCATATTCTTCAAATAGTTTTCCTTTATGTGATGTCAAAGTGGCATTATAATTGAACAGAACTAAATAAACATGCAAGCATTTATTTACAATCCATGCAAAAAATACTAAGAAAGCCATGTGAAACTAAAGTTGTTATTCTTAGTCATAACCACATAACTCAATGGTGAGGCATGCATATTATGATGTTGATAAAACTTCAAGCATATTAACCAAATCAAACAAGAAAACCAATCAATCAACTTTATTTGCATGTATGAAAATCCTAAAGTGTTACCAATCATATCAATCACATTAAACCATACTCGAATCTTAGTCTAGGGCTTACATTTCTTTGTTATTGATATATCATTAGAGTTACATTTGATACTCCAGTTCCCATGTTCATTGATATAATCACAAAAGAACCCTAATTCATATGAGGTGTATCCATGATTGTCCAATTTGCCATGTCATTACATCATGAACACTTATATCTAATTAGGCACATTAAGGTTATAACATGTTACATCATTGAGGTTCAAGATCCTAATTACACATGTTAATCACCATCCACATTATAAATCCTAGTTTCTCATCATTATTATTCTGATCATCGTGATTTAACATATTATTCAACAATATCAATAAATAGCATAAAAGAGATGCCTTTACCATATTCAACATGTTACTGCGCAAAACTAGGATTTTTGTGATTTAATCACCCCACTATCACATATTTGCATTAGTTTTGGAAAAGGAAAAAAAATTAAGTCCCAATAATATTTTTTTTGTATCCCTCGCATTTTTCCGATCATTTTGATATATAACATCCCTATTTTTGAATACTTGTAGAATTTCTTAGGAATTAATTAAAAAAAAGACTTATACCTTAAATATGGACATATGGCACCTTATCAATTGTACGTGCTATGTTGACTTAGCTTCGAGCTACCAGGTTGGGGTGTCGGCTCAAGGTGAATAATTGATTTGGGCCACGGGTTCATTGGTTGAACTAGGCATCATGTATGGGAAGGGAAGGGACCGATTCGGCCCGCCCTCCCCTTTCCTTCTGTGGCATCATGAGACCCACAAGTATGCCATGTGCATATAGCAATGCCTTCTCCATGCTCGCACACCACCCTTCCAGGGTTCTATGATCGTAGATGATATGTGAGAAAAGATCTCCCGCCACTACTACAACTACCACCACCATGAACGTAGCCACCACTCGTTCGGCTCTGAGGTTGCACCCCCTTCTCCGGTATCCTTCCTCCTGCGACCATCTATGAAAGACCAGTGAGTCATGCATGTACTGCTGGTCAGTACCCTTTGACAGTGGACCCAAACCTCTCCTCCTCTCACCAATACCCCTCCGGGAAGGCATCCCACACCATCTCAAAGCTTCATCCTCTTCCACCACAGTATCTATAGGGATCTGAACTTCCTCACAAATCTCTAGTTGTTGACACTACTGAGTCGATCCCCTCTTTCTCCTTCAATGATAGAGCACTTCAGAGTCTTGGGAGATCTTCATTTTTCCTATTGTAGGATCAACATCTGTTGATGATCGAGGGTTAAGGAGATCCATATCCCGTTCATCCCTCTAGGAACCAGAAAACCTCTACAATTGTCTCTTACCTGCTTCTAGAAGCACCATGTATTGAAGCACAAGGATCAAAGGATGGGTTTCTCATGGTCTACAGAGGTGGAGTGCCTTGAACATCCTAGAAGTGAGTGCTCTTAATGTTCTTATATAAGCCCTAGCATGAAACCCTAATGCTTAGGGAAATAGGAAACCATTATTGTAGAAAGGTGAGAGGGGGAAACTGAGTTTCCTTCCCAATGAACATGTGGGTTGTGACATAGTCACCGGCCTCCCAACTAATAATATGGTAGGTGCTTTTAAACACATCAACCACCGACTCCCAAAGGTATCATACTCACATAACTCATGGCTCGATATTCTCAATCCAAAATCCACTACAATGATATTTTTTCCTTCATTTTGTATACTTGGCCAATCCCTTAGGAACAAAGGAACTTGATTGTCAAAGGAACTTTTAAGGAAAGAGTAACTTGTATGACACCTATTGCATTATTACACCAAATACATTCTTTGACTTAAAATCTAGATTATTCTCTATCTCTCTCTCTTGATATATCTTATAAACAAATTATCCTCATTTCATGGAAACTCATCAAACACCTTTCCCAATGTGTATCTATTAATTAGAAATTATTGGGATGTCGTTCCTATATAAAACTTGTTCTTTTTCAACATTTTCATAAAACAAACCATTATCCTTTTTCTTTAAGTTTCTAGAATTCTCTTCCCTTTTTTATTGTCTCCTAGTATATACAAAAAGTGATATTAAAATATTCAGGTTTGATGCCTATTTAAACATTATGTTTCCACTCTCAGAAAGATACTTATTCTTTTAATTATCCAAAGCACCGTGTATTTTTTTCCTTTGGAAACTTGACAATTATTTCACTTATCATAACAAAATTCGTTATTATTTACTCATGTATGAATTCCTTTAATTTGTTTAGCATGTGCCACAAGAACCCATGCCACAAAGGTGATCAACATTATTATTCCACCAATAATATCATTGGGGAAAAACTTATCAAACCATACCTTGCTTTTATATAATTTGACTTTAAAAATTGAGGATATAACAGATATGGAGCCCACTTGGGGATCTGAGGTTGCATGTAGGATGGTGCATATAACCTTAAGCCCAACCCCTTTTGTCTTGGAGGAATATGGATAATTTCTTTTGTTTGGTTCTCATTCCTCGACCTGGATGGATTTGCATATCCTGTGGCCATTGTGTAAACAACATTGGATTGTATGAGAGATGGTGATTTCTTCTGTGTCGTTGTACCCAGCTAATATTACCAATGTGAATCATCTCAAAGTGAACAAGGAGATCACCTTCCTCAATGCAAGCAATGGTGATGAGTCTATTGGCCTAAACAGTGGCATAGATGATACTTCAGTTTCTGATGTAGTGATCAAGGAACCACCAGATTATGAAGAATCCATGGCCTTCCTAGAAGTTTAAGGAAGGATTAAGTGTTGGGATATATGCCATCAGATACGACAGGGGAAACAAAAAATTTCACTGCCATATTCCCCTTAGACAGTAGATTGTGTCAACGACTATGTAATGGGAAAGAGGGTTTGTAAGGTATACTGATGCAGCCCTATTTAATGGCTCCATCTTATGTCATATTACATTTCAATCACATCTACAACTGTTAGATTGCATGTTATTTCCCTCAATATGTGTTTTACTATCAAATGCACTTATGGATGGTTTTTTATGTATTATAGGTATTTTGAACACTAATTGATGGAAGAGAGAGATGATGGTTGAATTCAGGGTTTCCTCAAGCTTGGAGGAGCCCAAAATGAGGCCAAAACAACTCCCACCCTACCCCAAGTGGTCAAAGAATGTATTAAAGCAATGAACTTCATGGATGACCAAGTTCAAGACTCATATGAAGGGGAAGGACCATATGATGGCCGTGCTACCAAGGAATGGTCATTTTGGGACATGCCCCAATCAGCAAAACCTTCAAAAATTCATCCAGTTGGCTAGAACAGTCATGCCACCAGTCCCAGAAACCCAGAATTCATCCAGTTGGCTAGAATGGCCATTTTGGGAGTTCCAAGCACGGCCGTGCTGGGCAACACGATCATGCCACCAGTCCCAGAAACCCAGAATTTTCTTATTCATTCCATTTTTCCACCATGACCATTCTCATCTACCATGACTATGCTATCCACTCCCCACCATGGTCATGCAACTCAGCACGGCCGTGATACTCACAATTTTACCCAATTTTCTACACTGCTCTACCCACTTTACCCCTACTTGATCTAATTCTTTCCCACCACCTATATATACCTAGGTGGAGGTTGGAGATAGAGGTTGGCCACCCCTATCTACCTTCTACCACCTCTAGATCCCCATTTTTGCATTCCACCCATCCCACTCCATTTCACCATTTCCACCACTAAAACCCAAGTTTCATAGTGTTTTGACCCTATTCCACCATCCTCCCATGTCCTTACACCTTGGAGGAAGGAGGAGGACATCTTGCAGCAGCTGAAGAGGAGGATTACTCCATCTACGTCGAGCTCCATGGATTCTTCTACCTCTTTCTCCTTTCTTTTTGTATTTTCCATTTCCATGAGTAGCTAGGTCCCTTAGGTGGGTTGTTTGGGGTCAAAAATGTTACTTTGATACCATGTTGGGGGAAAATGATAAGTAAACATTGTAATTTCATTTGCTAATGATTATGTTCTATTTATATCTCACTCTTCATGAATTTTTTGTTAGTTTGTGCTTGACATCACCTAGGAATTTAGGGAAATGCTTATATGTGTGAATTTTGGGATTTGCTCCTAGGTCCAATGCATAGATCCCTAGCTAGATACCCATCCTCTTACATGCTAATCAATTCTTCTAACCCTAGTTGAGGGATCTAATTAGCTAGTTTAGATGAGTTTAGTGTGCTTAGAATGGAGCTTTCTCAAGGCTAGAATGTGGGTGATGGGAGGCCTAAAACCTCACTTCCACTCCCATTACTAACCTTAGTCCCTAATCCTCCTAAGATCATTTAACCTAGAAACCTAGGCTTGTTTAGACTCTCTTTAAATTAAACCTAAACCCTAACCCAATTGAGCCTTGCAAGGGTAGTAGGGGGGTGTTAGGAACTAGTTCCCCTATACACAACCTAGCATATCCATGGCCAGTTAGTAGTTTAGGATAAGTCATTAGACTCTAACTTGTTCTTTGGTTTGATAATCTAAATGAAAGCATAGTGTTCACGTTTCACTCCCAACCTAATTGATAAGTGCATCCCCCAAATATCCCACACATCCCTTTATTGCTTTAAAACCCTAATTGCCTTCCTGTTTAGCTAGTTTTAGCTTCATTATCTCTTTACTTGCTTAATTAGCTTATTGCCTTATTCTTGCTTTGTTATTACTAGTTTAGGTATTTACTTTCTCTTTTGCCCTATTTTCTAGCCTAGTGTAGTGGACCTTTTCTAACTTGCCTTAGTGTAAATTGTTCTTTCCTTTCCTTTCCTTGTCTTTTCTTCTTCATTAGAATTAGTTATCTAGGGTTAACTTAGGTTTTGTTCTTGCTTGCTTTCCTTTACTTACTTTATTGCTCAACTTAGTGTAATAATCAAAATCAACCTTAAAAACCTTCAATGCTAGACTCCACAATAGGAATCTAGCCCAAAAACTAACCTAGCTCTAGTGCCCCCTTTTCTCCCTATGGATCGACCTTATACTTTCCGCCCTCCTATACTACGACATGAACCTGTGCGCTTGTGGGTATAGTGTTTTAGTTTATGTGAGTAGGTCTTTATAAATTTTGAAAATGAGCCCACCATCTGTTTTTTTCTCACTGACTTGCATCTATTCAAATCCCAATTGAATAGTGTGTAACGTCGTTGGTAGGGGCGCACCATATACCCTATCATGCAGCAAGTCCATCAACTTATCCTTGCATCAGCATGCTTCTTCTTCAAACAGCATTGGGGCAGTCGTCAGCAGCAGCCTCCTAGTGCAACACATGGATGGCAGTTGAAGGCATCCTCCTAGCGGGTGGAAATGGCCTCCTCGCTTCTAGTGTAGTCCACAAGGACTACCGAGAACTCCACATTGTTCTACCAGAGCCAAAAAGAAGGAGTTCCCATTCAAACATCAACCTGCTAGGGTTGATTCACTGTATTGAGTTGTCTCTCCCTTATTGTCCCTCCTTTTACGGGTAGGTTTTTTTTGAGCTCTCTAGTTACCATAACTAGAGAGGACAACAACTTGTCAGAGAGATTATTATGTCTCTAGAAAGCCTCGACTACCCCTCTATTTACGGGATGGTCAGGGTCAGGATTTCTAGTTTGAGCGGGAGTCGAAGAAATGGATTCTCATAAATTTTCTAGAACTTGTAAATGTTGAATCGATTGCTTCATAGAGGAACCAATTAGTTCACACATTAGCTGATCGGTTCAACCCTTGAATCGATCATTTCGGTATGGTTGCAAATAACATTTGAATTGGCAATTAATATTTGATTAATGCAGAATGTGATGTCAGCATCAATCATTGATCCAATTGAATTGATCATTGAATCAGGCAATCCAGATGATGACTCAGTCATTTCACTTTTGAAACAATCATTTCATTTCATTAAAGGTTGTTTCACTTGTGAAATGGTTGTTTCATTTCATGAAATGGTTTTTTCACTAAGTGAATCGGTCGATTCATGTTCCATCTCATCCAATATTCAGTCAATGGTATTTAAATCAACCTGACACTTGAATTGATTGATTGAACACTTAGACCAATCAGTTCATAGTCCAGTCAGTCAATTCTCAATTGTTGTTCTTTAAATTGAATACTTGAACACTTTAGTTGTCAGTTTGAACATCATTCGTGAATAAACTCCTTTTCTAAGTGCATCCTATGTGTGTGACCCTATAGGTCCCAAATTATGTTGGCATTAAATGTCCATAAACAATTTATGACATCACAAACAATGACCAATATCTAGAAACACATCATTTCTACCCAAGTAATTTAGAAAGTTGTAGAAAAAATTCAACCAATAATATGTGGCCAGTGTTACCATGATTGTATAATTCCTTTGTCTCTGATATCCAGCTTGAACTCGAGGCATGGAATCATCATCCTCTCAACGTTCAATCCATGTTCCTTGAACTAGAGAAGACTATCTGAGATGGATGTGAGTTCACATATTACTCATATTTAATCACATGAGTATAGCCATACATTTCTCAGTATCGCTTATCAAGTGGTCTGGATATCAATCTCCACTAGGAGGGACAAATCCCATCTACATCACTCACACAGAATCCCCAGTTGCTATGATGCATTTGAGTATTTCCTTTATGGCAACCCTTATACAAAGTCATGTTTGATGATGTCAAAGTACATCAAACAACATGTGATGATTGTAGTGATTTCAGTTCTAAGAACCACAATCACCATTGTCATTGTGTGAGTTGATTCTAACTACCATTCCATAGTCTCCACATATCACTCTCAAGGTGGGTCTATCTAATACATTGTTTTCTAAAATGCACATGTGTGTTTTGTTTGATATCATATATCATGGCTGATGAGATTTTATCAACCAAAACACACTCTAGTATAATGTATTATTGTTGTCTATTTTTCTTCCACAGTAATATCTGATTAAGGACATAACAAGAATGTATGTACTCTTATCATATATATGATCTCATTGTTCATGTCCTCAACCTGAAGACATATGTCATCGAGTAACATCATTCTTTAGACATCTACTATGTCTATGGAATCATCTCATGATTGAGACAAACATAATAGATGGAATAACCTTTATCATTATCAAATTAGGTATCGAATGCCTCATTCCAATCATCATATGATTGGCTCTCTGTGCATACATACAAAGAGACTCCCACTTGCATTTAGAGCCAATCACCCATGAATCTTATTCCAAGTGATCTTAACATGTCCATTATGCCCTATTGTGCAAACACTTTTATAGTGGGTTAGCAACATTTGATTCTAGGAGGTATTTTGTGAGCTTTACATCTCCTCCTTGTATGACTTCTTGTATGAGATGGAAGTTCCACCATATGCTATTTGAGATTCCTTTGCTAACCAGTGGCTCCATTTCTGTCATAGTATCTCTATGGTGTCATTAATGGTTGTAACCTCCCACAAGTTCATCCAAATGAACTTCTTGATCCATATCGTATCCTCTATTATTCTCAAAATAACAAAGTACTCGACCTCTAGTGTAGATTTAACAATTATCCCTTGCTTGGAACTTTTCTAGCTTACAAATATCGTTTTAAGGTCAAACACAAATTTGGATTATGATCGTTAATTTTCTTTGTCATTTTGGAAGATTGCATTGGTGTAACCCTTATACCCAACTCTTCCTTATTACCATAACTAAGGAATAGATACATTATAGTGCTTCTCAAGTACTTAAGGATGTTCTTTATCGCAGTCTAGTGACTTTCACTGGGATCTTCCAAATATCCACTTGTTAAGTCCAATACATATGAGATGACAGGATGAGTACATTACATTGCATGTGTGATAGATCCAATTGTGAATGTATAAGGCATCTCACTCTTATTTTCCCATTCTTAATAAAAACCGGTACACTTGGCTCTTGAGAGACTAATCCCATGGAACATGGACATATTTTCTTTCATTGATTCCTTCAAGATGAACCCCTTCAACATCTTGCCAACGTATGTGCTCTTTCTTAGATCTGGAATATTTCTAGATCTATCTCTATAGATATCAATTCCTATTACATAGGATGCTTCGCCTTAACCCTTCATAGAGATGGTACTTTCTTTTCTAGGTTTTAACATTTGTAGTATAAGGATATTATTTGTCATCATTATGTTGGAGATAAATTTTCTCCCACTAAATCTTTTGTAATCACTTATTCATATTCATTTGGACTAAAGTCAAACACTTTGACTATCTTGTTAAATCAACGATTCCAGCTCTGAGATGCTTGCTTCAATCTATATATTGACCTTTGTAGCTTATAGACTTTATTCACAATAATTGAATTTTAAAACATTTAAGTTGTGCCAAACAAATATCTGTATAACTATTCTCTTTAAGGAATGTAGTTTAATATCCATATGCCAAATCTCATAGACTTATTAAGCAGCATTGACAAACATGATCTTGGTGGAATTAACCTTGGAAACCCATGAAAAGATTTTTTCATGTTCAACACCTTGAACTTATTTGAAACCCTTTTCTACCCATCCACCTTCATAGGTTTGTAAATTACCATCCATGTCGGTCTTCATATTGAAGACCCAATTGCACCCTGTAGGTTTTACCCCTTTAGGTGTATCCAGCAAGGTCATACCTTGTTGATGTACATGGAGTCCATATTTGATTCCATGGCCTCTAGACATTTCTCATTTTTTGGTGCCCCATTAGTTTTTAGATCTATTGTTGGCTCATCATATTATGAACAAATCATTGCCTTTCTAAGTTATTATATATGATAATCTTTCAAGCTCAAGGCACGTACTACTAGAACTGTGAAGTGTTGCGTTAAATAAGGAACTTGAGATTCCACAACAGTTTATGATTCTCCTATTTCCTATTGTACTTCTTTAGATTCAATGTTTTCTTATTGTTCTCTAACTTTTCAAGTTCTACTATTCTCCCACTAATTCCTTTGGAATTAAATCCCTCTTAAGGAATTCAGCCATCGTGGTAAAAAAAAACACTTTAGTTGTCAAAATGGAACAAAAAAGCAGTATTCAACAAAATAACATTTATGTGATTTTTGGGCAAAGCTTTACAAGAAACTATTTTCTTATGCAAGCTTTCAATCCTAATTTTTTTAAAAGACATATCGAGACACCTCATATCTTTGGCGGGACATTATTTTAGTGTAAACCGTGTGCCAAAAGGAAACTGGAAGATGAGCTAGATTTATTTATGATCACATCATGACTAACAGGGTGTGATGTCTGCTTTCTGATACATCAACATGTTTTAGGTGGAGTATATTGTGATATACTATCCTACGCTCCTAGAAGGTCCTCAAACTCTTGGTTTTAAAATATTTCAACATCGATCATATCGAAGTGTCTTAATACTTTTACCAAGTGGCTTGTGTACTTCATTCATGATCTCCTTGAACATTTCAAGAGATTAGATTTGTATCTCATTAAATACAATCTACCATATATACTAAGATCATCAATAAATAAAGATGATGTACTATTAATCACCTTTAGCATTTATTCTAAAAGGTCTATATACATTAGTATGTATGAGCCCTAATAAAATACTCACTCTCCCACTACATCTAGTGAAAGGTGCTTTTTTCATATTTCCCAATAAATAAGACTTGCATGTCTCTATTGGTTCAATAAGCAAAAGATTCTATACAACCATCATTCTAGAAATGCATCTCTCATTTATGTGCTCTAGATGACAATGCTATAGGTATTCATTGTTAGAGTCATTGACAGTATATATGTGTCACATATTTGTCTCTAGAACTATCAAGTATAGATTGTGAGACATAGGGCATTGCAATACAAGATCTTATCTTTCAAAATGAAACATCAATTTATTCATAATATTCTTATCCATACAAGATGCATGATGTTTTCATAAATGGAAGATGCATAATAGCAATTCACTAATTCCATTACATGCCCATCAGGATGAATGACATATTCCAACTGTAGTGGCAACAACTCTTGCTCCACACAGTTCTAGCTTACTTCTTTTGGGGTCCTGAAGTGGATATCTCTATCTCCTTCTTCTTACCAAGACCCTCTATATAAAAAAGATAGTTTCTTTTCCAGTTTCCAAGCTGGTGACAATGGTGACACTTCCTTTACTTATTCACTCCTCCCTTAGCTTTCAATGTAGAAGACTTAGGTTTTTGTTTAGCTTTGGAACTCTTCTTATTTTTGCCTTTGCTCTTGGATTTCCCTCTTCTAATCATCATCACATATTTGGGTTTGTTCTGTAGGAAAATAAGGCAATAGAATAGGTAGTAGAAACAAAAAAGTTATTGACATATTCCCCATAAACTAGTGGATTGTGTCAACAACTATATAATGGAAAGGATGGTGTTAAGGATATACCTGGTCCTAGAGAAAGTCCAGCAACATCCCTTTGTCACTGTATATGCACAACTGTCTTCTAGTTGCACTGGAAATTGTCTGACTATTGCGCCTCTTGGTCTGCACCACAGACTGTAGGTTGACATTATCCTCCTAGTGGAAGACAATGGCCTCCACACCTCTATGGAAGACCACACGGAATACCTAGAACTCTTGTCATCCTAATAGAACTAACGAGAAGGATGTGTCCCTCCCATTGGTGTACTAGTCACCAACTTGGTCTCCTACAATTGTTTCTCCCTTGCAATCCCTCCCTTTAGAGGGTAGGACTTGCTTGGGCTCTCTAATGGTTACCACAACCAGAGAGGACAACAATTGTTAGAAGCATTTGAGTTGTGTTCTGAGAAGCTCCCAGTACCCTTCTATTGATATGAGGGGTTAGGGTCTGGGTTCCCAATTTGTGTGGGAGTGGAAGGAACCGAAAGACCTGGAATTTTCAAAATCTGTGAGCATCGAACTGGTCGATTGGAAAATAAACTGGTCATATAAAAAGTGATTCGATCAATTTGCACATCAAACCCATCATTTTGCAGTTTCCCAATCGCATATGAATTTGGAAATTTGTTTCCAATTATTGTTAAACATTAATTTCTTGCACCAATCAAATTGAGCAAGTGAAACGATCAACTTTTCTCATGAATTTGCGAAAGTTACTAGAAACTTAGGTTGGCACAACTGAGCTGATTGGGTCACCAGGTGAATCGGTCATCTCCCTCAACCCGAGTCGATCGGTTCACCCAATAAGTCGATCGGTTGGTACTTGATTCATGTAGAACTTAGCCAATTCAATGTCCAATCAACCTAACATTCAAATAGGTTGTTTGATCATATGAGTCGATCGATTGAGAGTCTAGTCCATTGTTTTTTGCATAAATTGAATATATAAACACTTTAGTAATCAATTTAATCATCATTTAAGATTAAACTCCTCTTCTAGGTCATGACCTATGTGTGTGACCCTATAGGTCCCATATTACGATGGCAATGAATGTACATAACAACTTATGACATCACAAGTAATGAGTGGTGCCTAGTCACACATCAATGCTACCCAAGTAAATGGAAAGTAGGAGAATAACTTCAACCTACAATCTGTATATGGTGTTATAGTGTTTGTATAGTTCCTTTGTCACTAATGTCTAGATCGAACTTGAGGCATGGAGTAGTCATCCTCTTCAAAATTCAATCTTGTTCCTTGAACCAGAGCAGACTGTCTGAGATATATGTAAGCTCAATATTACATATTGACTCACATGTGCATGGACATGCAATTCTCTATCTCACTAATCAAGAGGCCTAGGATATCATACTCCTATAGGAGGTACAAGTCCCATCTACATCACTCACAGTCAGTCCCCATGTATCACTGTCACCCAATCATCATCGTTATGGCAACCCTTATTTTAGGTTTATGTTTGATGATGTCAAAGCATACCAAATGACATGTGATAAGTGTAGTGACTTCAGGTCTAAGAATCACAATCACCACCATCACTATGAGAGATGACTATGACAACCATAGTAATGGCTTCCATGTGTCAATCTCATGGTGGGTCTGTCTGATACTCTATTCTCTAACATGTGTCTGTGTGCTTGGTTTGATATTGTCATATCATGACTAATGAGATTTTGTCATTAACCAAATCATACTCTGATCTTATGTGTTATTGTTTTCTATCTACCTTCCACAATAACAACCGATCAGGGACATAATGAGAATGTATATGTATACTCTTAACATTTGTATGATCTCAATATTCAACTCACGTACTTGAAAACATATGTCATTGAGTAACATCATTCTCTAGACATTTATAATGTTACATCATTATCTCATAACTGAATTAAATAGAACAAATTGGAAGCTTGACTTTATTTATTAATCAAATCAATTACATATTTTGCCATTACAATCATCATATGATTGGCTCTCTATCCACACATACCAAGAGACTCCCACTTGGACTTAGAGCCAATCACCCATGAATCGTATTCCAAGTGATCTAACATATTCATCATGCTTCTGCTGTGAAAGTGCCTTTGTCAAGGGGTCAATAATATTTTCTCAGCTGGCACTCTGCAAATCTTTACATGTCCTCTCTATACAACCTCTCATATGAGATGGAACTGCCTTTGTAAATGCTTTGAGCGTTGATGCGATCTGGGTTCCTTAGCTTGTGTAATAGCTCCTATGTTGTCACATTATAGCTTAATTCTGCCTTTGATGCTTGGAATGACCCCAAGTTCAGAGATGAACTTCTTGATCCATAAAACCTCCTTTTTTGCATTCCATGCAACAATATAGTCAGCCTCTATTATAGAATAGGCAATTGTATCTGTCGTGGAACTCTTCTAGCTTATAGCTCCATTGTTTAGGCAAAACATGAACCTTGATTGTGATTTGTAATCATCTTTGTCACTCTGGAAGCTTACTTCGGTGTAACCTCTTACCACCAACTCTTCCTCTCCATTGTAACACAAGAGATGATCCTTAGTTTTTCTCAAGTACTTGAGGATGTTCTTTATGGCTGTCTAGTAAGCATCACTTGGATCTGACTGATAACTTCTTGTCATGCTCTAAGCATATGAGACGCCTAGATGGGTACACAACATTACATACATGATTGATCCAATTGTCGAGGCATATGGAATCAAACTAATGTGTTTCCTTTCATAACAAGAACTGGGACTTTTAGCTTTAGACATGGTAACTCCATGTCACATGGGTAGGTTTCCTCTCTTTGAACTCTCCATGCTGTATCGCTTCAACACTTTGTCAATGTATGTGCTCTGACTTAATCCAAGAAGCCTTTTAGATATATCTCTATAGATTTTAATCCCCAAGATGTAGGATGCTTCTCCCAAGTCTTTCATAGAAAATGTATTTCCCACATGTCTTTACCTTTTGTAAAGTAGAGATATCATTCCCCATCAATAGTATGTCATCTACATACAATATGAGGAATGTCATTATGCTCCCACTAACCTTCTTTTACACACAAGGTTCATCTTCATTTTGAATGCAGCCAAACTCTTTGACTGTCTCATAAAATCAAAGATTCTTACTCCAATATGCTTGCCTCAACCCATAGATTGACCTTTGAAGCTTACAAGATTTATTTGTATCCTTTGGATTTATAAAACCCTCAGTTTGTGTCATATACACATCCTCGAGAAGATTCTCATTAAGGAATGCGGTTTTAACATCCATCTGCCAAATCTCATAGTTACAATAAGCTGCAATAGTAAGCATGATCCTAATGGACTTAAACATGGTCACTAGAGAAAATGTTTCATCATAGTCAGCACCTTGAAATTGTCTAAAACTATTTGCATCCAATCTTCCCTTATATGTTTGTACTTTACCATCGATGTTGGTCTTCCTTTTGAAAACTCACTTGCACCCTATGGGTTTTACCCTTTCAGGTGGATCCACTAAAGTCCATACTTTGTTGATATACATGGATTCTGTCTGAGATATCATGGCCTCAATCCATTTCTTAGACTTTGATCACTTGGTAGCTTTACATAGATTTTTGGCTCATCATCTATGACCAACTCACTACCTTCTTGAGTCACAAAATATTTAAATATCTCAAGCTCAAGGCATGTCCTATTAGATCTATGAGGAACCTGTGTCACTTGAGGAATTTGAGATTCCATAACACCTTGTTCATCACTTGGTTCAATATTTTCTTATTGGTCTCGAACCTCTTTGAATTCCACTTTTCTCCCACTGATTCCTTTGGAAATGAAATCCATCTTAAGGGATGCAGCATCCCTAGCAACAAACATTTTTTTGTCAGGTAGGGAATAAAATTAATATCCTCTTGTCTCTTCAAGATATCCAACAAAATAACATTATCATATCTAGGGACAAGCTTTTCAAAAAGCATTTTCTTAACATAAGATTTGCATCCCCAAATCCTCATAAAAGACATTTTAGGATGCTTCCCATACCATATTTCATATGGTGTCCTTTGAACCAATTTAGACGGTACTTGGTTTAGTGTAAACGTGGTGGTTTCTAAAACATACCCCCAAAAGGTAGTCGGAATCTTAGCAAAACTCATCATTGATTGCACCATATCCAGTCATGTGTGATTCCTTCTTTTTGATACACAATTATGCTGAGGTGTTCCAGGTGGAGTCCACTAGGATATAATCCCATGGGCTCTAGGAAGGTCCTCAAACTCTTGGTTTAAGTAGTCTTTGTCTCGGTCAGAATGAAGTTCCTTAATACTTTTGCCAAGTTGGTTATGTACTTCATTCATAAACTCCTTAAACCTGTCAAGAGTTTATACTTATGTTTTATTAAATAAACATAGCCATACCTACTGAAGTCATCAGTAAAGGTAATGAAGTAATGATACCATGCTTCAGCAGTTGTTATAAAAGGTGAAAATACATTGGCATGTATGAGTCCTAATAAATCACTATCCCTCTCATTATTACCAGCAAAAGGGGTCTTAGCTATCTTGCCCAACAAACAAGATTCACATGTCAGTATTTATTCCAAATCAAAAGAGTCTAGATAACCATCTTTATGGAGTCTAGATATGCAATTCTCATTTATATTCCCTAGAAGAAATGCCAAAGGTATGTTTTGTTTCAGTTTTTGAGTTTTATTCTTTTGGTATTAATGTTATAAACATTTTTCTTTAGATCTAATAAGTAGAGGCCATAAGACATCGGGGCAGTACCATAAAAGATCCCATCTTTTGAAATAGAACATCGACCATTTTTAATATGGAATTCAAATGCATCCTTGTCCATACAAGATACATAAATTATGTTTCTATTTATAGTAGGTACAAATAGCAGCTCACTAACACTATTACAAGCCCTGTGGGAAGAGACAAACTATAGGTTCAAACTGTGATGGCTGCTACTCTTGCACCATTTGCAACTCGCACTTCCACCTCACCTTTTCCCAAAGGCCTACTTTTTATATCATGCATATTCAAACATATGTGAGATCCACATCTGATACCTAGTACTCGTGATGAAGAAGTAGATAGATTTATCTCAATAACGTATACCTAAAATGAAGATCACCATCCCCATCTTCTTCTTCCTGAATGCCTTTAAGTACAAAGGATGAGTTCCTCTTGTACTTCTCTTTCTCCTTATTTTGAGTGTTGAAGATTTTGACTTGGGCTTGGCCTCAGAACTATTCTCAGCCTTGATTTGATCCTCAGAGTCAGTTGCACTGATCACCATCACAGGCTTGTCCTTCTTCAATCTTGCTTTAGCATGAATTAACATAGCAAGCAAGTCTGACATCGGGCTAGCCATATTATTCACATGATAACAAGCAATAAAGTGGCTATATGATTCCGGCAATGTCTTTAGAATCATATCCACGGCCAACTCTTGGCTCAAGTTGAATCCCAATTCTTCAAGATGATATGCATGTCCAATCATATTGAGCACATATTCTTTTACTAAGGTTCCCTCTGTCAGCTTAGACTCAAAAAGCGCCTTCATGATATCATCCCTTTCTTGCTTTATAAGGCCAAGGTTCACTTTCTTAAGATGTGTTACCATCTCAATAATCCCCATGTCCTTGTAGTGCTCATGCAACTCATAATTTGTGTACGTAAGCATAAGGTACTTTATCTCTAAGGAATCGTTGGCATGCTTCTAGTAGGCATCCACTTGTGCCCTAGGCACATCAGGAGTAGGTATTACTAGAACTAGTTTGTCAAGGACGTAGTGCTTGTACTCTTCATTGAGAAGCCTTCTTAAAGTCCAAAACTAGTCGTAAAATTTGTCCTGTCAAGTTTTTCTTTCCTAAGGATCGATCACAATATGGATTTGTTTGTCATTTGATTCTACAAGATAAGTTTTGCATTCATCAAAAACCCTTTTGATTTGATTTGATTTGAAAATTTTGACAATATCAATTAGGTCTTTAATTAATATCACTCCCACTATTTTGTTCAAATTGATAGCTCTCATATATCAATTTGGAATATTGCAACATACAATATTCTAGTGGGCCAAGATCTAAGATAATTCAACTATTACCCGGCCAACACCAGTGTCCATAGTCAATTATCAAGGTAGGCAACTTTTTCCAATTGCATCATATGAAACTCCTGGATAGATGATATGCGCAACTCTTTCCATAATCATCTGCATGCCTTTGGGCTTAGACACTCTAAGAATTATCAGTTAATCCTGACCCAAAATCCGACATGATAATAATGCACCCCGATAGGGTGGAACCTACATTACTACCATCACACTTCCACGAGATAGACGGTGCATCATGCTAGGGCGTAACCGACACTTGGTCGATCAAACTTTTCATTTGTGCTACTTTTAGAAAGCATCTAAAACTTAATATTTTATTTGAGGGAGTTTGTATTTATAAATACATATACTTGATCCAATCACCACATATATAGTATGTATCATATACATGTTATATCCCACAACAAAAACATGCAATAAACAAAAGTGATGGTTATCGCCAGCCTAATGTAATTGCTTGGAACCAAAAGGAATTATCACAACCTAGGTCTACATCACATCCAGAAACCTATCATTGATGAAGATATGTGTTGGTTAATCTGGGTTGATTGATTCAACCTTTGAATTGATCGGATCACCTCTTGGATGGTAGTTTGGTCGTCTCACCAATCGCCTGATTCTTGTATCCACCATCTGCTGGCTTCTCCAACCAGTCAGTTGGTGTCTACCAGTCGATCGTTTGGGTTATACTTCTAGTCCTCTCGGTCCTCCGACCAGTTAGCTCACCTCAGAGATGGTCATCTAGCCTCATCCGAACATCTTTCTCCTTCATCATAATAGGAAAGTATACTATCCTACTATTTCATGATTATAGAGAAACCTCGAGTTACATTTGAGGGGAGCAAGGGTAGGAAAGAATAACTTTACATTAGGAAGATAAGGTAGAGACTTGGTACATAGACTGAGATAAAATAGGATTAACCAACACATAACCATGCACAGATAATAGGGTTTATCAGCCATAACCATGCTACACATCCATCATCAAAACTCACTTTTAGAGCAATGCTTGTAAATTGCATATATATATATATATATATATATATATATATATATATATATCCCAAAATCTGATCATATTGATTATCCCAAAATATAGTAGATTGGCGTGGCTTAGATACCATTGTAGGGAAATAGGGTGACAGAAACAAAAAGAACCATTGCCATAATACCCATAAACAAACGGACCCCATCAACAACTATATAATGAAAAAATGGTTTCGAATGTATACCTAATCCTGGAGCAAGTCCAGCAAGATCTCCTCATCATTGTAGATGCGCAACTGTCTTCTAGAATCATTGGGAATCGTCTGACTGTTGCACCTTCTGGTCTACACCATGGACTACATATTGATGTTGTCCTCCTAGAGGCAGAAAACAGCCTCCATGCCTCTATGGAAGTCCACATAGACTGCCTAGAACTCCTGTCATCATACTAGAATGGACAGGAAGGAGTTGTCCCTCCCGTTGGTATACTGGTCATCATACTAGATTTTGCTATCCCTCCCTTTAGCAGGTAGGACTTTCTTGGGCTCTCTATTGGTTACCACAACCAGAGAGGACAATAATTGTTAGAAGCAATTAAGATGTGTTCTGGAAAGCCCCCAGTACCCCTCTATTTATAGGAGGGGTTAGGGTTTGGGTTCCCAATCTGTGTGGGAGTGGAAGGGACCGGAAGATCTTGAATTTTCACAATCTACAAGCGTCAAACCAGTTAGTTGGTAACCAAACATGTCATCTCACACAAGATTCGATCGATTTGCACAGTTAATCAGTCATTTCATGGTTTCTCAATCACATATGAATTTGGCAATTTGATTCCAATTAATGTTAAACATTAATTCCTTGCACCAATCGAACTGAGCAAATGAAATAAACAACTTTTCTCATGAATTCGGGGAAGTCACTAGAACCTTCGATTTGAACAATCGAGCTGATCAGTTCACTAGGTGAACTGGTCATATCACTCAACCCAAACCGATCAAATCACCCAGTGAGCTTGGTGCTTGATTCATGAAGAACTCAACCAATTCAACATCCAATCAACTTGACACTCCAACTGGCCATTTCATCACATGAGTCGATTGGTTGGGAGTCCAGTTAGTTGATTTGTTGCATGAATTGAATACCTAAACACTTGAGTAATCAATTCAATCATCATTCAAGATTAAACTCATGATCTAGGACATGACCTATGTGTGTGACCCTATAGGTCCCATATTACATTGGTAATGAATGTCCATAACAACATATGCTATCACAAGCAATGAGTGGTGCCTAGTTGCACATCAATGCTACCCAAGTAAATGGATGGTTGGAGAACAGCTTCAAACGACAATCTGTATATGGTGTTATAGTGTTTGTTTAGTTCCTTTCTCACTAATATCCAGATTGAACTCGAGGCATGGAGTAGTCATCCTCTTCAACATTCAATCTTGTTCCTTGAACTAGAGCAGACTATGTGAGATATATGTAAGCTCGATATCATGTATTGACTCGCATGTGCATGGCCATGCATTTCTCAGTCTCTCTAATCTAGAGGCCTAGGATATCATGCTCCTATAGGAGTGACAAATCCCATTTACATCACTCACAGTCAGTCCCCATGTATCAGAGTCACCCAATCATCACCTTTATGGAAACCCTTATTTCAAGCTTATGTTTGATGATGTCAAAGCATACTTAACTACTTGTGATGAGTATAGTGACTTTAGGTCTAAGAACCACAATCACCACCATCACTATGAGAGATAACTATGAAAACCATGGTAATGTCTTCCATGTGTCACTATCATGGTGGTTTTGTCCCACACAATATTCTCTAACATGTATCTGTGTGCTTCTTTTGATATTGCCATATCATGACTAATGAGATTCCATCATCAACCAACTCACACTCTACTCTTATGTGTTACTATTGTCTATCTACCTTCCAAAATAACAACCGATTAGGGACATAATGATAATGTATATGTATACTCTTAACATCCATATGATCTCATCATTTAAGTCGTGTACTAAAAAACACATCATTGAGTAATAAATTCTCTAGATATTTATAATGTTACATCGTTATCTCATAACTGAATTAAATAGAACAAATTGGAAGCTTGCCTTTATTTATTAAACAAATCATTTGCATATTATGCCATTAAAATCATCATATGATTGGCTCTCTAGGAACACATATCAACATGTCCTTCTTCATATGTGATTCAGTTTTCGTCAACATGCCAAGTAATTCTGACAACGGCTTGTCAAAATCATTCATATTATATTTCCATACTGGCTATATGATTCTAGTTGTGACTGTAGAATCATTGTTGTGGCCAACTCTTGGCCTAAAGGAAATCTCTGTCATGCAAGGTTCTCCACATATCCAATCAACATGAGAGTGTGGGGACCTACTGAATATCCTTCAACCATATTGCATTTAAACTACGTGTTTGGGACATCATATCTCTCTTGTTTTTTCTGGTCTTAGTAAATGTTATGAAGATGTTTTACCATCTCAATAACATCTATTTTTACATATTGTCTCTGTAACTCATAGTTTATTAGCATAACATCATGCACTTGCCATCACGACATCTTCAGAGTGCTTCTAGTAAGCATCCCTATCAGCCTTAGGCATAGTGGGAGCAGGTTCATCTGGCTCTGGTGTCTCCTGGATATAGAACTTGTGCTCTTGAGTGAGAATGATTCTCAATATACAAAAC
Organism: Alisma plantago-aquatica; assembly: GCA_963693085.1. Taxonomy (NCBI): domain Eukaryota; kingdom Viridiplantae; phylum Streptophyta; class Magnoliopsida; order Alismatales; family Alismataceae; genus Alisma; species Alisma plantago-aquatica. The sequence goes on from OY856415.1 coordinate 25,740,836, forward strand.
CAGTCTTGGAAGTTATTCCCATTCAACTTGACCTTCTCAAGACAGATTGTGATGAAAATGTATTTGTATTTTTCATTCGATTTTGCAAAATAAATATTGCAATTTGTGACAAAAAAATTCGATTTGATAATAAGATTGAGATATTAATAAGGTTTTTAATTAATTATCGCTCCCATGATTATGTTCAAATTGATATCCCTTACATATCAATTCAGAAGATTATAGCATACAGCCTTCTAGTGAACCAAATCTCAAAACAATTAAATTATTACCCAGTCAACGCCAACATCAACCAGCTATTAAGGTAGGAACTTTTCCACTTACATCTCATGTAATTCTTTTTTTTTGGTCAGTCTCTCATGTAGTTCTTGGACAAATTGTATGCACAACTCTTTGACATAGTCCATCTACATGCTTATAGGTACTTAATCTCATTAAGATCACCTATTTAAGTCTAACCCAAAAGCCAACACGATAGTGATGCACCCTACCTCGTAAGTCCACATGACTACCATCACACTTCCATGAGAATAGTGCACCATGATTGGCGTGACCACGCTTAGTCGATCAAGATTTTCATGTGTTTTTCTTATGGAAAGCATCTAAGACTTAGTATTAGATTGAAGTATTTATATTTATATAAATACATATACAAATCAAATCACTACATATCATATACATGTTATATCTATAAAAAAATGTGATTACAACACACTAGCAATGGTTATGGCCATACTATTGTAATTCCTTGGAGCCACAAGGAATTTCCACCACCTAAGGTCTACATCATATGTAGCAACATGTTGTTGGTTAAGATATCTACTCAAACCAATCTGGGTCAATCGGTCCAACTCTTAAACCAGTCGGCTTGCCTCCTAGTCAGTTGGTTGGTCTCATAGATCGGTCATCTAGTCTCTGGTCCAAAAGTCTTTTAGATACCTCCGATCAATCAGTTGGGAAACTAGTCGATTGGTTTCGTTCCTCCTATCTTTAGGCCTCCTTGGTCCTCCATTCGATTGGTTCAACTTCTGAAATGGTCAGTGCATCTGGGGAAGAACTTATTCTTTGCCATAACAAAAAGAAACTATTCTAATCCTATCTATCATATTACATGGTAAAAGGGAAACATCAAGTTACATTTGAGGGGAGCATAGGAAGGAGAGAATCAAAAGGGAAATGTCAAGTTACATTTGAGGGGAGCATAGGAAGGAGAGAATCAATACTTGTACATATGGATGAAAAGATAGATGCTTAGTGTGCAAATTGAGATATACACAAGAATAAACAACCACAACCAAGCACATAGATCTAGGGTTTTTTTCCATAACCATGCTAACATCAACCATCAAAACTAATTTTAGGGCAATTTATATATATATATATATAGAGAGAGAGAGAGAGAGTCAGGCTAGAATACACTCAAGTGTATTCAGAGAAGAATACACTTAAGTAGTTTTTCATGATGCAATATTTTTTTCAAAAATATAATCTATTGATCTTCTTAACCATCTTGTGAATAACTCATATAAAAAATTTGAGCACATTTGGATATTTATAGGTCATGTTATAAAGACCGCAAAAATTATGCATTTGACGTTAGTTTCGTGTGTCGATTTTGTTGCCCTCAGATGAGTGACTTATACTCATCCAAATGGGCTCAAAATTTTTATGTAGCCTAATTATAGTATGACAATGAAGATCAATGGTTTAAATCTTACAAAAAATAGTCTTGATATGCAAACACACTTGAGTGTATCCGTGCGATCTGTACACTCGAGTGTATTCTAGCCTATATATATATATATATATATATATATATATATATATTCATATATAGGGATCGTATGTGGTCTGTAATAAGAAATATACATTAATCATTTAAGTATTCACGTTGCATATAATAAATAAATGATGAAAACCAAGATTTGATCATATGGGTTAAATCCCATATCATAGTAAATTGGCATGGCTCTGATACCATTGTTGGGAAATATGGCATCATATATGATAGCGGAAACAAAAAAAATACTACCATATTACCCTTATATGGTAGATCGTGTCAACAACTATGTAATGTGAAATAGGGTTTGCAAGGTATACCTAGTCCTAGAGAAAGTCCAGTGACTTATCCTTGTAGTAGGGTGCTTCTTCTTCAAACAGCACTTGAGCAGTCTTTAGCAGCATCCTCCAGGTGTAACATCATGAACGGTGGTTGGTGGCATCCTCCTAGCAGGTGGAAATGGCCTCCTCACCTCTATAGTAGTCCATGCAGACCATCAGGAACTCCATGTTGTGCTACTAAAGCCAATCAGAAGGAGTTGTCCTTTCAAATGTCAATTTGCTAGGGTTGATTTTCTCTCCCGTGTTATCTCTTCTTTTTTGTCCATCCCTTATACGGGTTGGACTTCCTCGGTCTCTCTAGTTACCACAACTAGATAAAACAACAACTTTTCAGAGAGGTTGTTGTGACTCTAAAAAGCCTTGACTACCTCTCTATTTATAGGAGGGTTAGGGTCAGGATTTCTAGTCTGAGCAGGAGTCAAAGAGATGGACTCTCTTGAGTTTTTTAGAACTTATGAATGATGAACTAGTCGGTTCACAGCTGAACTAATTATTCACATATGAGCCAATCAGTTCAACCCTTGAACGAGTCATTTCACTATGTTTCCCAATTGCAATTGTATTGGAAACTAATATCTGATTAATGCACAACATGACGTCAGCATCAATCCTTGATCCAATTGAATTGATCATTGAACTGGGCAATCCAGATGTTGAATCGGTCGTTTCACTTTTGAAATTGTTGTTTTATTTCAAGAAATAGACGTTTCACTTGTGAAATGGTCGTTTCATTAAGTAAATTGGCTGGTTCATGTCCCTGCTCATTTAACATTCAGCCAAAGAAGTTTAAATTAACCTGACACTTGAATCGATTAGTTCAACACTTGAACCGGTCAGATCATTGTACAGTGAGTCAATTCTCAACCATTGTTGTTTAAATTTAATACCTAAACACTTTAGTACTCAAGTTAAACATCATTCATGAATAAACTCCTATTCCAAGTGCATCCTATGTGTGTGACCCTATAGGTCTAAAATTACATTGGTAGTGAATGTCTATAACCAACTTATAAAATCACAAGCAATGAGCGGTATCCAGAAACAAATCATTTCTACCCAAGTAATCTGGAAATTTGGAGAACAAATTCAACCTACAATCCTTGATTACTGTTATCATGGTCATATAACTCCTTTATCTCTGCTATCCGGATTGAACTTGAGATATGGAATCATCATCCTCTCAACATTCAATCCATGTTCCTTGGACTAGAGCAGACGGTCTGAGATGCATGTGAGTTCACATGTCAGATATTGAATCACATAAGTATGGACATACATTTCCCAGTCTTGCTTATCAAGTAACCTGGATATCAATCTCCTGTGGGAGTGACAACTCCCATCTACATCACTCAGACTCAATCATCATGTGTTGTAATGTATTCAAGTATCACCTTTATTGAAACCCTTATTCAAGATCATGTTTGATGATGTCAAAGTACATCAAACAACATGTAATGAGTGTAGTTAGTTTAGGTCTAAGAACTATAATCACCACTATCACTATGAGAGCTGATTTTGACTACCATTCCATGGTCTCCATGCATCACTATAAAGGTGGGTATGTCCAAAACACTCTTCTCTAACATGTACTCATGTGTTTGGTTTGATATCAAACTAGTACAGAAATAACAGACAATGTCACCTTTGTTGGCGTTGGTTACACACAAATAAACTGATGCTAAAGAACAACAATGTCGATTATTTAAGACAACCACCATCATATGTGAAGTCATGATAATTTAGAAAAGACATGGGTACCGCTTTTACTTTAACATTGGTTTCTTTTTAAAGAAAACCGATGTCTAAAATTACCCGCAAAATACAATTTTCTAGGGGAAAAAAATTGCCTCTAAAATTTTCAATTCGGCGTCAGTTTTTGGTAAAATTGATGACACATGTTTCCGTCCATGTTCCCACAGAAACATTTATCCCCTCATTAATCCTCTTCTGCTCTGTCAACTAACCAATGACTAATCACCCTTCGCAAGACAATTTTTTTAAGGGGATGGTTCTATAGCATCGGTTGCTTATTTGAAACTGACGACTAGGTGTTTTCACACCTTGTCCCTATGAAAATATTTTCCCCCAAATTTTCTCCTTTGTATTCAATTTTTATTGGACAACCGACAACTATGATCCTGACACTAAATCTGTAACAAATAGGCCCACCGCCCAAGCTTCCCTAGGCTCTAGTAGAGTTTCAGGAATGACGACTGGCACCACAGACCACCACTAACCTTAACTGTGCACTTTGTCCTCACTCACATGCAAGTCGGGGTCAACTTCCCAACTAGTCACCCATCCTAGTATTACTCCAAGATAAGCATGCTTAACTATGGAGTTCTTTAGTGATGGGCTCCCAGAAAAGGAGGTACACCTTGGTGATATGGGTAATCCAATCATTCCTTAAAAGATCATTTCATATGAGGCCTCAAATCCTGGGACGTTACAATATCCCCCACTTAGACTCTTGACATCCTCATCAAGGATTAACTATATGGCCTCATAATATGACCCCATTTTAGTAGAAACCCACGATGGCATGTGGACACCGAGCTCCCGATCATGGATACCTAGTGCAAGGGTGGCTACGTCACCATGGATAGCCATATCCAACATGCATGGACCACACGACTCAAGACTGGCATGTCACATGCCCATGTGGGCCCCACCTACTGGAGGGAAATTTGGCTCGGATACCATTCTTATAAGTAGTGGGCCCCGGGAGGGACCACTCCTTCCTCAATTTTAGGAAACAATTGCAAAATTCCCCAATAAATAATTTTCCATCAATATAAAATCCACTTTGGGGTTCACAATATTTCTTTAAACAGAATAATAACATGAACATAGTTTGAATGTAGTGGAAATAAAACTAACTATTACATGATACTCTTAACAAAGTTCAACTATCAAGCCATAAACAGCTCCTAACAAACTTTAAAGACTAAACTACTCAGATTGTTTTTTGTGGTGAATAACCTCTCTGTCTTAGAAATCCGCAGCAACTAAATTTGGGCATCACCACCTCTCTCTTGAACCTCATGATGTGGAACCTATGGGTGGGTTGAATGCAACATCCAGGGTTGAAGAAACCAAAGAGTAAAGTATGTCAGCAAATGTTGAGTATGTGCATCGTTTCTGTTATGTAGGCATTGCTTTTATGATCAAATATCCTTTCCAATATGAGGCATGAGTAGTTATTCTCTATTCATCATTTTGAAATTCTTAATTTCTTGGTAATTTCTTATGGGTCCTCTGACCCCACATGTTATATTTTGGATGCTCTCATCCTGTTATTTCATATGGACTAAACTTGTACTTGCCTTTTCCTTATTTATGTGCATGCTTAGACTAGTTATATTTCTTGTATTGGTACATCACTACAACTATATATATAGGGGTGTTCTTTCCTTCCTAGGGTGTGCTTTTCCACCCATTATTTATAGAGGTGTGTTTTCCTCCTAGGGTGTGCTTTTCCACCCATTATTTTAGGCTGAGATTCAATGGTGTCTCAACCCTATTTGAAATAACTTTAGTCTTTGTTTATTACATGCACGAATTTACTGTGTATTGTTAATGGAAGATGTTTAAAGGAAAGATTCCCTACTTGTCATTTCTTAGTAGATATGCCTCATCTTTTGGCCTGTTATAATTCTCTTGGAACTTAATTCTTTTGTTATCCTTTGATTTTGAAACTCTTCTTTTAAAAATCACTTAAGTAATGCCTAGTTTTAAATTGTTGCACTTACTCAGCATTTGCTGACATACTTTCCTCTTTGGTTTCTTCAACATTGGATGTTGCATTCAACCCACCCAAAGGGTCCATAGCCTAAGGTCTAGGAGATAGGTGGTGACGCCTAGATTTAGTTGTTGAGGATTTCTAAGATGGAGAGGTTACTCACCATAAAAACCAATCTGAGTAGTTTAGTGTTGAAAGTTTGTTAGAAGTCATTTATGGCTTGATAGTTGAACTTTGTTAAGAGTATCATTTTTATTTCTACTGCATACAAACTATGTTCATGTTATCATTCAGTTTAAAGAAATATTATGAACCCCAAAGTGGCTTTTATATTGATGAAAAATTATTTATTGGGGAATTTTGCAATTGTTTCCTTAAATTAAGGAGCGGTCCCTCTCAGGGCCCACTCCTTCAAGATCAATGTTTTTTTTATTTCGGTATGTATATAGACATCGGTTTTTTCCTTCATAATCGAAGACTATGTCAGACTATTTTTCTTTGTTTAGGAGTTACTCATCGATTATTCTCTAGCAACCGACGACTAAAACCCTAACCGAGGGCAACTTTGATTTGGACATAGACATCGGTGTTTCACAAGTAACTGATGACTATACCCCTAACCCGAGGGCAAAATTTAGGACTTAGTCATCGGTTTTCAAAACAACTGATGACTATGTGTAACTTAATATCACCCACGCAAAACAAACTTTCTCCCTATACTCTGTTTCATCGTGATTTTCACCTAGGTCTCTGGCAATTCTGTTGTCATTGCTCAAATCACCATCGTCGCTGTTGTTGCTCTTCCTCCACTCACTGCCATTGTCACTATCATTACTCTTCATCCACTCACCACCACTCCACACTACCTCTCTCACTGTTCTCTCCTGAGGAGCTGCTCACTGTCAGGAGCTTGGGCTTGAGACGTCGGAGGAGTTGTTGCTACTAGCCATTGGAGGAGCTTATGTTGGTCAGCTATAGAAGTGCAAATACATCTATTTTCCAGGGGCCATAGGCATTGGTAGGAGGGACAGAGATAGGAAATGAGGTATTTTTCTCTCTTTGGTCCCTCTTATGGATGACAAACTAACTACATTTTGGTTCCTACCCTTCTTCCTACTCATTGCCATCATCACTCTCATCCTATTGTATCCATAGTGGTAGGCATAGGCTAGTTTTGGGGAGGTGAGGTGTGTTGTTTGTGCACCTCCGCTTGAGGCACGAGGAGGCCTTGGATCCTAGAAATGGGATTGTCACATTAAGGTGTGTAATCCCATCCCTGAAGTACTAGCATGAATATTGTTGTGTACTTTCGATCGAACAATATGATAAATTTACAATATGACTTAACGTAACCATACCTTTATATATAGAATGATTTAATCCACAAAATTATTGTTGCTCAACATCTTATCGACATAACAAGTTTTTATATGTTTACTTCAAATTATATCTTGCATCAACTTGTGCCCTACAAGGATCAATGCCATCTTAAGCTGAATGAATTACTTGTTCCATGTTATTATATTGGCTTTGTTAATCCATCACAAGTTTTTACATGTGTGAATCACTTTTTTATGGTTAGTTACGTATTGCTTTTTATTGATTAGTTTTAATTAGGATCGTTATATCTTATTTATTTTAATTTCTAGCTTACCTTATGTCATCTCTCCCTCCCTAGGTCATGAATAATTTATGTGTAATGATTATCTTGATGATGAACATGCATGTACATTGGAGATGCTGAAATCAATGTTATAGAATACAGTACCTAGACTAGGAAGAATGAATTGAATTAAATGATGTTACATAAAACCTAGGATATGAACGATGAAACTAGGATCATAGGTATAGGAATGACAACATACATGTATTTTGTTGGCCTAGAAACTCGTTTGAGATTTACTCGCTAAGATTAAATCTTAGATAGTCCCCAGTGTGGGACTGTTCTTGAATACTTAATCTCACTTAAAATATAAGTGTATAATTTATATTTGATTTTCAAGAAGTTTCTTCAGCACTTCCCCATTTTTTCTCTAATTACATATGTTGGTAGTCATTTGCCCATCTATATCAGTGTACTTGAAGAACTGTGGGGAAATGTTGTCAAAAATTTCTTCAAAACTGAATACACATTATACACTTACTAGTGAGATTAGGTGTTCAAGAATGGAATAGGTGGTACACACATTCATTATTGAACCCTAAACCCTAAACTTTTAACCCTAACCCTAATCTTTAAACCCTTATCCATAAATATAAAACAATAAACCCTAATCCATCTGTAATCCTTAACTTAATATGTAAACCCTAAACCCTAGTACTTGTTTTCTCTTTGATCATAGAATGGATAGATCATGGATGTACATTCCAAATCACTGCACTTCAAAGTTTATTATTGGTCTTGTTCAGTTTATTAGATTTGCGGAGGAAGATAGGAAACAACCTGGAGATAGGTTCTATTATCCATGTAGGCATTGCGGTAACAACTTGAAAGTCAGCACAGGTGACAAAATCAAAAGTCATGTCATGTGCAATGGGATTGTACAAGGCTATACATAATGGTATTGGCATGGAGAGATTTCAAACCTGATATCAGTAGATGTTGATAGTTGTGCTTGTGTTGAAGAAGAAATTGTCACCAATGATGTAGATGTGAACGAACCGGTTCCAATAGACATCATTGATGTGATGTTGGATAGTTGTGGGGTAGAGTACATCGATCCACCTTCCTTGTTTAGGAACATTGTGCATGATGCTGAGAGACCACTATACACAGGTTGTACTAATTTTAGGAAGCTGGGCATTGTATTGAGATTGTATAATCTGAAGGCTAACAATAGATGGAGCAACAAAAGCTTCACATCATTGTTGTCTTTGTTGAAAGAAATTCTTCTGGAATGAAATGAGCTTCCAATGTCGACATACGAGTTAAAGAGAGTATTATGCCCAATGAGAATGAAGGCTAAGAAGATACATGCATGCCTGAATGATTGTGTATTATTTCAAAAGGACTATGTAGATTTGAAAGATTATTCAAAATGTGGGGCATCAAGGTATAAAATGATGACTTTGGCGAAGTCCAAAACTAGCTCTCCGACCATTACCTATAATACCATGGTTTCAACATTTGTTTGCCAATCTGATAGATTTAGAGAATTTAAGGTGGCATGCAGAGGTTAAGAAAAATAATGATTCCCCATGGTGAAAGAAGATTAATTTATTGTACCCTAAATTTGGTGAAGAAGCCAGGAATATAAGACCTGGGCTTTGTACCGAAGGGATGAATCCATACAGAACATTGAGCAGCCAACATAGCACTTGGCCTATTATGCTTGTAATATACAATCTTCCTCCCTGGTTTTGTATGAAAAATAAGTATGTTATGTTGTCGTTGTCGATATTGGGCCCTAAACAACCTGGAAATGATATCGACGTTTATCTTAAACCTCTAATTGATGACTTAAAGAAACTCTAGGTTGAAACTGTTCTGACCTATGATGCTTCACGTAGAGAGACATTTTGTTTGCATGCTATGTTGTTTTGCATTATTAATGACTTTCCAGCATATGAGAATTTGTCTGGATACAGTGTAAAAGGATCCAAAGCATGCTCTATATGTGAAGAGAACACTGATTCAATATGACCAAAGCATGGCGGCAAGACTTTGTGTCTTATTCATCGAAGGTTTCTTCCAAAATTCCTTCCATATCAAAGGTTGTGCAAAGCGTTCAATGGATGGAATGAGGAACGGAGTGCCCCTAAACCTATACTAGGGGGCTGTTTATGAAAGAGTAAAAGACTTTGCCAATGAATTTGGTAAGAGATCACAATGTACTATTCCCACACAAAGTGACAAATCTTTATTCAAGAAGAAGTCAATATTTTGGGATCTTCTTTATTGGAGTTCTTTGGCAGTTATGCATTGTATCAATGTCATGTATGTTGAGAAAAATGCTTGTGATAGCATCATTGGTATATTTTTAATATACTAGGTAAAACTAAAGATGTCATCAAATCCATAATGGACCTACGTGAAATGGGAATAAGGAAAAAATTTACAGAAGTAGTTAGTAGTGATCGAAGAACATATTTACCTCCTGCTTGTTACATGTTATCTAAGAAAGGCGAAGAAAGCTTTTTGAAAGTGATTGGTTAATGTTAAGGTACCATAGGGTTACTCTTCCAACATCCATAGATTGGTATAAATGAAAGATATGAAGTTGATAGGTCTTAAATCTCATGATTGTCACACTCTAATGCAACAAATATTGCTCGTGACAATTCGATCTATATTGTCGAAGCATGTAAGGTTTGTAATCACCAGACTTTGTTTCTTCTTCAACAGTCTATCCAGAAAAGTTGTTGATCCTGAGAATCTAGATAAGTTGCAAAGAGAAGTGGTTGTTACCCTATGTCATCTTGACATGCATTTTCCTCCTTCATTCTTTGATATCATGGTACATATTGTTGTCCACTTGACTAGGGAAGTGAAAATGTTGGGACCAATTTTCTTGCATTGGATGTATCCTTTTGAACAATACATGAGCATTTTTAAAGGTGATGTTTGAAACTGTTATCGGCCTGAAGGGAGTATTATTGAGGGTTATGTGGCAATGGAGGTTATGGATTTTTACAATGACTTTCTGAGTGGTACTGAAGCTCCTGTAAATGAAAAGAATATTGAGGACTATTCTGGAAAAGGGACTTTAGGAGCACGAATGAAAGTAATCATTCATGAGCTGTGGGAACAAGCTCACTTGTATATTTTACACAATATTGACGAAGTCAGAGTTTATATCACGGAACATACCAATTTCATCAAGAAACAATATCATTGCGCCAATTCAATTTGGTTTGCTAGAAAGCATAACAGGACATTTATTAAGTGGTTTGAAGATAAAGTCTTACATCAACTATCTCAAACACCAAATAATATTGCTGAAAATATTAAATGCCTCTCCTTCAAACCAAAAATGAATGTTATGTCTTATGAAGGATTTGACATAAATGGGTTCTTATATTACACAAAGTGTCAAGATGATAAGAGTGTCATACAAAATAGTGAGGTCACCCTTCAAGTGTATTCATTATTTCTTTCTAATGTGAAGGATAAGAGTCCACATGAAGCTAAAATGTCATATTATGGTGTCATTGAAGACGTATGGGAGTTTGACTATATAGATTTCCGAATTCTTCTCTTCAAGTGTAATTGGGTTGATAATACCAAGGGAGTTATAATGGATGAATTGGGTTTCACATTAGTGAATTTTGAAAAGATTAGCGAGAAGAGTGAACCATTCATATTGGCATCACAGGAGAAATAAGTATTTTACATCGATGCTCCTGCAAATGAAAAATGGTCGGTTGTTCTTCATGGTAAAAGACAGTTCATTGAAGATCCTATAAATGAAGAAGAGCACTATAATAAGTATGATGACTCTAGTCCATTCTCAGTTGGGTTGCCAACACCAAATATTGAAGCTAACGATGACTTATATGTGCATGGAGATCACATTGAAGGAAAGTTAATTGATAAACGATCTCAAAATTAGAGGCATGTTTTTTAATTTCTTAGATGTTTTATTTTTTTGAATGTTAGATCGATGTGAACTTTACAATGTTATATTAATTTCATCAAATGTTAAATGTTGTATTTTCTTATATGAAACTTTTTCATATAGTTGATCATGAGTATAATGATCGTGATGATGATCACCATGAGGGTAGGGATCCGCGTCACAATGTAAGTTTTAGAATATATCTAGCTATATGTCCATTTATAAGTTATATCATATATGTTTTTTTGTCAATTTTCAGGTTGAGGATGTACCCCCTAAAAACCTTGTGCCACTTCATGAGTAGCATAAAAAAATTGAAAAAATTAGTGGCGTCACTATGATGAACAATTTACTACAGCAAAGGGGCAATGGACCAAATTGGTTGTGGATTTTGATCATGTAGGAAATCCAGTTGGAAAGAACCACAACTCATTTGTTTCATATCTTGGGGTTCTTACTCATGGACATTGTAGTGTAAATGCATAATCTTGGCATACAATTCCTAAAAACAAGAAAGACTTTGTATGGAAAGAACTATGTATGAGATATTATCATTTGCAATTATATTTTTAAAGTTATTTACAATTCTATTTTTTAGAATACTCTATTAAATATATGAAATTTTGAAGAGTATATTTGAACTGGATGAAAGCCTACATCGTAAAAAGGTGATGCAACATTGTAGGAGGGTCCTAAGGAACTATAGGACAACTCTCAACTGATAATACATATAAGAGGTTGATAAGAGGAAGAAGTTAGTCCTTGAGTAATGGATATACCTGGACCCAGCTGAGTGGGAGGTGTTTGTTGCCAAGAGATTAACTGATGAACTCAAGGTATTAAGTGACACTCCCAATTTAATTAGTAAACCTTCTTATGAATTCACCTATTTACGGTTGACCTTGATTGTTACTAACCAAATCAATGTGCTTACTAATAAGGCTATCAACGATACTCAAAGAGAAAGGCATGCACTAAATGTGCATGACCACATGATGGGTTCAGGTGGCTATGCAACCCTTCACCAAAAACTATAGGCATCTTCCATTCAACAACCTACTACTCCTACTACTGAGACTGTTAAGACCTCTACTACTCCCGCACCTGTGCATCACCATGATGTGTGGATAGCTGGGAGGCAAAACAAAAAAACGAGATATGACCGACCCCACAACTACTGATGCGGTTGCAAAAATGGTAAAATTTAACTCTCAGAGTATTGATGATTGTTATGTTTACTTACCAATTTCTATTGATGATGATTAGTGGGAGCTTCATGAGTAGAGGAAGTAAGGCTCCTTCATCCCTAAGGGTACAAGGGATGAATTGATAGTTTCTTTCAATAACCCAGAGCATCCTGGACGTGTTTGGGATGCAGACGTTGGTGTGGGCTTAGGAGCATTCTTTAGGTCATCATAGTGCAAACATGTCTAAAAAGAAGGATTTTCAAAAGTTGAGGTAACCTATTCTTTTTTAGAATGTTATTGCAAAGGGAATTCAGAAATCAAAAAGCATTTCTTTTGGCCATGTATAGGTAGATGAGTTAATTGATAAGAGAGTCCAGGAAGCAATGAGCAAGTGGTCAGCATCCCAGGCTGCCACTCAGATAGTACATGTTGCATGTCGCACTTCCCCTACGATAGAGGTGGTTGGGAGTAATCCTGTAGACCCACCACCTAGCACATCCGTTCTAACTATTTTTATAACATAGTAGCTAGTCTTTTCAAGATTATATGTTTAGGTATCTATATAACATACTCTATGTAAATTTGTAGGTGTTGAGGCCATGTCGTCTAAAATTGAAAGAACATGTCATTGTAGAGGGCGAGGCTGACCCACGCCTTTAAGGACACATGATTTTATGGCACTCCAGTACCCGATGGTGTGGTTCGTGTGAGCCTGAGGCTTGTCTTCCCTGGTTGGACGTAGGATCCATTGCCATATGCCCACCCAGATGTAGACACACTTGGTGAAGCAGAAGGTGGAGTAGTCTTGTGGCCCAAAGGAGTCATCTTACTTATCATGTATGGTAAATTTACATTACATTAATGGGTATATGTATATACATGACAATTGATATGAAATTATATATGCAGGACAAAGGGAAGAAACCTACTACAGCTCATCCTACTCCACATCCACCTCTTCCTCAAGTACCTAGTTGGCTTGCAAAGGACCAATTTGACTCAATAGGTCCTTAATGCAGGGGTATGGAAATATGGATTGACGAACATTTCAAAACTTCACCTATTATTGTTTCTATGGAGGAGGATGCTATAGGCCAATCATATGATAATAATATATTTCTACAAGATATTTTGGAGTTGTTTCATTATGCTTGGCTGAATTCATCTATGATAGAACTATGAATATGGTGAGATCTTATTTATATATCTATATACCTCATTTTATATATGGTGATCTATTTTCTTATATATTAATGCATACATAATATATGTTTTGCATCCACTTAGATAGGTTCTGTAAAGATTTTTCAATGGCTCACGTGGGATTTCTAGTTCCATCCTTGATTAGTATTATAACTAAAGACCCTACATCATTTACCTTATACTGCCCTATCACTTTTAACTATTTTGGTAAAGTGAAAAAGAGCATGATAATAGCTCCATATAATATTGGGTAAGTTTACTTTTCTTACATTTTTTAATTTTTAAAATTACATTTCATTGTGGATTTTGAGTTATATATTTTTTACTTTCTTATCACTAGAGGTAAGCATTGGGAGTTATTGGTTGTTGTCCCCAAGACGTTGATTGTTTATTATCTAGATCCTAAGAGGAACGAATTAGACCGTTCGGGACACGGTTTGAAAAGGCCATTATACACATGAGAAAAATTCTATATTTATATCTGTTAACATCTATTATTATATGACTATATACTAATGCAATTCAATGTGTTACATTAACATATAGGGCTTTAAAAGATTTCAAAAAATTTGGAGGAAATATGGAAAAGAAAAAGAAAGCGATAGTTTGGAAGAATGTGGATGTAGTTTCCTGACTCCAATGCACATTTTATTTATGTTAACTATTCTTATTATTATTTATTAACATTTTGTATGTTAAAATTTATAGTGTGTTGAACAAAAAAATGGTTGGGCACGTGGATACTATGTAATGCTATATATGGACATAATTGTCAGATATGTTACACAAGACATTAAAAACTTACAACAGGTAATATATAGTATTGATCATCATAAGTATAGTGTCCTTAGATAATATGAAAATATCAAACTTATCAATTATATATATATATATATATATATATCATTCTCTTTGCAGGTGTTTAAAACTAGTGACTTCAATATAGGGAAAAGTAATTAGATGTACATATGCCCTATACAATAGAAAAATTAGATCACATAAGAGAACAATGGGAAAAAGCCTTTGAAAGGGAGGCAATTTTTTATTATGATTGGGGTGCTGATGATAAAGAATGTCATTTCTAAACTTTGAAGTCATTAATTCTATATATATGTGGTGCTCATATATACACGTGTGAATGAATTTTTTTATTGTCTTACTAAAATTTTATCTATATACATGTATGTGAATGTGAAGATGAATGAATGATTGTGCTTCTACATGTGTGTGAATGTGAAAATGGATGAATGAATGAAACTGTAGGTTTCTGCATGTGTGTGAATGTGAAAATGGATGAATGAATGGAACTGTAGGTTTCTACATGTGTGTGAATCATGTGACTAAATTAATTATGTTTCTACGTGTATGAATCACATGATGTATATATAGTCTTGATCATCTTGTTATTGCATGTTTGTGGCCCAATGTTAGGTTGAAATCACAAGATGTTGTAAACATACAATTCAAAACTGAACTGTAGGTTCTACATCCTGCTGACCAGCCGGACAATAGGCCTGCAAACTGATATTAAAAAAAATGACACTTAGTCGTCAGTTATTTATAAAAAATCGACGACTATGTCCTAACCCGAGCCAAAAAAATGTGTTTAGGTATGGAGATAGGCATCAGTTTTTGAAATCATAACCAATGACAATTTGTAGTTGTATTGTCAATTTTACTTTGAACTGATGACTATGAACTAAACATGAGATCACTTTTTGTTTGGAAAGCGAGTAAGTCATCGGTTTTTACTGAAATAACTGACAAAAATGGCCATAACACGTGCTAATTTTTTGTTCAGTTATGAAGATAGTCATCAGTTTTCTGTAGATAATTGACGACTATGGATCCTACTAGTGTCGGTTCTTTTTTGGTTGCAATCAAGGCCAGCTCTGGGTCATCAGTTTTGGAACTGATGCCATAGGCTTCTACCTTTAGTGTCACTCACTTGGGTGTCGTTTGGAAACCAACATAAAAAGTCCATTTTAACCAACGTTAAAGGTAGTTTCTTTACTAGTGTCACATATCATGATTGATAAGATTTTGTCATCAACCAGCACACACTCTAGTCTTATGTATTACTATTGTCTATTTTGCTTCCACAGCAATATCTAACTAGGGACATAATAAGAATCTATCTACTCTTATCATAAATATGATCTCATTATTCAGGTCCTCAACCTAAAGACATATTTCATCGAGTAACACCATTCTTTAGACATATACTATTTATGTGTCATATTCTCATGATTGAGACAAGCTTAATAGATGAAATTACATTTATTATTATCAAATCAGGTATCTAATGCCTCATTTCAATCATCATATGATTGGCTCTCTAGTCATACATACCAACATTCAACTCCATGGCCAAGAATTGGACCTTGAATGTCTATGGCCCAATTTGTAGCTCTAGAGTAATTTCTTCCATAGTTTCGATGATTACTCCATCAAAGGAAGTTTCTTTCTTTTTTGTCAAATGTATGTCAGAGAGATCCTTTGGAGGATGATGAGTGTCTTTAAGGGACACATGTTGAGGTAGGTTCTATTTATCATAAAATAAGAGGGCATCTTGAGGTCATTTTATATTGTTGTGATTAATAAGGTTCTTCTATGGCTTCCCCAGATTGGTATATCATCTTTAGAGAATGATAAAAGATGAGGGGTCATGACTAACTTGATGGTTTCTACTAGAGTATCTAGCCTCATATAATTGGAGACATATGGACCCTTTTAGAGTCTTCATGACTGCTTCTGGGTGTTTTGGGAAATTTTGCATCACTTTAGCCAGTGGAACCTCCCCCTTGGGTTTGTTTAGGAATTGGATTGTGTTTGAGCCTTCTAGACCAGTCCCATTGCAAATCTCATGCATTGGTAGTACTTTCTCAGTACTGATATATGGAATAGAGACCTTACCACCCTCATCTTCTGTTGTGTTAGTATGGACTCCTATTTAAGTAGTTAGCTTCTCCTTGCCCTTATCAAGAGGCAACGGTACTTCTGGTAGAGTAGGGGTTCAGTTTGTCTCCATTGTGACTACAGAGAGTGTCATGATTGGTACTAATACCAATGGGTGAGGAGTTGTTGTCTGTTGAGTCTATCCTAGCCCTGGTGTCTTTGAGACCCACATCTTCTGTACTTTCGGCCTTGGGTGGGTCCCTAGTACATTGGTCAGCTACATTTCTACCCTTGGCAAGCTCCTTGTATTCTTGTTTCTTTTCCTGGATCAAAACAACAATGTGAGTACTGAGACTATTTCTCAATTTTACTAAGGGAGGCTCCCGAGGGAGTGAACTTTCCTTTCATCATGGAAGGTTCTTCTGCTTATGTGATGGTAGTTGTCGGCTAGGCTTCAAGTGTCAATTTACTCACTTTCAGAGGAGTGTTTCCTACCGCTTGCTACACATGTGGTTGGAAAGGCAGTGGTGTATACCATAGTATTTTCTTGGCATCCACGAGTATGGCGAGGGCATTTAGTGAGACTGATAGTTGTGTTGCACCACATGTTCTAGCTCTACTCGTGTGTCGTGGCATGGGCAATCGGAGTTGCAGATGTATGCACCAGTAAGATATGGACAGTTAGATGTTGTCACTTGGCACCTCCAGTGGGGACGAGCACTACCCCTACCTTTACATCTTTGGTTTTTTCCTTGGCCCACATAGGCTTTTGACTGGTTGTTGTAGAGGTGGATTGTGATAGGAAATTGAGGCCTATGTTTTGATAGACCCCCCCCCTCTTGATAGAATTCTCAATCTGACTCATGTTGCATGATCTCTGGGAAAGTACTATACCTTTGTAAACATATAAGAGCCATGAGAGGTAGTGTAGTGGCTTTGATCACAACGTCCAATGCCTCTTTATCTATGGGCTTGAATTCTAGTTGGGCACCCAGCTCCCTTCATCATCCAATAAACACGGAGAAGATTGCATCTGCCTTTTTCTATAGTGCTTCCAAAACCTCCTTTGTTGGGACTTGGTTTAGATTCAAAGTGTACTGAGCAATGAACTTCTCGGCCATATTGCCCCAGGCGGTGATGGTGGTCATGTCCTTCTTATTGTACCATGCCAATGTTAGACCTATCAGTTTCTATGCAAAGTAGCAGATTTGTACTTTGTAGTCATTTGGGACTTCCACCATATCTGTGATGTGACCTGAACCCTCTAGTGTGATGTTCAAGCCCTCTAAGGAGGAATTGTACTTACCACCCACTTTTCAATCACTAATTGAAAATCAACCATAACTTTTTCTTCTTCTTCTTCTTCTTCTTTTAAAAAACTTATAGAAATAATGAAACATCATGATAACTAGAAAGATAACATCTTGTTTAAGAAAAATATAAAAGGTTACAACAAAGTTCTACTTTTACATAAAAGTAAGAGTTCTCTCTTAATAAACACCGAGTAAAAAAATCACAAACTACTATCATTTATCGCTCTCTCATTCTTGGGATCCAGAGGAAGGATAAGAGACTAACTAACTAATCTAACTACTTCATAAGACCTCTGCTCTATTCTTGATAAAGTTGGATTCAAAAGACAATTGAAAGCAATAAAATTGTCCAAACATATCTTGAGTATTGATAACTATTAATCAGAATAAATCAATAAATATTCATTAGGTTTTTTAGTCCATTTAATTAGTTCCCTAGACACATATGAGGTGTACCTAATCACATTAATCTAGCCACATAATTATTCATATCCTCTAACTTGTGTACTTAAGTGGAGTCTCAAGGCTTATTGGATTCTATTAAGTTTTCTTCATAATGTTTTGACAAGAATTGAGTCACTATTGTAGTATAAACTATCTCTAATACTAAATCATTTTGTAAATGGTGTATGGTTATTATTGGATACCTTATTGAGTACCAATGGCTCAATCACTCTCAATACTTTATTTCCTTCATGACTTGATTTGAGGAAGTCTCTCATGACATCCTTCACTCCTCACACCTTGGGGATACACATTAATAGTCTCCATCTTGGAATCCACCAATGGGCAAGTTGTTTCAACCACGAAGGTGAAAACCTCTACAAAGATCATATGGTGTATATGCCATATATATATATATGATTTATTGATTAGTTTCACTTTTCATTATGCTTATTATCTCCTTCAACTTAGTTCAACCTTTAGTATTTGTACTATATTTCTTATTTGATTCTCTTACAGCATCTAATTGACACTGCCAAATGAGAAAGATAATTAGACTCCATTAAGATGGTTATCTAGAATATATTTTTTCAAATCAATAGAGACATGTGAGTTTGTTTGTTGGGAAATATGACTAAAACTCCCTTCATTGAGAGGGATAGTAATCTATTAGAACAAATACTAGAGGTGGTTATCAATACTTCATTACTATTACTTATGACTTACGTAGGTATGGTTATGTTTACTTGATGAAACATAAGTTAGAAAATCTTGAAAAGTTCAAGGATTTCATGAATGAAGTACATAACCAACTTGGTCAAAGTATTAAAGCACTTTGTTCTGATTGAGGTGGAGAATACTTAAGTCAAGAGTTTGATGACCTTTTATGAGCCTGTGGTAACATATCACAATGGACTCCACCTGGAACACCACAGCACAATGGTGTATCAAAAAGAAGGAATTGCACATTGCTAGATATCGTGCAATCAATGATTAGTTTTTTTAATCTTCTAACTTCCTTCTTAGGTTATGCTCTAGAAAACGCAACATTTACACTTAACCGTGTACCTTCTAAATCGGTTCAAAAGACACCATAAGAGATATGGACTGGGAAGCATCCCAAATGTATTTTAAGAGGGTCTGGGGATGTGAATCTTATGTCAAGAAAATGTTTCCTAAAAAGCTTGGCACTGGATCAGATAAATGTTATTTTGTTGGTTATTCCAAAGAGACCAAGGGATGGTACTTATATAACTGAACTGACAAAAAAGTGTTTGTTGCTAGGGATGTTTCATTCCTACAAATGAAATCCATTTCCAAAGGAATCAGTGGGAGGAAAGTAGAACTCGAAGAGGTTCAAGACCAACAAAAAAGCATTGAGCATGTAGAGGTACAAGAGGAACATAGAAAGTCACAAACCATTGTGGAATCTCAAATTCCTCATGTGAATAGGAACCTCGTAGATAGTAGGACACGCCTTGAGCCAGATAGATTTGATTATCTACTGATTCAAGAAGGCCATGAGTCAGTCATTGATGATGAGTCAACTACCTATCCAGAAGTTGTTAAGGGACTAAAATCCAAGAAATGTCTTAAGGCCATGAGACCTAAGATGGAATCTATGTACACCAACAAGGTATGGACCTTGATGGATCCACCTGATAGGGTAAAACCAAGTGGGTCTTCAGGAAGAAGACTGACACGGATGGTAATTTACAAACTTATAAAGGTTGATTGGATGCAAAGGGTTTCAAACAAGTTCAAGGTGTTGACTATGAAGAAACCTTTTCCCCAGTTGCCATGGTTGAAGTCCATTAAGATCATGCTTGCCATTACAGCTTATCATGACTATGAGATTTGGCATATAGATGTTAAAATTGCATTCCTTAACAGGAATCTTCTTAAGGATGTATATAAGACACAACCTGAGGGTCTTATAAATCCAAATTATGCAAATAAAGTTTGTAAGATACAACGGTCAATCTATGGATTGAAGCAAGCATCTCAGAGTTGGATTCTTTGATTTAGAAAAACAATCAAAGAGTTTGGCTTTAGTCAAACTGAAGATGAACCATGTGTTTACAATAAGGTTAGTGTGACATGATTGTATTCCTCATATTTTATGTGTATGACATACTATTGATGGGGAATTACATCCCTACTTTATAGATGGTAAAGACCTAGCTAGGAAATACATTCTCAATGAAAGACTTAGGAGAAGCATCCTACATCCTAGGAATCAAGATCTATAGAGATAGATAAAGAAGGCTTCTTTGACTAAGTCAGAGCACATACATTGCCTAAGTGTTGAAGAGGTTCAGTATGAGAACTCTAAGAAAGGCAACCTGCCCATGTCTCATGGTGTTACTATCTCTAGAGCTCAATGTCCCAATTCTTGTAAAGAAAGGGAGTGCATGAGAAATATTCCATATGCTTCTGCAATTGGATCTATCATGTACACAATGTTTTGTACTCATCCAGATGCCGTACGCCTTGAGCATGATGAGAAGATATTAGTTAGATCCTGGTGAGAGTCATTGAATATCATGAAGAACATTCTTAACTACTTGAGAAGAACTAAGGATCGGTTCCTTGTCTACAATGGTGAGGAAGATTTGGTGGTAAAGGGTTACAATGATGTAAGCATCCAAACTAACAAAGATGACTATAGATCACAATATGGATTTGTGTTTTGCCTCAATAACAAATTTGTGAGCTAGAACGGATCCAAGCAAGAAATAGTTGTGGATTCTATAATACGGGCTGAGTATATGGCTGCATCCAATGCATCAAAGGAGGCTATTTGGATCAAGAAGTCCATCTAAGAACTTTGGGTGGTTCCAAGAATTAGTGATGCAATTGAGCTATATTCTAATAGTAGTGGAGCTATTGCACAAGCTAAGGAACCTAGATCACATCAGCATTCCAAGCATATACAAAGGCAATTCCATCTCATATGATAAATTATACAATAAGGAAATGTGAAGATTTGCATAGTAACAACCGAGAGCAATGTGGCTGACCCTTTGATAAAATCACTTTCTCATTAGAAGCATGAAGGTCATGTTAGATCACTGGGATTAATTTCATGAGTGATTGGCTCTAAGTGCAAGTGGGAGTCTATTGGTATGTATGCCTAGAGATCCAATCATACGATGATTGTAAAGTCATATCTTGAAAATGATTTTATTAATAACAAAGGCAATCTTCCAATTTATTTTGTTTTATTCAATTATGAGATAATGATGTAACATAATAAATGTCTAAAGAATGATATTACTCAATGATGTATGTCTTCGAGTTGAGGACCTGAATGATGAAATCATACGGATGTCAAGAGTATATACATTCTTATTATGCCCCTAGTCGGATGTCATTGTGAAGGCTAAAAAACAACAGTAACACTTAATTTTAGAGTGTGTGTTGGTTGATGATAGAATCTCATTAGTCATGATATGTGATACCAAACCAAGCACATAGATACTTATTAGAGAAAAGTGTATCAGACAGACCCACCATGAGAGTGACACGTGAAAACCATGATTGGTAGTCAGAGTCAACTCTCATAGTGATGGTTCTTATTGTGGTTCTTAGGCATGAAATCAATACACTCATCGCATGTCGTTCAGTGTGCTTTGGCATCATCCACTGTGATCCTGAATAAGGGTTTCCATAAAGGTGGTGCTCAGGTGCACTGTGACACAGGGGGTTGACTGTGAGTGATTTAGATGGGATTTGTCTCTCCTACAGGAGTTTGATATCCTTGCCACTTGATAAGCGAGACTAAGAAATGCATGGCCATGTCGATACGAGTCAATATGTGATATCGAGCTTACACGTATCTTAGAGAGTCTGCCCTGGGTCAAGGAACATGGATTGGCTGTTAAAGACGATGATGATTCTATGCCTCAAGATCAATCTTAATATCAAAGACAAAGGAACTATACATTCACTGTAACACCATTCACAGATTGTAGGTTAGGTTGTTCTTCAACTTCTCCAATTACTTGGGTAGCAATGAAGTCTTTCTAGATACCAATAATTGCTAGTGAAATCATGATATGATTATGAATATCACTGCCAAAGTGACTTGGATCCTACCAGGTCACACACATAGGAAGTTATTAGAATAGGAGTATAATTGTGGATGTTATTGGAAATGTTATGAATCAAATTGATTACTAAAATGTTTAGGTAATCTACTAGAATATTATTGGAGTATAATCAGAGTTAATTGGTTAAAGTGTTAATTCTGAATAATTTTATTTAATTATTAAGTCGGATGGCTAATTCTGAGCGATTGAGTAGAGACGGATGAAGAAAAATAGTTAATCAATTAATATGCTTAATTGGTTAATTAATCGATTCCAGAATATTTTTCTTAATAGTCCACGAGTGGCTCATTTTTAATGCAACTATAGCCCTTTTGTTTTCCAGCGGTTTTGGAAAACCATGCTTCCTTTCCTCTTATATTTATAGGGGCATGATGGTCGGATTTTGTGAAAAAAAATAGACATGCTTTTGTACGTGAACCCTAGCCGTCATTGTCCCCAAGCGAGAGAGAAGGAGAGAAATTGACGCTAGCATGTCGTCAAACAAAAGGCTACTCCTTCCGGCCAATTTGCGAAAGGTGACATGGAGTTCTAGTCCATCCGCATGGACGAAGTAGAGATGCAGACATTGTTGTGACTATGTTAGTAGGACGTCGATGATGACCGTCTGTGCATGCAAGGAGCGACACACATCACCCCACGGGGAGGTCGTTGGACTTGCTCCAAGATGAGGTCTATCTCACGCAGACTCTTTCTAGATATGTTGTTATCGACAAGATCATCTAGTAGGGCATGTGGAGAAAATTTTATTATTTCCATTGCACCCGTTGCCTCCACATAAGCCAACACTCCACATACATTGGCTAACATCATGCAATTCTTGAGGTAGATGATCAATTATTTTTAGGGATGTACATCAGTCCACACTTAGACCAGATCAGACCAAGACTGGACTGGACCGAGTCTCGAATAAGTAAAATTCTTGGACCGAGGATCAAACCAAACAAGAACCGATGCGGTCTAAAATTGGACGGGAGAATGTATGGACCGGACCGTGATCGGGCCAAGACCAGACCGACTATAATTCATGCTAGTTAAAAAATATGAAAGAATAATGTATTGACGCGATTAGTAATTTTTTTCACTACTTTTAATGAAAAAATTCAAAATCATAGATAACATATATAATTTATCTAGAATTATGTTGTACTTTCATATGTTTGATGTAACAATCTTTGTTCTCATTTTATATGAACATAAATTTCATAAGTATGCTATGGTGGGTAATTATATTTTCTTAAACAATTAAGTTTGTACAAAAATAATTTTATGTATGATGTTATTAATAATTATCAAACATAGTGATATGAACCTTAAGCTATCTATTGATCTCCATCACTTCTTCTCATGTCATATTCTAATAAGTATTTACTTCCTATCTCAGAGTAATAATATTTCTAATAAGTTGTGTGTAATTTATTATTTATATATTTTCCCATCATGCACTTTGTTGCCAACAACTCTTCATAAACTTTAGCACTAATATAAACATTTATTGTCTTTAATTCATAATAAGAAAAGATTATTTATGTTATTCGGTCCAATCATTACAGACTGATTTTGGACCAGACCAGACCGAGGACCAAGATTTTAGAAAATAGAGGAACAAAAATTGGACCGAAATTAAAGTCGATCCAAGACTGGATCGGACCCAACAGCCGGTTCGGTCCATCGGTCTAGACCGATATATGTACAACCCTAATTATTTTTAATGATGTTGACCAATTGTCTTTGGATCAACTATCCATGAATCATCAATTGTCGTTTCATATATTTGATCACAAGTTCCAGCTGAAAATTGTTTTGGGATGTGAATTACTTATTTAATTGTGGCATTAGTTAGAATTTAATCATCAAACCTTAGTGATTATTATGGCCATTCATTCTCAGCTTTAGATTTGGTATTTTTATCTTCAGTTCGTCATGTCTCACACACCACCAAGTTAAATTCAAAGATAGAAATCATCTCTTTAGCGGAGAAGGATTTTTTAGTCCCTTAGTGTAAATGAAAGGCCAAGTTAACCCATCTTCCCTCCAGTCAATCTACCCATCAAGTTCTAATGTTGGTCACTGTTACCCACTGCTCTCCATAGTTACAAAACAACCCCATATACACAATATGCCTAAGGGCTAGACAAAAGTGACTTTTCATGTTGTCAAAAGTTCATTTATATTCTTGTTCATATCTGTCTAATTGGATCATGTAGCATACTAACTCGCACTATCAGTTATATCGCAGAATATTGAAAGACAAAAGACCTTGTGCCATTTAATAAAATACCAACAAAGGAGGCATTGTGCTAGTTTATTTTTCTTCCTTTCCTTTAACAAATTTATTCCCCCTAGCATCCCACGTGTGTGCATCCCTTTTCATGTGATGGGGTATTGTCTATTTACCACAACAACTACTCATATACTTTATAATTGGTGTGGGGGGTATAGAGGAGAGGAAGAGTATGAGGAGCAATAAAGATAAAATATGAATATGGAGTATGAAAAGAAAGAGAGAGATGATGTGTATTAGTTCAAGATATTATGATCTCCATGGAGATTCTTATTATTACACACATCCATCCTCTAATTTTGTGAAGCACTTCACTTTCATTAAGAGAGAGTATGAGGAGGTAAGGAGATAAAATATAAAGATGGAGTATGAAAAGAAAGAGACAGATGATACATTTTAGTCTAGTCTATTTTGATCTCCATGGAGCATTTTATCATTACACACATCCATCCTCTAATGTCTTTGTGAAGAACTTTATTTTCATTAAGCATCACGCTTCCATTGCATCATTTGTGTATCTCTTTTTCAATGACATTTTACTTCTTCATGCTTCCAGTGGATCATTGGTGTATCTCCTTCCTAATGACATTGTGCTTCTTCGTGCTTCCAGTGCATCATTGGTGTAACTCTTTCCAAATGACACTATGATTCTTCATGATAATGTCATGATATGCACATAGGTTGGCTACATTTGGCTTATTCTAATTGGCCACCACTTTCTGACAACATTGAAGGATCTCAAATAAACATTAAACACATGTTGGGATAAATCTTGTTGCTTATCCCAACCTCTTATTTGCTTTGTTGTTAGTGTTTTGGCAGTCCTACTACATCTCAAAAATGAATGGTTGTATTTCAAAATCTTGCCAATACCAAACCAATAAATACTACACCTACAAGTTTGATGATTTGCCCAGATTTAATCTTCATCGGGCTATTTTGTACATGTCATACCAAAGTTGCATCTATCATTTCTCAAGTGTCGAGATGGTTCTTGACCTACTTGAGCTTTAATTGATGGTGTATTTCATTCCTGTCAAGCCCCCAAAGAGTCACACTCCATATGGATCAAGTTTGTAGTCATCATCACCTCATCATATCTATTTTTGAAGATATCTCTACCGCTACATCATTGGATGTGTTGATTGTGCTTATTTCAATCACACATTTATTTTTAGTGAATATGACATATTCATGGTGTTTTGATTGTATTCTCCATATTGATGGTAACGTTTTTCATTCCAGAGGCACTTCATAAGGTCTTCTCCAAAGCTCAAGTACTTCCAACTTCCAAAAACATTATTTCAAAGGGGGTTTCATCATATATTCTTTTATTAGTTGGAGATTCATGTTTAAGGGGGAGAAAAATATTGCATGGAGACTGATATTTTATTATTTATCTTATTGTATAACTGAGTCTTATGAGTCAAATTTGGATGTGTTTCATCCATGCTCTAACTTGAGTAGAAGTATGTGACTTATTGTTATTTAGATTATTATGTTGTATGGGACAAATTGTCTTGTCATTATGGTTAAGTTATGCTTCTGTGTATAAGCCTCCTTTCCTATACTTAAGAGAGGAGTTTGTCATCTATCAATAAGAAACATCTCATTAGCATCCATCTCATTTTTCACAAGAACAATGTCATAAATTTAGAATTATGGGTTAGGAGAGATTCCATCACCTAGTGTTGATTAGTCTTTCTAGAAGGAAAAGTATCAACCCATGATGATAGAACTTGGTAGCAATCTTAAGTTCCTCCTTTTTATAGATATTGTCCTTGTCTCTCTCATATGTCAATCTAACACAAGTAAGAATGAGATGGGGGAACCGTCGCCAGCTGTAGCAATAGGGGGGTACCAACTCAGGAGAGATGCAGGTCAGACTCGTGATGGAAATGCTGCTCAGAGAGGAGATCAGCGAACATAGAACCGTAGATGGGGTAATGATATTCCAGTGGCGGAAGGAAAGAATGGATGGGAAGATATGTTTGCTAAGAAGGAGGATGATGTTTCGGTGATGAAGCATTGTCAAGTTGATCTAGTCGATGGTGCGGTGAAGTATTCTAGATCTATTGCTAAGAAAAATGTTGAGAAGTGGAAGAACTCTGTTGTTGGCTATGTAATCGGCCTCAAGCCTCATTGGACGATGCTTCATCGTCACTTGAATCTCATCTGGAAGTGCAAGGCAGATTTCAAAATCCTGTCGCGTGGAAACAACTACTTCATTATCCATTTTGTAGACCCGGAGGACATGAGAGTGGCCCTTGAGGATGGATCATGGTTTGTTGCAGGGAAACCACTGGTGCTCAATAAGTGGCAGATGAGAGAGCCACTTGAGAAGGTGAAGCTGAAGGAGATCCCATTTTGGAACCGGCTGCATGATTTACCTTTGGAGCTTTGGGATGAAGAATTCTTCAGTATTGTTGGTAGCTTTCTTGGTACGCCTCTAAGGCCAGATCAACTTACTAGACAAATGAAGAGATTGGAATTTGCGAGGATTCAAGTCCTTATTCTGGCAACTTTGTAATTTCCGAAATCAGTTGATCTCATCAGTGATAATGGAGTGAAGGACACGATTAGAGTTGAGTATGAGTGGCTTCCAGTTTGTTGCAGGGAATGCGGCACGTTTGGGCACAGGCAAGGTGAATGCATCAATGTCGCTGAGAAAGGCAGAGTGGATGTTAATGAAAAGGCACTGGTTGAGCCAGAGAAAGGAAAGGAAGTCACTGCTAGTGACTCTGAAACCTACTATGATTTCCCTCATGACCAAAATAATGATAGAGGAGGCATTCCTCAAGGTCAGGAGGTAAGCCCTGAGACTCCTAGTGCTACAGAACTTCCAGGGGATATGCGTACCCCTCCTACTCGCAAAGGTGGGGTTTGGAGCAAGGCTGGCAGAAGAAGGAAAACTCCTCCTCCTCATAATTTGTTGAAGGTTTCTCAACAGTTAGCTACTGGCATTCCTGTTACTCCTAACAATTTCAGAGTTTTAGACTTTGGTGATTTTCTTGTGGAACTTAATGAAGGGCAGTCCCCTGAAGGGCTTTCACCGAATGGTTGATTCTATGAACATTCTATCCTGGAATGTTCGAGGTTTGAACAAACCAGGATGATAGTTCGCGGTCTGTGAAACTATCATGAAGGAGGGGATAAGTATTTCTATTCTGATTGAGACTAAGGTTAGAAGGAACAAAATTGGTAGGGCAATGAATAATCTATGGGGGTTGTATTGTTGTCATGTGGATAGATGATGAGTTTGATATTCAGGTTATTGATGAGTCAGATCAGATATTGGTTTGTGGTGTTAGTAATGCGAGTAAGCATTTTGTCCTTATAGCTGTGTACGGGCATAATGCTGAAAGGGCGAGAAGGATCCTTTGGGAGGATCTTAGTGGTGTTTTCAAAGCTATTGGGTAGTTCCAGTTGTTATAGTTGGTGATTTCAATACTGTGAGGTTCTCTGCTGAGAAGTGTGGTGGCGATGAACCTTCGTATAATGTTATGTCTGAGTCCAATAGCTTCATTGGTAGTAATAATTTGATTGACCTAGATTTTGTTGGCTCTAAGTTCACATGGGAGAACAGAAGGAAGGGGGGAAGCTTGTGATGACAAGAATTGATAGGGTCCTCCTAAATGAAGAATTTCTATCTAAATTTCTGAAGATGTGGGGGATTAACTTCTACTCTATTCATAGTGATCACAAGCAATTGATTGTCAAGCTAGACGATTCCAAATATAAGAAGTCTACTCCTTTTTGATTCATCAACTCCTATGTTGAGTGTGATGGCTTTATGGATGTGATTCAGGAAGCCTGGGTGGGGGATGCTATAGGTAACCCGATGTTTATTCTGTATAGGAAACTTGATAAAGTGAGAGAAGCTTTTTGTAGATGGAATAAAGAACATGTTGGTAACATCTATGAGAATAGGAAATGTCTTAAGACAGAAGTTAGCAGACTGGTGGAACAAGTAGAGGGTGACCCTACTAATGATAGCCTTGTACATTGGCTCATTGATAAGAGGAAACTTGTTATCAAAGCGTATGCTGCTGAAGAGAGCCTCTTGAAGCAAAAGTCTCGCATCCAATGGTTGAAGTTGGGTGACAAGAACTCCAAGTTCTTTTATGCATCCTTGAATACTAGGAAGATAAGGAACAATATTAATTGTATCAAAGTGAACGACCAAATATGTTATGATGAGGAGATGATACAGAATGAAGTTAACTATTATTATAATGACTTGTTTAGCAGCAAAGTGGATAAAGGTAGATTGATTGAGTTGGGGGAAGGTTTCAAGTTGATTATTGTTGAACAAAGTGATAGTCTTATTACTGAGGTCACTGATGAAGAGGTTGATAATGTCATAAAATATGGTAAAGGTGACAAAGCACCCGGGCCTGATGGTTTTAATTATCAGTTCTTCAAGTCTTTTTGGATCATTGTTAGATGTGATGTCACTAAAGCTATCAAGACTTTCTTTCGATGTGGGAAGCTTCTGAAGGAAGCTAATCGATCATATATAACTCTCATCCCTAAAGTAAATAATGCTACTAAGGTCAAGGATTGGAGACCTATATCCCTTTGCAATGTTTTATACATCATCATTTCTAAGATCTTGGCGAATAGAGTTCAGAAGCTTCTTCCTAGAATCATTCATCTGACACAATTTGTTTTCATCAAAGGGAGGTCTATTACCGATGTTGCTCTCCTGGTCAATGAGCTTATTAACAACATGGTGAAGATCTCTCATGGTAAAGTTTGTATCAAAATGGACATCAGGAAGGTGTATGATTCAGTAGAATGGGATTACCTTCTTAAAGTACTCACTGCTATGAATTTCCTGCTAAATTCAATGAGTGGGTTGCTGAGATTTTTTCTTCTGTTAACTGTCATGTTCTTATTAATGGTGTGCCATCCAAAAGGCTTTATCCCTCGAGAGGTATTAGGCAAGGGGACCCCTTGGCCCCTTTCCTTTTCGTGCTGGCGATGGAGGGTCTATCAACTATGATTAGAAGTGTTGAAGCTAAAGGAAATTATTTTGGCTTTAAAGGTTCACATGAGTTGAGTATTACTCATATTTTGTTTGCAGATGATGCTGTCATGTTTACTGATGCTGACAAGGAGAGCATTAATTGTGTTCAAATTTTAATTAAGGAGTTTGGAAGATTCTCTAATATGGAAATTAACAGAGACAAGAGTTTGATTTTCTACAACAAAGCTGATAGGGGGGTGGAGGTTGCTGCTGAGTTGGGTATTCCACTCGAGCTTCTCCCTAAGAAATACTTGGGTTTGCCTCTATTTTAGGGTAGAATCACAAGAAGTCTTTGTGCCCCAATCATGGATAAAATCATAGTAAGGTTGGATGGTTGGAAATCTATATTCCTATTGTATGTTGGGAGAGTTGAATTGATTAAATCAACGTTGGGTTCTTTTCATCTGTAATGGGTTGCTTCCTTTCCCCTCCCTAAAGGAGTGTCCAATGAGATTGATAAGATCTGCCGTGATTTTTTATGGGGAGGTCCTGACCTTGAGAAGAAGATGCACACTATGGCCAGGAAAATTATATTCTCTCCAAAGGATGAGGGAGGGTTGGGGATTAAAATTACAGATGATATCATTAAAGCTTGTATGGCCAGAAATTTATGGAACATTGTTGTCAAGAAAGATTCTCTATGGGTTCGTTGGGTTCATGGCAGGTACCTGAGGAGCATGTCCCTATGGAAAGTGAACATTCATGCAAGTGCTACATGGATGTGGAGACAACTGATTATGTTCAGAAATCAGTTGATTTCTAGAGTATTTTACTTTGTTGGGAATGGTAATAATACTTTGTTATGGGGTGATCCTATGGTGGGGAAAGGTTTATTCCTGGAAGACATTATTGATGCTAAACATAAAATTAATTGTGGCTATGGAGCCCTTGCAAAGATTAACTGCTATTTCTCCACTGAGGTTTGGCATAGTACATGATCTCTTCATGTTGAATTTGTGATGTCCACTGTTAGGAATTATGTGGTGTTTGACAACAGGAAAGAGGACTACATTCTGTTGGAAGGATGTACTGTGTCGAAGATGAAGGATTTTTGGGAAGTTCTTAGGTAGAAAAAGTTAAAGGTTGCTTGGGTGAGATGGTTGTGGTGTGTTTCTTGCCCGCAGACCTACAAGTTCATTGTGTGGAGGCTCATCAATAGGAAACTGCTCACATAAAATAAGCTTAAAGACAAAGGCTTCTAGCTCATCTCTATATGTTGTTTATGTAGGAACGGTGAGGAGGATGAGAGTCATATATTATTTGATTGTGAGTTTATCTGTGAGTTCTAGAAGATCATAGCTGCTGAAGGTATTATCTGTCATGCCCCAACTTCTATGGAGGATGCATTGACAATCAATGAGGCCAAGAGTAGAATTGCACTGTTCTTAGGGATCCACGAGCTTTGGAAGGAGAGGAACCTTAGAATTTTTGAAAATAGAAGTAGACCATATAGCAAAATCAGTGAAACTGTAAAGATAGACTACTATAGTTACATATAGTTTACTTCCTTATCTGCATTGTACAGTTTTCGTTTTCAACTTAATGAGAAAGGGTAGCATGCTTTGAAGGATAAAAAAAAGAATGAGATGGGGAATATAATAGAGAACTATAGTAGGTTACTATGGATAATTGGGTGAGAAAGAGTATACTATAATGAATTTTTGGGTTTTATAGTCAGGATTCTGTTATAAAAAATCTTATCAGATAAAATTTATATTGGTTGAGAAACAATATATGTGGCCTCTTAATTGTCTAATCTTAATCTATTAGGACTAATGGCCCATATGACTCCATGTCTCTAATTGTCTCACCTTAACAAGTGAAAGCCCCCCCCCCCCAAGGTTCACTAGTTGGTCAAATAGTCGCCCTTACTCGACCTTATTAAAATCTAGTCGCCTAACCTTTTTTTGGAAATTAAATGCTTTTTTGGATGTTATGAAGCATTGGAAAATCCAAAAAAAAATCCATAATATTGATAAATAAAAAGAAAAGTTTGACATTTATATTCAACTTAGAAATTCAGCATGGCAATGACCCATCTTAACCTTCAACCATGCTCCTAATCTAGAATTAGGGTTCTAATACCCAGCCATACAAGAGGAAGTTGCATTATCCATAGGGGTCAAACCATCCATCCATATGCATGTGCAAAGAATCTCCTCCCTTTATCCTCCTTGCTACAACATTGGCAAATTATTCTACATTCTCCTTGCCCCTACACCACATCCACCACTCCTCTACACCAAAGGTCAATCCCAACACAACAACAAGAATAAAAATTATGTCAATGAAGGCATCAACGCTCTCTAATATGATACACTGAGAACCAACCTCGTCACTCCTAATAAATCCATGAACAATTTAACATATCTAGATCAACCACATGAGATAGCTATATTTTTGTTGAGGTGGAACAGCCCGAGAAGAAGTTAGTTATCCTCTCATTAAAATGTTAAATCAGGCTAGTAGGCTGTAAAAAACTGCACTCTCATAGGATTGCTCTCTTGATGTAGGTCAAAGAACGAGAGGAGCAAGATCTGAAGTAATGTACCTCAGGTGCTTAGAAGGTATTAAAGGTAGCATAAGTAGATCAGCCATGTGAGATAGTTATATTAGTGTTGAGGTGGAAAATATTCCTCTTAAACGGTCACTATGATCTATTTGCCGCCCACCTTTCCCTATTTCTGTGGTAAGGAGCAGAGAAAGATTTGAAGTAGTGTACCAGAAGAACTTAGAAGCATTAAAGATAACATAAGTAGATCAGCCATGTGAGATAGCTATATTAGTGTTGAGGTGGAAAAGATTCCTCTTACGGTCATTATGATCTATCTGCTGCCCACTTTTCCCTATTTCTGTGGTAGTTCACACATATATGCTACACCGTTTGCTATTGCTACTCCATCATAGGATCTTGTTGTTATCTGTCCACAAGACTAGCCATTAGGAGAGATAACCCATACGTGTGGGAGGCACCTCTAGTGAGCATCCAACTAGAGAGAGGATCCCCCTCTAATCGGGTGTTTTTGGAAGTCTATTGCAAAGGTGGAAGTTTTGTGGTTTAGATACATATAGGGTGTCATTTCTTTTATAAAATTATCTTGGAATTTACGTGTCATTATACACATATCTCTAGGGGGCTTAGAATAGATAGATATGATACTTCTCATGACATCCTGAGAAAACAACCTATTATCCTAAAATCAAAAATTTATAGAATGTGGCCACTTATTTGTTTAGTGTTGCATCGAAATTTTATAGATATGTTTTTCATTACACCCATGGTGGAAAGGTATGACCCCCATAAACTATCTCATTAACTCTGATGATATCCCTTCTACTATGAGATACATCATCACTACACAAAAAGCTCTTGTACTCTTAGAATCAAGTAGACAAAACCATTTGAAAACTTTTTATTTAATATCCTCACCAGTTATGACTTGGTGGACATGATAACTCAACTAGAAATAGACATTGGGACCAAAGTGACACGGAAATGGGGGCACAAATACACTATAAAAGATGAGTAAACATTCTACACTTTTAAGGATGACATATTTTTACACAAGATAATATGGGATAACCAATGTCCGATTAAAGTACAAATCATTCCATAGATCCCATGGAACAAAAAAAACCCTTATGATGTACATTATAGAAGAATAGGATTTCAGAGTCCATCCATTTACCTAATGTGTCGAACACAAGAAGAACCTAATCACCATTTTTTTTGCATGTCACACAGCCAGATACATATGGTCACACTTCACTAATGCTACCATCATTCAGGCATGCCCTAAACTCAA
Organism: Alisma plantago-aquatica; assembly: GCA_963693085.1. Lineage (NCBI taxonomy): Eukaryota > Viridiplantae > Streptophyta > Magnoliopsida > Alismatales > Alismataceae > Alisma > Alisma plantago-aquatica. The sequence goes on from OY856415.1 coordinate 25,774,536, forward strand.
TATGGAATATAGATTTTTACATGACATTAGTCATCCTAGAGGAGTATATCAGAGAAAATCTATTTCTGTTGTGATCATTTGGGTGATATAGTTGAGAGGAACAAAAGATTTCATGAGAATAGATGCACATCTTATGAACAATTAACTAGGCTGACACAATCTATATATGATGATTATCTTCTTTGTAGGTGATGAATGTATTGGACAGCTCTTGGCAATCTAGACCACTCTAGAGGATGTAGGCAACATTAATGGACAATATCACTTCCATGAAACAAATCCTAAAGGGAACGGGTGAGATTTGGAGTATTTTGCTTTTATAGATATCATCTTTATACGGCGCATGTACTTAAGGGATCCCCACCCTGCACTAGGGAATATGTTCTCATTATATTCTATTTTCATCTAGTTATATAAGTGTGACACCTCTGATGATCACAACCAACATCGTACAGACCATATCTATATACTTTTCATCTCCATGTTGTTGCATGTAGGGTTATCTATGTTGGAAAATGAAATGTTACACCCCATTTATACAGGTTGGCATCCCCATTCTGCACTACCTTACTCGCACAAACTTGGATCCAATAGGATGTATCCAACTTGGGAGAGATCTAAGTGGAAAGAAAAATGTAGGAAAGAGAAAAAAGAAGAGCGATGGATTTTTTTTTGCATATAAATTTCAATCTATAATGATTTTTTGATGAAATAAATATAGTCAGGTCCTTATCAAAAATACATTCCAACAAAGACCAATATCGACATACCTTTTGAGAAAAATAATAAAGAATATTAAATGAGTGTTATATATTGTGGTTAGTACTCCTTTTCTGACTTATATGCTAAAGTAAAAATAAGTATTACATATCGTTGTTTTAACATAGTACTCATTTTTCATGTCATTATATTTTAAAATATAAATTAAAATGAGTACTACATTATATTTTTGAATATACTACTCATTTTTAAGTAACACACTAACTGAAAAATGAGTATTGCATGTTTTTTGTTTGGTATAATATGCATGTTTCTTGTTTACTCAGAAAATTAGTACTATCTTCTATGAGTGATATGCAATACTCATTTTCGAATTAGTATATTACTTAAAAAATCAATATTATCCCCAAAAATATAATGCAATACTCATTTTATTACTTATTTTAAAATAAAATTACATAAAAAATGAGTATGATATTAAAAGAGCAAAATATAATATGTATATTTGAGTTAGTGTGTTACTAAAAAAATGAGTACTTTCCTCAATTTGCAATACTCTTTTTCATATTCCGTGTTATTTTTCTCAAAAATGTGTCAACATTAATCATGTTAGAATATATTTTTCTTTAAGGATCCTAATCATTTTATTCGTCGATCAAATTATTATAGATTGAAAGTTATAAATAAAATAAAATTCTCTCTCATGTTGTTTTTTTTCTTTTCTGTATTTTTTTCTCTCTCGTTTTCTTTCATGTCACATGGCGTCTCATATGCCAAGAAACAAGCATGTCCGTAGGCAGTGGCGTACCCTACCTGATTTCTCAGATATGCAGTGGTTTACAGTAACTTGGCTATGTATTTACAACATAAACTCATTCAGTGGCCTCCCTAGATTAATGCTCCCTACCTCATTAATGGTCTACCATGTGGGGGATTGATGGAGGGGGTGGGGGGAAGTTAGAAAGCCACGCTTTAAAAGGCGATCCAAGTTGGGCCATTTCACTTTCACAGTCGTCGGCGTCTGCCCCGTGTGAGCCTTACCGTCAACCACGGCAGCCACTATTTCTAGAGGAGTGTAACCGTAATTACGATGTCGGTGTCTATCTGCCCTACAAGATCCTGTACAACCCCCAACAACCAGTTAGTACCGGAACCCGTAATTATGATGTCGCTCGCCTTAAATCTATCTCTTCACCCGTTCACCGCACCAAACCCGAAATCCGTCATGCGACCCGCCCACCGCTGGCCATTTGGCACTTTGGCAGCAGATCCAGCGTCCAATGCGCTAAAGTGCTTGGACGGGGATTCTTTTATACTTTTTATCTTTTCTTGAAGAGAAGCTTAGTCTTTAGCACTTCGCGAGAAGGATGTATATGTTACTTATAACCTCAAGTTTATTTGGGTGCTCCAGCGGATCAACTTCGCAACCAGATACAACTAATAAGAAACCTTATCAGTTGAGTTAGATAATATGATCTGGACACAAACATCTATTCACTTTTAAGTACGAAAATCGACTAGCTTTTAGTAGTTTAACATTTCCCTTTTAAGTTCTCTTAGAACCCCGGTTTTAGGGAGTCCCAACTGGCATTGGCATCCCCGAATGGTTGAGTTCCCCGTCCTCATCAACACCACACCTATTCCATAGGGGTATGAGCCCTTTGGATTTGAACCTTTTTGGATAAGACACCCAGACTTCAAACTTTGAAACAACAATATTGGCCAACACCAACACATCTCCTAGAACTTGGGTTAAATATCCTCAAAAACATCAAACACATTAGTAACTCCCTCAAGATCTGGAACAGAAACATCTTTGGTAATAATCATAGAACCCTCTTGGAGAATGAATGATCACAACTTTTCAAACTTGACAGTGACCCCACTGTCAACCCATACCTCATGCTCGCCATCAAAATTGACATAGATAACCTCACTCTTCACAATGAAATCATGTAGAAACAAGGATCCAAAACAAGACAGATGAAGGAGGGAGACAGAATTACCAAATTCTTCCACAAAGCAAGTAATGATAACACTAGAATCAAATTCATACACAAAATGGATATTCTAGTACAACGCATTACTAGTAGACACATCATAACATGATACATTGTAGAACACTTTCAGAAACATTTCAATAACAAACATCATATCTCCCCCTTCCTACACATTCACGGAGAGACTACTTTTCCTAGTCGCATCCGGCATCATAACCATCATGGAGGCTAAGCTCAAACAAGTTGTGTACCAACTTGAAGCGGACAAATTCCCGGGATCTGATGGCATTAGCACCGAATTCAACCAGCATATGTGGGATCACATCAAATAGGATTACATCAATCTTTTCCAATATGTTTCATATCATGATGGCATCAGCCCACAGATAGGAGTCCTTAATCAAACATATATTATGGTGATTATGAATACTGGTTATCGACAAGCTAATCAATACTTCAGACTCATCAGACTCATCAATTCATCCTATAAGATTATTCTCAAAACACTGACACTTAGATGACATTATTGGACAACAAAAATGTGCATTCCTTACAAACAGAAACATTCAAAATGCGTACATTACCATCAGTGAAACAATCCACTCATTTCACCACAACGAAACCCCTCTTCTCTCTATTAAGTTGGATTTCAAAAAACATTTGCTACTATCAACTGAAATTGTCTCTATCAGTGCCTGGAAGGATATGGCTTTCCATATAGATGGATCCAATGGATAGGAGCATGTATATCCACCTACAAGTTCTCCACAATCATAAATGGATCGCCATTTGGATATTTTCAGAGCTCCAACAGATTCTGACAAGGTGACCCCCTTTTTGCATACCTTTTCATACTTGTCACATCCATTCTTGAAAATATGATCAAACTAGGTATACAACATGGACTTGTCACATTCCATCATGTATGCAAAGAAAACATCATCCAATATGTTGATGATAACATCATCTTCATTTACTAAGATGGCTCTAGCATCATCAATACCATACAAATCTTGGGTATCTTTCATATATCTTGGGACTCAAGATCAACCTTCAAAATCAGGTGATCATCAGAACACATGTGAGGCATGTGTTGATTCAACGATACCAATCACTTCTCAACTACAAAATTGAAGACTTTTCATTCACATACCTTGCCCTACATGTTTCCCCACTCCCACTACCTAAATACATCTAGAACACAATCATCACAAGCTTAACAACCGATGTCATTATGAAAAACCAACTTCCTAAAGTTAGTTGGTAGACTCACACTTCTAAATAGCTCTCTCACTTCACTAACCACCTATTACCTGAGATGTATTCCCCTCCCAGCTCACATTCATAAAATTGTTGATCATATCCACAAAAACTTCCTCTGGAAACATTTAGGAAATAAAATCCATTTGGAACACAATTAGTACACTAAAAAATATAGTGGATGGGGCATAATCAACATTAGTACCCATTCCATCAACCTGGTCCTTAAAATTGTAGCAACACTTTGTTCCAATAGAAAATACATCTAGAAAGAGCACATTCTTGATAAATACTACCATGACAAAAATCATTGGTGGAATATAAAAATAGAACAACCTCACCATTATGGGAACACATTAACCGACACATACTCTTTATACAAAATTGCATTATCACATCACCCCATGTTGCCAACAAAATCAAATTTAGGATGGACCCCTGGTTTCATGGACAATCCATCATTCATCAAATAATGCATCTCCAATCTCACCCTCTATATCCAAAATCACCAATGGGAAAGCTTTGATATTGTTAATTAGGGAGCCGGTGAGATAACATTCTAAAAGAATTCTCACTACCTCATTATCAGATACCAACTTAATAGAACTTTATAGACACCACAAAATAAATACATGCAATCGCATTTCATGGATACGGGGACCCACTTACTCTCCTAAACTAGCATACCATTCCTTCACTTATCTTGGACATATTTTCCCTTCAAAACTCATCTAGAACATCATAAGACCACCCAAAATCAAACTCATCATTTGAATTATTTGGTATGATAAATCCTTATTGACAATAACATCAAAAAAAGGCTTAGTGGGCCTTATGTTTTCCCTCTAGGCTCACAACATGAGGAAACCACTACTCATCTCTTTGTCCATCATCCGACAGCTACCCTTTTCAGAGGATACTTATTCATTCCACAGGCCATGCACACATCTACACTTATCAACATCCAACATATGTTCCAATATTAACAGTGTCGCACCCCACCCAAAAAGGTAATGAGAAATTAGAGATATTTGGGGAATAAAGCTCTACCCTTTTTGGTAGTGAAACGTTGCATAAACAAAAAAATAACATGTCGAAGTCACTACCTTCTTTTATACAAAAAATGAGGAAAAAGGTAGATCATGGAAGCCATGATGTAGGATGAGAAATTATCTGTGTTGGAAAAAAGAAATAGGAAACAAAAAGCAAAACCAGAGATTGGATCCAGTGATCTAGTTACGAGCGAGGAAGGTTTAACACCCATGTCTCTCCCGATAAATTAGTATCAAGACATTGTCGAGTTGTGAGGAAATTGAGCAATTTTGGATGCTTAAATTAAAGAAAACATGTAAACAAGCTAAAAAGGTGATTTTTATTGTGGGTGGGCTTTCAGAACCAAAGATGTTTGTGGCCTTTGTGTCCTTGCCCCAAAAATCCTAATTTTTTAGGTTTGTTGTGGTCCTAATCACTGTAGGACCTACCAAAATGAAGATCCATCATAGTTAATTGATAGATGCATATTTATTGATTTTATTTACATGTTTTAAATATGTCTTTAGGAGCATTTCATGATTATTCTCTAGTTTTAGAGTCAATTGTCTTAGTTTATCTTTTCCCTCTTTAATTGAAGTTCTTACTTGATTTATTTGGGCTTTTTGCAAGATAAATGATCAATCATTTCAAATCCAAATACACCCAAGAATCAAAGGCTTCTATTCTCATCTTTGACCTCCCAGTCGATTGACTAACTCAACCAGTCAGTCGAGTCAAAGCACAAAATCACCAACTTCTTAGAAATCACAATCAATCGACTTGAACTCCCAGTCGAATGACTCACGTTCAAAGACGGTCAAACGCGATTTTAGGAAAGCTCATTAGTTTAGATGAAATGATCGGGTCAAAGCAACCATTCAAATTCCAGTCGATTGACCCATATTCCTAGTCGATTGACTCACATTCAAGACCCAGTCAAACTTCAATTCAAGAAGTCTCACTACTACAGTCAAACTCGCCTTTGAACTGACACATACATAGAATCCAATCGATCGATCAGCTTCTGAAAAGATGGATTCACAAGCCAAATCCAGTCCAAATTTGAATCAAGAATGTCATCAATGTAGTCAAATTTGACCAATGCGGCTTTGGGATGAAGCAAAAGCACAATCGACCAACTGGGAATCCTAGACGATTGACTAGCTCCCAGGTCAGGCATTCTAGCCACCTCCAACAGCCATACTTCTAGGGTTTTTCCCCATACTTCCCCCTATAAAAGGAGGGGGACTCCAAAGAATCTCCTATCCTAGATCCCAAATCTGTATTGCATCTTATACATTTGCTTCCCTTTTTCATTATGTCTGATTAGTTCCCCTACTGGGGCATGGGGAGCATCCCTATAGCATGTTCTTTACCCTATTGTATTTGACTCCAATGCTTTAGTGAATGAATGTTTTCCAACCATTTTTGCCTTGATCTATGGTCATATAGATATACTCGTGCAGGTGATGAAACTATGGATCCCCATAGGAGTTAACCCATAATCCCCTAATTATAATTATTATCTCTTTATCCATTCAAACATGCAATTGTTTTTTGTTTAGTTATATTATGTTTTAAACGGGTTATGAGACCTCAGATCCCAAAAATAACAAACCCATAATTTCTTTGAAGAGATCACAGGCAGGGAATTATGATCTTTATATTCAGTTTATCTAGTTTGTTATATCTTGTGCTAGCATGACCATATGACCATTAGTTTGAACATCGGAACAGGAAATCACATGTTCCTTGATGAGATATTGGACAAGGACTTGTTGGACAGTTGGATAAGGATCCTCAATCACTAAAATCCCAAGGTTGAGAAAAGTCTTACCCTTGTGGGAATGATCCTCTGAAAGGACATCAATCGACATGATCTTGGTTTATTCTTAAAGATTTAGGAGTCAAATTGGTTAAGTAAGGGCATGGTTTTTGGTGGTGATCCCCCAGACTCCCATAATTTTTATCATTCGATCAACTAGTTTTAGTTTTGTAATTTTCATTTCTGCTCTGGTTTTTATGAACCACTCTCAAATTGAAGGTTACTTTCTATTTATCGCAACTGGTTTAGAATTAACACTTGAGAATGACCTTTGGGACCGCTACCTTTTTGTACTCATAATAACTTACTTGCAAGTTGTCAACCATTAAAGGTTAAACTCTAGGATTTCCCTTAGTGGTTTGGTGTGTAAAAGACTTGCATCATATTTGGCATCGTTTCTTGGGACGGTGGCGTTGATTTCAAATCAATTTTCTTTTCTCAATTTGCTTTTCATTTTAGTTTATTCATAATTTTAGTTTGTATTTGTAATTTTTAGTGTTGTTTTGTAATTTCTTATCCTTTTCACATAAATTTTAGTTTCTTTCCATAATTTTAGTTTTGTTCAATAATTTCTCTAGCTTAGATTTTTTCTTTGTATCGTAGATTCTCCTTTTTGTAATTTATTTATTTTAAAAAAAAAACTTTTTCTTTTTTTTATCAAGCTCCATTCTAATATCATACTCCTCTTTCTACTGAGTTTAGTATTGTTTTTTCTTAGTTTTCTTTTTTGTATTTTTTAGTATTTTTTATTTGTAATATTTTTAAATTTTTTTGTATTAATCCTTCTTTGTTTAACTAATTGATTAGCTTGTTTTTTATAAAAATCAGCTTACTTTCACAACTTTTAGTTTTGTCCCATAATTCTACTAAAAAGTTGTGGAATAATCCTTCTCTTGAGAGTCATCGACATATTGTTCAGAGTCAGATTAAATGGAGTGGTTAGCACAATATCCTTTATAGTGTCAATTGTGTGGTTATTATGACAATACATCACTATACTGTCTAAATGTGGCCCCTCATATTATGGTAAACCATGCTATACATATCAATATCCTAATGTAGAGGGTTATCACCAAAAATATTATGGGGGGTATGGTGAAGATGATCAATGAAATTGTGGGGAGTATGAACCTTATTTTGAAAACCAATATACACCTCAACAACAGGAGCAACTGAAATCCCTAGAGAAGATAGTAGTAGAACAATAGGAAATACTTGAAAAATGTCAAGCATTGCTAGCTAATTTACCAGAGGCCCAATCAAAGAATGCTTCGAGAAATTTAGAGCAATCTAGGATGATTATTTTTCATGACGATGATGATGATATCATCATCATGTCAACTATACCCAATTCGACAAAAATACAACAAACTAAGGAGTTGCAACCTTTGTGTGATGAGTACATTATATATCAATCCTTCTGCTAGAGGCTTTATTATTTGAGTATGACAAGTCGCAACAACAAACTCATCCTTGATTATCTATGGATCTTGAAGCTCCAACAACCCCTTCTATTATAGACATAGATGCAAACAATGGCCAATCGACATTTGTGGAACCCATTATGGATAATGAATTGTCACCCTCCCACTCTGAATTGGTAGATTTTTTGGGGAAATACTTCCTCATCAAGAGCCTTACACTCTACTACAACCCAATTTTCATTTCACACACGACTAGTGTAGATGGGGAGACACCACCCCTAGAAAGAGTTCACATGCCCCCGCTCTTCATTTGTAATAATGATATTCCTCCTAAACCTACTTTCGATTTAGGTACCTTTGTGGAGGAACTAGAGCAACATGCTATGTCAAGAATGAAACTCACTACTCCCATTCATCATAATGTTCATTACATAATTTTTCAGGAGAACAAAAATATTTATTATGATGATTTAATTGTCATTATTCCTTTCATATCAACACCACTTCTCCTATATGTAGATCTATATGATAGGGGGTAACCAGATTCAGATCCTTCGCCTTATCTTGCAAAATAGCTGCTGCATGTGCTACAAGACCGGCTCCAAGTCTACCTTGACCCAATCCTGTCTGATCCACATACATCAAAAACACTTCCTCCACTACTAAAGGAACATTTGTGGATCTTAGTTGAGGGACATTGAGGCAAAAGGAAACATTGACCAGGAACCCCCTTTGAGCCTCCATTATCACCAAATTGTTGGGTGCACCATGAATCTCCATTGATCAAGGTTCCAACCCTTATCAACATTCCATTCATATGAACTTTCTCAGAGCTAGAAGGACCTCCTAGTGACCTTCGCACTCCCCCCCCCTCCATTTCAGATTTAAGTTTTGCTCTGAAAGAGTAAAAAAAATAATTTGGAGGTGGAGGTGGGTGGTACATACCTACTCCTCCCACCCTATCTTCCCTTTTCAGAAATCTTTATCATGAATGTAGTTTAGTTATAAAAAGATTCAAAATTTTCTCTTTCTTTCCTTAGTTTTGGTTTTTATCGAGTCATCTATTTATGCTTGTTAATCAAGAAACCCCTTGAATAAGTGAATCTTCTTACATCATTTTCAAGAAAAGGTCTCTTGCTAAAAATCATATGGTTCCCTATGACCTCTAATAGCACTACTCTTAGGAAAATTGGCAAGCGACACTGATAGATAGGAATCAAAGACAATGTGTCCCTACTTAAAAATTTGTAAATATCTTGTAAATTTTCCGCTAGTTATAGAGAATACTTGAATTGATGTCGTGTTACTCCTAATGCTTGAATTCCCAAACATAAGATGCACAAGTCCAACCTCTTCTACACTTCTTATACCACCTTCTTATCTCTCCATCTACCAAAAGTAAAAGAACCAAAAAGTCAAAAAATGTGTCCAAAATCCAAGTTCACTGTGACACAGCACCCTCCCCCTCTAGTGCTTCTTCCATACCCCTTGTAAATTTAATAGGGGCGTACACCAACAAAAGATGCCAAAGTGAACATCAAAACATGCAATCAATGTAATTGCAAGCAAAAAATGATAAGGACTCAAGTCAAATAGAGGAGAGACCACCTCCTTCCATACCTCCCTTCACTCTGCTTTTATACCTAGGGGAATCTACATAACCAAAAACCATTACATAACCCTAGCCTTGTGTAGCACTTGTGAGGATTTTTGGGAGTAAAACAAAGGGATAGCATATATGTTTCTTTGTGGGTCTTGAAATGGAAGCAAATCATGAGAAATTCCAAGTAGGGAATTAGAATGTTGTGTTTTGTGATTCTAGGATATCGAGGTCGCTTGTCCATGCAAGGCGGAAGGATTCAATTAGTGCTAGGCAAGTAAGTAAGGACTGGGGAGTATTATTGGGCATTATTTTTATTCAATGTTGAGTGAGGATGAGAAAAGTTCAAGTTTGGGGTATTTCATAGATTCACTGTGGGCTCTGATCTCCAAACCATGATATAAACACGATTCAAACTTAGCGGAAGCGATTCGATTAATAGCGGAAGACAAAAATCACGGGAAATTAAAACTTTTCGAAACAAAAGCTTGAATCCATAAAAGTTTCTTTCATAACAAGAGATAAACTGTTTACATCTCATGATAATTACTTCTTGAGTAATTATATACAACAAGACACAAAATCTCAAGAACTCATAACAAAAGACTCCAAGACCTGAGAGTACAGAGGACACATAGGACTGACTCTAATTACACCACATGGCAGGCTAAATCTCCACCTGAGATTTACTGCTGCTCCTGGTGCTGCTGCTGCTGGAACTGGTCACCTGTAGACCGGTTCCTCCGTCTCCGACGTCCACCTAAAAAGTTGAAGTCTACGGGGTGAGAAAATTTTACATAATTGTCCCAGCGAGAGTTATAGCTCTCCGCCAGAAGCTTTATTGTAACATCAAAGAATATCTTAAGCAGTAAAGCTTTCAAAGTATTCAATAGCAGTTGCAGCTATAAACAAGAACTCAACATTTATGAGACATGAAGAATATAAGCACTATTACAGTGTATCATCAATCAACTAACTCGTAGTTATCTCTAACAGGTATACTATGCGGTTGATTATGTTTTACAAACAATATTATGCCCTGTGGAGATGAGGCATACCACTCATACTCCAACTGATTGCTAAGAAGTCACATCAGTATCATACATAGGTCATTAAGAGAGCCAGATTCTCATGACCTTCACCTTCCTCGGTCAGTAAGAGGATCACTTGTAGGACATCTTGTGTCTCTACTATTATAGATCACCAGGGTAAACTGGTCCTTCGCTATTTTAGAGTTACAGTGGCATTCTGTACTTTCTTCGTCATCAGGAGATTTCATGTTTATCTCCACTGATACGGATATCTATGTTTTCTTCGTCATCAGGAGGTTTCATGTTTACCTACTACTGATACGGTATGGGATTGTAGTGAAGGATTGACGGATTACATATCTACATCAAATTCCTACACTAGGATGTAAGGTTCTACACATCCATATACCCCACATACTCAACAGTATGTGATCTAGGAGTTCCCTTACGAAAACCTGTTTCACCATCATTTGATCTCTGACAATGATGGGTCTATGATCAGGGCTCTACATTATACTTGATTAGTTAGGTACATTCAGTATTCATTTAGCATCACACATTGTTCTTCAAACAATAACAGTAGCATAACAGCTATAAAAGGAGAATACTAAATGTAACAAGCCTAACTCACATCAATCATCATTTCTTATTATACTCATTACAAGTCATCTCTAAAGCATGACTTTGATGGTATTCATGGCTCTCACAGTCCATTATTATCATGGAATGCCACTGACAAGGCATCAAGATACTTTACTTATTCATAAAGCTATCAATATGCCTTTAATGAATATAGTATCATCATCCATACCTGGATATGATCACCTCCATATCAGAACATGCATGGTTAATTCAACTAATAAAGGTAATTCAAAACAATGATTATACTTTGCACTCTTGTCATAAGAGCTAAGTTCTTTGATTCTTATCAAATAGAGTGTAATACTCATATAACATGTCATCACTTTTGAATTAGGGTTTACTATTCACATCACATGTCATTACCCTTGAATTAGGGTTTACTATTCACATCACATGTCGTTACCCTTGAATTAGGGTTTACTATTCACATCACATGGTGAATTGAACTCATAACATCATCATGTATGAGGAACATCATCATTGATGCTCTCAGATTAGCTTAAGATTCAACATATATCATAATTAGGGTTTCCATGATCTCACATAGGTGGATCATACCCTAATCATGCACATTCATGTGTATTGAAGGTTCTTTACTTGAGTTTCCACCCAAAAAGGGTACTTTCTCTCTCTTAAGGTACTTTCTCTCTCTTAAGATACTTTCTCTCTCCTCATATTAGTAGATGGTGATAACACCACTCTAGATCAGGTTGGGTTAAGTCCTCATGGGTTAACATAAGCCAAAACATCACTATCATGTGATTAGGGTTTGATTTGAACAAGGTTTTACTCAATTGAACCCCTCAAGGGTATTTTGGTAATTCACCCCATTGATCACCATCATGGGTTAATTCATTAGTCACTTAGTCCCTTAATATCCTAGGTTATCATTAGGGTTTAGATTAGAGCATCATTGAACCATTTACACCTTCAATTGATTAAGTGAAATCAACCTTTGAAAACCTCAAACGGTTTCAACCTTCAACCTCTAAACGGTTTGAGACCGTTTGGATGAGTTGACCGTTTGCTAGGGTTGACTCCAAGACCGTGTGACCTTCAAGGTCGTGTGCCCAAACCGTGTGAGGGTGTAGACCGTTTAACAAGTTTGACTTCAAGACCGAGAGGGCTTACACGGTTTGAGACCGTTTGGTGTCTCTCGATCTTGAGATCGTTTGAGTCCAAACGGTCTTGAGACCGTTTGGCCCCAAACGGTCTTGAGACCGTGAGGCCTCACACGGTCTTGAGACCGTGTGACCTCAAACGGTCTTGATACCGTGAGGTCTCAAACGGTCTTGAGACCGTGTGACCTCAAACGGTCTTGAGACCGTTTGGTCCACTTGGTCTCAAACCGTTTGGACCTTCAACATGGTTCAATGATTTCAATCATTTATGATTATCAATGTTGAAGCCTCCAAATGGTCAAAGTCATGGTAACCATTTATAGATTGAGTCAATTAGGGTTATGCTTAACCAAATGGTCACTCAATTGACCCTCAATTGTTATCCAATTAGGGTTGAAGTTGGTTCAATTAAGGTCCATCAACGTTCAATCATCAACACTCAACAATGTGAATCAACACAAGGTTGAACCCTTCAATTGAGCTCCAATTGGGCCCAAACTTGGTCCAAACGGTCTTGAGATCGTGTGGATGAACTCCACACGGTCTTGAGACCGTTTGCCCAAGATTTCATCAAAATCTAATGTGATTTGATAGGGGTTGAACCTTGATTGAGTCTCAATTCAGTATTTTTGAATAATTCAATAACCCATTGCAATTGGGCCCTCAATTGATCAAATTACCTTAACCCTAGACCTCCAAACGGTCTTGTGTTGTCACCACACGGTCTTGAGACAGTTTGGTTGATCCCCAAACGGTTTTGAGACCGTTTGGGTCAATCAACCCAAAAACACTAAGTTATTCATTGAGATTTCAGTACTGATTTTCAATTAGGGTTTACCCTAGTAATCATCCTTCAACTCTTAGCTCGTTTGGAATTAGTCCATAAAATTTGGTGAGTTGTTAATAAACATTATTTTGAACAGTAATCTCATACGGTCAATGCTTGGTCAACGTTCTTACACGGTCTTGAGACCGTTTGCCCAAAAAGGGGCGATTTCAACAGATTGCAATTCAGAACTAAATTCAATTGATTTGTTGATTTAAAAAAGGCTATATCTCTCGATTCCTTTGGAGTTAACCTCTCAAATTTTGTGGGTGATTAGCCTACATAATTATGAACAGATTTCTTATACGGTCCATGCTCGGTCAATGTGGCTAAACGGTCTTGAAGACCGTTTGCCCTTACACGGTCTTGAGACCGTTTTCTCTTACACGGTCTTGAGACCATTTGCTCACCAAACGGTTTTGCAAACCGTGTGAGCACTTGGTGGAGACCGTTTAGTAAAGTGAAAAAGTAGTGGATTAACTTTGGAAATAACGTCTTCATCTCCCAGCTCAAGAACAGCTAGGATTTCTCACGGATTTGCTTGCAAAGTAGCAAAGGAAGGTAGAGAAGAAGAAGGACTATCATCTAAAAGCATAAACAAGATGTATATAACAAAGCATGAGTTTAGAGTTATAAAACCCGCCTAAAGCTTGCTCCTTAAGCTCCAAGCTTTCGAGCTCCAAGCTTTTAATGGCGTCCTTGAGCTTCCACAGGTCGGCCAAGGTGAAACCTCCAGGGAAAGTCGAGAAGAGATGGCTAGAAAGGTAGAGCTATGTGAGCTAGCCATCAATTTGACCTTGAATTCGAGTTCTAACCATGAACTTAAGCAAAAGGGAGGATTCAAACCTACCTTGCACTCCTTGGTCGTCCTCCTGAGCTCCACAACTCTTCTTTAGTCGGTTTAGTTGAATAGAACAGTGAAGGAAATGAAGGGAAAGTTCCCTTGCTTAGAGAGGTGGAGAGTATATATACTTGGGGTGTGGTTTTAACATAAACTCATAAGTTCTTCATATTTTCAAATAAGTCCCTCTACCTTTCTTTGCTCGTCCTTCCTTCTTAATTTTAAGGACAACTTTCTTCTAAGGTCAAGAAAATGAGGGCAAAGAAGATCAACCTATTACTAAAGCACACACATAAAAGGGCTATAGCACATACACCTTGATTATTCAATCACAAAGGTGTTTTTCATTATATGATTATTCAATTAAGGTGACCTCTTCATCATTTCTTCTCTAAATGATGACAAGAGTCTTAATAGATACTTTTGATGGTGTAAATTACAAGTTGCACCCCTCAAATTGGGTAAATTGCACTTTACTCCAATTTAGGGTTTTCAAGCACCAGGATTGCTTCCACAGCTGCACCTTGGTGCCCAAGCTTGGGAAATCCCTCAAACCTTACCATCATCATTCTCATGATGTCTCAACATCAGAGGAACATCTCAACATGTGCAAATTGCAAGTTAACCCTTCTAACTGGGTAATTTGCACATAAGTCCCTGTATTACAAAACAATGCTACAACTTTATATAAAAAGGAGCAAAAACTGAAATATGTGTTTCTGAGAAACTTAATTACATGCCCAAAGTTAATCACAAGGATTTAATTACATATTTAGGCAAAACACCTAGGGTTAACTCATAACCCAGGTCAGGGATTTTACAAATTATCCACCCCTTACAAGGATTTCGTCCCCGAAATCGATAAAACATACTAAGAGAAAAGGGCAGGATACTTCCTTCTCATCTCATCCTCTAGTTCCCAAGTGGCTTCTTCAACACCACGGTGATTCCAGAGGACTTTCACAAGACTTATATCTTTCTTCTTTAACTTTTTAATTCTGTTATCAAGGATCGACACTGGTCCCTCCTCATAGGATATATCATCATTCAATTCTACCTCCATAGGTTGTAGAACTGACTCGGTGTCTGGGTGACATTTCTTCAGCATAGAAATGTGAAACACAGGATGTAACCTCTGTAACTCTGGTGGTAGTTCTAGTCTATATGCTTCCTTTCCAATCCGTTCAATGATTGGATAAGGCCCCATAAATCTAGGAGCTAACTTCCCTTTCCTTCCAAAACGAAGGACCCCTTTCCAAGGCGAGACTTTGAGGTATACTCTGTCTCCAACCTGGAACTCTAAGGGTCTACGACGCTTGTCAGCATAAGATTTCTGCCTATCCTGTGCAGTCTTAATCTTTTGTTGTATTACTTTAATTTTCTCTGTGGTCTGCTGCACAAGATCAGGACCTAACAACTGACGCTCACCAGTCTCAAACCAACACAGAGGTGGTCTACAACGTCTACCATACAAGGCTTCATAAGGTGCCATATCAATACTATGTTGATAGCTATTGTTATAGGCAAACTCTATCAAGCTTAGGTGTAGATCCCAACTCCCGGTAAACTGGAGAACACATGCTCTCAAAAGGTCTTCTAAAGTCTGTATGGTCCTTTCTGACTGTCCATCAGTCTGTGGATGAAAGGCCGTACTAAACCTTAGCTTGATGCCTAAGGCTCTGTGTAACTGTTCCCAAACATGACTTGTAAACTGAGGACCTCTGTCAGAAACTATTGTGATAGG
Source organism: Alisma plantago-aquatica (assembly GCA_963693085.1). Lineage (NCBI taxonomy): Eukaryota > Viridiplantae > Streptophyta > Magnoliopsida > Alismatales > Alismataceae > Alisma > Alisma plantago-aquatica. The sequence continues at coordinate 25,790,602 of OY856415.1, forward strand.
AACTCCGTGCAAATGCACTATCTCTTGAACATATAATTCTGATAACCTTTCAGCAGAATAGGTTGTTTTGACAGGTAAGAAATGTGCTGTCTTAGTCAACCTATCAACAACTACCCAAATGGAATCATGTCCTTTGCTTGTCCTGGGTAGGCCAACAACAAAGTCCATGGTCACATGGTCCCACTTCCACTGTGGTATGGGTAAAGGTTGCATTGTTCCTGCAGGTTTCTGGTGTTCAGCTTTAACTTGCTGACACACAGGACACATCAGAACAAATTCTGCAACATCCTTCTTCATTCCAGGCCACCAGTACAGATCTTTCAAATTCCGATACATCTTGGTGCTCCCTAGATGCATAGCATACATGGAAGAATGAGCTTCTTCCAGGACTAACTTCCTCTAGTTATCCACATCCAGCACTATCATCCTTCCATTATAACAGACTACTTGGTCATCTGAGTCATGGAAACCATCTCGCTTCTCATTTCCATACTTAGATCTAATCTGCTGAACTGCAGCATCACCTAGTTGTGCTTCCTTAATCTGCTCTCTTAGGGTAGGTTTAATATGCATCTCAGCTAACAACCCGGCTAACAATGATACCTTCAACTGTACATTGTCTTGCCTTAAAGAGATAAGCATATCTCTCCTAGAGCATACTAAAGAGTTTAGTTGTGCTCTATTCATGGTTGATGTTGCTGATTTCCTACTCAAGGCATCTGCAACAACATTGGCCTTGCCCGGATGGTAATCAATTGTACAATCGTAGTCCTTGATTAACTCCATCCAACGACATTGCCTCATGTTAAGCTCGTGTTGAGAGAAGATATACTTAAGGTTCTTGTGGTCTGTGAAAATCTGGAATGTCTCTCCGTAGAGATAATGTCTCCAGATCTTCAAGGCATGAACCACAGCAGCTAACTCTAGATCGTGTGTCGGATAATTCTCCTCATGTTTCTTAAGCTGTCGGGAAGCAAAAGAAATCACTTGTTTATCCTGCATCAACACACATCCTAGTCCATTCTTGGAAGCATCACAGAAGACTACATATCCTTTTCCTTGTTCAGGTAGCACAAGCACAGGTGCACTTGTCAACCTCTCCTTCAACAACTGGAAGGATTGTTGACACTTATCACTCCAAGAAAAAGGAACATCTTTCCGGGTCAACTTGGTCAAAGGTAAGGCTATAGAACTAAAGTTCTTAATGAACCTTCGATAATAGCCAGCTAACCCCAAGAAACTTCGAATCTCCGTCGGTGTCTTCGGTTGTTCCCATTGTAGAATAGATTCTACCTTTGTAGGGTCAACACAAATTCTCGAGGCAGATATCACATGTCCAAGAAAAGATACCTCCGGCAGCCAGAACTCACACTTGCTAAACTTAGCATACAGCTTGTGTTCTCTTAGCAAGGTCAAATCTTGGCGAAGATGCCGCTCATGCTGCTGAGCATCCTTACTATAGATCAGAATGTCATCTATGAAGACGACAACACATTGATCAAGGAAAGATCGAAAAACTCTATTCATGAGTTCCATAAATGCAGCTGGTGCATTGGTTAGTCCAAACGACATAACCGTGAACTCATAGTGACCATACCTTGTCCTAAAGGCAGACTTGGATATGTCACTATCCTTAATACGAAGTTGATGATATCTAGACCTCAAATCTATCTTGGAAAAGACGGTTGCACCACGCAACTGGTCAAAGAGATTATCAATCCTCGGCAGAGGGTACTTATTCTTTACGGTTACTTTATTGAGTTGTCTATAGTCGATGCACAACCGCATTGATCCATCTTTCTTTTTAACAAACAAGACTGGAGCACCCCAAGGTGAAGTGCTCGGTCGGATAAAACCCTTCTCAAGTAACTCTTGAAGCTGTTTCTTGAGTTCTGCCATCTCGGCAGGCGCCATCCTATACGGAGTCTGGGCTATGGGTTTCGTATCTGGGATCAGATTGATTTCAAAATCAATCTCCCGAAGTGGTGGTATACTAGGAAGTTCTTCAGGAAACACATCCTCGAATTCCCTAACTATGGGAACTTCAGCAGGATTGGACCTTTCCTTGGTAACATCTACCACATGGGCCAAGAATGCATAACATCCTTGCCTCAACAGCTTATCAACAACCATAGCCGACACAAGACAGGTGGGCAGAATCTTTCTTTCTCCTTGAAAGATCCATGTGTTGCTTTCATCAGCAAACACAGCCAACTTGGATTCACAATCCAAGACAACTCTATACCTCTCTAAGGTATCCATCCCGAGGATTATATCAAATCCTTGCATATTAAGTGGTATAAGATCCACTTGAATGCGATGGTCGGAAAAGAAAAGGATGCAGGGAGAGCATACCTCCTGCAAAATGGCAGACCCACTCAATGGAGTCTCCAACAACAAACTATCTGTCCTATGACTAACAGTCACATTGCAGTTACGAATCACTCTTCGAGTGATGAAAGAGTGCGTCGCACCCGGATCAATCAGAACAGATACTACACAGGATGTAGACATATCAGGATATAAAAGTCCCATCTGACCTACCACTACCCGTGGATTGACCACTACATCTGGTGGGTTCATAGCATAGAACCTCGCTATCGCCTGGTGTTGAGGTGGTGCTGATGATCCATCTTGAGACGCTTGTCCATGTTCTCAAGCTGCTCCTTGAGATTGCATTCTCTGAGATCCTTGTTGATTCTGTCTCGGAGGCTGTGTCACACTGACAGGCCTAGAACGACAATCCTTCATCAAGTGTCCCACCTTACCACAGTTGTAGCATCTCCTCTCTTGTTGTTGTGGTCGGGGTGGTCTAGTAACTGACATCGATGCAGAACTATGAGTCCCTTGGAGCGGTTGACTCTGTCCTCTACCTCTGCTTGGTGACCATTGAGTTTGAGAACTCGATCTGGGTGGTGGAGGGTTAGGTGCAGAGAATCTAGGTTTCTTGAAATCCCTAGATGAAGAACCCTGGAACTGTGGATATCTTTTATGGGTTTGCCTCTTCTCAACCACAGATCTCTCTATCCTTCGGACTGAATCAACGAAGGTAGAGAATCTCTCTCAGTTTTCTAAGGCAGACACAGGGGTTGATATATCAGCATTCAAACCCTTTTCGAATCTTCTGATTCTTTCCTCATCTGTGGCAGCCATGTGCGGACAGAACCGTAGCAATTCCATGAACTTAGCTTCATACTCACTGATGTTCATCATACCCTGCCTTAGTCTCTCAAACTGAGATATCTTCTCATCTAGGAAGGTCTTTGGAAAATATCTATTGATAAATTCCCAACGAAACTCTTCCCATGAGAACTCTACTCCAGGTCTCTTCTGCTCTTCCATATTCCACCAGTGACCAGCACTACCTTTGAGAAGATAGACAGCATGTCTAACCTTCTCATCTTCCGGAATAATAAGAATCCTGAAAGCCTTCTCCAACTCTGTCAACCATAGGTCAGCATCTGCGGGGTCGGCAGTCCCAAAGTACTCGGTAGCTCCGACACGACAAAGTCGTTCGAACGTCTTACTGATACCTTGTGCTTCATGCTGGACAGGTGCCCTAGGTGTAGGCATGGGCATCCTGTCATTTATGTGTGTCATGGCAGTCATGAACTGCCCGAACATTGTCTGTACAGCTGGGTTACCCATGTCGGCTGGGTCAAACTGAGGTGGCTCTCTTGGTGACTCTGGTGCAGGCTGTTCTATTCTTGGAACCCTTGTACCGCCTTGAGGTGCACTAGCACTACTCTCTGCCACGTACTCATCATGAGGCTCAGTCATCCTTATGTATCTTCTTCTCCTGAGGAGCAGAAGATTCTTTTAGATAAGGAAGGAGTACTAAAGATAGACTCGACATCCTAAGTCCTATGCCTCTGTAGACTCAACTGACCTAGAGCTCTGATACCACTAATTGTGGGCTCTGATCTCCAAACGATGATATAAACACGATTCAAACTTAGCGGAAGTGATTCGATTAACAGCGGAAGACAAAAATCACGGGAAATTAAAACTTTTCGAAACAAAAGCTTGAATCCATAAAAGTTTCTTTCATAACAAGAGATAAATTGTTTACATCTCATGATAATTACTTCTTGAGTAATTATATACAACAAGACACAAAATCTCAAGAACTCATAACAAAAGACTCCAAGACCTGAGAGTACAGAGGACACATAGGACTGACTCTAATTACACCACACGGCAGGCTAAATCTCCACCTGAGATTTATTGCTGCTCCTGGTGCTGCTGCTGCTGGAACTGGTCACCTGTAGACCGGTTCCTCCGTCTCCGACGTCCACCTAAAAAGTTGAAGTCTACGGGGTGAGACAATTTTACATAATTGTCCCAGCGAGAGTTATAACTCTCCGCCACAAACTTTATTGTAACATCAAAGAATATCTTAAGCAGTAAAGCTTTCAAAGTATTCAATAGCAGTTGCAGCTATAAACAAGAACTCAACATTTATGAGACATGAAGAATATAAGCACTATTACAGTGTATCATCAATCAAATAACTCGTAGTTATCTCTAACAGGTATACTATGTTGTTGATTATGTTTTACAAACAATATTATGCCCTGTGGAAATGAGGCATACCACTCATACTCCAACTGATTGCTAAGAAGTCACATCAGTATCATGCATAGGTCATTAAGAGAGTTGGATTCTCATGACCTTCACCTTCCTCGGTCAGTAAGAGGATCACTTGTAGGACATCTTGTGTCTCTACTATTATAGCTCACCTGGGTAAACTGGTCCTTCGCTATTTTAGAGTTACAGTGGCGTTCTGTACTTTCTTCGTCATCAGGAGATTTCATGTTTATCTCCACTGATACAGATATCTATGTTTTCTTCATCATCAGGAGGTTTCATGTTTACCTACTACTGATACGGTATGGGATTGTAGTGAAGGATTGACGGATTACATATCTACATCAAATTCCTACACTAGGATGTAAGGTTCTACACATCCATATACCCCACATACTCAACAGTATGTGATCCAGGAGTTCCCTTAGGAAAACTTGTTTCACCATCATTTGATCTCTGACAATGATGGGTCTATGATCAGGGCTCTACATTATATTTGATTAGTTAGGTACATTCAGTATTCATTTAGCATCACACATTGTTCTTCAAACAATAACAGTAGCATAACAGATATAAAAGGAGAATACTAAATGTAACAAGCCTAACTCACATCAATCATCATTTCTCATTATACTCATCACAAGTCATCTCTAAAGCATGACTTTGATGGTATTCATGGCTCTCACAGCCCATTATTATCATAGAATGCCACTGACAAGGCATCAAGATACTTTACTTATTCATAAATCTATCAATATGCCTTTAATGAATATAGTATCATCATCCATACCTGGATATGATCACCTCCATATCAGAACATGCATGGTTAATTCAACTAATAAAGGTAATTCAAAACAATGATTATACTTTCCACTCTTGGCATAAGAGCTAAGTTCTTTGATTCTTATCAAATAGAGTTTAATACTCATATAACATGTCATCACTTTTGAATTAGGGTTTACTATTCACATCACATGTCATTACCCTTGAATTAGGGTTTACTATTCACATCACATGTCGTTACCCTTGAATTAGGGTTTACTATTCACATCACATGGTGAATTGAACTCATAACATCATCATGTATGAGGAACATCATCATTGATGCTCTCAGATTAGCTTAAGATTCAACATATATCATAATTAGGGTTTCCATGATCTCACATAGGTGGATCATACCCTAATCATGCACATTCATGTGTATTGAAGGTTCTTTACTTGAGTTTCCACCCAAAAAGGGTACTTTCTCTCTCTTAAGGTACTTTCTCTCTCTTAAGATACTTTCTCTCTCCTCATATTATCATATGGTGATAACACCACTCTAGATCAGGTTGGGTTAAGTCCTCATGGGTTAACATAAGCCAAAACATCACTATCATGTGATTAGGGTTTGATTTGAACAAGGTTTTACTCAATTGAACCCCTCAAGGGTATTTTGGTAATTCACCCCATTGATCACCATCATGGGTTAATTCATTAGTCACTTAGTCCCTTAATATCCTAGGTTATCATTAGGGTTTAGATTAGAGCATCATTAAACCATTTACACCTTCAATTGATTAAGTGAAATCAACCTTTGAAAACCTCAAACGGTTTCAACCTTCAACCTCCAAACGGTTTGAGACCGTTTGGATGAGTTGACTGTTTGCTAGGGTTGACTCCAAGACCGTGTGACCTTCAAGGTCGTGTGCCCAAACCGTGTGAGGGTGTAGACCGTTTAACAAGTTTGACTTCAAGACCGAGAGGGCTTACACGGTTTGAGACCGTTTGGTGTCTCTCGATCTTGAGATCGTTTGAGTCCAAACGGTCTTGAGACCGTTTGGCCCCAAACGGTCTTGAGACCGTGAGGCCTCACACGGTCTTGAGACCGTGTGACCTCAAACGGTCTTGAGACCGTGAGGTCTCAAATGGTCTTGAGACCGTGTGACCTCAAACGGTCTTGAGACCGTGAGGTCTCAAACGGTCTTGATACCGTGTGACCTCAAACGGTCTTGAGACCATTTGGTCCACTTGGTCTCAAACCGTTTGGACCTCCAACATGGTTCAATGATTTCAATCATTTATGATTATCAATGTTGAAGCCTCCAAATGGTCAAAGTCATGGTAACCATTTATAGATTGAGTCAATTAGGGTTATGCTTAACCAATTGGTCACTCAATTGACCCTCAATTGTTATCCAATTAGGGTTGAAGTTGGTTCAATTAAGGTCCATCAACGTTCAATCATCAACACTCAACAATGTGAATCAACACAAGGTTGAACCCTTCAATTGAGCTCCAATTGGGCCCAAACTTGGTCCAAACGGTCTTTAGATCGTGTGGATGAACTCCACACGGTCTTGAGACCGTTTGCCCAAGATTTCATCAAAATCTAATGTGATTTGATAGGGGTTGAACCTTGATTGAGTCTCAATTCAGTATTTTTGATTAATTCAATAACCCATTGCAATTGGGCCCTCAATTGATCAAATTACCTTAACCCTAGACCTCCAAACGGTCTTGGGTTGTCACCACACGGTCTTGAGACCGTTTGGTTGATCCCCAAACGGTTTTGAGACCGTTTGGGTCAATCAACCCAAAAACACTAAGTTATTCATTGAGATTTCAGTACTGATTTTCAATTAGGGTTTACCCTAGTAATCATCCTTCAACTCTTAGCTCGTTTGGAATTAGTCCATAAAATTTGGTGAGTTGTTAATCAACATTATTTTGAACAGTAATCTCATACGTTCAATGCTTGGTCAACGTTCTTACACAGTCTTGAGACCGTTTGCCCAAAAAGGGGCGATTTCAACAGATTGCAATTCAGAACTAAATTCAATTGATTTGTTGATTTAAAAAAGGCTATATCTCTCGATTCCTTTGGAGTTAACCTCTAAAGTTTTGTGGGTGATTAGCCTACATAATTATGAACAGATTTCTTATACGGTCCGTGCTCGGTCAACGCGGCTAAACGGTCTTGAAGACCGTTTGCCCTTACACGGTCTTGAGACTGTTTGCTCTTACACGGTCTTGAGACCGTTTGCTCACCAAACGGTTTTGCAAACCGTGTGAGCACTTGGTGGAGACCGTTTAGTAAAGTGAAAAAGTAGTGGATTAACTTTGGAAATAACTTCTTCATCTCCCACCTCAAGAACAGCTAGGATTTCTCACGGATTTCTTGCAAAGTAGCAAAGGAAGGTAGAGAAGAAGAAGGACTATCATCTAAAAGCATAAACAAGATGTATATAACAAAGCATGAGTTTAGAGTTATAAAACCCGCCTAAAGCTTGCTCCTTAAGCTCCAAGCTTTCGAGCTCCAAGCTTTTAATGGCGTCCTTGAGCTTCCACAGGTCGGCCAAGGTGAAACCTCCAGGGAAAGTCGAGAAGAGATGGCTAGAAAGGTAGAGCTATGTGAGCTAGCCATCAATTTGACCTTGAATTCGAGTTCGAACCATGAACTTAAGCAAAAGGGAGGATTCAAACCTACCTTGCACTCCTTGGTCGTCCTCCTGAGATCCACAGCTCTTCTTTAGTCGGTTTAGTTGAATAGAACAATGAAGGAAACGAAGGGAAAGTTCCCTTGCTTAGAGAGGTGGAGAGTATATATACTTGGGGTGAGGTTTTAACATAAACTCATAAGTTCTTCATATTTTCAACTAAGTCCCTCTACCTTTCTTTGCTCGTCCTTCCTTCTTAATTTTAAGGACAACTTTCTTCTAAGGTCAAGAAAATGAGGGCAAAGAAGATCAACCTATTACTAAAGCACACACATAAAAGGGCTATAGCACATACACCTTGATTATTCAATCACATAGATGTTTTTCATTATATGATTATTCAATTAAGGTGACCTCTTCATAATTTCTTCTCTAAATGATGACAAGAGTCTTAATAGATACTTTTGATGGTGTAAATTACAAGTTGCACCCCTCAAATTGGGTAAATTGCACTTTACTCCAATTTAGGGTTTTCAAGCACCGGGATTGCTTCCACAGCTGCACCTTGGTGCCCAAGCTTGGGAAATCCCTCAAACCTTACCATCATCATTCTCATGATGTCTCAACATCAGAGGAACATCTCAACATGTGCAAATTTCAAGTTAATCCTTCTAACTGGGTAATTTGCACATAAGTACCTGTATTACAAAACAATGCTACAACTTTATATAAAAAGGAACAAAAACTGAAATATGTGTTTCTGAGAAACTTAATTACATGCCCAAAGTTAATCACAAGGATTTAATTACATATTTAGGCAAAACACCTAGGGTTAACTCATAACCCAGGTCAGGGATGTTACATTCACATTTATACATTCATGTCTTATATATCTCTTTAGGAGAATTTTGTGGTTATTCTTTAGTTTTAGAGTCAATTGTCTTAGTTTAGCTTTTCCTTAGTAATTGGAGTTTTTACTTGATTTATTTGGGTTGTTTGTAGGATAAATGATCAATCATTCCACATCCCAATAAGTTCAAGAATCATAAGCTTCTGTTCACATCTTTGGCCTCCCAATAGATCAACTAACTCAACCATTCAATTGACTCAAAGAACAAGATCAGTGGCTTCCTAGAAGTCCCAGTCAATTGACCCAGACTCACATTTGATCGACTCATGTTCAAAGACTCAGTCAAACTTGGATTTGGGAAAGCTCATTACTTCATGTGAAAGGACCATATCAAAGTAACCATTTAAATCCTAATCGAACAACATGTATTCCCAGTCGATGTACTCACATTCAAGACCAAGTCAAATCCAATTTGGGAAGTCTCATTAGTGCAGTCAGACTTGCTTTTGAACTGACGCATACAGTGAATCCAATCGACCAACTAGATTCCCATCTGATAGACTTGCAAGCCAGATCGAGTCAAAGTTTGAATAAAAAAATCCATCAATGTAGTCAAAATTTGACCAACATGACTTTAGGCTAAAGCAAACAATTAATGTGAATCAACTGACTGGGAATTTGATTTGATTGACTGGCACCCTAGGTCAGGCATTCTAGCTGCTTCCAACATCCATACTTCTAGGGTTTTTCCCCCTCCTATCCCCCTATAAAAAGAGGGGAGACACCAAATGAAACCCATCTTAGATCCTAGACCCCATCATGTATTACACCTTCTACATTTGCTTCCTTTTTTCATTATTTATGAGTATTTCCCCTACTGGGCATTGGGATAAGCCCCATCATTTGTTATTTATGTAGGGAAATATGGCATCAGGTAGGAAGCGGAAATAAAAAATTTACTGTCGTATTCCCCATTAAACCAGTGGATCACGTCAATACCTATATAATAAAATGCTAGTTTTGAGGATATACCTGATACTGGAGCAAGTCCAGTGACAATCTCCTCATCGTTGTAGTCATGTAGTTGTTTTCTAATTGCATTCAGACAGCGTCTGTGGAGGCTCCTGGTCTTCACCACAGAAAGAAGGTTGGCATTGTCCTCCTAGAGGGAAAACTATCCATGTCTCTAGAGAAGTCCACACAGACCACATAAAACTCATGTCATCATGCTAGAACATACATGAAGGAGTTGCCCCTCCCGTTGGTATACTAGTCACCAACTTGCTCTCCAACAAATTTTCTCCCTTGTTATCCCTCCCTTTATTGGGTAGGACTTGATCGCTCTCTCTATTTGTTACCACAACCAGAGAGGACAACAATTGTTAGAGGCAATTGAGTTGTGTCTCTGGGAAGCCCCTAATACCCCTCTATTTATAGGAGGGTCAGGGTCAGGGTTCCCAATCTATATGGGTGTGGAAGGGAGAAGATTTCATGAATTTTCAAAACCTACGACAGGTAAAACCAATATGTTCAACAGTGAAATGATCAGTTGGCATGTGATCCTATTAGTTCACTCAATAAACCAGTCATTTTATCATGTTTCCCAATCGCAATTGTATTGGCAATTCTAATCCAATTAATGCACGACATGATGTCAGCACTAATCCTTGATGTTATCAAATTTCTCTTATGAATCGGGCATTTCAACTCATGAACTGGTCATCTCATGACCATGATCCGGTCGGTCACTCAATGAACTAGTAGCTCGATTTGTGCCTAGTTCATCCAGAATTTAGCCAATGCAATATTCAATTAACCTGACACTCCAATCGATCGGTTCAACACTTGAATCAGTTGGTTTGTAGTCTAGTCAATCAATTTATGTTTAAATTCAATACCTAAACACTTTAGTAGTCAATTGAATTATTACTCATGAATAAAATCCTATTCCAAGTGAATTCCTATGTGTATGACCCTATAGCCCCATATTACGTTGGCAATGAATGTCCATAACCAATTATGACATCACAAGCAAAGAGTGGTGCCTAATCACACATCATTGCTACCCAAGTAAATGGAAAGTTGGAGAAAAAATTCAACCTACAAATTTTTGTTGGTGTCGTAGTGTTTGTATAGTTCCTTTGTCACTAATATCCAGATTGAACTCAGGGCATGGAGCAGTTATCCTCTTCAACATTAAATCTTTGTTACTTTCTATAGCAAACTGTCTAAGATATATGCAAGATCAATATCATATGAGAGATAGAAACAACAGAATATTCAACAACACCATAAAACCAAAGAGCACCATCATCACCCAGATTATTTCAGATCTTCATATCCTTTCACACTGCATGGAAGAATATAAAGGAGGGCTCAGATGACTCACATGAGGGAGAATCAGAGGCTCGATTTCTCTGTGACCTGAAGGCGATGATGGATGATGAAACTAGAATCGGCCTACTGTAGCAATAGACAGGATTTTGCACTATCCCCATAGACTAGTGTTTCAGCATTTTAACTCTAGTTGTCATGTTTCGAGGCTTGTTATGGGGTGCCTCCCCCACAGACTTTTTTCTTATTTTTGCAAAACTTCCCACCCTTTATTTTAGCATATCAGTAGTGTAACAACCAACATAGCAGGTGCTAGGTTGCTATTGTCTTTTATTAATGAATGATCTTTTATCAAAAACAAAAGACTTCCATGTGTGTAACCATGCTTTTATCAGTCTTGGTAATCAAGTGTCCAGGATATCATACTCCCATAGGAGGGACAAACCCCATCAGCATCACTCACAGTCGTCCCCATGTGTTACAGTGCACCCAATCATCACCTTTATGATAATCCTTATTCAGGACTATGATGGATGATATTAAAGCACACCAATGACATTTGATGAGGTTAGTGACTTTAGATCTAAGAACCACAATCACCACCAACACTATGAGAGCTAACTAGGACTACCATTGTAATGGTTTCCATGTGTTACTATCATGGTGGGTTTATTTGATACATTGTTCCCTAACAAGAATCTATGTGTTTGGTATGATATCACATATCATGACTGATGAGATTTTTTTATCAACCAACACACACTCTAGTCTTTTATATGTTATTGCTATCTATAATCCTTCCACAATAATATCTGACTAGGAACATAACAAGAATGTATATACTCTTAACATTTGTATATACTCTTAACATCGGATGAAAGAAGACCAAGATGGGTCGCGGGAGAGGAGGTCTTGGGAGGGGGCAAGGCGGAGGGCGATTCACTAGGGTTTCCGATGAAGCAGGAGTTACAGGTGGTTTAGCCGGGTCGGCGTCACTGCCGATCCCTCCGGTGGACTCATGTGAGGTCGACAGAGAGGAGAACCCCCAAATCCTTCAAGATCGTGATTCCTCGAAGAACTCTCCACCTGATTCAAGCCCCATCCCTAGATCGTCTTCCTCCTCGCAACTGCCGCCCAGGGATAAAGGGGTTGCTACAAGTCTGACGGAGAGCGATTGGTTGCATTTCAGTCGTCTGGTCGAGATTGCAGCACCCCCGATGTTATGGAATATGTGGAGCTGATTGTCAGAAACGGGTCCAAGATGTTTGCGATTTTGAGTAAGGATGTGGTCGTACCATCCTGGAGCGAATTCATTTCCATACGTTTCACAGCGAGGAAGCCTTTCAAGAGCCAGCTTCATGGCTGGATCAAGCGCCAATGGAGACCTAGTGAGGACTTCCAAGTAGTAGCAGAGGAACCAGAAGGGTACATCGTCAAGCTTCTGACAGCTAAGGAAAGAGAAAGGGTGATGGACGAAGCCCCTTGGATGCTGGACGGATTGTTAGTCATTGTCCACCCCTGGGAACCAGGAATCTCCCTCGGCCCTCTTTCTTTCCAAAAGCTCCCGGTCTGGATCAGGATTGAAAACCCCAATCTACCCTGGATGATGAACAACCTCAACAGAATCTCTAGTCTGCTTGGAAGGCCGGTCGATTTTGATGAATCGGCCCTTACAGTCAACTGCCTCAAAGAAGCGCTGGTCTGCGTGGAACTACTGGCAGAGTTTGGATTTCCCCAGGACGTGACTGTTGAACTGGATGGAGCTCCTAGGAAACTCAAACTCCAGTTCATTTTGAAGCTGACGTTCTGCCCCAAGTGATGCTGTTTTGGCCATAGGCAATCCTCCTGCCTGGTGATTGCTGGGCGTAGAGCAGAGTTCAAAGAACTCCAGCTACGTGTTGGAAAATCTAGTAGCACCCAAGGCGTTCGACGGATGGCAAAGGAGAAGAGCCATTATGTGGGTTTTGGTTCTGGAGCTACAAAGTCGACATATGTGCAGGGTGATAAGATTGTTGAGCCTTGCAAAGATCATCCACTTTTTTCAGGAACTGGAGATGTGTTGTCCCCCTTCCTTGGAGATATTGGAAGGTCTAAACTTAGATTGGGAACTGTCCCTTGCCAAAATGAAGATCTCCTCACAGGAAGCTAAGAATCTGATGCAAGCTTCAGGTATCTACCTAGAGTATTCTAGGGTTGTGAACCAGGACACGAATGTGGAGTTGTGCTTCTCTTGTGACCTTGAACCAGATTTATTGATGGATTTAAAAGTCAATGGTAGTCCTAGGCAGAAGAAGAAGAGAAAGAAACCCAAGGCAAAAGGAGGAGATGTGGGAGACTCCTCCTAGCGAAATGGATTGGCTGGTCTTTTCCATGGTGCTGCTTCATGTCTGTTTTTTTCTACTACTATGATCCAGGAAGATTACGAGGAAGGAAGGTTGTCTGTTTGAGTTGTTCCTTCACTTTTTGTGGGTGTTCTTATTGTAGTGAATGGTTACTTGAATGGCCTCCTCCCCGTACTCATTTTGTTCCTGCTTGAGTAGGGGCAGAATAAAGCATATATTGTTGTTGAGGCTTTCTTGGGTGATGGTTCTATGTTTGCTTCGTATTTCTGGGGAGTTCTTCAGGTTTTGGAATACAGGAGGCATGTTCTTAGTGCTCCTATTACTTTCAAGGCAGGATGCTGGAGGGGTTTATGTCCTCATCTTTATGGGTATTGTTATTGTTGTGATCTAGGCCCTTCTTCTTCTGTGTCTTGTAGGTCTGTGGTGTATAGAGGGTGCTTCTCCTGTTCTGTTCCCAAGTGTGATGTCTCTTTTCTTGTAACCTGATACCCAACTATTTTGGTGTATCTAGGATTTGTTTTTTTCCTTGGGGTGCAATTGTACCTAAAGTTTGGTTATAGTAACACGTTTTTTTGACCGACCAAAAAAAAACATTTGTATGATCTCATTGTTCAAGTCACGCACTTGAAGATATACATCATTGAGTAATATCATTTTCTAGACATTTATTATGTTACTTCATTATCTCATAACTGAATAGAAGAGATTAAATTGGAAGCATGCCTTTATTATTTATCAAATCATTTACAAGTTACGCCATTACAATCATCATATGATTTGCTCTCTGGGCATACATAACAAAAAATTATCCTATTATATTTGACTCCAATGCTTTAGTGAATGAATGTTTTCCAATCGTTATCACCTTGATCTATGGTTAGATAGATATACTCTTGTGGGGTGATGATACCAAGGAACCCCACAAGAATGAACCCATAATCCCCAAATAGAGATTATTATCTTTTTATCCATTCGATCTTGCACTCATTTTCTATTTAGTTAGATAATATTTTTGAAGCGTGATGAGACCTCAGACCCCAACAAGAATGGACCCATAATTTCCTTGAAGAGATCACGGATAGAGGATTGTGATCTTTCTAGTGAATTTATCTAGTTTTTTATATATTGTGGTGATGTAACCATCTGACGAATATGTTTGAACATCAGAATGGGAATCTCATGTTCCTTGATGAGATCTCAAATAGGGACTTGTTGGACGGTTGGATGAGGATCCTCAATTACTTACATCCTGATGTTGAGAGAAGTTTGATCCTTTTGAGATTGATGCTCTAGAAGGACATCAATCCACATGGTCCTTAATTATTCATTAAAATCTTAGGAGTCAAATTGTATAAGTAAAGACATGGTTTTGATCGTGATCCCAAACCCCCACTATCTTTTATCATTCAATCAACTAATTACATTTTTGCACTTTTAATTTGTGCTATGTTTAATTAACCACTCTCAAACTGGAATTTACTTTCTATATATCACAATTGGATTGAAATTAACATTTTAAAAAGGTGTACTTTGGGACCAAACCAATCTGTACGCGCAAGCGAGTTGTTAACTATTTAAAGGTTAAACTCTAGGATAACCCCTATAGTGATTTGGTGTGTAAATGACCCACATAAGTGATTAGTGTTGATGTGTATGATGTTATAGGATGACAATAAGAGGTAGGCTTAGAGAACTAGATCTCATTTTTTAAAAGTAATAAAATGACAACTATAAAAGTGATAGAGAAGTTATAACAAATAACATAACAGATGCAGTAGTAGATCAGGTGAAGTGCAGTAGTTATAGATCAGAATTAATAGAGTGCAAATTCAATAGTTATGCCTAGTAGTTAGAGAAGTTTACCATTCTAGAAGAGCATGTGGTGTCAAAGGAAGGATCATCTGATCAAGGGCAACACTAAAAGCAAAGTGAGAGGTAGTCATCGATCTATCTTCAGGAGAAATGAGAGGGGCTTGGAATATATTGGATATGGGGTTCTATATATAGTATGAGTTTAGGGTTGAGGATTCTAGGTATATACTTCAGGAAGAGGGGGTGGATCATGCTGATGGGCCAAACAAAGCATGTGGATCAAAGCTATCTGCCACATGGCACATGGTAGATGGATTCGATCTGCCTGGTGTCTCCGGGTGAAAAAAAGAAAATCTCTTTTCCAGTAATTTTAGGAATATTCTGACAAAAATAAGAGAAAACTTGCATAGAAAGATAAGTGGGAGTTATCTCTCAATTATTTCTACAAGAACAATTGAAAAAAGAAATATTCTATTTCAAATAATTCAACTGGGAATTTTGTGAAAATAGCCTATTTAAAGTATAATTAAAGAACAATTGCACTTTCACTATGAAAGAAGGTTTCTTTGTTGAAGAGCATGAACTGGGTGAAAGTGGACAAAAAGGGGTGGTTGAAATAGGCAAAAAAATGTGGAAAAGGAAGAAAAAGGTATATGTTGAAATTGGGTAGGATGTGGAATAAATTCCATCATTTTCTATAGGATTGACATTAATCATGAATTTTTGCTGAGTGGGCCAAATTGGGGAGTCAATAGTTTGTCCCTCTCAAGGAAAGGTTTGAGATAAGAGTGAGAACCTCATTCTTGAGCCAAGTTTGACCCCCACTTTTGGTGATAGAAGGCAAAAAAATGTTCGACTCATCAAGGATGTTCTGACAATCCTTGTGTAGAGTAAAAAAACGAGTGTGATGTCTCTTTCTTCTAAAGTTGAATTAGTGAGGAAAAGATTGGGAATAAATGATTTCTCCAAAGTAAGGGCAGCCTATCACTTAGGTAGTTTTGTATCTGACCAATCATTTGTTCCCCTTGAGTTTTAATGAGCCTTAAGAAGTTTATCGGTGACAAAAGTGTCTCTCATCATTGCTTCAGTTATAAAATCAGTGTTGGTTTGGTTCTCCCACAAACTCATGCCTTAATGAGAAAAAGGTAGATGTGAAAAGTGAATGTATGTGTGGTTTTTTAGTGAGACATTAATATCATGAGTCTATAATTGTTGACTAATAGTAGCAACTTCTCTGTCAAAAAATATATCTTAGAGAAAAAGAGTGGTCATCCCTCTTCCTACACATCTTTAGTTTGTAGTTTTTTCTTTGAGTTGGACAATTTAGAGATAGGACTGGATATCTTAAAAGTCAAACTATGAAGAGTTTACTACCAGCATAGGGCTTGGCTCATCAAGATTGGTAATTATATTTTAGACAAGCTTTTTAGATTTAAGGTGACCCTTATTGAGCCAGTGATTGTACCAGTTAGCTATATGATTGATTAAGTCATCTGAGATTGGATTGAGATTGGATGTTTATACTATCATTCAATGAAAGGTAAACTCCATGACATGTTCCCTTACTAGTTCATATTCCATCTTCTGGAGCATCGATGCTCCTCAAATTTCTAGGTCTCAATCTTGGAAATTGGATATTTGAGCCATAACTTAGGGTCATGAGGTAGGGTTGGCAATTCAATTCACTTTTGAGTCATGATCTGAGATTGTCGAAAGATGTGTGCATGAAAGCAAGCTAGTAACCTTGGTTACATCAGGGATTAATCAAAAGGTTTGCACTGAAAGGCAATCTAGACTTTAGTCGTAAGCCATGAGTAGGGACCCCAAATTAAAATAAA
Source organism: Alisma plantago-aquatica (assembly GCA_963693085.1). Classification (NCBI taxonomy): domain Eukaryota; kingdom Viridiplantae; phylum Streptophyta; class Magnoliopsida; order Alismatales; family Alismataceae; genus Alisma; species Alisma plantago-aquatica. Next base: position 25,807,787 of record OY856415.1, read on the forward strand.
GCAAAAGAGAGGTATGGATCCTATTTAGGACAAGCTTGAGGTCTAGTTTAAGGTCTTGTCTAGGACCCAGATGGATTGGAAGATGGGCTTTGAGTTGGTTTAGTTTATGGTCATGATTGAGACCCTAGAAAGATAGGTAGTTAAAGCGCATGACTGGTCTAGTTTTATGTCATAGGTTTGGACCTTGGTTAAGATTTAGAAATCAATGAAGAATTTAGTTTAGTTTAAGGTCATGAGCTAGGACCCTAAAAAGATCGAAAAATGAGGTTTTGGGTGTTGGTCTATTTTTAGGTCATAGTTCAAAATCCAGAGAAGATTTAATCAAGATTTTGAGTGTTGGTCTAGTTTTAGGTCATAGTCCATGACCCTAAGAATATCACAAGTAAATCTAGTGAGTATCTTGATAAAAAAAGAGATCTTTTTAATTCTAGACTAAATATTTGATGATTTCAGGATATTTTTATGATTTTTTTTAGGGTTCTGGAAATTATTTTGAAAATCCAAGGATCTGTTAAAATTTTTGCATTAGTTTTAGTATTTTAAAAGAGGGTAAATGGGAGGAGGGTCAAGCACCCTTCCCATTTCTTCCTCACTCTGACAAGCAGTGGCGGGGATGAACAACTATGACCATCTTAGGGTGACAGTGGTGGAGAGAGGAGAGACAAGGAGAGTCGATGGATCACGGTGATCCACAATATATAGGTCCAGGGATTAGGTCAATTTGCCTTTGTTGGGCGGTGCTTTTCTGCAAGTGGCATCACAGAAGAGGGGAGCTTACGGAGGTCCTCTGTGGAAGCATTTCAATGTGCTTTTTAGCTACATCCCTCTCATGGAAGATATATCTTTCATTTACACTTTGTTTTGGCCATTTTGGACCTTGATGGAGAAATTCAATTTTTGTCTTCCCAGTGGTCGTCACTGTCTTGAGGTTGAAGACGACCTGGATGCACGTTATGTTTTGTGGTCCAACTATTTTTCATTTGGTCATTTTCTTGGTCATCCATTGTCCATCTAACTAATTTCAGATGTTTTGGGAAGTTGTTGATATTTCTGTCGTTGTTGTGCAGGTGGCTGCTCGTGACAGGCATGAGTTGGATACTTTTGTAGATGAGCAAGATGTTTGTTATGATATGAGGATCTAGGCATACCTAAGGTATGTATCTGACTTTTTTATCAGACTTGTGTCTACTATGTGAATATTCTCATTGAAGTCTTCCTTAACAAGGCGTCAAGGTGGTGCAAGCACAATCGAGGAGGAATTGATCCATGCTGAGAGATTTGTCCATCATCTATGTGTGATGTGGATGAACCTGCATCAATGAGGCCAGTGAGCAGGCGATGAGTTATAGCTTGGAAACTTTGCTCCTTGCTAATTTATGTCTGCTTTGCCAATCTCAAATAATGCTTTTTTGGTATGTAGCAATGATTTTGATTTTATCTTCTGCTTAATTCCTTTAGGGTATTGAATCATTGAATATTCACTGAAGAACTAGTTGGAATGAGTTGAGGTTTTTGTAGGAGAGCATGGTGGTTGAGGAGGTGGAATTGTTTGAGAGGACAAGATTTGGTAGCATTTGTCGATGTAGGATCATAGATAGGCCCTATGATTGATCACTTCTGTTTGAAAACCAATACTTTTCACTTTGCTTTTGGTGAGATGGACATCACCTAGATTGAGTTTGTTGGGATTACCAGTTAAGGGTTTGGTGGGGCTCCCATTAGTTCTCTACCTAACTGATAGGAGTCAGGCCTCAACTGCCTAGTAGGGATTCTAGGACTGAACCCCAGAGATTTTGAGATGGGATAAAAATATGAGTTCAAGTTTACTTGGCTGACGTCCACCTTCTTTCACGAGGGAGAGCGGTGAGGTTCCAGTGATCCGTTGTTTGTGACCTTGAGGGTCCAGGAATTCATGTTCATCTTGATCACTGGTTGCTTATTTAGTAACTCCTAGGGAAATAAAGAAGATGTCTATTGGTTCTCCTTTCTTATGCACTTGGACGTTGTTCCTTCCTTTGACTGAGGTGGAAGCATGTATACCCATCTGCTGACACACTTGAAAAGATGTCTGGTGGGCAACTTCAAAGGAGAGACGGTCTGAGCTATGAAAGTTGTAGAGGCTTTATAAGCTTGATTGTTCTAAGCTTTTACATGTTGTTTAATTTTAAGCTTTGAAATAACTACACTAGATTTTTTTTCTCTAACACTTCCTTTTTCATATGTGGGGCTGTGAACACTTCTAGCTTCTAAGCCTATCACTTTGAGCGTTCTAGAGGGCTATTTGTATGCCTCCCTCCCCTACTCATTACCATTGTATCGGTTGTGGCAGTAGGGTGACGTATGAGCAGTGGAGAGGCAAGCTAAAGAAGAAGATCATGGTTGAGGTATGTGTAGTACTTTGAACATGGTATTATATCATGCATTTGTACTTTAGTTAACTCCAATTCCTTGTTTTTCCCAGGTCTACTTCAGGACCTTCTCCATGTTTCAACATGGTGGGGTAGTCGCGTTATGTTTAGCCTACCTTGAGGCGTTGGCTCTATATGCTTGTCAAATCCAGTTCAAGTCTCCATCTAGGAGTGTCCTCTATATGGGTAAGTGTTCTACTCGTTAGTGGGCTGGTGGCTGGCATATTTCTTTTGACCCTCTATCGGGGCTGGTCCCTCTAGGACTTGGGATTTATTAGGCTACTCTGGAGCTTATGTATGGGTAGACAAATTTTGATGAGTACTTGAGGGGGTCCTATACACATGGTTGGCCCATTCTCTTCTCTAGAGAGGTGCATGATTGTCTCTGACATTCTCTTGTGGTGAGTGTATGCATCTGATTCTTATTTTATGTCACGTTATATTTGATATGCATTTTCTTGTTGGTGGTTATTTATAATTTGACCAAGGAGCATGATGATCAGGCATATGGGATTCTACATCCACCCCCTCCTGAGGCAATCCCTTTCACTGAGGCAGTTTCTTTTCCTAAGGCTCCACCTTCTCCGTTAGTTGATGCTTGTGGCTTTGATGACTTCCCGGGTTGCAACCTCATTGAAATTTTAGCATTGGAGGCTTGTGTCACCTCCAGAGTGATTTTAGCTAGACCTCATCCTTCATGGATCCAAATAAGGATTCAGATGTGGCAAGAAGACACTTTGGCTTGAGTACCCCACTAGACCATGGACATAGTCAGCACTTCGAAGGATCGTCTGGTGTAGTGAGCTTTTCTTTAGACATCTCCATTTAGAGTGTCATACCGCCTTCAGCTGTTGCACGAGTTGGTTCCTATCGACATAGAGATGTTTACATGGTTGTCAAGGTGACCTTGGGAGCTCCTCTTCTGGTCATCAATGATTCACCAGTGGTATTCACTCTAACACGAGCAGTGATCATCATTATTTAGGGTCTTCTTCCACTGATCATCAGCCTTTGGCCAAGATCTTGACATGGTGCTTGAAGAAGAAGCTAAAGAAGTAGTTGTTTAGTTTTAGTATTTCCATTTCATGATGTATTTTTCTTTCCTACAAGGAAAATCATGTATCATTTATGTTGGTATTTGTAAACTCTTTGAAATTCTAAATAAAAGTGTGAATTCGAGTTTAGAAATGATTGTGAGGTTTTACATCTTTGATTCATAATCAGATTTCTAAGTTTGATCTTTGGAAGATGTTTGGTAGATTAGTGGATTTCCTTTATCTTTTTGTTGTATGAGGTAGTGTATCATGGTGATTGTCTAACTTGGACTCTGAATCTTTCCTACGCCAGGATGCGAGTCGGCATTGGCGGAAGATGTTGTATGATTCCATTAGGGAAAAGGGCACTGACTCCCCCTATTTCTAGAGATGATATGGTCCTATAAATGGGGTTATATCCCTTGTCTTTTTAGCCCAACTGGCTCTTTCATGAATTAAGGTCATGAAGGAAAGGAGATATAAGAGATCCGACACTTACGACATCCTCCCATCAACTTGTATTTGGTGTGATGTTGCATTGCTATCTTTCTGAGACAAAAGAATGTGACCTAGAAAGCTTTGGAATGACCCATCATCTTCCTCATCTGGCGTATATCCCTATGTCAAGGGAGTCGATATCAGATATGATCTTCTTTCGGGATCCCCTAAGTCACACCTTCCACTTTTGTGATGTTATTCTTACTCCCACCTGATAGGATGTGGCTAAGATCATATAGCTTCCCCTTCATGACCGATGGCCAACAGTCCTAAGGAAGTCGAGATGGGTTTCCAAGATGGGGAATCTTCTTGGCATGATAAAATCCTAAGTGTATTGTTGTTTGGCTGGAGATAATCACTTCATTCATATGGGATTCATATGGGATTCATTTAAGAGTGAGGTGCAATGTGTTGTCGCTTCTCTTGATATGCCTTGTTTGTGGGTGAATACTTTGGTCATCCTAGAGGGGTTGTTCTTTGAAGAGACTTGGGCGAGTGACGAATGCTTCTTCTAGAGTCATGGTATCTCTCTAGATAAAGGAAATCATCGTCCCATTAATACTCACTAAATTTAATGACTGTGTGGATGAAGCACAACTATCTAGAAAGATAAGGGGTCCTTTTTGGGTTCTACATATTTATTTGGGAATTTCACATTGGTCCTTTTGGATTGACGAAGTCCTTGAATCCTCATTATAGCATGGCAAAGAAATTTTAATTAAAGCACATCCATATAGTTGAGCCTCTTCAGTTGTGTGGAGATCTGGCTTGTTGGCTTGCTTGTTTGAAGGCTACAAATGTGTGTTGGGGATGGATGGAGTTTTGTCTTGATAACTCGTCAAGTGGCATGTCCCTGTCTTATTTTTAGTGGATGATCATCTTGACTATTCGAAAGGTCAATGTTGTATACTACACTGCATCAGTGTTGTAGCATTTCAATTGGCTACATTGTGTGTATCAAGTTGAAGTTCTTTCCCCATTCTTCAAGAAGTTGATGCTAGATTCTTGAAAGGTTCATGAGCTGATTTTAGAGATGTGGTTGAATTGGAAGAGGTTGACTCGGGCTTTCTTCCCTATGGATTAGGAGTGCTCTCTTAACTACTTGGAGTGGCTTGCATTGGAATCTTTAGTGGTAGTGACTTGTGATTCTTATGGAGAACCACAATGATGTTTTTTTGTATTTTTGTTTGTTTGTTGGCATGATATGACAAACATATGTAATGATATTATTTCTTGAATAAAACTTTTGGTTCATAAATTGTGGCACCAACTATGGGTACTCCATCCATGATACTTGGAAATGTGCATTGGATTAGAGTCCTTGAGGTGCATATGAATTTGAGCTCCTTTATGACAAATCATCTCATAGGGGACAATCTAGGTCTACTATCTATGCATTTTAGGATTACAGGATAGTTGTAGGATCACCTCATTCTCATCCACCTCCTAGCTCAAAGTTGGAAGGTTGAATCCCAAGTGATTTAAGCTATCTCTCATTCGGATTTGATAATAGATGTTTCCTCCGTTTGAACATTTGTTACCTTTTCTACTATAAGGAGGTCCCTCATACTAGGTGGGAAGATAAACAAGCTCTGCTGGACCTAGGTGTCATGCTAAGAGATAAATCTATGGCATTCTAGAAGGTGTGTTAGTGGTGATTCCCTACCCAGGTAAGCTTTGCTCCCAACATGCCTTACGACATGTTTGATACGCAGTGAATGGAGGGGAGGATAAGGGAGGTGAAAGTGTTTTGGTTGTTTGGTTGCATGAGGGGAAGGGTAAGGGAGGGGAATGCAGGGGAATGCAGGGGAAAGAAACAAGTGATTTTCACTCATTTCTCTCTAATTCTCCTCCCACCAAATCGGAGTGGAGATAAGGGGAAGGGAAAAGTATTAATAGGAAATATATTAGAATTGTTGGACAAAAAATAAAATGTGGGAAGGAAAATATAAGTAATACGACAAAAAAATAGTACAACCTACAACAACAGATGTAGTCTGTCACGTATATCTACTTCACTTAGAGGGACATATAGAATGATGGATGATTATTTATAAAATACAATTTTTTTATTAAAAATAAAAATAAAATGAAAGGTAAGTAAATAATGTCTGCTAAAAAACTTAAAAATATTTTTTTTTTATTAGGATTTTTAAAAGTTTGATATGATTATACAAACATAAAAAGTAAAAGATAAATTGATAATTGGAGGAAATGTAGTGCACTGTGGCGGGAAGTACTTGGATATGCGGAAACGTTTTTTTGCAAATTCACAAATATGAAGTAGATACTTCTATAATCAAAATGAATATAAAAAATAATGGTTGTCTCATTTAAATATCATCATAGTTTTGAATCGCTTGAAATTTTCTTTATATTTACATTGTCATGCATGTTCTCCTTCCTTTCCCCTCCCCTCTCCTCCCCATGTTAACCAAACTGACTAACCTAAGTGTCCCTTCCCTTCCCCTCCCCTCCCTTCCCTTCCCCTCACCTTCATTCACCACATGCCAAACATAGCATTAGAGTAGCAATCGACCAAGAGCATGTCTACCTATTGTTCAGGGCTTTCTGATTGTCTCTATTTTCTTATTAAGTGCCTTTTGATTGTAGGTCTTGTTGTGAATTTTTTTTTATTCGACACTTGATGCAAATTTCCTTCGTATGAGATCCAAGGGTTCCATGGGGAATGAATGGGGTTTTCCTAGTGAGGGTTTCCCATATCATGACTCTCAGGTTAGTTCATACAAAGTTTGATCCCACCTCTTTTCCCAAGGAGGTGAGAGTAGTTGCAAAGGGGTTTTCAACCTTCATCCTTGATGCACTAAGTTTTAGTTGTTTTTCGCATGATATTTTTCCAAGTATTTAATGCATGTTTGTTCATTTTGACATTAGTTATGCCTTGTTTATTGTTATTATCTTGTGAAAACTGTTGCATCTATTAATAAGTACTTTTTACCAAATTTTTTTAAATTATCAATTTTTATTGGGACTTATGTTGGTTTTTCCTTATTTCAGGCAATTCGACGACTTTCAAGACAGATCGTTGCTACCGACATATATGTCGATGGTACCAACAAGATGTGAAAATACAATAGGGAATATCAATAATTTCGGTGATATCGATATAGCATTAGGTGCTACCGAGGTGTCACTAGATACTACAAAAAAGAGGAGTCGATATTGGTAACTCACCACCCAGAAAGCATCAGGAATTAGATTGTATGGCTTCGATGTCAGCAACATGCGAGTCATTGGTACCAACTTTTGTGCCTAGATAAAGTCAGAACTCACAGAGTAATTCGGTGCTATCGAGATACTTTTTAGTATTATGACACTTATCAGGGGTTTTGAGTCAACTAACAACTCGATGCCACTGACACCCAGTCGGTGGCATTGACTTTGCATGATTGGTGCACATTAAAGATCATGATAGATCCAATGGTTGAGACTTAATGACAGTCTGAGTCCCACTTATGACCTAAGGAGACTTCAACCAAAACAAAATTTCATATTCTATCTCGTTGCATTGGAACACAGAGCTAAGAGGAGACAAAGGAGACAATCACATACTAGACATTTGAGGCACTTCCAGGAGGTAGATTTATAGCCATAACATTATGGATCAAGGTGTCTACCAGAGGGGATCGTCAGGAATGCTTCTCCATAGGTTTTCATTATTTTTTCTAATTTTTAGCTCATTTTCTCCCACTACCTCTATGCTTTTGATGATAGAAGTCATGCGGGGCTAATTCCCCTATTCCTTAAAACCTAGGAGTAGCCCAATGTTGCTTCATGTTTGACTTTCATGAATTAATAATATATGTATTCTTTAATTCTAGAGTAAATCTATGATTTACTACTAAATTATTTGTGCTTGATCGCCACAATCAATGTTTTAGACCGCTAATTGCTTTGGGAGAGGGATTAGGGGTTGGAAAAGTTGTATATTTACACATCTAATATCGTGCCTTGGGAGAGGGCTTACAGCTATATTGGAATGACCTAGAGTTATCATTAATGCACCTGGCTAATTCCTAAACCGCTACTAAAGTGGGGTTTGTCTTAGTGTAGGTAGTGGATTACGCTACGGGATTAGGTAATACTTACTATAGGTCCTTGGTCTAGGGTTAAGGGTAAATGACTATTGATGTAATATAGTTGAATGCAATGCATACTGTGGTGAAACTTTACTCCTAAGGAATCAATAAATTCCTGATCACCACTTAATTTAGATTTTATTCTTGCACTTAATCATAAAACAACCAATCAATCACTTTTCCCATACCTAGTTGATTACGTTATAGTTAGTAGTAGTTTCTGGAGAAAGTTTTCCTGAGTTTGACATTCAGGCATCATAGGCCTATATTACACGATGGGAACACTTGTGTTTTACAAGCATTGTTTAGGCGTGTCAAGTTTTTGGCATTGTTCATAATGAAAGGACAACTCCAGCACTATGAGTGACATGACTAGACACTCTAGGCCAATTTATTTTCTTTAACTTACATTCATATCTTTTCTTTGAAATTACGCATAATTGAAAATCTTTTTCTCACAACAATTAACTAGTATTCACTCTCTCACACTATGATCTTGCTTTCAGGTACTAGTGTATGGTTCATACCAGAACTACAAATTATAGGATATCCACTCCCACATGTACATGCTAGGAGGAAATTCTTTGTAAGGCAAGATAGTTTAGAGCTTCAACTGAGAAGTTCATATATCTTTAGGTTGAGGACCTGAACAATGAGATCATATGTATGATAAGTATACATACATTCTTGATATGTCCCTAGTCAGATATTATTGTGGAAGCAAAATAGATAACAATAATACATAAGATTATAATGTGTGTTGACTAATGACAGAGTCTCATTAGTCGTGATATGGGATATCAAGTCAAGCACATGGGAACATGTTAGAGAACAATGTATCAGATAGACCCACCTTGAGAGTGATACATGGAGACCATGGCATGGTAATCAAAATTATCTCTCATAGTAATAGTGGTGATTGTGGTTCTTAGACCTAAAGTCACTACACTCATCACATGTTGTTCAATGTATTTTGGCATCATCCAATGTGATCTTGAATAAGGGTTGCCTTTAAGGTGATGCTCGGGTACTTTGTGATGGATGGATATTAAGTGTGAGTGATGTAGATGGGATTTATCCCTCCTATAGGAGATTGATATCTAAGACACTTGATAAGAGAGACTATGAAATGTATGGCCATACCCATCTGATTGAATATGTGATATGTGAGCTCAAATGTAACTCATATAGTTTGATCTAGTTCAAGGAACATGGATTGAACATTGAGAGGATGATGATTCCATGCCTTGAGTTCAATCCAGAGATAAGAGACAAAGGAATTATATGATCACTATAAAGCTGATCATGGATTGTAGGTTGAAATTGTTCTCCAAATTCCAATTTCCTTGGTAGTAATGATGTGATTCTAGAAACCACTCATTTCTTGCGATGTCATAAATTGGTTATGGACATTCACTGCCAATGTTTTGGGACCTATAGGGTCACACACATTGGATGCACCTGGAAAAGGAGTTTACTCTTGAATATGGATTAACTTCACTACTGAAGTGTTCAGGTATTCAATTTAAACAACATTGGTTGTACATTGGCTGAATTGGAATTGGAAACAACTGATTCAAAAGTGAATCGTCCGCTTTAGAATATAAACTGGCAGGTTAAAAAAGAACCAACTATTTCAAAATGTAAAACAACCGGTTCAGATTGTGAATCCCTCGGTTCAATGATCAATAATATTGGATCAAGGATTGATCCTAACATCATGTTGTGCATAAATCATTACATTGAAAGCCAAATATGCTTACAAATAGGAAATATAGTGAATTGAAATTCAAGTAATGAATTGACCGTTTCACATATGAACCGACCAGTTTACAAGGGTATCACTAGGTTCAGGATGTGAATCGACTAGTTCAAAAGTGGACCAACCTGTTCATGATTTACAATAGCCATAAATTTGTGAAAATCAACCTCTTTGAGTCCTAATTGATCTAGGAACCTTGCCCATGACCCTTCTATAAATAGAGGGGTAGTCAAGGCTTTCAGAGATACAACAACAAGTTCTAACAATTGTTGTCCTCTCATTATTGTGGTAACTAGAGAGCCTGATCAAGTCTTACATGAAAAAGGGAGAGATGGGAAAGGAGAGACAACCAGGGAGAGAAACTATGCACCAGCACGTTGATGTCTGAAGTGACAACCTCTTCCCATTGGCTCTAGTAGTGCAACATTGAGTTCTTGGTGGTCTTCATGGACTATGTAGAGGCGTGGAGGCCATTGCCACCATGCTAGGAGGACAACAACCACTGCCATATGTGGGGCTGCATCGGGAGTTTGTCACTACTTGTCTGTGTGTAAAGAGTGCACATCATCGTGCAAGAGTTGTCACTAGACTTGCTCCAGGACCAATTATATCTATTACTACCTTCTTTCCTAGATACATCATTGTTGATGTGATCTCTTGGTTTGGGAATAGAGTAACAAATTTTTGTTTCTACTTATCTTCTGTCCCTATTTCCCTACACATTGTCGATGAAGGTCTAGCCGCACCTACAAGTGGAAGTTCTCTCCAACATCGGCAACCCCATGATGATCTTTTCTATGGTGGAAGTCATCTCAACCATGTAACAACTACCTCTATCTACTCCACATGACTAAATCTAAAGTTCTTTCAACCTTTCATCTCCAAGTTCAACCTCTACCTCTAAAGTTTGTCCATGAGAGGTTTCTCATTAGAAATCTCGAACTTCTTGCATGACCTGCAATGTTTATACATCAGTATTGGTTGTAATTATAAGTCAATGGTTTAGAAAACTACCCTTGCGGTAGGTTATGCGGGTTGTAAATTAGTAACATGACCTATAACTCCATTTGCACTGGAGTTCTTCCATCACCACATTATGGAAGTCAGTTACACAATGTGTCAACAAACCTATGACCAGCATGGCGTGTCTCCAATAGACTGTTTGACATGTTTGACAATCAACACATCATGTCATTGTCCAACATAGTGTGTCACAATTAGGTTATGTGATTCAATTAGTGGCAGTAGTGGAAACATGGCATGCCATATGTCCAATATGACATGTTGTAAGTCAAAAGATCTCCAGCAAAAAAATAATTAGATCTATTGTTTGATCTAGTCCATATTGTGGGAGAAGATCCTCCTCGCCCTTGGGTCAGACAAAGATCCATTTATTTTCTTCTCTGTATCTTGTAATTGGGTCACATACTACATTGAATTTGGTTATCAATTCATCCTCACACAACTTCCTCACCAAGTGAACCCATCTAAAGCAACATAATGAAGTCCTCACATGTGTGATGTAGTTCACTCTCATGTACAAGACCAACCTCTCTCATGTACAAGTATTCATCCCTTTTAAGCATAAAGTCAAGCTTTCTTAAGCATGAGGTTGAGTTCTCTTAATCCCCTTGAGCATCCTAACACACAATGTCTCCAATCGTAATAAGAAAATCCTTCAATAGTCATTTCTTCCCTCTTAATCCCATATACCCTAATGTCATAGGGGAATTAATCTTTTTCTTTGTCCAACCCAATCACTTGCGGCATCTATATGTGGCTGGTGTGTGGGGTGAGTAGAGGATATGAGAAGAGGAGGATGAGGAGAATAGTTGAGGTGAAGAGTTCATGGCTCAGAGTAGGAAAGAAGAAGAAGCGAATTGTTCACATATGGAGTTTTGTGTACTTAACATGTTTTCCAGATCTTATTCTCGAGTTCAATGCCAATGACCAACCTTGCCATTTATATATTGAGTTGCCAAACATTGTTATTTCAACTATTATCAACTAGATATCATCAATGCTCTACATCATTTGAATATTTTTCTTAATTCATCATGTTGTGGTAATTCTACTCTAGCAGTACTTAAGTCTTCTAGCATTGGAGAATATTGGATTATTTGCACATTTGGTTGTGTGTTAGTCTAACATACTTGTCATTTGTACAAGATAATATAGTCAGCTATGTCATCAATTGTGGCATACAACTCAAGAAAACATAATTAACTAATGCGGAAGCATTCACTAAGTAGTGGATTACCAAAACTCACTAAAAATTAAAACCTCTTTATCAAGAGATCCATCAAAGGAAAACTTTCTCACATAGAACAAAATAACACATTTACATTCTTGTTTGAAGGTACATATTCTGTATCATCTCTTTCTGAGAATTACAAGCATTAACTGTCCTGTCAAGCTGAACTCAGGCTTTATATAATCTCGAGGCACTAAGCCAAAATCTCAAAATCACTAACTACTACTCCGAGGACCTGAGAGTACAGAGACGACACATAGGACTTTATCTACATCTATACAAGGTACAACATCTAGTGTCTCCACCTGAGACTTCATTGTTGTCCCTGTTGCTGTTGTTGTTGTCCATCACCTACTGAAGTGTTCCTGCCTCCTCGTCCGCGTCCACCTAAAAATGTGGTTCCCACGGGGGTGAGACAATTGTAAATTGCCCCAGCGAGAGATATAACTCTCTGCCAGAAACATTATTATTACATCTTAAGAAGATAATTATACACAAAGGAATTATATTTGTTTGGCAGCAGTTAATTCAATGTCTAACAGATTAGAACATCATTCTTATCAAAACATTACAACTATAACTTGATAGAACAACATGTCACTTATCCTTTAAGGAATATGAAGAACATGCATGACATTCATTCACTACAGCATCACAACATTAACTATCTTCAAGTTTAGATCATATATCTAACACCTGGCATTGTCATTATGGATTCATAGCATGTAGCCATACTCTTTTCACAAAGTGTTGGGATCTCAGTCCCTCAACTCACCAAGCACAATTCCATTTCTTAATAGGTTCATCATTATGATTATAGTATCTGGGTATTTGAACCCAGAACTCACCATAGGATACTTATTATCACTTATTAGGTAACTTAATACCTTCAGATCATCTGACCAAGGACATCATGATTCTTACTACATAATTTATTACAAATAGTACACAAGGCTCAATGATTCTTACTACACAAAGCATATGAAGGCTAGTAAAGCCTATAAATCATTCTCAATACAAAGCATCATAGCCCATACCTGGCTATGCTCATCTTCTCAACATATCTGCATGATTAGTAATCATGACATAATTACATATCAATATCATGCAATACGAGGGTTATCTTATTACATTCATAACCCATTAGTCTGTATTTGAGCTTCACATAGGATTACCCTGTGTTAGAATTTCACATAATAATACTCTGTATTAGGGTTCACATAGCATTAACTTGTCATAGGATTTCACATACCATTACCTTGTATTAGAGATCACATAGCATTGACTTGTATCAAAGTTTCACATAGCAATACTCTGTATCAGGGTTCACATAGCAAGGAATCAATATGGATAATCATAAGTAATCAATCATACACTTTATTCTCATTATTCATTAATCAATGAATTATCAACACACATCATGAGTTTCTCTCTCATCTTTATCAGAATATGATCACATCATAGTTTATAGGTTTGAACTAACCTTTTCATAAGGCATGTTAGCCTACATTCAATAGAGTGCATTACGTTACAATGTAACCATTGACATGACACATCTCATGTGTCATTCATCCAATTATCTTGGACTTATAACTCATCAAGGTATACTAGCATTGGGGTGTTGGATGTGATATCTATCATATCTTGATATATCACTTCCCTCAACACCTTATCTTACTTGAGTTCATACACTTAGCTTGTATTAGGGTATTCCCCATCCTAATACTTTATGCACCAGTTCATCACATTTATCATGTAAAGTATTGGTCATTATTCACTCACTTAGATTACACAACTGTTGCCAATACTATGGACTCATCCTTGAGTTAGGAACTATTAATATGAGGATATTCATTATCAACCTCTCTAGGAGTTACATTTGTCATAACATTAATCACTATTCCATTATTAGGAATAGTATTCTCCATATTTATAATTTGAGGATTCACATAGCATATTTCATACATTTATGGATTTCACATAGTATTACTCTTCAATAGAGTTTCATATAATCATCCTTCTATATCAGGGTTTCACCTAGTATTGTGTGAAATTAAGATTTCACGACACATCACCCAGTCCTAGGTCTTCACATAGGATTAGTAGCACTACCCCATATTAGGGTTTCATGCACCTTTACCCTATTTTAGGGATTAAGGTTTACCATTCACATCCAAGTAGGGTTTCTCTTACCTCATACCCAAATTAGGGTTAGGATGTACAATTACCATTAAATTAGGGTTTCCTTCATTTTTACACTAAGTTAGGGTTACATCACCACCCTGGATTTATAATAACACTCAGTATTGCCCTAGATTTGGGTTTCACACATAGCTTTGCTCTAATTAGGGTTTCACACATAGCATTGAGTATCTAAATAGGTTCACCATATTAGACCTTCAATTACATGAGATATTCAAATGGAATAACCATGGTGATCTTCACAAAGTTAATTACTTAGACCCTTAATGATCTTGGTTCTCATACATCATTTGGTTGAAAACCATTTGAACAAGTTGTACTTGAAATCGATTAGACAAAGTAGGTATTGAACCCGTTTGCACTTTGGGTCTCCAAACGGTTTGGGATCGTTTGGTCCCAAATGGTCTTGAGACCGTTTGGTCCCAAATGGTCTTGAGACCGTTTGGTCCAAACCTCCTCAAAACCGCATGGACCAAATATGGTCTCAACCAATCAAATCAATTAAGGGTTCTCAATGGTGATTCCTTCAATCATTGAATTCATGTACCCAATCATCAATTGGACCTATCATCATACTTCAATTGAGTTAAATAGGTCAACCTACAACTGATTTAGCCCTCAATTGACCCTCAATTAGTCATCAACTAGGGTTTGAATCAATTGAATTAGGGTTTGGAATCAATGATCCTTCAACACTAATCAATGCAAGATTAGTTACTTTGAAACCTTTGAACCATCATCCAAATTGAACATGACCTGACCCCAAACGGTCTTGAGGTCGTTTGGATGACCTCCAAACGGTCTTGAGACCATTTTCCCATCATATCATCAAAATCTAAGTCAACCCATTGAGGTTTGGATCATTGGATTGATCACCAAATCAGCAATTGATTACACTTTAACTTAGTAACATTGGATCATCAATTGCTTAACCATACTCACCCCTAGACCTCCAAACGGTCTTGGGTGACCTCCAAACGGTCTTGAGACCATTTGTATGAGCTCCAAATGGTCTTCAGACCGTTTGGCTCATCCAACCCTTGGATTCTAGTGAAATTGCATCAAGGTTTGGTCTATTGAGTCGATCAACAAATCAGTAATTGATTGCTTTGTAACTTGGTAACTTTGGACCTTCAAATAGGCAACCATACTTAAACCTAGACCTCCAAACGGTCTTGGGTGATCCTCAAACGGTCTTGAGACCGTTTGGGTGATCCCCAAATAGTTTTGAAACCACTTGGACTAATCAACCCAAAAAGTCACATCAATCAAGTTGAAAATCAGCACTTAATCCAATTAGGGTTTGCCTAATTGATTAGCCTTCAACTCATGATTCCTTTGGAATTAATCCATAAAATTTGGTGGTTTATCACCCAACATAATTAGGAACTGGAATCTAAAACAGTCAACCCTTGGTCAACCCACTCAAATGGTTTTGAAACCATTTTCCCAAGAAGTCAGATTAATCAAGTTAAAAATCAGCACATAATCCAATTAGGGGTTGCCTAATTGATTGGCCTTCAACTCATGATTCATTTGGAATTAATCCATCAAATTTGGTGAGTTATTAACCAACATAATTAGGAACAGGAATCCCAAACGGTAAACCCTCTCAAATGGTTTTGAAACCGTTTGCCCAAAAAGTCAGATTAATCAAGTTGAAAATCAGCACTTAATCCAATTAGGGTTTGCCTAATTGATTGACCTTCAACTCATGATTCCTTTGGAATTAATCCATAAATGTGGTGAATTATTAACAAACATAATTAGGAACAGGAATCCCAAACGGTCAACCCTCTCAAATGGTTTTGAAACCATTTTCTCTTCAAACGGTTTCAAATCGTTTGCTCTCAAACGGTTTGGTGAAACCGCATGAGCAATTAACTCAAAACCGAAAGGACCATGATTTCTTTGGAAAAGTGTCCAAGATGATGTCATAATCATCTACCTTCGTCTCTGAAGTTCATAGCACCTCTGATTTCATGAATTAACCAATTTCAACCAGAAATTCATCAAGATAATGAAGGAATCAATGAAATTGCAAGATTAATGGTTGAATAACAATGTAAAGGGGTTCAAGTTATAAAACCCGCCTCCAATTGAGCTCCAAAGCTCCAAGCTCATGGCAAAAATGGTGGATGAAGCTCCCTTAACTATTCCAAGGCTCTTCCTCAAGCTTTGAGTGAAAAGAATTGGTTAGAAATGAAGAGGGGATCGAGTTATGAAGAATTCATACATTGATTTTCGATTTTCACCATGGATTCAAGGTGAAAGGAGGTCAAGAACCTTACCAACAGGTTGGGGATCGTCCTCCTGCTCCTCCACAGCTCCTTAGTCGTTTTCCAAGCAAGGGGAAAGAAAGGAAATCCGAAAAAGCCTTTGTTTTGGCTTGGAAAAGATACTTTTATAAGAAAATTGATGAGAGAGAAAATCTCTTATAAAAGTCTATTAATTCCAAAATTGTTGCCACAACTCCCCCTCTTGGTTTCTTACATGAAAAGGCATCTCTATCCCACCGATCTCCCTTCCATTATCCAAGAATTAAGGGAAAATAAATTAAGCACCTTAACCCTTATAATAATAATTTCCATATTTGAGTGGAAATTCTTTTCCTTATAATAATGGTGAGTGGGATTTCACCTCCTTAGGATATGCTCGTGCCTTTGCAAGGCCTTAGTCTCATCCAAACACATCTGAATCCAACCATTTTAACTTTGTTTGAAGGCCCTTTAATTAATACATTCATTTTTTGCCCTAAATTGAATTAGGGTTTCACTTAGGATTAAATCTTGATTATTTTAATATCAAGATTCTCTCTCCTCTAGCTTAATTCAAATGAGGCGCCCCTCTCATTTTATTTGCTCTACATGATGCCAAAAAACATTAGGGACCTTATTGAAGTGGTAATTTTCATGTTGAACCCTAGGTTTTGGGTAAATTGCATATTACACCAAAACTAGGTTTTAATGCACAAGGACTGCTTTACAAGCTTAATCTTGGTGCCCAAGCTTGTGGAAACCATACCATTACATCACATTCATTCTTATGATGTCTCAACATCAGAAGAACATCTTATCATGCAAAATTTGCAATTTAACCCCTCAACTTGGGTAATTTGCACTTTAGACCAAAATAAGCAAATATTGCTTCAACATTGTTCAAACAGGACCAAAATTGAAACATAAATTTCTCATGAGCCCTAATTACTTTTCCCAAGATAAGATTAAGCATCTAATCAACCTTATTAGTCAAAACATCTAGGGTTAACACATAACCCAGGTCAGGGATGTTACAAATTATCCCCCCCCCTTATAAGGATTTCGTCCCCGAAATCCCAAGAAAAAAAAATGAGAGACAAATCTTACTTATTTATCATGCCATCAAGTTTCCACATAACATCTTAATGTCATGGAGATATCATGGATTCTGTAATCCACACAAAGTTCCTTTCATTAATTCAACCTTACCAATGTTTATGTTTATGCAGAGCATAAACCCCTAACATATGATGTCCATATTATTGAAAGGAAAAAGCATAAAGAGCATACTTCTATCATCACCCAAGAATATTTATCAAAAAGGAAAAACATATATATCTAACAGAGATAATTCACTCAGCAATCCTTTATTCATTTAGGAAAGTTCACTTAGCAAACTCTATGTAATTGGGAATGTTCACATAGTTTTTCCTTTTTTATTAGGAATGTCCACATAGCTTTTCCTTTTAAGTTGGGAATGTCCACATAGCTTTTCCCTTTAAGTTGAGGATGTCCACATAGCTCTCCCCTATTAGTTGGGAATGTCCACATAGATTTTCCCTATTAGTTGGGGATGTCTACATAGCTCTCCCCTATTAGTTGGGAATGTCCACATAGTTTTTCCCTTTAAGTTGGGGATGTCCACATAGCTCTCCCCTATTAGTTTGGAATGTCCACATAGCTTTTCCCTATTAGTTGGGGATGTCCACATACCTCTCCCCTATTAGTTGGGAATGTCCACATAGCTTTTCCCTTTAAGTTGGGGATGTCCACATAGCTCTCCCCTATTAGTTGGTAATGTCCACATAGCTTTTCCCTTTAAGTTGGGGATGTCCACATAGCTCTCCCCTATTAGTTGGGAATGTCCACATAGATTTTCCCTATTAGTTGGGGATGTCCACATAGCTCTCCCCTATTAGTTGGGAATGTCCACATAGCTTTTCCCTTTAAGTTGGGGATGTCCACATAGCTCTCCCCTATTAGTTGGGAATGTCCACATAGCTTTTCCCTTTAAGTTGGGGATGTCCACATAGCTCTCCCCTATTAGTTGGGAATGTCCACATAGCTTTTCCCTATTAGTTTCTGTATACTCTCTAGATTGTTTCAAAATGACTACTTGATCAGAGTAATCAGAAAGATAACAATCTAAGAGTTCCATACTTTCCTTATCTTCAATAACCTTATACCTGGCTAGGGTATACAAATATTGAAATTAGGTAGTATGCACTTTATTTACTATCATATTATTCACTTTTCATATCATTATACACACAGGATTTTCCATTCTTGACTTTTCTTCAGGCATCATTTCTATATCTCATCTTTCAACACACAGATAAAGAAGATTATAAAACATTTTAAGGAACACTGAGTAAGATATAAATTATCATCTCCCTTGTGTCCTTATAGGACTAGTCAAAGGAAGTTCAAAAACAACTACTCTCATATCTCTAACACATAGAATCATAATATGAAGTATCAGATTGAATATATTTCATTTAAGTATCACCCCTCAAGGTTACCTACCACATTAGGTTGATTTCAACACATAGTGTCCAGTTGCCTCATGTTGCTACTTTTGCCTTTACTTAGTGGCTACTGTCCTGGTGCACTAGGCATTCATTGCACTGGTGACACCAAAAACTTTGGCTTTTCAGAATGTCTAGGAAAATGTCTCTAGAATTGTAGACACCTTACCTTAATTCATAGCTTATGGCCCCTCCTTGGGCACTACAATCACAGATGTACTGTTTGTCCAGACTTATGGCAGAGTCTACTTTCTTGCCATTTATTAATCTTTCCCATATTTCCACAATTCTAACATGACCATGTCACTCAGGAATCTTTTTAAAACCCAAAGTTTATGCATTAAGGACTGGTAACTTAGGTTGTAATACTAGTATCTAGTCTTCTATATGCATTACTATTGTCCTATCCTTCCCTTCAAGATCATAACATAGGATTCTCTATTCTGATTAGGTCAAGGTGGGATTTTTTAGGCACTTGTTTTCCTCTTGCCTGGTCCCATGCACCCTCTCTTGGTGCAACAACATTGCCCTTAGCAATGTGTTCCTCATGTTCTCCAATCATTTTCAAGTTCTTCTTCTCCTATATGAGCAGAAGATACTATCAAATAAATTGGAAGACACTTAGAACAGACTCTACAACCTTAGTCCTATGTCTCTGTAGACTCAGTGAACCTAGAGCTCTGATACCACTAAATTGTGGCATACAACTCAAGAAAACATAATTGACTAATGCGGAAGCATTCACTAAGCAGTGGATTACCAAAACTCAATAACAATTAAAACCTCTTTATCAAGAGATCCATCAAAGGAAAACTTTCTCACATAGAACCAAAATAACACATTTACATTCTTGTTTGAAGGTACATATTCGGTATCATCTCTTTCTGAGAATTACAAGCATTAACTATCCTGTCAAGTTGAACTCAAGCAGTATAAAATCTCGAGGCACTAAGCCAAAATCTCAAAAGCACTAACTACTACTCCGAGGATTTGAGAGTACAGAGACGACACATAGGACTTTATCTACATCTATACAAGGTACAACATCCAGTGTCTCCACCTGAGACTTCACTGTTGTCCCTACTGCTGTTGCTGCTGTCCTTCACCTACTGAAGGGTTCCTGCCTCCTCGTCCGCGTCCACCTAAAAATGTGGTTCCCACGGGGGTGAGACAATTGTTAATTGCCCCAGCGAGAGATATAACTCTCTGCCAGAAACATTATTATTGCATCTTAAGAAGATAATTATACACAAAGGAATTATATTTGTTTGGAAGTAGTTAATTCAATGTCTAACAGATTAGAACATCATTCTTATCAAAACATTACAGCTATAACTTGATAGAACAACATGTCACTTATCCTTTAAGGAATATGAAGAACATGTATGACATTCATTCACTACAGCATCACAACATTAACTATCTTCAGGTTTAGATCATATATCTAACACCTGGCATTGTCATTGTGGAGTCATAGCATGTAGCCATACTCTTTTCACAAAGTGTTGGGATCTCAGTCCCTCAACTCACCAAGCACAATTCCATTTCTTAACAGGTTCATCATCATGATTATAGTATCTGGGTATTTGAACCCAGAACTCACCATAGGATACTTATTATCACTTATTAGGTAACTTAATACCTTCAGATCATCTGACCAAGGACATCATGATTCTTGCTGCATAATGTATTACAAATAGTACACAAGGCTCAATGATTCTTACTACACAAAGCATATGTAGGCTAATAAAGCCTATAAATCATTCTCAATACAAAGCATCATAGCCCATACTTGGCTATGCTCATCTTCTCAACATATCTGCATGATTAGTAATCATGACATAATTACATATCAATATCATGCAATACGAGGGTTATCTTATTACATTCATAACCCATTAGTCTGTATTTGAGCTTCACATAGGATTACCCTGTGTTAGAATTTCACATAATAATACTCTGTATTAGGGTTCACATAGCATTAACTTGTCATAGGATTTCACGTAGCATTACCTTGTATTAGAGATCACATAGCATTGACTTGTATCAAAGTTTCACATAGCAATACTCTGTATCAGGGTTCACATAGCAAGGAATCAATATGGATAATCATAAGTAATCAATCATACACTTTATTCTCATCATTCATTAATCAATGAATTGTCAACACACATCATGAGTTTGTCTCTCATATTTATCAGAATATGATCACATCATAGTTTACAGGTTTGAACTAACCTTTTCATAAGGCATGTTAGCCTACATTCAACAGAGTGCATTACTTTACAATGTAACCATTGACATGACACATCTCATGTGTCATTCATCCAATTATCCTGGACTTATAACTCATCAAGGTATACTAGCATTGGGGTGTTGGATGTGATATCTATCATATCTTGATATATCACTTCCCTCAACACCTTATCTTACTTGAGTTCATACACTTAGCTTGTATTAGGGTATTCCCCATCCTAATACTTTATGCACCAGTTCATCACATTTATCATGTAAAGTATTGGTCATTATTCACTCACTTAGATTACACAATTGTTGCCAACACTATGGACTCATCCTTGAGTTAGGAACTATTAATATGAGGATATTCATTATCAACCTCTCTAGGTGTTACATTTGTCATAACATTAATCACTATTCCATTATTAGGAATAGTATTCTCCATATTTATAATTTGAGGATTCACATAGCATATTTCATACAATTATGGATTTCACATAGTATTACTCTTCAATAGAGTTTCATATAATCATCCTTCTATATCAGGGTTTCACCTAGTATTGTGTGAAATTAAGATTTCACAACATATCACCCAGTGCTAGGTCTTCACATAGGATTAGTAGCACTACCCCATATTAGGGTTTCATTCACCTTTACCCTATTTTAGGGATTAAGGTTTACCATTCACATCCAAGTAGGGTTTCTCTTACCTCATACCCAAATTAGGGTTAGGATGTACAATTCCCATTAAATTAGGGTTTCCTTATTGTTACACTAAGTTAGGGTTACATCACCACCCTGGATTTATAATAACACTCATCATTGCCCTAGATTAGGGTTTCACACATAGCTTTGCTCTAATTAGGGTTTCACACATAGCATTGAGTATCTAAATAGGTTCACCATATTGGACCTTCAATTACATGAGATATTCAAATGGAATAACCATGTTGATCTTCAAAAAGTTAATTACTTAGACCTCAATGATCTTGGTTCTCATACATCATTTTCTTGAAAATCATTTGAACAAGTTGTACTTGAAATCGATTAGACAAAGTAGGTATTGAACCCATTTACACTTTGGGTCTCCAAACAGTTTGGGATCGTTTGGTCCCAAACGGTCTTGAGACCGTTTGGTCCAAACCTCCTCAAAACCGCATGGACCGAATATGGTCTCAACCAATCAAATCAATTTAGGGTTCTCAATGTTGATTCCTTCAATCATTGAATTCATGTACCCAATCATCAATTGGACCTATCATCATACTTCAATTGAGTTAAATAGGTCAACCTACAACTGATTTATCCATCAATTGACCCTCAATTGGTCATCAACTAGGGTTTGAATCAATTGAATTAGGGTTTGGAATCAATGATCCTTCAACACTAATCAATGCAAGATTAGTTACTTTGAAACCTTTGAACCATCATCCAAATTGAACATGACCTGACCCCAAACGGTCTTGAGGTCGTTTGGATGACCTCAAAACGGTCTTTAGACCGTTTTCCCATCATATCATCAAATTCCAAGTCAACCCATTAAGGTTTGGATCATTGGATTGATCACCAAATCAGCAATTGATTACACTTTAACTTAGTAACATTGGATCATCAATTGCTTAACCATACTCACCCCTAGACCTCCAAATGGCCTTGGGTGACCTCCAAACGGTCTTGAGACCGTTTGGATGAGCTCCAAACGGTCTTGAGACCGTTTGGATGACCGTTTGGCTCATCCAACCCTTGGATTCTAGTGAAATTTCATCAAGGTTTGGTCTATTGAGTCGATCAACAAATCAGCAATTGATTGCTTTGTAACTTGGTAACTTTGGACCTTCAAATAGGCAACCATACTTAACCCTAGACCTGAAAACGGTCTTGGGTGATAATCAAACGGTCTTGAGACCGTTTGGGTGATCCCCAAACGGTTTTGAAACCGTTTTGACTAATCAACCCAAAAAGTCACATCAATCAAGTTGAAAATCAGCACTTAATCCAATTAGGGTTTGCCTAATTGATTAGCCTTCAACTCATGATTCCTTTGAAATTAATCCATCAAATTTGGTGGTTTATCACCCAACATAATTAGTAACAGGAATATAAAACGTTCAACCCTTGGGCAACCCTCTCAAATGGTTTTGAAACCGTTTTCCCAAAACGTCAGATTAATCAAGTTGAAAATCAGCACTTAATCCAATTAGGGTTTGCCTAATTGATTGGCATTCAACTCATGATTCCTTTGGAATTAATCCATAAAATTTGGTGAGTTATTAACCAACATAATTAGAAACAGTAATACCAAACGGTCAACCCTTGGTAAACCCTCTCAAACCGTTTTGAAACCGTTTTCCCAAAAGGTCAGATTAATCAAGTTGAAAATCAGCACTTAATCCAATTAGGGTTTTCCTAATTGATTGGCCTTCAACTCATGATTCCTTTGGTATTAATCCATAAATTTTGGTGAGTTATTTACCAACATAATTAGGAACAGGAATCCCAAACGGTAAACCCTTGGTCAACCCTCTCAAATGGTTTTGAAACCGTTTGCTCTTCAAATGATTTCAAACTGTTTGCTCTCAAATGGTTTGGTGAAACCGCATGAGCAATTAACTCAAAACCGAATGGACCATGATTTCTTTGTAAAAGTTTCCAAGATGATGTCATCATCATCTACCTTTGTCCCTGAAGTTTATAGTACCTCTGATTTCATGAATTAACCAATTTCAACCAGCAATTCATCAAGATAATGAAGGAATCAATGAAATTGCAAGATTAATGGTTAAATAACAATGTAAAGGGGTTCAAGTTATAAAACCCGCCTCCAATTGAGCTCCAAAGCTCCAATCTCATGGAAACAATGGTGGATGAAGCTCCCTTCACTATTCCAAGGCTCTTCCTCAAGCTTTGAGTGAAAAGAATTGGTTAGAAATGAAGAGGGGATCGAGTTATGAAGAATTCATACATTGATTTTCGATTTTCACCATGGATTCAAGGTGAAAGGAGGTCAAGAACCTTACCAACAGGTTGGGGATCGTCCTCCTGCTCCTCCACAGCTCCTTAGTCGTTTTCCAAGCAAAGGGAAAGAAAGGAAATCCGAAAAAGCCTTTGTTTTGGCTTGGAAAAGATACTTTTATAAGAAAATTGATGAGAGAGAAAATCTCTTATAAAAGTCTATTAATTCCAAAATTGTTGCCACAACTCCCCCCTTGGTTTCTTACATGCAAAGGCATCTCTATCCCACCGATCTCCCTTCCATTATCCAAGAATTAAGGGAAAATAAATTAAGCACCTTAACCCTTATAATAATAATTTCCATATTTGAGTGGAAATTCTTTTCCTTATAATAATGGTGAGTGGGATTTCACCTCCTTAGGATATGATCGTGCCTTTGCAAGGCCTTAGGCTCATCCACACACATATTAATCCAACCATTTTAACTTTGGTTGAAGGCCCTTTAATTAATACATTCATTTTTTGCCCTAAATTGAATTAGGGTTTCACTTAGGATTAAATCTTGATTATTTTAATATCAAGATTCTCTCTCCTCTAGCTTAATTCAAATGAGGTGCCCCTCTCATTTTATTTTCTCTACATGATGCCAAGAAACAATAGGGAACTTATTGAAGTGGTAATTTTCATATTGAACCCTAGGTTTTTGGTAAATTGCATATTACACCAAAACTAGGTTTTAATGCACAAGGACTGCATTACAAGCTTAATCTTGGTGCCCAAGCTTGTGGAAACCATACCACTACATCACATTCATTCGTATGATGACTCAACATAATAAGAACATCTTATCATGCAAAATTTGCAATTTAACCCCTCAACTTGGGTAATTTGCACTTTAGACCAAAATAAGCAAATTTTGCTTCAACATTGTTCAAACAGGACCAAAATTGAAACATAAATTTCTCATGAGCCCTAATTACTTTTACCAAGATAAGATTAAGCATCTACTCAACCTTATTAGGCAAAACATCTAGGGTTAACACATAAACCAGGTCAGGGATGTTACACCAATGTTTCCCCCTTGTTTGTTTGTGCCCAATCAAGCACATTGATGTTTTTCCATGCCCAATCAAGAAAATTGATGTTTGTATGTGCCCCTCAAGCATGTTCATGTTCGTCTGTTCCCCATCAAGAACATTGATGTTTGTTTTTTCCCATTTAATGACATTGATGTTTGCATGTGCCTCATCAAGAATGTTCACGTTCATCCATGCCCTATTTAGCATGTTGACAATCTCTAAGATAGTCTTCATGTGCAATATATCTTGGAAACTACTACAATGACAATAGGAAATGAGTTGTTGACTTGGATGATATTTGTGTGTTCTTTTAGCATACTCTAAGATACAAGCTCCAACCTATTCAAATCTCTAGATATCTCAAAGCTTTTTTGTATTTTTAGTCTCTCCCAAAGATCTAGTATTTATCAGTTTCAAGGGGACTTCAAAATCAAAAATACCAAAGTATGAGGGAGAGAACATGTCGTGCTACATCAAGGGATATCATGTTTTAGTTAATTTATTTTTATGTGTCTTGTTTCAGTATATCATTTAAGGTGGGCATGTGATTCTCCCATCATTCAGCTATCAAGGAAGTGCTCAAAATAATATTCATACCATATACAAGCCATAGTCTTTAGGCCCATATAGAGAGTCAAGTCAGGTTTGAAAGGCTCTAGATTCATATCCACCCTCTCCTATATAAAGAAAATGAGTCTCTCTTGTATTTATCACACTATCATACTCTCCATCATATTATCTATTGCATCATCATATAATAACACACAATCAATATTTCAACGATGTTCAACATTACGACTCATGTTAACAATACACCCTTTTTGAGAAATGGTTTCTAGATACATATTGAAGATGAAACATGTCAATTTAAACTATAAAAATCATGTTGATCATACAACTAAATTTCACTCTCAAAATTTTATCATAACAAGATAATTATGTTGTGAAGATCCAGCTAAAATTTCATAATCATTGGATGTATCAACTAAAAGTTATATGCATTTGAATTATGAGCATTATGTAATTTAATTGATGATCTAGACCTATGTTAGGTGATTAATTAGAATGCAATGACACTTCAATATGTCACACGACATGGGTGCGGATGACAATCTATGGCCCCTCGATCCTAGATATCCATACGGATCTGACGAGCGTGAACTCTTATTCAACCTTCAAAACATATGGGCTTCAATGGCTCTATAAAAAGTAAACCACCACTCTCTCTTCCTAACAACTTGGACTGATCCAGTAGAGATTCTGGAGGAGTGATTCCTCACACTAAGGCAATATAAATCACCCAGTCATGTCTTCCCTCTGCATTGTTTTGTGGAGGATGATATGCCACACCACCACACCTCTCACTGGCCACACACATCATTTGAGGTATCTAGAACCCTAGCCCCCTCACATCTATTTAACCCCTCTACCAACTCTATCCATTCATCTTTTAGTCCTCACTAACCATCAATTATTTCCACTACACCCTTGTGCCTCCTCCTTAACTATGATCTTCCCTGCTTCTAACAAGTCCATCACATGCACACACACCTCTTCCCACCCATAATTGACCTCACGAGGAGAATTCACCTAGCTTCCTAGTGCTAGATGATGCCTTGAGGGGCTACCAAGAAGGAAGGATCTTTAAGACCTTCCACTCTCTGGTGACCTCTTTGCCCACCTAGGTGGTGTGGGGCTATAGAGGGAGCCACACCATGAAATTGCACCACTCTGGTCTAGAGCACCTTGCTAAAGGAAGTGCCACCTTCGGTTGGATGAGAGGGAAGCCATAGAGAGAAAGTCTACTCTCACTGGAGTTACAACTTGAAGTTGCAAATGCAGTTTTGACTAAGAGAAGGCACAGAAGAGATCTCCACTTGAAATGTGATGTGGTTCCAACTGGATTACAAGCAACCAATTTGGAAGTGCCATATCATCTCTGAGGTTGAGTCAAAGAGGAACAAGAAGGCCACACTTACCATCATCATATCTAACCTAGATCAGCCTCGGCCTTTGGATCAGTAGACCAAGGTCGTGAGTGCATAATTAGTAATTAGTTTCTAAATATAAATATTCTTTTTGAACTCATGTTAACTTAGAAGAATCATGCTACATAATAAGAATGTCAGATGTAGAAAAAATGTACATCAAATTCATCAGGAAATATTCCTAGAATCAAAATAAAATAGTGTCTTAACCTAGATCTAACTCATATTCCAAAAATAATGGTTGAAAGCCTAAGTTGATGAGTTTCTTCCTTTTTCTTAAATTTAAATGATATAAAATTATCATTTTGATCTTATACCCATAATCTTTAAACTATTAACCCTATGTAAAATTCCTAATTTATCTAAATCATGAAACCCTAATTATTTAATCAATGATTACCTAAACCCTCCCAAAACTCAAATGCTTATTCTCTCTCTCTTGGTAATGAAAGTAGGTAATTATCTAAGTGATTACCTATACCCTAGATCTACCCAAATACTCAAAATTAAGATCCCATGATCATTTCTACTCTAATCCAAACTTTTGGTACATACAACAATCTTAGTTAAGCCCAACATCATAAGCTAGGGTATTATTGATGCATAATAATAGTGTACCCTTTATTTATTTATAGGGTAATCAATTTACACCATCTTATTAGATCTTGCTTAAATTCAAATATTATATTATATAATTACATGGGTTTATCTAAGTATATGACTAGTTTTCTTGTGTGAAGCCAGAATATGTTGTATTGCTTGCACCTAATTCAGAATATTGCTTGAATGTAATATGAATGTAGTATTGGTCTCAGCCATGTCATTAAGGACGTCAATAAATGTATGGTTTTTATCTAATAAGTGTGTTATACTCTTTATCTCTAATTGTAATGTTAGCACTTACCCATAGCCCTAGGGCTGGGGATCCCCATAGCCCAAGGGGCGGGGTTGGGAAACATAAAAGTAAGCATAAAGTGTTGACACCACTTAGTAGTTTAATCCCATAAAAAGGCCAACCTAAATAGTGGTATCCTTGATTTTCACTCTAAATAATGGACGCTTTACTTGTATTTTTGTTTCTCAAATTAGTGATGTATGTAAGAATCTTAGTATACATTTTTTTACCTACATACACAACCCACCTCATGTGTTGACCCCATATTTTGCGTATTTTTCTAGATGCAAAGAACCCTTAAATTTGAGCATTACTAGAGGAAAACAATAATTGATCTTAGAGGATTTACATCATCTTAGATGTTTCTTTTCATTTACTAGTTAGATAGTTTTATCTTTCATTTCTTTTCCTAGTTGATGTATAGATGCAATTCATGCCTATATATCATTCTTTCATTTATTGTTAGACTTTTTGTCTCAATGATATGTAAAACTTTATAATGTCATATATGAATGGTTGTTGTATGTGTGACACATATGATGTTTTGGATTGATCTCATAATGTTTAATACTTGATAACTACAAATCCACTTGTTTTCCCTTATGACACATGTAACAACCTCACTTTTTAGTGTCCCCCAATTAAGGAAGGACCTTAAAGTCAAGAGACATAAGTTGAATTCCCAAGATCCAAATTTAGAAAATAACAAATAATAGAAAATAATTTATATTATTTCACAAATATTGTTTACAAAATGTATAATAAGACTCTTCCAAGGAGTTACATGAATTTTCAACCTGAAATCATTACATATGAGACAAAGTGTTACATCTAACTAATCCTCTTGACTTGGCTTTAGCATATTCAATTGATTTTGGCTGGTTCATCGTGTCGTGTGATATCTTCATATTTGGCAGATACCTAAAATGTTGACAATCAAAACTCAGTCAACATGTTTCTATACTATGTATGTGGTGCAACCAAAATG
Organism: Alisma plantago-aquatica; assembly: GCA_963693085.1. Lineage (NCBI taxonomy): Eukaryota > Viridiplantae > Streptophyta > Magnoliopsida > Alismatales > Alismataceae > Alisma > Alisma plantago-aquatica. The sequence goes on from OY856415.1 coordinate 25,836,971, forward strand.
TATGCACATAGGTGTAACAACATAACAATCATATCAAAATTATTATCAAATAATCAAACATGCATTTCTGTTATGACTTTAAAATTCATATTTGCTCAATATTTGTGGTATGCCCACTCGCTCGGAGTAATATCTTATACATGCCCTCTCGTAGGGGGTGGATTAAATGGCATACCCACTCATTGGGGGTAATATCTGACGCATACCCTCTCACTGGGGGGATTCAGTGGAATAACCATGCAATGGGGCTAGTCTGTATAATGACTTCTTTCCATGCATCCAAACCTCCAAAGATAGCATCTTGGGCTTGAGCAAGTTATGTCCATATAAGGTGATACACATATGGCCGTATAGATTGTAGGAAGTAAATAAACAACCAAGTAGTTTAATTGCAATCCAATTGTGAAACTTCAAAAAACAACAAAATTTGATAAGAGTGGTTATTCATAAGAACCATGTACCTCATTTCCATGCAGAAACCATGCAACATGTACTTCAAGCATATATCCAAACATCCTAGCATTCAACATAACCAACCACCATTATCTACATGTATGTATACTCTAAAGTGTCACCAATCATATTCAAGATACTAATCATGGTTCCGTCTAGGTTTTAGGTTTCCTTGGTATAGATTTATCATTACGATAAATACTTCAAAACCCTAATTCCCAATTTCATTAATCTAATGATTAGGAGCCCTAGTTCATATTAAGTGCAACCATGATTATCAAATCTACAGTGCTATTACATTATGAAAACTTATCAGATTATGTGCATTAAGTTCATAGTAAGTTACATTATTAGTGTTTAAAACATTTTTTGATGACCGGGAACCCCCCCTCAGAAAGCGCCACTTTGTGACCCCCCTGGAAGGGTAAACCCGGGGGCCCACCCAGTCGCATGAATGGGTTCCCAAATAGTAGCATCGTTTCCTGGCCGACGCTGCGACAAATTCACTTCTGGGGCATAGCCAGGAGTCGAACCCGTAACCTCTCGCAGAGGCCTTGCGATCCGCACCGCCTGAGCTACACCCCACCGGTTAGTGTTTAAAACATTAATTTATCATATGTATGATTATTGAACTAGAAACCCCAATTATTCATCGTTTGTATCATCATCATCTTAGATCCCATAATAGTCAACTATATTAGTTTATATGGCAAGGTAAACATTTTTAAATATACTCAACATCTTAATTAGAAGATATAAGGTTTCCACATATTAATCATTGCTTAATCATGTAGTGGCCTTACCTTTGGAATGATTCAGACCTCAAATACATTTTATTCATATTTGCAATCTTCTGATAAAAATGACCTATAATAACAATATATATCGAGTTACCTATATATTTCTTTATTATTTACAAAATAACACTTAATTAACAAATAATCAGTCGTCATGTCATCAAACTTAAGCATATTCCCATTTATCCTGGAGTGGGGTTTGAATTAGGGGGTAAAGACTCGACTGCCCTCTTGATGTGAGTTGGATTCTCATGCACGGGAGGGGCATATGGATCAAACTTGATGCGATGATTTTGAGTCGCATTTATAGATTTGTTTTACTTGCATTTTATGTGTTTATTGGTCACTTTGGTGGTTAATATTGCATAATTCACTTACTTTAGTCTATGATCCTTCTCAATGTCAAATCTCTCTTATTTTATTGTTTTGAGCATAAATGATTACAATAATAGGTTTTATCTCGGCTGATGTGGTTTTGTTTTGCAATTTCAGGGAAAACACATATCTCCAGCGGTCGATACCATCGACATAAGTCGATACTATCGACACAACCACAGGCAGGCAGCCGCAAGGAGCAACACAGAGTCGATACCATCGACTTGGAAGTCGATGGTAGTGAGTCACCATCAGGTTTCCAGCGACCAGCCAGTCGATACTATCGACCCCAAAGTCGATACTACCGACACGAGTAGCTTCAGTGACGGAAAAGGGATAAAATCGACGCATAAGAGTGTCGATACCATCGACCCGCGTCGATGGTATCGAGTCAGCATCAGGCGCAATGACAGAAAAGAAAGAAGGTTTGCTAATATCGCGAGGGGTCGATACCATCGACCCACGTCGATGGTATCGACACCGGCAGATCAGAGTTTGCTTCAGATCGACCCAAATCCAACGGCTGTGATATTTTGGTGACCTAACTCAGTGTTAATACCTAATGACGGCGGCCAGGAGTCATCTATCACATCATTAGCCATTGCACACATCCCGAGAAGGTGTGGAGAAGAGAACGGAGCCCAGAAGCATGCCCTGACCATTTCGGAAGCCGAAGAAGACGTTTTCCACCGCCGAAAGGTTGTAGATCGCACACTCTATGCCGAGGAACAATTGGATCTTCTCTGTTCAGGGGTTTCATCACTTTGTCCACATTTTTATCCATGTTTCCCCTTTCTTCAATCATGTCTTGCTCTGAGATGAACATGCGGGGCTAATCCCCTTTATCTTTAGGACCGGGAGTAGCCCGGGAAAGCATTGTATGACGTTTTTATCATAATAATTCATCATTTATCTCTTAAATCCGTAGTATGATTTTGTTTTCTCCATTATATCATTATGCTTGATCACCCTAATGATAATATAATGCCTTTAATTGCTTTAAAAGAAGAATTAATGGTTGAAAAGAGGCGAAATTCACATTAACTCATAAATTCCTTGAACAAGGTGATGTACGGTTAATGGTGGAAACCCAGAGGTTGATTCTAATGCACCTAGTTTAGGGTATAGGTTACTACGATGGTGGAACCGACCTAGACTTAGGTAGTAAATTGTATCACGACAGTAAACAATTTTGATTACAGGCCACTACCTGGATTGAGAGATAATTTCATTTAACTATGTGGAAATTCATACAATGAAAACCCACAGTGAAACCGCAATCCTAAAGATCCTCATTTAAATTGGTTGAACTAAACATTTAATCGATTGATTTGTTTTATTTTATTTCTTTCTTTTATTTTTCAAACAATTCTCAAAACCTTTTAACCGGTCTAGCTGATTGCGAACAGTTAGTAGTAGTCCACCGATAGTTCAGTGTCCCTGAGTTCGACTCGGGCCTCACAAGGCCTATACTACTTTGACACGTGCACTTGCGTTATACACACGGTAAAATCATGTCAAGTTTTTGGCGCCGTTGTCGGGGACACGACAAATTGTCGACACTACGAGTGTTGTAAGAGGCCACTCTAGGCCACCTTTTTTATTTTATTATTTTATTATCATTTTCACAATTCATAGTTTATCATTCATATTTATAAATCATCTAGCACGGTACTGAACCTAAATTATTATTTTGTAGGTACTAGTGCATGGTGAGGACGCGTAGCACAGACTACGCACATTTATTACCAGAGGTTCCACCGTTGGGACCAGACGACGAGGAGAACAACAATCAAGACCAACCTGAAGATATAGACTCGGATTCTGAAGCAGAAGCCATGGCAGAAGAATAGACAATCTGGGAAAAGATTAAGGCGTCTTCTGCATCTGCATCAAAAGGGTCGATCAAGAGGCATGTTTTCAACATCCCCAATTATAAAATTGACCCTGGCCTAATCAATTTAGTCAAATCCAATGCATTTCATGGGATCAAAAATGAAGACCCAATTACTCATATAAGCCAGTTTGTGGAAAACTGTGACATGATCAAGATAAACAGGTTTCTGTAGGAGATGCTCTACTTGAAGTTATTCCCTAGTTCTCTAGCGGGGAATGCTCACGAATGGCTGCATAACCTAGACGATGAGTATGTGGAATCTTGGGACCACATGGTTGAAGTGTTCTTTGAAAGATTCTTTCCGCCTGAGAAGATGAATGATCTTATAAGAAAAATTCATAACTTCAGTCAGAAAGTCGGGGAGACTTACTCTAAGACTTGGGAGTGTTTCCAAATCATGCTGAGGAGGTGCCCACATCATGGGCTTGACAAGGAGAAACAAGTTAAAATCTTCTATTTTGCTCTTTCCGAGCATGATAGAAGTAACCTAGATTCAGCAGGTTCAGGGTTCTTCTTAAACAACACAGGTACAAGGTGTTGGGAAATTTTGAAGAACATGGCCAAAAAGCAATCTTGGGGCGACAGAGACGCAGTGGAGCAGGTTCGAGCTGCAAGTGAGTCAAAGGCCATCAAGGAGCTGAATGAGAAGATGGACCTTCTAGCCAAGAAACTACTTGCAAATGAAGATGCAGAATCGGATGATGAAGCGCAGGTGAAATTTATGCGCCAGCTGTAGGGGTATAGAAACAACGACTATTCTTGGAGGAAAGATAAGAAATTTTCATGGAAAGACCCAAATAATTTCTTGCAGGACCCTGACGCAAAACCCCAACCGTCGCCTGAGGATAAGAGCAATGAGTTGCTCAACCAAGTAATCAAGTAGAATCAAGAACTCATGAGCACGTTTAGCCAGCAGATTAAGCAACAAGGAGAATTTATGAACCAATTTGGGCAGACCTTACAAAGTCACAGGGCTCAGATGAGGACAATAGAGACATCGCTGGCGCAGATGGCAGCTGAGATAGCAAATCTGAAAAAGCCAGCACAGCAAGGTTTTTCGGGAAATACAAACATTCCATGAGGAAACCAACAAGCTAAGGCAATCTTGCTACGGAGTGGTAAGAAGATTTTAAACCCCAGGGCCAATGAACCAAGCAAACCCCAGTTAGAAACTACAGGTGAGGCCACAGAGGAGGTTCTGATTCCAATTACAGAGCCGGTAGAGAATGTGGTAGAGGATGTCACATCAGAACCTGTCATTACTGAGGAGGAGACATTGAAGAAGACACCATATGTTCCACCACATCAAAGGGCACAGACTGTCCCGGTCCCATATCCCAATAGCGTGAAAGCCAAGAAAGTGGACGCTCAGTTCAAGAAGTTTCTAGATAGCTTTAGAAAGCTTTCTGTCAACATTCCATTGTTAGAGGCAATAGAGCAGATTCCCTCTTACGGCAAGTTTCTAAAAGACATAATCACAAAGAAGAGGAAAATCCCAGATACTGAGGTCGTGGTTCTTAAGGAACAGGTGAGTGCTTTCATCATGGGCACATTGCCACCTAAAAGGTAGGATCCGGGCTGCTTCAATATTTCCTGTTACATTGGTAAAGTGAAATTCGGCGAAGCACTGTGTGACTCCAGGGCAAGTATAAATTTCATGCCTCTCTCTACGTTTAAGAAGCTGGGACTGAAAGAATCAAGGCCAAGCAATATGATGATTCAGTTGGCGGACAATTCCGTGATGAAGCCATACGACATCTGTGAGGATGTGTTGGTGAAAGTAGATCAGTTTGTATTTCCAGTAGACTTTGTTGTAATGGAAATGCAGGACGAGCAAGGAAATGAGTTACTCCTTGGGCGACCCTACCAAGCCACTGCAGATATGATACTTGAGATGGGAAGAGGCCGTTTGACCTTAGGTATCGCTGATGATCGGTTTGAAATGGTTATGCCCTCAAGCACAACACAATCTAAAGCAAAGGAGCAATGTCGCATGGTGAAGCACTTTGATCATAATATTTCTCTCTGTCTAGGGAAGCCATTTCTATATATGGCTCATGTAATGACTAAGGTGGAAAAAGGGACACTGGCTGTAGACATTATGGAGCAGACCAAAGTTGTTTCTCTTAGTAAGGCTGTGGGTTTTCCGAATGATGAAGAGGAGGACATCCCTCCTTCTCTGAAGATGAGGCCATAGCAAGTTCTGTCTTCAATGCATATCCAGAACTACCTCTTGAAGCCTGCCTAGTTAATATAACGCATGACTGGATGAGAAGCAAGTCACTACAAGAGTGTGTCAAGATGCTTCAGGTGCTTCCATGCTTTTATGCTAGGTACTATGAAGATCTTGGAGAACTCCCACCACCGTTTCAGTCATCCTTGATTGTTCCGCCAGAGTTAGAATTGAAGCTACTGCCACCTCACTTGAAATATGCATTTCTAGCCGAGGGTGAAAAGCTACTAGTGATTATCTCAGCATATCTGAGTGCCGAGGAGGAGGACCAACTGTTGATCGTGTTGAAGAACCACCGAGGTGCATTCGGGTGGTCGGTTGTGGACATCAAGGGGATCTCCCCTACACTGTGCCAGGACAAGATCCGGCTCGAGGAGGGATCCAAACATGTAATTCAGCCACAGCACTGACTAAATACAAACATGATGGAGGTAGTCAAGAAGGAGGTGATCAAGCTCCTTTCTGCAGGTATCATCTATGCTATATCTGACTCGACGTGGGTGAGTCCTACACAGGTAGTCCCTAAAAAGGGGGGCATTACTGTTACTCATAATCTGTTGAACGAGCCGGTCACGACCCGCCTAGTAACCGGGTGGTGTGTGTGTATAGATTACCGTAGATTGAATGCTACTACATTAAAGGATCATTTTCTGCTTCCATTCATTGATCAGATTTTAGAGCGATTAGCGGGTCGATCTCATTTTTGTTTTTTAGATGGTTATTCATGCTATAATCAGATTTCCATTGATCCTAAGGACCAAGAGAAGTCCACCTTCACTTGTCCTTATGGAACATTTGCATACCGCCGTATGCCATTTGGTTTGTGCAACGCACCGGCAACCTTTCAGCGTTGCATGCTTGCCATTTTCTCCGATATGGTTGAGCGCTGTTTGGAAGTCTTTATGGATGATTTCTCCGTCTATGGTGCGTCTTTCGATGAATGTTTATACAATTTGGATAAAGTTTTACAACGATGTGAGGACACGCACTTGGTTCTCAATTGGGAGAAATGCCATATGATGGTTAGTGAAGGGATCGTGCTTGGACATAAAGTGTCTAGCAAGGGGTTGGAGGTAGATCCGGTGAAGATTGAAGTTATTTCCAAATTACCACCACCGAATTCGGTAAAAGGGGTACGGAGTTTTCCAGGTCACGTCGGTTTTTATCGCCGCTTTATAAAAGATTTCTCAAAAATCGCTAAACCATTATCTAAGCTGTTGGAGAAATATGCGGTCTTTGATTTTAATGAAAAATGTTTCCATGCATTTAATGTGCTTAAAGAGAAATTAATTTCTACACCGGTTGTGCAAACACCGGACTGGACAAAGCCATTTGAATTGATGTGTGATGCATCAGATTTCGCAGTAGGGGCCGTTTTAGGACAACGTGTTGACAACAAACCCGTTGTGATTTTCTATGCATCCAAAACTTTAAATGAAGCACAACTGAATTACACGACAACTGAAAAAGAGCTTCTCGTCATTGTTTTTGCTTTTGAAAAAATTCCGACAATATCTTGTAGGATCTAAAATCGTGGTATGGACGGACCTCACTGCCATAAAGTACTTGATGGAAAAAAAAGATGCCAAACCTAGACTGATTAGGTGGATCTTACTATTAAAAGAATTTGATATTGGAATTAAAGATAAGGCAGGCATAGAAAGTGTGGTTGCGGACCACTTGTCTAGGTTGGAAAGGGTAGATGAGAAGGACATTCATATACCCATTACTGAGACATTCCCTGATGAGCAACTTCTATCTGTTAAATCTAAAGATCCATGTTTCTCTTATATTGTTAATTATCTTGCCTGCAAAATTATCCCAGATGATTGGACATATCAAGAGAAAAAGAAATTTTTCCATTCTTTGCGATATTATTTCTGGGATGACCCCATTCTGTTGAAGCAATGTAGGGATGGTGTGTTGCGCAGGTGCGTACCGGAGGTTGAGTATGAGAGCATACTTTGTCATTGTCATACTTTACCAATGGGTGGCCATCATGCAAGTTCTAGAACTGTGGCCAAGGTACTTGAGAGTGGTCTTTACTGACCTACATTGTTCCAGGACACATATGATTATGTGCGGCGATGTGATTCCTGCCAACTGGCAGATAACATTTCAAAGCGACAGGAGATGCCCCTCAATGTATTTCAAGAGGTCGAGGTGTTTGATTTGTGGGGTATTGATTTCATGGGACCCTTTATGTCCTCAAACTCTAACTTGTACATTTTATTGGCTGTTGACTATGTATCGAAGTGGGTAGAGGCAATACCCACTAGGACTAATGATGTTGTTGTAGTGTGCAGGTTTGTCAAGGACTATATTTTCTGCAGATTTGGCGTACCAAGGATGATTATCAGTGATGGAGGTACCCATTTCAGAAATCAGAAGTTTGCTACATTGTTGAGAAAGTATGGGGTAAGGCACAACATTGGTACCCCGAACCACCTGCAGACACAGGGGCAAGTCGAAGTCTCCAATAGAGAGATTAAGAAAATCTTGGAGCACACAGTGGCTTCGACACGGAAGAACTGGAGTACTCTGATACCAGACGCTTTATGGGTATATCGGACGACATATAAGACACCTATAGGCACTACACCTTTTAGGTTGGCTTATGGGCGGGCCTGCCATTTGCCGGTGGAATTGGAGCATAGGGCTCACTGGGCGCTAAGAAAGCTGAATTTGAACTATGATGAAGCAGGAAAGAAACGCTTGTTAGAGCTAAATGAACTCGACGAGCTGAGGATGAATGCATATGAAAGCTCACAGATTTACAAGGAGTGGATAAAGCTGATTCATGATCGACACATTCAGATGTGTGTCTTCAAGAAGGGAGATTGTGTGCTCTTGTTCAACTCAAGGTTGAAGATGCATCCCAGGAAATTGAAATCCCGATGGAGTGGACCTTTCACTATAGAGGAGGTTAGGCCACATGGAGCAATCATGGTGTGTGATGGCGAGACAACATTTTTGGTTAATGGACAGCGATTGAAGTTGTACTTCGGTGAGGATTACATGAGGAAAGTGCATGAGGTCAAACTCATTGCACTTACAGATGCATGAGGAGCTTGATTTCGTCTAGCCTAAGATGTTAAATAAGGGTGCTTGTTGGGAGGCAACCTGGCCATTGGTAGTTTCATTTAGTTTCTTTCACATTTGTAAGTTAGTTTGATTTGATTTTGTTTTTAGTGTAAAAATGATACCATGATCGTTTGTTCAGTGTGCAGGCCTGAGGCAGGGTCGATACCATCGACCCTTGTGTCGATAGTATCGACATGGGTATAGTTAGACGACTGCAGAAATTTTTTTGGGTCGATACCATCGACATCCTCGTCGATGGTATCGAACTACCATCAGTAACACTGAAGAAATCGCCAGAACGGGGTCGATAGTATCGACATGGCTGTCGATACTCGCGAGATCCCTGAAGATATTCTGACAAAATTTGTCTCAGTGAAGTCGATACCATCAACGGGCCTATCGATGGTATCGACCCAGTTATAGGCAGAAAGCGGCGGTCGGGCCCCGCGAGGGTGTTTGCCCTAAGAAGAATCGATACTATCAACTTGCGTCGATGGTATCGACACGACATGTCACCGATCCATGAGAGGGAATCAACGGCGATCGCTACGTCAAGAGAGTCGATCCGTGGGATGGGTCGATACCATCGACGACCGTCGATGGTAACGACGCATCATCGATCCAGGCCCGCGTCGATGCTAGCGGAAGACCGGATTGTGTTACAGGTGTCGATACCATCGACCCGCGTCGATGGTATCGATGGGTGCACAGCAGCGACAACCACAGTTATAAAAGGGAGGGATGGTTGTCATATGACATCACACCTTCAGAGTCTTTGCCCCCCTACTTGTGCTTCGCACTATGTTGTGCGACCGGAGGCCTGCCACGAGCATCCAAGGAGCGCGATCTTCACCGAGTCTTCACCAAGCGGATATTGTCTTCTCTAAGATCATCTTCATCGAGCTCCATCTTCTATTCCTTCTTTCTCGATGACAATGGTGCATACCGCAGGAGCATCTTACTCACGGGTGGTACCCAATGAGATTCCTGAGTTCATTCCTCCATGACCCGCATCGATTCCTCATCTGAGGATAGTCCACCCTTCCGTGGAAATCCGGAAGGTCTACGAGGAGCTTTTGAATAGTAAGATTGAGCCCACGTGCTACGTCGATCGGACGATGGTCCGCGACCTGGGGTTCAATGACAATCTCACCTACGTCTTGAAGGGGCAGGTGAGACACACAACCAAGAGGCCCGATGAGCTGGAGTTCCATGCCGACGGCCAGCCATTCTTCGGCGAGTGGCCGACTTACAAGGAACTCGTGGCAGAGTTCATGGCATCATTGGACATCAATGTGATGCCCATTGACTTGATCGCCACCGACAGAGAGTGGAAGAACGGGCGGGTGTCATTCAGACTCTTCAACAACAACTACACCATTACCCTCGCGCAGTTCAATTCGGTGTACAACTGGTATCATGACGGTTACCAGCACCAGAGGCCAAACAATAGGATGGACTACGATGATATCTTCGCCCATCTTGTGACTGTACCTCTGGGAAAATCCGTCAGCTACCACAACGCTGCAGTTGCTAACTTCGAGCATCCATTTGTGCATATTCTGCACCGCATGCTCTGCACCACGCTATTTGCTCACGGCGACTTGTCTCTTAGCAAATTCCAAGAGACGGATTTGTTCTTCCTACACAAATTACTGAAGTGCGAGGAGTGCAATTGGGGCACGTTCTTCTTGACGCACGTGGTGGCCGTGAAAAGGAGTACGAGGAAAGATCCTATCCATTTTGGAGGTCTAATCACACCATTGGCCGTCTATCTTGGGTTGGATCTCTCCCAGCTTACTCCCCTTTCCAGCAGGAACAAGGTCAACCTGCAACATCTGCACCGCTCCAACCTCCTCCTGCTCCGTGATGGCTTGGCATATGCACATTGCCATGTTAATCACAAATATTGAGAGTGTTCGCTTCCAGACCCCGTCTTCAACATTGAGAGTGCTCATCATTTCAGGTGGCCCATCATAGCCATTGATGACTCAGATGAAGACGGCGGTAATGACGACAATGATAATGCTAGCGACGAGCATGAAGAGGAAGAGGAGGCTTTCACTCCTCTTCAGGCACGAGTAGCACCCCGGAAGCATCCCCGCATGCACCCGGGTGAATCTTCATCTTCACAGCCTCCACCACCTCCTCCCTCTCATCAAGGAGAGGATGTCTACTCAATGCAAGGGATGTACTCGATGCTGCAGGAGATTCATCAGACCCAGCAGCAGCATACATCTTCATACGCCGATATTCAGGATACAATGAACCGGCTGTTAGATAACCAGAGGGCCATTTTCGAGAATGAGCACCTCCTCCTCGACAACCAACAGAACATCCATGACAGGTTGCATAGGATGGAGATGCAGCAACAGCCCTTCTATGACAACTACTAGAGCCAGAATTATTTTGGGGGGTATCCACAACCTCCGCCGATGCCCCAGTACGATCCGAGTTTCCAGGAGCAGTACCCATCTTGGGACCCCACGGCTCTACAGTACCCGCCTCCACCTGCTGAATGATCAGTATCACTATTCCACCTTTTAAGGTTGTTTTTTACTATGAGGCCATAGTCGAATTCAAGCTTAGGGGGGAGTTGGAACAGTTTTTATCCTTAATTTTTCCTAGTTTTTAGTTTTTATTGCTTTGTCATTTGTCATTTATTTCTCTGAGTTATTTAGTTTGTTTGTAGGATCCACACTCTATCTAGTGTAATTGTGGATGTCTAATGTCTTGTGTCATCTCGTTGCTTGTACATGGGAATCAGGGGAAAATTTGAAAATTTTTAGTGACTTTGTATGCTTGTGTTGTTTAACTTTGAGCACATAACTGAAGAAAATAATTGGGTTTGTCAACTCTAAAATAGGAAATCACAATTGTACATTCATTTAATTCATGAAAAGTGGATGGAACTGGTTGCTTGAGCCTAAACTGACCAAATGATAATGAGGCCTTAATTTGAAATAAGAGAGAGAAACCTCTTAGTTACTAAACAGGTCAGTAAGGAGGGACACATAATATTTTCCAAAGGTTCAGTCAATTATTATTGTGATCTATCCACCCCTTTGTTTTCATATTCCACCATAAGAACTGAAAGTACATTACGGTTTTCATCTCTTTGATTGCATCCCATATAGATAGGTCTTGCATTGCAACTATTCTTACATATTTTTGCATGAAAATGAAAAAAAATAGATTAGTTATACATGCACATTATCCTTAGGTGTGTGTCATTTAGTTGCATAACTATCATTTTCTAGCTTAATTCACATTTTTATGCATATAGTACATCATGTATCTTATGTCTTCTGAAACATTAAAGGTGATGAACTTGTTCCATACCTTCTAAATGCTTCAAATGTACAAGTTATGTAGCAATAAGTGAGCCCGAAAAATAATTTATTGTCAGCTATGAAAATAAGGGCTTAAAAAAATAATAAAAGTTAAAAAAGTAAAAGTAAAAAAAATGAAGAAGAAAAGAGAATTGAGAAGTAAGAATGAGAGGGAGAAAAGGAACATGTTCTCACTTGCATACTAAGAAGAATAAGCACATGGTGTAGTTTCTTAGATATTCCATCTCACCTTGAGACGGAATGATAGTGCATGCATCATTCCACCCAAATGTAGGCATTAGGGCATTTTCATTTGCATATGCATCATTTAGGTCATTATGGTTTTTGTGCATTTTAAAACCGTATAAGGCTTCCATTTCTTCCACAAGCCACCCATTCCATCCACCCGTTGCTCGAATTGGTAGGCCACCGTGATTTTCTCCTCACTCATTAAGACCAGGAGAGCTGCTTCCATGTAGATGGTAGTTAGGGCGAGCAACGTAGATAGGAGATCACAAGATGCACCGAGTCTGGACTGAAGGATTTTATTATGTTAACTATCTTATGTGATAGTGTTCATCAATTTTGAGGTAGATATCTTTTATGGATGATTATTGTTGCCTTTAGGGTAATTATCATTCTGTGGTTAGTGAGGGTCGGAATGTGAATGTATGGCGGGGATCATATGGCGCAGTCTGTTGTGTAATCTGTTCTTTAGTTGACCCTCGCAATTCTATTCTAGAGTTTTGTTGCTCGAGGACGAGCAATGTTCAAGCTTAGGGGAGTTTGATGTGATGATTTTGAGTCGCATTTATAGACTTATTTTACTTGCGTTTTATGTGTTTATTGGTCACTTTGGTGGTTAATATTGCATAATTCACTTACTTTAGTCTATGATCCTTCTCAGTGTCAAATCTCTCTTATTTTATTGTTTTGAGCATAAATGATTACAATAATAGGTTTTATCTTGGCTGATGTGGTTTTGTTTTGCAATTTCAGGGAAAACACATATCTGTAGTTGTCGATACCATCGACATAAGTCGACACTATCGACACAGCCACAGGCAGGCAGCCGAAGGAGCAGCACAGAGTCGATACCATCGACTTGGAAGTCAATGGTAGCGAGTCACCATCAGGTTGCCAGTGACCAGCCAGTCGATACTATCGACACGAGTAGCTTCAGTGACGGAAAAGGGATAAAACTGACACCTAAGAGTGTCGATACCATCGACCCGCGTCGATGGTATCGAGTCAGCATCAGGCACAATGATGGAAAAGAAAGAAGGTTTGTCGATATCGCGAGGGATCGATACCATCGACCCGCGTCGATGGTATCGACACCGGCAGATCAAAGTTTGCTTCAGATCGACCCAAATCCAACGGCTGTGATATTTTGGCGACCTAACTCGGTGTTAATACCTAATGACGGCAGCCAGGAGTCATCTATCACGTCATTAGCCGCTGCACACATCCCGAGAAGGTGTGGAGAAGAGAACGGAGCCCAGAAGCACGCCCCGACCGTTCCAGAAGCTGAAGAAGATGTTTTCCACTGCCAAAAGGTTGTAGATCGCGCACTCTACGCCGAGGAATGATTGGATCTTCTCCGTTCAGGAGTTTCATCACTTTGTCCACGTTTTTATCCATGTTTCCCCTTTCTTCAATCATGTCTTGCTCTGAGATGAACTTGCGGGGCTAATCCCCTTTATCTTTAGGACCGGGGGTAGCCCGGGAAAGCATTGTATGACGTTTGTATCATAGTAATTCATCATTTATCTCTTAAATCTGTGGTATGATTTCGTTTTCTCCATTATATCATTATGCTTGATCACCCTAATGATAATCTAATGCCTTTAATTGCTTTGAAAGAAGAATTAACGGTTGAAAAGAGGCGAAATTCACATTAACTCATAAATTCCTTGAATAAGGTGATGTACGGTTAATGGTGGAAACCCAGAGGTCGATTCTAATGCACCTAGTTTAGGGTATAGGTTACTACGACGGTGGAACCGACCTAGACTTAGGTAGTAAATTGTATCACGGCAGTGAACAATTTTGATTACAGGCCACTACCTGGATTGAGAGATAATTTCGTTTAACTATGTGGAAATTCATACAATGAAAACCCGCGGTGAAACTGCAATCCTAAAGATCCTCATTTAAATTAGTTGAACTAAACATTTAATCGATTGCTTTATTTTATTTTATTTCTTTCTTTTATTTTTCAAACAATTCTCAAAACCTTTTAACCGGTCTAGCTGATTGCGAACAGTTAGTAGTAGTCCACCGATAGTTCAGTGTCCCTGAGTTTGACTCGGGCCTCACAAGGCCTATACTACTTTGACGTGTGCACTTGCGTTATATGCACGATAAAATCATGTCAAAACTCATATGTCATATCTTCCTCATTGCATGGTCTCCTCACTACTGCCATGGAGGAGTCAACTTATCATGTTAGATCTCCACCCTAGGGCAAGGAAGGACCAAGCGAGGGTGCCTTCACCTCTGCCACACCCTTCCAAACATGATGAGGTTTTAGGCAGGGGCTGAGGCTGCTAGGATGGCGAGAACCCTGACTGAGGATATAGCTCCTCGAAGAGGGATTTAGCAGGTTTTGAAATGAGATTACAGGGAGGTGATCCTTACCTCAAAGCAAAGAGGTGTTGAATAATATTGAAGAACTTCTCAGGGACACACGAGCTCCTCGAAACGGTCTAATATCACACCTTGGTGCTCTTCTTTGCACACTAAAGGAAGGAGAGGTAGGCAATGGAACTGAGGGATCATTTTACCAAGACAGGCTGCTTCAGGGCTCGTAGAGGGTTCCCACACAGAGACTCAGGGTTTATGAGGCCTTTCATAGGCATATGGGTAGGGGTTGCAACTTTGGAACCCTTGTAGGTAGGGGAGGAGACAACCTCCATTATCGGATGTAACACATCTCTCTTCTTATCTCTTTTTTATATTTTTACTTATTTTGATAGAACTCCATATTAGAAAAGTATTTATATACCTCCCAAGATAACTCTTTTTCTACCAAACTTTAGCAAAACATTCTAGTTGATCTTTCCCTCGTTCAGGCAAGATATTGAATCCCAATTAATTGAATAAGCACTCCAAGCTTGCCTATTTTGTAACTTCCAAATAATTACATAATTAATTACCCAAATCACATCGCATCTTAAAATATTCAAGATATTTTTTTAGTGATCCTTTATTTGTATTATCTATCACCTGAAATTATCTTGGGCAATTATCATGGCACGAAATACCGACTTTCCTATTTTGTATCACAGGGATCCATACGTAAACCTTGATTATGAAAACTTAAGTATTTCATGCCCCTTTCTCATCTTTACTCCAACTAGTCCAGAAATTGGATACTTACTTTATAATCCTTTAATATCGTATTGTGCCAAGTTTGGTGTCAAAAAAATGTTTCAAGATACTCTTTTATATCTCTCTCTCTCCAAACAAGGGAACAACATTTAATTATTGCAAGTAGGTCCCACATCCTTCATGATTTTCTTTAGGCTTCTAGGAGGATCCTCTTGGTAGGAAACTTGAAGGGAAACTCACTAATACCTCCCAACTTATATCTAATTTTTGAGATAACTCTCATATGCAAAACATGCCCTTTATGTGTTCCATTAAAACAATTCTTCACATCATATGGAAACTCCTTTTATCTTAGATTCTAAAATTATCATAGTTTCCTCATTCTTTAGGTATTCCAAAAGCTAGATCGAATAATGTTTATTTGATACTCAAAACTTGTACTAAAAATTAGGATTAGGTAATTACTCCATTAATTATCTAGATCATAAATTATTTTAGAATATTTTGGAAACTTTCTTATTCCATATTTCATTTATCTAACAAATCATAAATCCATTATCCTTTGTCTATGCACGAAATGTCTTATTTCCTAAACTTATGAAAAAGTGCCTATTTGTAAAGCACATAGTCTCGTGGGCCTTATTTGGTCCATGGATTGAATCCATTCCACAAAGATAACATTACAATCTGGGAATGTACTTATCAAATCAAATCTTATATTCATAGAATTCAGATTTACCAAATTTAAGGATTTTACATTCACCCCTCTTTAAAAGGAATTTCATCCCCAAAATTCAAACCTGGTAAAGTTAAGGTGAATGATAACTCAACTTAACCTCAAACCTTAGGGTTAACAACCCACTTAGACACCTTTAACATTTTTTATTAATACGTGAATTTTCTCATATTAATCAGGTTGGAACTTGAATTCAATCTAGTCAGTCCACATTATTATTCATGACATGGTAAGATCACATGGTGATTATGCTTTCACTTGTGATTTAAATTCCACTTGGTGATTACCTTTTCAACTAGGTTTCCAAACTATTATTAACTTACCCTTGTATAAGGATGAGGTAACACCTCAAAATCCTAGATTATGTCATTAAGTTTCAACTTAGAGTATTCATTCTCATATGTTAGTTTTTTAGCATAATATGTGTCTACCCAATCTCTCTCACTCATAATAAGATGAAATGAATATTTGGTCATGGTCCAATTACAAAGCTCATCCCATTACAAGAGAAGAGATGGTGTCTTCGCATGTTATCTTCTAATTTTGAATTTAGGTTGGGTCACTCCCAATAATGACTCAAAACCACAAATACTTTTGAATTCCACAACCTTTTTTTATTAAACTTCATGCATTCATAGGGGAAGTGACTTTCTATCATTCTTGCATTTACAAACAAATCCCTTTAAAAATTCATTCCAAACATCATTGCATGACTTCTTGTATTCTTTATAGCTACATCTAATGTCTCATTAGCCTTAGTCATTCACTTAAGATCTCTAGGGGTATAGGTACTTTTGGAGTGATCTCTTCTTGACCCCAAGGGTCTCATGCACTTATGGAGTGCCTCTCACGTAGACCCCTTGGCCTCATGAACTCATGATGGTGGACAATCTTGTGACCCCTTGGGCCTTAGGTACACATGGAGTGGTTTTCCCTTGATTCCACGGTCTTATGCACTTAGAGCATGATCACCTCCTGACTTCATAAATTTCATGTACCTTTAACCATCCCTACTTGACCTCAGGATTGACTTAGGGATCTACCCTTTCTATAGTTTTATTGAGATGTCATCACTTTATTTCATTACACATTCTTCTTGAGGTTTCTCTGATAATATTCAAGCACATTAATTTATTTATTATTCTTAAGCCCAGATTTCCATCTCTTATGGTGCATATTATTCATTTTGTGTCCCTACATTGGGCTCATGGCAGCCTTCCTTTCTAGGCTTGGTCCCATACTATCAACCACTTCCACAATGATTTTTCCTCATGTCCCTCATAGATGGCATACTTGGGTCTAACAATTTTTTCTTAGTATATGTGCTTATATGATTCATATACTTAATATTTCAAGCTTTAGGTGACATTTAAGGTTACCTCAATTCTTAAACTAATTTGTGAACTCATCCTTCTACGGAAGGCTCTAACCTAGGGTAGGATAAAACTAATATTTGGTAGTATCAAACGATAACAAAAGCATACTTGAACAGAGATGTATATTAACAAAAGAGAACATGTCTATTAGGTATCTTTTTCATTATATAATCCATGCATTTACTACATGAGAGTTGAATGCATGAAGGCCTTATGATCTACTACCAAAGAGTTGGATCACTATCAAGTATTTTGCTACCAAAGAGTTGAAGTACTTTACTTTCCATCACTTTACTACCAAAGAGTTGAAGTGCTTAGATATAATGGAAAATATATATCATGTTTGATGTGTTCAAGACTATATAAATGGAAAATTAAGTAGAATGGCATACAAGAACAATTACTTCATCCAATACCATATGCCAAGTATTTTCTACACACATAATGTTGTAACACCCAAATTTTTATATCACACTAGTGGAAGCTAAAAAAACTTTTTTTTTACTGAGGAGTGTTATGGACATGATATGCATTACAATAATGATAGATAAGAACCATTATAGACTATGTAAAAATGCATTCTCATAAATTCATAGAAACGAAACTTTATGACATATTCATATACAAAAGAAACTTAATACCTTGATACCACTTTACACAAATCTCATATCAAATGTAGGACTGTGTATATGGCACCCCATCAAACAATCCTATTAAAATTGTAGCTACATCCTCTTGTTATGACTATGTTTTGAAGTTTTTTAGTTGCAGACATCTCGTCCCTAGCTGCACACACAGGGAAACCTAGGTTAGAGTAAGTGGCATTGAATTTTTAATTGATAAACATAAATATGATATAACAAAAAGTTGAACTAATATCTGAAACTTGTAAACTTATATTGAATTGATGTGTCTTTTATTTATATCTTTTATCTAATTTGTGGGCACCATTATATGATAAGTCTTGAATTGGTGGAGGAGTGTTTAATCCAATTCAAAGGTACTTTGATACCAATTCAGGATGCAGTCATGCCAATTCAGAGACACCTCGATGTCATTCATAGCCATGTAGTGACAACTCAAACGTACTTCGGTACTAATTCAGGGCATAGATACATCCTGAATTGATACCAAAGTACCTCTAAGTTGGCACTAGATGCCTCTCAATCGTCCCAGGACTAACTGAATGAGGACTTATCATATAATATCTTATGTGAAGGTTCTGAACTAATTAATTATCTTAATCTAAGCTTACTAAATTCTTAATCTAAATTATCTTATACTGAAACTAAATACTACTAAGTAAACATGAATTCTGAATTTAAATCTAAATCTATGTTCTTTAATTTTAACCTGAGAATAATTTGAATATGAAGTCGGATATTCTTATTGTCTGATAAATCTTAATTTGAAGATCTTATTTAAGAGATGCCTTAATTTAATTTGAGATCAATTATATGACATAGAGTCTAAATGCTTGGGGATGCCTAAAAGTAGCTTGCACATCAAAACTCTACAATATTATATCCTCGCAACATAACTTCAACTCGATAAAGTCTGATTACTAAAAGCATTATTGGATATGAGTTAACGTTAATAACTGAATGTCTAAAAGTAACTTAATCTCTAAGTTACTTTGTAAGAAGTCTTAGGTTGGATCATAATAATAATGAAATTCAATGGACATGACCCACTTACCTTATTTGACGAGATCCTTAAAATAGCATGGATTCCTCGGTTCACCACATATTTGCCTGGACATTAACAAAATTTTGTAAGTCCATGTGTATGCTCCCTATTTCCATTTATAAATTTTGAATCCCCATCTCCTTAACCCCTTAAACCAAATTAGGACTTCAATTTAGAAGAACCATAAACTTTGATATAAATCACACAAAAAAAACTCTCAATGCAAAATTATATCAAAATTATACTCAAATAAGCCAAATATCATCTTATGAACTAATATGATCATATATATCATATATTGAGATTAAGACTCAGACATGATAGAATATGCTAACCTCACTGAATTACTTCTGATATCATAGGAAATATAATTAAAATTATTTTTCTTACCAACTAGTACATGAATTACATGTTGTCTCACAAATCATAAGCAGTTATCTTATATAATGGCCACTTAGGCTCAGAAATCATATACTGATACAAATATACATGAAACTTCATAAAAACATCACAAATAGTAAGAACAATGTACATTAAAGTTTATATAGAAATCTCTAGTTGGTTTGTTGTGAAACATTGGGCAAAATACCCATAATGCCCTTATTAGGGTTTATATCAAAAGCCTTGGTAAAACTTCAAATAAAAATGATTAGGATTTGGAATCATGTTTAACATATTAAAATATACTTACTACAAAATTTTCATGAATTCATGATATTTTTAATGCTCCAAAAATTGAATCTCATATATTTTAGTAATCAAATTATAATAAAAATCAGGCATCCGAAACACCCTTTTAATCTATTTCTATAGGATAGTAGACTTTGTGATCTTTCTATAAGCACTTTTTTTTGCTAAAATAGGATAAGTGTGAGAGATACAAAATTTACAAAAATTACCTAGTTGAAACAATCTTGGTTGTTCAAACATAATCCAATCAATGAGAGGGATCAACTAGCCTTGCATTGAATTAAGTGGATTCATGAAGGATTTGTTATTTCCTCACCCACTCACTGAGGGGGAACTTTTCCATGTTCTACATGTTGTCCCTACTGCATGGTTTGCCTCTGACAACCTTGATCTCGGTGCTCAGGTCTTCATAGCTCGCACCCAAGCAGCCACCAGCTTCGACCGACCCCCCTAGCTTGGGTGACGCCTTTATTGAGTACAAGTAATTTGAGATTGAAGACCCCTAGACACTAAATTTCCACTGCATCCATGGCTCCCATCCTACATTTCTTGCTTCATGTATCTCTTTGTCTCTCTCAAATCGAGCCAAACCCTAGTATCCCCTCTGTCCAACCCCAATCTTAAAGTATTGAAGGCTTTTATAGCAACCGAACCCTAGATCTCATGAGGATTTACCTTCTCTCATGGACTCTATTACCGTCTTGTTTGGGGCACACAGAGACTGCGATCCTGGCGCCCTCTATTTTTTCATTCTTCTTTTTTTATTAAAAGTCCATATCAAAGAAATATTCATACAATCCACATCATAACTCTATTTGATCCCAAATTTTGGAGCTAGCATTATCTCCCCCATTGTCTTTTATTGAGCAAGAGATTTGGTTAAAACCAGTCGAATAATGACTCCCAACTCAATTTTTAAGTAAATGTTGGATAATTACAAATTTAATTACCTAGAACACTAGATAATTCAAAATCATCTAAAATTTCTTCTATAATCTTATATTTCAGTTTTCTATCTACTAAAAATATTGTATTGTAGTTATCATGAGTATAAAATACTAAATTACCATATTTGTACTCCAATGACCCATGTGCAAATATTAATCAGCCCAATTAGGCTTGAATTGGTTTTTGGATCACATAGCCCATTCCATTGTCTTCCAAAGGGTTAATAAGCTTAATCATTTTCCATATTACAAAAATTAATGCTTGTATTGACATAATTCCTCAATTGAAGCATTTTATGATACATATAATCAATATTACACAACTTTCTTAATATGAAGACCTAAACTAGATCTAGGGCTCAAATCCATTAACTAGAGTGATCATATTTTCTTCATTATTTTAATTTGGTTGACACCTCATATCATCAAATTAAGTATGACATTCCCAAACTTTTAGGATATTACTAAAACAAACCAAATTTCACAAAAAAAATCCTTTTCTACATGCTATTTTTCCCTATATCCAAATATCATGAAAACTAGATAGAACCTTATTGTAACCATAAATCGATCATGTTTTCATTTCATCAATAACTTAATCATGTACTTTCTAGGTTCCAAAATTTAGGATGCAACAATACTGCCCACCTGTTTGGGATCGATTAAACTATAAGAGGCTACCCACCTTAGGGTTTCACATACCTCACATACACTAACTCTTGATGATTGTCATAAATTCTCGTAGGCACCTTCAAAGTATGACCTTCTCATGGATAACTAACTATTTATAACATACTTATTAAACTATCATGTACAGCCCACATAGAAATATGTAGGAAAATCTTAAGCACAAAGAGTACTCTTTCTTTACCCTTAGTTCTTTTGTTTTACATATCTTCCTTTGGAGACCTATACTCTGTTACTTGGGTCTCATGACTTGTATATTTGGCATGAGTCTAACTCCATACTCTCACTTTATCTCATTAAATATGGTCTTATATTAATCTTAATGCATTCTGGCATTATGGTCTTACCATGATCTTAAATCTTAACACATGAATATTATCTTGGAAACATAATCATTACTTAATGCAGTCAAATCTTAAATCTTATCGTGTATTTAATTATTAGAGCTTAATTATTCTAATTAATCTTATTAACATGTCTCTACATGAGGTCTTAGGCACAGTAAGGATATATCCATGAAAGTACAAACTTTTATTTGCATGTTCTATCTTAACATCTCAGAATATTGGTTCACATAAATTAGGAAAGTATTATTTAATAATCATGTATATATGTGGAGATCGATGAATACTTATCATTAAATATTAAATTATAACACTTAATGGACTTAAATCACAAATCATGATCATCTTGAGAAACAATAATAACATATCTTTACTTCGAAACTAAATCACCAACACCTTAATATTCACCAATTACTCTTAACTACATTACTTTGGTTGAGATCATAATATCAAGTAAATTATGGACATCTTGATGAGTGGTATGAAACATTCAAACATATTAAGTGAACCTAGGTTAGAATAAGTGGAATTGAATTTATAATATGATAAACATAAATGTGATATAACTGAAAGATGAATTAATATATGGAAGTTATAAACTTATATTGAATCAGTGTGTCTATTGTTTATGTCTTTTATTTTATTTGTGGCCACCATAATACATTAAGTCCTCTTGAATTGGCGTATATGTGCCTTGAATTGATACCAAAGTACCTCTAAATTGGCACTACATGTCATTGAATGACGTCGAGGTGTCTCTGAATTGACGTCACTACATCCTGAATTGGTACAAAAGTACCTATGAATTGGAGTAAACACTCCTCTGAATTGGTAACAAATGCCTCTGAATCTTCCCGTGACTAAATGAATGAGGATTTATCATATAATGTCTTATGTGAAGGTTTTGAACTAATATATTATATTAATTTAAGCTTCTTATATTCTTAATGTGATCTTATCTTATATTGAAATTGAATATTGCTAACTGAACATGAATTTTGGATCGAAATAGGAATCTCTATTCTTAAGTTTTAAAGCAAAACTAAATCTGAATCTAAAGTTTGATATTCTTATTGTCTAATAGATCTTAATATGAAGCTCTTATTTATGAGATGCCTCTAATTTAATCTGACATCAGATATATGATATTGAGTCTAAAGGCTTGAGGAAATATAATGAATTGAATAAATAAATATTAAGCATCTGAGAGTAGCTTGAACATCAAAAATATATAGTATGATATCCTCACAACATAACTTCAATTGAATAAAGTCTGATTACTAAAATCATTATTGGATATGAGCTAATGTTAATAATTGAATGTCTGAAAGTAACTTAATCTCTAAGTTACTTTGTAGAAGGCTTAGGTTGGATCATAATAAAATAGTGAAATTCAATGCATATGACCCACTTACCTTATTTGAGGGGATCCTTCACATAGCCTGAATTCCTTGGTTCACCACATATTTATTGGACATTAACAAAATTCTATAAGTCCATGTGTATGCTCCCTATTTCTATTTCTAAATTTCTTATCCCCATCTCATTAACCCCTTAAACTAAATTAGGGTTTCCATTTAGATGAAACATAACTCTTATATAAATCACAACAAAACTCTTAGTGTTAAATGTGTATCAAAATTTACATTATATAACCACTATAATCTTTATACTTAAATAAGCCAAAAATCATTTTATGCACTAATATGAGCATATATATCATATATTGAGAGTAAGCCTCGGATATGATTAAATATACCAACCTCACTGAATTTCTTCTTATATCAGAGGAAAATACAATTAAAATCATTTTCCCTACCAAATAGTGCATGAATCACATGTTGTCTCACAAATCATAAGCATTTGTCTTATATAATGGCAACTTAGGCTACAAAATCATATACTAATATAAATATAATTGAAACTCCAAAAAAGCATCACAAATAGTAAGAACAATGTATATTAAAGTTTAGGTAGAAATATCTGATCAGTTTGTTGTGAAACATTAGGCGAAATACCCATAATGCGCTTATTAGGGTTTATATCAAAAGCCTTAGTAAAATTTTAAATAGAAATCATCAGGCTTTAGAATCATGTTGAACATATTAAAATAAACTTACTGTGAAATTTTCATGAATTTCATAAATCGTTTGCTATTTAGTGCTCAAAACATTGAAATCTCACATATTTTAGTAATCAAATTATAATAAATATCATACCTCGAAAAATACCCTTTTACTATATTTTTATAGGATAGAAGACATTCTGATCTTTCTATAGGCATTTTGTTTGCCAAAATCAGATATGTAGATTAAGAGATATGAATCTTACAAAAATTACCTTGTTGAAATAATCTTGGTCGTTCAAACATAATCCAACGCATGAGAGGGATCAACTAACCTTGCATTGGATTAAGCGGATCCAGGCGGGATTCATTCCTTCCTCGTCTGGTCATAGAGGGGGAACTTTCCCTTGTGATACATATTTCCGCCATCATATGTTTTTCCTCTTGCAACTTTGATCTCAGCGCTCAGGCCGTCGCAACTCGCGCCCACACATCCATTAGCTTCGGTCGACCTCCCTGGATGGGGCGGCATCGTCAGCAAGCACAAGTAGGCTGATATTGAAGACTCCCAGTAACTACCTTTCCATCGCCGCCATGGCTCCCATCCTACTTTTCTCATTCATGTATCTCTTTGTTTCTCTCAAATCGATCCAAACCCTAGTATAGCCTCTGTCCAACCCAATCCTTCAAGTATTTAAGGCTTTTTATAGCAAACAGACCCTAGATCTGATGAGGATGTACCTTCTCTTGGAGACTCTGCTTGAGTCATGTTTGAGGCACATGGATATAGTGAGCTCGACACCCTCTTTTTTTTCCTTTTTTTGATAAAAGTCCAATTCAAAGAAATATTCATACAGTCCACACCATAGTTCTATATGATCTAAGGCTATCAATGGGGAGGTTATTACCCATTTACCCTTTATCCATGCCTATAGGGTAAGGGGAAATGTTTTGGTTACCCATTCCTCAATTACCCATTCCCTGTTTCCCCACCTCATTAAGAGGGTAGGGTAAGGTATGGACATTATCCATACCCTTTTACCCGCATTTATTTAACAAAGATGTATAACTATATAGAACCTTCTAGTTCAAATTTCATCCTATTTTTTTCCAACAAAAAATCTTATGGGTTGCTGCTTGCTTCTCACCCCAACTCACACTCAAATTCTAATAGTATATTATTATTAAATATTGAACCAATTTATAGGGGTGCAAAACAATGGGAAAAGGATGATCGTGCCATCTTAAAATAAGTTATTCTTGGACCAATGTCTAATGATATTACACAAGTATAAAATTGTCCTTCTTATATTTACAGTTGTAAAAATGCAAGTCAAGAAAGATGTGACTTAATCTTTATCACCCTACACACCACCTTAAAATAAAATAGCTTTTTTATAAATTCATTTTACATCAAAACTATTCATTTACCCTTTACCCTCCCCATTTACCCAGTGGAGAAGAGGGTGGGGGTAAGGGGAGGGTAAGAGGTTTCTAAGAAGGATAAATACGCTTACCCTTACCCTCTACCCTCTGGAGGGAAATGGTAAGGGTAGAGCCTTACCCTCCTCATTGAAAGCCCAAATTTTGGAGTTAGCATTATCTCTCCATTGTCTTTCATTGAGCAAGAGATTTGGTTAAAACTAGTTGGATAATGACTCCCAATTAAGTTTTTAAGTACATGTTGGATAATTACAAATTTAATTACCAAGAGTACTAGATAATTAAAAATCGTCTGAAATTTTGTCTATAATCTGATATCTCAGTTCTCTATATACTAAAAAATTGCAAGTATATATCATGAGTAAGAAATACTAAATCCCCAAATTTGTACTCTAAGGACCCACATGTAAATCTTAATCGCTCCAATTAGGATTGAATTGGTTTTTGGGAGCACATATCCCATTCCATGGTCTTCCAAAGGGTTCATAAGCTTAATCATTTTCTTGATTATAAAAAATAGTGTTTGTATTGACATACTTCATCAATTGAAGCATTCTATGATGCAACTAATTAGTATTACACTACTTTCTTAATATGAAGACCTAAACTATATCAAATACGTTAACTAAAGTCATTATATTTCCTTCATTATTCAAATTTGGTTCACACCTCATATCATAAAATTAAGTATGACATTCCCAAACTTTGAGGATATTACTAAATCAAACCAAATTTCACAAAAGACCCTTTTCTACATGCTGTTTTTCCCTTATATACAAATATCATGAAAACTAGTTAGAACCTTATTGTGATGATGAATCAATCATGTTTTGATTTCATCAACAACTTAATCATGTACTTGCTAGGTTCCAAAATTTAGGATGTGACAATCTGGTGGATGCCTGGGCGCAAGCTGTAAAGGCCTGAGCGTCGAGATCAAGGTTGTCAAAGGTAAACCATGCAACATCGATAAAAGGTAGAACACAAGGAAGTTCCTCATCAGTTAGCAGGTGAGGAAGGGACGAATCCCTAATGGATCCGCTTAATATAATGCAAGGCTAGTTGATCCCTCTCAGATCTCGGATTATGTTTGAACGGCGAAGATTGTTTCAACAAGGTAATTTTTGTAAAAAAAAATTCTCTCAATCTACATATCCAATTTTAGCAAACAAAGTGTTTATAGAAAAATCACAATGTGTACTATCCTATAAAAATAGAGTAAAAGGGTGTTTTTGATGTCTAATATTTATTATAATTTGATCACTAAAATATTCAAGATTTCAATGTTGTGAGCATTAAAAATAGAAAACGGTTTTAGAAATTCCTAAAAAAGTATAGTAAGTATATTTAATATGTTAAATATGATATCAAAGCCTGATCATTGTTATTTGAAGTTTTCCTAAGGATTTTGATATAAACCCTAATATGGGAATTATGGGTATTTTGCCCAAAGTTTCCCAACAAACCGATCAGAGATTTCTACCTAAACTTCAACATACATTGTTCTTACCATTTGTGATGATTTTCTATAGTTTCATGTATATTTTTATCAGTATATGCCTTTTGAGCCTAAGTGGCTATATAAGATAATTGCTTATGATTTGTGAGATAACATGTGATTCATGCACTATTTGGTAAGGGAAATGATTTTAATTGCAGTTTCCTCTGATATCAGAAGTAATTCAGTGAGGTTAGTATATTTTATCATATCTAAGGCTTACTCTCAATATATGATGTATATGCTCATATTAGTTCATAAGATTATTTTTGTCTTATTTGAGTATAAAGATTATAGAAGTAATATAATGTAAATTTTTATATACATTTAGCAGTAAGAGTTTTGTTGTGATTTACATTAGAGTTATGTTTCATCTAAATAGAAACCCTAATTTGGTTTAAAGGATTGAGGAGATGGGGATTCAAATTTAGAAACAAAAATAGGAAGCATGCACATGGACTTATAGATTTTTTTTAATGTCCAGGTCTATATGTTCTGAACCAAGGAATCTAGGATATGTTAAGGATCTCTTAAAATAAGGTAAGTGGGTCATGTCCATTGAATTTTATTATTATTATGATCCATCCTAAGACTTCTTACAAAGTAACTTAGAGATTAAGTTACTTTTAGACATTCAGTTATTAATGTTAGCTCATATCCATTAATGCTTTTAGTAATCAGACTTTATCCAATTGAAGTTATGTTGTGAAGATATCATATTATAGATTTTTGATGTTCAAGTTACTTTCAAATACTTAGTATTTATTTATTTAGTTTTCTATTTCCTTAAGCCTTTATACTCAATGTCATATATTTGATATTAGATTAAATTAAGGCATCTCTTAAATAAGAGCTTGAGATTGAGATTTATCAGACAATAAGAAGTTCAGAATTCAGATTTAGATTTACTTTCAGTTTAAAATTTAAGAATAGAGATTCACATTAAGATTCAGAATTCATGTATAGTTAGTAGTATTTAGTTTCACTATAAGATAAGTTTAGATTAAGAATTCAGTAAGATTAGATTAAGATAATTAATTAACTTAGAACCTTCACATAAGACATTATATGATAAATCCTCATTCAATTAGTCTCCAGATGATTCAGATGCCTCTATTACTAATTCATAGGAGTGTTTAGTCCAATTCGGAGATGCTTTGGTACCAATTCAGGGTGTGGTCATGCCAATTCAGAGACACCTCATTGTCATTCTGAGGCATGTAGTGCCAACTCATAGGTACTTTGGTACCAATTCAGGGTGTAGATACGGGCAATTTAGTAGGACTTATCGTATACTTTGTGGTCATAAATTAGATAAAATACATAAGTAAAAGACACATTGATATAGTATAATTCTACAGCTTTCGGATATTAGTACAGCTTTCAGTTATATCATATTTATGTTTATCATATTAGAAATTCAATGCCACTTACTCTAACTGAGGTTTTCCTTTGTGCATGGCTGGGACGAGATGTCCATAGCTACAAAACTTTAGGAGATAGTCATAACAAGAGAATGCGGTTACAATTTTAAGAGGTTAGCTTGGTGGGGCGCCATCTACACGGTCCTAGATTTGATATGAGATTTGCATAAAGTGGTATCAAGGTATTAAGTTTATTTTGTATATGAAGATGCAATAGAGTTTCTTTTCTAATATTTTAGGAAAATGCATTTTCACACAATCTGTAATGGCCTTATCTATCATTATTGTAATGCATATCATGTTAATAACACTCCCCAATAAATAAATAACTTTTTGATATGAAAATTGGTGTTACTAATGCAACTATACTATATAGTAGGCCAAGTAAGAGGTAAAGCATACCTTGAAGAAGACAATTTAATTAACACATATTCCTCATGTCAACTACAACCACAATCAATGTTTATCATGAATATTATCACCTTCTAATATTAGGTTGTATACTTTATTAAAGGTTCATCTTGATATTATCCTGTTATTTCACATTATTAGAATTCATGCATATGGCTATCCAATTATAGATAGAGAATGTTAAATCATTTCTAAGTCTTCTATCATGTGATATATGTATATCACACCTCAAGGGTAGATCATTTTCATACATATATTATATCATGGTTGTGCTACACAAACTTATATGAGTGGTTTGTCAAACATGTATCAAAAGGTCCAAACCCATTACTTGAGGGTGGTAACATGCTCAATGTATATGAGGTCACTCAATTCTATGATTATTATATGAACTAGCTATGTCTTCTCTCTTTGGTCTATAATTCTTAGGTCTGCCTCATTAGCATTGATCATCAACTTTATAAGATATAGCCACTCAAGAACAAACAAAACCAAAACATGATATGAAATTCTCTTTGTAGATCTCTACTTATGAAAATTCTTACCCAACTCTCTCTTTCTCATAAACAACCACTTGAGTCCAATGTAGGGAACCATAAACCCAAGCATGAGGCTTCACAATATATGTAACATTCCTTACATCCTCAATATATGGGGACTCTCTCTCCCTCACCTAGATGGTCATTACTCATATTATATTCACATATATCTAAGTAGACTCTTTCTATGTCTTAAGGTTTAGTCCTCTAAGGACATCTAGGTTACAATAAGCCTATAGGAATCATGCATAAAGTAACTCAACTCATTCACTCAGGAGCAATCTAGTTTAGGTTATACCACAACAAATATTTCTCATATTTTCTCATATGTTAGAGCTTAGGTAGCTGACCTTCTCCCCCTAGGTCTCACTCTCTCTCGAGTTAACCCTATAACTGGTCCCAACACTAGAGGTCCTCCTTTGTAGAAAACATTGAGGATCTTATTGATTTACGTCTTATCTAAACTTCTCTTATCTTATCTCGGATAAGTACACATATTTGCATCGATAAATCTTATGCCAAATCCTAAAAATTGAAATCAAATTTTCAAAAGTGAATGAGATCATCATAAACCATATTATTTCATTATATAAACCTTATATTATACCATATAAGCATATTTCATCTATTCCATCTATCATGTATTCCAACAAGGCTTTAGACATATAATCTAGAACTAAACCCTCATGTAGACTGATGTCACTCACTTTCACTTAGGTGCATGACTACATCCTAATCGTACATGTGTGGGAACATGTTTTACTGTTAGGGTGCCTAACTGGAGGAGGTTAGGCTTTCTATCCACAACTGAATCTCACAAGTTTTGGTTTTTGCCTCCTCCATATGTCTTTTCCCATTCTTGGGCTGACCCACCCCAGACCGGGACACCAACCCTAAAAGTTGTATTTAGATTTTTAGATTTTCATTTTTACATAACCATTGTTGCCTGTGTTTCATATGTATATTAAAAACTCTTCACATGGATCATGCATGCATTAGTGCATGTATCAGTATCCAACTTGTTTGAATTTCCTCTCTCCTCTTACCTTATTAGGGTTCACATGGGTAGGATTACTATTTTACCCGATATACTACTCTACTTACCCAGGATTAGGGTTTTGGTTTAGGGTTAGGGACTAAACCACACATCTTAGGGTCTTATGTATCCCTTGACCCACTTAGGGTTTTCCTAATCCAACCCTATATCCATTTAGGGTTTACCCTTACAAGTAAAACCCTTAAAGCATTTTTCTTAACTTTATAATCATTTCCACATTACATGTGCATTAATTGGTGAAGGATGCCTTAATCCTACTTCTTCTCAAAAACCCTAACTTGATATGAAGATGGAAGTTCCTTTTAGAAGGAGATGAGAAATGGAAGAATTTATAGATGAGAATCTTAGAGGAAATATTACTTTAGGCAAACCCTAGGTTTTAGACAGGCCGGTATCACATTGGCTAAGAGAGTCCTTGTATACCAGCTTAATGATGCAGTGGAAAATATTACCAACCCCCAAAGCCATGATCCTTTCTAGACACCATTACCCCTAGGTTATTCCCTAATAATTCTCCTTATATTTCTATGGATTACTTGAAATTGTCAACTATTAAATATTATTTGAAAAACCTGGGGTTTTGATACCAAATGAAATGATCTCGCTTTTTAGTGTCAGCAAATTAAGGAAGGACCTTAAAGTCGAGAATCATTACCTAAATTCCGAAGATCCATATTTATCAAATAACAATAGAAAATAATTTCCATTATTTCATAAATATTGTTTACAAAATGTATAATAAGACTCTTCAAACAAATACATGAATTTTCAACCTAAAAATTATTACATATGAGATGAAGTGTTACATCTAACTAATCCTCCTGACTTAGCTTTATCATCTTCAATTGATTTCATCTGGTTCACTATGTCTTGTGATATCTTCATATTAGGTAGTTATCTAAACTACTGACAATCAAAATGCGGTCAGCATATTTCTAGATTTTTTACGTGGTGCAACCAAAATTATATGCATGTAGGTGTAACAACATAAAAACCATATCAACAATTATTATTAAATAATCAAACATGCATATTCTATTAT
Source organism: Alisma plantago-aquatica (assembly GCA_963693085.1). Classification (NCBI taxonomy): domain Eukaryota; kingdom Viridiplantae; phylum Streptophyta; class Magnoliopsida; order Alismatales; family Alismataceae; genus Alisma; species Alisma plantago-aquatica. Next base: position 25,868,426 of record OY856415.1, read on the forward strand.
AACTTCTCAACCCATATTTGCTCAGTCTTTGTGGTATACCCACTCAATGGGGGTAATATCTAATGCATACCCTCTCATTGGGGGTAAATTCAATGGCATACCCACTTGTTGGGGTAAATCTCTAACCTATACCCTCTCACTGGGGGTAAATTCAATGCCATACCCACTCACTAGAGGTAGTCTCTATAATGACTTCTTTCCATACATACAATGCTCTAGATATAGCAACCTAGGATTGAGAAAGATATATCTATACAAGGTGATACACATAGGGCCTTATAGATTCCAAGAACTAAATAAACAACCACACAGTTTAATTGCAATCAATTTGTGAAACTTCTGAAAACATCAGAATTCGATAATAGTGATTATTAATATGTAACCATGTACCTCATTTCCATGAAGAAACCATGCAACATGTACTTCAAGAATATATCCAAACATCCAAACATTCAACATAATCAACCAACATTATCAGCATTTATGTATACTCTAAAGTGTCACCAATCATATTCAAAATACTAATCATGGTTTAGTCTAGGGTTTAGGTTTCCTTGGTATAAATTTATCATCATGTTTATACTTCAAAACCCTGATTCCCATGTTCGTTGATGTAATGACTCGGGAACCCAAACTCATATGAAGTGTAAGCATGATTATCAAATCTGCCTTGGTATTGCATTATGAACATTTATATTAGATTATGCGCATTAAGGTCATAGAACGTTACATTATTAGTGTTCAAAACCCTAATTCACCATATATATGATTATTGAATTAGAAACCCCAATTATTCATCATCCTTATCATCATCATCTTAGATCCCATTATATTCAACTATATCAATTTATATGGCAAAGTAAACATTTTTAATATACTCAACATGTTAAATAGCAGATCTAGGGTTTCCATATTTTAATCATCAATTCATCATGTATAAGCCATAATTTTGGAACTATGATCAAATTTAGGCCTCAAATACAATTTAATCATATCATCACATTTTGTTGACTAAAATGACCTATAATATCAATATATTTTGAGTTACCTATATATTTCTCTATTATTTACAAAATTACACTTAAGTGATCAATAATTGGTCACCACATCAAAAAACTTAAGCATATTCCTATTTATCCTGGAGCTAGGTCTGAGTCATGGATAAAGACATGACTGCCCTCGAGCTCTGAGTTGGATTCTCATGCACAGGAGGGGCATATTGGTCAAACCTATCCAACCCATCTTCCTCCTCATGAGGTCTCCTCATTGTCGCCATGGAGGAGTCAACTTATCATGTTGGCTACCCTCTTTAGGGTGTAGAAGGACCAACTGAGGGTTCCTTCACCTGCACCACACCCTGTCAGACACGATGAGACTTTAGGATGGGGCTGAGGTGGCTGGGACAGTGATAACCCTGACTGATGATGAAGCTCCTTGAAGCGGGACTTAGCAGGTTCTTAAATAAGATTACTGGGAGGTGATCCTTACCTTGGAGTAGTTTGGCCATAACCATCGCTTATATGTTGTATGGTTGCATGTTCTCATTTGTGGTTATAGCATGTATATGATACGTATTAAGTATGTGGTGATTGGATATGTATATGTACTTATATAAAAAAAATCCCTCAGTATAATATTAAGTATTTAATGCTTTCCATAAGCAACACACATGAAAATCTTGATCGAATAAGCATGGGCACCCCAAGGGTGGTGCGCCATCCATCTCATGGAAGTTTGATGGTAATAATGTGGGCCTACGAAGTGGGGTACATTATTTTCATGTTGGCTCTTGGGTCAGGCTTAATTGGGTGTACATAATGGGATTAAGCACCAGAAGCATGAAGATGAGTATGTCAAGGAGTTGCACATATCATCTATCCAAGATCTACATACGATACAATTGGCAAAAGTTGCCTACCTTAATAATTGACTATGGAAGCTAGCGATGGTCGGGTATTAGTTGAATCATTTTGGATCTTGGCTCACTAGAAGATTATACGTTGCAATCTTCTAAATTGATACATGATGGTTATCAATTTGAAAAAAATAGTGGGAGCGATAATAATTAAAGGCCTAATTAATATAGTTAACTTATCAAATCAAACAAATATTTTTTTTGAAAAGTTGCAACATTTCTTTCTAGAATCTAATTGCAAACAAAATTGTGATCAGTCTTTGAGAAGGACAAAATGAAATGAGATTAAATTCCATGACTGGTTAAGGACTTTGATAAGCGTTCTCACCAATGAGTGAAAGCTCTATGTCCTTAAAATACCAGAGCTAGAGGAACCCACTCCAAATGCGCCTAAGGCTGAAATAGAAGCTTACTAGAAGCATGACAATGATGCCATAGACATTTGAGTACCTTATGATATGTTGTATGAACTATTAGTTGCATGAGAAACATGAAAACATAGACATTCTCGATATGGTAACACATCTTAAGAATCATGTAAAGTAAGGTATAATGTCTCCATGGCATTGTTTGAGTGCAAACTAATAGTAGGAGATCAAATAGAGCCTTGTGTGCTCAATATGATTGGGCATGTGGAGTGACTGGGATTTCTTTAAGGTTAAGAGTTGACCACATATATGATTCTATAATCATTGTCTGAATCATATATAGTCAGCTTATCGAGTGTTATCGCTTGAGTAACATGGCTAAGCTATTGTCTGAGTTGCTTGCATGGTGATTAATGCCAAAGCACACATGAAGAAGGACAAATCTGTGATGGCTATCTGTGAAAGTGAGTCCAAGGGAAAAAGCAAGGCCAAGAAGAGTTCTAAGGCTAAGATAAAGTCCAAGTCTTTTGCATTTAAGATAAGGATAACGGTAAGTGCAAAAAGGAATCTTTCCTTTTCACTTAAGGAATAAAGGAAGAAGAAAGAGATAGAGATCTCTACTTCAGGATCCAATCTGAAGTAAGATAGAACTGTACGGAGTAAGAGTTGTTGCCACTACAGTTGAATCTGTCATCATGGGTCTGTAATAGAATTTGTGAATTGCTATTCTATATCTTCCATTGAATATGTATCTTGTATGGATAAGAGTTGATGTTTCATGGCAGTGCCCTATCTCACAATCTATACTTGATAGTTGTAGAGACAAATGTGTATGACGCATATACTAAATGACTTGATGACTCAAACATTGAATACCTATAGCATTGTCATCTAAAGCATGTAAATGAGAGTTGCATTTCTAAAATCCATAATGATGGTTATGTAGACTCTTTTGGCTATGGAACTAATAGAGACATGCAAGTCTTATTTATTGGGAAAAATGGGCAAAGCATCATCGCTAGATGTAATGGGAGAGAAACTATTCTATTAGGGATCATACACACTTATGTATATAGACCTTTTAGAATAAATGATAATGGTAGTTGCAAGCACCTCATTAAATATTTACTGATTTTATCAGTAAATATGGTAGTTTGTATTTAATGAAATACAAATATGAATCTCTTGAAGTGATCAAGGAGATTATGAATGAAGTACGTAGTGAACTTGGTAAAGTTATTAAGATACTTCGATATGATTGATGATGATATATTTTAAACCAAGAGTTGAGCACCTTCTGGAGACCATAATAATGTATCATGATAACTCCACCTGAAACACAATGATAGTGTATCATGAGAGTGTATCATAAAGAAGGAATCACACCCTATTAGTCATGGTGTGATTATCAATAAAATCTAGATGATCTTTCCATTTCTTTTGGGGACATGCTTAAAACTAAACAATGTACCACCTAAAATAGTTCAAAAGATGCCATATGAGATATGGCATGGGCAGTGTCACGATATGTCTTTTATAGTGATTAGGATTGAAAGCTTATATAAGAAAATAGCTTCTTGAATGCTTAGTCCATAAATCACATAAATGTAATTTGTTAAAATACTACTCTTATCCCAATCTAACAACAAAGTTGTTTGTTGATCTGGATGGTTGTATTCCTGAAGAGGAACTTAGTTCCAAAGGAATCAATGGGAGTAAAAGTAGAACCCAAAATATTTTAGGCCAACAAGAAAACATTGAACCTAAAGAGGTACAATAGGAACATGGAGAATCACAAGCTTTTGTGGAATCTCAAGTTCCTTATGTATCACAAAACCTCATAAATGTAGTAAAACATGCCTTGAGTTTGAAATATTATGATATCTTATAACTCATAAAGGCGGTGAATTGGTCATATATGATGAGTCAACAACCTACCTAGAAGCTATTGAGGGACCAAAATCTGAAGCATTGCTTGAGGCCATGAGATCCAAGATGGACTCCATGTACACCAACAAGATATGACCTTGATGGATCCACCTGAAGGGGTAAAACCCATAGGGTGCAATTGGGTCCTTTGGGAAATGACCAACATGGAAGGGTACACTAGTAAAAAAACTATCTCTAGTGTCGGTTAAAACAACCCTATAATGTCATTTATAGACCGACACTTAAGTTGGTGACACTACAACCACATGTCTAAGACGTCGGTTCTTTAGGGATAGTAAAACTGACGCCAGAGATACAGGCGTATAGTGTCTTTATGTCATGCTACCCAGCAACGAATTAGGCATATAGTGTCAATTTTTTTGTTACAATCGACGACTAAGTTTTTTATTAAATAGCAGGCCTGTAGACCTATTGCTCGGTTGGTCAACAGGATGTAGAACCTATAGTTTAGAACTGGAGTTTTGAAAATTACAGGTAAACAACATCTTGTGAGTTCAACTTAAAAATAGGCCACTAAACCTATAATAACAAAGATAATATGCATATAATTCTATTCATTCTCCAATTCCATTTCATCACATGTGCAAACATAAATCTTCACATTCATTCACATACATGATACTTCATTTACATATACACCAATTCCATTCTCATGACATGCAGAAGCACAATTCATTCATTCATACACAATCCATTCATTCATCTTCACATTCACACACATGTATATAGATCATCGTTCACATATGGACCAATAATTTACTCACATCAAATTTAAAGTTGTAAGAAGTCATAAGCACCACATGTATATAGAAATAATGACATCAAACTTTAGAAAAGTCATTCCTTATCCCAATCAAATTCAAAATTCACTTCCTTTTGGAAGGCTTGTGCCCATTGTTCTCATATCTCATCTAGTTGTTCTATCTTATAGGGCATTTGTATGTCTTCTAGCTTTTCTAGCGTATTGAAGTCTTTTGTAAAACACCTACAAAGATAATGAGGTATATAAGTAATAAGTTTGATATTTTCATATTATACAATGAGACTATATACTTATGATGATCAAGACTATATGTATATATTACATTTTGTATCTCATCGATGTCTAGTACCCCATATCTGATAATCATATCCATATACCGCATTATGTAGTATATGCATGCCCAACCATTGTCTTGTATAGAACACTATAAATTTCAACATACAAAATGTTAATAAATAAAAGTAAGTATAGTTGGCATAAATATGCACTGGAGTTAAAAAAAACTACCTCAACATTCTCCCAAACTATCACTTTTTTTCTTGTCTACCTTTCCTCTAGATTTTTGAATTATTTTATAGCCCTATACATTAATGTAACACATTGAATTTCATTAGTAAATAGTCATGTAATATATATGTTAATATATATAAATATAAAAATTTACTCACATGAATAATGCCTTTTTTAAATTGTGTCCCCCACTATCTATTTTTTCACCCTTAGGATCTAGATAATACACAGTTAGCATCTCGGGGACAATAAGCAATAACACCCAATGTTTATTCCTGAGTGATAAGAAGAGAAACAAAATACAACGCAAAATCCACAATGAAATCTAATTTATTAAGTCAAAATGATAAGTAGAGGAAGTAAACTTACTCGACATTGTATGCAGCTAACATCACGCTCTTTTTCTTTTTACCAAAATATTTAAATGTGGTAGAGAAGTATTGGGTAACAGATGCAGGGTCTTTAATTACATAGCTAATCAAGGATGGAACTAAAATTGCCACATGTGGCAGTGAAAAGTCTATACATACCATATGTAAGTGGCTGCAAAACACATATCATGTATGCATTAATACATAAGAAAACACATCAACATATATAAAATGAGGTATATAGCTATATAAAATCTCACCATATCCAAGGTTCTACGACAGATGTTTTCAACCAAGCATAACCAAACTACTTCAAAACATCTTGTAAAAATATACTAGTATCATGAGGTTGACCTACAATGCCATCCTTAATGGAAACCATCATAGGTGACCCTTCTTCATGTTCGCATATCCATAGTGACATACCCCTGCATTGAGGACCTATCGAATCGAATAGGTCCTTTGCAAGACAATGAGGTAATTGAGGAGGAGGTGGAGGTGGAGGTGGCGGTTGAGGATGAGTTGTAAGGGTTTCTTAGGTGTTATGTCCTACACATATATAATCTTATATCAATGGTGTCATGTATATAAATACACAAACACAATGCAAATTTACCATACATCAGTATAGATAACTCCATCTTTGGGCCCCGCAACCATGTCACCTTATGCATCACCTATCGTGTCATGCTTGGGGTGCTCATATGATAGTGCAGTCTAATTCCAAGGGGTGTAGAAAAGGTTCGACGTCACATAAACTGCTTCAGTGAGCAATGGTGCACCATGAATTGTGCCACCTTCAAGGCATGGGTAATCCGCACCCACAACAATGACCACTACTTCAGAAACAGCGTTCAACGTCACTTTTTGGGGCGTCGGTTTTTTAAAGAAACTGACGCTGATAAACATTACACGTCGGCATTTAAGGAAAATCGACATCTATATTTGAAGACCATCCAGATACAGGTATCACTTTTTATTCAGCGTCGGCTGAAGAAAAGAAACAGACGCCTAAAATAGCCCATGAAATCCAAATTTTTGAGCAAAAAAATTGCCCCCAAAGTGTCACATACAGCGTCGGTGTTTAACCTAATAACCGACGCCTAAAGAAGATAAAAATTGCATGCAATTTTTACCATATGGGCATCAGTTTTTGTGGGATAACTGACGCTGATAAGGGTTTGCGCGCCATCCCTGCCAAAAAATTTAGGATAAAGGATTGTCCAATTGACGTCGGTTGTTATTTTCAGCCGACACTTAATCTATTTAGGTGTCGGTTTTTAAGATAACCGACGCCTTTTATTAACTAATAGCTAGCCCCCATGAGAAGCAGACTCTTCCCCTTTCTTCTGTTTCATCACGAAAACAGACTCTCCCGATGACGATGTCGCCGTGCCTGCTTCCTACTGCGTTGCCACCACCACCGTCTGCTGCTGCTATTGCTTCTCTGCTCGCCACCGTCGCCACCTGCTGCTGCTGCTGCTTCTCTGCTCGCCGTTTCCGCCTCCTTCTCTTGCTGCTTCTCTACTCGGTGTTGCTGCTCCTCACACTGCCGCCGCCACCGATAGGGATGAAGCTCGTCTCCACGCTGCTAGCTACTTGACAGGTAGGCCCTCCTCTTCTTCCTCCATGCCCCTCTTCTTCTTCCTTCTTCCTCCTTCCCAACAGCAAGCACGACCGTGTGGGCTGGGGCCGTGGCTGTGTTGGCTGACCACGGCCATGCTGCCCAGCACAGCCGTGCTCAGCCAACACAGCCACGGCTGTGGCCAGCCCACACGGCCATGCTTGCTATTGGTAAGGAGGGAGAAGGAAGAAAAGAGGGTATATATTCAAATGAAATCAATTATGTTCAAATTAATTATGTTCAATTATATGATGAAATTAATTATGTTCAAATCAATTATGTTCAATTATATGATGAAATCAATTATGTTCAAATCTTGTGATGAAATCAATTGTGATGAAACCCTAACTTCTACATGAATCCCTATTGCATGATGAAACCCTAACATCTACATACTCTATATGATACCTAAAATTGTGATGAAACCCTAACATCAATTGTAATGAAACCCTAACATCTACATATCTATCCAAGATGATGAACATGCATGGACACTCGAAATGTTGAAATCAATGTTATAGAATATGATACCTAGATTAAATGATGTTACATGAAACCTAGGATATGAATGATGAAACTAGGATTGTAGGTATTGGAATGACAACATACATGTATTTGTTGGCTTAGAAACCCGTCCAAGATTTACTCATTAGGAGTAAATCTTGGATAGTCCCCAGTTTGGGAATGTTCTTGAACACCTAATCTCACTTAGAGAACAAATGGGGAAATGCTACCGAAATTTTCTTGAAAACCCAATACACATTATACACTTACTAGTGAGACTAGGTATTTAAGGATGGGATAGGTGGTACATGTACATTTATTATATATAAGAATGACATCACGTGTATTTGCACCCTAGACCCTAATCTTGTCCTAATATATACTTGTTTTCTCTTTGATCATAGAATGGATAGATCATGGATGTCCATTCACAATCGTTGCACCCCAGAGTTTATATCTGGTCTTGATCAGTTTATTAGATTTTCCAAGGAACATAGGAAACAACTTGGAGATAGGTTCTACTATCCATGTAGGCATTGCAGTAACAACTTGAAAGTCAGCACTGGTGATGAAATCAAAAGTCATGTCAGGTGCAACGGGATTGTACAAGGCTATACAGAATGGCACAAGCATGGAGAGATTTCAAACCTGAAATTAGTGGATGTCAATAGCAGTGCTTGGGTGGAAGAAGAAATTGCCTTTGATGACGTAGATATGAACGAACCAGTTCCAGTAGACATTGTTGATGCGATGCTAGATAGTTGTGGGGTAGAGCATACTGATCCACCTCCCATGTTTAGAAACATTGTGCATGATGCTGAGATATCATTATACACAGGTTGTAAGTTTACGAAGCTTAGCACTGTGTTGAGATTGTATAAACTGAAACTAACAATCGATGGAGCGAAAAAAGCTTCACGTCATTGTTGTCTTTGTTGAAAGAAATTCTTCCTGAAGGAAACGAGCTGCCAATCTCAACATACCGGTTAAAAAAATTGTTGTGCCCAATAGGAATGGAGGCCAAGAAGATACACGCATGCCCGAATGATTGTGTATTATTTCAAAAGGACTATGTGGATTTGAAACATTGTCCGAAATGTGGTGCGTCAAGGTATAAATTGATGACTTCGGGGGAGTCCAAAATTGGTTCTCCTGCCGAGGTGATGTGGTATCTACCTATAATACCACGATTTCAACGCTTGTTTGCCAATCCTATAGATGCAAAGAATTTGAGGTGGCATGCAGATGTTAAGAAAAATAATGATGGGATCCTACGACATGCGTCTGATTCCCCATAGTGGAAGAAGATTGATTTATTGTACCCTGAATTCGGTGAAGAAGAGGAATCTAAGACTTGGGTTTTGTACATATGGGGTGAATCCATACGGGACATTGAGCATCCAACATAGCACTTAGCCAGTCATGCTTGTTATATACAATCTTCCTCCCTGGTTGTGTATGAAAAATAAGTATGTTATGTTATCATCTTTGATATCAGGCCCTAAACAACTTGGAAATGATATCGACATTTATCTTGAACCTATGATTGATGACTTAAAGAAACTTTGGGGTGAAGGTGTGATGACCTATGATGCTTCACGAAGAGATACATTTCGTTTGCATGCTATGTTGTTTTGCACTGCGAATGACTTTCCAGCGTATGGGAACTTGTCTGGATATAGTGTCAAAGGATCTAATGTGTGTCCTATATGTGAAGAGAACATTGATTCAATATGACTAAAACACGGTAGCAAGACTTTATATGTTGGTCATCGAAGGTTTCTTCCAAAATTTCATCTGTATCGTAGGTTGCGCAAAGCATTCAATGGACAGAATGAGGAACAGAGTGCACCTAAACCTATATCAGGGGAGGATGTTTATGAAAGAGTAAAAGACATCGTCAATGAATTTGGTAAGAGATCATAATGTACGATGGCCACACGGACTGACAAGTCTTTATTAAAAAAGAAGTCAATATTTTGGGATCTTCCTTATTGGAGTTCTTTGACAGTCAGGCATTGTATCGATGTCATGCATGTTGAGAAAAATGTATGTGATAGTGTCATCGGTACTCTGTTGAATATACCAAGTAAGACTAAAGATGGGATAAAATCCTGAATGTAAAATCCAGAATGGACCTATGTGAAATGGGAATAAGGACAGAATTAACAGAAGTATTTAGTAGTGATCGGAGAACACACTTACCTCCCGCTTGTTACACGTTGTCTAGAAAGGAGAAGAAAGCTTTTTGTGAATGCTTGGTAAATGTTAAGGTGCCACAGGGTTACTCATCCAACATCCATACATTGGTATCAATGAAAGATCTGAAGTTGATAGGTCTTAAATCTCATGATTGTCAACTCTAATGCAACAAATATTGCCCATGGAAATTTGATCTATATTGCTTAAGCATGTACGGTTTGCAATCACCAGACTTTGTTTCTTTTTCAACAGTTTTTACAACAAAGTTATTGACCCTGATACTCTCGATAAATTGCAAAGAGAAGTGGTTGTTACCCTATGTCAACTTGAGATGTATTTTCCTCCTTCGTTCTTTGATATCATGGTACATCTTGTTGTCCACTTGACTAGGGAAGTGAAAATGTTGGGACCAGTTTTCTTGCATTGGATGTATCCCTTTGAACGATACATGAGCATTTTTAAAGGTGATGTTCAAAATTGTTATTGGCCTAAAGGGAGTATTATTGAGGGTTATGTGGTGAGAGAGGTTATGGATTTTTGCAATGACTTTTTGAGTGCTAATGACACTCCTGTGAATGACAAGAATATTGAGGAGCATTTTGGCAAAGGAATTTTGGGATCATGGGTGAAAGTAATTAGCCGTGAGTAGTTGGAGCAAGGTCACTTGTATATTTTACACAACATCGACGAAGTGAGTGTTTATATTGAGGAACACACCAATTTCATCAAGAGATAATATCCTCGATCCAATTCAATGTGGCTTGCTAGAGAGCATAACAAGACATTTATTAAGTGGTTTGAAGATAAAGTCTTACATCAACTATCTCAAACACCATATAATCTTACTGAAACCATCAAATGCCTCACCTTTAAACCAAAATTGAATGTTATGTCTTATGAAGGGGTTGACATAAATGGATTCTCATATTACACAAAGCGTCAAGATGATAAGAGTTTCGTCCAAAATAGTGGGGTCACCCTTCAAGCATCTTCATTGTTTTTTGCAAGTGCAAAGGATAAGAGTCCACGTGAAGCTAAAATGTCATATTACGGTGTCATTGAAGACATATGGGAGTTTGACTATGTCGATTTCAGAATTCCGCTCTTTAAATGTAATTGGGTTGACAACAACAAAGGAGTTATAGTGGATGAATTGGGTTTCACGTTAGTGAACTTTGAAAAGATTGGCGAGAAGGGTGAACCATTCATATTGGCATCACAGGCGAAACAAGTATTTTATATCGATGATCCTGCAAATGATAAATGGTCAGTTGTTCTTCATGGTAAAAGACAGTTCATTGAAGATCCTATAGATGTAGAAGAGTACTATGATAAATATGATGACTCCAGTCCATTCTTAGTTGGGTTGCCAACACCACCAAACATTGAAGCTGGGGATCACAATGACTTGTATATTTGCAGGGATCACAATGAAGGATTGTTAATTGATAAAAGATCACAATATTAGAGGCATGAATTTTTATATTTTTTATATGTTTTATTTTTCTAAATGTGAAGTTTATAATGTGAATGTGGACTTTACAATGTGAATTACTTTACAATGTGAATGTGAACTTTACAATGTGAATTACTTTACAATGTGAATGTGAACTTTATAATGTGAATTACTTTACAATGTGAATGTGTACTTTACAATGTGAACTTTACAATTAGTGTTACTTTACAATGTGAAATTTATAATTTGAATGTGAACTTTCAGATGGTTGAACATTCCCATGATGACCGTGTTGATGATCACCATGAGGGTGAGGACGTGCTTGCGCCGCCTGACAATGTAAGTTTTAAGAATATATCCCTGAGGTTTCTATCTATATGTTCATTTATAATTATATCATGTAAGTGTGTTTTTATCAAATTTTAGGTTGTTGATGTACCCCCTGAAGAAATTACAGCACTTGATGAGCAGCAAAAGATAATTGAGAAAGTGAGGGGCATCACAATGATGAACAAGTTAATACAGCAAAGGGGCAATGGACCCAAATTGGCTGTGGATTTCGATCATGCAGGAAATTTATATGGAGTGAACCGCAACTCATTTGTTTCATATCTTGGGGTTCTTACTCGTAGACATTGCGGTCCTATCCTAGAGTCCTGGCATAAAGTTCCTAAGGGGAAGAAAGACCGCATATGGAAGGAACTATGTGTGATTTATTATTATTTGTAATTCTATTTGTATAGATTACTAATTTTTAGGATACTAGTTAATAGTAATTCTATTTAATTTGCAGAGCATATTTGATCTCTAGATGAAAAGTTGTATCGTAAATGTGTGATGCAATGCTGTGGGAGGGTCCTAAGGAACTATAGGACCAATCTCACCCGAGATTACATATGCGATGCTGATAAGAGGTTCTTGATTGATTTTCAATTCTAGACATTGATCACTATTTCACTAACTCTACACTAATAATTTTTGTTTGTATTCTCTTTAAAAAATAAATTTAGGCAAAAGGAAGCCATAAAGAAATGGAACTACCTGGACCCCAAAGACTGGGAGGCATTTGTTACCCAAAGAAAAACAGATGAATTCAAGGTATTAAGTGCCACTCCCAATTTAATTAATATACATTTTTATGTATTCACCTATTCAAGATTAACCTTTAGTGTTACTAACCAAATAAATGTGCTAACTAACTAGGCCCTCAGTGAGGTACAAAGAGCAAGGCGTGCACTGAATGTGCACGACCACACAATGGGTCCAAGAGGATATGTAGGCGTTCGCCAAAGACTATAGGCTGAGTCTGCTCATCCTACTGCTACTCAGGAGACTGTAGAGTCCTCTACTACTGCTCCCGCACCTCTACCTCACCATGCTATGTGGATAGCTGGGAGGCAAAACAAGAAGGGAGACATACCGAAGCCCACAACTGCTGAGGCGGCTGCAAAAATGGTAAAAATCAACTCTTAGAGCAATCAGTCGATTTTGATTATTGTTACATTTACTTACTAATTTTTGTTGATGGTGATTAGCGGGAGTTGTACGAGTAGAGGAAGGAAGGCAAGTTCATCCCTCAGGGCACAATAGATGAACTGACAGTTGCTCTGGGTAACCCAGAGCATCCTGGACGTGTTCGGGGTGCAGGCACTGGTGTGGGCATCAAAGCATTCTTTGGGCCATCCCAGCACAAACCTGTCTCAAAAGTGGGACTTTCACAAGCTGAGGTAACATATTCTTATTTTAGAATGTTATTGGAAAAGGGAATTCAATAATCAGAAGCTAGCATTTCTTTTATCCATGTATAGGTAGATTTGTTAATTGAGAAGAGAATACAAGAAGCAATGGCAAAGTGGCAGGCGTCTTAGCCTACCACTCAGACAGTACATGTGGCGGGCCACTCTTCTCCTATTGTAGAAGTGGTTGGGAGTAATCTTGTAGACCCACCACCTAGCACGTCCTCTGTAAGTATTTTTACGACATAATAGCTAGTTTGTTCAAGATGATATGTTTGTGTATATATGCATATAACATTCTTTACGTAAATTTGTAGGGGTTGAAGCCATGCCGACTAAAAAGTCAAGAATATATCATTGCATAGGCGTCGGCTTACCCACCCCTTAAAGGGTGCATGTTTCATGGGTATCCAGTACCAGATGGTGTGGTACGTGTGAGCCTGATACATGTATTCCCCGACTGGACGGATCTTGCAGTGCCTCATGCACACCCAGATGCTGAAACACCTGGTGAGGCAGTAGGTGGAGTGATATTGTGGCCCAAAGCAGATGTCCTCTATACTAATATTATATGATAAATTTCCATTACTTTAATTTGTTAGTGTGTATATATGAGTCAATTGGTCTGAAATTATATATACAGGTCAAAAAGATGAGACCCGCTACATCTCGGCCTCCACCTCCTCGACTACCAAGTTGGCTTCCAAGGGACCTACATGCCTCGATAGGTCCTAATTGTAGTGGTGTGGTAGAATGGATCGACGAACATGATACAAATTTCCCTATAATTATTAATATTCCGGAGGATGCTGTAGGTAAATCATGCGATAACAATCTATTTATACAAGTTTAGCATACGTATTAATACATACATAATACAAGTTCTGCATACGTACGTATTAATGAATAGGTATTAATGTAGGTCAATCATACAAAAATAAGATATTTATACAAGATATTGTGGAGTTGTTTAGTTATCAATGGCTGAACACAACTATGATAGAGTTGTGGATATGGTGAGATCTTGTTTATACATCCATATACCTTGTTTGGTTGTCTTAGGCAGATACATATTCTTGTAATTAAATATGGCATGGCCTCAACCCCTACAAATTTGCATAGAGTGTTATACACATTATACAAATCATTCTTAAAGACTACTATGTCATACAAATACTTACATCAGACGTGCTAGGTGGTAGGTTCATAGGATTACTCACAAACACCTCAGTCGTAGGAGGGTCCACCTCGTATGAAGAGTGGGGCAACACAAGTACTATCTAAGGAGATGATTGAGAAGCATGATACTATCTCATTGCTTCTTGAATTCCCTTTGCAATTGACTCTTTTACCTCCTCTTTTAAGAATCCCCCTTTTTGGATAGATTTGCGCTTTTGCTCTGATGGCCCAAAAAATGCTCTTATATTGACACTAGTGCCTGCAACCCTAAAGTGCCCAGGATGCTCTGTGTCACTCCCACATCCCACGATTACCACTAATCATGAGATTATGGCATAAGTTTGATGAAAATCCACCATAAATTTTTCTTTCTCTCGAATATATTATAATATCACTTACTGAGCATAAGTCTCGATTAAACATAACAGTAAGATACAATAGAATTTTATTATTACATAAAATCAAGAGTTTCACACTTAATATACATCATGTACATCACATTTCAAACTTCTCTCTTTTCTGACTCTCTCAATCCCAGGATCCATAGGAAGGATAAGAGACCCTCTATCTATTCTAACTAATCTTCTTTCTAGACCTTTATGCTGCTCTTGATAAAAGTTGGATTCTGTGTCCTCAGGAAGAGCTAATCCTTTATCTAAAAAATTGTTCAGTAGGTTGGTGAGCTACTAGCTCAGTGAGTAGAGAATCAACAGGTAACCAAGATATTTATGATGTTTACAATTAATAAAACTTAAATGCAGTCATGTAAGCATGGTAGTTTAGAAATTGTAATTCACTCAACATGGTAGTTGTCCAGATAATGAACTCAATAAAAGGATAACCTAACTATTTACATTATTTTAAATCCATTTATTATGCCTCTGGACCCACATGAGGTGCACCACAACATTAGGAAGTATCACAGCAAGCTACAATCTCACTGTACAATACTTAGAAGCATGCCATAATTCCTAAGTCTTTAATCACAATACCACATCCTGGCATCGGCACGTCTGCCTCTCAAAGGCTAGAGAGAGTGGCTGGATGTCTCAAACTCCACCTCTCAACCTGGGTACTCAGGCGGTGAGTCAAAGCCCTCGGGCTTAATGTGCACCAGTGGACCTACCGACCACTGATCACCACAACATGTAACACAAGTACCACTGGCATCCCCAGTTAGTGTTGGGTACCACACAACTGTAAGGAGTTTGTCCTACTGGTTAAGACCCCCGCACCCTACTGGTATGCTTTGGATTACCTCAATCTGGACTACCTCCTATCGGAAAACTGTTTCCTCCCCACAACACAGGCCTCCAGTGTTCATGGCATCTAATGTCTAGTGATATTTAGTTGATTGTCAGGTTTCATCATCATAGCTAATGATTACACTATTTTTTACAATTAATCATCTCACATTTAAACAATAAATCATTTAATAATTTCCATAGATCTCACAAACCATAGTTCAACTCTTTAAAACATGAACTAGGGCAACCCCGATTTCCGGTGCCTCAATTTACATTTTCATCACATGTCGAATCATGGCAATTCACATGGAAACTTTCATCATGGTAATACATCACTAATATTATGATTTTAAAAGCATTTCAACTACTGATAATAACTACACATGTTTATTTAAACCATCACAAATATCATAGAGAAAGAATCAATCCTGAAAAATCATTATTTGAATTTGTATGCTTTAATTCAGGGTTAGAAGTAGATTATCTGCTCACAGACTTCACCCAAGATCACTAATATTAGCCTTTTCACCAACTAATCTCAGATATTAGCTCACATGAGTCAGAATCAAGCTTCAGACCTCAAGATCTTGTTTAAAACAACCTTTTAATGTGTTTCCCAGTCCTAAAGAAGGTCTACTGTAGGTAGAAGATGAAGATTGGAGGTTAACCCAAACCTCAAATTTGCTATATTAGGAATTACAAGTAATGGTTATGACGAAATAGAAGAATCAATGGTTAAAACTACTTACCAAGTCGAATCTATGAAAACCCCTTTGGATTTTCGTCGTTCTTCACATTCTTCTCCAAAAATCACTCTAGAAATTGCCTTCTAGGTCACTCTCTAATTGAGCAAAGAGTTTGAGATGATAGAGGATCGAATTGTGGTTTCAACACACTTTTTTTCGTTGAAAATGGATAAGTATAGCTCAATATACGATCATTTTACGATTGGTTATCTTGGGTGGCATCTGTCGTGATCATGACATAGCATCGCGGTCGCGGCAGTCTGTATATGTTTACTAAAAAGGGCATATCTCTCTCATTTTAATTCTGATTTGTCTCATTCTTTTTTTGTTGGATTTATAATTGAATCATATACAATTATACAATATTATTTTTATAATATTTTCAAATAAAAATTATTTATTAATTATTTCCTCCAATGTCATTAATTCTCTTTTTGCATACATGTATGGGTTAATGCTATATTAACTCTAACTCAGATCTTTATAGTATGATTAAGTCATGATTATGAGTTGTCTAAATAAGTATTTAAGTTTACCAAAGTTAAGATAAAGAACAAGATAAAATATTACTAACAAAAGCATGACAAACATTAAGATTATCTTAAATCTCTAGGATTACCATCAAAGCTAGGAACATGTTGAAACAATTCTCTCCCTCTAATAAAAATTTCTTATCAAAATTTATAAAAGAGGAAAGAGTGTTTATTAAACATCTCTGACTCCAGTTCCCAATTAGCTTCATCTACACCATGATTCCTCCAAAGAACCTTTACTAGGGGTATCTCTCTCTTTAAGCTTTCGAAATTTTGCGGTCTAGAATTTGAATTGGTCCTTCAATATAGGAGATATCCTTTCTCATCTATATAGGATTTGGGTCTACAATCTTCTCTATACTAGGATGACACTTCCTCAACATTGATACATGAAACACATTATGTAAATTGGCTAACTCCAATGGTAACTCCAGTTTATATGCAACCGGTCCAATGAATGATTGGATAGGGACCCATGTATCTAGGAGTTAGTTCACCTAGCTTTCCAAACCTTAGCACACCTTTCTATGGTGAAACTTTCAAATAAACATCATCCCCAACCTCAAATTGAAGTGGTATATGCCTTTTTTCTGTGTAGCTTTTCTATCTGTCCTGAGCTGCCTTCAACTGTTGTCTGATCACATATATCTTTTCTATTGTTTCTTCCACCAAATCTAGACCTAAAATTTGCCTTTCTCCAACTTCATACCAACAAATTGGAGATCTACATTTTCTCCCATACAAATCTTCATAAGGATCCATGCCTAAGCTAGAATGGTGACTGTTGTTATAGGCAAACTCCATAAGACTGAGATGATCATCCCAACTACCACTGAACTGCAAAACACATGCTCTTAGCATATCCTCTAGGGTATGAATTGTCCTCTCTGATTGTTCATCTATCTGAGGATGAAAGGCTATGCTAAATTTCAACTTTGTTCCCAAGGAATGTTGCTACTGATTCCAAAACCTAGATGTGAATTTAGGATCTCTATCAGATATTATAGAAACATGTATACCATGCAATTTGACTACCTCATATGTATAGACTTTGGCTAACTTTGGTGTATCCCATGTTGTCTTATTTGGTAGAAAGTGAAAAGACTTTGTTAGCCCATCTACTATTACCCATACAGAGTCGAAACCACGTGGTGTCCTAGGTAATCCAACCACAAAATACATAGTGATATTCTCCCACTTCCATTCAGGGATAGGAAGTGATTGCAGAGGACCTACCAGCTTCTGATGTTTAGCCTTGACATTCTGACATACATCACACTTAGCCACATACTTAGCCACATCCTTCTTCATACCTGACCACCAATATAATTCCTTCAAGTTTCTATACATATTTGTGTTACTTGGATTCATTGCATACATATAAGAATGAGCTTCCTCAAGAATTTACTTCTTTAACTCAGTGTCATCTAGCCACACAATTTGTCATGTAGATACAACAACCCATCATCTGAAAATTTGAACTCTGGTCTCTTTCCTTTTGTCATATCATACATGATCTATTGCAATTCTCTATCACTATGCTGAAGCTCCTTAATCTGATCATAAAATGTAGGTCTAACATGCATCTATGCAATCAGTCCACCTTGATCATACAGATTCATATCCAAATTCATGTCTCTCATCTTAACTAACATGTCTCTTTTTGCACATGCCATTGAAAACATTTCAGCAGACGACGTTGAATTTCTACTCAGTGCATCTGCTACTACATTGGCCTTTCCAGGATGATAATCAATGGTGACATCATAATCCTTTATAAGCTCCAACCATCTGTATTGTCTCAGATTGATATCCCTCTGTGTGAAAATATACTTCATACTCTTATGATCTATAAAGACCTGACATGATTCACCATAAAGATAATGACACAATGTCTTCAGAGCATGCACTACTACTGCCAACTCAAGATCATGTGTGGGATAGTTCTCTTCGTTCTTCTTAAGTTGTCTAGAAGCATAGGCCACCACTTTCCCTTCTTGTATAAGAATATATTCCAAACCTCTCTTGGATGCATCATAGAAAACCACATAGCTCTTATCTTCCTCTGGTAATATCAAGACCGGTGTTGTGATAAACTTCTTCTTTAAAATTTGGAAACTTTTCTCACATGACTCAGACCAAACAAAAGGTACATCCTTCCTTATTAAGCATGCAAGAGGTGTTGCTATTTCACTGAAGTTCCTTATAAACCTCTTGTAATATCTTGCTAACCCTAGGAAACTTCTTATCTCAGTAGGGGTCATAGGTTGCTCCCACTGAAGAACATATTCTACCTTCTGTCAACACTGACTCCTCCTGATATGACATGTCCAAGAAAAGATACTTCAGCCAACCAACAAATTTGTTGAACTTAGCATAAAACTGATGTTGCCTTAACAACTGTAGGGCTATCCTCAGATGCTTCTCATGTTGTTATGCGTCTTTAGAATATATAAGGATGTATTTTATAAACACTACTATGAACTGATCTAAATAGGGCCTGAAAACCCTGTTCATCATGTCCATAAAGACTGCAGGGGCATTTGTTAATCCAAAATACATAACTACAAACTCATAATGCCCATACCTCATTCTGAATGCTGACTTAGGTACATCAGATGCCTTTATCCTTAGTTGATGATAACCCGAGCTGAGATCTATCTTTGAAGAGATCATAGCCTCACAGAGTTGATCAAATAGGTCATCAATCCTAGGCAAATGATATTTGTTCTTAATTGTTATCCTATTCAATTGTGTGTAGTCTATACATAACCGCATGGTTCCATCCTTTTTCACGAACAGTATTGGAGCTCCCCAAGGTGATGTACTAGGTTGAATAAACCCTTTATTCAGCAAATCATGTAACTGGGTTTTTAATTCCTTCAACTCTCCAGGTGTCATTCTATAGGCAGGTAATGCTATTGGATGGCTACCAGGTAAAATCTATATCTCAAAGTTGATATCTCTTTCAGGTGGTAAACCTGGTAACTCATCAGGGAAGACATCTAAAAACTCACATACTACTAGAAAATCTGCTATACTGACTACTCCTTTCTCTGCCCTAGCATCCACCACATGTGCTAAAAAGGCCTCACACCCCTTTCTCATCATCTTATCAGGTACAACAGTTAATACTATACATGTGGGAAAGACTTTCCTATCTCCGATAAAGACACATGAAAAACCACCTTATTGAAAGATAGCTTCTTTCTTCCAACAATCTAACTGGACATGATATGTCTCAAGGAAGTCCATACCCAAAATGATTTGAAAAGAATTAATATCTAAGGGTATGAGATTAATTGCTATTGTATACCCACTAAAACTCAAAACACATCCAGGACATACTTTTGTCAAGACTGAGGATTCACCTAGTGGAACTTTTAACAACAACTCATAAGATAAATCATGGGTTAGAATATTTAATCCACTAACTATCAATCTTTGAATGAAAGAATGTGTTGCACCAGGATCTATCAATACTGTAACAAAAATGTTGTTAAAGAGAAGCATCTGTCACAACTCGGGGTGAAACTACACCTTCAGATGGTGTCATTGAGAAGAAGTGTATGGTAGCTCTCCCTCTACCTTGTTGTCCTCGATGTCCACTACGGGTACTAGGAGCTCCCCCTCTAGAACCTGAAGACACTGAAAGACTTGCCCCTCTAACTAGAGCCTGCCCCTGTGGAGTCTGAAATTGTAATTGTGAACCTTGTTCTGAAATATATGGAAGCTTTGGGCAGTCTCTTTTTATGTGTCCCATCTGTCCACAATGGAAACATATTAGAGCATTAGTTCCCCAACATTGACCACAATGTGCCTTGCTGCAATTGTCACATATGGCTGCATCCTGTCTCTACGGTCTTGTCATTGACACTGATGATCCTAAAGACCTAGTTAGAGGTGTCCACGTAGACTGTGTATTCCATCTACCAGAATTGGGACTTCCTCCACTTGGTAAAAAACTAGATCCTTGTCTCCCAAAACAACCAAGTAATCATCCTATCTTAGAAAAGAAACCATCGCCTCCTCTGTATCCACCACTGCTCTGTCCCCATCTATTAAAATCTCCAGATCTTTTCTTACTCTCACGCTACTTATCAGCATTAACTAACTCTTCTACATGTCTCACTGTTTCCACAAATTCCCCAAAGTTTTCTCTATGTCCTCGACTAATGGCTGACACAGTGTTCCAATATCTGATCTTAATCCTTGTTGAAATCTTCTGCACTTTTCTACATCATCAGGCACAAGTTGTGAATAGAAATTTTCCGCCCTTGTGAAATGTGCCTCGTATTCACCAATTGTCATACTTCCTTGTCTGATATTCTACAACAGTTTAATCTTATCACTTAGGAAAGTAGGAGGGAAATACTTAAGGTGAAACTCATCCACAAAGTCCTTCCAAGTTATCTCTACATTCCTCCTTTTATCTTCCACTCCTCGCCACCACATCCCAACATCTCCCTTGAGTAAATAAACTGCATGATTGATTTGATTATCTTCTGATAACTCCATTAGGTGAAAGACCTTTTCTAGTTGTCAAAGCCACACTTCTGCCACAGCTAGATCTGTTGTTCCAGAAAATTCAATTCCACCAAGCTTCTTCACCAGCTTATAGGATCTCATCTGATCCTTACTAGAAGAAGAAGACTTCATGTCCATCTTGTATTTTTCTTTTGTCTCCAGAAAAATATGATACATCTGTGTTGCCTCATTATCCTCTCCACCTTGAGCCATTTCCCAAGGGTCAGGGTCATAATGGCTCTCAGTTTGTTCCTCACCATGTCCACATCCTCTTCCTTCCATCTACATATCCATAACAAAACACATCTGTTAGAAAAGTGTAGTTCAAAGAGTAAAATATCCTAATCCTATTGGTATCTTATCACCCTTCTCCCAAACCTAAACTCATTTTAGGTTCGACCTATACTCTGATACCAAAGTTGTCACATCCACATCCCATGAATATCACTAATCATGAGATTAGGGCATAAGTTTGATGAAAATATGCCATAATTTTTTCTCTCTCAAATATATGGTAATATCACTTACTCAGCAATAAGTCTTGATTAAACATAACAGTAAGATACAACGTAACTTGATTGTTACATAGAAGAAAGAGTTTCACACTTAATATACATCATGTACATCACATTTCAAGCTTCTCTCTTTTCTCACTCTCTCAATCCCAGGATCCTGAGGAAGGATAAGAGACCATCTATCTATTCTAACTACTCTTCTTTCAAGACCTCTCTGCTACTCCTGATAAAATTTGGCTTTCGTCTCCTCATGAAGAGATAATCATTTATCTGAATACTTGTTCAGTAGGTTGGTGAGCTACTGGCTTAGTGAGTAGAGAATCAACAGGTAACTAAGATATTTATGATGTTTACAATTAATAGAACTTAAATGCATTCATGTAAGCATGGTAGTTTACAAACTGTAATTTACACAACATGACAGTTGTACAAATATTGAATGCAATAAAAGGATAACCTAACTATTTACATTACTTTAAATCCATTTATTATGCCTCTGGACCCACATGAGGTGCACCACAACATGTGAAAGTATCATACCAAGCTATGATCTCACTGTATAAGACTTAGAAGCATGCTCGGGTTCCTAAGCCTTTAATCACAATACCACGTATGCAGCTGGCATCGGCACGTCTACCTTTCGATGGCTAATGGGAGTGACCAGATATCTCATATTCCACCTCTCAACCTAGGTACTCAGGCAATGAGTCAAATCCCTCATGCTTAATGAACATCAATGGACCTACCGACCAGTGATCACTACAACATGTAAACAGGTACCACTGACATCCCCAGTTAGTGTTGGGTACCACACAACTGTAAAGAGTCTGCCCTACTGGTTAAGACCCCCGCACCCTACTGGTATGCTCCGGTTTACCTCGATCTAGACTACCTCCAGTAGAGAAATCATTTCCTCCCCACAACGCATGCGTTATCCTGTGAGGATTCTACAGTGTCCATGACATCTAATGTCTAGTGATATTTAGTTGATTGTCAGGTTTCATCATCATAGCTAATGATTATGCTATTTTTGACAATTAAGTGTCTCACATTTAAATAATAAATCATTTAATAATTTCCATATATCTCACAAACCATAGTTCAACTCTTTAAAACATGAACTAGGGCAACTCCACTTTTCAGTGCCTCAATTTACACTTTCATCACCTGTCAAATCATAACAATTCACATGGAAACTTTCATCATGGTAATACATCACTAATATTATGATTATAAAAGTATTTCAACTATTGATAATCACTACACACGTTTATTTAAACCATCACAAATATCATAGAACAAGAATCAACATTGAAAAACCATTATTTGAATTTGTATGCTTTAAATTAGGGTTAGAAGTAGATTATGTACTCACAAACTTCGCCCAAGATCACTGATCTTAACCTTTTTCACCAACTAATCTCAGATCTTAGCTCACAAGAGTCAGAATCAAGCTTCATACCTCAAGATCTCATTCAAAACAACCTTTTAACGTGTTTCTTGGTCCTAAAGAAGGTCTGTAGTAGGTAGAAGATGAAGATTGGAGGTTAACCCAAACCTCATATTCACTGGATTAGGAATTCTGAGAAAGGAGAAATGAAGAAATAGAAGAATCAACAGTTAACACTACTTACCAAGTCAAATCCTCGGCAACCCCTTTGGATTTCCGTCGTTCTTCACATTCTTTCCCAAAAATCACCCCAGATATCACCTTCTAGGTTGCCCTCTTGTTGAGAAAATAGTCCGAGATGATTAAGGATCTAATTGTGGTTCCAACACACTTCGTTTCAATGAAAATGAATAAGTATAGCCTGAAATATGATTGTTTTACGATTGGCTGTCTTGGGCGGCATCCGTCGTGGTCCCGACATAGCATCGCGGTCACGACACTAGCATCGTGGTCGCAACACAGCGTCGCGGTCGCGACAGTCTGTACATGTTTACTAAAACTGGCATAACTCTCTCATTTTAACTCTGATTTAGTTCATTATTTTTTTATTGTATTCATAATTAAATTATATACAATCCTACCATATTATTTTGATAATATTCTCAAACAAAAAATTATTTATTAATTATTTCCTCCAATGTCATTAACTCTCTTCTTGTATACATGTATGGGTTAATGCTATATTAACTCCAACACAGGTCTTTATAGTATGCTTAAGTCATGATTATGAATTATCCAAACAAGTATTTAAGGTTACAAAAATTAAGATAAAGTACAAGATAAAATATTACTAACAAAATCATGACAAGCATTAAGATTATCTTAAATCTCTAGGTTTACCAGCAAAGCTAGGAATGGGTTGTAACTCTTTGAGTTACATAGTACAACTGTAAATTCATCCCTTGTTCCCTCAGGGATGAACTTTCTTGTTTCCTTTGCTCATAGATCTCCCTCTAATCATCATCAATAGTAATTGGTAAGTAAAACAAAACAAAAATCAATGCTAATTGCTTTGAGAGTTGAATTTTACCATTTTTGTAGTTGCCACAGCAGTTGTGGGATTGGGTATATCTCCATCTTTGTTTTTCCTCCTAGCTATCCATAGATCATGGTGAAGTAGAGGTTCAGTAGTAGTAAAGGACTCTACAGTCCCAGGAGTAGGCTGTTGAGAAGAAGATGCTTGCAGTATCTTTTGGCAAAGATGTGCATAGCCAACTGGACCCATCGTGTGGTTGTACACATTCTTTGCATGCCTTTATCTTTGAGAATCGCTTGCAACCTAGTTAGTAATATTCATCAATAGTAATTGGTAAGTAAAACATAACAATCAAGGTCAAGG
Source organism: Alisma plantago-aquatica (assembly GCA_963693085.1). Lineage (NCBI taxonomy): Eukaryota > Viridiplantae > Streptophyta > Magnoliopsida > Alismatales > Alismataceae > Alisma > Alisma plantago-aquatica. The sequence continues at coordinate 25,893,361 of OY856415.1, forward strand.
TAAAACAATGAATTCATAAGAATGTATTTAAAATGGAGACTGAGGCTTAATACCTTGAATTTATTTATATTTTTCATAACAACAAACACCTCCCAAGTATCCTGGTCAAGATAGCTCCATTGCTCAGTGACTGACTTCTTCCTCTTCTTAATGTCTCATATGTACAGTCTTGTTAGAGTTGTACTATAATTCCTCAGTACCCTCCCATAGCATTGCATCACCCTTTTACGATGCAATTTTTCATCCAGGTCATATATGCTCTGTAAAAGTTCATATATTTAATGGAATATTCTTATAAACATATAAATAGCTTTAAAAATAGAATTGCAAATGATAATATCCCACACATTTCTTTCCATATGAAGTCTTTCTTGATTTTATCAATTTTATGCCAAGATTCTACTGTTGCACTACAATGACTATGAGTAACAATCCCTATATATGCCACAAAAGAGTTATGGTTCTTTCCAAATGGATTTCCTTCATGATCAAACTCAACGACCAACTTCGGTCTGTTACCCCTTTATTGTATCAATTTGTTCATCATGGTGATGCCTAACGATGATTCTCATCAAGATGAACAAGATCCTTAGGGCGTACATCCTCAACCTAAAATTGACAAAAAAAACATATAGGTCATAAAAAGATATAACTTATAAATGCAATAAAACAATACAAAATGCAACAAGATAAACATATTGTAAAATTGCACATCTCTGTAATAAAACAATACAACTTACACTAGTGTCAAGATGCATATCATGATGCTACTCATCCTCATGGTAATCATTATCATGGTCATCATGCTCATGGTCAGACGCCATCTAGAAAAACTATATAAAAATAGTCAAATGATGAAATATAAGATTATAAAATGCACATCTAAGATTTAAAAAATAAAAGCATGCATCTAATATTGAGATCTTTTATCAATTCACATTCCCTGGGTGTGATCCCCAGGAACATATAAGTCAGTGTCGGTTTTGATATTTGGTGTTAACAAGCCAACTAAGAATGGGTTGGAGTCATCATACTTGTCATAGTACTCTTCTTCATATATAGGATCTTCAATGAACTGTCTTTTACCATGAAGAACAACTGACCATTTTTCATTTACAGGATCATCAATATAAAATACTTTCTTCACCTTGATGTCATTATGAATGGTTCACCCTTCTCACAAATCTTTTTAAAATTCACTAATGTGAAACCCAATTCACCCACTATAGCACCTTTGGTGTTATCAACCCAATTACACTTAAAGACCACAATTTTGAAATCTATGTAGTCAAACTCCATATTTCTTCAATGACACCATAATATGACATTTTAGCTTCACGTGAACTCTTATCATTTGTACTAGAAAAAAAATAATGAAGATGCTTGAAGGGTGACCCCACTGCTTTGGATGGCGCTCTTATCATCTTGACGCTTTGTGTAATATGAAAACTCATTTATGTCAAATCCTTCATAATACATAACATTCATTTTTGGTTTAAAGGCAAGGTATTTGATATTTTTAGCAACATTATTTGGTGTTTGAGATAGTTGACATAAGACTTTATCTTCAGACCACCTAGTAAATATCTTGTTATGCTCTCTAGCAAGCCAAATTGAATTGGCTCAAGGATATTTTGTCTTGATGAAATTAGTATATTCATTGCCATAAACACTCACTTCATCAATGTTGTGTAAAATATACAAGTGAGCTTGTTCACACAGCTCATGACTGATTACTTTCACTTGTGCTCCTAAAGTTCTTTTCCAGAATAGTCCTCAATATTCTTGTCATTTATAGGAGCTTCATTACAATTTAGAAATTCATTGAAAAAGTCCATAACCTCCCTGGACACATAACCCTCAATAGTACTCCCTTCAGGCTGATAACAGATTTGAACATCACCTTTAAAAACACTCATGTACCATTCAAAAGCATACATCCAATGCGAGAAAATTGGTCCCAACATTTTCACTTCCCTAGTCAAATGAACAATAAGATGTACCATGATATCAAAGAATGAAGGAGAAAAATACATTTCAAACTAGCATAGGGTAACAACCACTTCTCTTTGCAACTTATCAAGATTCTTAGGATTAATAACTTTTTTGCATTGAGTATCGAAGAAGAAACAAAGTTTGGTGATTGCAAACCTTACATGCTTCGGCAGTATAGATCAAATTGCCATGGGCAATATTTGTTGCATTAGAGTGTGACAATCATGAGATTTAATACCTATTCGCTTTAGATCTTTCATTGATACCAGTCCACGGATACTAGAAGAGTATCCCTGTAGTACCTTAACATTAAGCAAGCACTCCCAAAAAGTTTTCTTCTCCTTTCTGGACAAAGTGTAACAAGCAGGAGGTAAATATATTTTTGAATCACTCCTAACTACTTATGTTAATTTTTTCCTTATTCCCATTTCACATAGGTCCATTTTAAATTTGATACCATATTTAGTTTTACCTGGTATATTCAACAGAGTATCAATGACACTATCACAGACATTTTTTTCAACATGCATGACATCAATACAATGCCTAACTACCATAGAACTCCAATAAAGAAGATCTCAGAATATTGACCTCTTCTTGTATAAAGATTTTTCACTCTATGTGGGAATGGTACATTGTGATCTCTTATCAAATTCATTGACAAATTCTTTTACTCTTTCATAAACAACCTCCACCGATATAGGTTTAGGGGCACTCTGTTTCTCATTCGATCCATCAAACGCTTTGCACAACCTTCAGTAAGGATGAAATTTTGAAAGAAACCTTCTATGACTAAGATATACAGTCTTGCCACCATATTCTAGTCATATTGAATCTGTGTTCTCTTCACATATAGAGCATGCTTTGGATCCTTCTACACTTTATCCAGACAAATTTACATATGTTGGAAAGTCACCATCAGTGTAAAACAACATAGCATGCAAACGAAATGTCTCTCTATGCAAAGCATCATAGGTCATCGTACCTTCTCCCTAAAGTTTCTTTAAGTCATCAATAAGAGGTTCAAGATAAACATCGATATCATTGTCAGGTTATTTAGGGACTGATATCAACAATGACAACATGTCGTACTTATATTTAATACACAACCTGGGAGGAAGATTGTATATAAAAATCATAACTTGCCAAGTGATATGTTGGTTTCTTAATGTGTCTTATGGATTCATCCCATTGGTACAAAGCCCAAGTCTTACATTCTTGATTTCTTCACCAAATTCAGGATATAGTAAATCAATCTTGTTCCATTATGGGGAATCAGACACATGTCACGAGATCTCATCATTATTTTTCTTTACCTCTGCATGCCACCTAAAATTCTTTGCATCCATGGGATTGGCAAACAAGCATTAAAACCATGGTACTATAGGTACATACCACATCACCTTGGCAGGAGAGTCAGTTTTAGACTTTCCCAAAGTCGTCATTTTATACCTTGACGCCCCACATTTTGGACAATCTTTCAAATCAACATAGTCCTTTTGAAATAACACACAGTCATTCAGGCATGCATGTATCTTCTTAGCCTTCATTTCCATAGGGTACAATATTTTCTTTAATTCGCATGTTGAGATTGGAAGCTCGTTTCCTTCGAGAAAAATTTCTTTCAACGAAGACAACAATGATGTGAAGCTTTTGTAGCTCCATCTATTGTTAGCATTTAGAGTATACAATCTCAACACAACCCTTAGCTTCGTAAACTCGGTACAACCTAAGTATAACGGTCTCTCATCATCATGCACAATGTTTCTAAATAAGGAAGGTGAATCGATGTACTCTACCCAAAAACTATCTAGCATCGTATCAACCCTGTCTATCGGAATCGGTTAGTTCACATCTACATCATCGACGGCAATTTCTTCTTCAACACAAGTACTATTATTGACATGTACTTATCTCACCGTTGGATTCTCTCCATGCCAATACCATTATGTATATCCTAGTACAATCATGTTTCACATGACATGACTTTTGATTTCGTCAATAGTGTTGACTTTCAAGTTGTTAGGATTTAGGGTTTACATGATTAGGGTGTAGGGATTAAAAATTAGGGTTCATCATTTAGGATTTAGGGATAAGGTTTTAGGGTTTAGGGTTTGGGTTCAATAATTGAATGTGTGTATCACCTATCCCATTCTTGAACACCTAATATCACTAGTAAGTGTATAATGTGTATTCAATTTTCAAGAAAATTTTGGCAGCATTTCCCCGCAGTTCTCCAAGTACACCAATGTAGATGGGAAAATGTCCACCAACATATGTACTTAGAGAACAAACGGGCAAGTGTTGATGAAACATCTTGAAAACTGAATAAATTATACACTTACATCCTAAGTGAGATTAAGTGTTCAATAATAGTCCCAAACCACAATAAACCTTCTGTTACAAAGAGACTAGAAAATGATCAAATAAGAATCTTTTCCTAACCTATTATGGGGAAGCATACCAGATTTGACTTCATACAATAATATATAAACTAATGGTGACATACATTGTGCTCTCCTTCTCATTTTGATGCATTAGGTTGTCTCTATGCAATTTACTTGGAAATAACAAGCATATTTGTTCTAATAGTGAGTTATCCTTCTAAAAAGCATGTGAACTTTAGTCTGATTTTCTAGTTGTGACCAACAATTTATTGAAGAAACATTAATGGATGCTTGTTTCTAATCACTTAAACAATCGACATCTTAATATGTATAAAAGATGAAGTATATATATACTCTTACATGGAAATTTATTAGAACTTATAATATCAGTAATACAAATACGACGAAAGTCCCTCAACCAAGAACATATATGTGGCAGACGTTATCTAGAATTGTCCTTTTGGAAGATTTGGTTACCTCATCCAGGCTTTCCACGTTATACACCATGCATATAACAATTACTTGTAGTATCCACCGCAAGCACCCAACCCCTTCAATCTAGAAACAACGGGAAGTTACTCCACCTGCCACCAAAGCCCAACAAAGCCACGGCCCATGAACCTGTCTAGGAGAGACTTTTCTTCTCTGCATCTTTGTTAATATAATCAAGCTGCTAAATAATTGTAGGATCCTGATTGCACTTCCCGCTGCACTTAATTATATCTAATGCGATTTCAGATAATCCTAGATCTTTTTTAGAGATATATTCTAATCCTACTGTTTAGGGATTTAATATTTCTTGATGACCATAGACCTGAAACCCCCTTTTCAACTTTGTGTTGTGCATAGGTTGTAGCAATTGGTGAATGTGGGCTTGACTATGATAGACTTCAATTTTGCCCTGCTGAACTACAGAAGAAGTAAGTGTTGTGCTTATTAACATTGCAAGATCACTGTCACAAAGAATGTACCTACACAACTTTTCATTCTTGTATTGTTGTCTAAACTAGGTATTTTGAGAGACAATTTGAATTGGCAGAGTCACTAAAACTTCCCATGTTTTTACACATGCGAGCTACCGCTGAAGATTTCTGCGACATCATTGGTCGAAATTCAAACAGGTAGGACCTCATTTCATCAATATGTGCCATGAATGGGTAATTTCTTGTTCACTCTTGATCATGTCTTCTTGGGTCTAACTTCCTCATATGGAATTCACATGATTGCATCTGCTTTGATCTAAATTTGCTGATTCGGTCCTGTAGATGGAGAACACCTCCAATAACGAATTGAGGATGTGAACCGTGACATTTATCCCATCCAAATTGTACGTCAGTAATTACCTCTCAGTATTAGATACCATGATTTCAACTTATGAGAGCAAAACATCTTGCTTAATTAACTTGATGTAGGACTACCCAAAACTAGAAAAATTCAAGGTTTAATGGAACAGGTACTAAGTACTATGACCTGTTGGCACTGTGGTCTCAGTTGCTGAGCTGGGACTAGCCTGTTACATGAGTAAATCGTACTGCACATCTTATAAATTTGATTTCTTCTTACATACATAAGTTTTTCTAGATTTCATGCATTTGCAAAATGTCAACTACTAGACTGCCCTTCATGATCTCCCAGGTTAAGAACTGCATTGGAATGAGGAGGCTTTTAGGTGAACTTTTTTGACTCATTCCTATATAGGAATTGTGCAATTTTACCAAACATACAAAAAAAAAGTAGAACTCATATTGTCATTGCACTTAGCAAGCTTTCCTATAGACCAGTCAAAACATATATCAATGTAATTTGGCCCTTTTTGTTGATTGAATATTTCTTCTCTTTGGTTTTGGTTTCCAGCACCTTATACATCGTATCCTTTAAGAATTTATTCAACATCCTTCTGTAGATTTGTCATTTACATGTGGCTAGTCATCATTAACCAGGTGATAATGACCATAAAATCATGTCTTATCTTAATATACCTATGATTGTAGAGATTCGTTCAATGATTGCCATCAAGGGCATAAGTAATCATCATATCCTTTGAAAAGTAGTAATTTTTAGTTTGATATGCTATCTTTATAAAGGGTGTAAGAAACCATCATATTTGTAAACCATTAAGATATATTTCATGAATTACACCTTCGATTAAATACCTCAATAAATTCTACCAATAGTTCCAGATAGGTATATAACTGTAAAAAATAAGATGAGTGTTGTATTTATTATTGATAGACGACAAACTTCCCTCCTATATCTTAGTTATCAAGGCGCCCACCTAGGCTCCCTAGGCGCTAGGCAAGACGCCTCAAACTAGGCGCCCAGCCTATTACGTGCATTATGTGGGCGTCGAAGGCATTTTAGGCCCAAATTAAGCCATTTAAAGGATAAAGTAGCATGAAAAAAATCTGGATTTGGTCAAATTAGATCATATTGAGTCAATTTATGGTTGAAATAGGTTTGATTTAGGCAAATCAGGTCAAATTTTGGAAAATTAGGGGAAAACAGGTCTGATTTGGGCCAAATTGGTAAGTCGTCATAGCTTGTTTGTTAAAAAAAATTACTTCCTCATATGTCTGTTGTTCTTGCTTGTTTTTCTTTTCTTTTCTATCCTTTCTCCTGCATTTTATTCCTAACTCCTACTGCTGCTGTGTTTTTTTGGTGATTTATTCCTCCTATATCCCTCCTCTTAAATCCTACTACTGTTGTGTTTTTTTTTTAATTCTGTTTTCTTCTAATCCTCTTTTACATCACCCATGCTTCGTGATATTGCTGATGTTGTACTTTCTGTTTTCCTCTTTTACACAACCTATTCCTCGTGATGTTGCTGCTGTTGTTGATATTTCTTTTCGTTTCTTTCTCGTCCTCGATTTCCTCTCTATTGAGTTACAACCTCTTCCCACCTTTTTTCCCCTGTTTTCTTTTATTTCTTTTCTACGTCTCCAATTGTTGTTTTGATATTACTTCCCTTTTTTCTTCCTACTCCCATCTCCTGTTACTGCTGTCATAGGCTCATTCTTCCCTCTTTTTATGTTTCCTATATGATAATATATGTAGTATATATGTATAATAAGAAGCAAATTAACATACTGAAAAAAATACAAAAACAAAAAACGCCCGGAACAGCCTAGGCGGGCTAGGCGCCCCTTGGGATATGTTGACCCCCTAGCCACCCCCGCCTTGACAACTATGTCCTATATATAGGAGAGGATACAAGTACAAAGGAAGCATGACCTTAAAGGGCCAAGAATATTATCCCCATATTACAAATGAATCTATTAACTAATAATACTTTCTAATATCTAAGATTCTAACACTCCCCTCAAGGTGGAGTTTGGATGAAACACATATCCAGCTTGAACATCTAAGATACGACAATAAGAGAAAATCGTTACTCTTCGTACTAGAATTTTCACTCCCTCTTAAACATGATCCTCCAACTAATAAAAGAGCATATCATAACACCTCCGTTGAAGATGTGTTCTACATGTTGGAAAAACTTGAATTTTGGAGATCTTCTAAAGTGCATCTGGAATGAAGAAAATAGATGGAATCCAAGCGTAATAGCAAAAAGTCACCACTATCAATCAGGAATAGATGATAAAAAAACCACGATTACACCATATTCAACGGAAAAGAATCTATGATGTACTTAAGCACAATCAACACATCCCACAATGTCGATGTAGAAGTAGAGGTAACTGCAAAAGTGTCTGAGAAGTGTAGCCAATTGGACCAAGTACAAAAGACCACAAACATGCGTAACATGTCACGAACACAAATATGATGAGGTAAGGATGATGTCGTGCTGGATCCATAAATCTGGAGCGTGAATTTTGGGGGCTTGATAGGAATGAAAGCACCATCAAGGAAAAAGCCCAAGTTGATCACCAAAAGCACTTGTTTGAACACTTGATAAAACATCATATGAATCTTGAAGAAGACATTAATAAAGTAGCTAAGTTAAGATTAAATTTGGAAGAACATCAACCTTGCAGTTGTAGTATTTGCAGGCTAGATATTAATGAGCTTATGATAAATGTGATGTGAAAAAGTAAACATCCATCTCTCTATAACGCAACAAGATCGTCACAACACTAACACCAGTGGGAAGAAATGGCTAGCATGAGTGCAACAAGCTATGTTCCCACGTGTCAATACTGCAACTGAGATCCTTCAACGTTTTATGAATGTGTTAGCATATTGAATAAACACAGACAACCAACCTATGTGCATATTGTGACATATACACGAAGAAACACAATCTTAATAGGAAAGAGATACACCAATGATCATTGGAAGCACGATGCTTAGTGGGAATGAGACGTCGAAAGACATCAGAAGACGAATGTCCAGAATAATAAGAAGCTTCATGAAGACCTAAATATCTTGGATTGATACATGTTATCTTTCTCCTACTCTTTCTCCACATACTCCCTCTTCATACTTTCTCTCTCTCCCTCCTCCCCTCATACTCTCTCTCCTTTATGCCCCCCCGCACACCAATTATGAAGTGAATGGGTCATTGGTGTGAATAGAGACAATAACCTCTTACACGTGGAAAGGGATGCAAAAATGAGGGGTGGTATAGGGAACAATATTGTTAGGGGGAGTCTTAGTTTTTGGAAGTAGAAATAAAGGGGTTCTTTTGTAGATGGTCACTGTACAGCTAGGGGTCTAGGGGATGCAGTACCCCAATTGGGGGAGTCCCACTATCCCTTAGTGAGCGACAGTCGAGGAAAGGCCGCCCTCACAAGGGTTTGGGGGCAGAGCCTTGAAAAAGCTCTACAACGATTTTTAGTGGGAGATCAAGCATAAAATTTGTGAAAATAGGGTGGGAGCAAGGAGTTTTGGACACGTGCTCAATTTGTGGTGATGGTCGGCAATGGACAGGTTGCGTATCACCCCAAAGCCTTGGTACGCTGTGCTGGGCTTGGTGCAACCAACTGGGGAGAGCAATCGTTGGCTTCAACAACCTGACTATCACTGCGTAATGTCTGTTAGTCCCTGCATAAGCACTTGTTTGCGTCAGCGCCTGCAGCTATGTCTGTTGGCAAGGGGCAACGACCCTTGTGGATCCTGCCTGTGGCTCCCACGGTCGGCGATCGCTGAGATGGTTGATGCCGGTTGTTGGTCGTAGGGGTCAGCGAGGACGACTAGCTGACCACTGTGAATGGTTGTTGTTGTTTCCGTTGACAGTGGTTACGGGCTTACGGCCGTGCCTATGGGGATGGTGCTGCATGCAGTGGAGAGACAACAAGATGAAATTAGAGAGGACTTAGGAAAAGTACGACTGACGTGAACTAGGGGAGGTAGATAACGTTGGTGGTGGTAAGGAAAACAAGCACCAACATTGGGGTTTTTTGCAAAGGAGGAAGAAGGGAGGATACGACCATGGAGGCTGTAATGAGGCTTGACGGGTGGACAAGACAAGAAGAGGTCGGCCGCCCAGAGGCGGAGACTCTCTCTTTTTATTTCCTCTCTAGGATTTCCCAAGAGCGTGCTGCTCTAATACCAAAATAGGATGAGTGTCGTATTTCTTATTGATAGACGGGAAACTCCCCTCCTATATAGGAGAGGAGGCAAGCACAAAGAAAGCGGACATAACCCTAATAGGTTAAGACAATTAGGCCCATATAACATATTACGAATGAACCTATTAACTAATAATACTTTCTAATATTTAACAATAACTAATCATTGTTGTAGTTTGTGGCAAGCTTGTGATGAACCGAAATCCAGTTTTTCTACTGTGCTTGTTGCCGCCTAGCTGAGGACCTAGGCAGTCATCTGTTGCTTGTACCTGCCTTCTGCTGCTCGCCTTGGGTGTTGGTGCTCTGCCTCCTGTGTCATGGCTTCCTCACATGATGATCATCGCCGTTAGGTTACTACTGTCAAGTTGGATGGGCGCAACTACCAACATTAGGTCTGTTCCATGGAGATTTATGCTAAATCCCAGGGAAAATATTCTCACCTGACGCGCGATCCACCTCCTGCTCCTGCTCCTACTGCCGACTCCCAAGGATATCAAGGCCTATGATGACTGGGTCAAAGACGACTGGACTGTGATGACATGGATTCTCAATAGTAGCGAGACAAAAATCAGTGTTACCTTACTACGTCTACCTACCGTGAAGGAAATGTGGGATCAGCTGGCTAGCACTTACTCTCACAACAAAAATCCCAAGGTGTTCGACATAAATAAGCAGTTGACTCGTCTACAGTTCTCGGGACCTGACCTTGCTGATTACTTCTCTGCCTTCAAGGGACTATGGGGTGAATTGGAGACCTACCACCCGTTGTCGACTGACTTGGCTACCAAGCAACATCAACGACAGGAGTTGTAGGTAGTCCAATTTTTGTGTGGCCTGCCTGAATCTTATGCTGGAGTTGTGGATCAAATCCTTGCCAGTGATCCACTGCCTACGTTGCAGTGTATTTCAGCGCCTTCAACAACTGCCTGCTTCGTCTTCTGAGTTACCTACTGAGACTGGAGATACTACTGCCCTAGCTGCTATGTCAGGTCGTGGTCACTTTTAGGAGAACCGCCCTCTTGGAGCTGGAAGGGGGCGTGGTTTGTTTGGACATGGTGCATCCTCTGGCCCTCCCAATGCTTCTCATCCTCAGTCTGGTCAGCGTTTCTGCAATTTCTGTGGTCGGTCTAACCACGTTGAAGAAAAGTGTTGGGAGAAGTATGGCAAACCTGCCTGGGCCAATGCTGCTACTGATGCCAGTGCTACCTCTGAGATGGCTACCCAGCCTCAAGCTACTGACTCGCCCAGCTCTACTAATGCTGATTTCATCCGTTCCGAGGTGGAACGCCTACTACTTGAGCGTATTGGGTCATCATCTACTGCCACTTCTGGAGCTCATGCAACAACCTACTCTGGTTGTGATTCTGCCTTTCTAAGTGCACCCTCGTCTAGTATTGGTAATACAAAATGGGTGATTGATTCGGGGGGCTTCTTCTCACATTTCTGGAAATCGGTCTCTTTTCTCAAATTTATCTAAACTGATTTCTAAATCGTCTATTATGCTTGCTGATGGCTCCAAATCTGTTGTGTCTGGGTTTGGTGACATTGTTACTCATTTTTTGTTGAAATCTGCTCTATATGTGCCTCATTTTCCTCTAAACTTACTATCCGTTAGCAAAATTGTGCATAGCCTGAACTACAGTCTCACCTTTGTTCTTGGTACTTGTACTTTTCAGGACCTTCACATGAGGATGAAGATTGGTGGGGGGCATGAAGGACCTGATGGCCTCTATTATCTGGATGAATTGAAAAAGATCGGTACCCTGGCTCTAGCTTCAGCACTATCATCTTCAGTTTCAGCTTTGCAGTGGCATTACAGACTTGGACATCCGTCATCTAAGAAAATAAAGCATGTCATTTCTGGTGTAGGAACGCATAGTTTTCAGTGTGAGTCGTGTCAGTTATGAAAACAGTCTAGAACTATCTATCCTAAACGGTCTCAGATTAGTAGTAAAAATATTTTTGATCTTGTTCATGCGGATGTATGGGGTCCTTGTCATGTTCCAAGTTTATCTGGAAATAAATACTTTATTCTGTTTATTGATGATTTTTCTCGTGCCACATGGTTGTTTCTTCTGAAAAATCGGTCCCAAGTATTGCCTACAATAAAATTCTTCTTTGCTAAAATTAAAACCCAGTATTCTATGCCTGTTAAAATTCTGAGAACAGATAATGCTTTGAAATTTGTTCAGAAAGAAGTTGAGCTGTTTTGTCGTTCTGTTGGTACTATTCATCAAACATCATGTGCCTATACACCTCAACAAAATAGAGTTGCAGAAAGGAAAAATAGACATTTACTTGATGTTGCTAGAACCATCATGCTACACTCTAATGTTCCTAGACAGTTTTGGCCAGAAGCCATCTTGACTGCCTGTTTTCTAATTAATCGAATGCCTTCTTCTGTGATTGGTAACAAGATTCATGTAAAGGGTTCTACAACCTAGCGTGCCTCTTTTTTTTCTGTACCTCAACGGATATTTGGATCTACCTGCTTTGTGCGCCTACTTGGACCGAATTATGACAAATTATCTCCTAGAGCAGAAAAATACATTTTTTTGGGTTATTCACGTACTCAAAAAGGGTATAGGTGCTATAGTACAACTACAAAAGAATAGTTCACGAGTAGTGATGTGGTCTTCTTTGAGGATACACCTTTTTATTTTGCTAAGGGAGATACATTGAGTTCAGAAATAATAACAACACCATTACCAGTCATCAGTGATTGCATATCTGATACTTCACCAGCTGAAACTGCTTCTCCTTCGCTTATTGTATATCAACGCAGGAACCGGTCACTGACTGCTCAAGACCCCCCCCCCCCATGCAACACCAATCTCCTCTAGAAGGTCCTACACCTGCTGAGGTAACTTCTGATTTAGATCTGCCTATTGCTCTCAGAAAAGACACTCGTTCTTGTACCTCTCATAATATTGCTAATCATGTTTCTACTGCACTGCTGAGTATTCATGTCAGTAATTTTGTTGCTGCTCTATCTGCTATTGTTGTTCCTAAGAATGTCCATGATGCTTTACAAAGTTCTGCCTGGACAAATGCCATGACAGAGGAGATGACTGCCCTTGCTGATAGAGGAACTTGGGAGTTGGTGGATCCACCTCCTGATTGCAAGCCTGTTGGCTGCAAATGGGTATATGCTGTGAAGTATCAACCTGATGGAACGGTGGAACGTCTGGAGGCACGCCTGGTGGCCAAAGGGTCTTTACTCCTAATGAGTAAATCTCAGACAAGTTTCTAGGCCAACATATAATAGGGAAAGCAAAGTTAAGGTTCATCGAGACATGGTAGATCTTAGAAACATCACATATTTAAGGTTCATCAAGACATGGTAGATCTTAGAAACATCACACACTCAAATTGATCAATGCACCCAAATATACAAGCACTTATACCCAAATTGAACAATGCACCCAAATAGTTTTTCTAATTCCAAATTTAAACCCTAGTTACATTTAGTCATTCGGTTTGAGAAGTCTTTTGACCTCATATAATTTAAGAAGCATTTCAATCAATGCATCATCAAGAACTAACTGATTTATCATTATGATTTTTTATCATCAATCAAATATGAAATACCATTAATCATTTATTTTTTTCTAAACATAATTGTAAATTCTAATTAGGTATACAACTAGAATTTAGTGACTTGAATAATACATAATACATGCACTTATACCCAAATTGAACAATGCACCCAAATAGTTTCACCAATTCCAAATTAAAACCCTAGTTACATTTCATCATTCATAATTATAAATTATAATTAGACATACAATTAGAACTTTGTGACCTAAAATATTACATAATAATGCATTTTCATAGCAAATCATAATACACTGTAGAATTTAGTAACAAATAATACATGCATAATAATAAGTCAACAATTACATGTAAAAAAATACCTGGAAGGTGAGACGTCTCTCAAGTGGTTGTCGGAGATGTGAGGTGGTTGGTCAGAGATGGTTTCCTATTAGGTGGTTTTCAGTGGCTCTATGAAGACGGTGACTGCAGCTTGGTGAAGGAGAAAGCTGCCACACTATGAAAAAAAAGCGATGGCGGCTCTGTGAAGGACAAGCAACAGAGGCGGTGGTCTGTGAAGGAGAAGCGGTGATAGTGACAGTGGCGACAGTGACGGCGACGGCCTGAGTAGTAGGAGGCAGCGATGAGCTGAGCAACAGGCGGCAATGACAGCCTCAGGTAGCAGCAAGCAGAGCACGAGTGATGGCGGAAGGCAATGACGGAGTCTGTAGAAAAATCACGGGTGCTAGGTATCGCAAGTGATGAAACAGAGAATGGGGGGAAAGAAATGTCATCGGTGCTATTAAGTGGATCATGTGGTCAGTTGCATGCCCAAAACTGATGACTAAGCACCAAGTCATCAGTTAGAAAGAGAAAACCAACGACTAACTCCATATCCAAACAAAAAAGACCTCGAGTTAGGCCATAGTCATTGATTCATTGGAAAGACTGATGATACAGTTAGAACATAGTCGTCAGTTGCAGTCTAAAAAATTGATGACTAACTCCTTATCCAACAAAAAATAGACTTTGAGTAGGGCCATAGTCTTTGGTTCTGTAAAACAAACCGACAACAGTGAAGCAATTGGGGGGGGGTATTTTCTCAATGACATGGTGCAAAACCTCTTAGACGTCAATTTCATACCTTAAAACAATGACAAAGACCTTTCTCTAATAAAAAAAATTGGGTCTCAACAAGGAGATTTAGTCGTCGGTTACTTAGAAGAACCGACGACTAAGAAGCAATTTGGGGGGATAAATTTTTCCCACGGGGACATGGTGCAAATTCTTTGTCATCGATTTATCACAAAACCAACGTCAATCTAAAACTTTTGGAGGCAACTTTTTTTCAAAAAAATTGTATTTCGTGAGTTATCTAAGATGGAAGTTTCTTGGTAACAAAACCAAAGTTATAGTGAAAGCAGTACCCATATCTTTTCTAATTTGGTAGGAATTGATCTATGGTGACAGTTTTTCTGTACAACCAACGTTGTTTGACGTGTGGTGTCAATTTTTCTTTAGAATCGGCGTTAGAAAAAGTGAAATTAGATGTCAGATTTTTAGTAGTGGTATATTGGTTTCAAAGATTTTCAAACAATTTCAAGGTGTTTAACATGATGAAATCCTTTCACCGAATATTGTGATTAGATCTGTTAGGATCGTGTTTTTTGTTGTAGCTTATTATGACTAATGATATTTGGCATATGAATGTTAAAACCACTTCCTTAATTGGAATAGTTATGAGGATGTGTATGTGACACAGCCTAAAGGTTTTATAAATCCATTAATGCCAATAAAGTCTATAAGCTACAAAGGTCAATCTGTGGAATGAAGCAAGTATCTCAGAGTTGTAATCTTCTATTTGATAAGATATTTAAAGAGTTTGACTTGAGTCATAATGAATTTGAAATCTATGACTACAAAAGATTTAGTAGGGATATATATTATGGTCGGGAATGACATCCTTATCCTACGTATATTAAAATTTGGCAAGGAAAGTACCTTCTATATAGAGGGTTTAGGTAAAGCATCCTATGTGATAGGAATCAAGATCTATAAATATAGATCCGAAAAGATTCATGACCTAAGTAATAGAACATACATTGGCAAGATGTTGAAAGGGTTCAACATGGAGGACTCAATGAGAGAAAACTTGTCCACGTTCCATGGAGTTAGTCTCTCATGAGCCCAGTGACCCAATTCTTGTGAAGAATGGGAAAACATGAGTAAGATACCATAAGCATTCCATTTAGATCTATCATGTATGTAATGGTATGTACTTATCCCATTATCGTGTATGATGAGAGAATATCCAATTATCTCGTATAAATTGGACATGACAAGAGGATATATACATGACAACCTCCCATTTTGTGATGTTATCTTACTAGTTTTTCTTGTTTTCCATACTCTTTCTTAGATAAATTAGATTAAATACTTAACTTTCTAGCTTTATTGTGAATATACCAATAGACTGATATTTCTCTTTTCTTCTTATAGATAAACCCAAAAAAATTGCAAAAGTCTCAACCAAAACGGTCCCAAGACTGTGAAGGTCCAATCGGTCCCAAAACCGTGAGGACCCAAATGATCCCAAGACCAAGTGAAGCTTACTGGTCCCAAGACCGAATGAAGATCCATCAGTCCCAAGACCGAGTGAAGGCCTATCGGTCCCAAGACTGAGTGAAGGCCAAACGGTCCCAAGACCGAGTGAAGGCCAAACGGTCCCAAGACCGAGTGAAGGCCTATCAGTTCCAAGACCGAGTGAAGGCCTATCGGTCCCAAGACCGAGTGAAGACCCATCGGTCCCAAGACCGAATGAAGATTCATCGATCCTAAGACCGAGTGAAAGGCTATCGGTCCCAAGACCATGAGGATCCAAATGATCTCCAGATCGTGAAGATCCAAATGATCTCAAGACCGTTCAAGACCCCCTTGGATCCTATAAATAGGACTCAAGGGGTCCTCATTGAGGGAGGAGGTCATAGACACCCAAAGGCTACTTCCATTGTTCGAGAGCTACTTCATCCTCCATCCTTCGCCCCAAGGCTGTCGGTCTAAGATCCACACTCCATCCATAAGCCTACTTTCTCTCTCATCAACATAGAAGGTGGGAAGTGAATGATTCATCACCAAGGCAACCACATAGTGTGAAGATAGTTGTTCTCTACTCCAAGGGGTCGACCTTCCTCCCTCCTACGTGGAGATGATGTTTTCCTTCTCCTGTCATGTATCCTTCTTTGTTCTTTCCATGAGCGAGTAGTTCCATACACTAGGGTGTGGGGAGTAGCCCCGCTACCCATGTTTTCATTCCATGCATTGTAATTCATGAGTTTGCAATAAAAAATACTATCTTTTCAGTTCAACATCAATCATTTAATGAATGTTAGTTGCTTGATCACCAACATGCGTTACTTATTATCTGCTAGTACGAATTGTCTATGTTTGTGCTTTTAGATTTGATTATCGATTGTATGTTGGTTCTTGATGTATGTAGTCACCATATATCTATTTCGGTATCTAGAAGTTCTTTTCAAGGAGTGGAGTAAACTCACCTCCATCGTTGTACTTTCATACTATGAAATAGAATCAGTTGACGTATGAAAGTACAACTTTGATAGGTCAAAGAACACACTTGCGAAGGAAGTGATGTAAAGTAAGTGACCATTCGTTCGGGGATGGCTGGCATTGCAATACTCCCACGTTTCTCATAGTTAGCTATTCGAAAGGAAGCTAAGTCTACAAAGATACTAACTATTTAGACTATTATTGTAAGCCATGTTATTATGATGTTTGTTATGATCCATGCATAGTGGTGGTGAAACTCGATCACATCCTAGTGGTTTCCAAATATTGTTTACAACCTTAAGTTTACTTTATTGCCATTTAATTTACATTTGCATATTAGTTTAATCATCAAATCAACTATTCGATCTAGATATTTTTCCCTTGAGTAGATAAGTGGAATTATAAAGTTTTCCATCTTGTTAATCTTTAACAAGACCGTTGTCTCATGGATTCGACCCTCAACTATACTACGATAAGACTTCCATGTACCTTAGCATACGTGGGTGGAGATCTTATTATAGCACACGCAAGGCTAAACTTAGAGACTTACTATCTCTAAGATTTTTAGTGGTGCATACAACTCTACACGAGTGGAGGCTCCATCAAAAAAATTGGTGTCGTTGTTGGGGACAACAGAACGTTTTAATTTCATTTATCAACTTCCTAATTCATATCTTTTTTATTCCATAATTTTTCCATACCATCTAAAGCGTGATTTTTCTTCTACTCGGGTAGAAAACGTGTATGCAAAACCACAGATTCTCCCCTGAACCAGAGTACGACTCTGAGGTAGAATAAAACTTCCACTGACGCATCAGACTCAACTGCCAACAAGCCAGATAAATGGCTAAAGAACAATGCCAAGCCACCTTGATACTGGAAAGAGTTAACATAGCTATAACAGCTCAGAGAGCACAACTCATCGCTGATACACATGCTCAATTCCAAGCCGAAGTTTGAGCTAAAGACCAAGCTCGCATCCAAGCTGAAAATGAGGTAGCCACAACAGCTGCTCAGTTATTGATAAGGAACAAGCAGCTTCGAGACTATGTTGTTCCTAAGAAATCTGAGGATAATCACCCAGTTCAGCCTCCACTCGTTAATGTTCCTAACTTCGAGATTCGAACATAATGGATCCAAATCATGCAAGGCATCTCGTTCTCTAGAAACACTGGAGATGATTGCATGGACCATATGAAGCGATTTTTAGGCACTCTGCAGATTGGTACCACAAGCTGGAGCTACGCTCAATGCAATCATGCTCTGACTTTTCAACTTCACTCTGTCTGGAAAGGCACTAAGCTGGTATAACTCTATAGATAGAGAGCCAATCACCACCTGGGCTCCCTTGGAAGAAATTTTTTTGGAGAAGTTCTTTCCTCCCTCGTTGACTTACCAGATTAGGGGACAGATCAACCAGATCCTCCAACTTCCTAGAGAGTCACTAGCAGAATCATGGGAAAGATTTAAGGAACTTCTAAGAAAATGCTCACATCACGGAATCTCACAAAACCAGCTCATAGAAACATTCTATAAAGGGGTAAGTGATAAAATAATGAAGTTTTTGGATTCCTCATCTGGAGGAAATTTCATGAGACAGAATTATGAGGATGCCTGGAAGATTTTTACGCTCAGAGCCGAGAACCAATCTAATTGGGGAAGGCCATCTATAGGAGGAGTCCTAAAAGTCTGCAAAGCTAAAGAATCTGTAGAAATGAAAGCCATTACTGAAGCTCTAAAAACCATAGTTCATAAGCAGCAAGCCCTTGAAACATCATTTGGAGAATATGACAGGAAGAAGAACTCCCAAGTTCAACAAGTCAAAGCAGCTATTGAGACTTCTGAATCTTGTCATGCATCGGATCACCCCACATTATCATGTGGCCTTTTATATGATGTGATGATGAATCTACAGACACCTCAACCACAATATGAACCAATCATTGAACAACCTGAGGATTAGCTGCCAGAGCAGGTTAACTCTATCCACACCATACCGGGTCAAGCATACTATAACCCGGATCAACTGAGAAACCACCCTAGGTTTTAGTATGGGAATCCCGCGGGAACTGCCAACCCGCAACACCAAACACAAGGATGGTCTTCTAATAGACCACCACTTGGATTCCAGAGCAATTATAACCGAAACCAAGGAAACTATAGAGGTGGGTTTCAAAGATTTGTCTACCCAATAAATTCTTCTTCATACTATCAATACACTCACCTTCTGTTGCACCCACAATTACAACAACCTCAGTCACAACAGTTGCAAATTCAACAACTTTAGTTGCTAGCACCTCAACATCAGCAACCTCAAGGACAACAACAAATTACACAGTATCAACAAAAGAATGCTCAACCTCCATCAACAGTCTCTGATAGGGAAAATGCTGCAATCTCAACAAACCATGCTTTCCAACCAGCAGGCTCAACAGAAAGTTGTGGAGACTCAATTGGCACAAATTGCAGCTCAGTTGAAACCTCCGGTGGGTACTTTCGCCAGTCAGCCGAAAATAAATCCGAGACATGATCAACACTGACCAAAACAACTGAATGTAGTTACCATAAGATCTGGTCATGTTCTTACTGAAGCTACCAAAGTCATTCATGAAGACAAAGATACCACTAAAATCATCCCAACTATAAACATAAATCAAGAAACTGGAAAATTTGTAGAGGCCGAGAAGGAGAAGGACAAAGAACTAGTTTCCAAAGAACCAGAAGTCCCACCATACAAGCCCAGGATACCCTATCTAGGCAGATTGAGAGAGACTAAACTGGATACTAGATTCCTAAAGTTCAAAGAAGGGATGAAGAAGTTATATATTGATATCCCATTCCTTGACGCTCTCTCCGAAATCCCAGCTTGGTCTAAATATCTGAAAACTTTGCTATCAAAGAAATACATGACCGAAGAACACGAGACTGTCAAATTAGCTCAGACTACTTCTGATATCATCCTCAACAGAATGCCAAAAAAATAGAAGGATCCTGGCTCCTTCGGCATCCAATGTTCTATCGGAAACACCTCTTGCAAGAAAGGATTAGCTAATTTGGGGGCCAGCATATCTATTATGCCCTTTTCTATGTGTAAAAGATTGGGCTTTACCGATTTTCTACCCACAACAATAACAATCCACTTGGCTGATTCTACCATTACTGCACCTTTGGGAATTATTGAAGATATCCCAGTGAGAGTAGGAAGAGACTCTTATGTCCCTTGTGATTTTATTATCATGGACATAAAAGAAGATATGAGATATCCAATAATATTCGGCAGACCTTTCCTTGCGACAGCCAGAGCACTAATTGATGTCGAAGCAGGCACAATTACCTTAAGGCTAGGGAAGGAAACTGTTCAATTCAGAGTCTTTGACAGCCTAAAAAGTCCCAACATCCACGAAGAACTCTTTCTTTTTGAGGCAATTGATTACATGTCCTAGCTAAAACAAGAAACTCCTGAACCATCTAATGCTCTGGAGAACACCCTGATGAACCCAGACACCAAATCTTTGATCGACGAACTAGTTCAACAATGTCTAAAATATCTAGAACAAGCCGAAGAAGACCCGAAAGCTACCTTTAAGATGTTGAAATCTGTCACCACTCTAGAGACTATTGAAGTGCCCATGGAACCTGAAATGAAAGTCCTACCAGCTAGACTCAAACACGTCTTTCTAAACAAAGAAAAACTATGTCCGATCATTATCAGTTCCACTTTGATAGATGACCAGGAAGAAAGACTCCTTGTTAAATTAAGAAAGCACAAGAAAGCCATTGGATATAAGATGACCGATCTAACCGGGGTAAATTCAGCTTTGTGCATGCACAGATTACCTATGATGGAAGAGTTTAAACCATCACACGAGCACTAGAGGAAGCTAAACCTGAATCTCAAAGAGGTAGTTCACCTCGAGGTTCTAAAACTTCTAAAAGTTGGTATTACCTATCTAATTTCCAACTCCCAATGGGTAAGTCCAGTACAGGTAGTTCCTAAAAAGGGGGGACCACTGTTATTTTGAATGATAAAAACAAACTGGTACCCACCCGGACTATTACCGGATGGAGGATGTGCATCGACTATAGAAAATTGAACAATGCAACAAGAAAAGACCACTTTCCTTTACCTTTTCTTGATGAAGTCCTTGAACGTCTAGCTCACCAGAAATTCTATTACTATCTTGATGGCTACTTAGGATTTTATCAAATTCTGATACACCCTAAAGATCAATAAAAGACAACTTTTACATGACCTTTCGGAACTTACACCTTCAGGAGGATGCCATTTGTGCTATGTAATACACCCTCAACATTCCAGAGATGTATGTCTGCCATATTTGTAGGTTTAACTGAATCTATCATGGAGGTATTCATGGATGACTTCTCAGTCTATGAAGATTCCTTTGACAACTGTCTGCTTAATCTTAGTAAAGTGCTACAAATATGTGAGGAAACAAATCTGATCCTTAATTGGAAAAAATGTCACTTTATGGTGACAGAAGGTGTTGTCCTTGGGCATCGGGTGAGTGAATGAGGAATTGAAGTAGACAAAGCAAAAATAGATGTCATTTCAAAGTTGTCACCACCAAAAGACATCAGAGGAGTATGAGCTTTCCTGGGCCATGTCGGATTTTACCGAAGATTCATTCAAGATTTTTCAAAAATAGTAAAGCCCATGACTCACCTGTTAACTAAAGATGCAGACTTCAATTTCGATCAAGAATGTTTACACAGCTTCATGACTCTAAAAAAATCTATAGTCTTTGTTCCTATACTAAGAGCTCCTAATTGGTCACAACCCTTTGAGATAATGTGTGACGCTAGTGACTGCACTATAGGAGCAATACTAGGGCAGAGGATAGATAAGAAGCCTTATGTGATATATTACACATAAAAAAATGCTTGATGAGGCCCAAAAGAACTATACAACTACAGAAAAAGAGTTCTTGGCAGTCATTTATGCTTTTGAGAAATTCCGTTCTTACCTGATCGGATCAAAGGTTACAGTTTACACAGATCATTCAGTAATAAAATATATGATTCATAAACAAGATGCCAAACCTAGACTTATTCGTTGGGTGTTGATGCTTCAAGAGTTTGACGTGGAAATAAAGGACAAAAGTGGGGTGGAAAATGTTGTTTCCGATCACTTGAGTCACATTGAGGCTCAAGATGAAGATAATATACCTATCCGCGACTCTCTACCTGATGACCCCCTCATGAAGGTCACTGACCGGCCTAAATCGTGCGTCCAAAAAGTGGAGCGGATTTGAAGTAGTCAGACTTTTAAATTTATAACCCGAAACCTTCTAGGCCCCCACAACTTTGTTTACGGGGTCGAAGTAGATATACGGGGTCGAACACAGGGACAAGGGTGGTAGTGTTGGGAACACGGAATCGACACGTTACACTCCGGTAAGGGTAAGGAGATGATAAAAGTTCCTCAAGGGAACAACAGACTAGGATCGATAAAATGAAAGAAATCTATCTCCAACTGGAGCTATGAGGAAAAATTAAGGTTTTAAGCATTTATCAGTTTTTAGGGTTTTCTTGCAACGGAAACAGAGAGATAACACTAATGCTTTAGCATAGAACGAAGGAGAAAGCTTCGGTAAAACAAGCGGCAGCAGAAACATCCTGTACCCCTCCTCTCGAAGCGGGTACCTCTAACTAAGCATCAACACCCCTCTCGAGGTTGCTGGACTTAAGTTAGAGTGGAAAGGTTACTAAAACAACTCCGATCATGGGCACTCTCGTACTCTAGTATCGGACCAAACACTAGAGCCACAACACCTCTCTCAAGGTTGTTGCAATGGGAAAACACGATTCGGTAGCTAATCGAAATGCGATCCAAGCGTACAAGCTAGAGTTCAGATGTTAAACATAGCAATCATCCAACAAAAGGGACCAAACATAAAGCAGCAGATAATTACAACTCATCTAATTCCATTAGCATAAAAAGGGTCTGATTACATTGCATAAGTAAAGAATGTAAATGACTGAAATAAGTAAAGATAAATGTCACCTTCTTGATCTAGAAGGGCGACAGGCAGTAGCAGACCCTCCAGCCCGATACCAGGTAGGAGCCTTTCCCGATACACCCGTCTCGGGCGGCACGCTCATGACGGGCAGACGCATCGTGCGAGGCGCCCATGCCCGATACGATCATGTCGGGCGGCACCCTCTCGGGCGACACGCTGTGACTGGTGATGCATATCGGGCTTGGTATCGTGTCGGGCCAGAGTGTTGCTTCCTGTATCGGGTACTCCTATCGGGCGTCCTTGTTGGCCGATATCAGCCTGCAGTGGTTCCCGGGCCGACCCTAAGTGAACCATTCCCTCCCTCTCGGGATGGGGAAGTGCTCACCTAGAATCGCCCGGCACACCTCTGAGGCATGACACGCTAGCTCCTGAAGCTTTCCTGAGTTAGCTTTCGTGGGGTTCCGACCTGTCCCCTCGGAGTCATGTAGCTGCTATTTATAGGCAGTGGTTGGAGGAAGTTATGGTACTTCGGACGCCACGTGCCCTCCTTCAGCTCCATTATTGCGGCTTCAGGGATGCCCAATATGCATGTCGTCCGGCATAAGGATGTCGGGCTGTCGGTCATCGTGACGAGTGGCGCCTGCCGGTGGGTGGCCCATATCGCCCGACACGCTTCGGCAGTCGTGGCGGGTTCGGCTCCCTGTCGGGTAAATGACATATCGCTCGTCTGCTTCCTCTTGCGCGGCACCCTCATATCGCGTGGCAGTATATCGTGCTGCCCTGTCGGGCAGTGAGCATATCGGCCGGTTGGTTGGTAGGAAGGTCGATGCAGGTGGAACACATTTGTGGGTCGGGACAGGCCTTTTAGCTGATAAATGAGTTAAAAATCGGGGAAAACTCTGCAAAAGATGATAAAATTGAGTTAAGAGCATAGCGAGGCATGTTTATTCAAAAACATGGCAAAAAGGAGAGGAAAACAGTTTAAAATGGCAGTTTTGATAACGAAATAAGGGCCAAAAACATCACAAAATTTGGTGTTATCAGTCACCACTGGATTCCCCTGGTACGGTGACATAGTAAACTATCTGGCTATGGGAATTGTCCATCCTTCTACTTCCTATCATGATAGGAAGAAATTTTTCCATGATGTTACTTCTGGGATGAACCATACCTCTTCCACCTATGCGCAGACGGATTATTCCGTCGTTGCCTTCTTAAAGAAGAAATCATCCCAGTCTTGGAACACTATCATTCTGGCCCCACTGGGGGGCACATGAGTTCAAAGAAGACTGCTCTTAAAGTCTTACAGTCAGGTTTCTTCTGGCCGACAATAGCAAAGGATGCACATGAATTTATACAATCATGTGGTAAATGTCAGCTCTCTGGAAGGATATCCAAATAGAATGAAATGCCACTAACTCTATGGCAGGAGATTGAACTCTTCGATGTATGGGGAGTGGACTATATGGGAGTTGGAGACAAAGTCCTCCTTTTCAACTCTAGGCTCAAAATGTTTCCCGGTAAACTTCACACTAAGTGGTCAGGGCCCTTCACTATCAAGCACATCTACCCAACTGGAGTTGTCATCATCTTGGATGACAATGGAGGAGAAAGGACAGTCAATGGCCACAGACTGTAGAGATATTATACTCCAGTTGATAAAAGTCCAAGACAAACCATCGACATTCACGACCCCGCTACATCAACCTGATCGAGCCAGAATCTCGTCGAGCTAGCGACGTAAAACCAAAGCACTACTTGGGAGGCAACCCACATACTGAGTATCACCTTTCTATCTCTTTTAATTTCTTTAGTTTCTTTCATTAACTTCTTGCTCGGTTTTGATTAATTCTTTAGATTTATCAATTTCTTGCATAGATAGCATTTTCTTTACTTGGTCATTTTCCTTTCATAAATTTTGTTCAGAAAATTTAAAATTAATATAAACAACCTTACAAAAATAAAAATATCAAAATATATAACCAAAACAACCTTCTGCCAAACGGTCCTAAAATCGTTTGGACCCTCACGGTCTTGAAACCGTTTAGATCCAAACGGTCTTGAAACCATTTGAAGCTTCACATAATATGAGAGGTCACCCTCCCCTTTTCTATAAATATAACCCTACCCCATCCCTTTTCATTTCTTCAACTCTCGACTTTCTCTCGCGTGACTTTGCTTCTACTCCTTGCTTCTGCTCCTCGCTGCCTATAACACCATCACCATCCATGCCTCCTCCTCTGCCGCCTGCAGCACCATCATCTTCCGCGCCCACTATTGGTATATGTATGCCCGTGGAGCCATCCCAAGCGATTGCATGGAGTCAGATATTAATTAATCAATTAATGCGATTATTTGGTTAATTAATGAATTCCATAATATTCTAATTAATCCACGAGCGTTTTAATTAACGCAACATTTCTGTTTACCGATGGGTTTAGGAAACCCTATTTCCCTTTGTATCCTATTTAAAGGAGGATTGACGGCCGATATCTATATAAGATATCGAGAGACGCTTTTAGTTTACGCTCACGTACGTAAACCCTAGCCGTCATCATCCTTAGGAGAGAAAGGAGAGAAACACGCCGCTAGCACGCCGTCACAGAGACACGACTCCTTCCCACCGGCTTGGGAAGTGCGACGTGGAGTTCCGTCCATCTGTGTGGACGAAGTAGAGATGCAGACGCATTGACGCCTGCATTCGGAGGACGTCGACGACCACCTGTACACGCTATGAGCGGCATACATCACTACCGCAAAGGAGCGCCGTCGGATCAACCTACGACAGCGAACGGGAGAGAAGTTCCATCCGTGTAGGTCAGCAGTGTTGCACCGTCGTACAACGGGACATCGCCGAACTTGCTCTGCGATAAGGTATATCCCGCAAACACTCTTTCCAAATACATTGTTGTCGACGAGATCCTGTTTTGGGTTGCGTGGATTTTATTGCTTCCGCCGCGCATGTTTTCTCCACAAAACCCAACACCCGCCTCTATCGTGGCCGTGCCATTTATTCCTAGCTTCAAGCTTCTTCACCCTTTTCTGTGGCTGCTCGCATTGCCAAGTAGAGAGGCGATTTCTGCCATCATCTTCATCGCCATCATCACCGACTTCTCTTCTTCACCATCTCCGTACCTCCAGCCATTGCCGCATGCATCCATCACCGTCGATGCTTTCATCGCCACCGCCGCTTTGCCTCCCTTCTTCCATAATCAACCACCTACGCGCTTCTCGTGGTCCTAAGACCGTGAGACCTCCTCGCGGTTTTGAAACTGGGCAATCCTCACAGTTTTGAAACCAAGTGACCCTCGCGGTCTTGAAACCATATGGTTTCGGCCCTTCACAATTTTTACCCCTCGCAGTTTCACTCCTCGCAGTTTCGCTCCTTGCTGTTTCACTCCTCACAATTTCACTCCACGCGGTTTCGCTCCTCGTTGTTTTACCCCTCGTGGTTTCACTTCATACAGTTTCACCCTTCACAATTTTTACCCCTCGTGGTTTCACTCCTTGCGGTTTCACTCTGCGTGTTTTTGCTCCTCGCTGTTTTACTCTTCACAGTCTCGCTCTTTACGGTCCTGAGACCACATGGCCTTTTCACCATTCTGAAACCATGTGAACCTCTTCACGGTCTTGAGACAGTGATGCTTGCACAATCTACACACCACTCACCATTCATACAATAATTCTATTAGCATTAAATCTCAATTCTTTATAATATATGATTCCTTGTTAACACTTTACAGGATGGCCTCGCCTGTGAAGGAAATCACTGAAGCAACCCATTGGAATAAAGAATCGTTGTTGGAGTGCCGAGATAGGCTCCAATACATTGTTGACATGTACGCAAAGACAGGAAAAACTCCAGCTAAACTGCCCCAGATCCTTCACAACCTTAAGTGTGTCAACAAATGTCTGGCTGAGGACCTAGTTGAGGACCTCAAAGATCCTTCCTCAACTGATGAAGGCTCTGACTACATACCAAACTCCAGTGAAGAATCCCCAGTCAACAAGTCAAAGGGGAAGAGGAAGGCCCAGGAGGCTGCAAAGGAATGACCAACCAAAAGACGGGCAAGGAAATAAGTCCAGCCCACAACCTCCAGGGAACCAATCCTAGCAGGACAAACTACTCCTCCTGCTACCACTGTCACAGTAGCACCAACCGATCTTCAAATTCAACATCTAGAGGTTGGCAACAAAATTATGCGGCTGACAAAGTACATATGCTCCACCATACTAAAGAATATGGGAGTCTACAACAGAGTTCTTGCCCTTCTCAATGAGGTAAACCTCTCCAAGCTCTGCTTTGTCACCCAGAATTCATATCTCAAGCTCACACTGGAATTCTTCACTCACCTTACCAAAGAACCAGTGGAAGCCAAAGACAAACAAAGGGACGGGGTGAATGCAAACTCGTAACCTCACTTTTCAGAAAGCAGGTTATATTGACTAAAAACATGTTGAACAAAATCTTTATTGACAACCCTGACCAGCTCAAGAAGGCTATGGAAGCAGGTCTGGATCACTCACAGATCAACATGCATACTTTCTAGAAGTCTCTGACTAGAATCCCTAGTTACGATTCCAATGCCTACAAAGACTCCAACATTCACTCATGTCTGGTGTGAACACTGTACATGATTATAACATGCGCACTATTCCCTAGAATAGAGAGTGTGAATGTTCTCATTTCGTACCTCTTCATACTATGGTCCATCCTAAAGGGGCAGCCAGTCAATATCGGACGGCAATTGATACATAAACATACATCTTATGCCCCTGGGAGGGAAATCTGCATGGGTGGTCACCTGACTACAATCCTGAAGTACCACAAGATGGACGGACCACTCAAGAACTGCACTTTGATAAAGGGTGATAACCTAACCAACGAACATATTCTAAAAACACCTATATCATAAAAGAGAAGGTTGCAAAACTCCACTATGTTTTCTGCCCCACTGTAGAAGCATCCAGGACATTGTTACCGCTTCCCGAACTCACCAATTACGATAAAGACAAGTATCTCTTCACTGAAGAGGAGCTTGCTAACCTACAAGCCTCTATAAAAGGGAAGGGACAACAAGCAAAAGAAGGACAAATGGAGCAAAGTGCTACTTCCCCCGTGACTAAAGCAAAGAAAATACCGGTGGTACGACCATCCAAACTATGCATACAAAAGCAACAGCAGTCAGAGATGCCCACCTCCAAGATCACCCCAGGGGCAGAGCACCCCCATAATGAGGACAACATCTTGAACCCGACATCAGACTCCTTCACATTAGGTCTAGATGTTGGGACCACACCTACATCTGCCTCCACCATCCTAGGGATAGAGGGGTCGAGACCTCTATCCTCCACCAATTCTCCATCTTCCACCACTTCGCTATCTTCCATCATTCTTCTATCTTCCACCATTCTACACCACACCACTCTTCCACCATTTTCCACAATACTATCCACCAGCATTCCATTCTCCACATCTTCAACTTCTATCACATCTTCTTATTCACTCCTTTTCTTAGCGGGCGAGCCCATTTTCACCTCAACGCCCGATTTTACCTTCACCTCCACCACCTTCCCTCCTACATACCCATTTCCACCTTCCATAACTGGGATGTCACCACCACTCTCATCCGCCACCACCCCGATATCATTAGTGACTCCCTCTATAGTCGCTATGCTTTTTGTAGGTCCATCAATGGTGTCTCTCTCGCAAGGCACCACCTCCCTTCCACCCGGACCCCAACCACCCCACCCATCCTCCACCGGGGTCCCATTTTCACAAGTCAGAGAGGCATTCGAACGTCAATTCGATGCTATTCGGACCCTCCTTTCCGATCCTTCTAACATCTTACAATCTATTTTTTCTTATGTGTAGGGGATTTCTATGTAGGTATCCAACATCGACAAGCGGACTCACGCCTTACCGGACCTTCTCACAAGCATTCAACAATGACAGGAAGCAGCGGTCTAGAAAGTCAACCTCATTGACGATCACTTATGTACCCTGCCAGAGTCGATGCTTAGCATGAAAAGCCAGTAAGAAACGTTAGTCCAACAAGTCGACTGGGTCACCAAGCAAACGCAACCTTTTTCTGCGGCCCTTCGCGAGCTTCAACAACAACAAGTTGCAATGAGCACGTGTATGGATCACATGGAAAGCAGCCTCACACAGCTCATCCGCTGCCAGGAGGAGCATGCAAATGACGCTTTAGATCAGCTAAAAATAAAAGTGTTTGATCTAACAGCACGACTCCTCTCTGTTGAAGCACGATACACAGATCTCAAGGAAAGCCACGAGGCACTTCTCGAAACCCACGGGCACGTGTAAGTGGCACTTGAAGAATTACAAGCTCTCCATAGGCAATGCAAGAAAGCATCAACAAAAAATGACAAAGACAAGGCGGCGGATGACGAAGATGACAAAGATGATGATTCTGACTCCTCAACTGACTCTAACGCCGACAACTCTTCTTCATATGACCCTAGCAATGCTGGGGAGGGCACCAGCTAAGGAGCAGTTAACACAGAAAGGGGAGACGGTGGAGACCACCAGAAGAGTGGTAGCAAAGACCACCATGCTCCTGACACCAACGACAATGTAACAATGTCCTATGCAGACCAATTCTTCAATTTTTCTGCTATGGGCTCTCTAGGGGACACAACCAAAGATGCAGCTTTTGCTGAGTTTCAACAATGCATCTTGGAAACCAGCACTAGCCCGCTCACAGCATCTATCACTTTTCAAGAACCATATGCTCCGGAGCAAGATGTAGTCCTTCCCCCAAAATAGGAGGATTCTAATAGAGTGAGTCTCGACACTGACGATAGACTCGACTCCAACCCTGACGAGAATGAAGATCTGCCACAATATTTTGATGATGATGAACAGACTTCACTTCCTCCTCCAGAAGACCTTCCCCCGCCGCCACCTCTACCTCACAAGATGCATGACTTAGATATGGCAGCCATCTCTACATTAGATGTTCGGGACATCTTCATCATGAACACGATTGTAGACGATGCCAAGGATGGGGGAGACATCCTCTATAATAACACAAAGACAAAGCGCAAGTTGACACGTGAAGATTTCCGTGTTCTTCTACGACCTCAGTTGGCAGTGAAGATGGCCATCTTCTGTGTCCTGCTTGCCAATTCTATAGAAGAATTTCGGAGCCCGAAGAAAAAGCAACCAATTTTCAACACTTCACATGCTTTAGCATTATGCTTATTAAACAAGGACTTACAGGCAAAGTCCATCAAGCGACTGCAAATGGGTCTCGCGAGAAAGGCATGCTACATCACAGTGCCTTTCAAAGTTTCTGTCCACTGGCTCCTTATGATTGTTGACACTGAGGCTCATGACGCCAAGGTGTACAATTTCTGTGCCAGTGAGCTTAAGGCGGGAAACATTAACTTCGTTGGTTCAGAAGCTAGAGAAGCGCAATGCCCTTTTGGCTTCTCAAAGTCATATGGGCCGCCTTCCCATCTCTCGTACACGGTTGGAACCAAACATGGTTCAGAATCATCAACCCAGCCATTCAGACCTAGAAGGCTCAGGGGATTGTGCTCTCTGCACAATTAGATTCACTGAGACGCTTAACAGACACATCCCCTTTACCGAGCTATCTAAGGAAGACATGCACACTTTATGAGGACGATACGCCATGGAACTCATTTGCGACAGACAGTTCTTCAAGGACCTGATAATGGGACATGATGATGTACCCCGCCATTTGTTCTCTCTCATCCAACGTCCTCAAAAGAAACCATTCAGACAAGTTCTAAAGGAGTTGGAGCAACAAAAACAACAGACCGCCACGGTCCCAGAAAAATGACAATGGGACCCCTACACTTGTGATATGGTGGAAGATAAGGGGGACATAGATCTGCTAACATGAGCTACCATTAATAGATCCTCCAATGATATGGGTGCCTCTATCTGATATACCACCGACATTCCCAAACTTTAACCTTGCTGCATGCAAGAGTCTTTCAGATAATGAACTTAGAGTCATCATGTCACGGCTATATGTAGAGAACGATGAGCTTGTTTTCCTTGGAAGGGAATATTCTTATAATGGCTGATGCACTCCGTGAGACCGTACAAGTGAAAGGTTCAATGTCCGTGAGCGTGATGGTTGCCTACCAATATATTCTAGCACGGGACTTGCCTATGGTTTACATGGTATCAGCATACCTGAAGGATGATTTACTCGGCTCAAAGAACTTTGGAACCATGAAAGCCCTTATCTCATATCTTAAACATACGACTTCAAAGCTCCTCTTGTTTCCATTCTTTCACTCTGAGCATTGGATGCTACTGGCAACGAACCTACTTAACGGAACTACAATTATCTACAATAGTTCTGATAGCTAGAACAAATCTAAACCAGAGAGAGTATGACATCATAGCAAAGACGCCCATGGAGGAAGTGGCAAAGGATTGTGCCGAATGACTACACGATCTTCTCAGCGAACACACAAAGGCGTACAATAGAGAACATTTCAAGCACCCAACCTTCTACCACAGATGTCCCCAGAAAATTAGAGAATCAAACGATTGCAGATTCCATGTCCTTTACTGGATGTATACCCTCACCGTTCTTGGAAAATGTGTTGAGGACATGATGGACGTGTACTATCATACATTACGGCGGAAGTTCGCCGCCAATCTGCTCCATTCTCATGGAGCCAATAAGGGTTTAACAGAACCTTGACACCCTTGCCCATGTACTTCTCAACCTATCACCTTAACACTCTGGGGACAGAGTGAGTGATAAGTTAGGGGGGAGTACACTGGGCAAGGGAAGAGGTATTATATTCAAACCTTCTCTTTCCTCTCCCTTTTTCATTTACCTTTGTTTTTTTTTTTGAAATCACGTAGATTATTCTTTTTAACGTTTAGAGTTTCTGATAAATTCTTTGATAGAATAACTTTTGTATATAAGACAACATTCGCTTTGGTAAGGGGACACCCCCAACTATGTTAGAGACAAAGTAGTCCTCAGAAGCACTTACATAGTAGCAATTAGTCACGTAATGGCGAATTAATAAATCATCTCCACACTCGATTTCCATGCATTTGCTTCAATTCTATATTAGACTCTCCACAGGTCAAAACCGCAGCCGAAACAAGCCAAACACTCTCAAGGACGAGAGGGAACCAGGTGAAATCCAAATCAAGGAACCTCGTATGTGAACCACCAAGTACGAAACCGGAACAAGTGCATGTCTGGAAACTCTAGGGAATAGTTTTCTTCTTTTCAAAAAGAGGCTTGGCAGCCCAAATAAAATCCTTGAATACCCAATTCCCAAGCCGGTGAGCATATGAATAAAAGCCTGAGTGTTGAATAAAAACATGAGAGTTGTGCCATGCATAAGGACTTATATGAAGAACCAATAAAGGTCTTGCTCGGCCGGCACATTCAGCTGCCCTCACAAAGGCAGATGTGCCGCGCCCGGTAGTAAGATCCTAAGGTCTCCAAATACATGAAAAGTTGACAAAGGTCTTGCCCGTCCGGTACATTCAGCTGCCCTCACAAAGGTAGATGTGTCGCACCCGGTAGTAAGACCCCAAAGTTTAGATAAGCCCTCCCCCCTCGAAGGGAGAGTTACACAACAGCCTTCAGCCAACCCTCATACCTACTTTAGCTTCCGGTATGAATTTCAAAGAAGTATAAAACTACTTAGAGTCGAAGACATGCACATAATACGGTCAAGGAAAAGGTGGTCCCAATGAGAGTTACGTGACACGGAAGAAACCTGAGGATCACACAAATCCTGATACCTGAAAGAGTCAGAGTAAGCAGAAGCCTCGACAAAAACCTAAGGGGATCTCTGGTATAGAACTGAAGTAAGATTATGGAAATCTTCACTAAAAAAATCACCTCGCCACTACGTGCCTTAGTTTTTTTCATCTTGAGGACAAGCTAGACTCTAAGTTAGGGAGGGTGATAACCTCCCATTTTGTGATGTTATCTTACTAGTTTCTCTTAGTTTTCCATACTTTCTTAGATAAATTAGATTAAATACTTAACTTTCTAGCTTTATTCTGAATATACCAATAGACTGATATTTCTCTTTTCTTCTTATAGATAAACCCAAAAAAGTTGCAAAAGTCTCAACCAAAGCGGTCCCAAGACCGTGAAGGTCCAACCGGTCCCAAGATCGTGAGGACCCAAACGATCCTAAGACCAAGTGAAGTTTACCGGTCCCAAGACCGAATGAAGATCCATCGGTCCCAAGACTGAGTGAAGGCCCATCGGTCCCAAGACCGAGTCAAGGCCAAACGATCCCAAGATCGAGTGAAGGCCTATCAGTCCCAAGATTGATTGAAGGCCTATCGGTCCCAAGATCGAGTGAAGACCCATCGGTCCCAAGACCGAATGAAGACTCATCGAACCCAAGACCGAGTGAAAGGCTACTAGGCCCAAGACCATGAGGATCCAAACGGTCTCCAGACCATGAAGATCCAAACAATCTCAAGACTGTTCAAGACCCCCTTGGAGCCTATAAATAGGACTCATGGGGTCCTCATTGAGGGAGGAGGTCATAGACGCCCAAAGGCTGCTTCCATTGCTCGAGAGCTACTTCATCCTCCATCCTTCACCCCAAGGTTGCCGATCTAAGATTCACACTCCATCCATAAGCCTACTTTCTCTCTCATCGACATAGAAGGTGGGAAGTGAAGGATTCATCACCAAGGCAACCATGTAGTGTGAAGATAGTTGTTCTCTACTCCAAGGGGTCGACCTTCCTCCCTCCTACATGGAGATGATGTTTTCCTTCTCCTCTCATGTCTCCTTCTTTGTTCTTGCTATAAGCGAGTAGTTCCATACACTAGGGTGCGGGGAGTAGCCCCGCTACCCATGTTTTCATTCCATGCATTGTAATTCATGAGTTTTCAATAAAAAATACTATATTTTCAGTTCAACATCAATCATTTAATGAATGCTAGTTGCTTGATCACCAACCTACGTTACTTATTATCTGCTAGTACGAATTGTCTATGTTTGTGCTTTTAGATTCGATTATCAATTGTATGTTGGTTTTTGATGTATGTAGTCACCATATATCTGTTTCGGTATCTAGAAGCGCTTTTCAAGGAGTGGAGTAAACTCACCTCCATCGTTGTACTTTCATAATATGAAATGGAATCAGTTGACGTATGAAAGTACAACTTTGATAGGTTGAAGAACACACTTTGCGAAGTAGTGACGCAAAGTAAGTGACCATTCATTCGGGGATGGCTGGCATTCCATGTTTCTTATAGTTAGCTATTTGAAAGGAGGCTGAGTCTACAAAGATACTAACTATTTAGACTCTTATTGCAAGCCATGTTATTATGATGTTTGTTATGATCCATGCGTAGTGGTGGTGAAACTCGATCACATCCTGGTAGTTTCCAAATATTGTTTACAACCTTAAGTTTACTTTCCTGCCATTTAATTTACATTTGCATATTAGTTTAATCATCAAATCAACTCTTCGATCTAGATATTTTTTCCCTCGAGTAGATAAGTGGAATTATAATGTTTTCCATCTGGTTAATCTTTAACAAGACTGTTGTCTCGTGGATTCGACCCTCAACTGTACTACGATAAGACTTCCACGTACCTTAGCGTACGTGGGTGGAGATCTTATTATAGCACACGCAAGGCTAAACTTAGAGACTTACTATCTCTAGGATTTTTAGTGGTGCATGCAACTCCACACGAGTGGAGGCTCCATCAATATACCTATCTAGCAATCTCGTATATATTGAACATGATGAGAGGATATTTGTCATATTCCAATGAAGGTCATTGGACTACCACAAAGAACATCCTTAAATGCTCGAGAAACATTAAAAGGATTGGTTACTTGGTTATGGCAATAAGGAAGAGTTGGGTGTAAAAGGTTATGCTAATGCAAGCTTCTAAAATGACAAATAAAATTAATGATCACAATCTACATTTATTTTTTATCCTAAACATGTACTACAAATTGTAAAGGGTTCTGAGAGAATGACAGTTGTTTAAATCTACAATAAAAGCTGAATATCTTTGTGTTATGTGAACAACAGAAGATTTTGTATGGGTCTAGATGTTTATAGAGATGAACTTATGGGAGGTTCCAACCATTGATGACATAGTAGAAATACTAATGACAATAATGGAGGTACTGAATAAGTTGGGAATCCCAGATAAAATACTACGACACTTCCATCTCATGCAAAAAGTCACACAATGAAGAGATGTGAAACTTGCAAAATACTGACTTGAAGTAAATGTTGTTAAATCCGCTATAAAAGTGATTACGCAGCAGAAACATGATGGACATGTTAAGATCACTTGGAATAGAATTCATGGGTGATTGGCTCTAAGTGCAAGTGGGAGTCTGTTGGTATGTATGCCCCTTGATCCAATCATATGATGATTGGAACATGGCATTAAATACATGGTTTGATAATAGTAAAGGTAATTCCATCTATTATGTTTGTCTCACTTGTGAGATGACAACACATACATAGTATATGTTTAAAGAATGATGTTACTCGATGACATATGTCTTCAAGTGCGTGACTTGAACAATGAGATCATGTGAATGTTAAGAGTATATACATTCTTGTTATGTCCCTAGTCGGATATTACTGTGAAAATATCAAGTCAAGCACATAGGTACATGTTAGAGAACATTGTATTGGACAGACCCACTATGAGAATGCACATGAAGACCATGGGATGGTAGTCAGAATCAACTCTCATAGTAATGGTGGTGATTGTGATTCTTAAACCTAAAGTCGGTACATTCATCACATGTCATTCATGTACTTTGACATCATCCATCGTGATATTAAATAAGGGTTGCCATAAAGATGGTGCTCGGATGCACTGTGAACATGGGGATAGAATGTGAGTGGCGTAAATGGGACTTGTCCCTCCTACAGAAGATTGATATCCAGGGCCTCTTGATAAGTGAGATTGAGAAATGTATAGCCATAGTCATGTGACTCAATATGTGATATGTGAGCTCATGTGCATCTCAGACAGTCTACTCTAGTTCAAGGAACATGGATTGAACGTTGAGAGGATGACGATTCCATACTTCGAGTTCAATCCAGATATCAGAGACAAAGGTTATATACGATCACATAACACTAATCATAGGTTGTAGGTTGAAGTTGTTCTCCAACATTCTAATTTACTTGGGTAGAAATGATGTGTTGCTAGATCCCGCTCATTGCTTGTGATGTCATAATTGGTTATGGACATTCACTACCAACATAGTTTTGGACCTATAGGGAACACACATAGGATACACTTGGATTAAAGGAGTATATTCATGAATGATGTTTAGATTGATTACTAAAGGTACTTAGGTATTCAATGAAATATCTGAGGTTGAAAATTGACTGAATAGACTTTGAACTGACCGATTCAAGTGTTGAACTGATCGGTTGGAGTGTCAGGTCAATTGGAATCAACATTGGCTGATCAATGACTGAACCAGGGTGTGAGACACCTATTTCACATAGTGAACCCATCGGTTCACAAGTTCCAAGCGTCTGGTTCATGGGATGAACCGCCCGATTCAATAGTCAATTTGATTGGATCAAGGATTGGTACTGACATCATGTTTTGCATTAATTGTATATTGAATGCCAATATGATTCAGAATAGGAAATTGCATGAATAGACCAGTTGGGCATGCAAACCGACTGGTTTGCCGTGCACAACTTCCAGAAAATTCATGAATCTATCTATTTTGACTCCCACACAGATTGAGAACCCTAACCCTAGCCTCTCCTATAAATAGAGGGGCACTGGGGGCTTCTCAGAAAGCAACAATTGGCTCTGACAATTATTGTCCTCTCTGGTTGTGGTAACCAATAGAGAGCTCGAGTAAATCCTACTCAATAAAGGGAGGGATATCAAGGGAGAGAAAATTGTGGGAGAGCGTATCAACTCTAGTTGGTTGACGTTCGAAATGGACAACTCCTTCTTGTTGGATCTAATAGTATAACATGGAGTTCTCGGTGGTCCACGTGAACTTCTCTAGAGCCGGGAGGCTTTTGCCACTAGCAGAACTCCATCAACCACTGTCTGTGGTGGCCAGACCAAAAGGTCATTGTTGATGATTGTTCGAGTGTTGTCGAAGAAGGAGCACGTTGTTGCCTGAAGAAGAAGCTCGCTATTGCTTGGAGAAGAAGCATGATACTGCATCAAGAGTTATCGTTGGACTTGCTCTAGGACCAGGTATAACTCCTATCACTTTCCTTTCTAGATACATTGTTGTAGACACAATCTTGTTGTTAAGGGGAATCAAACTTTAAACTTTTATTTCCACTGCCTTATCTGTTGCCCCAATTTTCCTACACAAAGTTATTGGTGTTTTTTACATGGGGCAGTTTAATGATATCATTTGAGGTACTAGTTATAATTTATTGGATGTTACTAAGGGAAATTAGATTTTGGGACTTCCAATCCTAGGTTCTCATAATATATCATGGTCGTAAACTCATGGTTTACTACATTTGGAACCTTTGTTTCTCAAACTACGTCATAAATAGGTTATAGGGGCTCAGATTGATGGAGTTTGCTTTTATGATAACTGTTTATGAAACTCACTCATTCCTAGACTGATTTGGTTCATTAACTTATGCCTAGACCAGGCCAAATTCTATTCTATATGTGTTGGTGCCTAGACATGACCAATGTGTGGTTTATGCACTCATTCCTAGACAAAATTAGAGTATGGTTTATGCAACCACTCTCACAACAAATGCAATTCTATCTTTTTTTTTCATCATTATCTTAATTTCATTCATTAACTTAGAATTTAAAACATAATCATAAATCATACATAACAAACAATTCATCCAAAATATATCTGCATAGTTGCATGACCCGCTTACCTTTATTGGAGCAACTCCTAATGGATTTCCTAGGACTGACAAGACCCTACTATAGTTTGAAGTCTTGATCACACCTTAACTTTCCTTCATAGTAAAACCTCAATCGTTTTACCTTTCTCGAACGGTTTGTACACATGCCTCTGCTTTATTTTCCGTTTTCTTGTTCTCACAGATTACCCCAAGGATCCGTCTAGGTCGTCAACCTAGATCCGACTAGGGTGTGGACGCGTCTTCCCTGAGTCCCGACCCTAATCGCGCTACTTCTCCTATGCGTGTACGTAGGAATCCAGCCGCCGCACACTGCAGCAACAGGGGCCGTAGTGGGTCTCTTCCACATCCCAGCCGTCGTGAGGGTAAACTCCGGTGAAGAAATATTGGTGCATCCAGCCAGTTTTCTGATGGAATCTTGGTTTTCCTGACAGGACAACATCGACCATGGTGTTTGATTCCTGGTGGCTCTTTACGAACCACTTGGTCGAGCAGACAGACGGCAAATATCTCAACACCTCCGCAGGCTTCTAGGAAATCATGGCAGTGCCTCCTTCTTACTTATGGTGGCGTGAGGAAGCTTCCTAGAATGAGCATCGCCTCAAATCTTCTACCACCTTGCTTCCCCTCTTTGTCCAACCTCTTCCGTTCTCCACGACACCCAAACCGAAAGACGTCACGTCCACTGCTGGCGCCCGGAGGTGTGGTGCTTCATACGACAGACACGTGTCTTTGTTTCACCACGTCGTACCATACCTGACCGTTTTCCGTCGGTAGCAGTGACGGCCATCTTAGACTCAAATCATTTTCGGAACTTGACTACCTACTAACGGATTTGAAGACAAATGCAATTCTATCTAAATATGAGCAATGTGTAGGAGGTGTGTTTTTGGACACAAATATTAGTGTTCATATTTATGGTCTTGGTAATCAAAATATCTATATTCCATGATGGTTAACCTTTTGATAATTCAAGTCTAGATTTTATAACACTAAATTTGTTATTTTCTTTGACAAAAACATTGGAATCTTCTATTTGATACTTTGTAGATTCTATGTTGCTATTTATTGTTTTTTAAATGTTGAATTCTTGTATTTCACATTGCTATGAGAGGCTTAGACCTTATGAGAATAATATGGACTGTGTCAATATTATGATGTAGGTAAATGGAATTTGCGTGGTGGTCATACGTGAGATTCCAACTATAGTGGGACCCAAGACCATGATGAATATGTATGATGTTCTATTTCTTCTTTTTAGGTGTATGATTTGGTTGTATACCTTAGTAGAGGATTATGTACCTATGGTTGGGTTATGGTATCTTTAGTTAAGGCCAACCCAAATCTTGTGATGCTTCTATCTCACAATGTACTTACAAAGTACCAACCAAAATTAACCAATGGTGAGAAGGGAAAAAACATGTGATTACTTTCTTGTGTCATGTCCACCATGTCGTTCTATGGAACCTACATGCATCACCAAAGAATGGCAATGATATAGAGGTAAGGTGTTTCATATTCCCTCCCTCTAATAATACAAGAAATATTTCTTTTAGAGATGAAATTTATAAATTTTACAAACACAAATTACTTGAAAAATTTTGTAGTACTTTTATGGATTAGCTTAGAGTGGTCTACTTTTAGCATATCAGTGAAAGATCTCTAGATCAAGTCCTATTATGGACAATTTCTTTAATATTTTTTTCATAGATTGTTGTTGATTTTTCATTTTTCACCATATTGTCGTTACTTCAATTGATGTATTTCTCAATTAGTTACGCCATATTAGGTGATCGATATTGATAAAAGCACCTCTAACTTTGTTATTTTAAAGAGTAGATTTTGGTAACATTTTCGATATGAGATACAAAACAATTTGGGACATCCTATTTTGAACCTATATATTAATATGAAATTTTGTTTATGACATCAATTATTTTTTAGAAGATTATACATAATTTTGTTGCCATTGTTGCATTCTAGTGTTAGTTGCATCTATAAGAAGTATACTCATTATAGTTTTAGTCTCTTCTTGCATCAAAATAGGTTCAAATTTGAAGAGATAAGCGACAAACTGAACTAGAATGTAATTAATTATATCAAACATCATTGTTTACCCTAAATCCTAATTATACAAACATTTCAGAGGCTCTTTCTTTTAATTAGGTCATACAATTTTTAAAAATGAAGCCAATATTTAATCTAGGTATTACAATTTAAAAGATGAAGCCAAACGGAAAATTGTTTACATATATCATCCATATATTTTTTCATTCACAAATTTCTATAACAAATAGTTATAAAAAATAAATGATAAGAATCAAATAAAAATTTCAAATCGTGTCCACCAAAAGAATCACGATGCAGTTAATATCTTGTCTTGTCTTTGAAATTCCTATCTTAGAAATCATGATTGGAAAAAAAGATCACACGGTAAGTTCTACATGCAATATGGTCATGCAAAAACACATAGACGAAAGCATTATGGAGAAAACGATGGTTATTTACGTGATTCAAAGTTTAGAGCTAGTTTGGTTGGATGTAAAACCAACTAACAATATGACTTTCAAAGCAGAAAATTATAGATAGCGAGTTGAAATGACAATGCATTTCTTTAGTTTCAAGTATAGAATGTAAGTAGTTAGTTTGTAGAAGTTTGTTTGGATGTAGTTTGAAGATATAATGGCATGCTGCTATTAAATTTATTGAAGCAAGAAAGGGGCGAACTGCTGCGAGGAAGGCTATTCGAGACATGGAAGGGCAGAGTGAGTTGGAACCACATTGTTTTCCGACTGTAGTTGGTTTTCTTATTTTTTTGTATAAGGTTGGTTTCCGCATCGCCAGTTGCCACCACATGCAACCAAATGAAAGAAAATTAAAATCTTTGCAATTTTTTTAGTTTATGGGTCAACCAAATGGAGCCTTACTGTAGTTGCCTAAGCAGGCTTGCCATACAATTCTGAGTCCTACACACATCACCTTCCTCCGGGTCCACATCCGTTCCTCCAATCCTTCCCCATTCAAAGCACTCTAAACAATACCCCCAGCATGAGTCCCACCATCCAGGACACTTTCTCCTCCCCGCACCAAACGGAATCCACC
Organism: Alisma plantago-aquatica; assembly: GCA_963693085.1. Classification (NCBI taxonomy): domain Eukaryota; kingdom Viridiplantae; phylum Streptophyta; class Magnoliopsida; order Alismatales; family Alismataceae; genus Alisma; species Alisma plantago-aquatica. The sequence goes on from OY856415.1 coordinate 25,934,342, forward strand.
TAAGCCCTTCAGTCACTCTTCCCCAAGCTGCCCCCTCCTGCAAGAACCTCTCTGGAATGCGTTGGCCATTAACATCGTTCCCTTGGGCACATGGTATCCTGTGACGGACCAATCCTCTATGGACACTCATGGGGAAGAAGCAACGATGTTGGAGGGTAGAGGCGAAGGTATGCGAGGTTGGGAAGATCGGCCTCTTCCAGCAGACGGTCGCATCCTATGTAGGCGTCAATTTCAGCTATTGGGGGTTCATTGATGCCAGGGGGGGTTGAGAAAAAGCGACAAAGCCCACTCCACGGTTACCCTTGATGTGTCTGTTCTAGCTGCGAGCAAGTCCTGTATGACCAAACACAAGATCATTGATAAGCTCTATTTGGTAGAATTCTTGCAAAGTCTCGACATCATTATTAAGAGTAACTAATGAGAAGATTTTGGCAGTCGACTTATTGTTTATATCTACTATGTTGTTATATAATTACAAGTTAATAAAAAAATATTGAAGACCTACAATCAGAAAACACAATCCATCCCATGGTAATCAAGAAATATACTGTTAGGGTGTCCGATACAAGTAATTGATACAACTAGGGATAGACAATAAATCTCTAGAACACATAGATAGAAATAACATGACCAACCACTTATAGCATGCTCCTACTATCTATCGGTTTGCTAACCGCATGTGACAGGTTCAATCCCCTACAGGAGCATCAAGGAAGGAGTTACAAGCAACAATTGCTTCGCATTACGAACGCGGTGTTCAAGAAATGTGACCCTTTCCTCAAAAACAAGATATCAAGAAGACAATAGCAACGGCCTTTTATCAACATAATTTTACTATAAATTATTTATTAGGAATGCTATGAGAACTATACCGAAAATAAATGATAGAAGTAGATGATCTGCACGATGAAACCTCACATCAACCAATGCAATAATCCAGTCAGAAAAAGACACTCTTGTCCAAAATTATTCTTAATAAAAAAAAATAGATTAAGAGTTTACTCATATGTTAATCATTTAGACTCAAATGACATTTTCATTTTCTCAAACCATGAAAAACTATAATACATAATGATTTCCCAAGTGCTCCTCTTATAAAAATATGAAAAAATGGTAAAATACACCAATTTCTCTTAAAATATTTCTGAAAAGCTCACCAAATCATAATTTACATGTTGAATATTTATTAAGGAATTATATTATTAAATCTTTCTTAATTTTTTTGTAGAATAGATATATCACATGTGTTTGGTTTGGCTCAGTTTGATTGATCAAGCTAGCTCAATAATCCATGATCATATCAGTAAAGGTTAGTGATCAATTTGATTTTCTCTGGTGTGATTTCCTAACAATTCCTGATTTACATTCTCTCCATACATATTCCTGGATTAAATTTTATAAATATCACACTCTATGCCTAGATGAAATTCTTTTTTTTGTTAATTATTATAATTAAGGTTTTTTATTCTCTTCCAAAGTATACTCAAACTGTCATATGCTACTTAACTATTATTGAATTTGTTAGTTCTTAAATTGCATTTGTTAGTTCTTGGTGGATATGAATCTGGTAAATAGGTCACATTTGAAATGCATAATGTTAAATAAATAAAAATTTGTTGTCAATGTGAATATTTTGGATAGTGGATTGTGATGACCCATGATTTTAGGGTTTTGAGACTCGTTATAGTATTTGAAGTCTATGAATGTTTGTTTTCATTAATTTAAAGCTGAGTTGACTTTTACCTAACCCTGGATTCTTTGACCTTCAAGTATGACTTTAATGCCATGAGAGGATCAATAATGTCTACCAAGGACCATGAATGTATGTTGATATGATTAATAGTAGTGATAAGTCTATGTTGAGGACATATGGATTTTAGTATTCGATGAAGTGTACATGGATTCATACAACTGGATATTGCTATTGGATGCTATTGAGATTTGGAACAAAGAAGAAAATTAATTAAATAATGCTTTATGAACCTAGGTCGTTATAATATTTGACGCAAACCGAGATTCAAGCATGTGTGATGCAACTATTGTTTTTGCCTCGTTGCATGGTTATTTCAATCCAACCTACGTTATACTTTCATATAGAAAATAGGATACATGGAGCCTTGAAAGTGATAAATTATCACCTAAGCAGTTAATTACTCAGATCCTATCTCCATTTCTCACGGAGACTCCAGTACACATGGAGACCAAGTCTCGTTGGTTTCACGTATCCGAGATTAAGGGATCTTGATCTGGATATCAAACGTGCAATTAGCTTCGGAGTCGCTAGCGCCGACCCAAGCAGTGATAACCCAGGAAGCATGACGAGAGAGGACCCCGATTATCGCAAGAGGAGGAGGTCCTCACATGAAGCCAGCGAGCTCTGTGGGTGCAGATCGGTGGAACCCACGCTGGAGAGCTGCCGCGCGCAGCATCGGCCGGAGACCAACCGCACGGTGGCGGCAGGACTCGCGAAGAGGAGCTCTGTTGAGCCTAGACCTGACGATCTCCGCTACTCGTCCTGGAGCCACGACGACGTCTGAGAACCCGAGGAGGAGGCGTTGAGGGTGGATCTCGTTGCTAGAGCAGACCCCGCAATGACGACGGCTTGGGCGGTGCGCAGCGCTCGAGAGAACGTAGACGCAGGCATCGACTGGTGGCACACATTGAGCGGGGATGTCGTCCTCCCTTCCTCTATTACCCTGACCTCGCTGCTTCCTTGCTTTGGACGGTGACGGCTCAAGCCCTGGAGGTCGGCAGGTGGAGGCTCTAGCGTAGAGGAGGATCTGAGGTGGTCAGGTGGAAGCTCCGATGGAGCAGAAGGGTGGAGCATACAGTCGTGAGGTGGAGACACACGACAGCGCTCGCGGACGGGGCAATACGGCCATGTTGCATTCTCACGAGCCGGAACGGGGAAGTGAGACCAACCCGGCGGCAACAACGCCTGTTCACAGAAGAACATGGTTGTGTATCGCGTGGAACCAGAAAGGAGAAGAGGAGGTTGAACCCCGGTTCAATCACCCAAAACAAACCCAGGATCGGCCGGCCCAAGGCAAGCCAAGAAAAGAACCGGCCGCAGCAGGCAAAGGATGCGCCAGCCCTAGTGGCCATGTGGCGGGCCCTGAGTGGCCGAAAGAGGTAAATAGTTTAGTAATGTTCAAATCTTACGGAATTCATAGAAAATAGCTCGATGATCCGAAAAATACAAATAAGGTACCAAAATTCTCAGAAAAATGCATAGAACAATATGGAAGTAGAATATTAGGCTTTTGATGCACTAATATTAGTGATATCTTATTAGTTGTAAAATGCTTAGTTCATGAGTAATAAATATCAAATGATGATATTAAATTATGGGAAAATGTTAGTAAGTCTATAATCATGTTTATAATGCATATGATATCAAATATGGTCATGTTGATGTACGAAACCATATAATTTGAGTAATATGACTAATTAGGGCTAATAACACTAAAGATAATATATTAAATGCATACATGCTCTATAAATGATGAGATTTACAGAAAACCCTCATATCTGTAACTGGAATATAATGTATAAATTTGAGATCAGTTATATGCATAGAATTCATGTTATATGAAGATGACCCTTAATACATGGGTTGTAACCCTATTTTGAATAATGTATATAAACCAGGGTTAATATGTGCACAAAAAGGATATGGAACCTAATATTCATATAATGAATCATAATATGGAAAATGACATCAGTAAGATAAATATAAGACAATAATGTAAGTAAACGTTGGAATATCCTAATGAGATAATATAAACCCTAATGAACACGACTAGGGTTAAGATGATGAGAATCTGATGCTAGTATATGATTTTGTTATTAATCAGGTGCTGACCAGTTTGTCTAGATGATCAAAGATATTTATGAATCTCTGAACTCAGGTACGTGGGTTTTAATTTAAGTATATGACTATGGTTTTTTGCTTGCAATCATGATATGTATGTATGCTCTCTTCTATTTGCAAATATTGGATGTAGTAGCACTATATAGTTCTCGATGTTTTATCACTTGTAAACATAAATGATAAGTAGATGCTTTGTAGTTATTTAAGGTGCTCATTATCCCCCTTACGAGGGAATGGATTAATGTTGGCTAGTACACCTCCCTAGAGCACACAGTGTATGGGGAGTTTCCCTAGAGTACTTGGTATACGGGGATGGGCCCAATATTTATGTTTTGGTACTAGTCCACCTTGATAATGCAATTCATCTAGGAAAATGACTTAAATTGGCATATTTTGCTTAATAAAGAAGTGTTTTCTATGATTTTCTTTCCTTCTGCAAATCTTTTTCAAAAAAATATGAAAGTCATAAATATATGTATCTTTCTTCCCACATGCACAACACCTTGTGTGTTGATTTGTTGTTTCACGTATGTTTTAGGTTCAGAGCTAGCTTGGGATAAAAGACGGGAAGTGAGCAGTTGTCCAGGCTGTACCTATTGTCTAAGATCCTGTTAGCATACATGTTCAGACTTGTAGAATTTTTATTCAATATGTAATTGTAAATCATTGTGTAATAATTCATGTTGTATAAATTTACATGTTGAATGTTGAGAATGTTATGGTTGTATGTTCATGTATGCGTATTATGCTTCCGCATCGCCTTCTGATATGATTGGATGATGTTTTTGGATTCTGACATCTCATTCCCAATAGGGTTTGGAGAAACCAAAATCTGGGGACGTCACAGTTGGTATCAGAGCATGAACAATAGCTACACCTAACAATTGCTCACCATAAAACATAAAAGCTAAATTCCACCTTTCATCTTAAACCCTAGAAACTTAGTAAGTTGTGCTATAGGGATAGGATTTGACCTAGCCACTAGGTTACAACCCAGATGTTCGAGAACTAGGTTTAGACAAGTGTTTGAAAACCTTTCCATATAGAGCTCATATGTATCGGGTAGCTACACTAGTCTACACCTTGTTCTCACTATTTCACTAGGTGACATGGCACTAGACTATCTACTGTGTGTGGGACACTCGTTTTGCTGATTTGGTTTTGTTTTCCAATCGGCTCGAGCCTCGATAGTTTTCTCTGACGTCTGCCTTCTCGGAGAAAAACAATATAATATTTTAATACCTATATGTAAATATGAAAATGTGTCCCTCACACTGTAGAGTAGTTAGTGTTCATGCAACCTAAGTGAAAGGGAGTGACATCAGTCTAGAAGAGAGAGTAGTCTAGATTAGATGTCTAGAGCCTTATCAAGATATGTGATACATAGAGTAGATGATAGAATGATAGTTGAAATAAGCATGTGAAATCTTATCTAAGTTTGATCTCTGATGGTATAAGTTTCTTTATAAAGGTTTAAATTGTATACTAGTTGAATCCAATTTTGGTGAATTTATGCAAAATCTTGATGATGAAAGTACATTCCCTTTTTCCTACTTAAGATAAGCTAAGTTAAGATAGAGATGAGTATGCATGAGCCTCAAACTCTTATACAAGGGGGATATCTAGTGGTAGGATGAGATATGTGGTGAACTCCAGAGAGAGTAAGACCCACAGGGAGAAGGTCATAGGACCTAGCCTCCAATATATGGGATATATGTTAAAAAAAATTGTCCTACACTAGATTACTCTTGAGTGTTGAGTTGAGTCCTTATGCATGATTCAAATCTATATGTGAGAATTGGGTAAAAGAAAAGGATGGGTAGATGACCCATATGATAAAGTCAATCCTTTGGTTGAGTTAGGTCCTAGCTGGAGTGACATATTTTGTGAATCTCATCATTAGTTGCAAGTGAGGTAATATATAAACTCTAGTTACGAGAGTATGATGCTTTGTGCAAAAGATACTCAATATACATGTTCTCCCTTCTTCTTCTCCATCTTAATATACGATGATAGAAACCTCACTTGAGTTATGTAGATGACTTATATATGAGGAGTCACTCGTATAAGCTTGACCTATTCTATATTCCCCCCCTATATCATACATGTAGTACCCAAGATTGAAATCATGATAAGTTTGACTTTAAAATATTCTTTTCCCCTTCATATGAAACATAAAAGATATGATGCTGAGATCATGGGATAAACTTAGTATATTCTCTTTTTCCTTCACATAATACATGCAAGGCATAAAAAGTTGAACTCATGAACTTGATATAACGATATTTTTGGATCATAGGATATATGATCAGAAGTATAGTTTGTAACTTTGATCCTTCTCAATGTATGCTTCTAAGTTGAGTATGAATATCACACCATAGGGTGAAACCCTAATGATCAAGCATGTTACGTAAGCCCTTCTTAAGTAGAAAAATTCTAATATCAAGGGGGAAGATAAATCTCCTCTAATGCTGAAATCAGTGTAAGATATTAATGATGTTAGATTTGAATAATCTGAATACCATGGCATAAACGAATTCCTCTTGAACTTTAAAGGTATGAACAAAACCCGTGTCTTTAGGGGTGATGTAATCCTAAAATATCATAATGTCATGTTATGGCTAAGACTTTAAGTGATGCTTCCATATATATATGGTAGGGTGGACACACCCAAGAATCTCTAGACCCTAAGATGACAACTTAGAGTGCATGTAATTATGGTGGTCTTAGAACCTAAGAAATGATGATGTATATGAAGTTGAACTCCTAAATAGCCTCTTAAGTATGAGATTAGTTGAATTTCGAGGACGAAATTCCATATAAGGTGGGGTGAATGTGATGACCCATGATTTTAGGGTTTTGAGACTCGTTATAGTATTTGAAGTCTATGAATGTTTGTTTTCATTAATTTAAAGCTGAGTTGACTTTTACCTAACCCTGGATTCTTTGACCTTCAAGTATGACTTTAATGCCATGAGAGGATCAATAATATCTACCAAGGACCATGAATGTATGTTGATATGATTAATAGTAGTGATAAGTCTATGTTGAGGACATATGGATTTTAGTGTTCGATGAAGTGTACATGGATTCATACAACTGGATATTGCTATTGGCTGCTATTGAGATTTGGAACAAAGAAGAAAATTAATTAAATAATGCTTTATGAACCTAGGTCGTTATAATATTTGACGCAAACCGAGATTCAAGCATGTGTGATGCAACTATTGTTTTTGCCTCGTTGCATGGTTATTTCAATCCAACCTACGTTATACTTTCATATAGAAAATAGGATACATGGAGCCTTGAAAGTGACAAATTATCACCTAAGCAGTTAATTACTCAGATCCTATCTCCATTTCTCACGGAGACGCCAGTACACATGGAGACCAAGTCTCGTTGGTTTCACGTATCCGAGATTAAGGGATCTTGATCCGGATATCAAACGTGCGATTAGCTTCGGAGTCGCTAGCGCCGACCCAAGCAGTGATAGCCCAGGAAGCATGATGAGAGAGGATCCCGATTATCGCAGGAGGAGGAGGTCCTCACATGAAGCCAGCGAGCTCTGTGGGTGCAGATCGGTGGAACCCACGCTGGAGAGCTGCCGCGCGCAGCATCGGCCGGAGACCAACCACAAGGTGGCGGCAGGACTCGCGAGTGAAGAGGAGCTCTGCTGAGCCTAGACCTGACGATCTTCGCTACTCGTCCTGGAGCCACGACGACGTCTGAGAACCCGAGGAGGAGGCGCTGAGGGTGGATCTCGTTGCTGGAGCAGACCCCGCAATGACGACGGCTTGGGCGGTGCGCAGCGCTCGAGAGAACGTAGACGCAGACATCGAATGGTGGCGCACATTGAGCGGGGATGTCGTCCTCCCTTCCTCTATTACCCTGACCTCGCTGCTTCCTTGCTTTAGACGGTGGTGGCTCAAGCCCTGGAGGTCGACAGATGGAGGCTCTAGCGTAGAGGAGGATCCGAGGTGGTCAGGTGGAAGCTCCGGTGGAGCAGAAGGGTGGAGCATACAGTCGTGAGGTGGAGACACACGACAACGCTCGCGGATGGGGCAATACGGTCGTGTTGCGTTCTCACAAGCCGGAACGGGGAAGCGAGACCAACCCGGCGGCAGCGATGCCTGTTCACGGATGAATAGGGTTGTGTATCGCGTGGACCCAGAAAGGAGAAGAGGAGGTTGAACCCCGGTTCAATCACCCAAAAAAAACCCAGGACCGGCCGGCCCAAGGCAAGCCAAGAAAAGAACCGGCCACAGCAGGCAAAGGATGCGCCAGCCCTAGTGGCCACGTGGCGGGCCCTGAGTGGCCGAAAGAGGTAAATAGTTTAGTAATGTTCAAATCTTACGGAATTCATAGAAAATAGCTCGATGATATGAAAAATACAAATAAGGTACCGAAATTCTCAGAAAAATGCGTAGAACAATATGGAAGTAGAATATCATGCTTTTGATGCACTAATATCAGTGATATCTTATTAGTTGTAAAATGCTTAGTTCATGAGTAATAAATATCAAATGATGATATTAAATTATGAAAAAATGTTAGTAAGTATATAATCATGTTTATAATGCATATGATATCAAATATGGTCATGTTGATGTACGAAACCATATAATTTGAGTAATATGGCTAATTAGGGCTAATAACACTAAAGATAATGTATTAAATGCATACATGTTCTATAAATGATGAGATTTACAAAAAACCCTCATATCTGTAATTGGAATATAATGTATAAATTTGAGATCAGTTATATGCATAGAATTCATGTTATATGAAGATGACCCTTAATACATGGGTTGTAACCCTATTTTGAATAATGTATATAAACCAGGGTTAATATGTGCACAAAAAGGATATGGAACCTAATATTCATATAATATATCATAATCTGGAAAATGACATCAGTAAGATAAATATAAGACAATAATGTAAGTAAACGTTGGAATATCCTAATGAGATAATATAAACCCTAATGAACACGACTAGGGTTAAGATGATGAGAATCTGATGCTAGTATATGATTTTGTTATTAATCAGGTACTGACCAGTTTGTCTAGATGATCAAAGATATTTATGAATCTCTGAACTCAGGTACATGGGTTTTTATTTAAGTATATGACTATGGTTTTCTTGCTTGCAATCATGATATGTATGTATGCTCTCTTCTATTTGTAAATATTGGATGTAGTAGCACTATATAGTACTCAATGTTTTATCACTTGTAAACATAAATGATAAGTAGATGCTTTGTAGTTATTTAAGGTGCTCATTATCCCCCTTACGAGGTAATGGATTAATGTTGGCTAGTACACCTCCCTAGAGCACACGTTGTACGGGGAGTTTCCCTAGAGTACTTGGTACACGGGGATGGGCCCAATATTTATGTTTTGGTACTAGTCCACCTTGATAATGCAATTCATCTAGGAAAATGACTTAAATTGGCGTATTTCGCTTAATAAAGAAGTGTTTTCTATGATTTTCTTTCCTTCTGCAAATCTTTTTCAAAAAAATATGAAAGTCATAAATATATGTATCTTTCTGCCCACGTGCACAACACCTTGTGTGTTGATTTGTTGTTTCACGTATGTTTTAGGTTCAGAGCTAGCTTGGGATAAAAGACGAGAAGTGAGCAGTTGTCCAGGCTGTACCTATTGTCTAAGATCCTGTTAGCATACATGTTCAGACTTGTAGAATTTTTATTCAATATGTAATTGTAAATCATTGTGTAATAATTCATGTTGTATAAATTTACATGTTGAATGTTGAGAATGTTATGGTTGTATGTTCATGTATGCGTATTATGCTTCCGCATCTGCCTTCTGATATGATTGGATGATGTTTTTGGATTCTGACATCTCATTCCCAATAGGGTTTAGAGAAACCAAAATCCGGGGACGTCACATGGATACACAAAACATATTATATATATTTGTCTATATAAGATTAAAGCTTATATCTATGTGTGTGTATGTGCGTGCATGTGTATGTTTGTGTGTGTACGCGTGCACACAAACGTGCATGTGTGTCTTAAGATTTATATTTTAATTTTAATCACTTACAACATATTTATACAAAATAATAGAGCATTAAATCTCTAACATATATTAATGCATAATCATAAGAAAATTGGCGCTAATCACATATTGATGTGCTTCATTTTCATAGTAATATTTAACCTAGGAGTCTTAGTTTGATGGGTCAAAAGGATAACTCATTTATATGTCTCAAGTCCTCTATTCGATATAAAATTGCAACCACATAGAAATTAACCTATATTCTTGATAACTTTAACTTACTTTAATAAAAAGACAGAATTTTTTTTGTTACATTCATTGATGAATATAGTTGTAGAGTTATCTTTGGTCTATCTTGTAGTTGGATCTTTGGATTATTTAATGTGAAACAAACCTTGTATGGTGATATTTTGATTCAAGTAGGATGTCGTTTAAAATTTTTAACGCTATATTTGGTACGTGATGAATGAAGAGGAGGGGGGAAGGGAAGGGAAGGGAAGGGAGGAAGGGGGATACTTAATTTAGTCTGTTTGGTTAGCATGGGAGGGGAAGGAGAGAGAACATAAAAAATATAAAAAAATGTCATTTTTTAACAAGCCATATTGTTGTAAAAGGTTACATACACCATGTTGGATCCTAGATGGATGATTAGATGCTCTAGAGGGGGGGTGAATAGAGTTGAATGTACTTAAATAAAATTCATTAGACCTTCAAGATATATGATAAGATAAGGTTGCTAAATAGGTAATTTGAGTGCTACTAAAACATGCATAGCAAGGATGAGAGAGATTGAGCAAATACAAGTAGACTAGCTATTTAGAGTGGTTCCACACTTCAAACTAGAAGTATGTCAGTCCACTTACCTAGAGAGGTCAACCTCTAGGATTTCCTAACCATTGCATTCTTATATTCATTCATAAGACTTACAATACATGACCAATCAAAGGACTTACCTATCCAATACAAAGAGTTTTCAACCTTACCGAGAACTTACCCACTTTGCAAGAGTCTTCCGCCTTCTTCCAAGGACTTACCTACTCTTGCACAAGTCTTCAGCCTTCAAAGAATTACCCACTCTTCATGGATCTTCCGCCTTTGACTTCACCTTCACTCAGAGAAGCTGCCGCCAAAGACTTACCCACTTGAGCAAGGAGTCTTCTGCCTTCACCAAGGGCTTACCCACTCTTGCTCCAAGTCTTCAGCCTTGATCTTCACCAAGGGACACCTTCCCTTGTTCTTCTTTACCTCTCTTAGCCAAGAGAGAGAACCTTCATCTTCATGGTTGATATGAGAGATAGGGAGGTGGTGGAAGTGAGAGCCTCACAAGATATACATGTAGGACAAGCTCTCTAACAAATCTCCTACTCACTCTAATGGATGTAGCAAGTGATTAAGCTTAGAGAGAGAGAGGAGATTGTAGGAAGCACTCAACTATAGAATATGAACCTCACATAGAGTTTGCATTGAATGCTCAACCTTGGAATGAAGCCCAAGGGGTCCTATTTATAGCTGGGGATGCCTCTTAGACTTTGGGAACACTTGAGAATGAAAACTAGCCATTTTGTGGCTTGCAACAGATATATTTTCACTTGTTGCAACTCCACAATGGCTAGAAGCACTTTTATGCACTTTTCTGTACAGTGCAATCGGTTGAGTTTCTATAAGGGTAACTCGACCGATAGAGTAAAAGACAAAGTCGATATTCAGACCATCGGTCGAGTTTGTCCTGGGGAAACTCGACCGACCAATGAAAATCGAATTGGTCTGGTACTCCATCGGTCGAGTTTTGTGAAGTGTAAACTCGACCGATCAAAAGTCATTTTCAAGATCCAATCAGGATCGGTCGAGTTTGCAACTCACAGAACTTGACCGATGAACAACCTGATGTGAATTTTAGAAAATGGCTTTTGAGTGCTTAAACATTCGATCTAAGTGCTCCTGATTTTTTCTAAGCTTAATTACAAGTCATACAATCATTAGAAGTGATTTACAACATGATTCTAATGGATTTACATCATATTACAAAAACGTGCACTTGTATTGACTTTGACTTATCTTTTCTCCAATTTGAGATGCGCAAGTTAGGGCATTTGGAGTGTGTCTATAACTAATCTGAAATCACTCAAGTAGAGACATTAAACACCAATATGTGGAATAGTTAGTCATCATCAAAATATGGGTTTAGTCAATTTCGGCATGAGTCAACATTGACCTAATTGACCTTGAGTCAACACACCACACACATATGAATACATGAAAAATCAAGATTAATTAAACTCATATGTCTCGTGATCAAAATAAAACTATTCATATAATTATTTTTTTAATGAAGAAGATATATTTTACATGTTTAACATCATTGAATTCTATATTTTAGGAGTTTGGCAACATATCCTTCAATAATTCATAATTGTCTTCTGATTGGAAATAAAAAAGACAACCAACATATCTGGTTGTTACACAAAATATATTTTATCTCAAGATATATTTACCACTTCTCTTTTTATAGTCATTGTGGTTATACATTTAGTTCTCCCCATATTTATAATTTTCCTTCTATTTATTTAAGTTCCCTCCATAACTTGAGAATATCCTCCACTTCCCTCCACAATTCCCTCCAATTTTTTTATATTTTTCCTTATGTTATTACGTTTGTAATTTTTGTTTATCTGATACTTTACGTATTCTCTGATAATATTTTTTCTAGACTTTCTAAGATTTCTACTAAATTGTGCGCTATGTTTATTCTAATTTCCTTTTATTTTAAAATTTTTCTCTAATTTTTATTTCAAATTCCCCCAGCATTTCTAAATTGTGTGCTACAATTCTCTCACCTCACTTGGCGGGATACAAGTACTTCCCACCATATTATTTATATTTTCCCTCCACATTCCTTATTTCTCTCCAAGTGTTATAATAAAATTTCCACCAAATCTTTCTCCTTCCCCTTATCTCCACTCCGATTTGATGGGGAGAAGAGTGGCTAGAAATACACTAGATTCTTTCCCCTCCATCCCCCTTCATTCTCCTCCATTCCTTTCCCTTTCCCTTCACCATGTGCAACCAAACAACTTAAATCCTTTTCCCTCCCTTCCTCTCCCCTCCATTCACCGAGTACCAAATAGGCTGTAAGATACAACCTTATGTCATTGACGTGTAGTGGAAATCACATGCACATGTTAAAAAAACAGGCCTTCTCTCCAAATGCCTTGACCATGGTAGATAACGTTGACCCAACGCAACTCATGATGGTATCTCATTCGCTAAATAAAAATGACACTAAGGTGGGGGATAGCTTATTTGGCTGGGTGGTTTTAGGTGGGCATCACAACGCATGAGGGAGCATGAGCGTTTCTAAATTTAATCTATTTTAAAGGTAAAAATCCTACTTTGACCCACCCCCGACTGTGATGCATCTTTGAGGCAGACTGGAAAGTGATTTTCCACTGGGCTAGGGGTGGTTTCCCTGACCAAGCCCCATTTTACTTTTTTTACCACGTGGCATAGCTGCAGACAAAAGAGCACAAAAATAAAAAATATGAATAACTTTTGATCCGTAATGATTTTTTTTGATAAAATAAAAATCATTGGACTCGTTATGAAAAATCCAATCTAATAAGAGATCAATATTGACATACTTTGAGAAAAATAATATGGACATTTTTTTATAAATATTGAGCGCATTGTGTTAAGATTTGTGCTAATTTGTTATTTATGCACAACATCTAAGAAGTAGACATTCACACCATAATTCGGCGCATTAGCACCATAATTAAATTTTTTTACAAATATTAGGTGCATTATGTTAACATTTGTGCTAATTTTTTTATTTATGCACACATCTAAGAAGTAGGCACATTAACACCATAATTGGGCGCATTCACACCATGATTGGCCATTTTTCTACAAATATTGGACTCATTATGTTAAGATTTGTTCTAATTTGCTATTTATGCACAACATTTAAGAAGTAGGCACATTCACACCTATCTATTCACAACATCTAAGAAGTAGGCACATTCACACAATAATTGAGCGCATCCACACCATAATTGGGCACTTTTCTACAAATATTAGACACATTATGTTAAGATTGTGCTATTTTTTATTTATGCACATACTCTAAGAAGGATGCACATTCACACCATGATTGGGCGCATTCACACCATAATTAGGCTTTTTCTACAAACATTGGGTGTGTATGTTATGATTGAACTATTTTTCTATTTATGCACATACTCTAAGAAGAAGGCACATTCACACTATAACTGGGCACATTCACACCATAATTAGACACTTTTCTACAAACATTGAGCAAATTATGTTAAGAATTGTGTTGAATTACTATTTATGCGCATACTCGAATAAGTAGGTACATTCACATCAATTGGGTATTTTTCTACAAACTTTAGTCGCATTATGTGAACATTTTGTTATTTTTCTATTTATGCACATATTCTAAGAAGTAGGCGAATGCACACCATAACTGAGCGCATTCACATCATAATTGGGTACTTTTTTACAAACATTGGGCGCTTAATTTGCTATTTATGAACATACTCTAAGAAGTAGGCACATTCACACTATAGTTGGGTGCATTCACACCATAGTTGGGCGCATTCACACCATAGTTGGACAATTTTTTACAAATATTGAGCACATTATGTTAAGATTTGTGCTAATTTACTATTTATGTACATACTCTAAGAAGTAAGCAGATTCACACCATAATTGGTCCCATTCACACCATGATTGAGTGCTTTTCTACAATTATTGAGTGCATTATGTTAAGATTTGTGCTAATTTACTATTTGTACAAACATATAAAAAGTAGGTACATTCACACCATAACTAGGTGCATTCACACCATAATTGGGCACTTTTCTACAAAATATTGGACATGTTATATAAGATTTATGCTAATTTACTATTTATACACAACATCTAAGAAGTACACACATTCACTATAATTTGCACAATAATTCACACAATAATTTGGCGATTTTCTACAAATATTAGGCGCATTATGTTAATAATTTGTGCTAATTTGCACATACTCTAAAAAGTAGTATTTACACCATAATTGGGCACATTCTCATCTGGGTAATTTTCTACAAATATTAGACACATTATGTTAATGCTTGTACTAATTTGCTATTTATGTAAATCTAAGAAGTAGTCGCATTCACACCATTATTGGGCACACATTAGCACCATAATTGACATTTTTATACAATTAGCGCCTTATCACTATAATTGGGTATTTTTTACAAATATTAGACATTATGTTAAGATTTGTGCTAATTTATTATTTATACGCATATTCTAAAAAATGTACAAATAATACTTATTTATTATTTGATATTTTTTTCTCAAAAAAGTCAATATTAGTCTTGTTCAAATGTATTTTTTATAACAAATCTGATGGATTTTGTTTAATCTAAAATTTATTACGGGGTAAAAGTAGTAAACAAAACAATAATTCTCCTCTTTTATTTTACTCAAAAAAATCAAATGTAAATAAAAAAAACCGGGCCCCCACACTTGTAAGGGCGGTTTTACGGTACGTGCACCCCCTCCCAGTGTCGTGTAAATTAAGTCCTTTTAAAGGCATGTTGGTTAATGTCTTCTCAAGCAATACCCATCGTCTTTATAATTTTCAAACAGACCCTTCCGACTTCATCGGAATTCTGTACTGATCACGTTGTACAAAATGATTTCAAGGTAATAATACCGTAATAGGTGGGTATGGAATCGGCGAATTGTTTGGGATTTTAGTTGTTTTTCTTCATAGCATCCTAGGACTTTTTTATCTACTCACAGGAAATGTCTTATTTTTCGCAACAATGACTTTCCCTTTAAGAATCACAAAAGAATTCTTGTCCCCACTCCCCACCAAACTTCTCACGCTCATTGGTTGTCAGCTGCCTTATGGCATTCAAATACCCAACGGGGGTCTCATTTTTTCCATGCCGAGCACTGCCTCACTTCCCCTCATTCCCGACCAAGCTAGAAACCCCAACACCACTCCACCCGCAGATCTCAGCTGCTTCCTGTCCCCCGGCACCAAGCAAGCTTGCTGAGAGAGCCGGCGATAGATAGATTGGACAGAGACAGGCACAAAGAGAGAAACAGAAAGGAATTTCCGGATGACGGCAGAAAACGGAGTAGCGCCGGCGGCGTCCGCCTCCGGTGGAGTATGGACAAAAGTGTCGCTGGTGGATACAATGAGGGGGTTCGGCATCGCGGGGCCCCGAATTGACAGGGAGGAACTTAGGCGGAGGATCCGGATCCCAGACTACCTCCGCGCTGCCATGGCTAAGGCGATCCTTACCAAGGACGCCGGCGGGGGAAGCGCCGCCGGGGCGGCAAACCCCGAAGAACAGGAGGCTGCGCCGGAGGCCCCAATCGTGGTATTTGTTAATTCGCGGAGCGGTGGGCGGCTCGGCGCCGTGCTCAAGGAGTGGCTGCAGCCGCTGATCGGCGAAGAACAGGTCAGCAAATCTCTTTGCCCGCTCCTGTTTTTCCTCTTCCGGCAGCCCATTTCCATTTTCCGTCACTTCTACCAATCCGTGTGTCTACTCTGTGTGGGCCCACACCAAATAAAGTTTGACAATTGGTCGAACAACTGACAGCGAAGCTAGCTGGACAATGCAATATTAGTTTTTTCTGTATTTGAATATGACCGCTGTTTTACTGCCTCTGTCAGTTTCCACAGCTCCCGAAATGTAAATTTTCTAATACCTTGACGGCTTCGCCATGAACTTGTTTATACGACTATAGTCATGCATTGAAACCTGCTTGATGTATCGAAATCAATTCTTCCACTTGCATAGGCATATTATCTTTCAATTTAATTTCATACAGGTGATTGATATCTCCGAAGTAAAGCCGTCAGAGTTTGTTCGATATGGGCTGGCTGCTCTTGAAACTTTGGCCAGCGTTGGTGATAATTGCGCCAGAGAGACTCGAGAAAGATTGAGAGTGATGGTACGCATATAATATTTCCTTCCATCCCTAATTTTTTTATTAAGAATGCGTGGAGCTTCCCGCAGAACACTTTTATAATATATCTCCCTAAGAATCTTACTAGCCCGAGTCAGGATTGCTAGTAGTTTATGCCTTAAAACAGCGGTGATTAAATTCTGTACCGGTAGCATTGAAGATTATTTTCCCTGGCTTCGTGATCCTCCCAGCCAGCCTTACTGCTTACGCTCTAATAATTGAACAATCATCTCGCAGGTTGCAGGAGGTGATGGCACAGTTGGTTGGGTACTGGGATGCCTGGGGGAACTTCATGCTCTTGGAAGGGGGCCAATACCACCGACTGGCATCATTCCACTTGGAACAGGCAATGATTTATCCAGAAGTTTTGGCTGGGTAGTAGTTCCTTTTCCGATTTGTGGAATTTCTTGTTGCAACTTGCTACAAAGTCATAAGACTTTTTGTGTTTACCACTTGTCTCCTTCACAGGGTGGCTCGATGCCTTTTCTCTGGCGATCTGCTGTGAAAAGATCTCTGCACAAGGCCGCCACTGGCAGAACATGTCATCTCGATAGGTGAATTGTCTGACTCGATTTAATAGTACTCTTAAGTCCATCTTCCTTCTAAGTGGCTAGTACTACCTCTTCGACACCATTTAAATGCCGTCTGAGAGATTCTGCTTTTATCATGCTTGTACTTCAGGAACATATATAATTGTTGAACATAAATAATGATGAACGAAAATTTATGTTACTCAACTAAATAAATACGTATACTATGAGTAATCTATATCCATTTGGCAGGTCTCCTGCATCTATGTTTGAATGGTGTATGCTGATTAACTATTTGTTATATCTGTGCAGTTGGCAGGTTGTAATCTGTATGCCGTCTGGGGAGCCGCTGAAACTTCCACATTCTCTCAAACAAATAGAACAAAATAATTCCACTCTGGTTTGTGCTTTACAAAATCATTCTCTCATCTTTCTACTTGGTTTCCTTGTATCATTATCCTCCAAAATTGCAGAGATGATTATGTAGTAACACTTCGTTCTTATCCTGTCTGCTCTTCTAGCATATACCGATAAATAATACTAAATGTGCTTATTACAGTGGCAATTTGACGTCAAGTTCCCACTTTTGATTTAATAGAGAAGACATAAAACCGTAGCTAATATCAAATTAAGCACCTTGTGAGCGCTGCAATTGCTATGTGAAGAGAAGCAACGTGTTTCCCTTCCTTTTATTAAGAATAGAATAGGAACAATTACACGGAGGTCCAACAGAAACAGAGAAAATACATAATGAAATAAAACAACATATAAGATAACTATATTAACACCCCTTCAAGCTGGAGCGTACACATCATGTAAGCCCAGCTTGTTGTTAAGATTCTGAAACACTGCTGGACCCAATGGTTTGGTAAGGATATTAGCAAGTTGATCTCCAGATTTTACATGAGAAGTCACAACCTTTTTGTTCTTGATTTGATCTCTGATGAAATGACAGTCCACTTCTATATGTTTAGTGCATTCATGAAAGACTGGATTCTTGGCAATATAAATAACAACCTGATTATCACATCTGAGCTCTATAGGAGATGTCACAAGAATTTTTAATTCAAAAAGAACAGACGAAACCCATTGCAATTCACAACAAGTATGAGCCATTGCTCTATACTCAACTTCTGTACTAGAATGAGCCACAAAATTTTGCTTCTTGCTTTTCCAGGTGATAAGATGATTTCCTAGAAAAGTGCAGTATTGATTCAGCTTGTTAAAACCCACCTTGCTTTGCTTGCTTGTTCATGCTAGTCTAGTTTAGTTGCTTTTGCTTAACCTAGTTAATTGCTTAGTTCTGCTTTTTAGTGTTAACTTAGGTCCTTGCTCTTTCTAGTGGTTAACTTAGCTTCTACATTGCTTCTCGCTTGTCTAGTATAGTGTAGCTTACTCTTGCCCTTGCTTAGCTAGTTTGTTAACTTAGTTTGCTAATTTTGCTTGTTCAAGATAACTTAGGTTTAATTCTACCTTTCTTGCGTGCTCATTTAGAGTAATCAACAAACAAACCCTTTTAATACCCTCAAATCTTGATCTCCGCACTAGGAACATAGCAAACACTAGCCTAACTCTAGTGCCCCCTCTATCCCTGAGGACCGACCCCTTTTTTTTGCCAATCACCTATGCTACAATAGTACCCCGTGCGCTTGCGGGTGACCTGTTTAGTTTTGTGATCGACTTGGTTCGGGCCAATAAAAATTGGACCTAGGGGCAAATCACAAAATTCACATATATAAGCAATTGGATATACTTGATTTGGGATCTAGTGTGAATTTGATGCCATATAATGTCTATGTTGAGCTGGGCCTAGGCAAATTGAAACCAACACATTGCACTCTCCAATTGGCGGATAGGTCCATCAAAGTGCCTAGAGGAAGAGTGGATGATGTCTTGGTGATGATAGACAAGGAGAGAGGAGCTGTGTTTCCGGTGGATTTTCTTGTTCTTGACATGGACCCGGAGGATAAGAAGATTCCCATCATCTTGGGAAGACCGTTCTTATCTACAACTGACATCGAGATACATGTGCAGAGTGGCACAATGACAGTCTCCTTCATGGACATGAAGATTAAGATCAATATGTTCAAATCTCCAAACCGGCAAACCCGAGGTGAAGATGATGAGCATAGTTACTTGAGAAGTTTATTTGAACATTTGAGAGATAAGGGGCTGAATGACACATCTCATGGTGATTTGCATGATCAATGGGTCAAAGACAAGGTTCTCAATGAAGAATGTGTCTATTGTATGAGTAAGCACCCAAGGATCCTAAATGGGTGAATTTTGAAGAATCTTCAAGAAGCCCGGCTGAAGGCATGAAACTTAGCGCTAGTGGGAGGCAACCCACATAGGTTTGGGAATTTTTGACCCAACCTTACATTTTTGATACTTTTGCTTTGTTTTTAATTTTTTTCCAAGAAAACACACACACACACTTGTATTTGATAGTTTTTGTGCAGTTTTGAGATGTGCAGGTGAGAAAAGAGTGAAATGAAGAAAATTGGACAAAATTTTGACAAAGAATCAATGGAAGATCAACTTGAGATCAAAAGTATTGATGTTTGAACAAGATTTGAGTGTTATACTACAGTCACAGTGCCCACCACGGCCGTGGTGGTACACTCACTTTCAACAAAGAAATCATCAGAAATCAAGAAAATCAACTAAAGTATAGAATCATGGCAGAACGACCGTGCAAGGCAACACGGCCGTGGTACCTGAAGACACCACGGCCGTGCCGCAGCCCGATTCTAGCAACTTTAGTCATATTTTTGTAAAATTTCTATTCACTTGCTCATTTCTCCGAAAAATCGAATGGCCGTGCTCCGCACCCTAGCGCCCGTGCAGCCTTCCGCCCACCCTCTCAAGCCCTCGAATCTTCACCAAATCACCACCAAATCATTCCGAATCATTCCCCCACCATTTCCACTACCTTAATCTCCAGATTCCATCAATTTCCATCCACAAAATCACCATTTTCTCTCCATTCCACCCCAACATTCCCGTTCTTCGAAAAAATCCGAAATTTATTAATTTCACCTCCATTTTTGAGCAAAGATGAAGAAGTTCGCAAGGAAAGCAGTGGAGAAGACTAGTGATGTCATCTCCTATCAAAGGAAACCAAGGAACAACCATCCCCGGTTGACGGAGGTCGAATTGGATCCCTTGGTGGATCCTATCACGGAAGAGACCTCCGTACAACCACAACAGGGGACACCGTCATCGTCACAGCCACCACCGCCTGCTTCCCGACCCTCTGTCTCATCTGAGAGACCTTCAACTTCAACTGCACGACCGTTAGTTTCAGCACCACGACCGTCTGTTTCTTCAACATCACAACTGCAGCCGGAGCCGCAACCACGACCACGTCGGCGGCTCGTGCTAGATGATGAAGAGGATGCGGATATGCCTGATACTGAGAAGCAAGCAATACCACAACAACGCCCCCGTCCACAACCCGATGTCACTACTAGCAGGGCAAAGGAACCTAAGCACCCGGAATGTTTGACACGCAAAGTGATAGCAACCCGCTATGCGTGTCAAGCAACGATGGAGGCTATGGGCTTCTACGCCTATTTTCAGGGACTGATGGAGAAGATGGGATTGTTTGAGATCTTGATGTTGCAACAAGAATCATATATTGAGCTGATTCGACAATTCTTTGCTACACTGGAGAAAACAACTGATGAGGGCGAGAATGCCATTAAAGTGATGATTGGGGACAAGAGGTGGAAGATAACCTCAAAGCTTCTAAATCAGATTTTTGCCCCAAGTGAATAGATGGCAGCCCTCCTAGACGAAGGAAAGACAGAAAATGACTCCAGTTCCACATATCCGACAATGTGGAAATACTTCACCGACCAGAGTACCTTTGTAGCGGGGAAATCCAAGACGAGTGCTATCCACAATCCATTCCTCCGCTATGTTCAAAAAGTGTTAGCAAACACCATCTTTGACAGGTATGAGAACCAAGGCAGCTGCACAAAGAAAGATATTTTTGTACTTGGTTGGATGACTAAGGAGAAGCATGTAAACTTGAGGGCTTTACTTATTGTGCATCTAAGGACAATCCCTTCCAAGAGCACAAATTCATTTGTAATGGGAGGGATTGTGACGTCCATAGCCTCTGCCTTAGGATATGACGTGACATGCTACACAAAGGCAGATGGAGGAAAGTTGGTTAACTTGCATTACTTGGCCCGCTCTTCCACGATCATAGTTGTAGAGCAGAAGATCTTCTACCAAGTCAACCCACCATACCCAGGAGTCCCCTTAAAGCTGCCCTACCATCACCCCTCATGGCACAATATGGACCAACACAAGATTTTTTAGAAAAATTGAGGAAGTATGAGGAGGAGAACCCCAGAGGAGATAACATCCCTGAGGTGGTTTTTGTAGGGGGTCTAGGAAAACCTTCACAGGTAGCTGAGCTGAGACGGGCAGCGGAGAAAAAATTGGCACGACGAGTGAGGTAAAAAGAGGAGAGGATAGGGGCGTCACAACCACAACAACCCTCAATGAATGAATATGACATGGCCACCATTCATGCATAGCAGGAGGGCATTCAGGCGACGCAGGACAAAATACTACGGGTACAGGAGGGCTTTCAACGGACACAGGATGCCATGTGGTTGGACCATCAACATATGCATTACCAGGTTAACCATCTTTACCAGTTCCAGAATGCCCAGGCCCAGAGGAACCCACAGTGGGGTGAAGACTGGTGGAGTTCTTTAGCAGCTTTTCAGGATAGCTATCCGCCTCCACAGTCAGACTACTGGGGTGCCTACTACAGACAGGGAGGAGCACCCCCACCCCCACCACAGTGATCGTCTACCCTATCATCCTAGACTTTAGTGTCATGCTGAGGACAACATGATTAGAAAGTTTGGGGTGGTAGGGCGATATGCCCTTGTTTCCATTTTCACTCTTTTTGCATCTCACCTGCTGTTTACTTTTTGTTTGTTGTTTTTCTCCTGTTTGCTTGTCTTGCTTTCTAGTTTACAGTTTGCTGCTTTGCATACCTGCATGTCATGTAGTTTACTTTCTTAGCATTTTTGCGTAATTTTCAATTTATTTGCTCTTTTTGCCATGCATTGCATATCATGTATATTTTTGGTAATTTTTGCATATTTTAGCTAGGACTTGCTTGTTTGCTTCTTTAAGTTTAATAACATAGGATTAGATGTGATTGGAGGCAACTTGGCACAGTTTTGGCCAATTTTGCCCAAATTTGAGATTTTTGTCTAAAAAGTGTATTTTGACCCAATCTCTACCGTTTTGAGTAAAAATGATGACCTTTGACAAATGCAAGTGAATTATCGTTGTTTGTTGCTAAGTGGTATCAATGTTTGACTTTTTACATGTGCATCACCTCTCTTAGGATTGTGACTGATTTGGTTGAATCGTGAGTTGAGCAAGTTTTGAACGCTTAGTGTTTGTGGAATCACTTGATTGATATATCAATTTCATCTTGTTCGTTCATGTGGTGTGATATCTAGGATGGAGTATTGGATTAATTTTCATTCATGATGTCTTATGTGGAGAATCATACCAATGACCCTCATTGACCCGACTATTCACTCACCATCTCCTTACCCCTCCGCCTCATGAAAGGATGCTAAAGTGCACATATCAGCCATGGCCACCTCCAAAAGTTTGGGGTGGCCACATCACCATATGCCCCATCTACTCCAAGGGCAAAGAAAAGAAAAAAAAGAGAAAAATGTAAAAATAAAATAAAAGGATGCTCATGTTTAAGAGCATTCAAATAAAGAAAAGATGAGTGCTCTATGTAATAGTACTCCAAAAAAAAATCTTACCGCAACCCTTTCTTCCACTTTCATACCCATTGAGCTAGGAAACATATAACCTAGCTCATTTTGCCCTTTTCCGCAGCCACGTGGGTCATTTGGTGTGATTTAAAACATAAGATTGAATGCATGAATGTGAAACAATACTCTTAGTCATCCTTGATTAACTCCATCATGAAACAGTCTACCTGGAACTACATGAAAGAAATATGGATAGCTTGTGTGTTTTATGCACTATATTTGAAGTTCATATGCTTTGTGCTCTTTTCATGATTGGATTGTGAAAGCAGGAGAGGAGAGAGGTGAAATGCATGTACTCAGTCATCTTTGATCCCATTAAGCAATAATCATCTTTTACATTGCATTTGTCATTTCTTGTTTGTGGAAAATTTGTAGAGAGATTGAGTTGGAGCATACTCGAGGACAAGTATGTTTCAAGTTTGGGGTAGTGATTCAGCCCTATTTTAGGGCTTCATCTTGTGTCATTTTGCTCTTCAATCACATCTATACTTGCTAGATTACATGTTATTTCTCTCAATATGCTTATTTGTATAAAATGCACTTATGGACATTATTTGTATGTTTTTCAGGCATTTGGACCATACTTGAAGGAAGAGAGAGGAGTGATCCTAGGGTTTCTCTACCCTTGGAGAGGCCCAAAGTGAAATCTGATGCTCCCTCAACCTACCCCTAGGGGCCAAAGACCCATCAAAGCAAAGATGTCTAAGAAATCCAAAGAACAGAGTCAAAGTGCTGATCCAGGACCCAGCACGGACCTGGTCACTTGTAAATCAACAGGTTCGACCCCAAGTCAAGCTGAAAGCACCACAGCCGTGCAACAAAGAATGGCCGTGCTAGAGACAGCCACCACGGCCGTGCTGCACAACACGACCATGCTACACAGAAGCAGAACGGGCGTGGCGCAGCACCACGACCACCATCACCTAGACCACCATGGTCGTGCCACACAGCACGACTGTGGTGGGTAGAGGTGAGCATGGCCGTGCTGGGATACAACGACCGTGGGAATTAAAATGGTCAAAAGATAGGTTGGTGGTCAGTTTTGGGCTGAAACTGGCACGACCGTGGTGATCTGGTAATGCATATGCTGATGGTCGAACCACATGGCATCCTGTGTCCGTTAGAAGTCCTCCTGTACCCGTAGTATTCTGTCCTGCGTCGCCTGAATGCCCTCCTGCTGTGCATGAATGGTGGCCATGTCATATGCATTCACTGAGGGTTGTTGTGGCTCTAACACCCCTATCCCCTCCTCTCTTTGCCTCACTCGTCGTGCCACTCTTTCCTCCGCCGCCCGTCTCAACTCAGCTGCCTGTGAAGGTTCTCCTAGACCTCCTGCAAAAACCACCTCAGGGATGCTATCTCCTCTGGGGTTCTCCTCCTTATACTTCCTCAATTTTTCCAGAAAATCTTACGTTGATCCATATTGTGCCATGAGAGGTGATGGTAGGGCAGCTCTAAGGGGACTCCTGGGTATGGTGGGTTGACTTGGTAGATGATCTTCTGCTCCACAACTGTGATCGTGGAAGAGAGGGCCAAGTAATGCAAGTCAACCAACTTTCCTCCATTTGCCTTTGTGTAACTTGTCATGTCATGTCCTAAGGCAGTGACTATGGACGTCACAATCCCTCCCATTACAAATGGATTTGTGCTCTTGGAAGGGATTGTCCTTAGGTGCTCAATAAGTGAAGCCCCCAGGTTTACATGATTCTCCTTAGTCATCCAACCAAGTACAAAAAGATCTTTCTTTGTGCAGCTGCCTTGGTTCTCATACCTGCCAAAGATGGTGTTTGCTAACACCTTTTGAACATAGCAGAGGAATGAATTGTGGATAGCACTCGTCTTGGATTTCCCCGCTACAAAGGCACTCTGGCCGGTGAAGTATTTCTACATTGCCGGATATGTGGAACTGGAGTCATTTTCTGTCTTTCCTTCTTCTAGGAGGGCTGCCATCTCTTCACTTGGGGCAAAAATCTGATTTAGAAGCTTTGAGGTTATCTTCCACCTCTTGTCCCCAATCATCACTTTAATGGCATTCTCGCCCGCATCAGTTGTTTTCTCCAGTGTAGTAAAGAATTGTCGAGTCAGCTCAATATATGATTCTTGCTGCAGCGTCAAGATCTCAAACAATCCCATCTTCTCCATTAGTCCCTGAAAATAGGCGTATAAGCCCATAACCTCCATCGTTGTTTGACACGCATAGCGGGTTGCTATCACTTTGCGTGTCAAACACTCCGGGTGCTTAGGTTCCTTTGCCCTGCTGGTAGTGACCTCGGACTGTGGTCGGGGGCGCTGTTGTGGTATTGCTTGCTGCTCAGTATCAGGCATATCCACATCCTCTTCATCATCTAGCACGAGCCGCCGACGTGGTCGTGGCTGCGGCTTTGGCTGCGGTTGTGCTGCTGAAGAAATAGACAACTGTGGTGCTGAAACTGACGACCGTGTAGCTGAAGCTGATGGTCTCTCAGATGAGACAGAGGTTCGGGAAGCAGACGGCGGTGGCTGTGACGACGACGGTGTCCCCTGCTGTGGCCGTGCGGAGGTCTCTTCTGTGATAGGATCCACCAAGGCATCCAATTCGGCCTCCGTCAACCGGGGGTGGTTGTTCCTTGGTTTCCTTTGATAGGAGATGACACCCCTAGTCTTCTCCACTGCTTTACTTGCGAACTTCTTCATCCTTGCTAAAAAATGGAGGTGAAATTAACAAATTTTGGATTTCTCTGACGAACAAGGCTGTTGGGGCGGAATGGAGAGAAAATGGTGATTTTGTGGATGGAAATTAGTGGAATCTGGAGATGAAAGTAGTGCAAATGGTGGAGGAACGATTCAGAATGATTTGGTGAAGATTCGAGGGCTGGAGAGGGTGGGCGGAAGACTCCACGGGCGCTAGTACGCGGAGCACGGCCGTTCTGTTCTTC
The DNA here is from genome assembly GCA_963693085.1 of Alisma plantago-aquatica. Taxonomy (NCBI): domain Eukaryota; kingdom Viridiplantae; phylum Streptophyta; class Magnoliopsida; order Alismatales; family Alismataceae; genus Alisma; species Alisma plantago-aquatica. The sequence continues at coordinate 25,960,529 of OY856415.1, forward strand.
GGAGAATGAGCAAGTGAATATAAATTTTGCAAAAAATTGACTTAAGTTGCTGGAATCGGGCTGCGGCACGGCCGTGGCGTCTTCAGGTACCACGACCGTGCTGCCTTGCACGACCATTCTGCCCTGATTCTATACTTAGTTGATTTTTTTGATTTCTGATGATTTCTCTGTTGAAAGTGAGTGTACCACCACGACCGTTCCATGTCACTACGGCCGTGGTGGGCACTGTGACTGTAGTATGACACTCAAATCTTGTTCAAACATCAATACTTTTGATCTCAAGTTGATCTTCCATTGATTCTTTGTCAAAATTTTGTCCAATTTTCTTCATTTCACTCTTTTCTCACCTGCACTTCTCAAAACTGCACAAAAACTATCAAATAGAAGTGTGTGTGTGTGTTTTCTTGGAAAAAAAATTAAAACAATGCAAAAGTATAAAAAATGTAAGGTTGGGTCAACAATTCCCAAACCTAGGTGGGTTGCCTCCCACGAGCGCTGAGTTTCTTGCCTTCAGCTAAGCTTCTTGGCGATTCTTCATTCATTCATCCTTTTGGAATTCTCACGTGTCCATTCTTGCAAAACATGCATCCGTCATTTGCACTCAATCTATTTTCCTCATCCCTTTCATCACAATAATCATCACCAATTTCTTCACCTTAGTGTCCTCTTAAATGCCCATTTGGACTTGTGAAGTGATCATGTCCAATATCCCTATCTCGGACTCACCGGGTTGGGGTCTTGTACATGTTGATGTTGATCTTCATGTCTATGAATGAGACTGTCATAGTGCCACTGCGCACATGAATGTCGACTTCAACTGTAGGCAAGAACGACCTTCCCAAGATAATGAGAATCTTCCTATCCTCCGACTCCATATCAAGTACAATGAAATCTGCCGGGAACACTGCGCCTTTTTCTTTTTCTATCATCATTAAGACATCATCCACTCTACCCCTAGGCACTTTTATGGATCTATCCGCCAACTGGAGAGTGCAATGTGCCGGCTTCAACTTGCCTAAGCCCAGCTCAACATAGACATTGTATGGCATCAAATTCACACTAGATCCCAAATCAAGTAAGGACCTGTCTATGCGATGTCCCCCTATGTAACTAGGTATAAGTGAGGCTCCTAGGTCTTTTCTCTTCACAGGAAGGGAATGTTGTATGATGGAGTTCACTTGTTCAATCAATCTCACCTTCTTTGGAATCCTCCCCGTTGACCTTCTTTTCACAATGCATAGGTTCTTGAGGAACTTGGCATATGATGGGATTTGCTTGATAGCATCCAAAAGTGGAATGTTCACCTTCACTTGGCGAAACACCTCAAGAATATCAACATTGTGCTTTTGCCTCCTTTTCAATTCCGGTGGCTCATCTAGTACTTCTACGAATGGAGGATCACTAGTTTTTGTCGTACTTGCATGAACATGAGGCGGAACACTAGGGATGGTAGGGCCTGCAAAGGGGATATGTGGTGGATCACATGGAATCCCAAACTCAACATGCGGTATCATAACATCATTTTCAGCAATATCAATCACAGTATCACCACTTGGCTGCCTTTGCTTTGCTTTATCAACCTTACTTTGACTTGTGGGCTGCTCAAGAGTTTTCCCACTCCTTAGAATTGTCACAACACTACCTTGCTCATGGTGGGGAGGGGGAGCATGTTGTGGCTGTGGAGGAGGTGGAGGTGACACTTGGGGTTGAAATTGAGGTGGAGAAGGGAATTGAGGGGGAGGAGAGAATTGGGGTTGGAAAGTGAAGTTTTGGGAAATTTGAGGTGAGGGAGGTGATGGAGGAGTGTAAGGCTTGGAATAGCCTTGGAAGGAGTGAATGGGATGTACTTGCATGGGGGGTGGACTATAAAAAACGTGGGAAGAAGGCATAGGTCCACTTGCTTCATGGTGGCTCATAATGGGTTTTGAAGACAATTTTTCTTCTTGGAGAGCGATTATGGAAGATAGCTGCGCTATTCTCTCTTCTAACCTTGCAACATCTCTTTGAACATCATCAAATACTTTCAATCTAGAGAGAACCTCTTCCTCAAACCTTGAGCTATATGTGTGACTTTGTGGTTCCTGGTAGCTATAGGAGTGAGGTGTCTTCTTTTCTTCCCCATAGAACTCAATAGCATTGACCGAATGACAAGGAGGTTTGATCACTTGGTTTCTCATGAAGCTCACCATTTCACCATGCATTTTCATCAATTGTGGGCTTGAATCATCGTGAGTTGGAGATGTCACACCAAAAGGCAGGTCACTGCCACTGACCATATTAGAAGCTTTATTCTTGAACTTTCTGCCAAACTCTCAAACAATGGCCATGTCTCTTCATGTGGTTTAGCCATAAAAACTCCCCCACAAGAAGAATCCACTATAGCTTGACTTGCATGAGATAGATCGGAGTAGAAGGACTGAACTAGCTGCCACAAAGGGATCTCGTGATGTGGACATTCTCTCAACATCTTTTGAAATCTCTCCCAAGCCTCGTGGAATCGCTCATTATCTAGTTGGTTGAAACTTGCTACGGTACACCACATCTGTGTCAATTTTACTATAGAGTAGAATTTCCTCAAGAAGACATTTTTCATCTCTCCCCAACTCATGATGTCTCTTCTTGAATCATACCACTCTTTGGCTTTGTCTTTAAGGGAGAAGGAAAACAAAGTCAACCTGATTGTATCATCACTTGCTGTCGGTGTCCTGAACGTGGAGCATACTTCAAGAAAGGAGTCCAGGTGCTTGTAGGGTTCTCACTCTCCGAGCCGTAGAAGATGGGCATGAGCCCAAGAAGACCTGGAGGGATAGAGAATTGCTCCCCTGGCATCTGATTAACCCTGCTAGCAATTGGCGATTTGTAGTTGCTAGGCATGAAGTAGTCGTGAAGTGGCTTGTGAAGTGCATTTTGGCCTTCCATCTTGTCTTCCCCCGAATGGCTTGTCACATGCACAAAGCACAACCAAACAAAAGAGAACAAGTTAGTAAACCAATATACACAAAGAATGCAAAGAATAATGAATAAAGAATAGCAATGATGAGGGCAGTAGGAAAAGTCAAAGCAAAACTAACTAGTTAGGCGAGCGCCTCTAATCCCCGACAACGGCGCCAAAATGGTTGGTGCGCTCCCGCCAATGGTGTTACACACTACTCAATTGCAGTTTTGAATAGATACAACCCTGCGGACGGAAGCACACAGTGGATTCACTTTCGATATTTATAAAACCTAACTTAACACCTACTCACACTAAAACAACTCCGCCCGCAAGCGCACGGGGTCGTGTCGTAGTATAGGAAGGTGGCAAGTATAGGGTCGATCCACAGGGAAAAGAAGGGGGCACTAGAGCTAGGTTTAGTTTCGTTAGGTTCCTACTGCGGATACTAGGGTTAAGGGTTTGAAGGTTGTTTTGATTATTAAACTATTATAGACAAACTAGCAATTAAAGACAAGAATGAAATCTAAGTTAACCCTAGGCTAGAATAAGGCTAAACAGGCAAGAAAGGATTAGGCTAGGTATGAAAAGGCAAATTATACTAAGGCAAGCAAGAGAGAAGCAAAAGAGCAATTAAAGAGCTAAACTAACATGCACAAGGCAAGAACAAAGCAAGAAGCTAACTAAGCAAAGAACGAGCTAACTAAGCTGAGCAAGCACAAAACTAGGGTTTTAAGCAATAAAGAGAGGTATGGGCTGTTTAGTGGTATGAACTTATCACTTAAGTTGGGGGGTGACATATGAACATTGTGATTCCACTTAGATTATCCAAACCAAACAACAAGTTAGAGTCTAATGAATTAACCTAAGCTACTAACTGGCAATGGATATGCTAGGTTGTGTATAGGAGAACTAGTCCCTAACACCTAGGGGTGGTAATCGAGTCCGGGTTGAGCGGGTCCTATTACGGGTCAATTCGGATCAGATCAAATACACTCGACCCGAAAATAATTTCGCGTCATATTTCCTCGACCCGAACCCGAAATTACTATTTGCGGGTTTGACCCGATGGACCCAAAAATACCATGTTATATGCAAACCCGAAAAACCCGAAAATACAAACCCGGAAAACCCAAAAATACAAACCCGAAAATCCCGAAAATAAAAACCCGTTAGACCCGAAATTGCTGTAGAATTTGTTGGTTAATTAGTGTCTTACAAGCAAAGACTTGTATAAACTATATTATTTTTATGTTTGAATGTGTTTAACTTTTATATGGCTAAAATATGAAATATATATATACATATATTAAGACATAATTTTGGGTCGATCGAGTTTTGTGGGTCGAGAATTGCAAACCCGGACCCGACCCGTAAATAATTTCAGGTTTTTCGGGTTTGGGTCATTTCGGGTCGGGTCAAAAAAATCAAGACCCAACCCGCTTTAGTCGGGTCGAGTCGGGTCGAGTGGGTCAGGTCGAGTTTTGCCAGCCTACTAACACCCCCTACTACCCTTACGAGACTCAATTGGGTTAGGGACTAGGTTCAATTCAATTAGAGTCTAAACAAGTCTAGGCTTCTAGATTAGGCATTCCTAGGGCAATTAGGGGCTGAGGGTAGTAATGAGGTGAAATTAGGGTTTTGGACCCAATTCCCCCACATTCTAGCCTTGAGAAGGCTCCATGCTAATTGCACTAGAATTATCCAATCTAGCTACTTAGATCTCTCACTTAGGTTTAAGGAGATTGATTAGGATGTAGGAAGATGGGAGGCAACCTAGGGATCCAAGAATTGGACCTAGGGGCAAATCCCAAAATTTACACATATAAGCAATTTGCCTAAATTCCTAGGTGATTTCACACACAAACCAACAATCGATTCATGGAGAATGAGATAGAAATGGAATATAATCATTAACAAATGGAATTACAAAGTTTACATGTCAATTTCACCCAACATGGTATCAAAGTAACATTTTACACCCCAAATAGCCCACCCAAGGGGGCCTAGCTACTCATAGAAATGGAAAATACAAAAAGAAAGGAGAAAGAGGTAGAAGAAGCCATGGAGCTCGGTGTAGATGAAGGAATCTTCCTCTCCAACTGCTACAAGACGACCTCCTCGCTCCTCCAAGGTGCAAGGGTGTGGAATGAAGGGGATTACGGGTAGGAACTAGTATAAACTAGTGTTTTGGTGGTGGAAATGGTGAAATGGAGGTAGAAATGGAGTGGAATGGCTAAGGGGCAAAAATGGGGAGCTAAGAGGTGGTGGAAGGTAGCTAACCTCGTGCCCCAGCCGCCACCTAGGTATATGTAGGTGTGGGGGGGAAGCACTAGGGTAAGTAGGGGTAAAATGGATAAAGCAGTACAAAAACAGGTGGGTTTTGTGAGTAGCACGACCGTGGTGGGTCACCACGGCCGTGGTGAGTAGAGGTGAGCACGGCCGTGCTGGGATACAATGGCTGTGGGAATTAAAATGGTCAAAAGTCAGGTTGGTGGTCAGTTTTGGGCTGAAATTGGCACGGCCGTGGTGGTCACCACGGTCGTGGTGGTCTGAGGGTAGCACGACCATGCTGTGTGGCACGGCCGTGGTGGTCTAGGTGACGGTGGCCGTGGTGTTGCGCCACGCCCGTTCTGCTTCTGTGTAGCACAGTCGTGCTGTGCAGTACGACTGTGGTGTCTATCTCTGGCACGACCATTCTTGGTTGCACGGCCGTGGTGCTTTCATCTTGACTTGGGGTTGAACTTGTTGATTTACAAGTGACCTAGCACGGCCGTTTTGTGGTACCACGGCCGTGCTGGGTCCTGGATCAGCACTTTGACTCTGTTATTTGGATTTTCTTGGACATCTTCAACCATCTAGTGGTAGGTTGAGGGAGCATCAGACTTCACTTTGAGCTTCTCTAAGGGTAGAGAAACCCTAGGATCACTCCTCTCTCTCTTCCATCAAGTGTGGTCCAAATGCCTGAAAAACATGCAAATAATGTCCATAAGTGCATTTTATACAAATAAGCATATTGGGAGGAATAACATGTAATCTAGCAGGTATAGATGTGATTGAAGAGCAAAATGACACAAGATGAAGCCCTAAAATAGGGCTGAATCAAGTATCCAAATGTATATCTCCTAAGACTATGATCTCCAACCCTATCAACATCTGCTTAACGTGTAAGAACAAGTGTAGAACTAGGATTCTCTGGTCCGAAATATGTAATTCCTTTCCCAGGTGTTCCTTTCAGATATTTCAGAATACGACAAACAACTGTCCAATGTTATTGTTTAGGTGAACTCATGTGTTGACTCACCACTCATACAACAAAGGAGATATTAGGGCGAGTGACTATCAAATAGATCAATTTTCCAACTACCTCCCTATAATATCCTAGACCAGAATAGTCAGAATCATCTAGATTTCCCTTCACATGATAGTCCATTGGAGTAGAAACAAGTTTTGACTCGCTCATTCATGTCTCATGAAGGAGGTCAAGAACACATTTCCTTTGAGGCAAATTAGTACCTCTATTTGAGCGAAGTACTTCAATTAGTGCCGTCCGGTTGATATTTGATAGTAAAGATCCAGCGGCAACCTACAGTCGAACAGGAGGGAGGGCGATCTATAAGATTCCAAGTATTACGCTCGGAGAGTTCCTGCATCTCAACATCCATAGCTTGGTTCCATGCTGGAATAAGAAGGGCTTCTACAGTTGTTTAAAGAATAGATACAACATAGATAGTAGTAGTGAAGCATGCAAAACTAGTACTCAGATTAGAAGATGAACAAAAATGACTAATAAGATGTTTTGTGCAGGAAGAAACACCTTTGCGCAGACTGATAGGTAGGTGTAAGTTAAAATTTACCTCACGCGTCTGATGATCATCCGCTGAAGGAGAAATTGGTTGTGGAGGAGTCGTGGAGGGATTAGTCTTCTTGGATCTTCGCTTGTAAACTTGCAGAGGTCGATCTTTAGGTGTCAGCTCAAAAGGTGGATCAATATCCACAATATTAGACAATGGCGTGGGTGCCAAAATGTCACTTGATAGTGATGCCCCGTTATCGGAGTAATATGGCTCATGCTCAAAAAACACTACATCAACACTTACATACTGTAACATCCCTGACCTGGGTTATGCTTTAACCCTTGATGTTTTGTTTAAGAAAGATAATTATATGCTTGCTCTTATCTTTTGAAAAGTAATTAAGGCTCAAGAGGAACTTATGTTTCAATTTTGGTTCTATTTGAATAATGTTGAAACAATGTTTTGCTAGTTTTGGACTAATGTGCAAATTACCCAAGTTGAGGGGTTAACTTGCAAATGTTACATGGTAAAATGTTCCTCAAGCGTTGAAGCATCATAAGAATGAAAATGATGCAGAGTTATGGGTTGTGGCAAGCCCGAGTACCAAGAAAGAACTTGTTGAGCAATGTTGTGCATTAAAACCTAGTTTTGGTGTAATATGCAATTTACCCAAAACCTAGGGTTCAATATGCAAAATACCACCTCTAGAGAGTCCCTCATGTTTCTTGGCATCATGTAGAGAAAAGAAAATGAGAGGGGCGTCTCATTTGAATCACTTTGGAGGAGAGAGAATCAAGATTTAAGCATAATTGAAACCCTAATTCAATTTAATACAAAAATAAATATATTAATTGAATTGCCCTTCAACCAAAAATGTGATGGTTGAAATTACATAAGTATGGACGTCCTTGTGCCTTGCAAAGACAACGAAATATCTAAAGTGAGTGGAGAGCCCACTCACATTAGTTAAAGGAAAAGTAATATCCACTCAATTTTGGATATTATTATTATATTGATTAAGGTGCTTAATTTGTTTTCTTTTAATTCATGGATAATGAAGAGGAATTACAAGGTGGGGGAGATGGCTTCATATGCAAGGGATGGAGGGGAGTATGTGGCACCAATTTTGGAAATTAAAGGATTTTTATAATACTTTCTCTCTCATTGGAATTCCCTTATATACATCCCATTTTCAACCCACATGAAAGGCTTTTTCGATCCCTTTTTCTTTTCTTGCTTTGGTTGAACACAAGGGAGCTTAGGAGCAACAGGAGGACGTGCCCCAACCTGTAGGTAAGTTCCATAGTCATCTTCAACCTTGATTTTATGGTGAAAATCGAAATTCAATGCTTAATTTCTTCTTTTCTCCATTCAATCTTCAACCTTGATCATTCATTTCACTCAAAGACTTGAGAACGGGCCTTGGACAGTTGAGAGAGCTTCATTCACCATTGAGGACGTGAAGCTTGAAGCTTTGATTCAATTTTGAAGGCGGGTTATATAACTTGAACCCTTAAATGTCATTATTGCTTGCAATTTGTTCATTATATGTTGAACCCTTCTTCTATCTTGATTTCCTTTTTATTAGTTGTTGAAATCATCGTAAGAATCACAACTTATTTCGAATGTTTCAAGCTTGAAGATGATGATGTCATCTTAAGCACACACCTCAACATAGAACATATGCATATGGTTTTGCTTTTTGGCGATCAAACGGTCTCAAGACCGTTTGACACCAAACAGTCTTAAGACCGTTTGAGGGCAAATGGTCTCAAGACCGTTTGAGGTCAAAAGGGGCTCAAGATCCAATCGTAACATCACTTGACCACAAACGGTCTTGAGCCCCTTTTGACCTCAAACGGTCTTGAGACTGTTTGCCCTCAAACGGTCTTGAGACTGTTTGGTGTCAAACGGTCTTGAGACCGTTTGATCACCAAAAAGCAAAACCGTATGCATATATTCTATGTTGAGGTGTGTGCTTAAGATGACATCATCATCTTCAAGCTTGAAACCTTCAAAATCAGCTGTGATTCTTACGGTGATTTCAACAACTAATAAAAAGGAAATCAAGATAGAAGAAGGGTTCAACGTATAATGAACAAATTGCAAGCAATAATGACATTTAAGGGTTCAAGTTATATAACCCGTCTTCAAAATTGAATCCAAGCTTCAAGCTTCACGTCCTCAATGGTGAATGAAGCTCTCTCAACTGTCCAAGGCCCATTCTCAAGTCTTTGAGTGAAATGAATGATCAAGGTTGAAGATTGAATGGAGAAAAGAAGAAATTAAGCATTGAATTTTGATTTCCACCATGAAATCAAGGTTGAAGATGACTATGGAGCTTACCTACAGGTTGGGGCACATCTTCTTGTTGCTCCTAAGCTCCCTTGTGTTCAACCAAAGCAAGGAAAGAAAAAGGGATCGAAAAAGCCTTTCATGTGGGTTGAAAATGGGATGTATATAAGGGAATTTCAATGAGAGAATAAGTATTATAAAAATCCTTTAATTTCCAAAATTGGTGCCACATACTCCCCTCCATCCCTTGCATACGAAGCCATCTCCCCCACCTTGTAATTCCTCTTCATTATCCATGAATTAAAAGAAATCAAATTAAGCACCTTAATCAATATAATAATAATATCTAAAATTGAGTGGATATTACTTTTCCTTTAACTAATGTGAGTGGGCTCTCCACTTACTTTAGATATTTCGTTGCCTTTGCAAGGCACAAGGACGTCCATACTTATGTAATTTCAACCATCACATTTTTGGTTGAAGGACAATTCAATTAATATATTTATTTTTGCATTAAATTGAATTAGGGTTTCAATTATGCTTAAATCTTGATTATTTTAATATCAAGATTCTCTCTCCTCCAAAGTGATTCAAATGAGACGCCCCTCTCATTTTCTTTTTTCTACATGATGCCAAGAAACATGAGGGACTCTCTAGAGGTGGTATTTTGCATATTGAACCCTAGGTTTTGGGTAAATTGCATATTACACTAAAACTAGGTTTTAATGCACAACATTGCTCAACAAGTTCTTTTTTGGTACTCGGGCTTGCCACAACCCATAACACTGCATCATTTTCATTCTTATGATGTTTCAATGCTTGAGGAACATTTTACCATGTAACATTTGCAAGTTAACCCCTCAACTTGGGTAATTTACACATTAGTCCAAAACTAGCAAAACATTGTTTCAACATTATTTAAATAGGACCAAAATTGAAACATAAGTTCCTCTTGAGCCTTAATTACTTTTCAAAAGATAAGAGCAAGCATATAATTATCTTTCTTAAACAAAACATCTAGGGTTAAAGCATAACCCAGGTCAGAGATGTTACAAATTATAAACCCCTAACAAGGATTTCGTCCCCGAAATCCCAGATAAAGGGAGACAAATATTATTCATTCACTATATCATCATGTCTCCACATATCATCATGTCTCCACATAACATCATGTCTCCACATAACATCTTAATGTCATGAAGATGCCATATAACTTTGATCAACACAAAGCCATTCCATACAGGGTTATCATAGAACTTGTCACACATGACACGTACTCTATTGTTTCTTTTCATTATTGACTGTAAAGTCAACTCTGTGTCAGATAATGCTTTTCTTAGTCAGAGATACATTATACACACCTCATTTATTTCAGGTGTCAAACCTTAATGATTTATCACCTTTCTCAACTTATAACTTTATGTGACATGATTCTTGATTTTGAGAAGTCTTTCATATTCCTCATTTAGTTAAGCTTAAGCATTTCACTTCCAAGGAAAGACCAGAGTTACATTTTGTCACCCACTTGTGACTACAAGTATTATTATACATCTGTTGTGCCATCCAATCTGCTGACACCACTAAACTTTCTTACTGCTTGTACCAATTATCTCATTAGTTGTACATACTCTTTTCATAAGGGGAGGTTACCTATCAATTAGTGCATCCTTATCGATGTTATGTTTATGTGGAGCATAAACCCCTAACATGTGATGTTCATACTATTTTATGTAACTAGACTGATTTCACAGCTGGCCAGTCCAGGTAACCAACATAAGTTATCTAATTAGGAGTTATGCTTTTTCTTTTCCATACCACCTGAGATTTCTTAGATACCAGATTTCTTTACTTTGGTATCCATCACATGTGTCAAAAACACATTACATCCTCATCATTTCCATTTCTCTGTTGTTATCACCAAAGTTACACATATAAAGGGATTTTTCTTTTATCTTTGGAACATTATTTGTTACACATCTCTTTATCTTGGAACCAAAGTCCAAGATGAACTGATACTTTTTTAAGTATCCAACATTGGATTATTTCTAATCCATGCACATCAAGTGTCATAGTACTCACTTGATTGTCATGTTACCAAAAGAAGAGAACACAAAGAAACATATTCCTCTTATCACCCCATCATCCCCCAGGGTTGCTCATCAAAGAAAAGGGATTATCATCTCCTCTAATTATAATATGAATCTCTCAACTGTTCATGAAATATTTACTCTTGTTTCATCCTAGGTTCCTTGCCATTAGCATAGGAATTATAAGGATGATTACTTGTCATTATTCCTTTCTTTGTTGTTGTCTAACATGTTCATGAACATTTCATGGTTTTATCACATTCCCCATTTCCACATCATGGGAAAAGATCTTTACTATTCACATAGACTTTATCAAATAGGGATCATCTCCCTTGTTCTTATTCTCTTATCATGAGGATTATACTTTTTACTTCCTCATACACACAGACCGATCTGAGATCATCTCAGATTCCATTCTAATACACTTAGGATGTGATACACATGTCCATACCATATTTTTGGTCTCTTTATGCTCACTAGATTGTTTCAGAATGACTACTTGATCAGAGTAATCAGAAAGATAACAATCTAAGAGTTCCATACTTGTCCTATCTCCAATAATTATATACCTGGCCAGGGTATACAAGTACTGAGATTAGGTAGTATGCACTTTATTTACTATCATGTTCCTTACTTTTCATATCATTATAGACACATGATTTAACATTCCTGGATTTTCTTCAGGCATCACTTCTATATCTCATCTTTATTCACACAGATAAGAGAAATTATAAAGCATTTTAAAGGAATACTGAGTAAAATGTAAGTTCTCATCTTCTTTGTGTCCTTATAGGACTAGTCAAAGGAAACTCAATAAAAACTACTTTCTTATAGTTAACAGATAGAATTATGAAATGACATATCAGAATGATACTGTTTCATCTGACCTGTCTCATCTCGCGGTTTGTTTACTGCTTCAGGCTGATTCTTTTCATAGACTCTTACCGTTGCCTGATGTTGACTTTGAGCTTTATTATTTAATACAATTGATCCTGCCTGGGACGTCTGACCACGTCCTCGAGTGCCACTAGAAAATTGTTTCCTCTGATGACCTCGATGTCTCTGCCTCGATGGTTGAGTTACCATTATGATTCCAACTGGACAATCTCTTACTAAATGTCCTACCTGTCTATACTGGTAACATGTTCTAAGCTCTTGATATGGTCTAAAAGGCCCTTTACCCTTTCTGGGTAGCCCTTTCTCTAGTGTGCTAGACCTTGGTTGTATCGGGGGTACCAAAGACTTCCCCTTTTTGGAACTACTAGGCCTCTGATCCCAAGTTTGGATAGGCCTTTTCTTAATTCTTTCCTCATTATACTTTCCTAGACAGTCTTTTATGACATGTCCAAGCTGCCTACACTTATGGCAAATCCTGATTTCAGGTTGTAACCTATTCCTTTCATCATTATTCATTGCTCCGACATGCTGATGTTGAGCAAGAATCCTATTGGAATCCAAAACTTCATCATTGGGGGCTGGTAATCTAGGTTGTATTGCTAACATATGGTCCACTATACGCATTATTTCAGTCCTAACCTGCCCAACAGTGATATTAAAAGAAGGATTCCTTATCATTGTTGGATCGTCTTGGGGGTTCTTAGGCAGTCTTTCTTCTCTCGCCTGATCCCTTGCACCTTCTGTTGGTGTAACATTGCTGCTCTCAGCAGCATGTTCTTCGTGTGATTCAGACATCTTTAAGTTTTTCTTCTCTTATATGAGTAGAAGACACTATCAGATAAACTGGAAGACACTAGAACAGACTCAACAACCTTAATCCTATGTCTCTGTAGACTCAGCGAACCTAGAGCTCTGATACCACTAAATTGTGGCGAAGCGTTCGAACAAAACGTCATTTACTAAGCGGAAGCGATCCTTAACAACGGATTACTGAAAATCACTAAAAATTTAAAACTTTTTACAAAGAGATCCAATTCCAGAAAATTCTTATAACAAGAACCAAAGTATTACATATACATTCTGGTTCACAAGTATATACCACGTACCATCTCTTCTCGAGGATTACTTACAACAGTTGTTTTGCCAAACTATACATAAGCAACATAAAACCTCGAGGCGTTCAAGCCAAAATCTCAGATCGATCATAAAAGCACTATCTATTGACTCCGAGGACCTGAGAGTACAGAGACGACACATAGGACTCTCTACACAAAATATGACAACCAGTGCCTCCACCTGGAATATCACTGCTGTCCCTGTTGCCGCCGCTGCTGCTCTTTCCCTGCTATGGGGTTCCTGCCTCTTCTTCTGCGTTTACCTAAAAAGTTGGATCCCACGGGGATGAGACAATTGAAAATTGTCCCAGCGAGAGTACAGAGACGTGGGATCCAACTTTTTAGGTAAACGCAGAAGAAGAGGCAGGAACCCCATAGCAGGGAAAGAGCAGCAGCAGCGGCAACAGTGATATTCCAGGTTGAGGCACTGGCTGTCTATTGGATCTAGGGTTTGCAATCAATGGACCCTTCAACATTAGAGCTATTGGAATTAGATCAAATTGAGACCATTGGATATCACTGCTGTCCCTGTTGCCGCCGCTGCTGCTCTTTCCCTACTATGGGGTTCCTGCCTCTTCTTCTGCGTTTACCTAAAAAGTTGGATCCCACGGGGATGAGACAATTGAAAATTGTCCTAGCGAGAGATATAACTCTCCGCCAGAAACATTATTATTGCAGATAAACAGTAATAAACTAAGCAGGAGTTCTTTTGTATTAGCAACAGTATTAATCATTGTATGAATAGAATAGGATAATCTCCTTTCTTAAGGAGAACATTGCATCTTCCCATGGTAGAATTGTACATCATTTATCTACTTTGCAAGGAATGTAAGGAATCATAAATATATCTCCTATCAATTAAAGATGCTTAAAGAAATGTAACATCAACCAATGATTTTTGTATTCAATCTTTAAGCAAACATGCTATACGGCTGATTACATTTTACAATCACACTTATGCCCTGAGAAGATGAGGTATACCTCTCATACTCCAACCGACCATTGCGAAGTCGAAATCGGTGCCATATAAGGTCAATGGAAGAGCCGGATGCCATGATCTCCCTTATTTCGGTCAGTACGAGATTCAATGCCGGACATATTGTGTCTCTGCTAAATAACTTTCCAGGGTATACTGGCAACTTCGCTATAGAGTTACAGTGGCGGCTGTACTCTCTTCGCAATCGAGAGATTTTATGTTTATCTCACATCGATCTGGCATTAATATTATCGGGAGATTCGTGATACATCCATCCCGTTATCGGGGGATTAGTGATACATCCACCCCGACATAAATAATGAAGGATTGAGAGATCTAATGTTTATCTCACATCAATTCCTCCATTAGGGCGTAAGGATATTTTCGCCCATCACCCCCGCATATTAAAAAATATGCATTCCGGGTTATGCCGCAGAGCAACCCGTTTCACCATCCAACAAATTCTGACACTGATGGTTATATGGCCAAGGCACTACATGATAAGATTTCACATGATAAGATTTCCTTGGGTGTGACAAGGTTGTTGAGGAGCTCAACAAGGGAGGGAAGCAATTAGACGAAGATCATGATGGAGAACCCCTGCCGCAAAGTCCTTGTGAGAGTGCTAAGTGCACTAAAAATTCTGCAGTCCTGGCAGGATTGCAAGTGTCCAACAGGATGGCAACCCCTCTCTTTGATGCCTATGAAGACCCATTCCTCAAGGGAAGGCAAAACTGTGGCATGAAAAATTTGAAGGTCTTAAGATTGACTAAGGCAGACAACTCATTGCTTGCCATCATCAAGCAAATACCAACTTATGTAAGGTTCCATAAGGGTGTTTTCACCTTCAAGAAGAAGATGAGAGGGAAGATGCCTAAGGAGGTCATTTTAAATGAGCTAAAAAGTTTTGTTGATGAGGATTCTTACATTGAGACCTATGATGATGACCCCGGAGGAGAGACAAATGAAGAAAGACACTTGAGAAACTCACATAACCCTTGGGAGGAAGAACAAACATTGAAGGCATTTGAGAGGATTGCGTATGATGAAGAAGAAAACATTTTGCTTTTGGATAATGGTTGATTGACGGAGGAACAACAAGCCTGGATGAAGGTTCTAAATTTAGCGCTAGTGGGAGGCAACCCACGTGGTTTGAGATTCTCGAACCTGGTCTTTTTGATTTTTTGCTTTCTTTTCCTCAAAACAAACACACACACACTATACATGATTGCTTTTCTGTTTGTGAATCATGTTAGCACAGGTGTAAGGAAGAAAAGATGATGCAAAAAGGGTTTAGCCAAAGCGGATGTCAAAATAGAAGAAGAGATTGCAAATCAATAGAGGAGCTACATGAAGGACAGAACGACCGTGATGTTCAACACCCTAGTGTTACATTGACCACTCCAGCTCTTGGCGGTTGTCTTTCGCGACCCCACGCCTTTTACCCTATTAGTCTAAACTTCTATTTTATGCTGAGGGCAGCATGATTTAAAAGTTTGGGGTGGTAGGGCGGTAAACCCTTCTCTCACCGCATTTTTCTCTATGTGCCTTGTGCTAAATTTTTGCAAGATGATCAAACAGTTTGACTGACATTTCATACTTGTTTACCCTGACCTGGTGTGTCTGCTTGCATTCATGCATAGCATGTAGTTAGTTTCATGTATTTTCTTGTAATTTTTCTAAATTTTTGCTCTTTTTGCTCTTCCATACCATGCATTGCATCTTCATGTAATTTTTGTAGTTTCTTATGCATTTTAATTAGGATTTGCTGCTTTATGTTTTGAAATTCCCTAAAGTAGGTTTAGATGTGATTTAGTGCAAATTGGCACCATTTTGGCCAATTTTGCCCAAACTTGAATGTTCTTGCTCTAAAAGTATGTTTTGACCCAATCTCCACTGTTTGAAATAAAATGTTTTGATCTTGTGACAAATGCATGCTACTTTCTTAGATCTTATTGCTTTATGGTCTTGTTTGTTGACTTTTTATATGTGTAACACATCTCTTAAGTTTGTGAATGTTTTGGTTGAATCATGAATCGAGCAAGCTACAAACGCTTAAAGCCTATGGAATCACTTGGTAGAAATATGAATGTTATGTTGATTCTATCATGTGGTGTGATATCACTTGGTGAAGTGTTGAATTAGCTTTCATACAGGGAATCTTATGTTGGAAAATACACGGATGACCCCTCTTTGATCCGACCATTCTTTCACCACCTTCATACCCCTCCGCCTCATGAAAAGATGCCAAAAGCGCACATATCAGCTGTGGCCACCCAAAAAAGTTTGGGGTGGCCACATCTCAACCTCCCCGCTTCACTCCATCCACTTTACGCCCTAACTACACCAAGGGCAAAGAAAATGAAAAGAAAAAAAGCAAAAATGAAATAAAAGGATGCTCCTGTTTAAGGGCATTCAAATAAAGAAAAGACGAGTGTGTATAAGCACTCCAAATCTCACCGCAATCCTTTCTTCTTCTTTCATCCCCATTGAGCTAGAAAACATCAAATCTAGCTCACTTTACCCTTTCTACAGCCAAGTGGGTCATCTAGTGTGGTTTGAAGCATAAGAGTAAATGCATGAAAGTGAAACAACACTCCTAGTCACCTTTGATTAATACCAACATGAAACGGTTTACCCGGAATGACATGAAGGACATATGGACAACTTGTGTTTCTATGCTTTATATTTGAAGTTTATATGCTCAGTGCTCAATTCATGAATGGTTTGTGAAAGAGGAGAGGAGAGATGTGAAACACATGCACTTAGTCACTCCCAAGACCATGTATTCAATAATTATCTGTTGCTATGCATTTGTCATTTGTTTTTGTTGAAAAGAAACTGAAATAGGAGATTGAGTTGGAGCATACTTGAGGACAAGTATGTTTTAAGTTTGGGGTGGTGATGTAGCCCTATTTTAGGGCTCCATCCTGTGCCATTTTGTACTTAAATCACATCTAAACATGTTAGATTACAAGCTTTTGCCCCTAATATGGTTATCATTGCAAATACGCTTATGGATGTTCTTTGCACTGTTTTCAGGAACTTGGACCATGCTTAGATGGAAGAGAGAGAAAGGAGTTCTAGGGTTCCTCCACTCATGGGGGGGTCCAAAGAAGACCCCAAAACCTCCCTCGACCTACCTCCAATGGCCAAGGGTCATCACCAAGCAAAGACATCCAAGAATGATCAAGCTTGAAGGATACTTGAATGATGCAGACCACAAAACGTCCGTGGGAATACCCCCACGGTCGTGCGTTTATTGTTAAGAACCAACAGGGACAACAGTGAATTTGCATCCCAAGGGCCACGGCCGTGGTCACACAATACAGTCGTGGCCAAGAGAACTGAAGACGACCCTCCGCCACGACCGTGGTCGATGAAGAACAAAACGACCGTGTTGCTGCTCCACGATCACATCTCCCTCCTCCAAAACGGCCGTGTTACCCAACACGGCCGTGGTGCCTCTCACCCATCATGACTGTGGCACTCCGCCACGGCCGTGGCCACCACTATACTTAGCATATCCACACCTACTCCATACCACGGCCGTATTTCTACCCCACGACCGAGCCATCCTACCCT
Source organism: Alisma plantago-aquatica (assembly GCA_963693085.1). Taxonomy (NCBI): domain Eukaryota; kingdom Viridiplantae; phylum Streptophyta; class Magnoliopsida; order Alismatales; family Alismataceae; genus Alisma; species Alisma plantago-aquatica. Next base: position 25,978,213 of record OY856415.1, read on the forward strand.
CACCACGGCCGTGGCACACCAACACGGCCGTGGTGACCCACCAACTCTACCAAACTTTCACACTGTTTTTCCTAAACTACCCCTACTTACCCTAGTGCCTCCCCACCACCTATATATACATAGGTGGCGGCTGGGGAACAAAGGCTAGCCTCCCCTACAGCTGCTCCAAGCTTTCACCTTCCTTCCTTGAGCTTCCTAGTGCAATCCCTTTGCATTTATGCTCTCCGCCCACCATTTCCACCTCCATTCCACCTTGGAGACCTAGTTTTCTAGGTTTTCTACCATAATCCCCCATATCTTCATGCTCACCTGCACCCTTGGAGGAGGAAGGTCGTCCACAACAACAAGGAGGTGAAGAAGAAGACTACTACACCAAGCTCCATGGCGTTTCTACCTCTTCTTCCCCTTTCTTTGACTTTTTCTTTGACTATGTATAGCTAAGCCCCTTGTGGTGGGCTGTTTGGGTTTAAAATGTGATTTTGATACCATGTTGGGGAAAAGTTGCTTGTAATGAACTCAATTTATATCTATGATGATTGCCTCTTGCTTCTATCTCTTTTCCTATTTTATTGCATGTGGTTTGTGCTCTTTACATGAATTGCTTGCTTTGAGATGTTTGATGACACTTAGCTTTTAGGAGGATTTGGAGTATATGTGGCAATCTTAGGAATGGCTCCTAGGTCCAATTAGTGGATCCCTTGCTAGCCCCCTTTGTTCCTACATATACATCCCCCCTCCTACAAGTGAGTGTGAGATCTAAGTAGCTAGTGTGAGTGAGAGTGATGCAATTGCCTAGGGCCTTCTAAAGGCTAGAATGGCTAGTGGCATGAGGTCAAATATCCTCATCTCTACTCCCATCTCTACCCTCAACCCTCAATTGCTCACTATCACTTACCCTAGAAACCTAGATTTGGTTAATCCCATTAGAATTACACCTAACCCTAGTCTTCTACTAATAGTATTTGGTACATTCTAATGGCATTGGCCTTATTGTTTGGTTTGGTAATCTAGATGTGGAGTGAGAACCATGCTTGTCTAACTATCTTCCCCAACTAATATCAAAGTTACTTCCCCCAAACGGCCCACCTACCCTAATCAACTTGTTAAAACCCAAACTGCTTTGCTCGCTTGTTAATGCTAGTCTAGTTTAATTGCTTTAGCTTAACTTAGTCAATTGCTTAGTTTTGTTCTCTAGTGTTAATTTAGGCCTTTGCTCTTGTTAGTGATTAACTTAGCTTCTCAATTGCTTCTTGCTTGTTTGGTCTAGTGTAGCTTGCTCTTGCCCTTGCTTAGCTAGTTTGTTAACTTAGTTTGCTAGTTTGCTTGTTCAAGATAGCTTAGGTTTAAATCTTGCTTTTCTTACTTGTTCAATTAGCATAATCAACCATCAAACCCTTTTAAAACCCTCAAATCCTAATCTCCGCACTAGGAACATAGCTTACACTACCTAACTCTAGTGCCCCTTCTATCCCTGTGGACCGATCCCGTATCTTGCCAATCACCTATACTACGACAGTACCCCGTACGCTTGCGGGCGACCTGTTTAGTCTTTGTGATCGACTCGGTTAGGGACAATATAATTTTCGAAAGCAAAAATCCCATCCCGTGCGTTCCGACCTCTTGGAGTGCATCTAGCCACCCTAGTTGGCTAGTGTGTACGCCTCTAGTGGAATCCACACCACCCGCTATGGAGCAACAAAGGGCTGTTGTAGATCTGACACATCAGATCATAGGGAACCCGCTACGGGCAGAAAGGATGATAGAATAACCTATGCTGTCATGAAGAGACTCAATACCCCATCATGAGGCGTAGGCAGAAGAAGCCGGATATTTCGGAGACTCAACGTGCTATGATGAAGGTTGTCCGGAGAATGAAGGTAGAAGAGGAGATTTAGTAGGTGGAGGGGGTTAGATGAGATGGATGGTGGAAGATGGAGTGGGAAGGAGGTGAAAGGAGGCAGACGGTGGGTGGGATTCGGTGGTGGCAGCAGCAACGACAAGGCTGCACGTAGCCGCAACGGCGGGAGGGAGGGGCGTGGCGGGAGGAGAGTAGGGTTGGCGGTGGGGCTGTTGGGGAAAGAGAGGGCGGCGGCAGGGGGTGTCGGCAGCGGCGGGAAGAGAGGGGGGGGAGTCGGTGGGGGGGGCAGTGGCAGCAGATGGGGGGGGGGAAGACGGTGACGGGCGAGGGGGGCATCAACGGTGGCTGGGAGGGGAAGAGGGTGTCGACTGGGGGGGGGCTAGGTCATAGAGGGTAGGGTTAGGGTGGGAACTTGCAAAGGACCGGAACAACTCTTGATACCATATAGAATAAGGAGAAGAATTGTATTAGATGATTCAAAAGGTTTACAATGGGTTCTCTATTATAGGCAAGAGAATAGCCCACATTTAAAAGTGAACAATATGGGATAAAACCCAAGTAAAGTAAACCATAGAATTAACACATAAATAACATAAATAGCATAATTCTTTATAATAATTTCTCATGTTGCTATGTATATATCTCAGAAAACAATATATCCTTATTCCTGATTGATATGTATAGTCCACTTATTATTCCCATATAAATCATTCAAAATTGTTTCAACACAGTACTAGTGTGTTCTTCTTTTGGTTTTGGTAGTATCATATATTCGATGGTGGTTGTACCTAGTATTGCAAACATAGCACCGGTTTCCTTTCCAACCAGCCGGTTCGCTTCTCTTCATACAACCCTTATTTTATCACAATTCTAATGCAAACTTTGAGAAAATCTCGCAAGACCAATGAAATTTTGATAGACCATAAAAATGTTAAAACTTATGCAATACTAGAATATTAAGATGAAATTCGGGACAATTTTATCTTCACCAAACACATTCGTCCAGTATGTCATTAAATGGGATCAATGGCAATAGGAATGATTGTTTGAAGCTTAAAAACATCATGATGCTAAATGTAGGTTGTAGGTACATAACTATGGAACATTGATTACCATATATAATAGTATACAGAATTGCCCAGTAAAGGAAAATATAACTTCCCAACTACTACATGTTGACTAAAAGTAAGATAAAATGTTTCTATTTTTGGCATTGATACAGTCAATATATGTAGATTTAGGAAGCATTGCATGTTGACAAATCGACCAAATCAATACAAACATTGTTAAATTTCATAGAAATGGATGAGATTTCCTTCGGATTTCTGACATACTTAGAGATCAACCATTTCATATGCCGTCTCCCAAAAATGGAAAAAGTTGTGGAAACTCTTACCATTTTAACCAAGATTTCAGTTCAATTCTCCTTGATCTCACAGATGGGTTTGATTCAAACAAATGTTGAGATGAAGTACCATTGCTCCCAATAGCTAGATTTATCATATTTTCGATGAATAAATCCCATTTCTCATTCATGCTGTGTCTTCTGTCTAATAATTGCACATTCGTCGATCCCAATTTACTTGATATTGCTGTCCAATATCTTCCTTTGCTTTTACATGAAATTTAAAACTGAAGGGGATGCCCGTGTCCTCATACACTCAAGGACCGTATTGCATTTGCATCTGTTTTTATGTTTTTTTCCCTTTATTGTCTTGACTATATGCTTACAAAGCTAACTTGACAATCTGATTTCAAATTTATGAAGTCAGGATATTCTCATCCAGTTTGTTTATAAACTCTTTACTCATCAACATCATTGCTGCTCTAGATGTATTTTGGCATCTCAGAAAACCAGACACATTTATTTCTTCAAGAAAATTGCTGAATTGGAAAAAATAACCAATCTTTATTTCTTTGATTTTTGGATTTATATATACTGGGCGTAGGCCGAGGATTTTGATGGAGAGTTGCCTGAAAAAGCTACATATTTCGGTGGTGTATTCTACAATTATTTCAGCATAGGTAGGTAGTATCATGTTTTCTTGACATGTTCACTATACTTTTTCTCATTAAAAATAATGAAAGATTGTTAAATGTGTCTACATTTTATTTGTGGTCCCTTTTTAACCTTACACTTTATAAAGATGATAGCTTCAGATACCCTCAGCCACATGGAACAAAAATGCTGTCAGACTGCTCAGTTTTTCCTCATAATACCCTTGGAAGTAAAAGATTTGACCTCATTTCTCATCCCTCATTCGTTATTTATGCGATAAATAAAAATGAAACTGTAGCAAGTTACTTCACTTCGTAAATGATCATAAACAGCTAACCGAATATGGATGCTTAACTTCATTAAATTTGACTTATATAGCCGGCATGGAAATAACCTTTTCAATCAATTATGTTAATTGTATGTCACAGAAATCAACCCTGAACTTCCATGTATGATAGATTGAGACCAACACTGTAGTAGATTCCTCGATTTCCACACAACATTTTCGAAGTAACTTCCTTGCTTGTGTCATAGTTCAAATGTTGAGCCACTCTGACTGACATCCTTTTTGGATGATAGCTTTGCTAATTGTCTGCAACTGTAAACTAGATATTTTCTTGTTCGGCAGGAATGGATGCTCAAATTGCTTATGGATTTCATCATCTGCGTAATGAAAAGCCTATCCTTGCGCAGGGCCCAATTTCAAACAAGGTATCATGTCTTATATTTGGTTTGCAACAGATCATTAATTTGCTTGGAGTCCCTAATTAATTTTGTAACAGTCCTGCCCTCTGTATCATCTAAAATTAGACTGTATAAATGTTGGTCGTCTTGATGGTGGATTGGTAGTATATTTCACCCCATTAAGCCAGGCAATTGCTATGTGATATTTCTATCTGTAAAAATATGCAGAGATTAGTAATTTCTAGTTACTTTGGGAGCTAACCACTCTAGGATACTGTCATAATCATAGTCCCAGATGACTTAAAATATCTTGATTAGAGTCACATTTTAGAATGATTTTACCTGTTAATAAGAACAAAATGGTTGGATATTGTCTGTGATGTGTATGAAGTGCGTATCCGTTTATCCCGTTTTTCTATGTGATTGCTTTTGAAATTTGCTGTTGATTCTCATTGCCATGCTTTCTACTGATACTTTCTCATGTAGTTGATTTACTCTGGATACACTTGCACCCAAGGATGGTTTTGCACTCCTTGCGTAAGCAATCCGAATCTGAGGTTAGCAGTCATTCTTTCTATTCTTAGATATTTGTGATTTGTCTTAATTATATCTTATTTTTCTTTGAAAGGTCTCTGCCGTTGATATCTCAAGTTTAACTTCTTACCAGATATAAAAAAGATGCAATTCCTTCAGTTTTCATCTTTTTTGTTCTTCTAATCATTGGATCTTTTGGTTGTAATCCTACTATGACATCGAAACCAATCTCCCGTGTCTTTGATATACCTTAAACTATTGTGAGGCATACATTTTTCCCATTAAAATGCCATATCTGTTTGATTGATTAGATCGAGGTTCAGCTTGAGATGGCTTCTAGTATACATTCGTGGCTTCTAGCTTACATTGGTGTAATTTCTGTGACTTATTTATACACTCATCTCATTAGATGTAGTCTAACGTCTGGATATCTGAATCATGAAATTGAAGAACCCTTGATTTACAAATCAATTTACTTAAAATGAGTCTAAGACTTTAGGTTAGCAGGTTGATAAGGCTTCTAAAAGAGACTTTCTGTTCCTTCCATACATATATATGGCTTGGATTTGTAGTGGTTATTTGAAGATCTATTCCATAGGATGTATAAATTGTCCTGCAAATATAATAGCCGGAAAACTAGTGCTTAAGTTGCTACCATGATAAACTGATTTGAATTATAGCTCAGTTCGTAAGTGAAACATCGTGCATACGAAATTGAATACTGCAGAGGGCTGAAGCATGTTGTAAGGATGCATATTCAGATGCTGAACCGCTCAGAATGGGAGCATATCTCCATTCCTTCCAGGCAAGTTCTCTTCATAAAACTTCTTGAATGTTATAAGCAACCGATGGACATATCCTTTCAGTTTATGTCAAATTAAGCTGACATTCCTCAGTTCCGTATTATTTAATCAATTTTTGTTTACTTTCATTCTAGCAATTTGGTGGTGCTTTCGTCTCTATTCATTGATTATCACCGGTTCTGATGAACTTGCAGTGTTAGGGCTATAGTTATCCTAAATCTGCCAAGCTATGGTAGCGGAAGACATCCATGGGGCAAGCCATCGCCTGAATACTTAGAAAAGGTTTGCTCTATTCTCTTTATTCTGTCCTTTTTAATTGTATGTTTTAGTGAGTTTCTTACTGATTAATGTTTATCTTATGCATGTAGTTTTCTACATATATTTTCTGGTCTACTGAATCTACTGTCTATTTCTTGTCAAACAAATCAAATTTGCTCGACTTACTTATCACTAGGTTTTAGATTCGAGGCATACTAGGAGAATTGTTACTATGCAACTGCAACATCTGTTTTTCTCTGTATTTCAGAAAGGGTTCGTGAAGGCTCATTCTGATGATGGTCTGCTTGAGATTTTTGGCCTAAAGCAAGGATGGCATGCTTCTTTCGTCATGAGTGAACTCATTTCTGCAAAGCACATAGCTCAGGTACCAATGCATGACATTCATGCATTCTACTCATCCGAGCTTTCATTTGGTGTTTAAATCGATGTCTTTTTTACCTTCTCTAAAAGTCTAAGATTGTTCGGCATTTCTTCGATAATTACTGCACATTCTTGATGCTATGAATAACCAAAGGGAAGAATGATTACTGTATTAGTCTTTATGTTCATTTTTTTGGTCGTATAATTAAGAAATGCTATTCCCTGTTTATATCATAAGTAGGATGAGGAGGATTATAAAGAATTAACTTATATTAAGAAGCGCATAACCAATATGAACTATTTTTTTATCATGTAGTTATATTTTATTAGAACAAAGAAGTAGAAGAATTATATTGAGATGGAAGACAAACGGACAACAAGCTGCGCTGTCAATCCTTTTAAATAGTAAAACCAATATTTTGAAATACTACATCTATAGACTTGAGGGTCATATGACGTTATTATGCATAATGTTTTGAGTCCTCTTGAGAAGTTCCACAATCTCTGGTGCTAAGAAACCAAAAGTGTTAAATCCGAAAGGTATAAAAACGTGTTGATTGTCAATGCACACTTTCTCATTTTGGCTACTTTGGCTGAGGCAGATTTGAGAGCTGTTTATCCTGTAGTAAATACCCCACCCCTTAGGTCCACAATTGGAGAACCTCCTATCAGATCCCCACATGCATGTTTCCCTCAAACCCATCCAAAAATTAAGATATCAGTCGGTCTAAGTGGTGATCTCCCCTCCCACATCATGATCATCATCTAAGCCTCAATCCCAACCATGTTGATCATCATCATCATCTAAGCCTTAATCCCAACCATGTTCGGGTCGGCTACATGGATCCTTTTCCAATCAGTTCTGTTATGGGTCATACTCTGATCAAGATGTAAAGATTCAATATCTCTCTTTATAAGCTCTTCTCAAGTTAATCTATATCTGCCTCTGCTTCTTTTAGCTGTGCTTTACTCAATAACTTTGCTTTGAATAGGTGCATTTGTCATTCTGTGCTGAACATGTCTATACCATCTTAGACGACCTTCACTCAACTTGTCCTCGATGCTCACCATCTCCACTTTGTTTCTAATATAGTCATTCCTAAAACGATATTTTCTCATCTTCCCACACATCCATCTAAGTATATACATTTTGGCCACATTTAGCTTATTGAGACCTTAAGTCTTCAATCTTCACTACCCAACATTCACTCCCATATAGCATGGATGGTCGTATAACTGTTCTATAAAACTTGCTTTTTAATCTGAGAGAGATCTTCTGGTCACATACTACTCCAGTTGCACTTCTCCATTTCAACCATCCTACTGCGATCCTGTGACAAAGGTCATCTTGAACTTCACCCTCTTTCAATAATAGAATCCAAGTAACAAAACTTATCACATATTGGTATATCCTTTCCATCCAACTTGACCCCACCACTCACAATTCTAGATTGGCTAAAATTTTAATACACATATTCAATTTTACTTTTACTGATCATAAACCGATTAGATTCCAATGCATTTCTCCAAAGTTTAACTTTATCAATCAATATTTCTTTTCTTCATCAATCTACACAATATCATTAGCAAATAACATGCACCAAGGGATATTATCTTGAACATGCTTTGTCAACTCATCCATAACAAGAACAAATAGATATGGGTTGAGTGCCGATCCTTGATGTACCCCAATGGTTATAGGAAAAGTTTGAGTTTCTCCTCCAGGAACCCTAACACTTGCATTTGAGCCATCATACATGTCAAAAAGTTAAGAAGTGCCTCTTTCTTATTAGCAATTCCAACATATCTGAGTACATCATTGAGAACATCCCGAACAAAATCATGTCTATACTTGAAGCCAAATAGCTCTCTACTATGAATTGCATGTTGTCCAAACATATTCAAACATGCCTTATGACAAATTGGACACATATCTCATCAACAAGAAATAAATGAATCATAAGACAATACCTAAAGATGGTATAATACTCCACTACACCTACTCCATCATTAGGAATTGCAAGGAGAAAATCTCGAGCATGATCAAATTTGTAGACACTCAAATTTTTTTCTTAACGGTCATCTCAAGCTTAACTTTTATTTCCTCAATAATTTTGCTATAAAGGACACTCACTAAAGGATATTGGGCTTTAGGGGGGGGACAATGTCCTTGTTAGCAAAACTATTAAGGTCAAAAGTTGGGATAGTGACACAAAGACAATCTAAAGTTCTATCAAAATCAGAATCCATACCACAAATCCCCTTTCCTGACAAAATATAATCCTAAAGCACTCATGATTGCACCTTGGAGTCTACAAAAGCGTATGAGGAAGCTTGTATCATTGAATAAAGCCCCAAGTCACTGAGACGCATGCGCAGGGAAGCAATCCGTCACTGAAGGTCCCTAAAAAAGGACCTCCACAAACTACAACGTCTTCAATAGACCTTCACAAACTCCTGTCAAACAAAACTGCAACCTCCTCCATGTATACATGTTGACATGTGGATAAGCCGAAAATCAACTTAGCAATACCCATTCAAGAACGAAGAAAAATAATCTCACTCTATGGATCACTCAACTACAAAAGAAGATTCATCATCTCAGTAGCCTTCATTAGCCCTCCTAATGGCTAACCCCTCAGTAAAGCCTCTATTCCCTACTCATTGCTCCTCTAGGTAACTTCACTTCCAACAAGGTCTCCGATGTCAACAGAGAGAACAACTCCTTGTGAAGCTTCCTACCATCACATATAGGCCAAAAAGTTCAATTTTAAGGACATAGTAAAAATATCCATTCTGGGTCCAATGTCGGCTAAAGTGCCAGTGGGGCCGACATGTCACTGAATCAAATCCTGAGTGCTTCTACGGACAAGGATGGGGGTGGGGGCAAGGATTTGCGTGCAAACACTAAAGTCATTTAGCCACCCGTGGAAATGGAAGTTTGCAATATTTTAATTGAATTTTTTGAAATACTTATACTGAGGGAATTTTGACTTTTCAAAAACCATAGAAACACAATTCGGTGTGAAGTTCTAGGACATTGTTATTTACATCCATAACACATGTAACTCATTATTCATCGATTAACCACTCGAATGGGATTAAATCTAAATCATAGACGGAGGTCTAAGACATTTAGTGCTTTGTAGGTATGTAACTATGTATTAACTATTAAGTATGGATTAATTAGTTTATTATATACATGTGCCGCATTGTCTTGGCCCATTAGGGTTAAGTTTGCTTCCTTGTACTTACCTCCTCTCCTATATATAGGAGGGGGAGTTTTCCCACCATCAATAATAGATATTCCATCTTGTTTTCCTACATGGTATTGGAGCATAGATCCTAAAACCTAATGTACAGAGATCAAAGGAGAGAGCCTCCGCCTATGGGCGGCCGCTGTCTCTTCTTGACGGCTACCTGCCAGGCATCATCCCGGCTTCCGCAGTCATCTTCTCTCTTCTACTTCAATGGAAAATGAAATCTTTCTGTCCCTCTGCCGGCACTTGTTTTCCCGACCATCACCAACTTAATCTATTTGCCTCCCCTAGATCTGTTCCCCATGCCTAATCTAGCACAACACACAACTGCATCGGCAACCCTGCTATTGCCCAATCATTTTCGTGCTTCCACAAAGGTCCACACGACATCTTATGTGCGTATCATCTCCGAGCCGCAACCAATAGGCTGTGCTTTCTAGCGCTCTTGTTGTGATCCAGTTCACATAAAGAAGAATCATCAACAATAATCAATTATTAACATTAATTTTGCTCGCATTAGAGCCAACATTTCTGTGAAAAAAATTAGGGAAAAGGAAAGATGTTGCTCGCATGCTTACTGCTTCCGGTTGAGATCCCTGCACCAACTTCTCTTTACATTGTCGACATGCCCCCCCCCCCCCAACAAATAAAATCTCCACAATCTACCCATTCCTTTCATAGCTAGCTACTTTTTTGTTTTAAATATCTTGCCGGGAGCTACGCTATGCTAGAGACGAAGTGCAAATTGCCCACGTCTCTTCGTGCCCAAGGCACTTCACCGCACGCACGATGAAAACATATCATCAAGATATCGTGTTTACCTCATAATACTTTGCTATATGCTTACCAAAGCACTACAAGGGCATCCACGGAAACTTCTGTGACTACCCCAACTTCCTTTTGTGTGGTTATTTTGACCTAATCCATACTGTCCCGAAACCTTATATCATCAGCATATTGGACAGAAAAGACCCCATGCTAGTTTATAAAGAAAAAAAAGGGGGCACATCATTATTTTTTTTTCTTCCTACCGTGTCATTATACCTGTAGTGCTTTGTTCTTCCTACCGAGATTCATTCCGTTAGTGCCACTCCTTTTTCTACCTAGTTTCTATTCTAGTAATATTTTTGTTCTATTATTTATACCGTGCATGTTCCGATAGACTTTGTTGTCCCTACCATCCATTGATACTAGTAGTGCCACCATTCCTCTATTAATGTTTATGACTCTCCACCCTAACCACTCTCATGATCCTTTTTGTGGTTGGTGTGAGGGGAAGAATAGACGAAGATGAGTGGAAGAGAGAAGAGGGGATAAGATGAAGATAAGAGTCATATTATCAGATCGTGTTGTCTAGTTTCTACATTTCACCGGTTTTGTTGACACCTATTCCTATAGTAGTGGGTCTCAAATACATGTCCACCTGCTATGGCGTAATATTTTCTATAGCAATGATCTTATCTTAAATACCACACATTATTCCGGTGTTGGTGTGTCTTGTGCGGAAATACTTTGACAACAATGGCGAATCAGATGACTTCAGCATATGTTCATCATCTATATTGTTCTAGTTTCCCATAAAAAGCAATACATAACTTCTCTTTCTGATTACTTCTACTAGTTTGGCGAATATCAAATTCAGGTAGAGTCCACGCTGCCATTATTGCTTCCATTGATCTTACCTTCATTGAAGGGAGAAGACTTATTTGCCGCTATGCGCCATCTTTTTCAGGGGGAGTGTTAGAGTACTTCAAATTTTGTATTAAAAGATTCGGGGGGAGTTAATTTCTTCTCAGGGGAGATCAATTTTTTTTTGTATGGGCTATTTTATCTTTTTATGTATTGACAAACTGAATATGTGTTCCACCCATGCTCCAACTTGAGGGGGAGTGTGGGATTAATTAATTTATTATGTACATGAGCCTCATTGTCTTGGCCCGTTAGAGTTAAGTTTGCTTCCTTGTACTTGCCTCCTCTCCTATATATAGGAGGGAAGTTTGCCCACTTTCAATAAAAAATATTCCATCTTATTTTTCTACACTAAATATACAATCAAAGGTAAATACAACCCAAAGTAACTATGTTTTAACAACATAAACTTGCCTGATTTTTGAAGTTTGTATTGGTCTGCTCGGTCTGTCAACTGAAATATTGACATTACCATGAAATTTCAGTTTGCTGATACATTTGGCATGTCTCCTATCATGGAAAAGGAAATGTTTGTGGAACTTTTGATTATTTTGTAGAAAATTGAATCTTAGATAGGGGTAGGGGAAGGTTGGGTTTGGACTCAGCTAAGTAAAGAATAATTAAATTTTTGAAAGAACCTACATGTTTTAGTACGATTAAGTGGAGTATACATCATATGAACATAAAGTAAGAAATTTCAAATGGAATCTAGCACACACCCTATTCATAGTTTGTGCAATGATATGAATAAGAAAGGTCTGAGAGAAATTGGTAAGAAGAGATGTCAATGCATGCATCCGTCTAGGAAAATGTTATAAATGAACCGGGTTTAACTTTCTTCTATAGCTAACTTTGGAAGAAAAGGAAAAGAATGAGTGAATCATTACAAAAACCTCTCACCTAAAAATATAGAAATTGAAGGAGATATATACATGTGAAATTAGATTTAGAACCACATGTACAGTTTGAGTGGACAAAACTCTCTATAAATAAAACTGAAAGCTGGAACTTGATTTTAACGAATGAAATAATAATTACCTAGAAAGCATGGACATGGCATATGGCATGGACACAGACTAGGAAACACATAAACTTCTCGGAGGCTGTAGCCAGGCTCCCGCCTGGGCTCCACCTAGGCCACCTAGGCTCTAGGTGGTCTGCCTTAAACTAAGCACCTAGGCTTTTAGATAACTAAAGTGGATGCCTAAGGCCTTTTAGGCCCAAATTAAGACACTTGAAGACAAAATTAGCATAGATTAGGTCAGAATTTAATCAAATTAGATCATGTTTAGTTATTTTGGGGAAGAAATAGGTCTAATATAGGCCAAATCAGATCTAATTTGGACAGATAAGGTCTGATTTGGGGGAAATAGGTTTGATTTGGGAAAAAATGTCTTATTTGGGGGAATTATATCCGATTTCGCTAAATTAGGGCTCGTTTTAGTCAATGTAGGGCAAACTAGGGGAAGTTACGTCTGATTAGGTCATGTTATGCCAAAATCGGTCTGGCTTTGACTAAATTAGGTAAGACGAGTTAAATTGGGTTCAATTTAGACCGTATTAGGTCAAATTAAGGCCAAATAGGTCTATCTTAGGTCGCGACAGGTGTGATGTAGGTGAAGTTATGATTGATTAAGCTTGAGGATAAGCAATACAAATGACATAATGATGTACATATTTGAATGTAACTGAATGTATACACAAAATCATTTAGATGTATGTAAAATATAAACAAATATGAAGAACGCCTAGAAACGCCTAGGCTTCCGCCTAGGCTCCTAGGCCTCCTAGGCTTCCCATATGTGGGAAGGACCGCCTAGCCGCCTAGACAAGTATTGCAAGGCCCGTCCTTGACACATGTCCAACTTGGACACGCCATGGACATGCGGCTGCATGGGAAACATGTCCACGACGTGTTTGTTTTGGACTCATGTCTTGGACGGCCATGACAACCTCCCACAAGTGTCCTTGTTCTGCCTCCTTTTGTTCTCCATCAGCCCATCCTCTTCTTATTATGTCTTCACCACTACTTCCTCATGCTCCACGAGTGGTCCTCCCCTTCCTCACCACCACGAAAATGTCCAACACTAGTACACACCCTGCTCTAAATCTACAATTACCTTCCACTCCTCTTCTGTCTTCTACTTTAGCATATGTCATCCTCGCACACCACCACAAGCATCATGAAACTACAACCCGATATACATTCTCTTCTCCTCTGTCATTGTTGTCTCATCTCCCTCCTTTTCACTTGTATTTTAATATGCTTCCTCTTCCTCTTTTTTCTCACCCCTGATACCAAGTTTTTGCTATTTTAAATATGCAGTTATCGGATTGTAGTGTTATTAAGCGGTTACTGCAACTTTTAGTAGTTATAAATTATGGGTATGTTCATATTTTGTTTTCATGAATATATTATTGGTTTGATTTCTTAGTTTTGCACTATGTGCTGATTCATATGTGAATATACTGTGGTATTAATTGTATTCTTTAAATGTGCTTGTTGGTTGAATTGAGAAATGAGTCATGAATCTTTGGAGTTCGAAGTGACAGATGTCTCCGCACACATTTTTGAATTGGAAAATATGATTGACTTTCTTTAAAATCTTTTAGATCCTTATATTAATTGTACATACATAAACACTCATATATACATATAATTTGTGCTCCTGTGTCTAGCTCCATGTCCGTGTCCCATTTTTTCCAAAATTGCCGTGTCTCGTGTCCGTTTCTGTATTCGTTTGTGTCTGTGTCCATGCTTCCTAGAACACAAACATAAAACACGAAATACGGGACAAGGAAATTTTGAAAAATATAGGACACAAACACAACGTTGGACATAGCATACCCACTTATATGTATATATATACCTACGCATATAATGTGGAATCTATATGTATAACATCCATCCTTCTAAAGATATAGAATAAGTCATAAAAAATTATAGAAACAAACAGAAAAGAAAGATAAATGAAACACTCAATTTGATCATGACATGGATGTAAACTTTAGTATTATGAAAAAAATGAAACCATATTTATGTTTGCATTATGTAGTCAAACGTAATCTATCGAGAATAGTTATTCAAATTTACATTTGCAATATGGAATCAAATAAGTGCAAATGAAGAATGAGGATTTATAATCAGTTTGCATGTCAAATTCCTAGAGTATCCTTTATAATAATTATGAATTATATCTACAATAATGATGTATATTAGATAATTGTCAATGACTAATGGGGGTAGGAGGGGGATACATAATGGTGGTCTGTTGGAGGAAAGAGGAGGGAGGGAGGAAACATTGTCGACATTTCTTTTAGAGTTTTTTCCCAAGATCCCCTCATCTTTGCAATAATTCCATAAAACCTCCTCTGTTATCCAAAATTCCTGTAGCCCCTCTCTCTTTTATCTTTAATTCCTAAAACCCCCCTCCATCCAACTCCGTGTGGATAGGAGTTAACGACTGCTGTACTTTCGGTTTTCTCCAATCAGTTGTATATTACATTAGCATATATAATTATATATAATCGTATTTAGTTATATAAAACAATAATTATTATTGAAATACAAAGTTATATTAAAGTTATTTTTTATGTTGAACAATTTTTTTGTGCTCATACCAGTTACGCCTGGTAATAGGTTGGATTTTGTTGGAAACTACTGGAACAGACCCGACATAAAATGGACCCGGACTGAGACAAACCAAACTCGAAATGGACCTGAATCGAACGAACTCGAATCTGCATATACTAGGACCGAAATCAACCGGAGTCGACTTGACCTGAAAATCATAAAAACACTTTACTACAAATATTAACAAAAAAAATATTGTAAACCTGAAGTCAAACCCGATTTGACCCGACTAAAATTAAAAAAGACCCTACCCGAACCGACTTGACCCATAAAACTCAGTACTAACTAGGCTTACTTTGTCCACGATTTGGGAATAATGTACTACAATTAACTAGTTTTTCCCAAACACCCCTAATATTCACCAAAATTTCATAAACCCCCCTCTTATTTAAATTGTTAAATATTATTATCTAGTTTAGGCTGGGTCGGCTAGTTTAGGATGGGTCAGGTCAAGTCTGATTTCAGGTTTGCAATATTTTTTTGTTAGTATTTGTAGTAAAGCAATTTTAATGATTTTCGGGTCCAGTTAGCTTCGGCTGATTTTGCGTCAGGTTTATGCAGGTCCGGGTCCGTTTGGATTCAGATCCATTTCGGATCTAGTTTGTCTGAGTTCGGGTCCATTTTAGATCGTGTCCAGAAAAATCACGCGTATTTCCAGGCATAGCTGGTGTAACAAAAAGAAAATTGCACACTATATAAAATATTTTTATTATATTTTTGCATTTGAATAATTATTATTATTTTAAATAGCTAAATACCAATATATATAATTACGTATGCCAATGCAACATACAACTAATTAGTAAAAACTAAAAGAACAACAGCCATTAGCTCCCAACAACAGCTGTTAGGAGAGTTAGCTGGAGGGGGTTTCTAGGAATTAAGGATGAAAGGGGGGGGGGGGCTATAGGCATTTTGGATAACAGAGGGAGTTTTACATAATTATGATAAAAGTGAGGGGGGGTTTGGAAAAAAACTCTTTTTTTTTACATAGGGAGTTGGTTTAGCCATGCCATTCCACGCCGTTTGCAAGCATAAAAAATGTGGACACTTTATAGCTGTGACCACAACGTGTCTGTGTCCAACATGTGTCTAGCATAGTCAGGCTACCCCAGAAGTGTTTGTGCTTCCTAGAACATCAAATGACACCTGAAAGTTTGGGGGGTTTCTAACAACAGCTGTCCACTCTTAGGCTACATTTTGCCAACTCTTTTACATCAGAAAGAGCTTTTTGTTGGCAGGCAACATAAAGCTGAATTTTTTTTCTTAATACCTAAACCAGTTATCCGTAACAGTTTTTTTACCGTCTGCTATTATTTGTAATACAGTAAGGTCTTGTATCATAAGTGCACTGCCTTGCCACAAACATAATCACGAATCTGGTATTCGTAGTACGTTCACTTGAGCTAAAAAATTAGAATTATACGAAAAATTTGGGTAAAAAAGTCAGCGTACTCTTAGGAAAAGAGTTGGGCAAAAATATGATGATATACATATCTAAATATGTGTGCATACTCCCCCACCCCCACATGTGTGTCTGTGCGTGCGTGTGTGTGTATGTGTGTGTGTGTTAAGATGTGGCTAATTGGCGAATAAAAACAGAAATAAAAGATAATATTTGCAATCCGTGATTGATTCTGCCGTTACATCAAGCTAAAAAACACGTTATTTTTAAACACATTTTAAACACATTTTTTTTCTTGAAAATTTTGAGATTATTGTGACACCGGTCCCCAAGAGTGACACATCTAGATTGTCTATCTACACGTTAATTCTCTTCTGTTTACATAGAAAGACATCAATGGAATGCTTTATCTGCAAATCTGAATTCCTCAACTCACCAAAAACGTGATTGTACATTGGCATTTGTGACCCTTTTTAATTTCATTATCCCAGGCAGCAGCAATAAGGATTGAGCTCAGAGGTGGCCCTCGGAAGAATGCTTACTTGCAAATGGATGGTGAGCCGTGGAAGCAGCCCATAGAGAAGGAATCCTCAACCATTGTGGAGATCAGGAGGGTACCCCATCAGTCCTTGATTATTTGTGCAGAGAGTGGCTGACGATATGGAATCCTGAGACCTAAATACTATGTCGTGAATCGCCATTAAGTGATCTTTGTGATGCTGTTTGATAGAGCATGCAGGAACTGTCGCATTTGGTTCTTCAAGGTGCATTTTTTAAGGGATTCTGATTCTATGAAAGTGGCATGTCATTCGGAAACCAAAGATGTGGCTGCAGATGACTAGCTACATGTGACTTTGTTTCTGTCTGTAACTTTGTATATGTGATGACTTCTCCAAGTGCATGATCTAAGACTTGAGATCAGATGAATATAAATGTTTATTATTGTCACATCTATTATTTTAAGATTTATTCTCAGTGATTCTGCATTCATGTTACTTCAGAAATTCTACAAGGTTCATGTACCATGTTTCTCCCTCGTTGAAACAAATTTAGCCCTTTGTTCTGTAGCAAACTCTTTCATAGAAGTTGCATTTACACTTCGTACGAACATGTCTATGAACAGGAATTTTAAGTTTGACTGAATTGCACAAGGAGCTCCAATTTCATGCTCTTTTTTTTCTTTCTCTAATTTGATTTCAAATCTCAGCGTCATCTGGCACCAGGGAAACACACAGGCATTTAGATTGCAATGATGTTTCGTTTCTTATTTGCAAGTTTTAATGCTTGGCGTTGAAGCTTGCACGAAACGGGGAAGAGCTTTGCGAGGGAGGAGCTTTATGCATAAAAAAGAGAGGAGCAAACGGAATATGAGGAGAAATAGCGAATAGAGTGCTATAGATCGAAAGGCCCCGGCTTCTATTTTTTTTAATCTATTTACTTGTACTCTCTTTTCAAGAAATATATCTATATATCCTCCATTAAGGACTACGTCAAGGAGTCAAACTGAGGGCGCACTCATCCCAAGAGGCGGCGTTTTTGACGATGATTTGCCCTATTCTGGTAGGCTGTGGCTTATATCATGGAAGTAGGGTAACAACTAACAATTATACATCCCAAGAGGCGGCGTTTTTGACGATGATTTGCCCTATTCTGGTAGGCTGTGGCTTATATCATGGAAGTAGGGTAACAACTAACAATTATACATCCAAACAAATATATACCTAGTTTATACATCAGGTATGGCTACAATTACAATCACGCAATTTGGAGATTTGAGTGTCCTCGAAAATTCATATCCTCATGGCTTACAGGGCACAACAAGTTTTTTCATGGTAAAAATTGAATCGATCAGGATTTTTGAGGCCATCATCTGTCTCATGTATAGATCATCACAAGAGTCAAATGATCATCTATTCTTTTCTTGTGAAAATGCACATAACATATGGAAACATTTTATGTACACTCAACCAAACATCACATATTTAAAATGGAAACTAAACACTATATCATAAAAACAAAACAAAACAATTTAACAAAACCAACCATACTTGCTAGCATCACCCTCTGGACTATATGGAAAGAAAGAAGTAAAAGATTATCAATAAATTAACACACCTCTGTTCAACAAATGCATGAAGACATCAAAAATTATATTTTGATTTTTCTTATTTATAGTTGAAACATGGATGAAATACATTAATTAGGAAGTCAAAGCCACCCAACTGATCCAAATAAGAGACCATGACATTTGCCGCATAACATATGATCTAGAATTGACCCATGAAGAACAAGAAGACTAATCGACCATATCTATCTCTAGGCTGTGGATTATCTAGATTTCTAGAAGTTTTTTACTTCTTCCGCAACTTAGAGGCTTGTAACAAGGTGCCTCTCCCATTGAAACTATTTACTTCAAGCATCCTATCTACTCTCACATTACATTTGTTCTTACACTACTTCTTTGCCGAAAGACAAAGATATGTGGTTCTATATCTCCCTCCATGTAGTTTGATCTTGCAAATGTAATAAAGGATTTTTGTTTTATCTAATGCATGATATTATATCAAGAAAAAGGTGTCTTCCATATAATTAATTTTGTCCCACTTTTCTATATAGTATAATGTCACTATGATAAAGGAATCAATAAGAGAAATTTGTATTATTCTAGTTGCTTCTACACTTCACGCTTAAATACCATAAAGTCTAACATATTAATCATATCAATACCCTACATTCCCATGCAAACCCATGTAGTCTCCTAACCAAACCAAATGTTATATACCTAGTCCTCCTCTAAAAAAGATAAAATCTAAAAGTAGTATATGAATACAAACCATAGTCTTCTACACTGCAACTGAAAAAACATTACAATAGTCCTTAGATCTAGATTGGCACCAAAACCGAACCATATCATTTCAAAAAAGTTAAGTCACATGTGTTGTAGGCCGAAAGATTCATGAGCATTCATTACAACAAATGAAATCATACACTATCACCAAAGAACTGTACAACCCTTAGACATTCTCAAATTAGATTTAAAAAAATCTTTTGATCACCTAAAATGGACTTTTCTTTGAAAAATACTTTAGGGTCATGATTTCCCAGATACTTAGCTCAAATGTATTGAAGGTTGTATCACCACTACTTTCTCTGTCCTCCTCAAGAGTCTCACATGGTTTCTTCAAAATCTCCAATGACTTGAGGCAAGGTGAACCTCTCTTCCTACAACTTTTTGTTATGGCCAGACAATGCCTCAATAGATTCCTCCAACTAGAAACTTTATCCAAACTTATTAACCCTTTAAAAATCCATAACTCTAATATAGGCCCATCCATACACTTCACAGACAACACCCTCCTCTTCATCAAACCTACTACCCAAAACTTAACCAAAATAACTCAAATACTATGTATATTCAAAACCAAACTTGGTCTTAAAATCAAGTACATGAAGTCCTCCCTCCACAATTGTCATGTTCTACCTACTATGCAAATCAAATTGACCATATTTTTCAATGCAACGTTGACACTTCTAATGCAATCCTATTTTAGGGCTTCATCTTGTGTCATTTTGTACTTTAATCACATCTAAACATGTTAGAATGCATACTTCCCCCAATAATTGGTTTACTATGAAATGCACTTATAGACATTCTTTTCATGTTTTTCAGGTACTTGGACCACACTTTGGGTGGACATGAGAGAAAAAGGATGATCTAAGGGTTCCTCTACCCTTGGATGATCCTAAAGGGAGTCCAAGAGCTTCCCCAACCCACCCCTAGTGTCCAAGGGTTAACTTAGATCAAATGGCTCCAAGGATTGTGAAGTTAAAGATCAAAGTGTGAGTAAAAGCCCCCAACACAATTGTGTTACCATTGAACGCCCGTGCTACCCAAGACAAAAGTTACAATTAAACCAGACTTGAAGTGGACCAAGACAAGTCCCCCACCACGACCATGGTACCTCACAACCACCACGACCATGGTGCACACCATGACCATTCTAGCTCACAACCAACATGGGTGTGGAGCCTGACACAGTCGTGCTATCTCACATCCATCACGGTCGTGGTGCCACCCACGACCATGCTACCTCACAGCCACCACGACCATGCCACTTCAAAAACACCATGACTGTGGAACCTAAAACCATCGTGGTTCCCACCACGAGGGCACCACGACCGTGCTACCAACCCTTCAAAACTCCACCCTCTACTATGAATTTTCCCACTCCATCAGCACATGCGTTCCCTTCTATCATGATCGTGCTACCCGACACCCACCATGCCCGTTCTACCTCAAATCCTAGCTCATTTTCTACACCATTTCCCCACATTTGCCCCCACTTAGCCCTATGATTCCCTACCCCCTATATATACATAGATGGTGACTGAAGCATGATGTTATCCACCTTTCAACCACTCCCTAGCATTTTCATTGAGCTCTTACCTACTCTCACCTATTTCCACTCTGTTTCCACCTTCCCATGCCTCTAAACTGTAGTTTGGTAGGTTTTGTCTACTTCCACTCACCTTTCCATATCATCTAACCACCTTGGACGGAGGAGGATGAGCTCTTGCTGCTAGAGGAGAAGAAGAGGAGGACTTCCATGAGCTCTTTTGGCTACTCTCCTAGTACTTCTTCTTTTTCCCTTTTTTGTTCCATGAGTAGCTAAGCCCCTCTAGGTGGGATGCTTGGGTTTAAAATGCGACTTTGATACAATATTGTAGGAAAATCACTTGTAAACTCTTTGATTTAGTTTTACATTTATTATCTTCTACTTTCTTCTCATTTCCCATGGATTATCTTATGATTTATGCGTGAAACCATATAGGTTCAGGAGAAAATAGCATACATGAGGCTATTTTGGGATTTCCTCCTCGGTACAACTAGTAGATCCCTAGCTAGCACCCATCTTCCAAGACATATATCCATTCTCCTACTCATATGTGTGATATCTAAGTATCTAGTCTAAAGGAACTTAGTAAAAATTGGTTTGGAGCTACCTAAAGGCCAGATGGTAGGTGATGTGAGGGGAAATACCCTCATTTCCATCCCCCATTACTATCCTTGACCCCTAATTACCCTAAGAGATTCTACCCTAGAAACCTAGACTTGATTAGATACTAGTAGAATTTCATCTAAAATCTAATCCGAATGAGCCTCGTGAGGTTGGACAGGGTGCTCTATGATGTAGTTCCCCTTCACACATCCTATTCCGTCCATGGCATAGTAGTTTAGGGTAATTATCTAGCATTTATCATATAGTTTGGTTTAACAATCTAAATGAATGAGTAATTTTACAAGTTGTGACCCCCACCTAGGTTCTAGTCACATTACCCCAAACGGACAACACTTCCCATTAATTGCTAAAACCCTTATTGCCTTCTTGCTCAGCTAGTCTATACTAGTCACTTAGCCTTGTTCATGCTAGTTTAACTTTCCTAGGGTAGTTAATGCTCTCTTGTAGTTAGTTGTGGTTGCTCTTGCTAGTCTCTTTCTAGTTTAGGCCCTTTTCTTGCCCTAGTTGTTAAATTTCTAGTCTAATGCAGTTTCTTGCTTAGATTAATTAGTTTCCATCTCAATGCTGCTAATGAAGATTTCTTTTAAGTCTAGTGTTAGTGTTAATTCTTGCCTTCCCGGCCTTAGTATAAATTGCTCTTTTCTTACTTATCTCGTTTTCTTTGTTAAAATAGGCTTCATTCTTAATCTTCTTTAATTTCTTGTTTGGACCATCTTAGTGTAATAAAACAAATACATGTCAATCCCTTATACCCTAGATTCTATAGTAGGCACCTAGACCAAAATAACTAATCTCTAGTACCTCCCCTCTCCCTTGGGTTTGACCCCTAACTTGCCTTCTCCTATAATGCGATACGACTCAGTACTCTTGCGGAGTAGTATTCTTTGTGTATTTGAGTGTGTCTATATTAGAGTCTTATAAATTTGTAATCCCAAGTGTATGCGTCTCTCGTGAACACCAAGCTTTCTGGCACCATTTTTGGGCAGAAAGGCACTTGACCTAGCTAGTTATTTTAGTTTTGAATTTTCCTATTATCCTCACCAATTCTATTCTTTATTCTTTGTATTACTTTTACATATTTGTTTTTTAACTTGTCTTATTTTGTTTGGTTGTGCCTAGTATAAGTGACACTCAACCCTTGGAAGACAAGGTGGGAGACCGAGATGCACATAAGGAACCTCCACCTCCACCTCCACCGCCCATGCACAGGCCATTGTGTGACTACTTTATGCTCAGGAACGACACTTCTCTAATTGCTACTAGAGTGGATCAAATGCCTAGACAACAGTTCTCTACCCATATTGGTCTTTTAGACTCCTCTCACCTTTGATGACCTTGGTAGTGAAAATCTGTATAAGCACATTGATGCCTTTCTAAAGACTTTCTCTACTTTTAGCTCTCCTATAGCCATAAATGATTCTATTTTGCTCACCGTATTCTCCTTCTCTCTCAAGGACAAGGAAAATAAGTGGTATTCTTCAAAGACTAACACTATCACTTGGGAGGTGATGCATAATGAGTTTCCAAAGAAGTTGTATCCTATTGACAAGATGACCAGATGAGAAGATGCATAATATCATTAGTCAAATGGAAAATGAATATTTCCATGAGACATGGGAAATGTCTCAAAAGTTATTGCGAGATTGTACTCACTATGAGGTGCCTATTTGGAATATTGTCCGCTCTTTCTACATGGTTCTTTTTGTAATGAGTTAAACCATTGTAAATTCATCTTGTAGTGAAGCATTTATGGACAAACCTCCTAAGGGGTCTTTTCTCCCTTTTTGACCACTTGGTTAAAAACTCCTGACACTAAGCTTCTAGTGTTGATGTGCAATATGATAGAAACAAACCAACTACCCCTTAAATCAAAGACGAATCCAACCCACAAGTGATGAAGATATCAGAAGACATGATGAACCTCATGAAGATTCATTTAGGGGGTTCTCCTAGACACTCCACCAAATCCATGGAATCTCTTTGTGAGGAGGTGCAAGATCTACAATCCTATGGCAACCAAACAAACAAGTCCCAATGTCTAGCTCCTATACACCAAAATGGAGAAATCACCCAAGCTTCTCATGGATGAAACAAGGATACCAAGGATAAAGGACCATTTCAAGATTTGAAGAAGAGGTAATCAAAATATTTAGGAGCTTAGATGCAATCAATAAATATCTGTCCTCCCGTGGACAAACCTTTAGTCGACTTGAGCAAAGATTTGACCAAATTTCTCTATCACCTGCCCATCCTGAGGAGGGTAGACTTCCTTCCCAAACCATGACCAACCCAAACAATGCTAATGATTCCATGGGTGCCCCATAAGGAACCTAAATTCCACCACAAGGGCAAGTTTTCCAATGTTCCCTTAACCTCTATTCTCCACCACCATCATTGTAATGACCACATTTGTGCTTAATTGGTAAACTAGGGTTTACCTGAATGATTACATGCTTGATTAGATTGAACATCGTTTAGACTTGATTAATGATAGTAGATCAATTGTGATGTTTCAAACCTAAGAATAAACTCTAAATATAATTTTAGTTTGAAGAATTAGGGTTTGAAAAATGTAAACCCTAATCGGCAAAAATTAGGGTTTTGATAGTACATGAATATGGAGTTCGATCAGGATAGCGGTGTGGTAAATGATTTTTCATATTTTCTAAAATTTTTGTATTTAACTCAATCATATGATATGTATAACTCAATCATATGATATGTATAACTCAATCATGCATATTGGAGAAAAATTTCAGAATTTTTGAGTGTTCTTTGAATGTGGTTCTCGGTCAAACTATACTTCGACCAAAATGCTGACAGAGTGCTTTTTAGTAGTGTAGTATTTTATTTTTAATTATTTATTCGTAACTCCAAATGATCTGCAATTTTAACTGGAGATCTGAAACTCAATAATAAACAACATGTAAAATTTTCATAATTTTTGGATGCACTTAGATCTTATCAGTAGACGAATTATAGTAATATTTTTATAACAAAAAATTCAGTTGAAATAAGAGAAAGTATAGTGAGGGGTCAATGTGTAATTGATCCAACCAGCTCAATTGCTCTATATGGTCAACCTAACACACTAGAAGATCTAATAATTCATGATTCATTCCAGAGAAATGAAATCCTAGAGAGAGAGAGAGAGGGAGAGTTAGGGTTTGAGAGGAGAAAGTGGTGGAATTGCTGATCTAGGGTTTCTCTATCCGAGATATGATGAAATCAAGTAAGTTTAGATTCTTTGCATAGAATTTAATGGTGAATCTTCTCTCACATGTCAATATTCCATCCCTCCTCTGATTTGATCCAAAATGGTATCAAAACTTTCCCTTTTCTTACTCTTTCTTCATAATCCCTCATTTTTAGGGTTTTCGAGTTGAAAGGAAGAAGAATCATGTGAATTGCTAGGGATTTGATATGAGATTGAGATTTTCAGGGATGAGCTGCGTTTTTAAGGTGTTTTCACACCTTAGGGTGAGTGGAAACTTCCTTTAAATAGTATATTGCACGAAAATTGGTTAAATCATCCACAATCTTTAATTGCTTAGTATGCGACTACAAACCCTGAATTGTGTGTTTGATCTAAGTTGTTGCAAAATGATATGAAACTGATTCTACCTATGTTTGGATGAATTTCAGATGATAAAATCATATTAGAAATGTATACAATACATCCTAATGAGAATTCCCTAAGTATTCACATAGGTTATAAGAGTAAACTGAAATATAGGAAATTTGTCTATGACTAAAACTGCTGTATAATTAAATAGAGAAATTTATTTATCTGGATCCCCTTGGTTATGAATGATTGTTTATTTGAATGCATAGTACATATATGTCAGATACTATCTTGGATTTCATTTGATGTAAATAGTGTTTGCTTGATATCTTCGTAAAGAGGGTGAAGCCCTATATGAGTGGAAAGTTGGAAATTTGTGAATAAATATGGTGAAATCCATTTGAAGTGTTTTTCTTGGCATCATAGACTCTATTTATGCAATGTTATTATTGATTCATAATATCTCAGTGAATGACATGGAAACCCAAATTCAGCTCAGTTCCAAGGTTTCATACATATATTGATTTTATATGATTTGTTGATAGTAGTCTTTATTCAGTGAATGTTTATGTCGCATAAAATCCTTATGAGAGCCATGTGATAAGTGAATGTGGTAAATGAAACCCTAAGGATAGCTTGTTCAATGAATCAAGTATTTTGATATCAATGTTCTCAGTATGAGATGTGGTGATGCACAACTCAAGATTTGGGTTGAGGTGCACGTTTTCCAAGAAAGTTCAAATAATTTACAGGTGCAAATGACGATTTCTTGTATGTCAAGTAATTAACTCTTATCAGTGTATTAAGAAGTTAAGTTGCATGATTTTAGTGTATAAAGTATCAAGTGGACATGTATTCTGTTATTTAAGAATTTTTAGTCTGCCTGTAGGTATAAAATATTGATTTCTCAATATATTACAGTGTTTTGAGTATATTGCTCTGCTAAGTTTAGAATGATGTACATGTTGTATATTAAACTTCAATTAAATAGACACGGTACCATAGAGATATCAGAGTCAAGTATAAGTAAGAGAAAGGTACAATGTAGAAAGAGCTTTCCAAGAATAATATAATAATAGACATAGGTGCCCTGAACACCGTAGATTCCCTACGGATGTCTGCACTGTAGGGAGGAAACGATCCACCCTGGAAATGACCAGTATACGGGGATCAGATCGCACCCACAAAGCATGCGGGGATACGAAGCCCTTGAGGAAGTCTCCTAAGAGAAGATAGGTTACCCAACATGAACCGGAGATCCCAGTGGTAACCCAGAGGTACCCATAAAGTGTACCAAGATGAGGCCCACAGAGCGTATCAGACCCTCCGCCTGTGTACTCAGCCTAGAAGGAGAGGTCCAGTCAAAGGCCAACTGTTTAGCCGCCTTAGTCAGATGTGACAGTTTGAGTCAAGCAGACCCGGATTCAGTTCTAGGCTTAGCTTCCCAAGTTTTAAGCTAAGTCTTATACGGTGAGATCGTAGTTCTCTATGAGTCTTCATATGTAGAGTACACTGCATATGATCAGGGCATAAGCTAAAATATGTTCATATAGGTTTAAAGAGTTTCTTATAAGTAAGAAAGACTAAGAAAGATTCGAGTATAGTTTCCCCACAATTATTCTTTGTATGTTTCTGAATTATTAGTTCTCTTTGAAATTAATCAAGCATGCTCATATATTGATTTTCTCTTGTTGATATCTAGAGTATCCTGCAATATTTATGATTGTAAATGATCAATCTCTTTAAAGCTTACTGCTGCTATAATTGATATCAGTTTCTCAAAAGTATATATGTAATTATATCAGTGCTTTAGACTGTTTCTTTGAAGTACTCATTCACTGAGCAAGTAGGCTCACCCCTCTACTCAAAACTTTTAGGGAAACCACGTGGGATTGAAGATATCTTTGCATCAGAGTAGATCTTCCACAAGAGTTAAGTCTGAGTATAGTTAAGGTCAGTCGGTCCTTGTCACTCTAGGTCCTAGTATAGATGTGAGAGTGTTGTAAGTGATGTTTTGTATCTTTGTTTTCTTAATAAGAGAGAATGTATCTGATTATCATGTCGTATGTACCTGAGAATGAATGTATGGATGTGTATCATTTATGTTGAGATCATATTAAAGTAGTCAAAGTTTGATTCTCTTACAAAGTTAGTTTATGTGGTTCAATGCGAGAAAATAAAGAGTTTGAAAAAAGAAGAAAAAAGAAGTTAAGGGTGATCTTTGTATTACGTTAAATCCTCAATTTATGCCCTAATCTCATGATTAATGATAATTGTGAGACCGAGGTGTAACAACTTGGTATCAGAGCTTAGGCTGAGTTGTCAGGGATTGTTAAGTTAGTATGTTAGATTCATAAGTGTGGAAGATATGAGATGTGATGATGTTAGCTCTGGGGATTTGAGTATTTGGATATCCTGGCCCAATATCTTAGTACTTGGATCAACCAGTATCAAGCTACTCTGTCTATTCTTTCATGTATACCCTATCCAGGTATATAGTGCAAGGATGGTCTAGAGAGGAACCCTAGAAATATTAGGGTTAGAAACAAGATAAGTAACATGAATTAAGAGCATAAATATAAAATGAGATAGAACTTTCATTTCATATTGTTGTTTTATTGGAGATGAATAGAAAAACTCTTATATGTTTGAATTCATATATTCAGTATTTTGAGATATACATGGGTCTTTAAGATTTGTTGTACACTATACAATTGTAGCATTTATTGATTACATTCTTTGTATCAAGTAGACTAGAAATGATCTTTGAATGTGCTTTCCTAAGTGGATAAGTTTTCTTCCACACATTTGAGATGAATAGGAGTTGAGTAATCCTGAGTAGCACTTGGCTTCAGGACTGCAGGTTTGGCCTGGTTCGGCTGGAAGGATGCATTATTGGGATCTAATGATTCCTATTAGTAACATAACAAGAATAAATTCTGGATAGATTAGATCCAAATTCTAGTATGAATGTATATACTCTAAGATTTTGAAGTATAAGGGAAAGACTGGGATAACTAAGAATCAGTTGGAACTGATATCTGAGATCCAACTTTGGGGCCTCATATGAGAAACCCTTAATTGGGAATAAATGAACATGACATAAGGTTCAAATTAAGTTGAATTATTAGTATTATATGAACTCTAAATATGAAATATGGAAAAGATATGAGAAAAGTATGTATGGGGCCAAGATAGTAAGAATCAATCATGAGGAATGGATTATATAACCGAGTACAATGTTTTCATGTACTCCAAAGCAAAGGGAAAATAGAAGAAAAGAGCTAACTATACAATAAGCACATAGAAGTGAAGAGTCTTTAGAAGAGTTAAAGTGAAGAGAACTAGATGAGCATGTAAATCATAAAACTAGGATAATAAACTTAGTTGAAACAAAGAGAAATGTTGGAAATAATGAGCTTGATTAAGGAATGAGGGTTATGATATAATTTAGAGCATGGAACGTATACCTTTATTAATAAGTTTAATACGTTCATCTTTACTGCCTTTGGATTCTAAGTCTCTATAAAACAACAAACTAGTTTCTAAAAGAAGAACAAAAGTGTAGCTAAATAATTGAATAAGTCATACAAAGGTAGACTATATTCAGGAAGGAAAAACTTGATTGAAAGAGAAACTATGTTTCACCCATGAAAGAGCCATTTGATTTAAAATGAATGATATGTAATGTATTTAACATGAGGTGATACTAGTAGTGTAACACCCCATCCACAACAAAAGACAATTACATGCTAACCAACGGATTACCGAAAAACACGGGAAATTAAAACCAATTTACAACAAGCACCACAAGATGAAACATATCAAATCTGAGCCAACACTTTTCATTTCATAGCATATTTCCAAGGTGCTACAACATAATTTCCCATCATCTCGTTACATGAAATAACTGTTGCCAGGATGCTTTACATCAAGATACATACCGAAAACCATACATCGATCATTATACAAGAAACATCGAAAAGCTCTCCCGAAGACCTGAGTGTATAGGGACGACACATAGGACTCTACTGCTAGACACTATCTATCCCACCAGGTACGATACCTCTACATAATATCCGTAGCCACATGATCTTCATCTCGCCAGACACGTCCACCTAAAAAGGGTTATTAACCAGTGGGGTGAGACACACAGTCCCAGCGAGAAACATAACCCTCTACCAAACTTTATTATGATCACAATATACTGAGTAGGGCTAAACTTACCAAGATATTGATGAGATCTATAACCAGGTATTCTTTATGGAACATGATTGACAAGATAAGCTTTATAAGAACTCATCACATGATATAAGGTTCATATGATAAACTGCAAATTATAACTAGATCAACTGTACAAACAAGGCCTCAACCAATGTTCTGTATTTTCCCTAAGCATGATACTATACAGCTTGATTACAAATTATTATGCCCTGAGGAAGTGAGCCGTACTGCTCAAATCCAACCTTCGGTTGCGAAACCCAAGCCGGTGCCATACAAGGTCGATGGAAGAGCCAGACTCCACAACCTCCCACCTCGTAGTCAGTGCACGAACACAAGGGGGACCACAGTCTCATGCTTAAGTAACCTCAGTCACAGGGCTAGCTCCCGTAGGCTACCCTTTCTCTATCCCGCCTTGGTACATGTCTCGGTGCTAGTATATCTGAGCCACATGCCAGCTCACCGTGCTCCCTGAGCCATGAACACATTCATGCTCTATCACACTGAGCCATGGGACTGTTCACCATGCTCTTATACACATCTTGAGTCTACAACTGAAGTTGCATTCTAACCTCCACATTTCCGGCTAGGAGAAACCACACATATTCAATAATATGCGCTTCCAGGTTAACCCGTAGGAGAACCTGTTTCACCATCACCAGCTATTGACGATGATGGATCTATGGCTAGGGCAGCTACATGAGAGATTCATCTGTAATTAGTTAATGTATTTTAAGTAGATTGTTGGGGCAATCAAGTTGTATTAAGCAACCATATATAAAACATGAACAACATTAGATTCATTACATTGGTGTTATATTGCTACTTCTATTTCCATTTCCCTCAACAATCATCACATTGCCATGGGATTTAAATCCCTCACATCATCTCATAGTGCTACTGCCTCTCAAGGCTTCATCATTTCATATCATCATGGGATATCAATCCCTGAGTTCATCACATTACACCAGTGCCTCTCAAGGCATCATCAACATCATTAGGGAATATCAATCCCTCATGTCATTACTAGAGGATCACGACTCAACATGCCTTTCTCATCACACTGGTGATATATGTTATCTCATCAACAAGACATATCATTATTATTTAGATATTGCACATATATCAAGTGCTATACAAAGCACGTAATCATATAATCACCATAGCTCTTACTTGGCTATGAATTCAATACACCTGCATGGTTAGCTTGCATAAGAAAGAGATAACTGGATCACCAAACATAGAACATATATCCTTTAGAGAACATATTGTGATTATCATGCTATCAAGGATTTAGATGCACATGATTGGAACAACATCCATGTTCATAGTTGTGTCTGTAGTTAATTTATATTATTGTTATCAAACTGTGAGCATCCATCATGCCCCATATCTCATGAACATGTCTTTGATTATCATGTCATCAAGATTAAGGTTTATAGCATTGGAATATTCTTCCATCATTATGAACATATGCAGATTAATGTCATAACCGGTGTATAAATCAATACATACTAATGTTACCACATCATGGGTACCCCATCATACTCTATATCTTAAAACATATGCACATCATTCCTAAGGATTAACTTTAAGGATCATGATCCACCATCCAACTTAATCAGAAGTTCATCTATCCTTAACCATTAGTAACCACTATACAAGCGTTCACAACCTATCTTGTCATAGTTCATCATGATCAAAGGTATAAGCTCAAGAAACATGCATAGGGTTATTGGGTTAGGCACAACCCTCACCAAAGGTGTCGCCTACCCTCACCAAAAGCATATAGCGACCAAACAATCCCTCACTAAAAGGGAGTATCGTGCAACTAGGGCTATGACATGTATCGTGCATCCACATGCAGGGTAGTATCAGGAAACCAGGCGTTGTGTAGCACATGGGCGCCATCTATCATCCAAAACCCTTTCGCCCATTAGGGTTAGGGTTTTACACTGAGCAACCCTCAACTTTCTACTGCCTAAGGCCATATCAGCCAAGATCATGACGCCCAACAAGCACACCTACTAGGTTAACACATCAAGATACTCAAGGGGCTATCATACCACCCAAGGCACATTACTTCAACATTTCCATAACGCCCAAGGTACCCTATCGTCCAAGGTACTGTCAAGCTCAACACATGTACCGACCAAACCTCAACCCTAGGACCATCCAAGCTATCAAGTATGAACTCATGTTGGGTAACCATCCAAGGGAGAGAGACCATGTCAGGAAAGGCATATCAGCCAAGGTAACATATCTCCTTGTGGGGTATCAGCCACACACTTAGCCCTGACGTCACCCAAACCATGCACACCTACACACTTATAAAGTTCTAGGGTTGATGATATCAGGCATCATAACAAGGGATCGTCCACATCGCCCATCCTCATATCCTTATTGCTCATGGAGCACCATATCGGACACCCAACATATCGCCCAACGAATCATCACAACAAGAATACCCTATCGGCCAGCTTAGGGTTAGGGCAACTCTATCACTCAAGGCTCCATATCGTCCACGGGTACCATGTCGGGCAACTCACTTAGAGAGTGTCGTGCAAGCACAAACCTCATGCCCGACACAAAAGCCCCTTAACCACACACATAACGGTCAGGGAGGAAGCCATGGTATCGCCCACCTAGGGTTTCATCATTCTAGGCTCAAGACTTATCCATATCGCCCAACAAATACTACCATGGTAAGGAGTCATATCGGGCAACATAACGTTCAAGTCAAACCCTAGATGAGGGGGGTATCGTTTAGGGCACCAAAAAGGTGTATCGTGCAAGGGTACAAGGACCATACCAAGTTGGTCATATCCAACCTCAAGTCCATGCCGTGCAATAAGGGTAGATCATCTATGTCACCCAGGACAACCCTATCGCCCAAACTAGGGTTGAAGCTCCATATCGGCCAAGATACTAAGGTTAGGGTATTATGTTGGCCAACCTCCATCATCTTGGGTAGATGTGAGTATCGGTCACAAGGTCAATGAAAGGTTCACTTATCATATCACCCAAGGCTCAACTCTAGAAGAGGGTATCAGGCAACAACCTCAAGGAGCCACCAAGTAGATCACATATCAGCCAAGGGATCAACTAGGTGTCCACCAACCATATCATCCAAACCTTAACCCTAGGGTAGGAAAGAGGTATCAGTAACCACATAATAGCTCCCTAACATCTAGCCCATAGGCTCACCTTTCAAGTCCAAAGGAGAGAAAGGGGTATTGCCACTAACCATCAACCAAAGCATAACTCATTAAATAAGGTACTGTATCGGGCAAAGCATAGTTGTATCGGGTAAAGCCCCATATCGGGCTAGTCATCTTCAACCTCTAGCCACCCATTACCATATTGCACAAGGAAAACAAGATAAAGGCAATAATAAACGTAGCATTCCCATTAGATAAGATTCCAAGTTCCATATATATATCTATCATGGAGAAAAGGTAACGATTTAAGTACAAGAACCATCATATACATATATGGAGAGTGTGCATAATAGAGATGGTTAAGAATTATGTAACCCGCCTTAAGAGGATTTCCATGAAAGGCATCAAGATTCTTGGTCCAAGAAGCAAACACACGTTCTTCTCCATGAAGAGCACCATCCAAAGCTCCAAACATGCCTTCGACACCATCATCATCACTTCAAGAAACAAAGGAAGAAGAAGAAGAAGAAACCATGGTTATGTATAGCTCAAGAAGAAGAAAGGAGGGGAGATAACCAAGACCTTGCTTACTCTTATCAAGGGCCTATCTATGTCCGAGAGGGGAAGAGGAAGTTGAAGAAGAAAGCACAAGGAAAGACTAGCAAAGAAGCATGACTCACCAAGGTCGGATCTTGAGCAAGGAGTTTCCATGGCCAAGGAGCTTGCCCCTCCATGCTCCATGGGAGTCTTCCTTAGCTCCCAAATCTCTCTTTATCGTCCCATACAGGTAGGGTAAGGAAGGTGGACGAAAAGGATTGCTTGGCTAAGGAGGAAGGGAGTTATATACACCAAGGAAGAGAGAGGTAGCAAGGGAGAGGTGTCATAACCACATAAACCAAAGTGCCACTTACTCTAGCTCATAACACCACTTGTTGCCACCCTAGCATCTCATGCATGTCCTAGTGATACACTCTAGGAAGTGTATCGTGAAGTTGGGCAACTTCCATGGCCGACACACTTCTCTTGGGCGACACACCTTCAAGCCTTAGCCGATACACTAAAGGACAAGGTGGTCTATGTGACACATATGTGATATAAAGACCATATAGAGATGTCACTCCTCATCTATCAACCAAACAAGGCGCCCCTACCTCCATACACGTTCTAGATGATGCCAAACAGAATCAAGAAGGCTCTAGATCTGATAAATTGCATATTGACCCTCCACTTTGGGTAATTTGCAATTTACATCAAAACTAGCACAAAAAGCATAAACATCAACCAACTAAGCTCAAACTTGAAACATAGGTCCTCCACAAGGTGCCCCACAACATCATTCTCTTTCTAATGATGCAAGAGAACTAAAGGTATGCTTTACATGTGACATATTGCAATATAACCCCTTACTTTGGGTAAATTGCACTTTAGTCCAAAATAAGCAAACATTGCTCAAACAACATCCAAACGGGACCAAACTGGAAACATGAGCTTGTCACATGATAACGAAACATCTAGAGAGATTAGATTAAGGTTCTAAGCACCTTTCATAAGCAAAGAAAAGAGGGTTAGCCCAAAACCTGGGTCAGGGTCCTTACAAGTAGAGAGATTATTGATTTAGAATTTTAACTTCACATTAGTAGAAGGATAAAAGGAAATATATGCAACATGGTATACATGATCATACACATAAAAGAAGCAACATGATCATAAGAGAAAACTAGAAGTTAAAGATGACATGTGGAATAGTAGTATATGGTAAGGGGATTATGGAAAGTAAAGAAGGGTTTGAAACATAATAGAGTAATATAGATTATAAAAGAAAGAGGTTGCGAGATTCAAGAAAGTGCTAATTAGTCAAGTATCCTTGTTGATAATTAATTAAACCTACATATGAGAAATGTATTATTGAATGTTTTAAGATAAGAATTCTAAGTCTCAAAATCATCTTCTCTTTCATATCTTCCTTAATAAGAGCAATGTGGGAATGAAGTGATAAGAAAACGAATCATATATGATGCATAACCACCGTGGTAGAGACATCTAGTGAATGTAATAATGACACACAATATGATGATGAAACCCTAGCAGGGTAATTGAGAATGTAATCTATTGGAATGGCCAAGTAAGAGAAAGGAAATTCAATCAATAAGATAAAGAAGACTTTAGTAAAACTTGTGAGATCTAAAGTTTGAATTTCAAATTAAGAGAGTAAAGTCACATCACAATAACATGATGCTAATGATAAGGACCAAACCCTAGAATGTTTAGAGTTGTAGTAGTTCAAGGGTTGTCACTAGTGATTTGACCTTGAATACTAGCATCTCTATAAAACAAGATCATGAGATTTGCACTATGAGAAGTAAACTAGCACTGATAGTAATCCAGGGTTTAAAGATAGCTAATCTAAAAGGTTGATAAACAATATGGAAATGATTCAGAGTAAAGAGTAAGATATAAATTTGAAATGTAACAAGTGTGTTTTGAACAAAAGGAGAAATACAATATGAGTGAAGTGCGATATGAGATAAATTCTTTCAGTGATAGAAAGAATGATGAATAATCTCTTTGTACCTTGTATGTTTCAATTTTAGGAATGCTTAATCTACATGACTAAAATGAGAAGGATAAGTAGCAAAAAGTAAGTAGTAGTGAATGAGGAGAGAGATAAGAGAAAACAATGGCTTTTAGTAATATGTGAATTTGTTTTTAGAAGTATAATTTGTTGAAGGTATATTAAGGGATGTAAATTGGTTCTACGTATGATTTCAGTGTACATGTATAAGCAATATGTTAATTAAAGGTGGCTAATAGTTGTAGTCATTCATACCAGTAATCCATCTTAGTATTGTACAATTGTGGTATGGCGATATGGGTTGAATGATGATAAAATAAATGGAGGGTTACCCTGAATAAGGTAGTCTTACCTATTCACTCATATGAATAGAAGAGATGATAATCATATTGTATTGATATGTAACCCTAATGAGGTGTAGCTTGTTATACCTAGCTTTAATATAACTAAGTGATGGTAATTTGGTATGAATAGTCATTGAATGACTAATACAATCATGGAGTACTTTTATACTTTTGTTGAAACCCTAGTATGCTATAACCCGATGGTTACACCTTGAATTATGTGTGGGTTCATACTTGAGAATAATATGGAATGTGATGGTAATGCTTCACCTTATGCATCCATGATGAAATGGGGATGCCGTGAGTAGTATTGTACAATTGTTGTTGAGTAGCACGACAGTAAAATTCAAAAGAACATGGTGAACTCTCTTTTGTGACTCAAAGGTAATATAAAACAATAGTACATATTGAGCCGTATGAAGTGAGATGGTTGGATCAGATTATCAATGTTGACGTAACACCTCAAGAGTATGAAAATATTGAAATCGTTGCTTCTATATCTACTCTATGATTGATTGTGGAATAGAGAATTCGTTGGATATCATTGGAAACTATTTCAGACATGTTGTGATTATAAAATAAATAAATGACTTAATGTTGAAAAGTGCATTCAAGTATGAAAAACAAGAATGTAATGACATGTAAGATTTCAAAAGCTTAAAATAAACTTTGAATATACTTTGTTTGCGTATTTATGTTTCGGGGATGAAACTTTTTAAGGGGGTGAGAATTGTAATGACCACATTTGTGCTTAATTGGTAAACTAGGGTTTACCTGAATGATTACATGCTTGATTAGATTGAACATCATTTAGACTTGATTAATGATAGTAGATCAATTGTGATGTTTCAAACCTAAGAAGAAACTCTAACTATGATTTTATTTTGAAGAATTAGGGTTTGAGAAATGTAAACCCTAATCGACAAAAAATAGGGTTTTGATAGTACATGAATATGGAATTTAATCAAGATAATAGTGTGGTAAATGATTTTTCATGGGAAAAAATTAGGGTTTTGATAGTACATGAATATGGAATTTGATCAAGATAATAATGTGGTAAATGATTTTTCATATTTTATAAAATTTTTATATTTAATTGAATTTTTGATATGATATGGATAACGAAATCATGCATATTGGAGAAAAATTTCAGAATTTGTGAGTGTTCTTTGAATGTGGTTCTCGGTCAAACTATACTTCGACCAAAATGCTGACAGAGTGCTTTTTCATAAGTGTAGTGTTTTATTTTTATTTATTTATTGGTAACTCCAAATGATCTTAAATTTTAATTGGAGATCTGAAACTCAATAATAAACAACATGTAAAATTTTCATAATTTTTAGATGTGTTTAGATATTATCAGTAGATAAATTACAATACTATTTTTATAATAGAAAATTCAGCTGAAATAAGAGAAAGTATAGTGAGGGGTCAATGTGCAATTGACCCAAGTAGCTCAATTGTTCTATATGGTCAACCTAACACAATAACAACTCTCATAATTCGTGATTCATTCTATAGAAACAAAATCCTAGAGAGAGAGGGAGAGTTAGGGTTTGCGAGGAGAAAGTGGTGGAATTGCTGATCTAGGGTTTCTCTATTCGAGATATGATGAAATCAAGTAAGTTTAGATTCTTTGCATAGAATTTAATGGTGAATCTTCTCTCACATGTTAAGATTCCATCCCTCCTCTGATTTCATCCAAAATGGTATCAAAACTTTCCCTTTTCTCACTCTTTCTTCATAATCCCTCATTTTTAGGGTTTCTGAGTTGAAAGGAAGAAGAATCAGGTGAATTGCTAGGGATTTGATATGAGATCAAGATTTTCAGGGATGAGCTGTGTTTTTAAGGTGTTTTCACACCTTAGGGTGAGTGGGAACTTCCTTTAAATAGTATATTGCACGAAAATTGGTTAAATCATCCATAATCTTTAATTGCTTAGTCTGCGACTACAAACCTTGAATTGT
The DNA here is from genome assembly GCA_963693085.1 of Alisma plantago-aquatica. Classification (NCBI taxonomy): domain Eukaryota; kingdom Viridiplantae; phylum Streptophyta; class Magnoliopsida; order Alismatales; family Alismataceae; genus Alisma; species Alisma plantago-aquatica. The sequence continues at coordinate 26,015,570 of OY856415.1, forward strand.
GTGTTTGATCTAAGTTGTTGCAAACTGATATGAAATATACTCTTCCTCTATTTGGATGAATTTCTGATGATAAAATCATATTAGAAATGTATACAATACATCCTAATGAGAATTACCTAAGTATTCACAGAGGTTATAAGAGTAAACTGAAATATAGGGAATTTGTCTATGATTGAAATTGATGTATAATTAAATAGAGAAATTTGTCTATCTGGATCCCCTTGGTTATGAATGATTGTTTATTTGAATGCATAGTACATATATGTCAGATACTATGTTGGATTTCATGTGATGTGAATAGTGTTTGCTTGATATCTTCGTAAAGAGGGTGAAGCCCTATATGAGTGGAAAGTTGGAAATTTGTGAATAAATATGGTGAAATCCATTTGAAGTGTTTTTCTTGGCATCATAGACTCTATTTATGCAATATTATTCTTGATTCATAATATCTCACTGAATGGCATGGAAACCCAAATTTAGCTCAGTTCCAAGGTTTCATACATATATTAATTTTATATGATTTGTTGATAGTAGTCTTTATTCAGTGAGAGCCATGTGATAAGTGAATGAGGTAAATGAAATCCTAAGGATAGGGTGTTCAATGAATCAAGTATTTTGATATCAATGTTCTCAGTATGAGATGTGGTGATGAACAACTCAAGATTTGGGTTGAGGTGCACATTTTCCAAGAAAGTACAAATAAGTTATAGGTGCAAATGATGATTTCTCGTATGTCAAGTAATTAACTCTTATTAGTGCATTAAGAAGTTCAATTGCATGATTCTAGTGTATAAAGTATCAAGTGTACATGTATTCTGTTATTTAAGAATTTTTAGTCTGTCTGCAGGTATAAAATGTTGATTTCTCAGTATATTATAGTGTTTTGAGTATATTGCTCTGCCAAGTTTAGAATGATGTACATGTTGTATAATAAAATTCAATTAAATAGATGTGGTACCATAGAGATATCAGAGTCAAGTATAAGTAAGAGAAAGGTACAATTTAGAAAGAGCTTTCTAAGAATAATAAAATAATAGACATAGGTGCCTTGAACACCGTAGATTCCCTACGGATGTCTACACTGTAGGGAGGAAATGATCCACCCTAGCAGCAACCCGTATACAGGGATCAGATCGCACCCACAGAGTGTGCAGGGAGACGAAGCCCTTGAGGAAGTATCCTAAGAGAAGATAGGTTACCCAACATGAACCGGAGATCCCGGTGGTAACCCAGAGGTACCCATAGAGCGTACCAAAATGAGGCCCACAGAGCATCTCAGACCCTCCGCCTGTGTACTCAGCCTAGAAGGAGAGGTCCAGTTAAAGGCTAGTTGTTTAGCTGCCTTAGTCAGACGTGACAGTTCAAGTCAAGCTGACCCAGATTCAGTTGTAGGCTTAGCTTCTTGGGTTTTAAGCTAAGTCTTGTACAGTGAGATTGTAGTTCGTTATGAGTTTTCATATGTAGAGTACACTGCATATGATCAGGGCATAAGCTAAAATATGTTCATATAGGTTTAAAGAGTTTCTTATAAGTAAGAGAGGCTAAGAAAGATTCGAGTATAGTTTTCTCACAATTATTCTTTGTATGTTTCTAAATTATTAGTTCTCTTTGAAATTAATCAAGCATGCTCATATATTGATTTGCTCTTGTTGATATCTAGAGTATCCTACCATATTTATGATTGTAAATGATCAATCTCTTTAAAGCTTACTGCTTCTATAATTGATATCAGTTGCTCAAAAGTATATATGTAATTATATCAGTGTTTTAGACTATTTCTTTGAAGTACTCATTCACTGAACAAGTAGGCTCACCCCTCTACTCACAATTTTTAGGGAAACCACGTGGGATTGAAAATATATTTGCATTAGAGTAGATCTACAACAAGTGTTAAGTCTGAGCATAGTTAAGTTCAGTTGATCCTTGTCACTCTAGGTCCTAGTATAGATGTGAGAGTGTTGAAAGTGATGTTTTGTATCTTTGTTATCTTAATAAGAGAGAATGTATCTGATTATCATGTTGTATGTACCTGAGAATGAATGTATGGATGTGTATCGTTTATGTTGAGATCATATTAAAGTAATCAAAGTTTGATTCTCTTGCAAAGTTAGTTTATGTGGTTCAATGCGAGAATACAAAGAGTTTGAAAAAAGAAGAAAAAAAGAGTTAAGGGTGATCTTTGTATTACATTAAATCCTCAATTTATGCCCTAATCTCATGATTAATGGTAATTGTGAGATCGGGGTGTAACAATCATAGTGTCCATTCAACCTCCAATGCACCTCATAACCACCTCAGCAATACCAAAAACCACCACATCAATACCCACCACCTCTACAATATCGTTCACAACCACCACCTCTATAATAATCACCATACATCCTCCAAAATCATGACCCACCACACAAAAGACCACCACCTCCACCACCATAATCATCACAAGCTCCCCTTCTCCCCTGAGTAAGTGAAGATGGTGTCAGTATTAAAGTGTGATAATGCTATTGAGAATCCTGAAAAGGGCAAGAGACAAATGTACAAAGATCATTGTGGAATGCCATTGCCAAAAGTTCCTTGTGAGGGTGCCAAGAGCACAAAAAATTATGGTGTCCCACCTTTTTGTGAGGGTGCCAAGAGAGAAACAAATTATGCTATCCGACCTTCTTATAAGGGGGCTAAGTGCACTAAAACTATGTTGTCCCACATTATTTTTAGAGTATCAAGTGCACTAAAAAGTTTGTTGTCCCACCATCTATTGGGTGTGTTATACCACCATGTGTCCCTAATTATTGTGAGAGTTCCAAGTACCCCTTTATGAGGTGATTTAATCATGTGTCCCATCATTGTTTGAGATGATGCCACCAAGTGCCCCAACCGCTGATCCCAGAAACTCTAGTGTGAAATTCCAAAGTTCTCAAGTTTTTAATATGATTCAGCTGCTCCCTTTGATGCCTTAGAAGACCCATTCTCCAAAGGGAGGACATATTATAGATCAACATTCTAAAGGTCTTGAGGTGAGCAAAGATAAACACCTCATTGCTTGAGATCATCAAGAAAATCCCAACATATGCAAAGTTTCATAAGGGTGTTTATACCTTCAATAAAAAGATAAAAAGAAAGATACTCAAGAGGATCATATTGATCGAACTGAAAGTTTTTTTGATGATGATGTGAGGAATCACAAAGGTGAAAAATGAAGTGGAAACAAAAAAACTTCACATTTCTTACAAGTAGATCTCATCGATAATGGTTATCCAGAAGGAGGGTACATGATGTATACCTTGTCACGGAGCAAGTCCAGTGATGACTCCTCACTTGGGGTTGTGTGTCACTCCTTGCGTGCAGGGATGGTCCTCAAAGACATCCTCCAAATACAATTTTTCGGTGCACACGTCTCTACACAGTCCACATAGATGGACTGAAAATGCTTATCGCACTTCTTGAGCCAGCGGGGAAGGATCAACCTCTCTCTTAGTCACCTACCAGTGTCATGAGTGCTCTCCTTATCTCTCTTTCCCTTGGGAACTATGACATCTAGTGTGCACTATAAGAGCGTATCTCTGTTCTTATTGTCATCCCTCTTTAAATAGGAGAGGCAATGATGCAAGTTTTCTAAAAACCTAGGAAACAAAAAGGCTTCAAGTGCATTTAAAGTATGCCACTCTTTGTAAGGTCCCTAACCTTGTTTAACCTTTAAATATAATTTTTTTGTCCTAAATGGATGCTTAGTTTCAAAAATAAACTTTGGATTATGCTTTTATATCAATTAAATAAAGCTATAATTAAATTTTTTATTCAATTCTGACTTTGTATGCTCAAGTTATGCAATCTTATACATTTTGTAGACTTATGTGAAATTTACCCATTTCAAGGGGTGTGAATATAATTTTTAGTACTTTTTTAACAAATTTATAATGTTCTTAATAATATTGAAAATTTACATATCCTTTGAATGTTTTTGAACCTTGCTTTATTGGGGTTCACATGAGCTTTATGAGGTAGTAGAGTAGCGTTTCCATTGGTGCCCAATGGATTCTCAATGGTTGCCTAGATTTTTGGTGGTCACTTGGATTCCTGACCAACTTGCTCTCTTATATTCTTGATGACCACTTGGATTTTGAATTCTCAGTGGTCGCCTAGATTTTTGGCGGTCACTTGGATTCCTAAACAACTTGCTTGCTTGAATTCTCAGTGATCGCTTGGATTTTGAGTTCTCAGTGGTTTCTTGGATTTTTTATGGTCGCTTGGATTCCCAAATAGATTTCTTTCTTGGATTCTCGATGATCACTTGGACATAAAATTCTTGGTGGTCACCTAGATTTTTGACGGTCTCTTAGATTCTTGAACAATTTGCTCGCTTGGATTCTCAGTGACCACTTGGATTTTGAATTCTTAGTGGTCGCTAAGATTTTTGATAGTCACTTGGATTCCTAAATAGCTTACTCACTTGGATTCTCTATGAATGATTGGATTTTGAATTCTTGGTGATCGCCTAGATTTTTGGCGATCGCTTGGATTCCTGAACAACTTGGTCATTTGGATTCTATGTGACTGCTTGGATTTTGAATTCTCAATGGTTGCCTAGATTCTTAGTGGTTGCTTAGAATATCAGTGGTCTCCTAAATTTTCAATGGTCTTCTGAATTTTTGGCGTTCGCTTGGATTTCTAAACAACAACAAACTTCCACCCACATATAAATACCCCTATCTTTCTCTCTCTTTCTCTCTTCTCATATTTGTGATCTTAGTGCTTCTTTTAGGAGGTCAACAGAACCCATCTAGGCCAGTGATCACAGACTTTTTGCGGATGCATGTGCAAAAATCAAGGCTCCTTATACTGATCTAGAGCCATTGATCATTTTCCTTGCTTCTTTCATGTAAGATATTCACTCTTTCACTTGTTTTCTTACTATTCTTCACCCTCCTTTTATGGTTGAGTTTCTTGGTGTTCTTACTGGAACCCTATGGATGTAGGATTGAGAACTCTCTTTTTCTCTCTTCTTGCTCTAATTCCCCTCTGTTCGTGGATAGAGGAGGCATTCTTGGAGCTTTTGTGGACTGAGACTGGCATTTCATTACTAATTTTCAAGTTTTTCATTTTGGATTTTAGAGTTCTTCTTCTCTATCTTCACTTACCTCTCTAACCAGGAAATTTATATAGCTTTGAATGCATTTATTCCCTACCTTATACATGTCTTTAATTTTACTTTAGAACCCGTAATATGAGAAAATATGGCTTTTTATGTACCTCTTGACATGAAAAAGATGATAAAATGGGTTCTCAGGCCCTCCTTAGATCTTATGAACGTTTTCCTTCTATAAAATGAGCTTTTCTTTAAACATACAAGGTCTAAAATTCGAACTATAGGTGCCATGACTCTTATAAGTGTCATATATATGCTGTTTTGGTACTCAAATATTAGAAATACGACTCACACTTTAAATCTTACTATATGGTGGTTAACTGATGGTGGTTTTAATACTTTTATTTACTATTTTGGTGCTGAAATGATAGTCATACAAAATCATACTACCAAAAGTAGCTCATTCATGCAAGGCGTTGGTCACATAATGCTTAGTTCTTGGAAAACCCCATAAGCATTACATCCGATGGACTTTAATTCTGAATTTTGGGGGTGATATCTTGTTTTTGAGTTGTTAAAATCTACAAAATTTCAGATGCAAATGATACCTATAGGAAGTTATTGCTGTTTTGGTCAAAATGGCTTTTTGGGTTGTTTTGCACCCTAGTTGGAGCTTTAGTCCTCTTTATGGATAACAACGGACAAGTATGCCATGATGAAATAACATGGGACGAATTTCATATGTTTATCCTACAAATTAAAATGTCAGCATACTATAGGATCTTCTATGTAACTTGTTTGATGAAGTCCAAAAATGCTCAACTGGGTTAACTAATCAAGTGAAACCTTAATCATGTAGTGCCCTGAGTTCATAGAACTATTCTAATGTCAGGATTTGCTTCATAGTGAAATGAGTATTCTGAAAGGAACTCAGTGTTTTATACTCTTGAATATATGTGGGTGCGAGGGTATATCCTTGTCATCCCGATCCCAAGGTTTTTGGAGAGCGGTCGAGGCAATGTCTAAAATGTAAATGTACTTGAGGGTTACTACAGTCGTAACTCATATTTTAGGGTTGAACACCCTGGTTTCTAGTGCTGCAGCATGTGTTCCTAGTGTGGACTAGGCTATTTTGTAGTTGAAATGATATGACACTACGGTAGACTCATACTAAATGAGGGGAAGAGATCTTAGGATTCTGGTCATCCTAGTTCTTATACGGGGCTGATTATGACTTCACAGTGGTCAGCTAGTAGTTTGAGTGGTACGCCTCAAACTACCCATGGCTTAATAAAATATGTAATCCATATGTGTAGCATATTTGTCAAGGTTACTTGGCGACTCACATTGGATGATGGTCCTTGCTTTGTTTCTTTTAAATTGTAGCTGATTTATAATGTGGTAATAGAAAGCAACTGTGATTATGATTCTAGCTTGTCCTAATCTTTCTTGTAAACTATATTAATATTTCAACCTTGTAATGTTACATGTTTTAACTATTTAATATACATATCTTTGGTAATTAATAGATGTTTTAAGAGTTATATATCTCACGGGAACATGGGTCTCACCTCACCAAATCTTTTTATGTGTTTGGTAGCATCATCTATTGCAAAGTGATGATGAGTAGTAGTTTGAAGATCAATAGAATTAGAAGGTTGGTTGGGTTTTGTAGAGTCCTAGAGTTGTCCCTATATTCTCAGGTCTGGGCAATTTTTTTTCACATCATGTATATCAACTTGAGTTTTTTGGTTGTAAGTCTGGGTTCATGATTTATGTAAGTGTTGTAATTATGCGAACAACATCTTTTGTATACAGGTTGTCGTTGAGGCCATGGAACTCGTGTAAAGTTATCTGGCATGGATATATGTAAAAGTTGGACCTTTGGGAAAATGTTCTTTGAAATGTTTGAAAATTTTATTCGGTATTAATTCTATACCTTTTTGCTAATATAATTAATTAGTGTCTGATCAAAATTTTGATTTTGAGTAATCTCATTTAGCATGGTAGGTTTCCACAATCATAGACAACCAAACATGCACTTAAAATATTCAAGAATCACATCATTAATTAATTAATTAATTAATTAATCAAATTCAATGATCGGTTAATCACATGGATCGATTATCTAGTTTTTAGTCACCTGATTAGTGACTCCAACCAATTGCTCGGGATTAGTTGGTTGAATCATCACATGAGTTGATAATTTTAGGTCCAATCAATTAGCTTAATTCTTTTGGCCAATTGTATTGGATCTTATTCCAACATTATTTTAGTTGATTGCATAAAAATTTTGTAATCAATATAACTTGGAATATTTACAATTAGGTCCACAATTATACTCCTATTCCAGTGCATCACATGTGACCCTGTAGGCTCCACATTACATTGGTAGTGATGTTCAAAATAAAATTACGATCTCACAAGCAATGATCGATATCTATCATGAATTCATTGACACAGAAGTAATTGGAGAAGTTGGAGAACAACTTGAACCTAATATTGAGACTAATGTTACAATGATTGTATAATCCCTTTTCCTCTGATATCCAGATTAAATCCATGGCATGGAAACTATTGGTATGTATGCCCAGAGAGACAATCATATGATGATTGTAATGGGGCATCATATACTTGATTTGATGATGATAAAGGTTGTTCTGTTGATTATGTTTGTCTCAATAATGAGATGATGACACATACATAGTAGATGTCTAAAGAATGATGTTACTTGATGACATATGTATTCAGGGTGACGACCTGAATAATGACATCATATGTATGATAAGAGTAGGTACATTCTTGTTATGTCCCTAGTCAGATATTACTGTGGAAGAAAAATAGACAACAATAATACATAAGACTAGAGTGTGTTGGTTGGTGACTACATCTCATCAGCCATAATGTGTGATATCAAACCAAACACATATGTACTTTTTAGAGAATGATGTATCAGACATACCCAACTTGAGAGTTATACATGGAGACCATGGAATGGTAATAATAACACCTCTCATAGTGATAGTGGTGATGGTAGTTCTTAGACCTAAAATCACTACACTCATCACATGTTGTTTGATGTACTTTGATATCATCAAATGTGACCTTGAATAAGGGTTTCCATAAAGGTGATACTCAAATACATTATAACACATGGGGACTGAGTGTGAGTGATGTAGATGTGATTTGTCCCTCCTATAGGAGATTGATATCCAAACCACTTGATAAGAGAGACTGAGAAACATATGACCATACTCATGTGAAATTCAATATGTGATATGTGACTCACATGCATCTCAGATAGTCTACTTTCATCCAAGGAACATGGATTGGATGATGAGAGGATGACGATTCCATGCCTCAAGTTTAATTTGTATACTAAAGACAAAGGAACTATACAATCATAGTAACACTAATCAAGGATTGTAGGTTGAAGTTGTTCTCCAACTTTCCGAATTACTTGGGTAGCAATGATGTCTTGCTAGATACCGCTCATTGTTTGTGATGTCATAACCTAGTTATGGACATTCACTACCAATGGAATTTGGGACCTACAAGGTCACACACATAGGATGCACTTGGAATAGGAGTTTACTCATGAATGTGGTTCAACTTGAGTACTAAAGTGTTTAGGCATTCGATTTAAAAAACACTGGCTCAATATTGCCTGAGTTGGAACAAGAACCTACCATTTCACTTAGTAAAATGACATTTTAATGATATGAAATGACCATTTCACAAGTGAAACTACTATTTCATGAAATGAAACACCATTTTAAAAGTGAAATGACCGCTTAATCATCTGGATCACCCAGTTCAATGATACAATTTGATTGGATCAAAGATTGATACTAATTTCATGTTGTGAACTAATCAGATATTAATGTCCAATACAATTGTGATTAGTAAACATAGTGAAATGACAAGTTCAACCATTGAACTGATCAGCTCACATGTGAACCAATAGGTTTAGCTATGAACCGACCAGTTCATCATTCATAGGTTCCAAAAAATTCATGAGAATTTGTCTCTTCGAATCCTACTCGAACTAGAAATCCTGACCCTAACCCTCCTATAAATAAAGAGGTAATTGAGGCTTTATAAAGACACAACAATCTCTTTGAAAAGTAGTTGTTGATGCATGTGTTTTTAGTCATTATTTCAGGCACATTTTTCCTTGATTTTGTGTGTAGATTAGTCATTTATTGGATTTATTATGCATGGAATGACATAGACGTCCTGTTTCTATTAAATGCATCAAATTATATGATGTTTACTGTCTTATGCAATATTTTACACATCCCAAGTGCTTATGACATTTTTGTGCATGTTTAGGTACAAGGAAGAACCACAGACTCAGTGCTACTGACCTGGCAACAATCGATGGTACTGACTTGACATCAGTGATGGAAATATAAGCTCACCCAGAGTCAGTGCTACTGACCACTAAAGTCTTTGGTACCAAATTAGCATTAGCAAGCCCCGACATGAATCGAGAAAACTCGGTGCTACTGAGTTGACGTTAGAAGGCAGCTTGAAAACCACAAAACTTGGTGCTATCAAGTCTAGTCGATAGTACTGTCAGGATCAAGATCGCACGACCAAACCTAAGTAACTCAGTACTACCGACTCACCTAGTCAGTACTGTCGAGTCTACCGATCAGGCCAGTCACAAATTTCACTCTAATCCAATGGTGGACGTTATTTCAGACCCTAAGTGCCTTCTATGACTTAGGGGGACGATAGCAATAAAAAAGGAGGCAACCATTTTCATTGCATGAAGATCAGAGAGAGAGAGAAAAGAAGAATTGAGGACTGAAAGCTTCAACCAAGGAGATTTGGGCACCTATGGAGGACGATTCTACAACTGGAAGATAGCAGAACGCTCGTACGATAGAGGGGATCTTTTAGACGGGCAGAGATTCAGGGGTTGCCTTAGTTTCTTCATGTTTCCCATGTTTATCTTCTTCCTTTCCATGTATTCATCGATGAAAACCATGCAAGGCTAAAAACCTTTGTTCCTTAGGATCCAAGAGTAGCTCGGATATACACTATAATTGATTTCCATGCATTAATATCAGTTTTATCTCTTTCTACTGGACATAAATCTATGAAATCTTGATGTTCTACTTGTGCTTTATCACTATGAGTGGATTGATAGACGCTTAGTCATCTCGGGAGAGAGGTTGAGAGTCATAGATCATAGATTTACATATCTACTGTGCCCTTTGGGAAAAGTAGAGTGTAAACCGGAGGAGAAACCCAGAGAATAACTGTTAAGCATCTGACTAATCAACTAATAACTACAGAAGTGGGATTGACAATAGATTTGGTAGTGAATTACACTGTAGGAGTAGGTAATTCTAGCTACAGGCTCCTTATGTAGGGATTGAGGTAATAACTATTAGTGTGTGTGAAGTCATTTATTAGTGTTGTCCGTGTGAAACCACTGTCCTAAGGAATTCACCCCATCTCTGATTAATTCAACCTTTAATTCATTTTATTTCTATGTTTGTTCTTTCGCTCAACCCAATTCAACCATTTACAACCAACTTAGCTGATTTGACTATAGTTAGTAGTAGTCTACTAGAGAAATGCTTCCCCGTGTCTGACTCGGGCCTCATAAGGCCTTATTACTTCAATACGTTCACTTGCATACTACGCATGGTAAATTCATGTCAAGTTTTTGGCACGTTATCGGGGAAGCGGAAACATCCAACACTACGAGTGTTGTGGTCGGCCACTCTAGGCCAAAATTTTCTTTTTGTTTTCTTTTATTTTATCATTTCTAAATTTCCTCAAGTTGAACCATAATATCTTTTTGATACATCATAAATTTCTTGCGCTAATACCTACTTTCTACTGTTTTAGGAAAACTAGTGCATGGTGCGTACTAGAGCCATAGAATACATAGAACCGTCCTCACCAAGCTTTGGACAAGCAGAGCTCTTACAAGGAGAAATGGAGTCTGGAAGATCTACGAACATGTTTAACCAAACACCTCTGCCTAAGGGACCTACGACACTAGAAGAACTAGGGACAACAGAAACGGAGGGAGAAGAAGAAATGACAATATGGGAAAGGATAAAGGCTTCGTCAGCTATGGCCCAAAAAGGGCCCATCAAAAGGCAAGCCATCAATGTGGGCAGCTACAAAATATATCCTGAACTTATTGCCTTAGTCAAATCTCAAGTGTTCCATGGCCATCCTTCTGAAGATCCAATGACACATATTAGCAATTTTGTGGAGAACTGTGACATGGTCAAGATTGACAAGATCCTAGTGAGTATAATATATCTTAAGTTGTTCTCATCTTCACTGGCGGATAGTAAAAAATCATGGTTCAAAAATCTTGATGATGAGATCATTAAGACATGTGACCAGATGATAGATGCATTCTTCGAGCTCTATTTCCCTCTATAAAAGATGAATGATTTAGTGAAGAAGATTCACAACTTCAAACAAAAAGCATATGAGTCATATTAAGAGGCATGGGAAAGGTTTCGGAATATGCTAGGAAAAGTGCCTCATCATTGCATTGATCTACTGGGGCAGGACAATATTTTCTATTATGGCCTACACAAGGGGGAGAGAAAAACTCTTGATAGTGCAGGAGGAGGCTTCTTACTCAACAACAAGCCCACTCGCTACCATGAAATCCTCAAGAATATGTCTAAAACCAATCATGGGGAAAAGAAAGAGATCCACCAACAACCATCAAGAGTGTCATAGAATCCAAGGTGATATCTATTTTAAATGAGAAGTTAGATCTCATTTCTAAGAAGCTATGTGCTACAAACAGAGTTCCTACTGAGGAAGAAGAAGAAGAGTGCAAGTATGTGCGTCATGGGCAATACATGAATAGTGATTATTCTTGGAGGAAAGACCCCAAATTTTCTTGGAAGGATCCCAAAAAGTTCTAATAGGATCCATCACAGGCGCAACACAAGCATTCTAAGCCACAACAGTATGGTGGCCAAGCGCAATATCAACCAGAGCAATAGAAAATTGACAAGATTGAAGAAATGTTGGGCAAGCTATTGAGTCAGAATGAGTTATAGATTGCACAAACTCAAAGGGATCTTCAAAATCAAGGGGCAATTATTCACAACATAGACTCAGAACTCTCAAATAGCGGTAGATGTGAGTTCATTAAATCAACCAACCCAACAAGGATTTTCGGCGAACACCAATGTACCTTTCAGGAATCAACATTTAAAGGGTGTTATGCTACACAGTGGCAAGAAACTACTAAATGATGCATCACACAGGGGAGTTACTGAAAGAGCTACAAATCAAACTATACCAGTGGATGCTGAAGAACCTGACATGGCAACATAGGAGAAGATGGTAGAGGAGAAAGTTGATGAGGTTGGGGGTAATAAAACTCAAGCTTATATCCCACCTCACTAGAGGGAACCTGTAGTTCCTATGCCATTTGAAGAAACTAACATGGACCAACAGTTCAAGAAATTTCTAGACAATTTTTAGAAGTTGTCTGTGAACATTCCGTTGATAGACGCTATTGAGAAGATACCATCCTATGGGAAGTTTTTAAAGGATATAATTACAAATACGAGAAAGATACCAAAGTCTAATGTCATGGTTCTGAAAGAGTAGGTTAGTGCCTTCATCTTGGGGACACTCCCTCCTAAAAGATAGGATCCAGGACGCTTTAATATCACATGCTTCATAGGCAAGACAAAATTTGGAGAGGCTCTATGTGATTCAGGGGCAAGTATAAATTTGATGCCTCCATCTACCTTTAAGAAGCTTAGACGTATGGAATCCAGGAGGAGCAGCATAGCAATCCAGTTGGTAGACAACTCAGTGGTTAAGCCATATGGTATATGCGAGGATGTCCTAGTAAAAGTGGATAGGTTCGTCTTTCCTACGGATTTTGTTGTGATGGAAATGTAGGATGGCCATGGTAATGAGATTCTACTTAGAAGGCCATTTCAATCCACTGCATACATGATACTTGAGATGGGAAAAGGATGTCTGACTATGGGAATCTAAGATGACAGGTTTGAGATCATGATGCTAGAGCACTCTCAAGCCATATGAGATAAGGTGCAATGCAACATACTTCAGCACATGGATATCAAGTTTTCTCTATTTCTATGGAATCCGTTCCTGATATGGTCCATGTTATGATTAAAGTAGAAAGAGGTACTCTAGTGGTGGGAATCCTAGAAAATACAAAGGTGATCTTGCTGACCCAAGCAATGTTCTACCCGACTGATGAGGGAGAGGACTACGACCCTATTGCTGAAGAAGAAGCCATAGCTGATTTTGTGATATAGTCATCACCCAAGCTACCCTTAGAAGAGTGCTTGAAAAATAGAATGGAGGACAAAATTTGCAACAAACATCTAGAGGAGTGCGTTTTAATGCTGAAGGCATTTCCTTACTATTATGCAAGGTGCTTTGAAGACCTTGAACCACTGCCCCACCATTGGTCCTGTCTCTATTGAGCCCTCTGAACTTGGAGCTAAAGCCATTACCACCGCACCTGAAGTACGTCTTCTTAGATATAGAGGAAAATCTCCCAGTGATTATATCATCTTCTTTGACTGGTGAAGAGGAAGGAAAGCTACTCACCGTGCTAAAAGACCATCGAGCTGCATTCAGGTGGTCCATAGCTGCCATTAAAGGGATGTCTCCAACCTTGTGCCAACACAAGATCAGGCTCAAAGAAGGAGCCAAGGTAATTGTCCAACCTGTGTCTCAATAAGATTATGAATGAGGTGGTGAAGAAGGAAGTCGTCAAGCTGTTGTCGGTAGGTATAATCTACACAATCTCTGATTCAATGTGGGTTAGTCCTAACTAGGTAGTTCCTAAGAAACGTGGGATTATGGTCACTATGAATACAACTAATGAATTGATTTCCACTAGGCTAGTGATGGGATGGTGAGTGTGTATAGGTTATCGCCGTTTAAATGCAACCACTCTTAAAGATCATTTCCCTTTACCCTTTATTGGTTAGATCTTGGAATGATTAGCTGGCCGTTCACACTTTTGTTTTCTTGATGGGTATTCTGGGTATAATCAAGTTTCCATAGAGCCTAAGGATAAAGAGAAATCCACTTTCACCTACCCTTATGGCATGTCCGCATACCGACATATGCCTTTTGGTCTTTGTAACGCCACTGCTACGTTTCAACGCTGTATGCTCATCATTTTTTCTGACATGGTAGAGTGGTGCTTAGAGGTTTTTATGGATGATTTTTATGTGTATGGGAATCTTTCAATGATTGTCTATATAACCTTTATAGGGCGCTACAGAGATGTGAGGACACTCACCTAGTTCTAAATTGGGAGAAATGTCACATGATGGTAAGTGAAGGGATCATTCTTGGACATAAGGTGTCTTACAAGGGCATGGAAGTGGATCCAATAAAGATTGAAGTCATCTCCATACTACCTCCACCGACATCGGTGAAAGGAGTGAGGAGCTTTTTAGGACATGCTAGATTCTACTGCCTTTTTTATCAAGGATTTCTCAAAAATTGCCAAACCATTGTCTGAAATTTTAGAGAAAGACATCGAGTTTTCCTTTGATGAGCGATGTTTAAATGCTTTTGAAATCCTCAAAGAAAAACCGATCTATGCACCTATTGTGTAGGCTGCTGACCGGAGCCTACCCTTTGAGCTGATGTGTGATGCATCAGATTATGTAGTAGGAGTTGTGTTGGGTCAACACAGAGACAAGATTCCAACTGTCATATATTAGGTGTCAAAGACTTTGAATGATGCACAGTTGAATTACACCACTACTGAAAAAGAATTCTTGGTGGTAGTGTTTACTTTTGAAAAATTCTACCAATACCTAGTTGGGGCTAAAGTGATAGTTTGGACTGACCATGCTGCCATCAAATACTTGTTACAAAGGATAGATGCCAAACCCAGATTGATTAGGTGGATTCTTTTGCTTTAGGAATTTGACATTAAGATTAGAGACAAGGCAGGGGTCAAAAATGTTGTAGCCGATCATTTGTCTAGGTTGGAAAGGGCAGAAAAAAAGATATAATTGTCCCCATTATTGAGGAATTCTTGGATGAGAAATTGTTTGCAATTAAAACTAAAGATCCTTGGTTTGCAGATATTGTTAATTACCTAGCTTGTAAGGAATTTCCTGCATATTGGGGGTACCAAGAGAAAAAGTGATTTTCCACTCATTAAAGTTTTATATGTGGGATGACCCGATTCTTCTTAAGCAATGTAGGTATGGGTTGTTAAGAAGATGTGTACCCGAATGTGAGGTGGAGATCATCTTTTCACATTGTCATTCTCTACCCATAGGTGGACACCATGCGTGCTCTAGGACTGCAGCTAAAGTCTTAGAGAGTGGGTTTTATTAGCCTACCTTGTTTAAGGATGCTCACAACTTTGTTCGTCATTGTGATGCATGTCAACGTGCATGTAATATCTCTAAGAAACATGAGATGCCCTTGAATGTGTTTTAGGAAGTTGACGTTTTTGATCATTGGGGTATAGATTTTATGGGCCCATTTATGTCATCTAATTCCAATCTTTATACATCACTTGAAGTTAATTATTTGTCTAAGTGGGTGGAAACAATTCCAACCTACACCAATGATGCGCAGGTAGTGTGCAAGTTTGTGAAGGAATACATTTTCTATAGGTTTGGTGTCCCCTACCTAATTATTAGTGATGGTGGTTTCCATTTCACTAATAGGCAGTTTGGGGCATTACTGAAAAAATATGGGGTGAAGCACCAAGTGGGCACTCCTTATCACCCACAGACTCAAGGACATGTTAAGGTGTCCAATAGAGAGGTGAAGAAAATCTTGGAAAGGACAGTCTCAACCAATGGGATGAACTGGAGCTATGTGCTACGTGATGCTCTTTGGGCTTATAGAACAACCTACAAAACCTTAATAGGAATGACCTTTTAGGATTGTCTATGGCCGTGCATGCCATATACCCATAGATCTTGAGCATAAGGCTAAATGGGCCATGAAGAAGCTGAATTTCAACATAGATGAAGCGTGTAGAAAGAGGTTTTTGGAGCTTAATGAATTAGATGAGCTTAGGATGGATGCTTATGAAAGATCTAGGATATATAAGGAAAGGACTAAGAAAATTCATGATAGACACATTCTAAATAGGGTGTTTCTCCCAGGTGAAAAAGTCCTCCTTTTCAATTCTAGGCTTAAGCTACATTCAGGCAAGCTAAGGTCTAAGTGGAGTGGACCATTTGTGATTGAAAAAGTCTTTCCCCATGGTGTTGTGAACATTGTAGATGGGAACATGTCATTCCTTGTAAACAACCAAAGATTAAAGCACTATTTTGGAGGAGAGGTAGAGCCCCAAATACAAGAGGTGCAACTTTTCACCGTCCCATAGATTCTAGCTCTATAGACTGTCTATTCTAGGATGTTAAACAATGACGCTTGTTGGGAGGCAACCCAATCTTTATTTTCTTTGTATTTATGTTCAATTTTCATTTTTAGTTGTCACTTTAATTCAATTTATGTAAAAATGGTACCTGGACTCATTTTTGGAATGTGTAGGGCTTTATAGTCGGTACCACTGAGTTTCGCAGTCAGTGGCATCAAAATGAGGTCAGCGTATTGTCCGCAACAGTAGCACATACTTGATACCACCAACTCCAATGGTCAGTACCATCGAGTCTTGAAGATCTTTTGAGGGCTCGCTGATAAGGACTCGGTACCACCAATTTTTTCTATCGATACTAATGACTTTTGGATGCACCCAGGTTCGGTATACCGAGTCCACAAATTCAAAAGCATCGACAAATTCCACAACTCGGCACTACTGACTCCGAAGTTGGTACTAACTACTCGCCACGTCAGCAATCTGGATGGTCACGATCCAACAACCATGACATGTTTCATCGAGCGATCGGTGGCACCGATTTGCGACACAAATCGATACTACCGACGTGTTGTCAGTACCACCGAATCAGGGCGATCCATGCCAACTACGTCAACCAATCATAAGCCATTGATGCAATCGATCATGGATTGTGCTAGCCAACTTGGTACCGCTGACTCAAAAAGCCAGTAGTACTGACTCTGTCATGTTCAACTATATAAGGAGGGGTGGTGGAGCCATTTTCTTCACAACCTCTACATCTACTCCTCCTACATTCCAGAGTAGGGCTGCACCGAGTGTTGACAATCTTCCCCGAGCTTCCATTCTCTTAACCTCCTTCTTGCATCAACAACATGGCTCTTAGGAGAAGAGTTGTTTTCCCACAAGGTGAGTGGGTCCCCCGGCCAACCCACATTCAACACCCATCCTCAGAGATAAGGAAGATCTATGAGGAGTTACAAATAAGACATATCATCCCAATAAGATATGGCGATCACACATTTATCTAGAGGGCGGGATTTACTGACAACATGCGATGGGTATGTCAGAAGGAATTCATGGAGGGAGATAGTCCTTTATTCAGTGACTGGTAGATATACTCAGATCTCGTCCTGGAGTTCTTGGTGTCAATTGATGTTCTCATCACCCCTAAGCAGAAGATAGGAGGTGAATGGAAGGATTGTAAGGTTAACTTCTACCTTTTCAACAACAACTATTCTCTCACGCTAAGGGCCTTCAACCATATCTTCAACTGGTCTCACATCCCACAACGCTTGACTCCATCTGACTTTGACTATAACTTGGCCTGGGAGCAATTGACTGAGGTGCCAGTGAGATTTTGAATAAACTGGCACATCAATTCTGTTACTGATATTGAGCATCCTTTTTCTCATATGCTTCATCGCCTCTACACAAAAACCATTTTATCTCGATCTGGTCAAGCTCAAGGGAAGGTCCAGAAGATGGACCTCTACTTTCTCTAAAGGCTACTAGAGGGGGAGACTGTTAACTTTTGAGCTTTCCTTCTGCTCCATATGATTTCTGTGAGGCACAATGTGACTAGAAAGGCACCAATTTTATTTGGGGGTCTCATCACCCCTATTGCTCTCCATTTGTGCCTTGATTTATCTACCCTTGAGCCATTGGAGGACATAACAAAGCTGGAACTCCTTCACTTCTGCAAGGCACATATTCTCCAATACCACCACAATATAATCTATGCACATTGCACCTGCCGAGGCATATTTTGAGAGATGAGACTTCCTGACCCTATCTTCAACTTGCATGGGGTGAATCATCTTAGGTGGCCACTGAATGAGGGAGAAGCAAAAGATTCACCCAGGGCAACAACTCAGGGTGACAATGAGGAGCACAACAGTTACATTGATGATGACGTTGAGGAGGTGGACCCCACCATCCCCATGACTAGCAGAGCGGTCCCACACAAACGGTCCCGCACATATGCTGCCTTGACTTCCTCAACCCCACCACCTTCCCAGGAGGAGCAAGACCCGCACAACATGGTATGTATGTATACCATGCTGTAGGAGATCCAGACTGGGCAACAACAACATCAGGCGATGCTGACCGGCGTGCAGGATATTCTAGGAAGGCTATACCATAACTAGCAGGCGATTTATGAGAATGAAGGCCTTCTCTTAGGCAAACAAGAAAATGTTCACATGCGCCTACAGTGGATGGAGTAGTACCAACAACCTTTCTTCGACAACTTTTGGAATCATGGATACTTAGGGGAGTACCCACATCCACTGTCTATGCCACCTACAAACCTCTCCTTCCAGGGGATGTTCCCTCCACACGACCCCAACATGCCACCTCCACCATTATGAGTCTTGGTACCACTGTTACACCTATTGGGTGTGAGTATTGACTATGTGTACATAGTCATATTCAAGCTTAGGGGGGTGCTGGAACAACATTCTATGTTTATTTTATTTGCTTTTATCTTTTTAGTTATATGTTTTATTTTTAGATGTGCAAGTGTAGGATCCACATATATCTACTGTAATTGTGGAGTAGTAAATGCATGGTTTTGTTTTTGAATAGATTGTACTCCATGTATTTTTGCATGAAAATGGTCATATCCTTAAAATATTAAATTGCAAAATCTTTCTGTAACACCACTTGAGGAAGTGTTTGGACTAGTCAGCATTAGGACTTAGGACATACATGAAAGTCTAAATCAACTCAGGAATGTGAATGATGGAGATGTTGAGCCTAAACTGACCAAACCATAATGAGATATTAAATGAAAATACAAGAAATAAACCTTTAGATCACCCTGAACACAGGTTAATTAAGAGGGACACATCATAATATAATGAAAGGCATTGTCTTTTAGTTGTGTGATTCCATTTCTTTTCCATCATTTTTGACTCACCACCTAAAAAATTCATGAGTACTCCAAGCTATTTTCCTTGATTGCATTGCATGGCACGTTAGGAACATATTTGTTAGTTTACATGCATTTGAAAAAGGAAGAAAAAAACATTGCATTTGTATGCATTAACTTTAGTGCATGCCATCTTAGCTTGCATAACACAGTTCATGTAGTTGCATACATTTCAACATCACATCCATATTTTCCTAAACATGTGGATTTTAATTTTGAGTTATGAAGATAAAGTGCACGGATATACCTCCAAGAAAATAAGAAAAGGAAAAAAAAGAAAGGAGAATAATTATAAAGGCAAGAAGCACAAACTTAGGCTTTAAAAAAAAGAGAATTTTTTTTATTCAAAAGAAACAAGGAGAAAGTATATCCCGCATGTTTGTTTTAGTGATGATTTAATCCACATGTGCATTCTTCTGAGTTGTCAAACAATCTCAACTCGTTCATACATGCATCATTTCATAAAAAGAAGAAAATTTTAGGTATTAGGATAAATGCATGGCATTCTCTTCATCCATCTAGGTTCATTATTATCTATGCATAAATAGATTGGATGTACTTATGAATTTTCATTTGCCACCCATCTTGAACCATTAATTTCTCTTATTGGTAGGCCACTCTAATGATTTATGTCCTCATTCATGCTTATAAGAGATCTACTTCCAAATAGTTGGTAGTTAGGAAAGAGAAATTTAGTGTAGAGAATCACACAATACACTAAGAAAATGTCTGAGTACTTATGATGTTAACTTCTTTCTTGATAGTGTCATTGACTGAAGGTGGACATATTTTATGGAAGTTTTTGGTCACTTTAGAGTAGTTATCAGTTCAGTGGTCAGTGAAGGCCGATTTAGGACTTGATAGGTGGATTTGATTAAGAAAGGAATGTATGTGTTATGTCCTTCTGATGACTCTTGTCAAATAGATATGAGAGAGTGTTGCTCGAGGATGAGCAACATATAATCTTAGGGGAGTTTGATGCATGTTTTTAGTCATTATTTTAGGCACATTTTCCCTTGATTTTGTGTGTAGATTAGTTATTTATTTGATTTATTATACATGAAATGATATAGACAGTCTGTTTCTATTGAATGCATCAAATTATATGATTTTTACCGTCTTATGTAATATGTTACACATCCCAAGTGCTTATGATGTTTTTGTGCATTTTCAGGTACAAGGAAGAACCACATACTCAATTCCACTGACCTGGCAATAGTCATTGGTACTGACTTGACATAAGTGATGGAACCAGAAGCTCGCCCAAAGTCAGTGCTACTGACCACTGAAGTCGGTGGTACCGAATTAGCATCATCAAGCCCCGACATGAATCGAGAAAACTTAGTGCTATCGAGTTGACGTTAGAGAGGCAGCTCAAAAACCACAAAACTCAGTGCTATCGAGTCCAGTAGATAGTACCGAGTCCAGTAGATAGTACCGCTAGGATCGGGATTGCACGACCAAACCTAAGTAACTTGGTACTACTGACTCACCTAGTGTGTACTATCGAGTAAGCCCCATTAGGCCAACCTTAGATTTCACTCTAATCCAACGATGGACATTATTCTGGACCCTAAGTGCCTTCTATGACTTAGGGGGACGATGGCCAGAAAAAGGGAGGCAGCCGTTTTCATTGCACGACGATCAGAGAGAGAGAAAAGAAGAATCAAGGACCGAAAGCTTCAATCAAGGAGATTCAGGCACTTCTGGAGGACAATTATGCAGTTGAAAGACACCAGGACACTCATATGATTGAGGGGATCTTCTAGACAGGCAGAGATTCAGGGGTTACCTTAGTTTCTTCATGTTTTCCATGTTTTTCTTCTTCCCTTCCATGTATTCATTGATGAAAACCATCCAAGGCTAAAAACCTTTGTTTTTAGGATCCGAGAGTAGCCAAGATATACATTGTGATTGATTTCCATGCATTAATATTAGTTTAATCTCTTTCTAATGGATATAAATCTATGAAAAATTTATGTTCTACTTGTACTTGATCACCATGAGTGGATTGATAGACACTTAGTCATCTCGGGAGAGAAGTTGAGGGTCAGAGAGCATAGATTTACCTATCTACTGTGTCCTTTGGGAAAAGTGGAGTGTAAATGGGAGGAGAAACCCAGAGAATAACCATAAAACATCTAACTAATCAACCAATAACTGTGGAAGTGGGATTAGCATTAGATTAGGTAGTGAATTACAATGCGAGAGCAGGTAACTCTAGATACAAGCTCCTTATCCAGGGATTGAGGTAATAGATGTTAGTGTGTGTGAAGTCAGTTATTAGTGTTGTTTGTGGTGAAACCACTACCCTAAGGAATTCACCCCATCTCTGATTAATTCAACCTTTAATTCATTTTATTTCTATCTTTTTTCTTTTGCTCAACCCAATTCAACCATTTGTAACCGACATAGCTGATTTGCATGCAATTAGTAGTAGTCTACTGGAGAAATTCTTCCCCGTGTTCGACTCGGTCCTCACAAGGCCTTTTTACTTCGATACGTTCACTTGCGTACTACACACGGTAAATTCATGTCAGTTGTCCTCTCTGGTTGTTGTAACCAAGAGATACCGAGCAAGCCCTACTCATAAAAGGGAGGCACAACAACAGAGAGACAACATGGGAGAGCAAATCAACCCTAGCAGGTTGGCATTTGAAGAGACAACTCCTTCCCATTGGATCTGGTAGCACAACATGGAGTTCTCGGTGGTCCGCATGGACTACTACAGAGGCAAGGAGACCTGTGCCACCCTCTAGGAGGATGCCATCAACTGCTTTCTGTGGTGTTGCAATAGGAGGTGATATTTGATGACTACTCGAGTACTGCTTCTTGAACAAGAAGCATGCTACTTCTTGAAGGAGAAGCACACTGCTGCTTTAAGAAGAAGCATGCTACAACAAGGGATATTCATTGGACTTGTTCCAAGAACAAGTATATCTCTTGCAAACCTTCCTTCTCATTACATAGTTGTTGACAAAATCCACTGTCTAAGGGGAATATGGTAGTTAATGTTTTTTGTTTCTAGTACCGTATCTGATGCCATATTTTCCAATACTGGTATCAAAGCCACTTCAGTTTTCTATGTTTTTAGATTTAATTGATATGATCAAATTTTGGTTTTCATCATTTATTTATTGCAAGTGATGCAAATAAATAATTAATGTGCATATCTGATTAAATGCTACATCTGATCCCTAAATACATATACGATATGATATATATGCAATGAACATGCGTCGCTCTAAAATTATGTTTGATGGTGGATGTTAGCATGGTTATGACCAAATAACCCTAGATCAAAGTGCTTGGTTGTGTTTCTAATTCCTATTTTATATCTTGATTTGCATACTGAGCCCCATATGTAAAAGTATCGATTCTCTCCTTCCTATGCTCCCCTCAAATGTAACTCAAGGTTTACCTGTTACAATGTAATATGTTAGATATGATTAGGATACTTTCTTTTCTGTTATGTGGTGAAGAAGACATTCTACTATAGACCAAAAAACCATTTTAGAAGATGAATCGATTGATTGGAGGACTTAGGAGGCCAGATGATAGGAGGAGCCAACTGATCAACTGGTGGCCCAACCAATTGTCTAGAGATGTTCAAACATCACTTGGACCAGAGACCAGATGACTGATCTGAGAGACCAACCAACCGACTAGGAGGCAAACTGACCAGTTCAAGAGTTAAATCGATCGATCCAAATTGGTTCGAATACAAATCTTCACCAAAAACATGTTATACATATGATGTAGACCTTAGGTGGTAGTAATTCCTTATGGCTCTAAGGAACTACAATAGTATGGCAATAACCATCACTTGTGTTTTATAATTACATGTTTTGCATGTGGGATATATTATGTCTAAGATACATACTATAAGTATGTGGTTATTGGACATGTATATGTATTTATATAAATATAAAAATCCCTCAATCAAATATTACGTCTCAGATGCTTCCATAAGAAACACACATGAAAATCTTAATCGACTATGCATGGGCACACCAAGCATGGTGTGTTGTCCATCTCATGGAAGTGTGATGGTAGTCACGTGGGCCTACTAAGTAGGGTACATTAGTATCATTTTGGCTTTTGGGTCAGACTGAAATAGGTAATCTTAATGATATTAAGTACCTAGAAGCATGCAGATGGACTATGACAAAGAGTTGGAGATACCATCTATCCAATAATTGCATGAGATGCAATTGGAAAAGTTTCCAACCTTAATAATTGGTTATGGATGTTGGCGTTCGCAGGGTAAGTATTCAATTATTTTGGGTCTTGGCTCACAAAAGATTGTACACTAAAATATTTTTAAATTGATATATAAGGGCTATCAATTTGAACAAAATAGTGGGAGTAATAATTAATTAAAAGTCTTATTAATATAGTCAAAATTATCATATCAAATAAAATATGTTTTGACACAAAGTTGCAAATATTTCTTTTGTAGAATCTAATGGAAAACACAAACACATTTTCTTTGTGACCGGTCCTTGAGAGGGACAAGCTGAATGAGAATAACTTCCATGAATGGTTTTGGATGTTGAGAATTGTTCTCACTCAAGAGTGCAAGATCTATGTCCTGGAGACACAAGAGCCAAATGAATCCGCTCCCACTACGCATAATGATGACAGGGATGCTTACTGGAAGCCCTTTGAAGATGTCGTGAATGTCAAGTGCCTGATGTTGTGCTCAATGAACTATGAGATGCAGAGATAGCATGAGAACATGGATGTTATTGATATGGTAAGACATCTTAAAACATGTACCAAGACCATGAAAGACAAGAGAGATATGATTTCTCAAAGGCATCATTCAAGTGCAATATGGCTGAAGGAGACCAGTAGGTCCCCACACTCTCAAGTTGATTGGGTATGTGGAAAACCTTGCTAAACTGGGATATCCCTTGGGTAAAGAGTTGGACACATATGTGATTCTATAATCAATTCTGGAATCAGACATCGAGTTTGTCATGAACTACAACATGAGTGATTTTGACAAGCTATTGTCAGAGTTGCTTGGCATGTTGAGGATAACTAAAGAGCAGATGAAGGAGGACAAACCCAAATCTATGATGATGTTTAGCAGAGGAAAGTCCAAGGGAAAAGGCAAAGCTAAGAAGAGTTCTAAAGCTAGCCAGAAGACAAAGTCTTTTGCATTAAAAGCTAAGGGAGGAGTGAATAAGGAAGGGAAGTGCCACCACTATCACCATCCTACACACTGGAAAAGGAAATTTCCTCTTTACATAGAGGAACACAAGAAGAAGGAGATAGAGATCTCCACTTTAGGACCTAAAAAGAAGTGAGATAAAACTGTGCAGAGCAAGAGTTACTTCCACTATAGTTAAAATATGTCATTCAGCCTGACGGACATGTTATAGAGTTATTGCTATTATGTACCTGCCATTGATGAAAACATCATCTATCTTGTATGAACAAGAATATTATGAATAAATTGATGTTTCATTTTAAAAGATGATATATTGTATTGAAATGCCCTATGTCACATAGTCTATACTTGATAGTTCTAAAGACAAATATGTATCACACATATGTTGAATGACTCAATAACTCAAACAATGAATACCTATAGCATTGCCATCTAGAAGACATAAATGAGAAATGCATTTCCTAAATTCTTAATAATGTTTGTCCAAAATATTTTGGTTAATGAAATAATAGATACATGCAATTATTATTTATTGGACAATATGAAAAAATCACCTTTCACTAGATGGAGTGGGAGAGTGAGTATTCTATTAGGGCTCATACATACTGATGTGTATAGACCTTTAAGAATAGATGCTAAAGGTGGTTAATAGTACATCATTTTATTTACTAATGTTATCAGTAGATATGGTAGATTGTATTTAATGAAATAAAAGTCTAAATATCTTGAAGTGCTAAAGGAGATCATGAATTAAGTAGATAACCCATTTGATATAAGTATTAAAACACTTTGACATGATCGATGTGAAAATACTTTGAAACCAAAAGTTTGAGGACCTTCTTGAAGACCTTGATAGTGTCTTACAACGAACTCCTACTAAAACATAATGATGTATGAAAAAGGTATCACACCCTATTAGTCATGGTGCAGTTATTAATAAATCTAACTAATAATCCAATTTCCTTTTTGGCACATGCTTTACACTAAAACAATGTACCGTCTAAAATGGTTTGAAAGGCACCATATGAGATATAGCATGGGAGGTGTCATGATATGTATTTTATAAGGATTAGGATTGAAAGCTTGTGTAAGAAAATAGTTTCTCGAAAAGTTTTGTAAAAAATCACATAAATGTTTTTTTAATACTACTTTTATATTCCAATTAGACAACAAAAGTGTTTTGTTGAGAGTATGGTTGAATTTTTGAAGAGGAACTTAATTTTAAAGGAATAAATGGGATAAAAATAGAACTCAAAAAGTTTGAGACCAACAAGAAAAAGATTAAACCTGAAGAGGTACAATAGAAAAAGAAGAATCACAAATTTTTGTGGAATCTCAAGTTCCTTATGTAACACTATACCTCATCAATTTAGAAGAACATGCCTTGAGTTTGAAATATTATGATATCTTTTAATTCATAAAGACGCTGAGTTGGCCATAAGATGATGAGCCAACAACCTATCTAGAAGCTAATGATGCACCAAAATATGAGAAATGGATTTAGCCCATGGGATCAAAGATGGACTCCATGTACACCAACAAGGTGTGACCTTACTGAATCCACCAGTAGGGGTAAAACATAGGGTGAAATTGGGTCTTCAAGAAGAAGATCGACATGGATCGTAATGTACAAAACTATAAAGGTAGATTGGTAGAAAAGGGTTAAAACAAGTTCAAGGTGTCGAACATGACAAAATCTTTTCACCAGTTGCCATGGTTAAATCCATCAAGATCATGCTTGCCAAATGAAGCTTAATATGACTATGAAATTTGACATATGGATATTAAAACCACATTCCTTAATAAGAATAATTAAGAGTATGTGTATGTGACACAACCTAAAGGTTTTATAAATCTAGTTATTGCAAATAAAGTCTATAAGCTATAGAGTTCAATCTACGGTTTGAAGCAAGTATCTTAGAGTTTAAATCTTTGATTTGACAAGATAGCGAAAGAGTTTAACTTTAGTCAAAATTAAGATGAAATCTATGATTACAAAACATTTTGTGGGAGCATATTTATATTCCACATAATGATGGGGACATCCTTATGCTACAAATGTTAAAACCTAGAAAAGTAAGTACCTTAGATATGAAGAGTTTAGCCAAGTTATCCTATGTGATAGGAATTGAGATCTATAGAGATATATCTGAAAAAATTCTTGACTTTACAAAGAGCACACACATTGGTAAGATGCTGAAGGGATTTAAAATGAAGGAATCCATGAAATAAAATCTCTCCATGTTCCATGCGATTAGTCTCTCAATATCTAGTGTCTCAATCTTATGAAGAATGGGAAAATATGAGTGAGATGCCATATGCATTAACAATTGTATCTATCATGTATTCAATGCAATGTACTCATCACATTATCTCACGTCTATTAGGCATTATGAGTGGATATCTGTCAGATCACAATGAAATTCACTGGACTTTCATAAAGAGCATCCTTAAGTACTCGAGAAGCTCTAAAAGGATCCATTCCTTAGTTATGATAATAAGGAAGAGTTTGGTGTAGAGGGTTACACGAATGCAATCTTCCGAAATTGACAAATAAAATTAATGGTCACAATCTAAATTTGTATTTAACCTTAAAATGAGAACTATAAGCTGGAAAAGTTTCGAGCAAGAGATAGTTGTTTAATTCTACATTAGAAGCACAATACCTTGCTATTTTGAGACAACAGAGGATACTATATGTATCAAGAAGTTCATTTGGATGAACTTATAGGAGGTTCCAACCATTGATGACATAGATAGAAATACCGTGACAACAAGGGACCTACTGGATAGGCAAGGAATATCAAATAGCATACTACGTCAATTCTAGCTCATATGAAAAGTCATAAAGAGAGGAAATGTGAAACTTGCAAAATACCGACTAGAAGCAAACATTGCTAACCCGCTATAAAAGCACTTGCACAATAAAAACATGATGGACATGTTAAGATCACTTGGAATAAGATTCATGGGTGATTGTATCTAAGTGCAAATGGGAGTTTGTTGGTATGTATGCCTAGAGAGCCAATCATATGATGATTGTAATGGAGCATCATATACTTGATTTGATGATGATAAAGGTTACTCCATAGATTATGTTCGTATCAATAATGAGATGATGACACAAACATAGTTGAAGTCTAAAGAATTATGTTACTCGATGACATATGTCTTCAGGTTGAGGACCTACACAATGAGATCATATGTATGATAATAGTACATACACTCTTGTTATGTCCCTAGTCATATATTATTGTGGAAGCAAAATAGACAACAATAATACATAAGACTATAGTGTGTGTTGGTTGATGAAAAAATCACATAAGTCATGATTTGTGATATCAAACCAAACACATAGGTACTTGTTAAAGTATAATGTATCAGACAGAACCACCATGAGAATGACACATGGAGACCATGGAATGGTAGTCAGAATCATCTCTCATAGTGATAGTGGTGATTGTGGTTGTTAGACCTAAAATCACTACACTCATCACATGTTGTTTGATGTACTTTTACATCATCAAACATGACCTTGAATAGGGGTTTCCATAAAGGTGATACTCATATACGTTATAACACATGGGGATTGAGTGTGAGTGATGTAGATGGGATTTTTCCCACCTACATGAGATTGATATCTAAGTGAGACTGAGAAATGTATGTCCATATTCATGTGATTCAATATGTGATATGTGAACTCACATGCATCTCAGACAGTTTGCTCTATTTCAAGGAACATGGATTGAACATTGATAGGATGATGATTCCATGCCTCAAGTTCAATAAGGATATCAAAGATAAAGGAACTATACAATCATAGTAACACTAATCATAGATTGTAGGTTGAAGTTGTTCTCCAACTTTTAGAATAACCTAGGTAGCAATGATGTGTTGCTAGATACCGCTCATTGTTTGTGATGTCATAAGATGGTTATGGACATCCACTGCCAATGTAATTTAGGATCTAAAGGGTCACACACATAGGATGCACTTGGAATAGGAGTTTATTCCTAAATATGGCTTAACTTGAGTACTAAACTGTTTACATATTCAATTTAAACTGCATTGGCTAAATATTTCCTAAGATGGGACATAAAATGACCATTTCACTTAGTGAAACGACCATGTAATGATATGAAATGACCATTTCACAAGTGAAACAAGCATTTCAAAAGTGAAACACCTGGTTCATCATATGAATCACCTGATTCAATGATCAATTTGATTGAATAAAAAATTAATGCTAACATCATGTTGTGCATAATCAAATATTAATGGCCAATACAATTGTGATTGGGAAACATAGTGAAACAACCCATTTAAGGGTTGAACTGATTGACTCCCAAGTGAACCAATTGATTCAGCTATGAATCGAGTGGGTCATCATTCACATGTTCCAGCAAATTCATGAGAATCTATCTCTTCGACTCCCGCTCAGACTAGAAACCCTGACCCTGACACTCCTATAAATAGAGGGATAGTCGAGGCTTTCTAGAGACAAAAAAATCTCTCAGATAAGTTTTTGTGCTCTCTGGTTGTAGTAACCAAGAGAGACCGAGCAAGTCCTACCCGTAAGAGGGAGAGACAACAAGGGAAAAATAACACGAGAGAGTGAATCAACCCTAGTAGGTTGATGTTCAAAGGGGAAACTCCATCCCGTTGGATATGGTAGAGAAAAGTGGAGTTCATGGTGATCTACATGGATTACTACAGATGCGAGGATGCCTTTTCCACCCGCTAGGAGGACTCCGTCAACCACCGTCCATGATGTGGCACTAGGAGGCCGTTGCTGATGACTGCTTGAAGAAGAAGCATGTCGCTGCTTGTAGAAGAAGCACACTGCTACTTGAAGAAAAAGGACACTACAACAAGGGATAGTCACTGAACTTGCTCCAGGACCAAGTATATCTCCTGCAAACCTTCCTTCCCATTACATAGTTGTTGACATGATCTACGATTCAATGGAAATATGGTAATTAATTTTTGTTTGTTTGTTTTTGCTACCTTATCTGATGTCATATTTCCCTACAGAAACGTCATACTCTTAATGTTAAATCTTTGTTTCTTGTTCTAGAGTAGACTATTTGAGATACACATGAGATAAATGCCATATATAGACTCAGATGAGCATGGTCATGCATTTCATAGTCTCACTGATCAAGTGGCCAAGATATCACTCCAATGGGAGGAACAAATTCCATCTACATCACTCACAGTAATCCACAAGTGTCACAACACACCTAAGCACTACTTGTATATCAATCCTTATTCAAGGTCACGTTGAGTAGTGTTAAAACACACTAAACAACATGTAATCACTGTAGCAACTTCAGGTCTAAGAATCAATCACCACTGTCACATTGAGAAGTGATTCTAACCACCAATATTGGCTTCCATGTATCACACACAAAGTGGGTCTATCCAGTAAACTTGTTCATAAAAAGTACCTATGTGTTTGATTTGGTATCCAATGTCATGACTAATGAGATGTCATCATCAGTCAACACACATACTAGTCTTGATGTATTATTGCTGCCCTAAATCCAAAATAATATCTGACTAGGGATTAAGACAAGAATGAATACTCTTAACATACACATGATGTCGTGTTCATATCCTCAACCTAAATTCACTTGTCATTGAGTCATATATTCTTAGGACATTATTATATTATTCATTGTCTGATACTGAAACATATATAACAATCAGAATTGCCTTTGTTAATAATCAAATCCATTACTATATGTGCCATTAAAATCATCATATGATTGGCTCTCATGGCATATCACCAACATATGACCCTTGTGTTGAGCCCTAAAGAAGATAAAGATGAAGAAAAACATTGGAAAAGCTTGCATGACCATTGGGAGGAAGATCAAATTATGAAAGCTTAACATCTTACTTGTGGACACTTGATGATGAAAGAACACCAAGACTGACTAAAGGAAATAAACTTAGTGCTAGTGGGAGGCAACCCACCTCGGTTTGGGATTCTTTCTCTCAAAACCATTTTTTATGCTTTATTTTTCATTTTCAAAGAAACACACACACACTATACTTGATGGTTTTTCTATTTGTGAATCATGTTAGAATAGGTGCATGGATGGAAGGGTGATGCATGGAGGAGACATCCAAGGGGAGATAAAAAATTAAGAAAAGAATTGAAGATCAATGACACAGGTAAAGAAAGACGACCACCACAGTCTTCCACACAACATGACCATTGTTCCATCTAGAAAAAATGGTTGTGCTGGCCCTGCCCTACCCAATTGAAGCCATGTGGTCACTTCTTCCTCTAGGAGAATGTTTACCATGATTCCTTGCACATTACCCTACTATTCTAAACTTCTAATTCTTCTTTAGGACAAGATGGTTTAAAAGTTTGGGGTGGTAGGGCGGTAAGCCCTTGTTTTACCCTACATTCCTCTATGTCTCTTATTCAAAAATTTTTCTCAAGATGATCAAATAGTCTAACTAACTCTTAAACTTGTCCATATATAATTGTTGTGTTTGTTTTGCATACATGCATATCATATAGTTCATTTTATTAAATTTTGTGTTTTTTTTCAAAAAATTTCTCCTTTTTCCAATCCATGCCATGCATTGCATGTCATGTAGGTTTTTGTAATTTTTGTGTGTGTTTTAGTTAGGATTTAGATGCTTGTTGTTAATTTCTTATTAGGGTAGGTTTACATGGTATTGAAGGCAATTTGGCACCATTTTGGTCAATTTTGACCAAGCCCGAATCTATTTTCCTAATAGTGTGTTTCAACTAAACCTCGACCTATTCTGGTATGAATGATTAGAATTGGGATAATGCATCCCATTAACGATGTTTTTGACTAAATGTGGCCTATGGTGGAATTTTGTATACGACCCAGGACTCTTGCAAGTAATGGACTGCTTTAATAAAAATGTGATCTTTGCAAGCCTTGAATGCTTGGGATTATACATTCAATGTGGAAAGAGTGTAATATACCATATTTCTCATTTTATGCATGGTTTGTCATTTTGGTAAAAGTTACATGGATTAACTTGCTTGAATGAAATCATACGTGGATCCTCATCACCTATTATCCCTCTTTGAGACGTCATTTCTTCTATTATCTTCTTACTTCTCCTCCTCATGAAAGGATGGCAAAAGTGTACATATTAGGCTTGGCACCCTACAAAAGTTTGTAGTGGTCATATCTATATCCCCAACTTCACTCTATTCACCATATGCCCTCCTTATATATGAGAAAGAGAAAAAGAAAAAGATAAAAAGAAATGAGGGATGGCTCTATGTAATAGCCTCTCATGAAAAAATATGAAAAAAAGTTGAGTGCTCCTATGTAGTAGCACCTCACTCCCTTCTATAACCCTTTCTTCTCTTTTATGCTTGTAGGGTTAGGGTAAACCAACTCTAGTCCACACACCCCTACACAAGCCAAGTGGGTCATGATAGGTGAAGGGAAGTGCATGATGGAATACTAGCAAATGAAACAACAACTATAACAAATTTGATGTATGGCATGCATGATATGGTATACCCAAAGCATTATGAAAATTGCATCACTTACATGTGTGATTGGTATCCCATTTTGAAGTTCTTATTCTCTATGCTTGAATCACATGGGAAAATGTGTATTGCATGCCTGATTCCACATGAGAACTTATTTTAGCCAATTAACATCATGGTGATTGCATTCTTCCATGTTTTCTTGAATGAATTGAGAGAGATATTAAGTTGGAACATACTTTAAGACAAGTACATTTTAAGTTTGGGGTGGTGATTCAACCCTATTTCCGGGCTTTATTAGGTGTCATATTGTACTTCAATCACATATAAAAATGTTTGAATGCATGGTACTTTCCCTAATAAATAGTTTACTATCAAATGCACGTATGGATGTTCTTGCATGTTTCAAGGTACTTATGTCACACTTTAGATGGAAAGGAGAGAAGGATGATGTTCTAAAGGTTCCTATACCCTTAGAGGATCCTAAAGGGGCTCCAAGAGATTCCCCAACCTATCCCTAGTGGCTAAGGGTCAACTTAGAGCAAAGGACTCCAAGGATTGTGATAACCACCCATTTTGTGATGTTATCTTACTAGTTTTTTCTCAGTTTTCCATACTCTTTCTTAGATAAATTAGATAGAATCTTTAACTTTCCACGCTATTGTGAATATAATATTAGACTAACTTTTCTTCTTACAGAAAAAACACAAAAAAAGTTTACAAAAAACTCCAAACAGTTCCAAGACCGAATGGAAGACAAACGGTCCGAAGACCAAATGGAAGATAAGTGGTCCCAAGACCGTGTGAAGCCAAATGGTCCCGAGACCGTGTAAAGCCAAACGGTCCTGAGACCGCATGAAGCTAAACAGTCCCGAGACTGTATGAAGACAAAATAGTCCCGAGACCGCATGAAGCTAAACGGTCTCGAGACCGTATGAAGACCAACCGGTCCTGTGACCGAATTTAAGCGAAACGGTCTTAAGACTGTGTGAAAGCCAAATGGTCCCGAGACCGCATGAAGCCAAATGGTCCTGAGATCGTTTGAGTTCATATGGTCTTGGGACCGTTTAGCTTCATACGGTCTCAGGACCATTTGGCTTCATGCGGTCTCGGGACCATTTGGCTTTCATACAATCTCGGGACCATTTCACTTATATTTAGTCTCAGGACCGGTTGGTCTTCATACGGTCTCGGGACCATTTAGCTTCATGCGGTCTCGGGACCATTTGGTCTTCATACACTCTCAAGACCGTTCAGCTTCATGCGGTCTCTGGACCGTTTAGCTTCATGCTGTCTCGGGACCGTTTGTCTTTACATGGTCTCGGGACCGTTTGGCTTCACACAGTCTTGGGACTATTTGTCTTCCATTCAGTCTTGGGACCGTTTGGAGTTTTTTGTAAACTTTTTTTGTATTTTTTTTCTATAAGAAGAAAAGGAGAAAAGTTAGTCTAATGGTATATTCACAATAGAGTGGAAAGTTAAAGATTCTATATAATTTATCTAAGAAAGAGTATGGAAAACTGAGAAAAAACTAGTAAGATAACATCACAAAATGGGAGGTTATCACCCCCCTAACTTCAAGTCTAGCTTGTCCTCAAGCTAGATAGAGCTAAGGCACGTAGTGGCGAGGTGATTTTATTTAGTGAAGATTTCTATACTCTTGCTTCAATTCTAAACCAAAGATCTCCTAGAGTTTTATCGGGGCTTCCTCTTGCACTAACTCTTTCAGGTATCGAGAGTTGCGTGGATCTCAGGTTTCCTCCGCATCACGTAACTCACATTGGGACCACCTTTTCCTTTATCGTATTCTATGCATGTCTTCGACTCTAAGCAGTTTTATACTTCTTTGAAATTCCTACTAGAAGCTAAGATAGGTATGAGGGTTGGCTAAAGGATGCTGTGTAACTCCCCCTTTAAGTGGGGGAGGGTTTATCTAAACTTTTAGGATCTCACTACCGGGCGCGACACATCTACCTTTGTGAGGGCAACTAAATGTATCAGCCGGGCGAGTCCTTTATCAACTTTTTCATATACTTGGAGACCTTAGGATCTCACTACCGAGCGCGACACATCTGCCTTTGTGAAGGTAGCTGAATGTACCGACCGTACAAGACCTTTATTGTCTCTTCGTATAAGTCCTTATGCATGGCACAACTCTCATGTTTTTATTCAACACTCAGGCTTTTATTCATATGCTCACAGGCTTAGGAGTTGGGTATTTAGGATTTTATTTGGGCTGCCAAGCCTCTTTTTGAAAAGAAGAAACTATTTCTTAGGGTTTCCTGACATGCACTTATTATGGTTTTGTACTTGGTGGTCCATTTGTAAGGTTCCTTGATTTGGATTTTGCTTGGTTCCCTCCTGTCCTTGAGAGTGTTTAGCTTGTTTTGACCAAGATGTTAACCTGTGGAGAGTCTGATGTAGAATTGAAGCAAGAGCATAAGAGTCGAGTATGAAAGTGATTTATTAATTCACCATTACATTCCTAAATTCTACTTATGTAGTTGCTTTTGAGGACTACTTTGTCTATAATTTATCTAGGGGTGACTCTTTTTCGAAGAAAAAGTTGTTTTATATGCAAGAGTTATTCTATCAAAGAAATTATTGAAAAATCTAAATGTCAAAAGAAAGGAAAAATTTGTATAGAGGAACAGAGGTGAAAGAAAGAGTAAAGAGAAAAGGGTTTGAGTATGATACCTCGCCCTTGCCTAGTGTACCCCCTAACTTATCACTCACTCAATCCTCAGGGTGTCAAAGTGATAGGTTGAGAAGTACAAGGGCAAGGGTATTAAGGTTCTGTTAATCCCTTGTTTGCTCCATGAGATCGTAGGAGATTATCTGTGAATTTTCTACGTAAAGTGTGTTAATCCACGTCCTTCATGTCCTCCACTTGTTTTCCAAGAACAGTGATGGTATACATCCAATAAAGGATGTGGAAACTACATTCATTCAATTCTCTGATATGCTAGGGACATTTGTGGCTGAAGGCTGGGTGATGGAAATGTTCTTTGTCATACGCCTTTGTGTGTTTGCTTAGGAGATTGTGTAGTCGTTTAGCGCATTCCTTAGCCACTTCCTCCATTGGCATATTTGCTGTTACATCATACTATATTTGGTTTGGATCAAACTAGCTATCGAAACTATTGTAAATGATTGTAGTTCCCTCATGCAAATTTGTTTCCAGTAGCATCCAGTGCTCAGAGTGAAGAAAATGAAACATAATTAACTTTAGAGTCATGTTTTGAAGTTACGAGATAAGGTCCTCTGTGGTTCTGAAGTTCTTGGATCCAAGTAAGTCATCCTTCATGTATGCCGATGCCATATAAACCATAGGTAGGTCCCGTGCTAGAAGAAACTGGTAGGCAGTCATCAAGCTCACAGATAAAGAACCTTTGGTTTGTACAGTTTCACGGAGAGAATTTGCCATTGTTAGGATGTTTCTGTGCATGAAAACAAGCTCATCTTTCTCTGCATAAAGCCTAGACATGATGAGTCTGAGTTCATTATCAGAAAGGTTTTTGCATGCAGCAAGGTCAAATTTTGGAAACGTTGGTTCTATGGCAGATAGAGGTACCATTGGTTGAGATCATCTGTTGATGGTGGCCCCTATTATCAAATCGATGTCCCCTTGATTATCCACCATATCGAAAGTATAAGGGTCCCATTGGCGTTGTTCTGGGGCCTTGGCGGTCTGTTGTTGCTTTTTCTCCAACTCCTTTAGGATTGTTCTGTATGGACACTTTTACAGACGTTGGATAGCGGAGAAAAGGTATCGAGGTACATCGTTTGGCGCCATTGTTGGGTCCCTGAAGAACCGTCTGTCACAGATAAGATCCATGGAATAACATCCTTGTAGGGAGTGTATATCTTTCGTGGCTAGCTCAGTGAAGGGGATTTGTCTATTGAGCGCTTCTATGAATCATATTGTACAGAAAGCACAATCCCCTGAACCAGCTAATGTTTGGACTGTTGGGTTGATGATTTGGAACCAGGGTTGGCTCCAACCATGTTGCAGAGATGGGAAAGCAGCCCATATTATTTTGAGAAGCCAGAAAGGTATGCATCGTGCTTCCCTGGCTTCCAATCCAACAAAATTTATTTGTCCGACCTTTAGCTTGCTGGCACAGAAGTTGTACACCTTGGTGTTGTGGGCCGCGGTGTCGACAATCATGAGCAGCCAGTGGTCGGAAACTCTGAAGGGCACGGAAATGTAGCGTGCCTTTCATGGAAAGCCAGTTTGCAGCCGCTCAATGGACTTTTCCCAAAAGTCCTTATATAATAAGATTAATGATAGAGCAGGTGAAGCGTTGAAGACAGACTATAATTTTTTTGGGCTCCTGAATTCCTCAATAGAGTTAGCAAGGAAGGCACAGAAGATAGCCATCTTCACCGTCGATTGTGGTCAAAGAATGATACAAAAGTCTTCTCGTGTTAACTTGCTCTTTGTCTTTGTATTATTGTATATGATGTCCCCCCCGTATTTGGCATCATCTACGATAGTGTTCAGGATGAAGATATCCTAAACATCTAATGTAGAGATGGCTGTCATGTCCAAGTCATGCATTTTGTGAGGTAGTGGAGGCAGCGGGGGAAGCTCTTATGGTGGAGGAATTGAAGTCTGCTCATTGTCATCCAGAAAAAGTGGCAGATCTTCGTCTTTATCGGAGTCAGAATCAGAGTCGAGTCTATCGTCTGTGTCTAAACTCACTCTGTCAGATTCTTCCTGTTCTGGGGGGGAAGGCGCAGGTTGCTCCGGAGCAGGGTATTGGTGAATGACTATTGTGGGTGGGCTAATGTTGGTTCCTAGTATGAATTGCTGGAACTCAGCAAAAGCTGTGTCTTTGGCAGTGTCCCCCAGGGATCCCATAGCTAAAAAGTTAAAGAACTGGTCCCCATATGACATTGTGACATTGTCATTATTGTCGGGGAACTTGGGATCTTTGTTTTCATCTTCTTGGTGGTCTTTATCATCTCCTTTCTTTGTAGGTTCTATCCCTCAGTTGGTGCCCTCCCCAGCATTGCCTGGGTCATTGGGTTGATTGTCTGGGGAGGAGCTGTCATTGTTGGAGTCAGCCAAGGAATCAGAATCCTCATCGTCATCTTTACTTTCATCTTCATCATCATACACTGTCTTATCTGTTGTTTTCTTGGTTGACATTTTCTTGCACTACCGATGAATGGTTTGTATTTCATCGAGTGCCACTTGCACATGCTCGTGGGTTTTGGGTAGTGCATCGTGGATCTATTTGAGATCCATATATCTTGCCTCAGTAGAGAGGAGTCGTGCTGATAGATCAGTTACTTGTGCACGTAGTTGATTGAGTTCATCGTTAGCGTGCTCCTCTTGGCGGCAGATGAGCTGTGTAAGGTTGTTGTTGATGTCATCCAAGCACGTGCTAAGGGTAGTTTGTTTCTGCTGAAGCTCGCGAAGGGTCTCAGGAAAAGGTTGAGTTTTCTTAGAAACCCTGTCAACTTGCTGGGCCAACGCTTCTTGCTAGCCTTTCATCTCAAGTACCAACTCTGGCAGGTGTTGTAGGCGGTCATCGATGCAGTTGACTGGCTGAGCCACTACATCCTGGCATTGTTGAATGCTAGAAAGGATGCTTATAAGGCATTGTTCCATTTGTCAATATTGGAGACCTGTGTAGCCATTCCCTGTACACAAGAAAAAATTGATTATAATATGTTAGAGGGGTCGGTGAGGAGGTTTCGAATAGCATCAAATTGCCGTATGAATTCCTCACCGACTTGTGAAAAGGGAACCCCAGAGATGGATGGGTGAGATGGTTGGGGTCGGGGTGGAAGGGTGGTAGTGCCTTGCGAAAGAGACACTATTGATGGACCCACGAATTGCGTGGTGACTGTAGATGGAGTCACTAGCGATATCAGGGTGGTGGATGAGAATGGTGGTGACATCCCAGCTGAAAAGGGCAAAGTT
This sequence comes from Alisma plantago-aquatica, assembly GCA_963693085.1. Classification (NCBI taxonomy): domain Eukaryota; kingdom Viridiplantae; phylum Streptophyta; class Magnoliopsida; order Alismatales; family Alismataceae; genus Alisma; species Alisma plantago-aquatica. Next base: position 26,053,553 of record OY856415.1, read on the forward strand.
GGGAATGCCGCGGGAAAAGTGATTGAAGTGAAGGTGGAAGTGAAGGTGATATCAGGCGTCGAGATGGAGAATGGAATGCACGAAGAGGAGATGAGTGAAGCAGAAGATGTGGGTGAAGTTGTGGATGTGGAGGAAGGGATAGTAGTGGGTATGGTTGTGGAAAATGGTGGAAGAGTGGGAGACGGGAGTGTGGTGGTGGTTGTGGAGGGAAACCCAACATCCATATCGAAAATGAATGGTTCTGGTGTTGGATCCACAATGTTTTCTACACTGTGTGGGGGTTCTACCTCTGGGTTGATCTTCGATGTGGGCGTCCCCGATTGCTGTTGTTTTTGTGCACGTAGTTTAGATGCCCGTGTGACTGGAAGTTTCTTTGGCCTTGTTGCTGGGGCATTGACGTTGTGCTCTGTCTGCCCTGCCTTTGCTTGTTTTTCTTTTGCTATGACTGAGGCTATGAGGTTTGCAAGCTCTTCTTCAGTGAAGAGAAGCTTTTCTTTGTCATCGTCATCCAGTTCTGGAAGAGGTAGCAGAGTTCTGGATGCTTTGACGGCTGGGCAGAAAATATAATGAAGCTTGGCATCCTCCTCCTTTATGATGTATGAGTTTCTCAGACTCTGCTCATTGGTTAGAATGTTGCCCTTTATTATTGTGCACTTGGGAAGTAGTCAGTCCATCTTAAGATATTTTAGAATTGATGTAATATGCCCACCTATACAGATTTCTTTCCCGAGGGCATAAGCTGTGTGCTTGTGAATCAGTTGCCATCCTATGTTGACTGGCTATCCTGTGAGAATGGACCATAGGATAAAGAGATCTGAGATAACAACATTCCCACTCTCTGTCGTAGGGAAAAGGGCACCGGTAATAATTTTGTACACTGTACGCACCAGGCCAGAATGTATGTTAGAGGCCTTACAAGTCTTTGCCTCGTAGGTTGGACTTCCATAAGGTGTGCCTGTTGAACTGGGAGTTGTCCAGGCCTACAACTTTAGACTTCTTTAGTTGATCCTAGTTGTTGATGAAGATCTCATTCAACATGTGCTCAGTTAAGACAACCTTGTTTCCAAAAAGTGAGGTGACCAGCCTGCGGTTACCACTGTCTTTCCATTTATCCTTTGCGTCCATGGTTTCTTTGTTGAGGTATGTGAAGAACTCTATCGTGGGCTCAACATAAGAGGTTTCTGCAACAAAACAAAGTTTTGAGAGATTCACGTTGTCGAGTAAGGTGAGAACTTTGTCATAAATCCCCATTCTCTTCAGTATGTTTGAGCAAACATACTTTGTTGGGTGCAATGCTTTGTCACCAGCCGAGAGGTTTTGGATGTATAGGTCAATAGGTGCTGGTTCTGCGCTGGTAGTAGCTTGAAAGGCAACAACAGGGGTGTCATATCCTGTCATGAGTTGTTCCCTTATAGTGGAGGGCCGGACTTGCTTCTGTGCCCTTTTTTGTTGGTTGCTCTGTGGTGACCTCTTGGGTTTTCCGTTTCCCCTTGGACATAGTGATTGGGGATTCCTCCTAGGAATTGGGGGCGTATTCCGAATCTTCATATGTTGAGGATATTTCTTCAACTTCTTCACTGGGATCTTCTGTTAAATATTTGTTGACTCGCTTAAGGTCATGAATGACCTTGGGCAAGTCAACCTTTGATGGAATCCTTCCAGTCTTTTTGCATATATCGAGAATGCGTTGAAGTTTCAAGCGGCGTGCTAGGAGCTCTTCTATGGTCCATTGGGTGTCAACAAGCTCCTTTGTAGGTGATGCCATTCTGAATAATTGATAAGAAATGATGTATTAGAAAAGATTGAAGTTTTAGTAAAAATGGAATTATGAAATAACAGAATGAAACATTGTATAAAAATGGAATTGTTGTTTTTAGATTTTTGAAGGAATCAAATGGTTTGCAAGATCGTTTGGCTCCAAATGATTTGTAGACCGTTTGGGTTCAAACGGTCTCACGGCCGTTTTGGGTCCAATCTTAGGACAGATTGGGTCCAAACGGTCTCACGACCATTTGGGCACAAATGGTTGCAAGACATACTTTTTTTTAAAGTTCACGACCGTTTGGGTCCAAACGGTTTCAAGACCGTTTGGGTCCAAACGATTTCACTCCAAACGGTTGCACTCCAGACGGTTTCACGACCATTTGGGTCCAAGCAGTTTCAAAACCGTTTGGATCAAACGGTCTTACGACTGTTTGGGTCGAAACCGTCAGGAAGATGAAGCGGCAGGGGCGACGATCAACGACAAGTGGAAGCGGTAAAAACGGCGTAAAACGGTGAAAATGGCGTCGACGACGGAGGCGATGGTGGTAGCGATAGAGGCAGGAAAGGCGAAGGCCGCGTTTGTGGTTGGAAGGAGGTGACAACGGCGGTGATGGAGATGGTCGTGGCAGTCTAACTCACTGTATGAGGGTGAAAAAGAGTGCGGTGGTGGGAACGTCAGAGAAAGGCGCGTGACAGAACGATGGAGTAGCTTCCTTGGATGCACACAGAGACGACAGAGGTGATTTCGGAATGGAGCAGTGAGGGAGGGGGTGTGGGCGGGTCGCGCAGGAGCAGAGAACTGAGGGAATGGAACATGGCTTTCGCATGAGAGAAAATTCGAGAAATCGAAGGAAAGAAAAGGGGAGGGGATGAAGTGATATTTATAGAAAAAAGGAGGGGCGACGTTACAAATTCTCAAGGGTGAACTTTTTTGAGACCGTTTGGATTCAAACGGTTTCGAGACCGTATGGAGCCAAATGATTTTGAGACCGTAAGGATCCAAACAATTTTGAGACCATAAGGATCCAAACGGTTTTGAGACCGTGTGGATCCAAATGGTTTTGAGACTGTGTGGATCCAAACAGTTTCAAAACTGATAGGATAGGATTAAAATGGTTTTTTATTTTTATATTTTTATGTTTGTTTGGATGCTATGATAGGTCTAAAATAAGCAATTCAGAAAATTATCAAAACTAAGTAAAATAAAAGGTGGTACTCAGTTCTTGGGTTGCTTCCCAAGTAGAGCCTTGGTTTTACGTCGATGGCTTGACGAAGTTCTGACTTGGTTAGATTGATGTAGCAGGATCATGAATCTCAATAGTTTGTCTTGGAATTTTGTTAGCTGGGGTATAGTATTTCTTCAATCTATGGCCATTAACAATTCCCTCCCCTCCATTGTCTCCAGTTGGGTAGATGTGCTTGATGGTGAATGGCCCAGACCACTTTGTGCAAAGTTTTCTGGGGAACATCTTAAGTCTAGAGTTGAAAAGAAGGATTTTATCTCCGACGATGATATCTTTCCTTTTGAGATGTCCATCATGCCCCATCTTAGTTTGTTCCTTGTAGATCCTGGCACTTTGGTAGGAAGTCATTTGTAGTTCCTCAAGTTCTTGTAATTATAGTTGTCTATACTCGCCAACACTTTTGAAGTCAAAATTCAATTGTTGGATGGCCCACCAAGCTTTATGTTCCAGTTCAACTGGAAGATGACATGACTTCCCATATACCAAATGAAATGGAGTCATTCCTATTGGTGTTTTGTAAGCAGTGCGGTATGCCCAAAAAGCATCAAGGAGCTTGGTAGACCAGTATGTGCGATGTCTGTTGACCTTTTTTTCTAAAACGACTTTTAGCTGTCTATTTGAAACTTTGACTTGGCCACTTGTCTGTGGATGGTAAGGTGTGGCGACCTTATGTTTAACTCCATATTTTCTCAGGAGAGATTCGAAACTTTGTTCTAAGAAATGAGATCCTCCATCTGATATGATTGTTGGAGGGACTCCAAATCTAGGGAAGATGATATCCTTGAACATCTTAATAACTGGTTTGGAGTCACAAGAAACAGTGGGTATAGCCTCTACCCATTTTGAAATGTAATCCACAATGACCAAAATGTAGGAAAATCCATAATATGGAGGAAATGGACCCATGTAATCTACTCCCCATGCATCAAAGATTTCAATCTCTTGCCACAGGATAAGAGGCATTTCATTCCGTTTAGATATACCGTCGGAAAGGTGACATTTATGGCAAGATCATACAAAATCATGGACGTCCCTTGCTATCATTGGACAAAAGAAACCTAATTGTAGAACTTTGAGGGCAGTCTTCTTTGAACTCATATTCCCCCCAGTAGGGCCAGAATGACAATGTTCTAGAACTGGGATAATTTCTTCTTTTGGTAGGAAACAACGGAATAGTCCATCTACGCACAAGCAAAAAAGGTATGGTTCATCCCAAAAATACTACTTGGCATCATGAAGAAATTTCTTTCTGTCGTGGTAGGAAGCAGAAGGGTGGATACTTCCTGTAGCCATGTAGTTTACTATATCGTCATACCAAGGAAATCCGGTAGTGACTTTCATGAGTTGGTCGTCGGGTAAAGAGTCTCGAATAGGTATATTGTCATCATCCTGAGGCTTGATGCGACTTAAGTGATCTGCAACGACATTTTCTACCCCGCTTTTATTTCCAAGTCAAATTCTTGTAGCATCAACACCCAACGGATGAGTCTGGGTTTTGCATATTGTTTTTGAATCAGGTATTTAATTGCAGAATGGTCGGTGTATACTATGACTTTTGATCTGATTAGATAAGAGTGAAATTTCTCAAAGGTGTAAACAACAGCCAAGAATTCTTTTTCAGTAGTTGTATAATTCTTTTGGGCCTCATCTAGCATCTTTGATGCATAGTATATCACATAGGGCTTCTTGTCTATTCTTTTCCCTAGCACCGCTCCTATACTGTAGTCACTTGCGTCACACATTATCTCGAATGGTTGTGACCAATCGGGTGCTCTCAGAATGGGTGCAGAGATTAGAGCATTTTTTAAGGTCATGAAGCTGTTTAAGCATTCATGATCAAAATTGAAATCTGCATCTTTTATCAACAAATGGGTCATGGGATTTGCTATTTTGGAGAAATCTTTAATAAATCTTCGATAAAATCCAGTGTGGCCCAAAAATGCTCACACTCCTCTAATGTCTTTAGGTGGTGACAGATTTGAAATGACAACAATCTTTGCCTTATCCACTTCAATTCCTCTTTCACTCACTCGGTGCCCGAGGACAACACCTTCTATCACCATAAAGTGACATTTCTCCCAATTTAGGATCTGGTTTGTTTCCTCGCATCTTTGTAAAACTTTCCCGAGGTTAAGTAGATAGTTATCAAAAGAACATCCATAGACTGAAAAATCATCCATAAATATTTCCATGATTGACTCAGTTAATCCTGTGAATATTGTAGACATGCACCTTTGGAAGGTTGCAGGCAAGCTACATAGCCCGAAAGGCATCCTTCTGAAGGCGTAAGTTCCAACGGGGCAAGTGAAGGTTGTCTTTTCTTGATCTTCTAGGTGTATTAGGATTTGATAGAACCCAGAATAACCGTTAAGGTAGCAAAAGAATTTTTGGTGGGCCAAACGTTCAAGGACTTCATAAAGGAAAGGTAGAGGGAAGTGATATTTTATTGTTGCTTTGTTCAGCTTCCTGTAATCGATACACATCCTCCATCCAGTGACAGTCCTTGTGGGTACTATCTTGTTTTTATCATTCAGAACAACAGTAGTCCCCCCTTTTTTAGGTACCACTTGGACCGGGCTAACCCATTGAGAATCAGAAATGGGATATATGATACCAGCTTTTAGGAGTTTAAGGACCTCAAGGCGAACCACTTCTTTGAGGTTCAAGTTTAGTTTCCTCTGATGTTCCCTTGATGGTTTAAACTCTTCTACCATAGGTAGTTTGTGCATGCACAAAGCTGGATTTATTCCTGTTAGGTCAGTCATTTTATACCCGATAGCTTTCTTGTGTTTCCTTAGCTTAGTAAGAAGTCTTTCTTCCTGATCATCTATTAAGGTAGAGATGATTATTAAGGGATTGCGGTGCAAAGATAGCTTTTACATCGTACGTCGACGGATCCTTTTCAACATCTCCTCCTGTCTTGTTCCTCGCGGTTCCGGCTCTCCATCCCCTTTTCACCTTAGCCGTCTGGCTAGTTTCCTTGTTGGCGTGGTGTGTAGTGGCAGCTTCTCTGCCTGTTCTAGCCGCTACTGGTTAGCGTTTGTTTGCTTGCTGCTTGTCAGCGTTTGTCTGCTCGCTGCTTGTCAGCGTTTGTTTTGCTTGTGTCTCCATGTTGCTGTGGCTTGTTTTGTTACTTGGTTATATGGCTTCCTTTGAGATGATGATGCATCGAAGCACCGCACAGATCCAGGCCCTCTATCACTACTACACGCTCAAGTCGAAGGAATTCTTCGTGGAAAGCTGCTTAAGACAGCATCAAGGAAGAAGAATCAATACGGAAGCGTTCTACTCTCATTCCGATATGAGTTGTAGTGATGTTAACATGATCTTTGTTTGCTCTTGCTGTATTTTTGACTCAAATTGTAGATGCCGTATGGCTTATAAGTAATGAATCGAGCCATTTGCCCTAAAAAAAGATAGAGATGATTATGACTGGACACAGTTTTTCTTCGTCCAGGAAAACATGTTTGAGTCCTATTGGTAAGGCTTTCATTTCAGGGGCCTTGGGTACTTCTGTAGTTTCCAAAATGGTGATAGATTTCAATTCCTCAAAGGTGGCTGCTGGAGCTTCTTTGGCTTGGTCTAAATATCGCCGACATTGCTGTACTAGTTCACTGGCTGAAAATTCAACTTCTCGATTTGTCAAGACGTTCTCCAGATCATCAGATGGTTCGACTGTTTCTTGCTGCAATTGAGACATTTTTTCTATTGCCTCGAGAAGAAAAACTTCTTCATGGATGCTAGGACCTTTTAGGCTGTTAAGGATTCTGAATTGAATGGCTTCCTTTCCTACTCTTAAGATAATTGTACCAGCTGCAACATCGATAAGTGCTCTGGCCGTGGCAAAGAAGGGTCTGCCGAATATTATTGGATATCTTAGATCTTCCTTTATATCCATAATAACAAAGTCATAAGGGACGTAAGAATCCTTTCCTATCCTGACTGGGATATCTTCAATGATCCCTAATGGTGCAGTGATGGTAGAATCAGCCAGCTGTATTGTCATTGCAGTGGGTAACAATTCGGTAAAACCCAACCTTTTATACATTGAGAAGGGCATAATAGATATGCTAGCTCCCAGATCATCTAATCCTTTTTTGCTAGAGGTGTTTTCGATAGAACATTGGATACCAAAGGAATCAGGATCCTTCTATTTTTTCGACATTTTGTTAAGAATAATATCATAAGTTGTCTGAGCTAGTTTAACAGTCTCTTGTTCTTCAGTCATACATTTCCTTGATAGTAAGAACTTCAGGTATTTGGCCCAAGCGGGTATTTCGGAGAGGGCATCAAGGAACGGGATATCAATATAAAGTTTCTTCATTGCTTCCTTAAATTTTTGGAATCTAGTATCCAATTTAGTCTCTCTCAGCCTGCCTAGATATGGTATTCTAGGCTTATATGGAGGGACTTCAGGTTCTTTGAAATCTAGTTCCTTTTCCTTCCCCTTCTCAATTTCTATAGTCTTTTCAATTTCTGGATTCGTGCTTGCAATTGGGGTGATTATAACTATATCTTCATATTCCTAAATGATTTTTGTGGCTTCAGGGAGGACACGACCAGACCTTGTGGTAATGGATTTCAATTGCTCTTGTCTAGGTTGATCGTGTCTTGGGTTTATCTCTGGCTGACCAGAAAAGGTTCCTGCTGGAGGTTTTAATTGGGCCGCGATATGTGCTAATTGTGCTTCGATGGATTTTTGTTGGGCTTGCTAGTTGGCTAGCATGGTTTGTTGTGATTGCAACATTTTTCTTATCAATGACAGTTCATCTGTTGGCAGAGGCAAATTATTCTTTTATGGATTTTGTTGATACAGTTGTGGTTGTTGCTGCCGAGGTGCGGGTAATTGGGGTTGTTGAATTTGTGGTTGTTGCAGCTGAGGTTGCTGCAATTGCGGGTGCAATGGTGGATGAGTGTATTGGTAATATGCAGAAGGGTTTCTTGGTTGTGCAAATGCTTGCAATCCTCCTCTAAAGTTTCCCTGGTTTTTATTATAGTTGTTCTGGAAACTTGGTGGCGATCTATTAAAAACTCCTCCTTGGGTTTGATGTTGCAGGTTGGCAGTCCCCACGGGATTCCCATATTGAAACCCGAGATGGTTTCTTGGTTGATTTGGGTTATAATAAGCTTGTCCTGGTATGGTGTGAATGGAATTGACTTGCTCCGATGACAGATCCTGAGGATGTTCGATGATCGGTTCATACTGCGGCTGCAGTGTCTACATTGTCCATCATCACATGGTATAGGAGACCACATGATAATGTGGGATGATCAGATGCATGACATGCCTCACAAGTCACAGTAGCTGCCTTGACCTATTGAGGGCTCTTCTTTTCTCTGAGTGTCGTTTCAAGGACTTGTTGCTTGTGAGCTATAGTTTTTAGGGCTTCGGTGATGGCTTTCATTTCCATTGATTTTTCAGCTTTACAAACGTTCAGAATTCCCCCGATGGATGACCTTCCCCAATTGGATTGGTTCTCGGCTCCAAGTGTAACAATCCTCCAGGCATCTTCATAGTTCTTTCGCATGAAATCCCCCCAGATGAGGAATCCAAAAATTTCTTAATGTAATCACTTACTCCTCTATAGAATGTTTCTATTAGCTGATTTTGGGAGATTTCGTGATGTGGACATTTCCTCAAAAGTTCCTTGAATCTTTCCCACGATTCTGCCAGTGATTCCCCTAGGAGTTGGAAAAAGTGACTAATTTGTCCCCTAATCTCATAAGTCAACGAGGGTGGAAAAAACTTCTCTAGAAACTTTTCTTCCAAGGGAGCCCAGGTGGTTATTGGCTCCCCATCTAGCACGTTATACTAGCTCAATGCCCTTTCAGATAAGCTGAAGTGAAAAAGGTGTAGCATGATTGCATCGAAAGGAACTCCGGAATGTGGTACTAGCCGACAAAGAGACTTGAATCTCTTCAAGTGATCCATGCTGTCATCCCCAACATTTCTAGAGAACAAAATGCCTTGCATGATCTGGATCCATTGCGTACATATCTCGAAGTTAGGAACATTAATGAGCGGGGGCCTAACTGGGTGATTATCTTTAAAGTTCTTAGGAACAACATAATCCTGAACTTGTTTGTTTCTCAGCACTATCTGTGCAGTAGCTGTGGCTGCTTCATTCTCAGCTTGAATGCAGGCCTATTCTTCATCTCGAACCTCATCTTGAATCTGAGCATGTGTGTCAGCAATAAGTTGTGCTCTTTGAGCTGCTATGGCCACATTGACTCTTTCCATAACCAAGGTGGCTTGGCGCTGTTCGTTAGCCATTTTTCTGGCTCGTTGGCGGTTGAGTCGGATGCGTTGGTGGAAGCTTCATTCTACCTTAGAGTCGTACTCTAGTTTAGGGGAGAATCCGATGTTATGCAAAGGTTGCATACACATTTTCTACCTGAGTAGAAGAAGAAACACACTTTAGATAATGTGGAGAAATGATGAAATCAAGATGATATGAATTATGGTTAAATAAAAGTGTAAAATCCTAATCAAATAGAAACTTAACAAGTAAAATTAAAACATTCCATCGTCCCCGGCAACAATGCCAATTTTTGATGGAGCCTCCACTTACGTGGAATTGCATGCACCACTAAATATCCTAAAGATAGTAAGTCTCTAAGTTTAGCCTTAACTGTACTACGATAAGACTTCCATGTATCTTAGCATACGTGGGTGGAGATATTATTTTAGCACACACAAGGCTAAACTTAGAGACTTACTATCTCTAGGATTTTTAGTGGTGCATGCAACTCCACATAAGTGGAGACTCCATAAAATTGTGAATTTAAAGATCAAAGTGCAAGAAAAAGCCCCCAACATGACTGTGGTACCATAGAATGACCATGCTGCCCAAGCCAAAAGTTGCATACTTGAAGTGGCCTAGGACAAGTCCCCCACCACAGACATGCTTCCCACCATAGTCTGGTACCTCACAACTAGCACAACCATGGTGCTCATCACGATCATGTTACCTCTCAGACAATAGGTGTCCACCACAATAGCAATGTAGGAAAAAATGGCAAAAAAGGCAGCAACATAAAAAAATCTTGCCATATTCCCCAATAAACTAGTGAATCATGTAAAAAATTATGAAGTGAAGGAAGGTGCAGGGCGTATACGTGGTCCTAGAGCAAGTCCAACGACAATTCCTACAAAGTTGCACTCCTATTTCAAGAAACACTCAGACAACAGTCAACGGTAGCCTCCTAGTGTAGCACCACAAATAGTGGTTGACGAGATCCTCCTAGAGTGATGGTGAAGGCCTCCACTACTCTACGTAGTCCACACAGAATACAAGGAATTCCACGTCATCCTTTAAGAAACGACTAGAAGGAGTTTTCCCTTAGTGTTGTCAACATGCTAGCGTCGACTTTTTCTTCCCTTTGTGTATCTCTCCCTTTTATGGGTAAGATGCCTCTGGCTCTCACATTACCACAACATTGAGATTAGGAGTCATGTCCTAAGCCCCTTGTCCACACCCTTTATATAGGAGTGGATAGATTAGGGTTTCTACAAACTCAGGAACACAATGGGACAAATTTCACGAATTTATAGATTATTCCAATCACCTATGGGTTGACTGGACACTCCATTTAGTCAATAGACTATTTTTGATATTCACAAAAGTATAGGATTTAAATGCGGTATTTAATGCACATCATGACGTCAAAATTAATTCCTTGATGTAGTCCTACTAATCATCTAGTCAGTCGTTTGAATTTTCAATCGATCAACTGGACATTCTAGTCAGTCGATTGGCATTCCCAAGAAGTTGATTGGACATATAGTCAACCAACTAAAAACAAATGTTGTTTAAGTTGATTACCTAAACACTTTAGTAACCAAGTTAAATCTTATACCTGAGTAAAATCCTATTCCAAGTGCATCCTATGCGTGTGAACATGTATTCCCAAATTACATTGGCAGTGAATGTCCATAACTAGATTATGACATCACATGCAATGTGTGGTATCTAGCAACACATCATTGCTACCCAAGTAATTGTAAAGTTGGAGCATTCAACCCATGTCTATGATTAGTGTTATCATGATCGTATAGTTCCTTTGTCATTGATATTTAGATTGAACAAGAGATGTGGAATACTCATCCTCTTAATATTCAATCTATGTTACTTGATCTAGAGTAGACTATCTGAGATGCATGTGAGATCACATCTCATATATCTACTCACATGAGTATTTCCATATGTTTCTCAGTCTTTCTTATCTAGTGGCCAGGAAATCAACTCCGATAGGAGGGACAAATCCATTCTACATCACTCACAATCAATCCACATGTGTCACAACATACCCAAACACCACCGTTATTGTAACCCTTATTCAAGCTCATGTTAGATGGTATCAAAGTAAACTAAAATACATGTGATGAATGTAGTTAATTCATGTCTAAGAACCAGAATCACCACTATCATAGTGAGAGTTTATTTTGACCACCATGTAATAGTTTCCATGTATCACTCTCAAGGTGAGTCTATCTGGTACACTATCATCTAACAAGTACCTATGTGTTTGGATTGATATCATATATCATGACTATGAGATTGTGTCACCAGTAAACACACATTCTAGTCATATGTATTATTGTTGTCTATATTGTTCCACAATAATATCTGGTTAGGGACATAACAAGAATGTATACATACTCTTATCATACATAAGATGTCATTATTCATGTCCTCAACTTGAAGACAGAAGTCATCAAGTAACATCATTCTTTAGACATATATTATCTTGTAGAATCATATCTTAATTGAACAAACATATAGACAAAAATTGCCTTTATTATTAATCAAACCAAGCACATGATACCACATTACAATCATCATATGACTGGCTGTAAAGACATACATACCAGTAAATTCCCAGTCACACTTAGAGCCAATCACCCATAAATTTAGTCCCAAGTGATCTAACATGACCGTCATGCTTCTTGTGCAAAAGTGCTTTTCTCAGGGGGGTTAGCAACATTGGTTTTAGTTGGTACTATGAAAATGATAACATCTCCTCTGTATACAATCTCTTTTATGAGATGGAACCACTATAGTATATGTGTTGGTTCTTTAGACTAACGAGTTTCAATCATAAGAATGATATTTTACTCAACTAGCTATATCCCGCAAGTATACGAGAGTAGTTGTAGTCGAGATCGAACACGAGGAGCAGAATGATAACTTAATTGAACGCAACAGTATTAAAGTTCAACAATCTAGATCGGTTTTAAAAGGGCAGAAAGATTTATTCCGAAAACATAAAAGATTAAGTTTTAACTACAAGGGATTTCAGATTTTTATCAACAAACTAGGATTACAAGGAAAGTTCGATTTCAGAAGTTTAGGAATCTTGGACATTAGGATTTCACTCATATGCCATGGCAATCAATGAACAAAGCAATTTAAACATACATAAGATCGAGTTTCTAGGAAGAGATGTGTTACGATTCACCTCCCGGTGTAGATGCAACGATCATAACTCAAAACAGCACTCTCGTGCATGAATTTCGTCTATGATCACAAACAGATCCTCAACTCATTCTTCCCTACTCTCATAGGAGAAGAAAAGTTGCCAAAAAGAACGTCTCCATACAAACCTGCTCATTTTCTCAAACGAAGCAAGAAAGTAGAAATCATGCATATATAGCGGCCAACGATACATTCAAGGAAAAGAGCTACCGACGCCTTTAAGGTAGAGAAACAAGAAGCAAATGTATTTAGTACGAAACTACTTGTTCAATACATGCTATGGCATGGGAGTTACTCTCCCATGCCCAAGAAAAAGGATCTACTCGTCCATAACTATGTACAACAAGATTTCCACAGAATTCTCAATGCTAGACATCGTTTTGGGAAGAAAAGGCAAAAAGAACCAAAGATGTAACCACAAGGAGTAAGAAATCCGGCTTTATGATGAGATTCCCTTCCTTTAGCTGCTCCAAAACGGACCAACTCCTCTCCCGAGAAGCTACACGTAGTTGGAGAAGCTTGGCTGCACCTTGGGGAAGACAATGGAGAAGTGGGGAAGAAGAAATGGCTTCTTTGCTCAAGAAACCACCTTAGTTCCTCCCAAATTGCCTTCCTCTGCTCTCCTCTGCCTTTGGGACGAGAAAAACTTCCAAAATGGTCGAACGTAACCGTCCCATTCCTTCCCTCTTTCCTTTAAAATCGTATTCTGAAAATTCGAAATTCTGAAACTGACAGGTGCACGCCGTGCACTTTGGAGGTGCACGCCGTGCACCTGCACTGCAGTTGTAACCGGCTGATCTGTGCACGGCGTGCGTTGAGGAGTTGCATGCCATGCAACCTTACAGGTTGTTTTTAGCAAATTCCGTCCCAGGTGCACGCCGTGCATCTGTGATCTGCACGCCGTGCATTCTCTTTTCTGGACTGAACGGATTCCTCTGGAATGTTGCACGGCGTGCGTCTGGATATTGCACGCCGTGCACTTTGCTGTTTCAGCCAACTGATCCGTCTGGACAGGTGCACGCCGTGCATCTGTGATCTGCACGCCGTGCATTTCTCTGTTTCTGTAGAAAAATCATCTGAAGTTAGTCCTTTTTGTGGCAATTTTTCAATACAAGTTATGGAACGCGTAGAGAAGCTAAAAGATGGCAAAACTAATACAAAAGAGACTGAATTACGCTAGAAAGAACTAAATTTGTGTGTGAATATATGTAGAAAAGATGATATATGAATCACACAACAAATCCCCCTAAGCTTAAACCATTGCTTGTCCTCAAGCAAAAAGAGCATGGAAAAACAACTGAAGAATTGCGAAGAACATGAATAGGTCAAATGAATTGAAAGATATTCATAAAACCAAACCAACCATGATCAACACGTTTATGCTCATAGCCATCGTTTCAACTTGAACACCCAAGAAAAATATTTTAGTTCAGCATGGTTTGCATCAATTTCAATGAAACAATCAATCAAACAACACTAAATAGAATTTGGATGATCAAGCCAAACAATCAGTAGATGTGCAACTCCAACTCTCAACTATTAAGGATAACAAAGGATGAAATCATAGTTGAAAAATTACAATTTTTGCTGTACTCTTTTTTTTATTTCCAGAAATGGTATGATCAAAGATTGGGGGCTCCGGCACTCGGCTGCTAATGTAGGCTTATGCACACGAGGAGTGACGGTTGGGGTATTTTACCCTCTTTTAAGACATACCACCTAACCATCGTGGCCAGATCGGACTTACACTAGGCTAGCATGATATGTGGGCAAATTAGCCATCTTTAAAGGGGTACATATATTTTTATTTTTATTTATTTATTTATTATATAATTTTTTTTCTTCAAGGAGAGTCAACTGAAATGCAACATTAACTAGATTTCATTCATCTGTTTTGAAAATTTTTCATTGAAAGAAAGTTTGCATATGCACTAAGAGCTTGGCAAGGTCATCCCGTATTCTAAATGATGTTGTACAGTTGATTGTATTCACAAAAATGATACCATTACATGTTTTAAACAATCAGGGATGTTAAAAGTGAATATTCAGGCTAGAAGCATAAACTGGAGTTAAATACATGTTGATGGTTTCAAGGTTTCATTTGATTAATGCATGGCTTTCACAACTTTTTCAATTGAAATTCCTCATCAAGAGAGGACGAACAGTTAAGCAAGGGAGTTCTTTCCACATAAAAGGGATGAATCTCATTTTGTATTAGATTTTGCCATCAGAAGAGGGGGATAAAAGACAACAACTAAGAAGTGACAACAGAACAAAAGTACGAAAACAAATGACAAGAAGCAAATAGCATGGAAAATAAAAGCTAACTAAGATACCGTCCGGATGTTCCCCCCTAAGCTTGAAATCAGCAGTGTCCTCACTGCATTATCCAAACTTTAGGAGTTTACACCGGATACCTGTCAAGAGTGATATCAGAAAAATGGTCCGCCGCCTCCTAGGTCTGGGAGGAACTGATTTACAATGTCGTGGATCTCCTGCTGATCATGCTGATGCTGCTGTTCTTCGGTAAACGGATGTTGTGGAGCATCGGGGGCTGTAGTCTCCTGGCGGGATGGGGACTGGAAAGACCGTGGCGCTAGGTAGTGGCCCTGTGAGATATGCCACGCGTCCATGTGGTTTACCATATCGTACATAGTGGAGTACTGTGTACTCAAATGGTCAAACCTGGATTCATTAATCACACCCATCTGGTCCAGGCGGGTGTCCAAGTGATCGAAACGCCGCTCCACGTATGTGAAGAGATGCTGAACATCTGGCATCGTCCATCCATACTCAGTATGAGTACCAGTGGACGGTGGCTGAGGAGTGGGCGCTGTTGGAGTAGGTGTTGCTGGAGTAGGTGCCGCTGGAGTAGGTGCCACTGGAGTAGAGCTGCTGGCACCCCAAGCGGGTGTTCCTTCTTCATTCTCCGGCTGAAGCTGTACTTTCCAGGTTGCCTTGTCTCTGATATCATTACGGCTGGCATCTGGGATTATGATGAACTGGGTCTTTGTGATGTGAACCTTGAACCTTGACTCGCTGTTGCCATGTCTGGAGATCAGACCGCAAGAAATAAGATAGGTAATATCCACGAGATTCTTTCCCGGTGCAGGTTCAAGGTCACCTATCTGCAACCCCAACTGCATAGCAAGGATGCTAATTACCCCGCCACACATGATATCACCCGCTTCCCTTTTCTTTTGCTTCTTTGTTTCAAGCAGCTTGTGCACTATGTAATAACCTGAACTGATGCGCTCGTTTTGTACCACGCACCACAGAAAGAACAGATCAGTCTTTCCTACAACTCCCTGCGTTTCGTTCTTTGCAAATGGTCCTGTGCTGAGAAGACGATGAAGTACTCGGAAAACGGGGTTATGGATGCTGGAAGCCCTTGCATTCCGTGCCTTATGCATCGTATCAGAAGTGATTTCAGACCAAAACAGATCACTATTGAAAGTTGAAGGATAATCAGTATAACCGCCAAAATTGCATTTGAGTGAAGTACAAAACCGCTCTAGATTCATGCAGAACGATTTATCCAAAAGACGGAAACTGATTTTCTGAAACGGGATATGAAAACGATCACCCTCGGTTTTGAGAGTAGTAAGAAACTCGTATACCAAACAGGGGTAGGTTTTCGTAACCCGAGTGCAGAGATATTCAAGCCCCAAGAATTGTAAATGGCGTTCTACCTCGTCCTTGAATCCCAGTTTGGCCACTGCTTCTTTGCACATGTACCTGGAGGGGAGAACACGCCTAGTAATGAGAAATTGATAATCTGCGTCTTCTTCTGGCTTGACTGTGAATTGCGTGGAAGGTACAAACGACGACGTTCTTGATGCAGAAGGTCATGCTTCAGGTTCAATGTGGTATCCTGGACGGCTGCTAGCTTTGCGTTTCGTTGGTGCCATGAGATGAATGCACGAATACACTGAAATCTGTGTCTGGCAGGCAGTTGCACGGCGTGTCCCTGAAATGCACGGCGTGCACCTGCAGATTTGGGTGAAGTCTGAAACTTGCACGTCTGCTGTGCGGTTTGTGGAAATAGAGGGGATGCAGGTGGCGGTGATAGACTGCTCGGTGAGGATCTGCCGTTTGCTGGCGACGACAGCTTGGGAGCAGATCTGCTTGGGCTCGGGTAGCTACGGAGGGAGGAGGTGCTACTGACGGCTGCTTGCTGAGTTGCTGGCACACGGCTGCTTGCTGAGCTGCTGGCACACGGCTGCTTCGAGGGCGATGCAGCGTCTGGAGCAGGACGGATGCTTGGCGGAGGCGAGCTGGAGTGGCGGCGGAAGGAAGTGTAGCAGATGGTGAGTACCTGCTGCAGGAGGTGGTTGGAGGCGTGCGGAAATGCACGGCCGAGTGGAGGGTCGTTGCACGGCGGCTGGCGGCGGAGCAAGGAACGGGCGCTGTTAGATCTGCTGGGGTAGAGAGTGCACGGCTGCTAGGGTTAGGGTTTTAGGCCGTGCACTCGGGCTTTTTATATTTTGAATTTCACTTAAAAGTGCACGGCGTGCATTTTGCGGGTGGACGGCGTGCACGGCTCCAGGTCTTTTGCAGATTTTAATCGTCCAGGTGCACGTCGTGCGTTGAGGAGGTGCACGGCGTGCATGGTTCCAGACAAAATTCGGACCAAAACAGCTCCAGCTGCACGGCGTGCGTTTTCGATGCGCACGACGTGCGTGCTTCCTGTAGAATTCACATACAAAATGCACGGCGTGCGGCTTGAAAATGCACGCCGTGTTTGATTCCAGGTCTTTTCATTGCTGAACTTCGTAATGGGGTGCACGCCGTGCATTTGGAAATGCACGCCGTGCACTATGCGATTTCTGCAGAAAATTGTGATTAATCAGCATAAAATTATGACGGAACGAATGGAGATCAAGTCTAAATTATTACATTCATCCATGACGGGCTCATTAACAAAATTAAAGAGAGTTTTTGACTCAAACAACTTAAAACAAATCTATCCTAATGTGGGATCAACTCCCACAAGGTCCTCCGTTTAGAGTCCGGAGTAAGACTCTTCAATCTTTTCATGCGTCATGGAGGGAGCAAGAGGCTCCTTTGTCTAGAATCTCAGAAGATGAATACAGCTTGCATCTTTGTCCATTCACTTTGAAACTCCCATCTTTTCCTTGTAATTCCACAGCTCCATATGGAAAGATCTTTAATACAAGAAAGGGGCCGGACCACTTAGATTTTAGCTTTCCCGGAAATAACTTCAGCCTTGAATTGAATAATAAAACTTGATCTCCTTCTTGAATATCTTTCCTGCGGATTCTTTTGTCATGCCATGCCTTTGTTTTTTCCTTGTACAGCTTTGCATTTTCATAAGCATCGAGGCGCAGCTCTTCAAGTTCTTGCAATTGTAGAAGGCATTTCTCCCCAGCTTTCTTCATATCAAAATTTAAGAATTTGATAGCCCACAATGCGCGGTGCTCAAGTTCAAGCGGAAGATGACAAGACTTCCCATAGATAAGCTTGAAAGGAGTGGTTCCTATGATGGTCTTGTAAGCTGTGCGGTATGCCCAGAGTGCATCATCAATCTTCAAAGCCCAGTCTTTTCTTGAACTGGAGACGGTCTTCTCAAGAATGTTTTTCAGCTGGCTATTAGAAACCTCCACTTGCCCGGATGTTTGAGGATGATAGGGCGTAGAGATCTTGTGGGTGACACCATACTTGGAGAGAAGGTTGTTGAATTGTTTCTCAGCAAAATGTGTCCCTCCATCAGAGATGACAGCACGTGGAACACCAAACCTAGGAAAGATGATCTTCTGAAAAAGCTTTATTACTGATTTAGCATCGGGTGATTGGGTTGGAATGGCCTCAACCCATTTAGACACGTAGTCAACAACAACAAGAATGAAATGATACCCACATGAGGATGGGAATGGTCCCATGTAGTCAACACCCCATACGTCAAACACCTCAACCTCTAGGATAGAGTTGAGCGGCATGTCATCACGACGAGATATACCTCCAGTTCTGTGGCATTTGTCACAGGATTTAACAAAAAGATTCACATCCTTGAAGAGCGTAGGCCAATAGAAACCGGCTTGGAGAATTTTTGCAGCAGTCTTCTCTCCTCCAAAATGGCCTCCATAAGAAGAAGCATGACATTCAACAATGATGGTGGGAATTTCTTCTTCAATCACACAGCGGCGTATTAACCCATCACTCCCATGTTTGAATAGGAAAGGATCATCCCAATAATAGAACTTTACGTCATGAAAGAACTTCTTCTTTTGTTGATATGTCAAGCCGGGTGGAAGCTGCCCTATAGCAAGAAAATTTGCAATGTCGGCAAACCACGGTGCTTGAACGGATGATAGAGAATAGAGTCTTTCAATGGGAAGATGATCTTCAATAGGTAGTGAGTCTCCCGCTGTAGTGGATAATCTAGAAAGATGGTCAGCAACACTGTTTTCGGTTCCTTTCTTGTCCCGAATTTCTAGATCAAATTCTTGTAGAAGCAGCACCCAGCGAATAAGGCGTGGCTTTGCATCCTTTTTGCTCAAGAGATATTTGATTGCAGCGTGATCACTATAGACTATCACTTTGGAACCCACAAGATATTGTCAGAATTTCTCAAAGGCATACACAATAGCAAGCATCTCCTTCTCTGTAGTTGTGTAGTTGACTTGCGCATCATTGAGGGTCTTGCTTGCATAATGAATGGCGTGGAGTTTCCTGTCTTTTCGCTGTCCTAGAACAGCTCCTACCGCATAGTCACTTGCATCGCACATTAATTCGAAGGGAGCATCCCAATCTGGAGGTTGAATGATGGGGGCTGAAATGAGAGCTTCCTTGAGTGTAGTAAAGGCTTTATGGCATTCTTCATCAAAAACAAAATCTGCATCTTTTGCAAGGAGAGAACACAAGGGTTTTGCAATCTTTGAAAAGTCCTTTATAAATCTTCTATAGAACCCTGCATGTCCTAAAAAGCTTCTTTTGTCCTTGACTGAAGACGGGGTGGACATTTTCTCAATAACTTCCACCTTTGCCCTGTCAACTTCAATGCCCTTGTTAGAAATCACATGTCCTAGTACTACGCCGGATTGTACCATAAAATGGCACTTCTCCCAGTTTAGCACTAGGTTAACCTCTTTACATATGGCTAAGACTAAAGTCAAATTAGACAAGCATTGATCGAATGAATCGCCGTAAACACTAAAATCATCCATGAAAACTTCCATAATATTTTCAATGAAATTCGAGAAAATGGCCATCATGCACCGCTGAAAAGTGGCGGGTGCATTACAAAGACCAAAAGGCATGCGGCGATAAGCATATGTGCCATATGTGCAAGTGAATGTGGTTTTTTCTTGATCAGGCGGGTAGATAGGAATTTGATAAAACCCGGAATACCCATCCAAATAGCAAAAATAAGAGTGTTTAGCAAGGCGTTCCAACATTAAATCAATGAAAGGTAAAGGGAAATGGTCCTTGCGAGTTGCTTTGTTTAGACGTCGGTAGTCAATACACATACACCAGCCTGTGACCATGTGTGTCTGTATCAACTCATCATTGTCTCCCTTTATGACAGTTGCACCCCCCTTCTTAGGTACTACATGAATAGCACTAACCCAGGGGCTGTCACTAATGGGATAGATAATTCCGGCATCCATTAATTTTAAGATATCTTTCTTTACCACATCAAGCATGTTTTGATTTAAACGTCTTGGAGGTTCAATGGTTGGTTTTGCATCATCCTCCATGTTTATTCTATGCATGCAGATTTTAGGATGAATGCCTTTCAAGTCATCAATTGAATAACCAATTACATCTTTATACAATCGCAATTCAGCAAGTAATTTATTTTCTTGTTCTTTGGTTAATTCATCATTTATTATAACAGGAGATGAAGAATTTGGGTCTAGAAACGCATACCTCAGCCCTGGTGGAAGGGCTTTAAGTTCTACCTTTTTCTTTAAATCTTCTTCATCAACCTTTTCTTCATCACGTGGAGCTTCTTCTTGATTTGCTTGAGCTTTATAAATAGGAATAGCTCCAGAATTTTCAGAATTATTATTTTCAGCAATGACGTCATCACAATAGTTTATCATGAAATCTATCATATCATCAACATAATCATCCATTGGATCAACAGTATCAAATAAACAGATCTCCTTTACTTGTGCGGGTGCTTTCATGGCATCTGAAATAGAGAATTCAATTTCTTCTTCTCCCACACGTAGGGTCAACTTCCCTTCCCGGACGTCAATTAGACAACCGGCAGTCCTCAAGAAAGGTCTCCCAAAAAGAATTGGATTGCGGGGGGCCCTACCATGTCAAGCACTACAAAATCACATGGTATATAGAATTTGCCAATATGTACAAGGACATCTTCTAGTACACCTTTAGGGTGTTTAAGAGAATGATCAGCTAGTTCGATAACCATCTTTGTTGGCTTTAGATCTCCAAGATTTAGTTCTTGCCATAAAGTGGTTGGAATGAGGCTAATGCTAGCCCCCAAATCTACTAAACCTTTTTCAAAAGTGACATCGTTGATTTTGCACGGCAATGTGAAAGGTCCCATGTCATCCAAATTTTCCGGAATAGAAGGAATGCGGTTTTGAATAATGGAGCTCACATGTTCAGAAAGTTTAACTGTTTCCACCTGATCAACTCTTCTTCTTCTAGATAAGATGTCTTTTAAGAACTTGGCATAAGAAGGCATCTCAGCAATAACATCAGTAAAAGGAAGATTAACTTGCAACTTGCTAAGAATGTCCATAAATTTTTTGAACTTAACATCGTCTTTATTATTGACAAGCCTATGTGGGAAAGGTGCTGTGGCTTTGAAAGACGGCGGATTTTCAGATTTACCTTGCTCTTTGTTGCAACTAGGAATGTGAGATTCTTCCTCATTAAGTACCTCCATGTCCTTCTCCTTGGGTAGTGAAGGCCTTTCAATTTCAGCTCCACTCCTTAGAATAATGGCATTGGGTTGCTGTCTTGGATTTACTTCCGGCACACTAGGGAGAGAACCGGATTTTTGTCCTTGTTGAGAAAGAGCTTGTTGAGCTATTTGATTCTCCAGCATCTTTGTATGGGTGGATATGTTATCTACCTTGGCTGAAAGTTGAAGAATATCATCCTTAAGTAGCTTATCATTCCCCCTAAACTCTTCATTTTGCTGTGTTTGTGTGTTAATGAATTTCTCAATCATAGCCTCAAGAGAAGATCCTTGGGGCTGTTGTTGCTGCCCTTGATAACCCCTATTATTGTAACCTTGCAGATTACTTTGGCGGTTGAACTGTGATTGCTGCGGTGGTTTTTGTTGTTGCCCTTGCTGAAAATTTTGAGCATTGTTATTATTCTTGTAGGAGAAGTTGGGATGATCTCTCCATCCTGGATTGTATTGGTTAGAATAAGGGTTATATTGCTTGTTCCTCTGCATCTCGATCGCATTAACCTGTTCAAGATCTCCCTCCATAGTGTTGGGAGCAAAACATTGAGAAGAAGCATGCCCTGGATTACCACAAGCTTCACATGTGGCTTCTGCAGATTGAACCGGCAATGTAGTCAACTTCTCGAATTTTTGGGTTAGAACATCAAGCTTTGCAGCAATAAGATCAACGGCGTCAACAGCGTACTTTCCTCCTGGCTTTGCACTAGAAGAACTTGCATTTGATGATGAGTTGGCTCTTCTATCACCTCCCCATTGGCAATGGTTGAGTGATATATCTTCAATGATATCATATGCCTCCCTATAAGATTTTGTCATAAGAGCACCACCGGCTGCAGCATCGAGCGTCATCCGGGTGTTATAGAACAGCCCGTTGTAGAAGGTCTGAAGAAGTAGCCAATTAGTAAGACCGTGGTGAGGGCAAAGACGTTGAAGGTCTTTGAACCTCTCCCAAGTATCATAAAGTGTTTCACCATCATTTTGAGAAAAGTTAGTGAGCTGGTTTCTCAAATGAGCAGTCTTGCTTGGAGGAAAATATTTGGCAAGAAAAACATTAAGTAGCTGGTCCCAAGTTTTTATAGACTTCTTCGGAAGAGATAAAAGCCAAGTTTTGTCCTTATCCCTTAGAGTGAAAGGAAAAAGCATCAGTCGTACCCCATCTGCAGTTACGCCATTAATTTTGAAAGTGTTCAAGTACTCCAGAAATTCTGCAATGTGAAGACTTGGGTCTTCATTAACGGTACCCCCAAAGCGGTTTTGTTGGATCATCTGCATCATAGAAGGAGCAATGGAGAAATTGTTCGCTTCTATGGCTGGTAGGTCGATGGCCCCACATATGTTTGTGGCCACCGGCATTGCAAAGTCCTTGAGCGGGCGGTCGTCTTCCATGATTGGAAGGTTTGGTGAAGTTTCTTCAAAGGATGAAAAAGATGGTGTGGATGATGATGGAGATGGTGATGGTGGCGGAGTAGTATCCTCTAGCTGTGGTTGTTCTTTCCTCCTTGATCTTCTCAAGCTTGAGAGGCTTCGCTCTATCTCAAGATCTAACAACGGAGTTGTTTGAAGACCTCGTTGCGAACGACGCATACAACCTGAAAAGTGACTAGAAAAATTAAGAACACACTAAGAGGTATGTGAAATTCGAAAATGATGTATAATGATCTAGTCTCGAATACTAAGTAATACTTATTACTCCAATTAAGTTACCGAAGCTCCCCGGCAACGATGCCAAAAACTTGTTGGTTCTTTAGACTAACAAGTTTCAACCATAAGAATGATCTTTTACTCAACTAGCTATATCCCGCAAGTATACGAGAGTAGTTGTAGTCGAGATCGAACACGAGGAGCAGAATGATAACTTAATTGAATGCAACAGTATTAAAGTTCAACAATCTAGATCAGTTTTAAAAGGGCAGAAAGATTTATTCCGAAAACATAAAAGATTAAGTTTTAACTACAAGGGATTTCAGATTTTTATCAACAAACTAGGATTACAAGGAAAGTTCGATTTCAGAAGTTTAGGAATCTTGGACATTAGGATTTCACTCATATGCCATGGCAATCAATGAACAAAGCAATTTAAACATACATAAGATCGAGTTTCTAGGAAGAGATGTGTTACATTTCACCTCCCGGTGTAGATGCAACGATCATAACTCAAAACAGCACTCTCGTGCATGAATTTTGTCTATGATCACAAATAGATCCTCAACTCATTCTTCCCTACTCTCGTAGGAGAAGAAAAGTTGCCAAAAAGAACGTCTCCATACAAACCTGCTTGTTTTCTCAAACTAAGCAAGAAAGCAGAAATCATGCATATATAGCGGCCAACGATACATGCAAGGAAAAGAGCTACCGACGCCTTTAAGGTAGAGAAACAAGAAGCAAATGTATTTAGTACAAAATTACTTGTTCAATACATGCTATGGCATGGGAGTTACTCTCCCATGCCCAAGAAAAAGGATCTACTCGTCCATAACTATGTACAGCAAGATTTCTACAGAATTCTCAATGCTAGACATCGTTTTGGGAAGAAAAGGCAAAAAGAACCAAAGATGTAACCACAAGGAGTAAGAAATCCGGCTTTATGATGAGATTCCCTTCCTTTAGCTGCTCCAAAACGGACCAACTCCTCTCCCGAGAAGCTACACGTAGTTGGAGAAGCTTGGCTGCACCTTGGGGAAGAAAATGGAGAAGTGGGGAAGAAGAAATGGCTTCTTTGCTCAAGAAACCACCTTAGTTCCTCCCAAATCGCCTTCCTCTGCTCTCCTCTGCCTTTGGGACGAGAAAAACTTCCAAAATGGTCGAACGTAACCGTCCCATTCCTTCCCTCTTTCCTTTAAAATCATATTCTGAAAATTCGAAATTCTGAAACTGACAGGTGCACGCCATGCACTTTGGAGGTGCACGCCGTGCACCTGCACTGCAGTTGTAACCGGCTGATCTGTGCACGGCGTGCGTTGAGGAGTTGCACGCCGTGCAACCTTACAGGTTGTTTTTAGCAAATTCCATCCCAGGTGCACGCCGTGCATCTGTGATCTGCACGCCGTGCATTCTCTTTTCTGGACTGAACGGATTCCTCTGGAATGTTGCACGGCGTGCGTCTGGATATTGCACGCCGTGCACTTTGCTGTTTCAGCCAACTGATCCGTCTGGACAGGTGCACGCCGTGCATCTGTGATCTGCACGCCGTGCATTTCTCTGTTTCTGTAGAAAAATCGTCTGAAGTTAGTCCTTTTTGTGGCAATTTTTCAATACAAGTTATGGAACGCGTAGAGAAGCTAAAAGATGGCAAAACTAATACAAAAGAGACTGAATTACGCTAGAAAGAACTAAATTTGTGTGTGAATATATGTAGAAAAGATGATATACGAATCACACAACAATATGCTTGGACTGCTAATGTGATCTAGGTTCCTTATCTTGTGCAATAGCCCCATTGTTGTCAAAATATAACTTTACTGCCTTGCTGATGCTTGGAACCACCCCAAGTTCAATGATGAACTTATTAATCCAAACAACTTCCTTTGCTGCATTGAGGGAAATAGTGTACTCTACCTCTGTTGTAGAGTCAACAAAATTTTCTTACTTGGAACTCTTCTATCTCACAACTCCATTGTTGAGGCAAAACACAAATCCATATTGCGATCTAGAGTCATCTTTGTCAGTTTGGAATCTTACATAGCTGTAGCCCTTTACAACCAATTCTTTCTCACCATTGTAAACAAGAAACTAATCCTTAGTTCTTCTCAAGTACTTAAGGATGTTCTTCATAGTAGTCTAGTAACCTTCATTGGGATCTGATTGATATCTACTAGTCATGATCAAGGCATACAACACATTAGGATGAGTACATAACATTGCATACATGATAGATCTAGTTGTGATTGTATATGGAATCTCATTCATGTGTTCCCATCCTTCACAAGAACCAAAACATTGAGCTTTAGAGATACTAACACCATGAGACATGAGCGAGTTTCCTCTCTTTGAATTTTTCATGTTGAACCTTTTCAACACTTTGTCAATATACATGCTCTAGCTCAGACCAAGAAGCCTTAGATCTATATCTATAGATTTTGATTCCTAAGATATAGGATGATTTGTCGAAGTCCTTCATAGAGAATGTACTTCCTAGCTAGGTCTTTACTATATGTAAAGCAGGAATGTCATTCCCCATCAATAATATGCCATCTACATACGATATGAGGAATACAATCATGCTCCCACTTACCTTCTTGTAAACACATAGCTCATCATCAATTTGACTAAAACCAAACTCTTAGATTGTTTTATCAAATCGAAGATTCCAACTTCGAGATGCTTGCTTCAATCCAAAGACTGACCTTTGTATCTTACAAACCTTTTTGGCCTTTTGGATTTATAAAACCCTTGGGTTGTGTCATGTACACATACTCAAGTAGATTACTATTAAGGAATGTTATTTTAACATCCATATGCTAGATCTCATATTCATGACAAGCTATAATGGCAAACATGATCCTAATGGACTTAACCATGGAAACTAGAAAAAAAGTTTTGTCATATTCAATACCTTGAACTTGACTAAAACCCTTTGCAACCAATCAAACTTTATAGGTTTGTAAATTACCATTCATGTCTATATTCTTCTTTAAGACCCACTTGCACCCTTGGGTTATACCCCTTCAGGTGGATCCACCAAGGTCCATACCTTGGTGTACATGGATTCCACCTTAGATTTCATGGTCTCATGCCACTTCTCAGACTTTGGTCCCTTAATAGATCCTAGGTAGGTTGTTGGCTCATCATCTATTACCAACTAATCACCTTCTTGATTCACAAGATAACCAGATCTCTCAGGCTCAAAGGCGTGTCCTACTAGATCTACGAGGTTTCTGTGTTACATGAGGAACTTGAGATTCCACAACAATTTGTGACTCTCCATGTTCCTTCTGTACCTCTACAGGTTCAAAACTTTCTTCTTGGTCACAAACCTTTTCAAGTTCTACTTTACTCCCACTGATTCCTTTGGAAATAAATTCCTTGTTTAGGAATACAACATCTCTGGCAACAAAAACTTTGTTTTCAGATAGAGTATAGAAGTAGTATTCCTTGGTTTACTTAGGATATCCAACAAAATAACATTGATATGATTTAGGTCCAAGATTTTTTGGAAACTTCTTCCCCACATAATCTTCACATCCAAAAATCTTCATAAAAAACACATTGGGACACTTCCCATACTATATCTCATATGGTGTCTTTTGAAATGACTTAGATGACACATAATTAAGTGTAAACACTGTAGTTTCTAGAGAATATCCCCTGAAGGAAGTCAGAAGATTATAAAATTCATCATCAACCACACCATATCTAGTAGTGTGCCATTCCTTCTTTCTAAAATACCATTATGCTATGGTGTTCCATGTGGAGTCCATTGTTATATGATAGCATGATCTCACAAAAGGTCCTTAAAACTCTCAGCTTAAGTATTCTCCACTACGATTTGAACTAAGTTCCTTAATACTTTTACCAAGTAGGTTTTGTAATTTATTCATGAAACCTTTGAACTTTTCAATTGTTTTAGACTTGTGCTTCATTAAGTACGCATAGCCATAACTACGAAGATCATCTGTAAAGGTAATGAAGTATTGGTAACTACCTATAGCATTTGTATGAAATGATTCACATGGATCAATATGTATGAGTCCTAAAGATCACTCTCTCTCTCACCATGTCTAGTGAAAGGAATGTTTGTCATCTTTCCCAACAAATAAGATTTGCATGTCTCTATTGATCCGAGGTCAAAAGAATCTAGACAACATCTTTATAGAGTCTAGAAATGCTTTTCTGATTAATGTGACCTAGATGACAATGCCAAAGATACATTTTCTTTGAGTCATCGAGTTTTATCCTTTTGGAGCTCACATTATAAACATTTATCTCTATATATAATAAGTAAATACCATAAGACATTGAGGTACTGCCATAAAAGATCTCATATTTAAAAATAGAACATCGATCATTCTTAATATGAAATTTGAATCCATTCTTGTCCATCCTTTCAACCTTAGGCACAATGGGAGCAGATTCATTTGGATTTGGGGTCTCCAGGATATACAACTTGTTCTCTTAAGTTAGAATGATTCTCGTTATCCTCAGTCAGTCATGGATGTTATACCCATTCAATTTGTCCTTCTCAAGGATTGATCGCAAATGCAACATGTTGTTTTTTGCCATTTTTTTCTACAAAAGACATTTCAATTTGTGTCACAACCCTTTTGATTTTATTTTATGAAAATAAAATTTTAATGACATTAATTAGGCCTTTAATTGATTGTCACTCCCAATATTTTTTTGAAATTGATAACCCTCACTATAAATTTGGAAGATTGCATCATACAAACTTCTAGTGAGCCAAGATCTAAAATAATACGTAATTATCTAGCCAACGCCAGCGTCCACAACCAATTATTAAGGTAGGCAACATTTGCCAATTGCATCTCATGCAATTCTTGGATAGATGGTACACATAACTTTTTGTCATATTCCATATGTATGCTTCTAGGCACTTAATCTCATTAAGGTAACCAAGTTCAGCCTGACCTGAAAGCCAAAACGATAGTAATGTACCTTTCTTGGCAGGCCCACACAACTACTATCAAACTTCTACAAGATAGACGACGCATCACACTTGGCATACCCATGCTTTGTTGATCAATCTTTTCACGTGTGCTTGTTTTGGAAAGCATCTAAGACTTAATATTTGATTTTGAGATTTTATTTATATATAAATACGTATAATATCCAATCACCACATACTTATAATACATATCATATACATATTGTATCCATAAACAAAATGTGCAATCATAAGATAAGAGTGATTGTTATGGACACAATAATGCAATTATTTGGAGGCACAAAGGATTACTATCCACCTAAGGTCAAGCATCAAATGTTACAGCTTGTAAAGAAAACATTGGGCTAGAAACAATTCGGTTGGTCAATTGGACTCTTCCAGTCAATCAATTCCTCCACCCGTTGGTTGATTGGACTACATCGATTATTCGATTGGCTCTTGGCTCAAACATCTTTCTGGACCCCTCTAGTCAGTTGATTGGGCCCATCAATCGATGGATTGGATCCTTTAATCTGTAGCTTCTTTGGTCCTCCAGTTGATCAACTTGACTCCCAATCGATCAACTTGTTTGGTGCATGATGCTTTCTCTTTTGATGAAATAGAAATTAAAATTAACTTACATATGGATAAAGAGATAGAGGCTCATTATGTAAATCAAACTTTAAAATGTAGTAAATAAACCATTCAACCATGCACACATATCTAGGGGATATTGTCCATGACCACACATATATCCACCATCAACATTTTTAGGGTGACACATATAAATTGCATATATATATATATATATATATATATAGGACAATGATCCAATGAGAAACAAATCTTGGTGAGAGCATGAGAGGCATTTGAATAACTCTCCACACAGATCAAATTTTCATAATCCAACCATATACTTGAACCTGGAGCAAGTCTACTAACAATTCCTACGGGAGTTGTGCTTCTTTCTCAAGAAGCACCTGGACAACAATCGGTGGTTGCCTCCTGGTGTAGTACCTTGGATGGTAGTTGAACATTTCCTCATAAAGTGATGGAGATGGCCTCTAATTATTCCACATGGACCATCGAAAACTCTATGTCGTTCTTCTAGAATCGGCAAGAAGGAGTTGTCCCTTCATGTCATCAACATGCTAGTGTCGACTTTTTCTCTCCTTTGGCTATCTCTCCCTTTTATAGGTAAGATACCTCTGGCTCTCATTTTACCAAAATGTTGAGATGAGGAGTCTTTTCTTAATAGGCTTGGCCACTGCCCTATATAGGGGTGGATGAGCTAGGGTTTCCAAAAACCTGGGGACACAATGGGACAAATTTCATGAACTTATGGCTATAAATCACTAGTCAGACGACTGGACACCTAGTCGGTCGACTAGACACTCCAATCAGTCAATTGGCTATTTTCCCTATTTGCAAAAGTATTGGATTTTAGTGCGATGATTAATGCACATCATGATGTCAACATCAATTCCATGATCCAATGCTATTGATCATCCAATCGGTCAATTCGACTTTTTAGTCAGTCAACTGGACACTCCACTCGGTTGACTGGCATTCCCAGTCAATTGACTAGACACTTCTATTATAACATGGGTTTTCACATGCATTTATATAATTAAAATGCAATTATTTGAATAAAAGGAGCATATTGTAAATTTCGTGTACTTTTCAAAAAAATATGGTTTTCTCTTACAAATTTCCCTTTTCTATGGATTTTGTGATTTTTACTAATTTGATTGATCCAATAATGGATATAAGGGAAAAAGGAAGAAAGGAAATCTGATATTAAGAAAAATGCAAAAGATAAACGATACTAAATAATGCAGTTTAGGAAGTAGGAAGAATTCTCTAGAAAAGTGATGTTAAAAGCCACTAATGGGTGGTTTTCATTTTGAAATGGTTCCTAATAAGAAAAGTAACCAATACAAAGGTTATGGGAAATATAGAAAGAGAAAAGGATTGTTTTGATGTTCTAAATAATGAAATAAAAGAGAAAACTTGGATACTAAGAAAAGCATTCTTTCTTTACAAGTTTTAGCCTCACATCTTGCCAACACTTAGATAAAGTCATTACTTTCCCTTATAATCTGGGATAAAAAAGATTAAAGGAGAGAGAGATTATAAATTTTTCTTGTTTTCCTAAAGTGAACGGATTATGGAAAATACATTAAATGTCACATGCTTAGATTAATTTGGAAGCAAGGGCTTGTCCCTTTAGATGTAGCGAGTAATCACAACCCTAGGATCATGGATCAATGAATAAAAGGCCATCTTCTACCTTTGGACCAAATAGGAAACCAATAGCAATGTTTCTCCTTTTTCTCCCTCAATTCTCCCTCTCCCTAATCAATATGGATCTCGATTAACTCTCCCATCAAATTTGGGAGGTAATTTTGAGCACAACTGACCCTATATTTGCTTGCTTTAGAACAAAACATGGACTTTCCCTAATTGTAGATCAGGGACACCCGACCCTCTAGAATCCCACCTATAAAAGGGGTAGCAACCCCCCCCCTTTGAGATCAAAAACTTGTCCACAAGGATCTGTGTGACCCAAAGTTTACACCCTTGTCTTCAATTCCATATATGCATCCATCATCTTCCTTGTTCTTTCCCCAATACCCTACCAAGGAGGACACCTTCCTTCCTCTCTGCCTCTACTACCTCAAGTCAATCCAAGGCAATCAGAAGATCTGGCGAAGCAAGGTAGAGGGGCCTACTCAATTGCCCTCTACTTTGGAGTATGAGATTACGAGGCCAACCTTTGGTTTGACTCACTAAAGAACCTGCTTGTAGAAGGAGACAAATGAAGGAGGAAGACATGCTTTGGTGAATTACCCTTCTGCCCTTGTCCAACTGTTGAAAGATAATCGACAATTTCGTCGTTTGATATTTTTTTAGTCTCTACCATGCGGGCCTGTAGTGCCGAGATGGCATGAGCCCATTGGACCGGCTCGAGTCCCACGACCCCTTAGATAGATTGGCCACTTTTCAACTTGGTGCCATATGATTGGCCCACTGGTACACAAATTACTAAAAATGTAACTACTTATTGGTAAATTCAAACATAGCAAGTAATATATAAAAAATGATAAGAAAATACAAGTACTATAATAAAAATAGTTGTAAAGCCTAAATATGTCTCTAGTTATAAAAGAACCTAAAGTTACCATCTTTAATGTATTAATAGCATGCAATTTCTTGACTTTAATGATCTTATCATGCTTAAATGATAGATGGATAAAGTTGGGTCTTTTTGGATAAAAGAGATATCTTTGAACTAACTAGGGTTTAATGGTGCATCAAACATCAACTTTAGGGTCTGTAAACCAAAAGACTTGAAAAGTAATAATTAGGGTTTGCAAAGACAAAACTCTAATGAAACCCTAACTTGGACCCCAAGTCAGTCTTGATGGTAGATTTTAATGATATAGTAATACTTGGGTGTTATGCATTAATTTCAGGGGGAGCACTTGCTTGGTTTCAATCTACATTTATTGCATGGACTTTCAGTATCTCCTCAGAAAGGTATGCGGTTACACCTATGACTACTCACCTTAGCCGACTTCCATGGTTTTCTAAGGTTTTCCATATTGATTGTAGATAATTATTGGTTGTTTATTTAATTTTTACAATCTATAAAGTCACCATGAATATCACAATTTATAAGTATAACGTCCTTAACTACCTCTTGTGCATGTAAGTGATACATGTGGGATGTAAGAAATGTCACTATGCTAATGAATGATCAGCCTGAGATAATAAGATCACCCCGGGCTAAGGCCTATGTAATAAATGTCACTATGGTGACCAGTGATCTGGGCTGGAAGAGAAGATCACCTTGGGAAAAGGCCCATGTATGAAATGTCACTATGGTGACTGGTGATTGGGCCAAGGCCTATGTATGGTGTGTCCACTGTAGGGACTAAAACCTAGAGCGAGGGTTCCCCACATGACTACTCTAGAGAGGAAGTGTCCCATAAAGATTAAGTTGAGAAGTTAGAAAGAAAACACATGTTCAATTCTATAATCATATTTGTTGCTATGGCTGACTATATTGTTACACCTACATGTGAATATTATGTCTCCACTACATGCCAGTATAACTTGTTATAATAACCGTGTTTTTTCCACAACATTTTAGGTAAACTGTTAGAAATCTACAATTAATGATGAAAGATGGATATCTAGAGAAGAAGGCACCAAAGGAAGAGACTTAATGCAACTCTAGAGGATTTAGATAGATATATTTTATTTTATGTTGCAACCAGTAGATTTCCATATCATGTAACTCCTTAATAGAAGTTTTCCTTTCTATATTGTACCAAACACTTTTCCATTGAGTGAAAATTTGTGATTATCATTGGTTAATTACTACACCTCGATCTTGTAATTATGGTAATTGCCCTTGCCCTTGTGGTCCGCCTGAATACGGGATAATAAGGGGAGAGAGTTGTTACAACTCCAGTCAGCCAATTAAGCAGTGTTGGTTAAGTTGATTACCTAAACACTTTAGTAATTGAGTTAAATTTTATGCATGAGTAAACTCCTATTCCAAGTGCATCCTATGTGTGTGACCCTATAGTTCCTAAGTTACATTGACAATGGATGTCCATAACTAGATTATGACATCACAAGCAATGGGCAGTATTTAGCAATACATCATTGCTACCCAAGTAATTGGAAAGTTAGAGAACAATTTCAACCTACATTTGTGATTAATGTTATCTTGATTGTATAGTTCCTTTTTCACTAATATTTAGATTGAACAAGGCATGTAAGTGTCATCCTAATAACATTCAATCCATATTCCTTGAACTAGAGTAGACTGTATGAGATGCATGTGATCTCACACATCCTATATTGACGCACATGAGTATGGTCATATGTTTCTAGTCTCACTTATCAAGTGACAATGATATCAACTTTGGTAGGAGGGAAAAATGCCATCTATATCACTCACAGTCAATCCCCATGTGTCACAACATTCCCAAACACCACCTTTATGGTAACCATTATGCATAGTCACATTGGATGGTGTCAAAGTATATTGAACGACACATGATGAGTGTAGTGACTTCAGGTCTTTGAAACAAAATCACCACATTCACTATGAGAGTTGATTCTAACTACTATTCAATGGTTTCTATGTATCATTCTCAAGCTGGGTCTATTTGATACCCTATTCCCTTACAAGTACCTATGTGTTTGTCTTAATATCATATATCATGACTAATGAGATTCTATCATCAGTCAACACACATTCTAGTCTTATGAATTATTGTGGTCTATATTATTTCCACAATAATATATGACTAGGGACATAACAGAAATGTATATATACTCTTATCATACATATGATATCATTATTTAGATCCTCAAATTGAAGATCCATGCCATCGAGTAACATCATTCTTTTGACATCTATCATGTTATAATATCATCTCATAATTGAACAAGCATATAGACAAAAATTTCCTTTATTATTAATCAAATCAAGTACATGATGCCACATTACAATCATCATATGATTGGCCCTCTAGACATACATAACAACAAATTCTGCCTCACATCCACTACATCTATGTTGGCCACCACGACCATGCTACCTCAAAGACACCACGACCTTACTACCAGCCCTCCAAAACTCCACCTGTACTGCCATTTTTCCCACTCCACCATCACATCCATTCCTTCTAGCACGCCTATGCTACCCTCTACCCACCACAATTGTTCTACCCAAAATAGTTGTGATTCTTTAAACCCTAGATCATCTTCTCCTTTGTTTTTTCCTTTTTGCCCCCACTTAACTCTATGCTTCCTTAGCCCCTATACGTATAGGTGGTGGATGGAATATGAGGTTAGCCACCTTTCAACCACACTTTAGCCTCCCTAGAATTTGTTTTGAGATCCTACCTACTCCCACCTATTCCCACTTCATTTTCACCTCTCCCTACCTTAAAACCCTAGTTTTATAGGATGTTGGCTACTTCCACTAACATTTCAATTCCATCCAACCACCTTAGAGGAAAGAGGACGAGCTCATACTATTTGAGGTGAAGAAGAGAAGAACTTCCATGAACTCCTTTGGATATTATCTCTTCTACTTCTTCTTTTTCCCTTTTTTGTTCCACGAGTAGCTAAGCACCTCTAGGTGGGCTAATTGGGGATAAAATGTGGCTTTGACACCATGTTGGGAAATTAACTTGTAAACTATACAATTTCATTTTACACTGATTTTCTTCTACTTTCTTTTCATTTCCCATGGATTATATTATGATTTTTTCTTGAAGCAACATATGTTTAGGAGAAAAATGCATATGTGAGGAGATTTTGGGATTTGCTCCAAGGTCCAACTAGTGGATCCATAGATAGTACCCCATATTCCCACAAATATATCCTTTCTCCTACTCCTATCTGTGAGATCTAAGTATTTAGTCTATAGGAACTTAGTGTAAATTGTTTGAATATAGCTAAAGGCTAGGTTTAAGGTGATGTGAGGTGAAATACCCTCATTTCCACCCTCCATACTACCCTTGCCCCCTAGTTACCCTAAGATATTCTACCATAGAATCCTATACTTACTTATATCCTAGTATAATTTCATCTAAACCCTAATCCAAATGAGCCTCACAAGGTTGGATAAGGTGTGATAGGATGTAGTTCCTCTTCATACATCCTATTCCGTTCATGGACAATTAGTAGTTTATGGAAATTATCTAGCATATATCTTTTTGTTTGGTTTAACAATGAAAATGAATGAGTATTTTTGCATGTTATGACCCCCTTGACCTAGATTCCAATCACATTACCCAAAATGTCCCACACTTTCCATTAGTTGCTAAAACCCTTATTGGCGTCTTGCTTAGCTAATCCATACTACTTAATTAGTTCATTGCCTAGTTAATGCTAGTTTAGCTTGCCTAGGGTAGTTAATGTTGTATTGTAGTTAGTAGGGGTTTTTCTTGGTAGTCTCTTTTTAGTTTTAGCCTTTGTTTTCCCTAGTTGCTAAATTGGTAGTCTAGTGTAGTTTCTTGCTAAGTTTAACTAGTTGCCATATCTAGATTGCTAGTTAGGATCACTTTGCTAGTCTAATTTTAGTGTTAATTCTTGCCTTCCATGCCTTAGTATAAATTTCTCTTTTCTTACTTAGCTCTCTTTCTTTGTTAATTAGAACTAAACTTGTCTATAATTAAAGTAGGTTTCATTCTTGATCTTATTTAATTGCTTGTTTGAATCATCTTAGTGTATTCAAACACAACCAAGTCAAACCCTTCAACCCTAAAATAAGCAATAGGAACCTAGCACAAAACTAATTAAGCTCTAGTTCTCCTTCTCTCCCTTGAGTTTAACCCCTAACTTTCCTGATCCTATACTACGATACAATCCCATGCCCTTGTGGGTCAGTATCCTTTGTGTATTTGAGCATGTCCATCATAGGGTCTTACAAATTTGTAAGCTCAAGTGTGTGCATCTCACACACACACCAACTTCCCCAAAAAAATAACTTGGTCATCCCCTTTCCCCTAACATACTCCAAACCACCATATGGAACCCCACCATTGATTCCTAAAAGAGTAACCTCTTTGGATGTGCAAAGCTCTCCCTCTCCTTAACTGGAAATGTGATTATGATTAACATTATGTTTACACAACTTCCACTTTATTTCCTTGGCTTCCTCCCACTCCTCAAAAAAATAGACGCGTTCTTGTAAAGTTACATAGAATTTCCTCTAGAATAACAAACACAATCTGTGTCCACAAATTTGAAGGTTATTGGGGTGTTCAAAATATCTCTATGATAGCCTCTTAATATTCTCTAAAGTAGTTCTTCACCCTCATCAAAAATTAGGATACTAATTGGTTCCCAATTTTCAATGGAAAATATTATAAATAATCACATATTGGTGCACCTATCTTGACGTATAAATCCTCTTTCATCTGGCAACATATTGTAAAAGTTAACCAAAATCCAAAATCTTGTTAGTTGTACCTATAAAAAATGAACAAAAAAATTGACTTCTATTTCAACCATTGGTTATATAAATAAAACATTCATCACAGACCCCACCTTCTACATGCAAATCACCCTTCCCAAAGATATAAACATCTCCTTATCACTATAGTAAACACTATCAAAAGGCTTTTATCTATTTTCATTCCAAACCACACTCTTAACGTTATCAAGTGAATCATAGTTTACTAAAAAACAACCCATATATGATTGCCTAGATATGAGGTCCAACATTTTTTGTAAAGAAAGCATATTACTTTTTGTCTTTCAAAGGCTCACACACACTTTTCACAAAAGAAGTTTTGGTCATTCAATATTAGGCCTATTGTTAGCTACTCATCTAGCATTTTTGTTCAAACAAGCTTCTTCTTGGCCCAAATTTGAATACGAAGGCATTCATGGTCTATTATCTTGCATCATTTCTAGAAAAATCTAGAATCTTCTAAGGACATTTTTATGACCCCCTTCCTCAATGGCTCATCATCTAAGCCAGATCATAGGGACATAGATCATAATCTCATTTTTTCAGAAGTGAGACTGAACCAATTATAAATAATAACAAAAAAATTCATGTATGAATTTGAATAATACAAAAGGTTGCTGATTTCTCCGTTAAAGAACACACATAATTATCCAAGTAAAGAAATACTACATGAAGAGATATACTACATGGAAGAAATGCCATGGATACTATCTAATTAATTCTCCTTGTAACATTAACTATATCTTCAATGTATTCTTCTAAATCTTCAATTTTTCATATCATCAATCTTTAATGTAAGCTAGATACCTAAACACAAACAAACAAAGCACGAATCAATATATTTCTATACTGTCTATGTGGGTGCATACAAAAGTTTGCATATATATATATATATATATATATATATATATATATGGTCGTTTATTTAATACCTGCGTGAGTAGCCTGGATTTCGCTACCCAACAGAAAAAAAGTAACTGTTCTGACTAGAAAAGTAATTCTCCTATAAAAAAAAGTAACTATGTTGATAAAAAAGTAACTATATGACTAAAAATGTAATCCCATACAAAATACACAGTAGATATATGTGTAATTGTGTTTTGAAATCTACTATTACAAACATAACTATCTATGCGTGAAACTCAACAGTTTGCAAGGTAAAGTAACCCTCTACATGTCAAAAGTAACCAACTTAAAAAAAGTAACCGAAATGGGGGACGGGTAGCTACATGCGTGCGGATTAAAGATGGGCCCTATATATATATATATATATATATATATATATATATATATATATATATATATATATATATAGTGTAGCGATCTAGTGAGAAACATTCTATGGTGAGAGCATGAGAGGCATTTGAATAACTATTAAGTTGTAACTTATTTTCAATATCCAACCTTATGGATGGGAAGAACATCATTACATTTACCTTCACACAACAAATTATCACAATCGGATATCTTTTACATCTCCATATATACAATATACACATTTTACATCCAACGGTCAGCCTAAAATTGAATATTGAGCGTTGAAAAGTATGTGCTTGTTGTGCGTGCAATAGAAGTCCTATGATAATGAGATTATGTGGGATCGTGACTAATAGGGTATATTTCCAATCCATGCAGTTAGATTTTGAAAATTTGATCATTGTGCAAAGTTATTCAAATGCGTCTCTTTCTCTCACCAAGATATGTTTCTCACTGGATCATTTTCCATTATGTGGGTGCATACAAAAGTTTGCATGTACATATATATATACACACACACACACACATATATATATATATATATATATATATATATATATATATATATATATATATATATATATATACATACATATACATATATATACATAGATATATAGGAGGGATTCGAACCCCCAACACCGTGGTTCATAGCCACATGCTCTAATCCTCTGAGCTACAGGCCCCACCCCATCTCCACCGGACCTCTTCCCAGGAGTACCCCCAAAAGGAACCTTTCATATATGGTAGGAGCATCAGCAATTGTGCTATGTTGGCTGGAGAATTTCTTCTGGATTTTAATGTCATGAGAGGTTGTAGAAAAGTCTGCCTTAAACTAGTTATTTCCAAAGCTTATGATAGCGTGAGATGGGGGAAATTATGGTGGATCATGCAACACATGGGATTTAATGAACAATGGATTGGCTGGATGAAACAGTGTGTTGGGACTGCTAGCTACTTTGTCCTAGTTAATGGCACGTCTGTTGGTCTCTTTAGGGGTGGTAACGGGCTACGCCAAGGTGACCCTTTATCCCCCCTTCTATTTGTAATTGTCATGGAGTACTTCTCAAGAAAAATGCAGCAAGCTGAAGAACGGAAGGAAATAAAACCTTACACGGTCCACATAAAAAAGGTAATGACACATCTGATTTTTGCAGATGACGTTCTGGTTTTTGTAGAAGCAAAGAAGCAATGTATGGAGAACCTTAAAAGTCTTCTGGGGAGATTTGGAGAGAAAACATGGCTGTGTGTTAATGCAAATAAAACACATATCTTCTTGTCTAAAAACTGCTACCAGATGAAGGACAGACTCATTCAGGCCATGGGCATGGAGAGAGGTGAATTCCCAACAAAATACTTGGGATTTCCCCTTGCAGGTGGCAATCTTCAGGTCAAAGATTTTACTGAATGCATTGATAAAGTGTAGGAGATGATCAATAGATGGCCTACACAAAAGACTTCCATGGCGAGTCACAGAACTTTGATAAAAGCTGCCATGAGGGACCTCTCATCTTCTGGGCACAACAAGGAGAAATTCCCATTTCTGTTTTGGATAGAATTGAAATAAAGATGGATAACTTTCTTTGGGGGAGTGAATATCATCCTATGAAGTATTCCAAGCTGGCTTTTCCTACAGATGAAGGTGGGCTAGATTTGAAGACACCTAGAGACATAGCTAGATGGGGATCCATGAGGAGGATTGTTGCTTTTCAAGAAGGCACATCTACTTGGGGAAAGTGGATGAGATACTGATATCCTAGAGGGCTAGACTTTATCCCAAATACAAGAGAAGGTTACTCATGGTCCATCAATGTCATGAGAGAAGTATGACCACAAATCAAACACTTTTTTGTTGCTAATGATTTTGGAGGATGGAAACTCAAAGACAAGAAGATAAACATATGGGAGGGGTCCTGGACAAGAGGCATAAAGGACTCACTGGATGACAAATTTGGACCGATAGGCACGTGTCAAAATGGATCACATGTGTTTACAAATTTCTGCACAATATCCTTGCCACCTTAGATAGAGTAAAGAGTTGAAATTATGATATATCTACTGTATGCTTGCTTTGCGGGGAAAAGGAAGAAAATCATATCCATCTTGCAGGGGAATGCAAGTTCACAAATGAGATCTGGGAGTATTCATGTAGAGACTTCAGATTATAGATCCAACTCATTGCTGAACTGAGAAGGATGCTTGCTAGATGCAGAGCTGATGTGAAGAGAAAATTGCTATTTGCGGGCCTTTTCTACCATATTTGGGAGGAGAGGAATGCTAGGAAACACCATGGAAAGTCCACGAATTCTATAAGCATTGCTGTAAAAATTTATAAATGCATTAGACGTAGACTACATATCAATTAGATGCATGAGTTATACTGCTATTTTGGGTGTATGTCGTTGGGCCTACATGTACTTTTGACCCCCTAATATTTTTTAGGGGGATCGTCATAATATATTTACCTAATTCTGATATATATATATATATATATACATATACATATACATACATACATACATACATACATACATACATACATACATACATACATACATACATACATACATACATACATACATACATACATACATACATACATACATACATACATACATACATACATACATACATACATACATACATACATACATACATACATTCATACATACATACATACATACATACATACAATTAGGAACACCCCTGTGATGTCCCATCTTCTTTTCGCAGATGATGTTCTGATCTTCTGTGAAGCTAGAAACAGAAGTCTAGTGAATCTGAAGTCTATTCTTGAGGATTTTGGCAATGAATCGGGCATGAAACTTAACACCCTCAAGTCTAATATCTTCTTCTCAAAATTTGTAGTTGGAAAGAAAGAACTTGCTGAGCTTTTGGGTGTTCAAATGGGCACACTCCCCACCTCTTATTTGGGTTTCCCATTAGCAGTTGGCAATCTCAGACGACGTAACTTCAATCCTTGTCTTGATAGACTCAAGGATATGATCACGAAATGGCCAGGGACCATGCTCTCGTTCTCGGGTAGACTTGTGTTGATTAAACGTTGTGCTATGGGGCTTATCCAATATTGGATTGCTCAAGGAGAGGTTACCAAATCTACAATGTGTAGAATGGAAATTCTGATGGGAGACTTCCTTTGGGGTTCATCCATCCATCCGACTTCATGGGAAAGGATTGCATTTCTTGAAGATGAGGGAGGTCTCGGCTTGAAGAAATTGGAAAACCTTGTTGACTTCCATACAATGAAAAGAACAAAGATCCTTCTGCAAGGTGAATCAGTGTGGGCTAAATGGATGATTATAAGATATGGGTTGAATGACTTTATTCAGCCAAACCACAGATGGGGATTCTCTACCCATTGGTGGATAATCACTAAACGTTGGCCAAAGTTCCAAAATACATCAAATGAGAACATGAGGAACATTTGTAGACAAAAGCAAGAGGTGGAAAAGGTAGCTAAATGCCTTTGGAACTGTAAATACAATATGAGATGGAGTTTTACAGCTTTCAGAGCTCACAAGAATCTACTTCCTACGATGGAAAAGGTTCTAAAATGGAATCTGAATGTGGATGGTAAGTGTTGTCTTTGCAATACAGACTTGGAAACTGCTATTCATCTTACATCAGATTGTAAATGGTGGCGATACCTCTGGGGAAGAGCTGCGTTGAAGTGTGGAATCTAATCCTCGAGCATGCAAGAGTGCCTTCTGAACCTGCACAACATTAGAAATGAAGACAAGGTGATCATCCTCTAGGCGGTTACTCTTTGCATCCATGTAATCTGGATCAAAAGAAACTCTAGGAAACATGGAGGAAAACCTAGAGATGAGTTAGATGTGTTTAGTAGGATTGAGAAAGAACTTCAGATGCATTATAAAATGTATAAGTTGAATAATGTATCTCAGTTCCTGATTCGAAACTGGTCTTTTTGTAAGTACTAAAAGTACTAGTCTTTCATATTCTTTGTAAGGTTCTAACCTAGATCTTTCAGTTTTGTAAACTGCACGTATGGGTGTAGCTTGTAATTTTGTCCCTCATTGAGGGTCGGGAATATATTTACTAAAAATTTCTGATATATATATATATATATATATATATATATATATATATATATATATATATATTCAACAATCAAATAGTTGCACATATGATCTTGTATTATCTTCTATATAACCTAACCCATGCTTACAAATCTAGATTGGGTGAAATCACTTTCCTATCCATCACTAACCCAAAGTGAACTACACCTTACTATGTCTAACTCTTGGTTTAGATATCTTATTTTCTTTATATGATACACATAGGCACTGTATTGAACTAGAAGTATATAAAAAACCAAGAAGTTTATTAATCAATCATTGGGAAATCATACACAATCCTTGGAAGTCAATATATGTGACTATTCATTAGATAACCATATACCTTAAATGAAGAGTTCACACATTATTATCTTTGCAATTCAAGTATATGATTCGAACAACAAAGCATATGTAGATCCAAGAAATCAACATAATCTAAAAGCATTAATTAACCCAAAAGTGTCACCATTTTTCCATATGAAAGAAATCAAGATTAAGTCTAGGGTTGACATTAAGGTTAGGTCACAAAAACCTAATTCTCATATAAATGGACCGAAGATTTTGAAACCCTAAAATTACATCAAAGTAACCCTAGGATTACAATTATCTTGAGATCCCATTACCATTCATTATGATTAGTACATCACAAAATAACAATATTTGAATATATCCAACTTTATATTCATAAAAATTAGGATTTGCATGTATTATTATCTTGTAATCATGCATCAAGGTGACCTTGTAATTTGGTAATCTATTATGAGTGCCTCCTATTACTAACCAATATGGATTTCATTAAAACATATCACAAGGCATGCCTTTTAATCATTATCATAAATAATTCATCAAACTAAGGTTTCCTTATCACATTATTATATTCATAAGTATCAAATGCACTTTTTGAAATTAACTATGTGGTCCAATCATTAGTTGTGAACTGGAAGAGAAACTCATTTCTTAAATATCATGGTTCAACTCAATACAAGGATAAAAATACCCCATTTCCCATGTGTAGTGAATAAGGTTGTCACACACTAAGGGAAACTTAGTCTATGTCCCATGGGATTTCTCCTTCGTTGGAGTTGCTTCCTCCTAAGATGGAGGAGAGTCACATAAAAGGTTGACTTCTTCCTGATAGCCACAAGGGGAGTTACACAATGGTATGAACATCTCCACCAAGTTCCATCAAACTAGACGAATGCCTTGGTCCTTTCCAGAGACAAATCGAGTTAGCAGCATGAGGGTCGATGTCTAGTGGCTAAGGACATGGGCACAAACTCAAGGGAGATGAATAGACGAATTACTTTGAGTACTAAAAGAGGTGTATGAGCTATTGACCGGCCTAAATCGCGTGTCCTAAAATTGGAGGTGGATTCTGAGGTAGTCGAGCTTTTACATTTATAACCCAAATCCTTCTACCCCACAACTTTGTTTACGGGGTCGAAGTAGATATACGGGGTCAAACACATGGACAAGGGTGGTAGTGTTGAGAATGCAGAATCGACACGCTACACTCCGACAAGGATAAGAGATGGTAAAATTCCCAAGAGGGAACTGTAGAGCAGGATCAAGAAAACAAAAGAAAACCCTATCTCCAACTAGAGTTACGAGAAAAAACTTGGATTTTAGTCATTTAGCAGTTTTTAGGGGTTTTCATGCACAGAAATAGAAAGATAAAACTAGAGCTTAAAGCAAGGTGTGAAGGATAAATTTTGGTAAAACAAGAAGTAGCAGGAACATCCTGTACCCCTCCTCTCAGAGCGAATACCTCTAACCAAGCATCATCACCCCTCTCGAGGTTGCTAGACTTTAAGTTAGAGTGAAATGTTACTGAAGCAACTCCGATTCCGGGCACTCTCGTACTCCAGAATCAGCCCAAACACTAGAGCCACAACACATCTCTCGAAGTTGTTGCGACGGGAAAACATGATTTGGTAGCTAAGCGAAACGTGATCCAAACATGCATGCTAGAGTTCAGATATTAAACATAACAGTCATCCAACAATGGTACCAGGCATAAAGCAGCAAGTAACTACGTTTTTCCATCTCCATAAACATTAAGGGTATTAATTACATTGCATAAGTAAAGAATTAAATAACAGAAATAAAGATAGAGGTCGCCTTCTTGTTGTAGAAGGACGACTGAATACAGCGGCACTCCAGCCCAATACTGACCGGGAGCCTAGCCTGATACAATAGTGTCGGGCGGCACACCGTGACGGATGATTGTATCATTCAAGGACCCTGGCCAATATGCTCAAGTCGGGCAGCACGCCATGACAGGCTAAGCATATCGGGTTCGATATCGTGTCGGGCTAGCTAATGTATCTATGTCGGGCACATAAGTCGGAGATCTGTGTCGGCCGATATCGGCCTACAGTGTCGCCCGATATCGGCCTACAGTGTCGCTCGGGACGATACTAAGTGAACCCTTCACCTCCCTCTCAGGATGGGGAAAAGCTCACCTAGGATCCCCCGGCACAGCACTGAGGCACGATACACTCGCTCTCGTAGCTTTCCTCAGAAGGTTGCACAAGGTTCCGAGCTATTCCGACCTGTCTTTTCAGCTTCCTATAGCTACTATTTATAGGCAGCGGTTGGGGGGGGAGTTTTGTTGCACAGGGTGCCACATGTCCTCCTTATTCGCGGGGTCAGTGGACGGCTGATACTGGTATCACCCGACACAGGGTTTCGGCTGTCAGTCACGTGACGGGTGACGCCTACAGGTGGGAGGTCCGTTTCGGGCGACAAACTTTCGCTGTCGGGCGAGCTTGGGCTCCCTGTCGGGTAAAAGATGTATCGTCCGTCAGTTTCTTCTTGCGCGGCATCCCTACGTCGTGCGTCGTTGTGTTGTGCTACCTTGTCGAGCAGCGATCGTATTGGGCATCTGGAAGGCCGATGTAGGTGGAGCTTATTTGTGGGTCGGGACGGCCTCTTTGATGACAAAATGTACCAAAATGAGGAAAAACTCTACAAAATAAGGAAATATTGGATTAAGAGCGTCGTTTGGCCAATTATTGCGAAAATACATATAAAAGAGAGGAAAACAGTCAAAAAGGGCAGTTTTGATAACAGAAAAACCGTCTAAAATATCACAAAATTTGGTGTTAT
Source organism: Alisma plantago-aquatica (assembly GCA_963693085.1). Classification (NCBI taxonomy): domain Eukaryota; kingdom Viridiplantae; phylum Streptophyta; class Magnoliopsida; order Alismatales; family Alismataceae; genus Alisma; species Alisma plantago-aquatica. The sequence continues at coordinate 26,098,037 of OY856415.1, forward strand.
CAACTCCCCCAAACTTAGCATTTTGATTGTCCTCAATCAATATTTAAACTTTATTTAGTGATGTTTCTTCTTGCTTGGTGTAGCTTTCAGGCCAAGAGGTAAAACAAGTATCGTAATGCCTTTAGAGATAATGTTGCCTCTCTACGAACAAAAGACCTGGTGTTTCCTGCCTTATTATTTCAGTAAAAATTTTCTCTACAGCTTTAGCGAGACTTTGGTGCATGATTCCGAAGTTAGCTTACACACCAAACATCTTTATTTTTGGGTCAGAAAGTTGTGTATAGGGTAGGCTAAGGCTTTTTTTGGGTTTTTCTTGTCTCCCATCAGTCCATCCAGGTAAGGGTCCGTTAACGGGAAAGTGGTCCTTGCAGTCCAAGCCAGTTGGCTTTAGAGCAGTGATTTCACATCCTACGTACCACTGCCCCGGATCTACCATGCCTAAAGATGGGTACTTTTGGAAGACAAGTGTGTATATATATTTTTTCTTTTTCTTTTATTGGGCACAACTCTCATGCTTTTATTCACTCTCATAAGGCTACTTTCTCTTTTTGGGATTTTTGTTGGGTAAGGAAAAAGAAAAAAGATTTTTGCTGTTTGCGTAGCTTTTTCCTTCTCCATACTCGTCTCTTAGCTGTTGTGAGATTATTATTATTATTATTTTTTTTCAAAATTTTTGGCACAGAAAAACGTAATGTTTTGTTCGTTTGAAGTAGCATAATCAGAAAGATATAACAAAACTTGCATTTCGTTGAGCACATAGAAAACAAACTTGGCAAGAAGTCGCATCAGGTTTTTACTAATATAGCGACTTTGTAAAATATTGTTGTAAGAGAAAACATATGTATATGTACACATGATATAGGATAGAACAAAATAATAAAGAATTTGAGTCAGAAAAATTAGAGAATTTTCAAAAATTGTGTACCTCCCTCACTGGTACATTGTACCCCCCCAAACTTACTCCATACTCTGTCCCAGAGTTGTGAAGTAGACAAGGTAGGGTAATGTTGATCCAGTGAGGGTTAGCTGATGAGCGCACCTGCGTCAGATAGAAGATCCCACAATATTCTCCTCTTTTGCTGTGATAATTGATGTGGTGGAGCTGGTCAGGCGTTGCTTCATTTGCTATCAATTCTAAGACAAAGATGCCGCAATCGTTAGATAGGGGAATCTATTGTGGGCTGCGGTGTCAGAACTGGAGTTCATGCCATTTGCTTGCTTGCGTGTCCAGGAATGGTTGTATCATCTTTGCCACCTCGTCGTAGTATTTTTTAGATAAGCGTTCGACGGATGACAGCGGTTCTGATGTACATGGCACTAGATGGTTTTTGTTGCTGTCCGAGCTGTTGTAGAAGATTCCTTCTCGTTGTCGAGTGTACATTGTCGGGAGTGTCCAATGATTATAATGTAGGATGGGTAGAAAAATCTGGCTAGGGACCCCGCTCTCCAACTCTGCCAAAAGAAGCGTCTTTGCTCCTGTTTCATCGGCGAGGCAAACGTCATTGAACAACATAGGATGAGCTATGTATGCATGTTCGAACCTTGGCTGTAATATTTGGATGTAAGCAGCCACCACAGATACAGCCAAGCATCCTCCTTCTTTTACCATGTCCCTTAAATCATCAACCGGGACTACAACATCGCCTGCCTTGTAAATGACATCTGCCGGGGTAGAATCAGTTAATTTCAGAAGGATTTCATTTATCTGCTCCTGCGTGAGCATAGCGCACGAGAAGCGATCGAAGTTTTTGATCAGCCCTTCGGTAGTTTCAGGCAAAGCAGGGTCTTCCATCCTATGCACTTTCCGCAGGGTCTCCAACTACTTGCCTGCCCCGTAGGTGTCAGTTGCCATCTCTGCCTCTTTCTCCGGAGAGCTGCTGGATTGTGAAGTCTCGTTTTCAGGGTTGTTGTCCAGCAACTTCTCAGGTACCCCCATGTCTCGTAAATAGCATCCATCTTTAATCAGCATCATGGCGTATGTGCCCCTGCGGCGATAGAAACATGTGCCCCTAAGGGCCCCCAAGTTTCCAATTGTATTGAGCACCTCTATGGCGCTTAAGACGACAAAAGCGCTGTTTCTGCTTCCCTCTTCAGCCTGGACGGGGAAGTCGCAGATAGAATAGAAGTTCCAGACGCCACCATGACGTTTGGATCTTTGCTTGATAGCTCGTAGAAGATGCAGTGGTAGAAGCCTCAGATTTGTGTCCTCTGGGCGACTGAAAGCGTTCCCGGAGCATGGCACCTCGTTACTGCTGCAGTTCAGCAGCATGACGTCACAGTTCCTTAGGTCTGCCACACAGAGGAACCATATGTTGCGATGCTTGTACGGTGCCAACACGAGGTTTGGGTTATGCTCGTCGATCTGCTGCAACATGCTGGCCACCGCAGTGGAGTCTGTATCTCCTTTCATTAGCCTCCTTGCTAAGGTCGGGGTGGCAGTGTATATTGTCTTCCGACCTGTCCTGCTGTCGATATCCTCTATTATCGCATTCTCCAGGACCCTAAACAGTCTTTTGCTGACGACAGCCAGCGTGCGGAACATACTTCGAAGAACTCCCCATCATACAGAGAGGTACCCGTCGCTTCAAACGACGTCTTCTTCATCTGCCTGCGATCTTAAGACCTTGTTCAACAGCTTCTGGTCTCTGATCGTCAGGTATCCGATGGCTCTTCTGTCGAAGTCGGCTATCTCGAAAGAGGGTATCTCGGATGGCTCACGGAATCTATCTGCCATCGAGCGTCTTCCTCGGGGAGGGTGTCTTTCATTGACTGCGTAGACATCCCCATTCTCTCCCTCAGATTCATCAGAAGAGCCTCCCCCGATGCTGATATCTTTGTTATAATCTTTGACTTCATCTAGGGGGACGGAGGGGTTTTCTTCATTCAAGCCTAGGGAGCTCTCCTGTCCTGCTGGACCTCCTTCGGCCGACCTTTGTTGCGTTCTCTCCTCGGGCATTGAGGATCGCCCACTGGAGGATGAAGAGGACGCAGTTCCCGAGGGGGAAACTGACGAAGAAGGAGGAGAGCCATGGCTAGGAGGAGACGAGGACCTTCTCGGCTACCGTTGGCGTGGATGGTCGTCACTCCTGTCCAGCCTCTCCTTGATCTTGTCGAGGCATTGGAGAACTTGCTGAAGCGTCGAATTTAAGGCCTCTAGTCCACCGGGAAGGCGAGCCAGAGTCAGCAGCTCTCGTTCTTGGCTATTCAACCTGTCTTGGAAAGAGGCAAACTTGTAGGTTAGGGAAATACAGATAGCTGAGTTGATATCCGTTACCTCCCGCAAGTAGTCGAACTTGTGCCTGAGCATCTTTCCGAGCGACGGAGGAGTTCTGGTGGGTCTCTCTTCCATCCTCACGACACCTTGCTCGCGCGCGGGTCTACCAGGCGAGGTAGAGTCTATCTGAATCGTCCGCGATGCAGATGCCGCCGGTCGAAGCGTTGGCGGTCTTTCAGCTTCTACCGTGTTGCCTTCTTGTCGGGGTGGAGATGGCCGTGGTGTGGGCAGATGCTGCTCCAACTCTACACTGTCGGCAAACTCTCCAGCCGCTACGAAAGGAGATTTCGGTGGTGGTGTCGGTGTCAACCGTGCACCCTCGAGCTCCATCTGAAGGATCGCAACAAACACCTCATTACTGGCATCCGCTTGCGGCTCTTCCTCTGCTTCTCCAGGTAGTTATATAGGAATTTCAGGGGTTGTGGCTGTCTCTCCTATTGCAGCCCCTGTAGTTTCTGGCTCAGTGACCTCAACGATCACCGGGTCTTTTTCAGCCACCACAACTGTTGTTGTGGTAGTGGATGGTATAGTCGGAGCGACGACAGCCCTATTAGCAGCTGTCGTTGGGCATTCTGGAATGGTGTTTTCGGCGTGGGTCATCGAAGTTTTTCCCCGCCTTGGGTCGAGAGGAATCAGGTCTCCTCTCGTGGCTGCCCTTTCTTGAATTCTGGTTGTGGCGGTATAGGATGCGTCTACTGCCAAAGCTTCAATCTCTGCGGTAGTGAAGACCAACTTTTCTGTGTCGTAGGTGGCGCAGTGGGGGAGCGGGAGTGGTATGTTCGTCCTTGAGAATTTGTAGAAGTAGTCCCTTCCCTCCTTCTTTATGATGCTGGTCCTTGTCAGGTATTTGGTGTCGATCAGCTCATCGCCTTGCGTCCTCGAAAGGCTATGCGGCTCCTTAGGGTACCTGAGCCCTGCCGCAATCAAGTTGACAATGCCACCCATACAACATTCCTTGGTGGCGTCTTTCATCGGGTGCAGTCTGTTCAGCAAAAACCACCTGAGATTGATCATTAGACCCTCCATCATATGCCACATGACATGGAGTTCTTCTGTGTATATATTGTTGGACTCATTCTTGCTGAACAGCAAGCACGCCACCAATTTGTGCACTATTCTCCAAAAATAGGAGTGCACTTCTACCACCTTTCTTCCTGGCTTGAATGATGATTTGCCTGTTAGCTTGTTCCAGAGCTCCACGGGATTGAACCCGTCTCCCTCGGTGATTCTCTCACAGTTATCCATTAGATTCTTCTCCTCCTCACTGGAAGAGAATATCCTATTCAGCAGCTTCTCGAAGACGGTGTGCTCCGAGTTGTAAAGGCGGGCCTGGAGTCTATCTGCTCCACCGTTTTCTTTCCTTTCTGCAGCAGAATTCTTCACCTGGTAGAGAGAAGACATGAACTCCTTTGTGATCCCAGTATAGGAGGAAGATCGGCTAAAGCATATCTTTCTCAGCCCTACCGTAGCGAGGACACCTTTCAGCCTCTCAAGGATTCCCAGCTCAGCAAATGAAGCTTCTTGGCAGAACCTGCTCGACCTGTACACCTTGGTTGCTATCTCATCATAATGACGAGCATGCTCGTCGTCTCTTGGCACAAACCTCCCAGGCGAGTACTCCAGAGTTTCTGCCACTGCTGTCGGTGTTGGAGTTGGAGGTGGAGTCTCCACTTCTCCAACTCTAGTCCTCTTCTCTATTGTCGACGCCCCAGCTGCCTCTGTATTTGGGCGCTTCTTCCCGACAGTGGGTGCTTCAGCTGCTGTCTCAGGGTAGACCCTCCTGCCTTGCTTGTCAACAAGGACTGCAGTTTGCTTGATGTGGGCCATTCTGTTAGTTAACAAACAAAGTCCTTGGGCAATTAGATGTGTTTATGTTTTGAAGAAGTTAAACTCAATGCTTGATAAGGTATGTACTAATACAAAAATGATCCACACCCCATATCGGGCGATACGAGGTTCTCAGTTCAAGCCCGACACGAGATATGGGCATCGCCCGGCACGTCGGAAAATAATGCACGGGGTAAGAACAAGGCAATAAGGTGATAAATATGTGTCTGGTCTGTCGCTCGACAACAAAAAAGGCGAGGCCCGACATTCGTGTCAGGCGATACAAGGCTGCTCAGCTTAGGAACCGCAAGACTGATAGGCTACTCGTTAAAAGGAAAAAATCGTGTCGGGAGGCACGGTCTGTCGGGCGATAAGGTCTGTCGGGCTATACCTTGCTGTGTTCACAACTTCCGTGCGATACAGGAGCAGGGAGGTCTTGCACGACATGGGAGAAAATGCACAAGGTCTTAGCATGACACGGGAGAGTAAAAATAGAAAGGCAAGTAGCCCGATACGGTAAAAACTCGGCCCTTTATATAGCAATCTCAACTGGGGGTGAAACTTGGTAAATCTGGAGCGCGCGTCGGCCATTGGGGTAACTCATTCCAACTGCTCGATACGAGTGCACGCCACCCAGGCATGCTAACTGACACGACCCTCGCAATCCCCGAGATTCCACCGCCTGATATGGGTGCGTTTTCAGCGTCGGTTGAGCTGCTGCCCGATACAACTTGAAAACATAGCGGTTTAAAAGTGGTCGATGAGTAAAGCATCATTGGCCAAAGACTAAGATCCTGGCCTCAGATGGTATTACCGATCCCGGTCGATAAAACTAAGGCAGTGGCCCATAAAACAGAAGAGTCAGTGCATGTGGTGCATGCACTGACTCATGCCTTATTACAGTCCATAATGTTTGTAATGTTTTTCTTGCAGTAAAGTAAAATCCTCCTATTCTAGGAATTTAAAAGACAGCTCGGGTTGCCTCCCGAGAAGCGCTGCATTTTCTATCTTCAGCTAGACGCATTCAGCTTCGCCTTCCTACATCTTCATCTTTGCCCCTGCGGTCACGGACCTGCCTTCTTGGCAGTCTCGGTATTCAATGGTATCTTCCCTGATGGGTTCTTTACGATCTTGGCCAACTGAACTAGCTACTGGTCAATTTGGCGTTGGTGCATATGCATGTCTGCCAATTGTACCTGCAAAGAGTTCAAAACACCGGAATTCGACAATGCATTTTGCGCTAGTTGATTGTTGATGGTGTCCTACCTCTTTATGAAGTCAAATAGCTGGCCAATCACGTCTGATTGGCTCGAGCCCTTGTCTTATTCTTTGTTCGATCCTTGATACTTTCCCTGTACTTGGAAGTTCCCCTTAGATGGCTGAAACTGGGTGTTCTTAGCATATTGACCAGGCCCCCTCTCCTCTCGAAGGTTTGCGACGACTTGGACGAAGTATGCAGCTGATGAGAGTTCTCAGCCACATCTTTGTTGTCGTAATTGAAACCGGGGTGGTCCGGCCTCTTGAAACTTACGAAAGAGACATTTTTAGTCCCTTCGTCTTCAGAGTCTGTGTCACTGGCCGCGTCCGGTCGGGTGTAGACGCAGTTGTCTACCCCATGTCCTCCTTCACCGCACGTAACACATTTCATCACCTTCTCCACTGGCTTCTTGCCTTTCCCGCCAGCTTCTCGTAGTTGCTTAACATCAGTGGCGATTCTCTGTATCTGCGAGGTGATGGATTCCAATGCCTTGGACTCAAGAGCGGACCCTTCACTGACCTTCTTGACCTGTCCTCTATCGGATCGATCAAAATCAGCACCGGCCATCAGCTCGACCATATTTTTGATGATCCTTTTGGACTTGCTTGGTTTCTTTCCGAGGAAGTCACTGCCTGCGGCCGCATTTAGTGACACCCTTTCATCGGGAGTCAGGCCATTATAAAAGGTGGTGACGAGGAAGCCCTTCTTATAATTATGATGGGGGCAATCCCTCTGGTACTCCTGGAATCGCTCCCAGGCGTCATGGAGGCTTTCATTCGGCTTTTGCATAAAAGAGGTTATCTTCTGTCGGTTTCTGATAGTTCTTTCAGTGGGGTAGAACTTGTTCACAAACGCATCAGCCAGTGCTCCCCATCCGTTTAGAGATTGGTGGGGCAACCCAAGATACCATGACAGAGCTTTGTCTTCCAGGGAGAAAATAAAGCCCTTGCAATATATGACCTCTTGGGGAACCCTCCTCATCTTTATGGTATCACATATATTTTTGAAGGCGTCCAGATGGTGGTACAGGTTGTCGTTCTTGGAACTTCCCCTAAAGCTTTTATTCTGGATCATTGAGATAACAGACGGCTTGAGCTCAAAATTCTCCGCGTTGAAACGTGGGACAACGACGGGGCATCGGGAGTTGTTGGCCTTCGTGGACGCCAACTCCCTAAGTGTTTTCTCTTCTTCCTCCGAGTCATTGCTGTCGCTGGCGTCACATCGTCGTTCCTGACTACCGTGATTTCTTCTGTGCCTCCTGTGGCGATGACGTCTATCGTGGCGATGTCCCTCCTCATGCTCTCCTGATTGTGGATCTTCAGCGTTACCGTCGTACCGGTCGTCGCCTTCGGGTGGCGGCGAGTCGTGCCTCCTCCCTTGGCATTCACTTCCAGAATGTTGGGGTTCGATGCGAGGAGGCATATTGGTGTTGGTGTTTGGCGGAATAGATCACCGCACATCAGAGTTCCTGAAATGGCATGAGAAATCTAGTCAGAAAATAGAATTATTATTTTGTGCAAAGAGTAATGATAATAAAATAACAAAAGAAAGAAAAGAGTGATGTCAAGCTCATTTCTAAGCTAGAGGAATGGGAGTGTAGATAGTGGATTCATATTCGTCAACAGTACCATCTGCCTTGTCCCCGAAAACGACGCCAAAAAAGTTGACCGGCCTAAATCGCGCGTCCTAAAATTGGAGGCAGATTCTGAGGTAGTCGAGATTTTACATTTATAACCCGAATCCTTCTAGGCCCCCACAACTTTGTTTACGGGGTCGAAGTAGATATACGGGGTCAAACACAGGGAAAAGGGTGGTAGTGTTGATTACACAGAATTGACACGCTACACTCTGGCAAGGATAAGAGATGGTAAAATTCCCAAGAGGGAACTGCAGAACAGGATCAAGAAAACAAAAGAAAACCCTATCTCTAACTGGAGTTACGAGAAAAAACTTGGATTTGAGTCATTTAACAGTTTTTAGGGGTTTTCATGCACAGAAACAGAAAGATAAAACTAGAGCTTAAAGCAAGGTGCGAAGGATAAACTTTGGTAAAACAATAAGAAGCAAGAACATCCTATACCCCTCCTCTCAGAGCGGATATCTCTAACCAAGCATCATCACCCCTCTCGAGGTTGTTGGACTTTAAATTAGAGTGAAATGTTACTGAAGCAACTCCGATTTCGGGCACTCTCGTACTCCAGAATCATCCCAACACTAGAGCCACAACACATCTCTCGAAGTTGTTGCGACGGGAAAACACGATTCAGTAGCTAAGCGAAACACGATCCAAACATGCAAGCTAGAGTTCAGATATTAAACATAACAGTCATCCAACAATGGTACCAGGCATAAAGAAGCAAGTAACTACGTTTTTCCATCTCCATAAACATTAAGAGTCTTAATTACATTGCATAAGTAAAGAATTAAATTACAGAAATAAAGAAAGAGGTCGCCTTCTTGATGTAGAAGGATGACTGACTACAGCGGCACTCCAACCCGATACCGGCCGGGAGCCTAGCCTGATACAATAGTGTCGGGCGGCACACCGTGACGGACGATTGTATCATTCAAGGACCCTGGCCGATACGCTCAAGTCGGGCGGCACCCCCTCTCGGGCGGCACGCCATGACGGGCTAAGCGTATCGGGTTCGATATCGTGTCGGGCTAGCTGTTGTATCTATGTCGGGCACCGATGCATGGGTTTTGAGTCACTTTTATAGGCTTATTTTATATATGTTTTATGCATGTATTTGTCATTTTCTTGATTATATTTGCATAATTCACTATAGTTGGCCTTTAAACTCTTTTTGCATCAAATTATACTCCTTTTATCATATTTATATGATTTTATATAATCCCCGGACTTATACACATGTTTCAGCACTTTTTCAGGCACTTTTGCATTGTTCAGAGTCGATACTATCAACCCTGGTGTCGATAGTATCAACATTTCATCAGAAAGCAACCCCAAAACGCGATTTTGGAAGGAAAAACATGTATCATGGTCGATACCATCGACCTGGGGTCGATACTATTGACAGCGTCGGGATCTGGCGATTTTCAGCACTAAAACGGAGCGTTTTAATCCGACAGTTGAGCTTTTTCGGAGCCGTAAAGTGGTCCTATGACCTAAGAAGAGCACGGATGGCTCGAGGGGGATCTCATATTGTGTTTTAAAACATCCAAGAAGGATATATAGAGAGAGGAGACAAGAGATGAAGGCCGTCAACCGAGCGATCCGGGCACCTCCGACGGGCGATTTTGCTGCTAGAAGACTGCAAAATGCACGTTTCTTGAGGAGGATCTCCAGGAACACATTTGTGTCAGGGGTTACACGAGTTTGCTCCATGTTTCCCATGTTTTTCTTCTCTACTCTTATGTATTTTCTATTGTCAACCATGCGGGGCTAATCCCCTTTGTCTTTAGGACCGGGAGTAGCCTGGGTAATCGCTGTATGATACTTTTTACATAGTTTATCATAATTTGTCTCTCAATTTCGTGGTATGATTTCATTTTCTCCACTCTATCATTATGATTGATCACCTTAATGATAATCTAATGCCTTTAATTACTTTGAAAGAAGAATTAATGGTTGAAAAGAGACGAATATCACATTAACTAATAAATTCCTTGAACAAGGCGATGTACGGTTAATGGTGGAAACCCAGCGGTTGTTTCTAATGCACCTAATTTAGGGTATAGGTTACTACGACAGTGGAACCAACCTAGATTTAGGTAGTGAATTGTATCGTGAAAGCGAGCAATTCTGACTACAGGCCACTGTCCGGTATAGGAGACGAATTAGGATAATTCTGTAGAAATTAGTACAGCGAGAACCTGCGGTGAAACCACAATCCTAAAGATTCCCATTTAAATTGATTAAACTAAACATTTAATTGATTGCTTTATTTTCTTTTATTTTTTTTTCTTTTTCAATCAACTTCAAACTATTTAATCGTTCTAGCTGATTGCGAGTAGTTAGTAGTAGTCTCTGATAATTCACGTGTCCCTGAGTTCGGCTCGGGCCTCACAAAGGCCTATATTGCAGCGACGCGTACACTTGCGTTTCTACGCATGTAAAAAGCGTGTCAAGTTTTTGGCTCCGTTTCCGGGGACACGACAATTTTCGGCACTACGAGTGCTGCAAGCGGCCACTCTAGGCCACATTTTATTTATTATCATTTTTGAAATTCATAGTTATCTTTCATATTTTTGTAATCATCTATCACGGTACTGAATGGAAATTATCATTTTTGCAGGTACTGGTACATGGTGAGTACACATAGCACAGACTACACGTAGCAATAACCAGAGGTTCCATTGCTGGGACCAAACGACGAGGAGAACAACGTTCAATCCCAACTGGAAGATATGGATTCAAATTCTGAACAAGAAACCATGGCAGAAGAGCAGACAATATGGGAGAAAATAAAAGCTTCTTCCTCATCCGCTTCAAAGGGGTCAATAAAGAAGTAGGCAATCAATATTCCACTTATAAAATTGATCCTGCACTCATCAACTTGGTCAAGTCAAATGCATTTCACGGGCTTAAAAACAAAGATCCGGTGACTCATATAAGCCAGTTCGTGGAGAACTGTGATATGATCAAGATAGACAGGTTTCCACAGGAGACGTTGTACTTGAAGCTGTTTCCCAGCTCTCTGGCGGGCAATGCACGAGAATGGATACATAATCTTGATGATGAATATGTGGAATCGTGGGATCATATGGTCGAGGTGTTCTTCGAGAGGTTCTTTCCCCCTGAGAAGACCAACGATTTGGTCCGGAAGATCCATAATTTCAGCCAAAAGGCCGGGGAGACTTATTCTGAGACTTGGGAACAATTTCAGATTATACTAAGGAGGTGCCCACATCATGGGCTTGACAAGGAGAAATAGGTCAAAATTTTCTATTTTGCTCTCAATGAGCATGATAGAAGTAACCTGGATGCAGCAGGTTCAGGGTTCTTCTTAAACAACAAAGGCACGAGGTGCTGGGAAATTTTGAAGAATATGGCGAAGAAGCAATCCTGGGGCGATAGAGACGTAGTAGAACATGTACGGGTTGCAGGAGAGTCAAAGGCCATCAAAGAATTGAATGACAAATTGGATCTCATAGCCAATAAGCTTGTGGAGAAAGAGGAAGAATCCGATGAGGAGGCCCAAGTCATATTTATGCAACAATAAGGCTATAGGAACAATGATTATGCTTGGAGAAAGGATAGGAATTTCTCATGGAAGGATCCAAACAACTTCCTCCAAGATCCAGATGTGAAGCCGCAACCAAGGGAAGAGGAAAAAAGCACCGAGTTGCTTAGTCAAGTGGTGCAACAAAATCAAGAGATGATGAGTATGATTAACAAGCAGTTGCAGTCCCAGGGTGATATTTTGACTAAGTTTGGACAAACACTGCAAAGTCATGGAGCACAAATGAGGGCTCTAGAGACGAGTGTGACCCAAATTTCCAATGAAGTAGCGGCCATGAAGCATGCCAATCAATAGAGACAGGTAGGGAATGTAGAAGTTGCTCGTGCACATCATCAAGTGAAATATATATATGTGATTACTGAGGCAGAACCCCCGGTGGTGGAGGTCCAGGACAAAAGCAAAATGATTTTTGATACGGAGGCTACACCGAAGATACCGTATCCTCACAGTCATTATGGACTACCGGGCGGATGTTGTCCATTCAGAAAAATCCGCCAAGAGCACATCGCGGCCGCACCCGCACCTAGGCAAGAGGAGTAGGTGAAGGCCATGCGTCATGGTGAAGCTACAATCACTGAGAGAGAGGAGCAGCCACAAGTCATGCCATCCGCGGATGATGTGTCAAATCCTATCCTAGAAGGTGGCGTTGAACAAAGCTTAGGGGAGGAGACCCTTAAAGTTCCATATGTGCCACCACACATGCGAGCGAAGGACCCAAACGTGCCTTTCCCAGATAGTCTGAGGCTGAAGAAAGAGCATAGGCACTACAAGAAGTTCTTGGAGATGTTTTGGAAGCTCCACATTAACATTCCACTAGTGGAAATGATAGAATAGATTCCAGCATATGGAAGGTTTATCAAGGACATAATCACCAAGAAAAGGTGGATAAAAGACACTGATGTTTGTGTTGTTGAGGAAAAAGTGAGTTCTATAATCCAAGGACGGCTTCCAAAGAAGAGGAAAGATCCAGGATGTTTCTACATCCCATGTTCCATAGGTGGCCAGTATTTTCCAAAAGCACAGTGTGGCTCAGGGGCAAGCATTAATCTTATGCCACTTGCCACTTTTCAAAAGCTGGGATTGAAGAAGCCAACACAAACTTCTATGACAATTGAGTTGGCGGATGGATCCATTGTGAAGCCACAAGGTATATGCGAGGATGTGCTAGTCAAGGTCGACAAATTCATCTTCCCTGTTGACTTTGTGGTCATGGACATGCATGAGTTGGAAGGAGGTGAGATGCTATTGGGAAGGCCGTTCCAAGCTACGGCTGATGTAATCGCTGCCATTGGGCGAGGTTACTTGACACTTGGGATTGGTGATGAAAGAGTTAAATTCAAATTACCACATGACTCATTGGAGACATCTCTTGACAACCCAAGTTAAAGGTATCCTTATGTTAAGCCTAGGACATTAAACAAGGGTGCTTGTTGGGAGGCAACCCAACTTTAGGTTCATTTGTATGTTTGGTTATGTTCTTTTATGTTTATGTACTTAGTTTTTTCTTAGGTTTTGATAATTTTTGTAAAAATGGTACCCTAAATCGTGTTGTGAAGTGTGCAGAATGTTAAGGTCGATACTATCGACACCCATGTCGATAGTATCGAGTTTGGATCAGTAAACACTGAAGAAAAGTCGATACCATCGACCCTAGGGTCGATAGTATCGAGATCCCTAAAGATTTACAGAAAAATTGGTGACAGTAAAGTCGATACCATCGACCCTAGGGTCAATAGTATCGACACTTTTGAGTTCCCAGGCTTTTAGATGCGTCGATTCAGCAAAATTGCTGATCCTGGGTCGATACCATCGACCTTATGTCGATAGTATCGACACCTGCAGGACAGCTACATAAAACAGGCAGTAAAAGGTATCGAAATGAGATTTTTTCAAACCGTTTTTTGTAGAGGAAAGATGGATGAAGTAAGTAATGTCTTAGAACCACTAAGACACAAAAATGGGCTACCAAAAAGAGGGAGGTAGCAAGCATCAATTGGTCCACTTGAGCATCTAACCATCCTTCTTCACCACACTTCAAAGTGAACGGTACCGCTGTTCCACCTCTTAAATAAGAATGTTGACTATGAGGCTATAGTCATATTCAATCTTAGGGGGGGTGTTGGAACAACCCTCTATCTTAGTTTTTACTTAATTATTCATGTTTCTTTTACTTTTGAAATATTAGTTGTTTTTATTTCTAGGTTTACTACTTTTGTAGGATCCACATCTATCTAGTGTAATCTGTGGAGTAATAAATGCATGGTTTCAATTGGGAGGTTTACTCTTGGGTTGTGGGCACATGAAAATATGAGCATATTGAAAACTTTTTGAGCTTATTCTTGTGAGTAATTGAGTTGCATAACTGAGGAAGTGCTTGGGTGAGTCAGCTTCAGGACATGGGGACATGAATGACCATCTTTATTGTCCAAGGAAAAGTGATTGACAAGGATGTTTGTGCCCAAACCGACCAAATGCTAACGTGACCTTAGAGTAAAGTTTAAGAGAGAAATCCTTCAGTTACCCTGTACACAGGTCTTTAGAGAGGGACATATGATATTTTCGGAAGGTTCTGTCAATTAGTCTTGTGATCTGATCCACCACAATTTCATTCACACTCCACCATAAGAAATGGGAGCACATTACTGTCTTTCACTCTTTGATTGCATCCCATGTAGATAGGTCTTGCATTACAACTATTTTCACATATTTTTGCATGAAAATGAAAAGAAAAAAAGATAGAGTAGTTATAAATACACATTATCCTTAGGTGCGTGTCATTTAATTGCATAACTATCATTTTGTAGCTGCATTCACATCTTTTGTGCATATAGTACATCATGCATCTTATGTATTCTAAAACATTAAAGGTGGTGAACTTGTTCCATATCTTATAAATGCTTCAAATGTATAAGTTATGTAATAAGAAGTGAGCCCGAAAAATAATTCATTGTCATATATGAAAATAAGGGCTTGAAAAAAAATTGAAAAAAATTGAAAAAAAGAAAAAAAAGAAGAATTGAGAAGTAAGTAGGAATGAGAGGGAGAAAGGAAGCTGTTCTCACTTACATACTAAGAAGAATAAGCACATGGTGTAGTTTTCTAAGATATTCCATCTCACCTTGAGACGGAAGGATAGTGCATCCATCATTCCACCAAAAATATAGCATTAGGACATTTTCACTTGCATTTTGCATCATGATAGGTCATTAATTTTTGTATTGAATGATTGATTGTTATGTTCTTCCATCTCTTCCACAACCACCTATCCCATCAACCTGTTGCTCTAATCGGTAGGCCACCCATGATTTTCTCCTCATTCATTAATATCAGGAGATCTGCTTCCATTTAGATGGTAGTTAGGAAATGAGCAACGTAGATAGGAGATCACAAGATGCATCAAGTATGGACCAAATGAGTTTATCATATTAACTGCTTTAATTGATAGTGTTTGATTGAGGGACATGCATCTTTTACATAGGTCTTTGGTCGCCTGGATGGCAGTTAGTGTTCAGTGGTCAATGAGGGCCGGTTTGTGGAAAGAAAGTGGGGATGATGTAGATTCATTTCATGTATTTATGTCCTATTGCTGACTTATCTCAACCAGATCTAAAGTTTTGTTGCTTGAGGATGAGCAAGGTTTAAGCTTAGGGGAGTTTGATGCATGGGTTTTGAGTCACTTTTATAGGCTTATTTTATATCTGTTTTATGCATGTATTTGTCATTTTCTTGATTATATTTGCATAATTCACTATAGTTGGCCTTTAAACTCTTTTTGCATAAAATTATACTTCTTTTATCATATTTATATGATTTTATATAATCCCCGTACTTATACACATGTTTCGGCACTTTTTCAGGCACTTTTGCATTGTCCAGAGTCGATACTATCGACCCTGGTGTCGATAGTATCGACATTTCATCAGAAAGAAACCCCAAAATGCGATTTTGGAAGGAAAAACTTGTATCATGGTAGATACTATCGACAACGTCGGGATCTGGCGATTTTCAGCACTAAACGGAGCGTTTTAATCCGACAGTTGAGCTTTTTTGGAGCCGTAAAGTGGTCCTATGACCTAAGAAGAGCACGGAAGGCCCGAGGGGGATCTCATATTGTGTTGCACAACATCCAAGAAGGAGAGAGAGAGAGGAGACAAGAGATGAAGGCCGTCAACCGAGCAATCCAGGCACCTCCGACGGGCAATTTTACTGTCAGAAGACTGCAAAACGCACGTTTCTTGAGGTGGATCTCCAGGAACACCTTTGTATCAGGGGTTACACGAGTTTTCTCCATGTTTCCCATGTTTTTCTTCTATACTCTTATGTATTTTCTATTGTCAACCATGCGGGGCTAATCCCCTTTGTCTTTAGGACCGGGAGTAGCCCGGGTAATCGCTGTATGATACTTTTTACATAGTTTATCATAATTTGTCTCTCAATTTCATGGTATGATTTCGTTTTCTCCACTCTATCATTATGATTGATCACCTTAATGATAATCTAATGCCTTTAATTACTTTGAAAGAAGAATTAATGGTTGAAAAGAGATGAATATCACATTAACTAATAAATTCCTTGAACAAGGCGATGTACGGTTAATGGTGGAAACCCAGAGGTTGTTTCTAATGCACCTAATTTAGGGTATAGGTTACTACGACGGTGGAACCGACCTAGATTTAGGTAGTGAATTGTATCGCGAAAGCGAGCAATTCTCACTACATGCCACTATTCGGAATAGGAGACGAATTAGGATAATTGTATAGAAATTAGTACAGCGAGAACCTGCGGTGAAACCACAATCCTAAAGATTCCCATTTAAATTGACTAAACTAAACATTTAATCGATTGCTTTGTTTTATTTTATTTTATTTTCTTTTTCAATCAACTTCAAACTATTTAATCAGTCTAGCTGATTGCGAGTAGTTAGTAGTAGTCTCCGATAATTCACACGTCCCTGAGTTCAACTCGGGCCTCACAAAGGCCTATATTACAGTGACGCGTACACTTGCGTTTCTACGCACGTAAAAAGCATGTCAGGCACATAAGTCGGAGATCTGTGTCAGCCGATATCGGCCTGCAGTGTCGCCCGAGACGATACTAAGTGAACCCTTCACCTCCCTCTTGGGATGGGGAAAAGCTCACCTAGGATCCCCCGGCACAGCACTGAGGCACGATACACTCGCTCTCACAACTTTCCTCAGAAGGTTGCACAATGTTCTGAGCTGTTCTGACCTATCTTTTTGGCTTCCTGTAGCTGCTATTTATAGGCAGCGGTTGGGGGGGGAGTTATGGTGCATAGGGTTCCATGTGTCCTCCTTATTCACGGGGTCGGTGGATGGCTGATACTGGTATCGCCCGGCACAGGGTGTCAGCTGTCAGTCACGTGACGGGCGGTGCCTGCCGGTGGGAGGTCCGTGTCGGGCGAGCTTGGGCTCCCTGTCGGGTAAAAGACGTATCGTCCATCAGTTTCTTCTTGCGCGACATCCCCACTTCGCGCGTCGTTGTGGCACGCTACCCAGTCAGGCAGCGATCGTATCGGGCATCTGTAAGGCCGATGCAGATGGAGCTTATTTGTGGGTCGGGACGTCCTCTTTGATGACAAAATGTACCAAAATGAGGAAAAAACTCTGCACAATAAGGAAATATTGGATTAAGAGCGTTGTTTGACCAATTATTGTGAAAATACATATAAAAGAGAGGAAAACAGTCAAAAAGGGAAGTTTTGATAACAGAAAAACCATCTAAAATATCACAAAATTTGGTGTTATCAGCTATGTTGACACTTTAATAAGATACAAGGTTTCTTTACATGGCCCATGGTGGTCATAAACTCTGGGCCATGGACTTATCTTGAATATAATGGACTAAAAGGTTGGATGAACAAGACAAGTCCTTTTCGCACACACCCAAAGCCTGGGATATCCTCTTGGGTTTCCATTTCTATCTCAGATAAAAGGAGTTGCCATAGGGTGGATCATGCTTCTACACCTTCCCTCTTATCAGTGGCAAGGAGGAAAGGATGAGTGGTTGTCAATCCTCCCTCATTACAAGTGGTTGATACTTGGAGAGAGTCCTTGTAATGACCTCGCCTCCCGGTAACCCGCAATTAAGGGAGACCAGAAGGTCAGAGCCGTTATCCCAATTAACAGGATCAAAGGTTCGACAAATAATCAATAACAATTACTAAATTCTACCAACTATACTGAAATATGGTAAAAAATAAAAACTTTGCATACCTTTTGAAAACTTGGATTTCTAAACTTCTATCCATGAAGATACTAATCTATCTAATACTCCTTTGCATGTTAATTCTCATTTAATTCCACATATTCCACTTTACTATTTGTTCTTTTGTACCTAAAACGCCGACAAACAAAATTTCAGTCAACAAAAAGCTTGTATGTGGGGGAAACAATAATCATGCAACTATGTCAACAACATAATCATTCAATTAATCATTTAACAACCAAGATTATGTTTTAAGCCATACTACTCAATCCTTACCTATCCCCTAACTCTGTGCTATCCCTGGAGTGGACTTGTATGCTACCTCTATTTTAGGTAGATTCTTACCCCTATGGTCCTACCTTACAGGTAGCCAATACATAGGGTAATAGAGTCACATGGCACTACCCAAAGGTAGCCCAATATCTAACTCAATGTGACTTGATGGACCTACCCCATTGGTAGCCATGTACTAAGTCATCCAATGACCTGATGGACCTACCCAATAGGTAGCCATATACTAGGTCAACTATTAAGCCACAGAGGGGACGAGGATCTGAGCTAGTAGGCACATATCTTATGTGATAGTCATATCCACATTATAGTTTGCATGAATTAAATTCATCCAACAGTTAATTCAAGTCATCGATGAATACTTTGGAAAAACTTTGAAAAACTAACTCGAGATATTCATAAGCGTAACCACATACTTGTTCAATAGATTCTCAAGCTAATATCAATCCCAACCAAGAAAGCAATCCAAGCAAGTAGCTCAACAACACAATCAAGAATCCTGAAAAACATATGTACTCTATTTACTACACACTTTATCAAGATTCTTTCTATTCAACTTGTAATTGCTTCCTAAGGTTTCCGTATCCATTTAGGGTTTCGTTTGCATTTAGGGTTTCACTTCATTTACTATTTTAAACCCTAATTCTATAAAATTACTTACAAACCCTAATTTTGGATTAAAGGCACACTTAAACATTAATAAGCCCATTATGTCTCTTTTATATTAAACTACCATATTTATCCTTTTTAATCTATGACAAAGTCATTATGCTCGTTTATCATCAATTCATATTTCATTATGCTCTAATTCACATATGAACGTTATTTATCATGAATTCTACCTTTTATCCACTAGGAAACCCTAATTTCCACATTAAGGGTATTTAACCACAAATAGGAACTTTTCTACTCAAAATAGCTTATAACCATGAAAATCAAGTTCTATAATTATATTTTCGGATTCATCCCAATAAAACCCATATTTTCCCAAATTAGGGTTTCTAAACATAATCATGTACATAAAACCCTAAAACAAGCATGAAACTACCTTTTTCAAAATTAACTCTCCCTTTTATTCTTAATAAGTTACTATTTTTCAAAATTAGGGTTCCAAACCAAATTAACCCAAAAGAGTCATTAAATCTGAGTTCCATATCAAATTAGGCTTTTACCATAATTTAATACATCAAAGGTGATAACTTGGTGTAATTTTTATATTGCAAGAAATATCAGGTTCCAATTATATTTTTATTGGATTCTACGCGTTCTCCTAATCAATTTTCATATTTTGTATGTTTCCATTGGAGCAACCAATTAATTTCTAGAAATTTTGCAAATTAAGGTACCTTTTGGCCAATGGCGGCTCGACACGCCATCCTTTTTTTTCTTCTGGCCATTGGTTCCCTTGGCTCGCGGATCTAGGCATTGGATCCAGATTTTGTCTGACCCGGCTGACCCACTCAGCCTTCATCGTCTTCATGGATGTGGGGGGGGGGTTCTGCCCCCTATTTACTCTATAAAACAGAGTACCATGACGTTGGGATGGGCGGCGCCCTCCTCGCCCACCGCGGTGCTTCCTCAAGGTCGGGATGGTAGCGTCCTCACCTCCCTTCACTCATGAACCACTCATGCTCAACTGATAGCCCTCCCTCACCTCCTTCCTCCCGTCCACAGTCACAGGTGTGTGACCTGTTAATGGACCGAGTTTGTGAAGGTCAACACCCACATGGGGTTCCTGGGCGTCGGAGGCTAGGGAGAAGGCACTCGAAGCTACGCCACATCCAAATGGAGTGGTCGACGCTCCTAGATCTGTCAATGGTGCACCAAACCATTGGGTTGAGAAGCACCATAGGAGGCTGGGTACTGCGGTTCTAGAGGGAAAAATTGCAGAACAACTAGCGACAAGCAAGAGGATGGGTGCGGGTAGTCTGTCGGGGTCTCGCAGATCTGTGGGGGTTCTCAGAGCGAGATCCTACCCTCTATGTGCCATGTATATATATACACATGTCCGTGAAGTATGGCTGTTGAAGGTCCTGAATTTGGGAGTTTCTTGTAAACATGTCCAAAGACCCTCAAACCTAGGACTAAACAGTGCGAAATTCCATCCCGAACTCATCGGAACCCTTTACATCCTCGTCTGTCATCTGTACAAGGAGGAATCCCAAATCGAGCAAGACTCTCTCGGTTCCCTGTCTTTCCTAAATTGGACGAAGAGCAGCCAGTGTCAGATTAGAGATCGATGGTGTAGATAGCCCACGCTATACAAGGAACGGATCCTTTATTTACGAAATGGTAATATGATTCATGGATTATCACATCACTTTTAGGATGATTTGCAAAAACACATATCTCCCAAACCGTACACCCTTTTAATCCCAAATTTTAGGGAAAACTTTTGATTTGCATTATCTCCCTTTATTCCAATTTTGAGCCTTAAACTCAAAAGGAGAGATGTGGTTTCTTCACATGCAAGTAGATGTTTAAATAAAACTCATTTAAGCATAATTTCTTTCTCATAATACTTTCTTTTCTTAATTGTGATTCCTTTTCCTATTAGAAACCATGTGAACACAAAATCGTTTCCAAGATGGATCCATTATCCATATTTCCACACATATTCTTGTAATATTCTCATTATCTCACATTTCTTCTAAATAAGCAATATTTAATTAATCCTTTTTCTTTCTTATTGCATTATCTTTGCAATTTGGACTCCTTGGAACCCAAGGAATCCAAAGGCATGAAATCCACCTTTGGAGGATATTCCTTAGCCTTTTCCATATATTTTTTCCATATTCTTATTTATTCCTTTAATAATTGAATTCCCTTTTTTCCCTTGTTATTGGGCCCAATAGCCAATAAAGCCCACAACACAATCATCAAGGCTATTGTAAATGAAATTACATCATTATTTGTTCATTTATCTTTATTATGAGAAATTACATTTCTCACCAAATGAATATCATCGGTCATGACATGAAGTATCATACCAAACACATAGATACTTGTTAGAGAAAAGTGTGTCAGACATAAGCCTTTCTTATGTCCATCATGGCTCCCATGTGGTTTTACCCCTTCAATGGTGCTTCCCAAGAACCTTCATTATCTCATATTCTTCCATCTGAGTTCTTTCTTACCTTGGTATATCATGCCCTCATAGGTGACTCAGGACATTTCAGCCTCTCAAAAGCTAAATAGGTCCATGGCTCAGCACATGGCTTGGGTACCTCACATAGTTCTCTAGATTGGACTCATGTAACACATTATACATTACATTATCCTGAGGGGTAAGGCTAAACACAACCTTCTCCACCAATCCATCTCAAATGGACCCATATATTGGGGACTCGGCTTTCTCAGCTGTAGCTTAGAGGGGTCGGATTTTCACATCACATATTCTCCCACAGTGAACTGCATGTCAGTCTTCTTTGCATCAGCTCACAACTCATGTCACCACTGGGCTCTCTCTCTCAGCCATTGCATGATCAAAGCGGCTTCATCTGCACATACTATGGTTATTTTCTGACCTTCACGAGGCATCCTTCACCAACATCATCTTAATGAAGTGGTGATCGACACAACCTCCTTCTAGAACTTATTTCATCTCAATAAAGGATATGGTGGTTATTACAAGAACTATCTCTATGTATCACCCTGAATGAGCACACATGCTCTCATCAGACCCTCTAGGTTGGATCATACTAACCATGAGTAAGGGGTGATAAACTGTACTAACATCGAGTTCTTCATGCTCCTACTTCCACCTTATGGAAGTGAACCTTTAGGTCATACTCAAGAACTTTTGAACTCACATCATGGTGTAGTTGAACCATCTCTCTCTCTTATGTAGTTCAAAAGAATTTGTCCTTTGACAACATTCTTTCTTTCTTATGTTATCTAGGTAAGGCAATCTACCATAACCCATATTGCATCTTGACCTTCCTTGGTCAAGGGGAGACTTACCACAATTTCCATAGTGTTGAACTCCCACTCCCTCTCGAGGACTCTTGATCCTCTATGTCAAAGCATTGGGTTACTGGTGTTTGTCCTTCACCCCCGACTTGCATGGCCACATGCCACATGCAACTTCATATTAAGCATCCAAAGTGCTACTATCACTTACTACCTTGGTAGTGCCACGATGTATGGTGCTCTTAAAATCATGATCTCTTATATGTCACGATTCCTCCAGATTGATTCCTCGGAAACCCTAAACCACTCTCATGAGGGTTTTATTACCTTCCTAGCCAAAGATGTGTATCAGAGGTTCTATCACCATCCTTTCACTACATCAAGGACAAAACTGGCTAACCAAACAACCATTTACTGGATTAACCGTTGTTGACACATATGTGTGTTAGCCAAACTTATCTTTTTTTTTTGACTTAAGGTTATCCCAACAACCTCAACTTCATCTAGCTTCCAGCTAAAACTAGGCAGTTGCATCTCCAATCGGAGCATCCATTACCACTTCACATCCTTAGGTATTAGGTAATGTTGAAGACATACACTTTCATGTATTCCACTTATTATCTCATCTCAGCTCTAAGTCTATCTTCATCGAGAAAACTCTGAGCTCAACCTCTTGGTTTTTGAACTCAACCTTGTATGACTCATAGCTCATGATAAAAGCATCCTCATAAGATGACTACCTTAATACTCTTACTGTTTGTAAACCATCCATGTATCGTTCACTCCACCAGGGTATGTTATCCTCTCTGTAGCAACGTCTCAACTCACACCATCTTTATCCTTAGTGTATGGAATGCGTACTGTCCTATCTCTCACTCCCATAATAAGAGGAAATAAGCATTTGGTTGCAGTCCAAATACAGAGTTCTTCCTGTTCCAAGAGTAGAGATGGTACATCCCACCTTGCCAATACACCTTTAAATCTGAGTTGAAATGTGCCACACATGTATCTACATCACAATCATCCCTATATCAAAGTTACTTCCATGGAAAATTAGTCTCGAACCTACTTGGTCCAAACACAATCCTTGGTCATCTCCTCTAGGTCTATAGGGTGCCGACACTTTTGGGGTCATCCCTCTTCCCTTATGCATCCAGAGAGTGCCCTACTCATTTGCCTTTTGGGTCCCATGAGTTCATGAAGGTGATCAATCTCCTAACCCATGGCCCTCAGGCAATGATAGTTGTTACCTCCCGACCCTATGGTCATGTGCAACTAGGGAATTAGGCAATTCCTTCTTCCATCGGTCTTATCCCTACCTAACCCTAGGATAGACTTAGGATTCTATTATGGTACATGTCCAAATTAGAACCTTACCCAAGCCTTCATCATCTCTTTCTGCATTCATGACTGACTTTCACCCTTTCATAGGGGTCATGGAAACCTGCCTACCTCAGTCAGGCCCCATACCGGTTACCTCCATGGTAACACATCCACATGTGCTTAGAGATGGTTATCTATGGATCTACATGTTCCTTCTCATACCATGTACTTTTCACTTAGCTTCTCAAGATCCTATGAGACCTCTTTAGGTTTCCTCAAAACCCACAAAACTGGTAAACACCCAACCAAAGGGTCCCTCTCCCAGGATGGGAGGAAACTACAACACAACCGTCCTAATGTTTAGGGTCTGCATCCACATGAGCATGCCTATCCCAGTATCTACTAAGGCACAAGCAGACCACCTATTAAACCATGCTAGGTCATACTTATTCTCGTTCTTCAACATTAGATAAACTTAGTTGTAAGGAGTTCATCAAACATACCCTTAACTTAAGGGGTTTCTTTTTCCTCTACACATGCTCGAAACTATAGAGACTCAAATCTCATCATGAGCATCGGGTACACTGCTTCCCTTCTTAGGCCTAGGAACCCTAGGTTCACCTTTAGGTGTCCAATTGCATGCTCAATCTCTTAACCATGAATCAAACATGTCCAAGGTATGTCATGTACTCCCATGATCCTTTTATATGAGAAATACCTCAGAGTTGAGTCCTCCTCAAGGACAACCAACTAGGTATAGGGCCTCACAACTTGCTACTAAGCTTCTTCAGGGTCTAAGGAACTCTTCGTCTCATCTCAGCAGGTAAACTCCTATACCATAGACACATAGGTTCCAGAAGCATCATCCTCTCTTTAGGGTTTGGTTCCTCTAAGAGAAACCAAGATATCATCATCCTCCAGGGGTCAAGCATAAGGCAACCACTATCATCCACTTAGGTCGCATCACCTCAACTCCCCACTGTTCCTCAATCTTGGGGTTTTAGGCTTCCATCCTCTGTGCTGGGGTCCTACTTTCTCTCTCTAGAGCTAACTCCACATCTAGCCCTACGACTAGAGGTCCTCTCTCCATGAAGTTGGATCAAGTTCGCAAGTATATCTGGGTGAAGCCTATGCTCAACTCATGTTTTGCTCAAGATTATCCTTAGCTCTTTATGGTTATCACATAAGCCATCCATCCTATCCTTTTGGCCTTGATTTTAACTTACTGCTCATACTACTGATGTACTTTGGGTACAAGTTATATCCTACTGGCATCAACCCATAAGGTTTCTATAGGTTCTTCTCAAACCTCATCCATGAAGGAGCTATCCTTCGCTCAAACATGCACGAACCTCCCCAGGGTTGGGTTGCCAAAGGTGTTAGGACATCCAACCTCTCATGGCTCGTATGGCAAACCAAAGGCATGTCCATCCAAAACACCCAGATAAACATGACATCTAATTCATCATGTCATCTCTCTCTCTAACCTCCACTTAGGGTTAGGGTTAACATCATCATCGAAGGATGTGCCTGGTCTCTACTTTTAATGGAGATCTCTACCTCCAGGACTAACTCTCTCTTTACTAACCCTCATGACAAGAAGGTCTAGCCTCAAGTCTTCTCCTGAGGGTAATGACAACTCATGTCATATGACCAAAGCATGTATCTATTCTTTAGTTTGCGCTTAATCTATTAAGCTTATATCCATGACATCTTATTTACATGCTTTTCATTAATTTGGTGGAGGATTCCTTAGACCTTATTATCCTTACCCATACCTCAAGAGGGTGAGGAAAAGAGAGAAAACCCTAATCCTTAAGGTCCTTAACAGAATTTCAGTTGAGAAGGGATGAACAAGATGAGAGAGTCCTAAATGTATCTTATTTCGAGTCATATCTTAAGACATCGGCCACACAGTCACACAATCTGGGAGTCCTCGTATTCCGACTAGCGGTGTGGAGGAAAATATTGCCATCCCCCAGACGTGATCCTTTTCTAGACACCTCAGTCTTTTAGACAATCCTCTAATAACTCCCTTGGGTTCTACGGAGTTTCTACAATTTAATAATTATTAAAGATTAAGTGAGGAACCTTTTCTCTGATACCAAATGTAACGACCCCGCCTCCCAGTAACCCCCAATTAAGGGAGACCAGAAGGTCAGAGCCGTTATCCCAATTAACAGGATCAAAGGTTTGACAAATAATCAATAACAATTACTAAATTCTACCAACTATACTAAAATATGGTAAAAAATAAAAACTTTGCATACCTTTTGAAAACTTGGATTTCTAAACTTATATCCATGAAGATACTAATCTATCTAATCCTCCTTTGCATGTTAATTCTCATTAAATTCCGCATATGCCACTATACTGTTTGTTCTTTTCGTTTGTACCTAAAATGCTGACAAACAAAATATCGGTAAGCAAGAAGCTAGTATGTGGGGGAAACAATAATCGTGCAACTATGTCAACAACGTAATCATTCAATTAATCATTTAACAACCAAGATTATGTTTTAAGACATACTACTCAATCCTTACCTATCCCCTAACTCTGTGCTATCCCTGCAGTGGACTTGTATGCTACCTCTCTTTTAGGTAGATTCTTACCCCCATGGTCCTACCTTACAGGTAGCCAATACATAGGGTAATAGAGTCGCATGGCACTACCCAAAGGTAGCCCAATATCTAACTCAATGTGACTTGATGGACCTACCCCATTGGTAGCCATGTACTAAGTCATCTAATGACATGATGGACCTACCCAATAGGTAGCCATGTACTAGGTCAACTATTAAGCCACAGAGGGGACCAGGATCTGAGCTAGTAGGCACATATCTTATGTGATAGTCATATCCACATTATAGTATGCATGAATTAAATTCATTCAACAGTTAATTCAAGTCATCGATGAATACTTCGGAAAAACCTTGAAAAACTAACTCGAGATATTCATAAGCGTAACCACATACCTATTCAATAGATTTCTCAAGCTAATATCAATCCCAACCATGAAAGCAATCCAAGCAAGTAGCTCAACCACACAATCAAGAATCCTGAAAAACATATGTACTCTATGTACTACACACTTTATCAAGATTCTTTCTATTCAACTTGAAATTTCTTCCTAAGGTTTCCGTATCCATTTTAGGGTTTCGTTTGCAATTAGAGTTTCACTTCATTTACTATTTTAAACCCTAATTCTATACAATTACTTACAAACCCTAATTTTGGATTAAAGGCACACGTAAACATAATAAGCCCATTATGCCTCTTTTATATTAAAACTACCATATTTATCCTTTTTAATCTATGAAAAAGTCATTATGCTCATTTATCATCAATTCGTAGTTCATTATGCTCTAATTCACATATGAACGTTATTTATCATTAATTCTACCTTTTATCCACTAGGAAACCCTAATTTCCACATTAAGAGTATTTAACCACAAATAGGAACTTTTATACTCAAAATAGCTTATAACCATGAAAATTCAGTTCTATAATTATATTTTCGGATTCAGCCCAATAAAACCCATATTTTCCCAAATTAGGGTTTCTAAACATAATCATGTGCATAAAACCCTAAAAAAGCATGAAACTACCTTTTTCAAAATTAACTCTCCCTTTTATTCTTAATAAGTTACTATTTCTCAGAATTAGGGTTCCAAACCAAATTAACCCAAAAGAGTCATTAAATCTGTGTTCCATATCAAATTAGGGTTTTACCATAATTTAATACATCAAAGGTGATAACTTGGTGCACTTTTTATATTTAAAGCAATATCAGGTTCTAATTATATTTTTATTGGATTCTACGCATTCTCCTGGTCAATTTTCATATTTTGCATGTTTCCATCGGAGCAACCAATTAATTTCTAGAAATTTTGCAAATAAAGGTACCTTTTGGCCAATGGCGGCTCGACACGTCATCCTTTTTATTTTTTTCTTTTCTGGCCATTGCTTCCCTTGGCTCGCAGATCTGGGCACTAGATCCAGCTTCTGTCTGACCCGGCTGACCCACTCAGCCTTCATCATCTTCATGGACGAGGGGGGGTTCCACCCCCTGTTTACTCTATAAAACAGAGTACCACAACGCTGGGCTAGGCGGCACCCTCCTCGCCCACCGCGGTGCTTCCTCGAGGCTGGGCTGGTAGCGTCCTCACCTCCCTTCACTCATGAACCACTCATGCTCGACCAATAGCCCTCCCTCACCTCCTTCCTCCTATCCACAATCACAGGCGCGTGACCTGTTAATGGACCGAGTTTGTGAAGGTCAACACCCACATGGGGTTCCTGGGCATCGGAGGCTAGGGAGAAGGCGGTCGAAGCTACACCACATCCAAATGGAGTGGTCGGTGCTCCTAGATCTATCGATGGTGCACCGAACCATTGGGTAGAGATGCGCCGTAGGTGGCAGGGTACTGCGGTACCAGAGGGAAAAATTGCAGAACGGCTAGCGACAAGCAAGAGGATGGGTGCGGGTAGTCTGTCAGGGTTTCGCGGATCTGTGGGAGTTCTCAGAGTGAGATCCTACCCTCTATGTGCCATGTATATATATACACATGTCTGTGAAGGATGGCTGCTGAAGGTCCTGAATTTGGGAGTTTCTTGTAAACATGTCCAAAGACCCTCAAACCTAGGACTAAACATTGTGAAATTCCATCCCGAACTCATCGGAACCCTTTACATCCTCGTCCGTCATCTGTACGAGGAGGAATCCCAAATCGAGCAAGACTCTCTCGGTTTCTTATCTTTCCTAAACTGGACGAAGAGCATCCAGTGTCAGATTAGAGATCGATGGTGTAGATAGCCCACACTATACAAGGAAAGAACCCTTTATTTACAAAATGGTAATACGATTCATGGATTATCACATCACTTTTAGGATGATTTGCAAAAAGCATATCTCCCAAACCGTACACCCTTTTAATCCCAAATTTTAGGGAAAACTTTTGATTTGCATTATCTCCCTTTATTCTAATTTTGAGCCTTAGACTCAAAAGGAGAGATGTGGTTTCTTCACATGCAAGTAGATGTTTAAATAAAACTCATTTAAGCATAATTTCTTTCTCATAATACTTTATTTTCTTAATTGTGATTCCTTTTCCTATTAGAAACCATGTGAACACAAAATATTTTCCAAGATGGATCCATTATCCATATTTCCACATATATTCTTGTAATATTCTCATTATCTCACATTTCTTCTAAATAAGCAATATTTAATTAATCCTTTTTCTTTCTTATTGCATTATCTTTACAATTTGGACTCCTTGGAACCCAAGGAATCCAAAGGCACGAAATCCACCTTTGGAGGATATTCCTTAGCCTTTTCCATATCTTTTTTCCATATTCTTATTTATTCCTTTAATAATTGAATTCCCTTTTTTCCCTTGTTATTGGGCCCAATAGCCAATAAAGCCCACAACACAATCATCAAGGCTATTGTAAATGAAATTACATCATTATTTGTTTATTTATCTTTATTATGAGAAATTACATTTCTCACCAAATGAACCCAAAAATTGGGGTTGTAACAGTCCTTCCTCACAAATGAACCCAAAGGCTACACTCATGCCTATGGAGTGGACTACTTTGAAACTTCCTCTCATGTGTCCCGCATAAACTTTAAGAGAGTTTTATCTTTGTAGCTATCAATAAAGATTGGACTTTTTATCAACTTGATGTCAAAAATTCCTTATGTGTGGTGACCTACATGAGGATGTTTATATGGAGCAACCACCTGGTTTGCTTTTTAGGGGGTGTGTTCCAAAGTTTGTAGGCTCAAGAAGTCGATCTACGGCCTAAAATAGAGCCCACATGCGTGGTTTGATAATTTAAGACAAATACTACTCAAGTTTCAATTTCAGTGCTCCCATTCTGATCATTCCATTTTTATTAGATAAACCAAATCTAGACTTGTAATACTTATTGTTTATGTGGATGATATCATTCTGTCTGGTGATGATTCTAAAGGTATTGTAGCGATCAAATGATATGTAGAATAACATTTTATTACTAAAAATCTAGGTAAACTCAAATACTTCTTGGGAAAATTGAAGTTTCTTGATAGTCATCTGGCGTCTGCCTCTCACAACGCAAATATGTGTTGGATCTTCTACATGAAGCAAGTATGATTGGTTCTAAACCTTCTAGCATTCCTCTAGATCCCAAATACTAATTAGAATGATGAGTCTTCATCTCCATACATTGATAACCATCAATACTGATGAATGGTTGGTAAACTTATCTATCTCACTCTGAGAAGAGTTGATATAACTACTATTGTTGGACTTGTCAGTAGGTATTTGGAAAAACCTAGACAATTTCATTGGGATGATGTATGTCACATTCTTAAATATCTGAAATCCACTCCGATAAAAGGTTTACCATATCACAGATAGGGGCACTGCAAACTTACTAGGTATTCTAACTATAATTATGCCAACATTCGATGTGACATAACATCTACTTGTGGATATTGTTCCTTTGTTGGAGGAAAACTA
Source organism: Alisma plantago-aquatica (assembly GCA_963693085.1). Taxonomy (NCBI): domain Eukaryota; kingdom Viridiplantae; phylum Streptophyta; class Magnoliopsida; order Alismatales; family Alismataceae; genus Alisma; species Alisma plantago-aquatica. The sequence continues at coordinate 26,127,865 of OY856415.1, forward strand.
GTCACATGGTGCAGTAAAATACAAAATATGGTTGCCCGGTCGATTGCTAAAGCTGAATATAGGACAATGTCCCATACTACTTGTGAATTAATGTGGGTCCAAGGACTTCTCAAGGAATTTGAGATTTTTTACTTTGATCTTATTATGTGCATTGTGATAATAAAGTTTCCACTTTTATTACCAACAATCCCACTTTCCATGAGCGCATGAATCACATTGAAGTGGATTGACATTTTGTAAGTGAAGTTGTACTCTTCGTCTACATATGCATTCCTTATCTTGGTATGGAAGATCAAATTGGTGATATATTCACTAAGATACTTCCCAAGACATGCTTTGCTAAAATGGTGGACATGTTGGGCATGTTTAACATCTATGCTCCAGCTTGAGGGGGAGTATTAGTATATACACTTTATGCATTTCTATGTGTTATTTGTTTTGTTATGCATTTTCTTGTATTGTGTGTTATTTTATGTGCTTGAGACTTTTTTTTGTCTTTAGCTTCTCTTTTATCCCATATTGCCTAATTCTATATTTCCCTTCCTCTCTTATCCTATTAAAGAGAGTGCATAGTAATCATTTCAAATAATAACCATGTACATTAAATGAGTACATCATGCATTATTATTTTTGCAATTCAATTATATGATCCAAACAATCAACCATATGTAGATCCAAGCAATAAACATAATCTAAAAACATAAATATCTCTAAAGTGTCACCATGTATCCATATGATACAAATCAAGGTTGACTCTGGGGTTTAGGTCTAGTGTTGATATTAAGGTCAAGTCTCGAAAACCCTAATTCTAATATATGTACATGGACCTAAGACTTTGAAACCCTAAAACTACATCAATGTACCCTAGGATTTCAATTACCTAGAGATCTCATTACCATTCATTATGATTAGGTTACATCACTAAATAGCAATATTTGAATACATCAAACTTTATATTCATCAACATTAGGATTTGCATGTAGTACTATATTATACTCATGCATCAAGGTGACCTCTTAATTTGGTAATATATTATGAGTGCCTCCTATTACTAACCAAGATAGATTTCATCAAAACATACCACAAGGCAAACCTTTTTAATCAATATAATAAATAATTCATCAAACTTAGGTTTCCTTATCATGTAGTCATATTTATAAGAATCAAAATGGAATTTTTGAACAAGAAGCATAATTAGATACTAAAATAATTTTATTTGAATTCTTCATGACTTTTTTTGGTAAATATGACATATAATATCATTATAGTCTGACCTACCAATTATTTACTAGAATATTTGCAAGATTAACCTATGTGGACCAACCATTGGTTTCCACATTACTAGTGCAACTCTTTCTTAATTATTCCGACCCAGGTCAATACAAGGGGTAAAAATACCCTCTTGCCCATATGTGGTGAATAAGGATGTCACACACCCTAGAGAAACTTAGTTCATCCCCCCTGAGATTACTCCTTCATTAATATGCTTCTCCCACCATGTGACTCAACTAGAAAGTTGATTGTTTCATGTTGGCCACAAGGGAGTCATGCTATGGTCTAGCCATGACCACCAAGTCCTAGCAGACATTGGCCAGTCCCTTGGTCCTTTGTTGAAGACAACCCAAGTTATCAACAAGAGGGTCAGTGTCTACTAGATAAGCATATGCGTATGATTTGAAGGAGACGACTCAATAAATTACCTTGATTCCTAGGAAGAGGTGTATAGATTTGCTGACATCTAGGAAGATCTCACACTCCTCACCATGGCCCACGGTGGTCATAGTCTTTGGACTGATGATTGTCTTGAAGAAAGGGGGCCACAAGGTTGGATGAACAACCCATGTCCTTTCCCCGTACACCCAAAGTGTGAGATATCCTCCTGGCTTCCATTGCTACGTAAAAGAAAAGGAATTGCCTTTGGGTGGAGCAGACTATTGCTCCTTCCCTATGGTTGGCGGTGAGAAGGAAAAGGGCTAGTGTTCTTCAATATACTGTCATCATAAGCAATTAATACTTGGATACAATCATCCCTCATGACTAAAAGATATCCATCGCCTTATATAGGCATTCGGTGTAGGGGAGCAACAATGCCAACTTGCCATGAACAATTGTTTATGTGAAAATTTGGGGCATTATCCATTTCTCAATGATAATGCCAATGTGAGGGGTTGTTAGGAATGGATTAAGACTCTGAATAAGATGGCATTATTAGCTAGTAGTGATGAGGACTAGAATGTTATAAATGAGTTTGAGAATGATCATCACTCTGTTCCCTGTGTCTACTGGGTAAGGCAAACAAGGGAGATGATCCCATCTCTCTTATCCTTACTCAGATCTAGGGTCTGAGTCTATAGAACTCTTCTACACTTCTTTTTTCTTTTAGACAAAACCTAAAATAGGATAAGTAATTATCTTGGACATTGTATAGCTTCATTTATGCCCAATTTTTAGGACAATCGTCCATTTCCCATTATCTATCACTGGGTAAAGGATAAAGCCTTAAGAAGTTTGTTTAGTATATGAAACTCAATTTGCAAGGAAAATATAGTTGATTACTTAATTAATTAACCTAGTTTCAAGACAACTTATAATCATTTGGAATTCTTCCATAATCTATTAATTTGATTATCCATCAACTAAAATTATCTTGAGTATTTATTATGGGCACAAATGACTGGATTCCTATTTCGTATGTTAAGGACCATATGTAAACCCTAATTGTCTCAATTGGCCCATGGTCCATACTTTGTCTTTCCAAAGGGTCCTTACAATCTATTATCTTCCTACTTAAGAAATTACGGCTTGAGAGTGCAATGTATCTCAATTGGAGTATCTTATTTATTTTTTTCTTATTCTTTGTTTGTATACTACAGTTGAAGACTCAATGTCAGTCCAGGGCTTACCTTCATGAACTAAGGTCATCATATTCTCTTTATTGTTTTACCTTTATAATCAATCTTATTATTGAATTAGGTCTAAAATCTTGAAATTTTAAGGAAGTTACAATCATTTTTCTACCGTGTGACTTTACAACAAATATATAGCAGTAATTAAAGCTAATCATCCTCAAATTCCTCTCATTACCAACCTCTTTGTAAAATACATCCTCAACCTCACGCCAGATAAACACAACATCTGCTATTGAATTTTGTGATGCATATGATTGGGGGTAACCAAAGACGCTTCAATGATATTTATACCAAACCCTTACAAGCAATGGACATTATTAAAGAAAATATTATATAAGACCATTCTATAAATCTTCCAAAATAATCAAACCATCAAGGAACTAGGACATAATTCCCCCTCACAACCTATATACCACAATATGCATGTTATAAATTCCCCCCAAACCGACCACATGTTCCCCAAATGAACCCACATGATAAGATTTGTTTTTTCTTCTTCAATTATGGGTTTGAGTTTGGGCTTGGAGAAACCGAAAATCCCCATGTCTTTCTTGTGTGTGGAGGCTATTGAGGCCCAAGCTATGATAAATCCCCCATGCCACCCACCAAGAGTCACAAAATTAGGTTTTACGATACCTGGCTACAGGAAAGGGGTCTTGAGTCTTGACTCTCTGCCTCTTTGATCTCCTTTCCATGCTCATTTATTAAACCCTAGCTTCCATAGTCCATGAACTCTCCTTCTGTTGTCCCTCTTTTATAACACTAATCAAATTCTCCATGAAGATCATCCTAGTTTGATGGCAATAGCTCGGGCCTATTATAATGGAGTGAAACACATTCTCAAGTTCACATGTTGTCTCAAGTTCATGTTGTGTGGTAGATTACCATATGGGAGAAGAGGAGACACCACAGACATAATTCCACACAGCCAAAGTAGAAAATAATGGTTGAGCTAATTTATAAGGTATCTACTCCACTCATGTTTAGAGAGCATATGTATCCTACTTAAAGGAGAAAGTGAAGAGGAAGAAGCTTGGATGAAGGTCCAAAGGTCTTTTTAAATCATACCTCAAATTCTTCATGCCCCCACAAATCAAGAGCGGTTGTTTCTGACCATGGATGCCTCCTTCCATCCTACTATGATGGTTATTTCCACTCTTACTCTTCTTAGTGGTATTATATTCCATATGATGATGGGAGTAGCTAGTCTCCTCATTGAGGTAGGGGTGTATCTCGTTGCCCATATATGTGATGTGCATTAAGCGTGAGAAAAATATTATAGAGACAGTGAAACATTTACATCCCAATTCTCAAATCAAATCCTTATTCAAACATTTTAGTTCTTGCAATTATTCATTAAACAAACTCAACAAAATTGGAATCAAATAATTATTCTAATTATATTCAATTGATTATAATAATTGTTAAAATATTTGTACTTGGCATTTGATCCTAATCTATACCACAATAAGATATTTACTTGTTGGTGTGATTATCTGACACATAGTTAGGTGAATCTAGGATATCCATGTCTTAGATAATTTGGGAGTAAAAAAATTTCACATCAAATTTTGGCACCATTTATGGGGATAATAGGAATTCTCAATCAAATTAATTCAATTAAATTTAGTTTATGTTTTGTATTTACAATTGATAATATTGCATGTTCTCTATATTCTCTTCTTCCATTTGATTTGTGTCAACTCCTTGTTCTCATGTACTATCTTTGGTGTATGAAACCCTCCCCTAGTGTTAACTCAAACACCAAGTTTTGATCTAGAGACCGAGAGGATATATCACATGTGAAACATGGAAAATAGAGATGAATGGATGACACATAGATTCAACATTAGAGTGGAAAATGAAATATCTCATAGAGTGACATGTTATTGACTGAGGCTAGAGAGGCCACCCAATAGGTTATCAAGAAAATTCAATAGGAAGATACACGAAGAGAACATAGGTATTCTTCTAGCTATAAGGCTACAAACTTCTATCATCTATGGCACACCCATAAATTACATCACTTTTGATTGAAATGAAGACTCAATGGGTGCAGATAATGCATGAAAATTCTCTTGTAGGTGGAGTTGGTGAGAATTTACAAGATCACTTGCTGATATTTACATATTTGTGTGCTATGAGTAAGAAGACATGGGTGTTAGATGAGGCTATTAAATTGCGGCCTTTCTATTATTCCCTAGACAACAAGGAAAACATATGGTTCAACTATCTAGAAGGGAACTAAATTACTCAATGGGACCAAATTTAGAATGCACTTTTAAGGATGTTTTATCCGCCCTCACTCACCTACCAATTATGGTGGCAGATTAGTCAATGTACCCATATTCTAGGTGAATCCCTATATGACAGATGGGAAAAGTAGAAGATCTGGTCCACATACGTCCTCATCATGGTATCACTCATGTGCATTTCAAAGAGAATTTCTACATAGGAGTTGATGATGATATCGGGAAGTTCCTTGATGCCTTTCCAAGAGGGAACTTCATAAGGAAAAGCTATGACAAATATTGGAAGCTTGTAAGTTTTCGAACTGAAAAAAAAGCCAAACTGGATAGATAGTGTCAATAAGGAGTTATCAAAGTAGCTATAGTAGAGGATATGTCAGAGATAAAATATATAGTAGAAACACTAAAAAAACTTTCACTAAAAAAAGGCATCCTAGAGTCCTCATTCAATGGGTATGAGAGGGGGATCCATAACCCTCATCAAGACAAGGTGATTCAAGAAGGCTGCTAAGCATGTAAGGTAAAAGAACATACAACTATGGATCACAATTTTCTTGACCAGTAAGTGAGGAACATGCAACATGTAATGCTCAGCCCCCACCCACAACTCTAGTGGTGTTCCAACTTAAGACAAGTGGCCCCATATTCCACCACTAGCCTTAGATGCATGATTTGTCCTCAATCATGCACAACCCAAGATCAACTTCTTGATAGGTCACTCAACCTAGTACTACTCTAGGATGAGAACACTTAACTGTAGAGTTCTTAGTTATGGGCTCCCTAAAAAGGAGGTGCACCTTATTGTTATGGGTAGTCCACTCATTCCTATAAAGATCAGTTTATTTGATTCCTTAAATCTTGGGATGTTACAGTCTCCCACACTTAGTCTCTTGACATCCTTGTAAAGGATCAACTATATAGCCTCATCATCTCTTCCCAATTTTAATGAAGACATGTAATGGCCCACAAATACCCTACTTTCATCTATGACTATCAACAAAGGGTGGATCCATATCAACTTAGCAAATTGCCCTTTCCACATTCCTTGACTACATGACTATGAGTGGAGTGCCACATGTCCATGTGGGCCTAACAAACTGGATGGGAACTAGCTCTGATACCTTTTGTAATAATCAAGCCCACCTCCCAAGGCTCTAGTGGTGTTTTGGGAAAAATGACTGGCCCCACAGGCCACCAGAGTCCTCGATTACACTCTTTTTCCTTACTCACGGATATCCCGAGAACATCCTTCAGACAACTCAATAATCCTAGTACTACTCTAGGCATAGAATGCATAACAACATAGTTTTCAACAATGGGCACCTTGAAAAGGAGGTGCACCTTCGTGATATGGGAATTCCAAACTTTCCTTTTACGACCATTTTATTCTTAGTATTGAAATCATATGATGCTACACAACCACCACAATTTGACAATAACTTAGTGGAGGACCTCAATGCCATTCAAGAGAAGGGATATTACAACTCCAATCAGTAGACAAATAATCATGAGTTTTAAAATGGTCTCCCCACATGAGTTGAATATTCACAAATTATTGATAGGTACATGAAAAAAAATCAAACTCAGAGTCCTCTAGGTTTCCAATATCCAACAAAATGAAAAACAAGGTAACAATAATTAGGGATAGTAAGGAAACAAATGGAACTGAGGCATACACTACAACTAGGGACAACAACTTTAGAATCTCAATTAAGTACATGAATTTTAGAAGTCCAACCAGTAACAACAAAATAATTATCATGATAGCTACACTTATGTAGATAAGAGATAACAAATCCTTCATCCAAGATCCCCCTTGACAAGTAGCAAGCTCACCATCACAAGGCCCAACTATATGTGTCTGCTGACCAACCAATTGACTCACGTGATTTCACTACTCCAATCACGCCCTTCATATCCCTTCCTCCATTTTTATTCTTCTACATTACCAGCCCATTTCTTCCTAGATAGGGTTGGGTTGATTGCAAAAATAACAACCCACTATAGGCTTTCTGACCATGCACTAGACCACCACTCTAGCTTGGGCCACCCACCACATCACCATCATGCTTTACCCCATAAAACCTCTTCTCACAATCATCTTTCCCAACAACGCTGCCAATTTTTTGTTGTTGAAACAATCATGCCTCCCTCTTTATTTCAATAGTAAAAAAGAAAAAAATGCCCTATCTCCATAATATACAAACAAAACTCATGTAAGCTATGTACAAGTAATCAAACTACTCTATCATATCTATACATATTTATAATTCAACTAAACAACTACTCCAAATGCGATCGGTGTACCTATCTACACTAGAAAACACACTACTACACCTCTCAATCCAATAATAGTATACTATCAAGGCAACATCACACTTAGCCTTCCATTAAATCTCTATAAGAATATTCAAAAGCCAATAGGACTGCTCCCAAACTCTAGCCCAAATAAGTCCCACAACTTTCTAGAGAAAGGACAATGAAAGAACAAATGGTGACCATTCTCCTTGTTCTCCTTATCGAGACTACATCTTGAAGTAATATAGAACCCTAGAGCCTTTAGAACATCATCAATGGAAATCTTTTTTAGGAATCCCTTCCACAATAGAATGTAACACCTTCTTCAGATGAATTTGTACCAAATCCAATCCCCTTGCCTCACCCCACCATCCCTACAAATATTCCAAAAGTCTTTGAGTTTATAACTAACTTCACCATTCAAACTAATCACATCTCTCTTCTTTATTGGTCCAATAAAATTAGAAAATAATTCTAGAATATCATTTGACCCTCTTAGATCCTAAAAACCCATTTATCCCCAGAAGTACAAGAGACAAGCATGTGATTAACTCCCCTACCCAACCTAGACACCAACTATTTATCTAAGATCCCCAACAGAGTCTTCTTCCCAGGATTACACAAATCCCTCCAAATTAACATGTCATCCCCACCCCCAATAATGAACTCAACCTCCTTAAACAAGATATGGGATTAAGAGAGAAAGATTTCTCCCACCCCCTCTCCCATGCCCGTGGTAGAGGCCGAACGCCTGGGAGGGTGGTAAATCAAGGTGGCAACTGGGATTCGAACACAGGTCCCTTCATGAGGAGACACCATGCTTGACCACTTGAGCCACTCCTTGTCGGCCTCCTTAAACAAGATATGTTTTAACCTTAGGAGGTTCTCCCACATCCAAGAGTTGGTTTGCTTTCACTTCACAGTCCAAATAGAATCATTATCAATATATTTATTGTAAATTGGGTGTATTCTTCTTCCTTCCAACATCCCATAGATTCTTCAAAATCCCTGCCTCCACCCATTCCTTCACATCACTTATGTAGCATACCAAAACCTAAGTGTAATACCTAACTCTTACATTCTTAAATCTTTATCCTTTAGAACTATTTCTTATCCCTCTACTCCTGACTTAGATGTAAAAAATGTACATTAGGTGGTTACAGTCCTAGTGTTTAAGTTAAATTTTCAATCTTAGGTTTTCTTGATTCACTCAGACTCTAAGGAGTTAGAATGGAAATTCACAAACAAATATATTTTTAGACTTAAACAAGAAATCTAGAACTTTCCTTGATTTAGTGGATAGAAAAGTGAATACAAAGTATGACCCTTAAATGCTTAAATAAGAATAGTTTCAGACTTGAGGCACAAGTTGTAAAATAAATGACTAGGAGTCATAACATGTGGAAAAATAAGGAGGGAATTAGAATTTTCCTATCATATTTGTCATTCAAGGTTGGTTCTAATGTTTTTGAGACACTTAACTAAGTTGAAAAAGCCAAGTTGTCATTATCTGAAGGAAATTATAAATGTATGGACCTATGGATAATTAGTGTGGGATGGAGAAATATAAGGAAAGTTAAAATAGGAAATACTTCCCTCATGAGTGGATAATCCCATGATAAGCATAATTGCCAAGAATGGTAACTAAAAGAGGATTATAGTAATACATGTTTAAGAAATACTAAGAAACTTCCATATAGGAAAAGATCTACAAAACAATCTTAAAAGAAGAAATTGATGTCTTTTGGGATTCTACACACATTGTTTAGCCTACCTACCTATTTTCATACCAAAGGGAAATCTTTTTCTATCCAAATAAATTAGGAAAATAATTGTTCTTAATAACCTATATTTTATTGATCAAATTAATGTTCATTTATTAACCTTCTGCTTCTTTTCCTTGGTCACACAGTTCTAACTCTCGCATGCTTCCTTCAAATAACGGACATACACATTCCCTCTTTTTGATAAAAAATGATTAATTCATAGATAAATGTGTATAAATAGAAACATCTATAAACATGCAGTCTACATGAAGAATCAACCTAGATAAAGTACATCATAATGATGTAGCCACAGACTGGTGGTGAAACTGAAGGAGAAAAGTGATGAAACTAGAAAGTAAAGTATTGGGGGAGGCAACCCTTAACAATAATCCTCAAATTGAAGTAGAATTGATGCTAAATGAAAGCAACTGGAAATGGATAAAAACTACTGCCACACTCAGAAGCTCGAGTCATCCACAAGGATATCCTCCAAGGAGTATCGTCATTCAGTGTTGTGTCCTCTAAAGATAGTCATCTGGTCCTCTTAATCTTCCATCACATGTGTTTATGTGGATGTCATCCTGCAATGCAAGATAACATATACAGAGTGTTCAATATCTGGTTGAATCTACTGTAGCGTGCAAGTAGCATTGTTATGTTTTCTAAAATTTCTTTCCATACATGTGTTGTAGAGGATGGCAATGAGAAGGTTTGGTGTTGGGTATGTTGGGTTTGTGGGTTGGAAATGTAACATCTGGTTCAGTGAATTGATGTAGTCTGTGAGAGAGTTTTGTGTGAAGAACATGTGTAAAAATTATGTTGTGTAAGAGCACGTGTAGAAGAGATGTCTAGTGGTTTCTTCTTCTATGTGACATAGATAGCATCTAGTTGGTCCCATAATACCCCTTCTGGTGAGATTGTAGTTGGTAGGATTTATTCTTTGAGATGAGCCAGAAGAAAACCTTATATTTTAGTGGTCATTTCATTTTCCAAATGGTTGTCAGTTCTGAAATGTGTCCTTTGTAGGTAAGGTGATAATATTTTTTCTTGGGTGTATAAATGGGACCCCATTTCCACGTGATTCAATTAGCTATGTCGAATTCAAGATGGCGAATGATGTCCTGTATTGTATGTGGGTTGAGGTTTAGCAAGAGGTGTGTTTTGAGGGAATTTTTTCTATTTCTAGTGAGGAGTTTTAGAGCTTTGGCAGTGGTTGTGTTTCTTAGTTGTTTTGGTATGTGGAAGTATCTGATAAGGTTTTTGATCAAATTTTTGTGGTACCAATGGTCAATCTAAAGATTTGTGTTAACATATGCATGCGGAGGAGAGTTGATCAAATTGCTAATGATATCTAGATTTTTGTTGATGTATCTCAAGAGTGGTGAGGAAATGTGTTTATGTGTTTTGTGCCAGGGGGTATTGGGTTTGTAATATTTATGCAGAATGAGCATTTTCCATATTTTGTTAGTTTTGTTGGTGAGAGCAAGAATGATTTTTGTGATGAGACAAATGGCATGCACCCTAATGTTGATGATGCCCCATCCTTAATAATCAATTGGTGCACTAATAGTGTCCCAATTAACCAAATGCATTTTTTTTCTTCTCATGGGTTCCATTGAAATGATTCCAGAGGAATTGTTTCTTGAGTGAGTCGATTTGTTTCAAGGATTTGATAGGTAACAAAATGCAACTTATGTAATGTGTGGTAATGGGTGTGATGACATTGTTGAGGAGGGTGAGATGATTGACTAGATTGAGGATGTTGTTGGTCCATGAGTCAAGTTTGAGCCTAATTTTTTCAATGATGGGGATCCAAAGACTATGTTGTGTGGGCTGTGGGGAGATAGATAGGCCAAGATATGTAATCAGAAAGTTTTTGGTCTTATATATGAGAAGAGTTTTGTACCTATCGATGGTATCTATTGGTGTTTTGATGCCAATGACGGAAGATTTGTTAAGATTGATTTTAAGACCCCAGATGTATGAGAATAAACCAATAATGTGGACGGTATTGATGATGGTATCATCTAATGGTTTAACAAGAATCATGGTACAATCAACAAATTGTATGATATTTTTGAAGCATTCTGAGGGTGAAACTATCAGTCTATGTGAGGTACCCAGTTTAGGGATGTAAATGGGTACAGGTAGACCCGTAGACCCACAAATTTGGACCCTTAAAAAACTATCGCAGGTCTAATTTTTTATACCCGCATACCCTTGGACCCGTATACCCTTGGACCCGCATATAAGCAGGTCCAATAATGGGTATGCTTGGACCCAGACCCATGTACCTGCTATACATAAGTAACTAATTAGAAAATATGTTATATACATCATACTTTACTTGTCTAACTAATATAATTCTTGAGCTAATATCCTACTCTAACCACAATAAGGTTGAGACTAGTCATATAATTAAGAATAACTATTCTAGTTATAATAATTAACATCATATGTAAACTTAAAATTAAAATATATACTAATTTACATTACTTTCTACATAAGTTAAACGTTATGATGATGACTAAAATTATGTAAAAAATTAACTCAATTAATGTTTATGTATAAAATATAGCATTATCTAATATAACTATTGCATGTTAATATACTATATAATAACAATATCTTGTTGTATTAAAATATATAGAACATAGTCATTTTTCTTACCTAAACAATATGATGTTTTATAGAACCGCTTACCCACATACCCACACCCCATACCCTCTATTATTGTGGGTAGGGTATGGTGCGGGTCTAAGTTTTGTATTATGCGGGTCTAGAACCGGAATCAGACCCGCTAAATTAGATGGGTATGGCTAGACCTGCACCGTTTACACCCCTAGCCCAGTTTGATCAAGTTGGTAAGGATGGATGTGATCAAAATAAAGAGATAGGGGGACATTGAGTCACTTTTCCTAAGACCATTCGTGTTATGGAAGTAACCAAATGGTGTGCTGTTAATGATAGTGGAGAAGTTGTTTGTGTAAATACAAGCATGGACCCAATTGATCCATTTGTCTAAGAATCCATATCCAGTCATGGTATTGAGTAGGCAATTCCAATTCACATAATCAAAAGCTTTCTCAAAGTCAAGTTTGATAGCTATCATAGAGGTTTTGTTTTTGTAGCATAGGTGGAGGGTTTCATTGACGATGATGAAGGTGTCATGGATGCTATGGTATTTAAGAAACGCATTTTGGTTATGATGTATAACATCTTCAAGCTAAAGTTTGATACCATTGCTGATAATTTTTTATAAGATATTATATGATGTATTGATGTGGCTAATGGGTTTAGATTTTGTGATCAGATCTGGATGGTCAACTTTTTTATGAGGGCTATGTTGATGTGAGAATTTTTATGTGCTCATGGATGTCAGTGTTTTCTTGGAGGGAGTGCAGAAGGCACATGAAATCCCCTTTGATATGATCTTAGAGTGTGAGATAGAATTATGTGTTGATGCTGTCAGGTCTGGGTGATTTGTTTCTACCAAGGGAGGTAACTACATCTTTTAGTTCTTCAATGGTGAAGTCTCTGATAGTGTTGTAGGGGTATGGAATGGTTTTATTGCTGACATACTTCCAGTTTATAGAATTTAGGATGATAGGCTCGTGCCCAGTATTGAACATGTTCTGGAAGTGTTGTACTATGTGCTTAATGATCGTGTGTTTATTTGAGGTGATGGTGCCTTTAATGTTTAATCTGGGTATGACGTTTTTATGAGCATTGTTGTTGCAACATTTGTGAAAAAACTTTGTGTTTTTATCCCCTTCTGAATCCCACTTGATTTTTGGTCTTTGATTCCAGATGGTGTCAATGCAGAATTGGATGTGCTCTATCTTTACTTTAATGGAAAGTAGGAATGTCGGGTTTGCTTTTGGGTCATTGTCTACAAAGAGGTGTTGATGTTCCAGATCAGCCAATTTGTGCATGATATTTCCATTTTTGCCATATCTTAAGGACTACCCTATAATCTTAGTGTTGTTGTGGATATGATAAGGAAGTTTAGGAATGTTTGGTGAAGAGACCTTCCAATTTTGTTTGCAAATGTCCACGCAGCTAGGGTCCTGTAGCAAAAAAAAATCAATTGTGAAAGGTTTATGGCCCCATTTGATAGGTTTGGTGTCAATGATGATGGGAAAGTGGTCGGAGATGGGTCTGTGAGAAATTGATATGAAGGAATTATTGGATCCTAGATGGGTGATTAGATGCTCTAGAGGGGGGTGAATAAATCTTAATGCACTTAAATAAAATTCATTAGTCCTTCAAGATATATCACAAGATAAGGTTGCTATATAGAAAATTTGAGTGCAACTAAAACATGCATAGCAAGGGAGAGAGAGATTGAACATACACCAAGTGACAAGCTATGTAGAGTGGTTCCACACTTCAAACTAGAAGTGAGTTAGTCCACTACCTAAAGAGGCCAGCCTCTAGGATTTCTTAACCATTGCACTCTTATATTCATTCATAAGACTTACAATACATGACCACCAAAGGACTTACCCATCCAAGCACCAAGAGTATTCCACCTTACCAAGGACTTACCCCCTTTTCCAAGAGTCTTAAGCCTTCTCTAAGGTCTTACCCACTCTATCCCAAGTCTTTCGCCTTCAAGGACTTTTCTACTCTTCTTGGATCTTCAACTTTTACCTTCACCTTCACTCGGAGAAGCTTCCACCAAGGACTTACCCACTTCAGCAAGGAGTCTTCTGCCTTCACCAAGGGCTTACCCACTCTTGCTCTAAGTCTTCAGCCTTGATCTTCACCAAGGGACGTCTTCCCTTGTTCTTCTTCTCCTCTCTTAACCAAGAGAGAGAACCTTTATCTTCATGGTTGAAATGAGAGATAGGGAGGTGGTGGAAGTGAGAGCCTCACAAGATATACATGTAGGACTAGCTCTCTTAAAAATTTCCTACTCACTCTAACAAATGTAGAAAGTGATACAGCTTAGAGTGTGAGAGAGAGAGGAGGTTGTAGGATCACTCAAATATAGAATAGGGACCTAATAGTGCTTGTATAACCATGGGATAAAGCCCAAGGGGTCCTATTTATAGTTAAGGATGCCTAGAAGCCTTTGGGAACACTTAAGAATGAAAACTAGCCATTTTGTGGCTTGGAACAGATATATTTTCACTTGCTATAACTCCACAACGGCTAGAAACACTATTCTGCACTTTTCCATACAGTGCAATCGGTCGAGTTTCTATAAAGGTAACTCAACCGATCCCACTAAGAGATAAGACCAATTTAGGCCAGTGGTCGAGTTTGTCCTGGGGTAACTCGACCGATTCACTTAAATCAGTTTTGGTCTGTAGAGGGATCTGTCAAGTTCTGTGAAGTGTAAACTCGACCGATCAGAAGTCATTTTCAAGATCCAATCAACATCACTCGAGTTTGCAACTCGACCGATGAACAACCTGATGTGAATTTTAGAAAATGGCTTTTGAGTGCTTAAATATTCGATCTAAGTGCTCTTGATTTTTTCTAAGATTAATTACAATTCATACAATCATTACAAGTGATTTACAACATGATTCTAATGGATTTACATCATATTCCAAAAATGTGCACTTGTATTGACTTTTACTTGTCTTTTCTCCAAATTGAGATGCGCAAGTTAGGGCATTTGGAGTGTGTCTATACCTAATCTGAAATCACTCAAGTAGAGGCATTACACACAATTAATTGGAATGGTTTATTCATCATAAAAAACAAGGGTTTAGTCAATTTAGACCTTGAGTCAACATTCTCCCCCCTTTTTGAAGATGACAAACCATTCCATAAATGTATTGAAATCATTTACGTTAATTCACACCTTTGGAGAAACCTAGGGGTTTCAATATAATTGAGTTCATATTCTCCCCCTCAATTGATGCTAGTGGAGTTTTCATACTCCCCCTCAATTGGTGCTATTTCTCCTGCATGGTTAGCTTTCATAACATTTATAGAATTCTATGTCTTCTACTCATATATGTTCTAAACATATATGAATTCTCTCATTTACCTTCTCTCCCTTAAATGGACAACCTTCTCCTCTTCATTTAAGACATGCCTTCTCCTTATTTTGTCAAAAGAAAACATACCTTTCTCCCCCTTTGTCATTTCAAAAAGTGGGGGTATGAAGAAATAAGAAACACCACTTATTAAGAGAAAGGATATAACAAAAAGTTATATATTGAGAGTAGAAGGGCACATATAGGGGCTTGTCCAAGCATAGAAATAAAAAAAAAATTAAAGCATGCACTTGAACAACCCAAAATGCAAAATAAAGTGCTACAGAAAAATAATAAATCGCAATTTTGACCCTCAAGATGACGGAATTTGCCCAAAAAGTGTCACGGCTCATGGCATAGCAATGAGCCTTGCTCAAAAGGTAATTTTTTCATTAAAAACACTAGTCTTGCACCAAAAATTGAAATTGGAGCACAAGCTATATGAAATCCAAAAATGCTCCAATTTCTACATATAATGTAGATCTATGTATCCTGCATCACAATGTTATGCAATCAACTCAACATAGTAGATATGCAATTCAAGGAACAAGCTTGAGCAAGTTTGAAACAAGATACAAGCATAGCATATAGTTGAATACCACTTGATGAACATAGCTAGAACTACATGTATATGAACTACTAGTAGATGATATCACAAGTTAGGACTACTAGTAGGATCTAGATCATAGAAAGAGATACCAAAAGATACACAAGATAAAACAAGCTATGAGTAGATGTAGGGATATATCCAAACAAAGAGAGATGCAATTTTAGAAGCATGAAAGGATATAACTCACTAAAAAGTATGCATCATTACCAAAAGATGATTACCACTAAGAATTTCAAAGTTGTATTAAAACAAGATATATAGATGTAGCAACTTTGAGCACAACAGAAGCAATTTAAGACACAACCAAGAGATCCAAAGAGATCATCATCAAAATCTACAAAACAACTCAAAGCAAGTAGTTGCAAGATATAGATATACCAATTTAGAGCAATTAGAAAGCAAGATAGGCAATTTAAAGCATGGCAATATGCATATATAAAGGTACCAAGGGAGTGCCAAAGAATAAGGCTATTGGTTGAGAAAATCTAGTTGAGAGGGAAATTCTCATTTAATAAGCCAAATGTATATTCTGCGCACAGTGTTGTTGGTCGAGTTCTGTGTATTGACAACTCGACCGATGGCAGTTGCTGGCAACACCCATTGGTGCCTATCGGTTTAGTTTCAAACAGGACAAACTCGACTGACAAAGTTGTTGTCAAAAGGCACATATATTTCATAAAAACATATTTAAAGGGATGCTAAATATACAAACCATATCCAAACATGTGTAAGAAAGTTAGTAGTGCACAATAAAATCATTTGAAACAATTTTTTAGCAAGAGTGTGAAGAGAAACACAAAATACCACTTTTGACTCAAAAACCATATGTATAGTGCACACTATCTTGACAAAAATAGGTTAGGATTGGTTATAATCAAGAAAAACATTAATTTTGTTCTTACCATTCCTTTTTCCACTTGTTGTCACCCTCTACACGTCTCACCTTTCTTCTTTCATGTGGATTGAGAAGTCAATTCGCAATGCAATAGCTCAAGTCAATCCATTTGCAAGTACCTGCAAGAAGAAAGATGAAATGGTCCCCAATCATATTTTTGGGTCCAGAGGGGTTAGCTTAGCAACCCAAGTTCTATTGCTCTTGGGTGCTTTCCTAAAAGGACGAAAAGTAGAATAATGTCCAATATCATTGCAATAGTTGCATGTGCCCATAGTCTTGGAACTAGAGGATTCTCCATGGAAGATTGGAGGTCATTTCTCTTTGTTGTTCCTTTGACTACTATCATATACTAAACCATGTCTACCAATTTGTTTAGTAGTATGGTGTAAGATGTCATTAAGATTCTTTTTACCAACTAATAATCTTTGCAAAGAAGATCTCAAACTATCATTATCATGCATAAGAGAAGAAATAGTAGAAGACAACTGATTGATATTATCTCTAGCATGCAAAATATCATTTTCTAAGCAAATAGATTTAGTTAAATAAGAATATCTATCAATATGAAGAGCAACTACATTATTCTCTCTACTAGTAGAACTAGAACATGATTCAAGCACATTGATTTTAACAAGCAAGGAGGCATTTTCTATTTCAAGCAAAGCAATCTTAGAAAGATAAACACCATTTTCAGATTCTAATCATTGCAAAGAATTTTTTTTGTCCTTGTTTTCAGATTTAAGAACATCAATATCATACATGAGAGAATCAACAATTAAAGTATGTTCTTCATTAGAACTAGGCATAAGAGGTTGAGCTTCTAGAAATCTAATCTTGTCAAGCAAACTAGCATTTTCAAGTTTAAGAGAGTCTACTTGGCTAAGACAAGTATTTTTATCATCAAGCAAGCAAGAATTAACATCTTCAAGATCATCTAATTCTATATGCATATTATCAACAATTTTAGCAAGCTTTTTCCATTTCTTTTTAGACGACTTAAGAGAGGCACGAGTAGCATTAATGATAGCAATTAAAGGTTATTTATGTAAAGAGTTTATGTTTACCTCATTTGAGTCTTTTCTTATAGAATCCATAAGATCAAAATGGCATTCTCCTTCAACACTAGAGATTGAGCTTGATCCTCCACTTGAATCTTCACTTTATCTTGAGTTGGTGGAATCACTTGAGCTTGAGTGCCATTTTTCCTTCTTCTTGTACTTATCTTCTCTTTACTTGTGATGATGGGTCTTCTTGCCTTGTAGACAATCTATCTTGAAGTGACCCTTCTTTCCACACTTGAGGCACCGGATGGAGGAGGAATTCTTGCCTTTGTAGAATCTACCCTTAGTACATGGCATTTTATTCAACATGAGAGGATGGAGAGGCTTATCCCATAATAGCTTCAATTTGAGCCTTCATTTTATCCTTCTTCATTCTCTTTAGCTCTTTCTCCTCTTGTCTTTCAACTTCTTCTCTCTTGTCAAGTGTGACTTCATGGGCTTGTAGATTTCCAATGAGCTCTTGAATGGGGATATCATCGAGAGACCTTACTTCTTCAATGGAAGTCACCTTGGGTTCCCATCTCTTGGGTAGAGCTCTAAGGATCTTAGAGTTGATCTCTCCTCTACTCATAGGATGTCTTAGAACAACAAGACCATTCATAATGATGTTGAGCCTTGAGTACTTGTTGGCTATCTTCTCCTCCTTTCCCATCTTGAAGTTCTCAAGCAGCCCTTTGCGCATGTAGACTTTGCTTTCCTTCACTTGTTGAGTTGCCTCATAAGTGATGCATAACTTTCTCCATACCTCATAGGCCGTCTCACAAGAAGAAATCCGATTGAACTCGGTGGAGGTCATGGTGGCATAGAGGATGTTGATTGCTCTTGCATTCAAGGTGGCTTTCTTCATGGTAGCTTCATCCCATTCTTATATCTTTGTCACTGGTAACTTGTGTGGATGGTCCATCATTTGCCATAGCTCAAGACTTGATCCTTGGATGTAGAATTGTAGCCTTCTTTTCCAATAGAGGAAGTTACTCCCATAAAAGATTGGAAGGTTGATGAAGTATCTCCCACTTTGGTAGTCACCCATTTTCTCCTACTTGTTGAAGTATACTTGGAGAAACCAGCTCTGATACCAATTGTTGGATCCTAGATGGGTGATTGGATAATCTAGAAGGGGGGTGAATAGAGCTGAATGCACTTAAACAAAATTCATTAGACCTTCAAGATATATTACAAGATAAGGTTACTATATAGGAAATTTGAGTGCAACTAAAACATACATAGCAAGGGAGATAGAGATTGAACATACACTAAGTGACAAGCTATGTAGAGTGGTTCTACACTTCAAACTAGAAGTGACTCAGTCCACTACCTAAAGAGGTCAACCTCTAGGATTTATTAACCATTACACTCTTATATTCATTCATAAGACTTTCAATACATGAACACCAAAGGACTCATCCATTCAAGCACCAAGAGTATTCCACCTTACCAAGGACATACCCACTTTGCCAAGAGTCTTCAGCCTTCTCTAAGGTCTTACCCACTCTAGCCCAAGTCTTCAACCTTCAAGGACTTTTCTACTCTTCTTAGATCTTCAACCTTTGCCTTCACCTTCACTCAGAGAAGATTCCATCAAGGACTTACCCACTTGAGCAAGGAGTCTTCTGCCTTCACCAAGGGCTTATCCACTCTTGCTCCAAGTCTTCATCCTTGATCTTCACCAAGGGATGCCTTCCCTTGTTCTTCTTCACCTCTCTTAGCCAAGAGAGAGAACCTTCATCTTCATGGTTGAAATGAGAGATAGGGAGGTGGTGGAAGTGACAGCCTCACAAGATATACATGTAGGAATAACTCTCTTACATATTTCCTACTCACTATAATGAATGTAGCAAGTGATAAAGCATAGAGAGAGAGGAGGTTGTAGGATCACTCGACTATAGAATAGGGACCTTCATAGTGCTTGACTAACCATGGGATGAAGCCCAAGGGGTCCTATTTATAGTTGAGTAAGCCTAGAAGCCTTTGGGAACACTTAAGAATGAAAACTAGCCATTTTGTGACTTGTAACAGATATATTTTTCACTTTTTGTAACTCCACAACGGCTAGAAACACTTTCCTGCACTATTCTGTACAGTGCAATTGCTCAAGTTTTTGTAAAGGTAACTCGACCGATCCCACTAAGAGACAAGACCAATTTAGACCATCGATCAAGTTTGTCCTGGGGTAAATCGACCGATTCACTTAAATCAGTTTTGGTCTGTAGAGGGATTGATCGAGTTCTGTGAAGTATAAACTCGACCGATCAAAAGTCATTTTCAAGATCCAATCAGGATCGGTCGAGTTTGCAACTCGACCGATGAACAACCTGATGTGAATTTTGGAAAATGGCTTTTGAGTGATTAAATATTTGATCTAAGTGCTCCTGATTTTTTCTAAGCTTAATTACAAGTCATACAATCATTACAAGTGTTTTACAACATGATTCTAATAGATTTACATCATATTCCAAAAATGTGCACTTGTATTGACTTTGACTTGTCTTTTCTCCAAGTTGAGATGCACAAGTTAGGGCATTTGGAGTGTGTCTATACCTAATCTAAAATCACTCAAGTAGAGGCATTACACACAATCAATTGGAATGGTTTAGTCATCATAAAAAACAAGGGTTTAGTCAATTTAGACCTTGAGTCAACAGGAGTGTGGGTAGAGGTCTTACCATAAGGGAGTATCGATGAAGTGGTCAATCTTGGCCCATGAGAGATTTCTATTCCAGGTGTAGTTTGAGTTTAAGGGGAGGATATCAGTCATGTTGTGTTTGATGAGGAGATTACTGAAAATCCTATATGATGATTGCATGTGACCTATTTGGTGTGTGATGTTAAGACTATTGGATGGTTGAGTGATGAGGTTGAAGTTTCCTCCTAAGAGCCTAGGTTTGTGCTCAAATATCTTAAAGATTATTTCAATTTCTTCAATGGAGGAGGTTGTGTTTGAGCTAGTTCTCCATAAACTCCCGTAAAGCACCATTCTAGAGCATCAAAAGTGTTTGTGATATGAAGGGTGATAGAGTAGTTGTGATATTTAGTATGTGTGATTGTGTAAAGGTTTGTATTGATGCCTATAGCTATACCTCCTTTGAAACCTACCAGTGGAATTTGATACCAAGAGTTGATATGTTTCCTCCTATGGTTTTTAAGGCAAAGGAGGTAAGGGTAGATTTTGTTTCTTAGATGGTGATTATGTTGATATTTTTTCATAAATGTGTCATTTGATTTGTTTTATCCTTTTAAGATTTGAGGCTCCACAAACGTTCCAAGATGAGACTTTCATTGGTGTGGAAGATACAAGATGGATAGTGTGTGTAGGCACAAATTATCTTATGATGTGAAGATTCTCTTGAGTTGTGTAGGTGTTGTGGATATGTCTATGATTTTTCCAATTCATGAACCTTTATATGTCAGCTAAAGCTTTGTGGGATACTTCTTCATTATCAAATGTTATTCCTAATTTGTCAACAAATGAAGAAAATGACTGAATATCCGACCATGAAATAATATGTTCTATATTGTCAATAGGGTTTTCATGATCAAATGTTGTATCAATATTAGACAAAGACTGATAAGTATTATGTATAGAAATATTATGATGGGCAAGAGGTTTACCTGGTTCAATGGTGGCAAAGAAGTTCTTTTTTGTCAATCCCTATGGTGTTGAAGTAAGCGAGTTGATATCTGAGACCAAGATAGGCACCTTCCCCTTGCTCTTCCACTTTGAACTCTGAGAAGATCAATTGTCTTCAATAATAGTATATTTAAGTTTCTAGATTGTGTCGTCATCCAGGTTGGTGTTTTTGTCTTGATTATAGTGGAATGGGAATGGTTTGAAGGATTCAAGGAATGCATTTTTGTTGCTATCCACTAATGAAGAGGATGTTCTAGGTCTTTTGTTTTGTGTGGCTTGATTTGTGTCTGATTGTGAGAGGGAAGTAGTGTTCTTTCTAACAAATCATGTTTCTATCATTTGGTTTATGAGTTCTTGTAAAGGTTTTTTTGGAGTTGTCCGGGAAGAACCAAGATGGGGGATGGTTTGCTATGTCCTTGAAGGTGGTAGAAGTTGTTGCAGGGTTCTCAGTAGTGAGTTTAATCATGTAGATCTTCTCGCCAAGCCTGATTTTAATGAAGGCAGGTAAAGAAATGGCTTGTTTGACAGAGAAGACACAATAAGCTTTGATAAATTGGGTAGGGTGGAGAGTATCATGACATATAGATTAATCCTCCTCCTTCTAGGCCCCTATTTGATTATGTGGTTATGCAATATCCCTTGTTCCACCATTCCAAATAGCTACCTTTTAGTATCCCTATTCTGCTGTGTTAGAATAGATCAGACCTTATTAGGATCTCATAACCCTAGATTACTAGGTATTATCCTATGTACATAAAATCTCAGGATGTTACTAACCCTTGTATTTAGATTATGGGAAATTAGTTAATAATAATATAAAACTATTGTCCCGATCAAAACTGAAAACCCTAGTATCATCTAAGGACCTAGAGTATGAGAACTCGATATAATTCAAGAGGATGTACCCTAATTTACCATTAGTTAGAACTTAAAATCCTAATTTAATGATTGTGAGTATAGTGGGGTAAATTCAATAAAAGTAATCTCAAATTGAAAATCTAAGTCCAAGTTCACATTCTTCATGTTCAAATTAGGTATCTTACCACTTTTGGGCTTAATCAAATGTCAAATAAACCTCCAATGACAATCTACAAGATAAAACCCAAGTGATAGGGAATCATTTTATTTTAATCTCAGTTTTCAACTAAAGTCAGAAATATATTTGTTGTCACACAAGTGGTCGTGACCTTGCGTTACATGGCTTGTATGTTGGGGTGGGTTTGCAGGAGGCGTACCCCATCATCCCTTCATCTGTCTTCCTCACGTACGTGTGAAGCCTAGTCCACACTGCAGCTACCACCCATTTCTCGCTTGTCTCACTAAACCATTTGTTGTGTTTTCTTCACCATTAGATCTGTTGTTCCCTAATGAATCGTTGTAGCCCTTATTCGCCCCCTCTCGAACCATAGAGATAAAACACCCAATCTCATTTCTTCCTTCTCCATTGTTACCACTTCTAGTGACCCCGACAACCTACTGAACAAAGATCCAAGAGTTTCTAACCACCCATAAACCATATTCTCTTCCCTTTTTAGCCTTCAATGCTATCAATTAGAGGAAAATGCCTCAAATTCACCCAACCGGATCGAGTTGTTTCCCCTGACAATCTCCTCCTTGTTCTAACAAGTCATGGAATCTTGACCAAATTAACCACATGTTACTCATCTGCTGAACCCTCTCTCTATTTTTTATAACTTTGAACACTTGTGCCTTGTTCTCATTTATTCTATTGATGAGATATCATATAGTTGTTCTATGATAGGTCACCACCAAGTACATACTATAATCACCAGAGTAGGAAAACCCTGCCGATCCCTTCATGAGTTGGTAAAGCTTTTTTGGGGTAATCACATGAGATTTCATTTGGGTAAAACCGATACACGTCGTTTGCACACCAATTCACTAGAAAAATTATCCTAGAGTTTAATCCTTTTTTTACTTTCTAATTAAGGCTATTATAGAAGGGTCGATCCCACAAGACAACATTTTTAAGATCTATTTCTCCTAAACCCGATTTATTTTTGAAATTGATTCTTTTTGGTACTTTTGAAAGGTTTGCGTAAAGTAAAGTCTAACTTGAGAGGGGTTGAATATTCTAATGCAAGATAGGAAATTTTAAGAAGAACAAAAGGTTACACCAATGTAAGGAAAATAAAAGATTATTCTAAACAAGAGAAAGTAAAAGAAGAAATTGTTAGCATAAAAGATTATCTAACAAAAGTAAAATGCTGAAAATTAAAGGGCGAACTTGAAAGCAATGAATCAAAAAGCGATTTGAAATCAAAGAGGAAGACATCGAGGCTTAGGAGTTTCACCACCTTATACCTTGTGAAAATAAAATCGAACGATACATGAAAATAAGAAGGAGGCAAGTATGTGCATATTCGTAAATAAAACACAAAAGAGGAACTCTACGTGAACCCATTGGTCTTGGTGTTCACGTGTCCTTGTTCTTCATCCTAAATGGGATAATTCTACGGTCGCATCCAAATCCCCATGAATTCGGTTTAGGTGTTCTAAATCCTAGTTTCCACAGTCGCATCCACCGAGATTAACAAGTGATACAAACGATTAATTACGTCATTTAAATTGGCAATTTCTAAACTGAAAACCATCCATATAAATAGTTGTGTAAAAACTCGATCCTATAATCACATGGCTAAGGGGTTATTATCCTTGCCTCGATAAGTAAACTACTCGCTACTCATGGCAAGGATGGGAGAAACTAGAAAAGAAAGCAAAGGAGTCATAGACCGCAATTCTAGATCTCTGTAGAGTCCAAGGCAGTGATGATTAAATGAGCCGTTTGCTTTTTCTCCCACTCCAAGAGAAACACAGAAAAAGAAGAACCAGAGAAGTGAGATCCAAAACCAAAATAAAAGAACTAACTTTATGAAAGAACTGCTCTTTAGTGCTCTTGAAAGGAAGATTACACTAAGATGAAATGATAGAATTCCGCTTTTGATTGCGTACAAAAAGAACTTGGGACCCTTTTCTTAGTAGAGTCCCCCCTCCTTTTATAGGGGAATGAGGGGTGGAAATCCTAGATAGAAGACTATATAGAAAACTCCTAGCCGGTGGTTGAAAACTTTCTGGAAATAGAGAAAATAATTGATTGCTTTTAATTATGATGACCGCTTGCATTTTTTTGCTACAGATTCCCGTAACAATAATTTTGAGCGAATTTTTGGGCCAGTCATAACTTCTAAAGAAGTCCAAAAATATTTTTTCTTGTAGATAATTCAATTCTCATTCCAACGCATACTTGCCCATTAAAGTATGTCTTAGGATGTGAGAGTTATGCCAATTTTGATGTGAGGTATATGTTTAAATCAGGCACTGCGGGAATTTGTGTAAAATATCTTCCAAGGGAAATGATTCATTGAGCTATTTTCCTTCAAAAAACCAACCAAATATAATTAAAACTACAAATAAATAGAAAAATATAAACTAATACAAATAAATTACAAAACTAAGAAGATAAATAAAAAACAATCCTAAAAAGATATCTAAAAGATGTAAATAAAAGGGATAAATATACATTTATCAAACACCTCTTGTGTTTGAATTTGTCAATATGTTGGTGCACAATGTAGATATTTTCTTTGTGTGCCTGACCTTGTTCTGATCATGAGTCTGACCATGACACCCCTAAAGGAGAGTTCTAAGGAGTCCCTCATCTCATAACGGTGTTCCTTTGCAGATTATTAAATCGACGAAATGCTAAAGTAGTAGTGATTCTGATGACCAACACTCTTGGGATATGTCAAGTGGTCCTTACCTTTTGTTCATAATGACACCTCTGGTCCCCAGTTTCGACGACCATAGGTCTAGGTCTTAGGCATATCAGGTTAGTCGCAATCCTGGAAACATGTTGGGATCCTTTCTACGTATGAGGAAGATGACAGTAGGAGAGAAATACCTAAGAGTCAAGCTCGAAAACAACTATTGTGCACCGGTTCCTTAGCGTGAGACACTAGGAATCAATCCTTGGGTGAAATCCCTATCTTGCCCATAGAGCCTGGGCTCAATCATCTTCCATCAAGAAGGGTAAAACCATCTTTAAGCCTACTTTGACTTGCCCTTGACCGTATATACAATGGTCGAGTATTGTTAAAGTCTGATTGTGATTTATGCATTTCATTTAGGGGCACGTTGGTCTTTTCCCATTCTGTTTTTTATTTTATTCAAAAATGAATTTAACTTGTAAAAACCATAAGTAAATATTGTTTTTCCAAATAACACATATAAGTATCCTTTTAAAATTAGAAAAATTTGTCAGATTTAATGGGATTGATTTTGAAGCCTGATTTTCAACTTAGAGTTTAACTAGTGAATCCAATGGGATCTATATTAATTTAATGCATAAACATGATGATTAGGTTGTGAAAGCCCCTGAACTCGATTCCAAGGAGTGTTACTAAATACTTAGTTCTAATAATAAGGTTTGTACATCCTCTATTTTATTTTGGACATTATTTGATTGAAATCTACACTGTTTTAATGAGGCATCTCTTCAAATGTTAATTCTTTTGGCAGTCGAAATTCTTGGACATTTTTCTTTCTTTACCTAAATTCAATATATTCATGTGGTTATTAAACTATCATGTTTACATGTGTTCTTGGACCCCTCCTTTGATTGGCTTTTATGAGAAAATTGACTATAATGCTAGTCTTGTCACTCTATTTATGTATTCTACATCTTTGACTAGAATATTTAGAATAGTGGTAGTTATGTACAACCATACTTATAAAGGGTGTGTGTATTCCACCCAGGGATGTGTGTTTCCACCCTTATTTCTTTTTAGGCCATGATCTTATGGTGTTATGACCCAATTTTAGGCATATTTAGTCTACATTGGTATGCATGCAAATGTTTATTGTTTTAAATTGACACTGTGGATGATTGTTATGGCAAGCCACTTTTATTCTCATGCTTGAAATCTTTATTTTAATATGCCTCATTTCTCTTGTTATAATTATTTTGAACAGGCCTAATTTCAAATTTCCCCCTTCTTCTGAGAACATCTCTTATTCTACTTTTAACTCAATATAATGCCCAAAGTGTTTATTATATGTACATACTCAACTTTTGTTGATCCATACCTTATTTCCAATCATCTAGGTGATGTTACCTTCCACCCAGGTGTAGGTTCTTTAGAAGACAAGGATGTATAAAGATTATATACAGGATATTGGACCTAAGGGTAGTTTGGAATGGCCATGTTTCCCTCTGCAATAGGTTGTGCATTTTATTAGCTTTACTAGATGTATACTTTTTTACTTTCTATACCACCCTTTTATGGTGAGAAATAAATGTATAATGATACACCTTGTAACTCTGATATAGTTTTGTTTCTGTTACTTAAAAACTTCATGCTCTGATATGTATACAAGTTGAGAAATGAATTTAAATACTCCTTTCCTTCTTATTTGGAACGGGATGGACTTATCCTTCAATTCGTTGAAGAGTGGATCCCCTATTGGGTCCTACTCTTTACAAAATGGTATCAAAGCCTAAGCAGTCAGTAACTTTACTATTTGAAGTTATCCTAGGTTGACCTTTAATCAGATAGGTGACCCTTAAAGGTTGTTGATTTACCCATTTCCTAATAGTAAAATGCCAATTAGGGTTTTAACCCTTGTCTAGATTGGTCTCTACTACTCCCAACCCACTACTGTGGATGTGGCTCAGTTTTTGGGTAACCCTAGTTACCCTACCTTCTCCATGGAATTAGAATTTTACTACATATAAGTTGGGAAGCTAGATCAACTACTATGAAGTAGGTTGACTTGAACACACATGGCTAGGACTAATTCTTGTTCCTACCTTAACCCCTTCCCTATGTAACTTTCTGATATGTCTCAAATACGTCTAGCTTAGCAGCAAACATGCATGGGTAACAAACATAGACACTAGCCCAAGTTTTTAAAATTATGATATCCCAATGATGCTAAGTGATAATCTAAATTATCTTTTTTGTGGATTAACATGCCTTGGCTTTCACATGGAGTATGTCCACATCTCTCTATCCAAATCCATCTATCTAAGGAGTGGATTTCATCCTCATTGAGTTTTATATGCCTCATACATGAGTTTTTGTTGATGAAAGATATAAGTTTCAATAGACATCCTTAAGTGTTTGCCTCTCTCATCACCAATAGTGTAGGTGGACATCTAGTAACTGATATGGGTAACTTAACTATATAGGTTGCCTTATCTTGTGAAGGCACTATGGTAGTAAACCAACTAGTGATGGATAATCCTAAATATCTCCCTATAATGATGGATAATCTTATGATTCCCCTAGGTTTTAAGACTAGGCAATGTAAATTATGTTTAGGAGTGACATGGGGAATTGGTGGATGTATGTGCCTTATTATCATTTTATAGAAGTTGTATTTATTTAATAAGAAACCCTTATCCCTCCTATGCTTATACCATAAAGAAGTGGTCGTATGCCCTTTTTGGTGTATGAAGAATTAAACCCCTTTTATGGAATGAAGTGACAATATAATAATTGTATTGTGGTGTGTTGTGGAAGGTGTCTGACTTGGTTCTTAGATCTATTTTGGCACCAATTTTGGATTTTCATTACAAAATTTTCATCATTAAAAAATATTTTCATTATTAGATTATATGTAAAAAATAAAAATATTCATATTTTATCAATGGTTTTGGAACCAAGTCACCACCACAAGGAAGTTGAAATCATATAGAAACCTCTTAAGGAGGAAGCACTTGACTAGAATGATCGACCCGAGACCCTAGAATTAAGTGTGGTGTATAGAGTATGAAGAATCTTTGGACATGTAAGACCTATATTCACCCTTTTTGCCCCTCTAGGTGATTTGATAAGTCATAGATTAACCCTTTTTGAATGGGAGAATCCCTATACACGTAGGAGTGTAGCTTAACTTAAGGAATAATCAAAATTAATAGTGGTTGTAATGAGTCATATTGGGATAACTCTTAGTAATATAGACAGATAAATGTAGCTACCACCTAATCAGAACTAGCGAGCCTTGCTAATTATATCACCATAAATGTTACTTTGATTTACCAAGACATATAAAGTGCTTAGTTAGGTTTAAAAAGAAGTGGAGGAATTCCAAGTAAAAACTCAAATTAATGCCCTATACCCTAGGTTGCTGGTAATTAAGTGGTAAGGATAATTCTACAATAGAAGGTAGGCTAAAAATTCTAGGGATGATGGACATTTTGAATGTAATAAATTAAAGTAAAAATGAATTAATTACACCTTAATCAAAGCATGCGTAATGTAAGGTATATGCTTAAAATATAGATGATTAATCCAATAAGTTGCATACATGTACTACAATCGTCAAATGTGAACGATAAACATGTTTGCAAAATAAAACCCTAGTCTTATACCTTCACCCTAGCCTTCCTAATGTTTAGCAGAGAATGACTTAGTAGTCAAACACAAATCAATTATTTTCCCAAAGAAAATGTGTAAATATGTCCAACTTAAGAGTGCCATTATATTGAAGGGAAAAGAAGATTGTATCCATATCATATCCTACTTTCTATATACACTCAACATTTAATAAAAATAATAGTAACACTAATTGGAATCTTGATGGTAGTATTTGAGGATTGATGTTTCTAGACAAGTTTAGTCCACCAACTTAGTGGTGATAGTCTGAATGGTTCTTTAAGGAGATCCATGTTTGGTGATTGGTCACTCATGCTTAAGTGATGGAAAATGAGAAACTGTAGAACAACCTAATGACCTCATGTGTGTAGTGATGTCAGGCATGTAAGAGGATAATGAAACTGCTATAAGAAAATAGGTAACCTTAATGAATGTAGCACCCATAAGATAATTGATGTCTTGGTTTAAAAAAAGAATTCTAGATCAACCAGGTTTATGAGAAGATGTGACAACTTGAATTTCTCTCTCCTCTTTTATACTCTTCCTCTTTCGTCAAATGTACTTCATACTAAATATGATATCAATTTCATAATTGAAGTGTGACGATACTCCAATTTAGTCACATCAATGCTCAATTCTTACTAAATGTGACATTAAGTTGCATTTAGTACTACGTACGATTCCTTATTACGTATCCATCTTGCATATCAGATTGAACCCCATTTGTGTAATCATCTTGTCTCCTACTATATCTCATGTAGAAGATGGCTCAATTATCTTTTTAATGACATAAAGACCACTTCGATTGGACCTTCGGAGTCCAATTTATGATACCTTGAAGTGTGGCTATTTCTACCTTGGTTTAGCTCAATTATATGCCTTTTTTTCTGTTGGGCCGGTCTACATGGGCCCAAAGGCATATCGCTGCAACGCTTGCCCCTCTCCCCCTTCCTCTTTGGGGAAAGAACGATGGAGTTTTTTTCCCCTCAACCATCAACAGCCAGATCAGGTAATGGAGGAACTCAACCAGCCGATGGTCTTGAAAACCCTAAACCCCCCCCCCTCCTTGCTTCATATAAAGCTTCCCCGTCCAACCCTTCTCTCCTTTTCTCTCTTACTTCCCTTTCCCTTCCTTGCCTTGCCCCCGGTGTATCTGCAACTACTTCCTGCCGCCCTTGCTTGCGGTCGGCACTACCACTAGCAAGACAAGCTCTTGCCCACTCCAGACCAGGAAATCACGAGTGAGGACGGCGGAGGTTCCAGCACTGCCTCGAGCTGCTGTGGTGTTGTGGCCTGTGGGCAACCGGAGAAGGAGGGCAGGCTTCCCCTGTTCCTCCCCTGTTCCAACACACGGAACAGAGGAATCGCGAGGGCTGGCGCTACGGGTCGGGGCATTTGGGTGCAGAGTGGGATCAGACGCCCGTGAGCGGTCAGCTGCGTTTTGGGCGAGAGACGATGCAGCGTTGAGCAGCTGCAGATGACCACTCTGGGTGCCATCGTGGGCAATCGGGAGACGCCGGCTACCGGGAAGGGGTCTTCGGCCCTATCACCGAGCGCCATGAGGCTCAGGAGTGCCTCAGCACGCAGACTCAGCTGGGCGGCCGTTGGACCAATGACGGACGCCCAAAATCATGCACCAAATGATGTGGTAACGCTCCCCTCTCAGTTCCATATAGTTTTCAAATCAAACCTTCTAAAAATCATAATTCACTCATTCTTTGGCCAAAATAAATGTACCAATATACCATATTGATCCTCTCAAAAATATCTACAATATGAGCATATTTTCAGACTCTAAATCCTCTTCTTATTCTTCTGATATTTTGAAAATACTAACTATAGTCATGTTTGAGTATATTTAATCCACTTTTGCGATCAATCTTGTATCTTTAATGAACTTTCACCCTCTTAATCATGAAATCAGTGTTACTTCGACATCTTTGAGTTATAAAGGGTACTAATCACTCATATTGCTCATGAGTGACTCTTTGGCACATAAGTGACTCGTTTTTGGACTATAATGATATGACCTTGCCTTATTAATGTGAATCTTACTTCTTAATGACACAAATGCCTAATCAACTCTGAAATCAAGGGCCAATGTGCATCCATGATATGAGGGCCCTTCCCTCTTAATCCCTTTTGTCTATGCTTGCTTTATATGGCCTTAAATACATCAATGTATCCCTATTATGTGAATGTTTGGTTATACCTTGATACAATTGATGTGGTTGACTTGAATTGTGCACCAAATGCCTCCT
Organism: Alisma plantago-aquatica; assembly: GCA_963693085.1. Taxonomy (NCBI): domain Eukaryota; kingdom Viridiplantae; phylum Streptophyta; class Magnoliopsida; order Alismatales; family Alismataceae; genus Alisma; species Alisma plantago-aquatica. Next base: position 26,158,941 of record OY856415.1, read on the forward strand.
TACTCTTGAAAATAGTGACCTTTTTTGTTTGGTGATCTTAACGCCTGCGATCAACCCTTGTGCACCATAGTAGTGTTTGTGCCCCTAATTTGCCTATGTGACCTTCGTGACTTGAATGGTAGTTCTTGTGCCTCAATGCTTATTGTGGATATTTTTATCTTTTCCTCCCCACTCGAATTAGGGAATACTCCTCCATTTATGATAAATTGGATGGGTATGTCCTACCCAAGTCTTAACTTGAACCTTGACTGCATATGTGAACTATGTTGACGAATGAAAGTGTGTGGGTATGTTGATACCAATGTTGGATTCTTATTCCTAGACTTTGGGACATCCACTCAATCTTAACGTGTGACTCCTATGTCTCTAATTTGCTGATCTAATCCATCTTCTATGCTTGGGCCTCTTGACTTGATGGACTATGGCCCCTCTTGCCTATTAAAAGTCTTAGACCCTATAATGTGCTTTAGTGACTCAAATCTTGAAATGTCCATATGGAACCTCGAAATGATTTGAAACTTGAACCATACCTCCTTGATGACCTCTAGATAAGTGAAAGATCATCTAATGTACCAATAAGAAACTTTGAACCTAGCTTGGTCAAAACCCTAAAATGAAGCTAGTTAGGGTTAGTGATGAGAATCTAATATATGTATCCAATCTTGTTGTTAATTAGGTTTTTCTTGTGGCTAGATGGTCAAGGATAAGTAAGTTATGAATATTTGAATTAGGTATATGCTTTAATAATTATATGACTATGGCTTTCTTGCTTGAATGTGATACATATGTATGCTTGTTTACTTGCTCAAATATTTCCATGTACGACTCTAGTATTGTATTTGATGTCTATCTAGTACTGTGTTTTATAACTTGCAAACATAATATAGAAACTCCATTATACAAACCTCTTGCACCTGTCTAAAGTTTTGGGATAAGGACATGAGTATGGGCATCCTACTTGAGTTATCAAGATAGGGAGGATCGTTGATAAAAGGGGTAGCTAATCTTAAGCACCCTCATATACTCTTCTAGTGAGAAGATGTCCATAAAAGGCCTTACAAATACATGATATTGATGAATGCACAAAATGATGGTATAATTGGAGTGAAATGACATAAAACATGGGCTCTCATTTGGTTAAATACTTAACTTGTTTATTCTTGCTCATTTACTTCTACAAATCTTCTCAAATTATGCAAAGTTTATGTATATGTATCTTTTATCCCTGTTGTGGCATCCAACACTCGAAAACACCATTAACTAAGCGGAAGCAATTGTTAGCAGTGGATTACTGAACATCACTAAAAATTAAAACCATTTACAAAGAGATCCATTCTCTGGAAAACTCTTTAAACAAGAACTACAATATTATATTTACATACTAGTTCACAAAGTACATTCACTGTACTATCTTTTCTCGAGGAATATATATGCACATCATTGCTTTGCTAAAAAGCACAAGTAACAAAATCCTTGAGGCATTCAAACCAAATCTCAGATCGATATAAAAATACTATCCACAGACTCCTAGGACCTGAGAGTACAGAGACGACACATAGGACTTTATATACAAAGCTTGACAGCCAATATTTCCACCTGAAGGATTACTGTTGTCCCTATTGTTGCTGTTGCTGCTCTTCCTCAGTTGTAGGGTTCCTACCTCTTTGGCGACGTCTACCTAAAAATGTTGGATCCCACGGGGGTGAGACAATTTATAAATTGTCCCAGTGAGAGATATAACTCTCCGCTGAAAACATTATTATTGTAGTTTAATAGAAATAAATTGAACAGTAGAATCATATATTTCAATAGCAGATAAATTAATATCTATGTAGATTAGAGCAACATTCCTATTCAAGTATTTCAACTATAACTTGATGAGGCAGCATGTCTCTTATTCAATACGGAATTAAAGAACGTAAGTAACATTTATGTATCAAGGACATGCTAAGAAAGATAACATCAACCAGTAGTTATCGTATTTCAATCTTATACAAATACGCTACATGGCTGATTACATTTTTCAAACATACTTAAGCTCTGAGGAGATGAGGTATACCGCTCATACTCCAACTGACCATTTGTAAAAATCGCAATCGGTACCATACATAGGTCAATGGAAGAACTGGATTTCCATGACCTCATCCTCCCCAGTCAGTGTAAGGTCAACTGCAGGACATCTAGTGTCTCTGCTAATAATAGCTTGCCAGGGTATAGTGGCAACTTTGCTATAGAGTTACAGTGGCGGTTGTACTCTATTCGCAATATAGAGATTTCATGTTTACCTCCATCGATCCGACATTAACATCATCGGGAGATTCATGATACATCCATCCCGGAACATATAATGAAGGATTGAGAGGTTTAATGTTTACCTTCCATCAACCCCACATTAGGACATAAGGATATAATCACTCATTACCCCCACATACTCAATGGTATGCCCTCTAGGAGATTCCGTAGGAAAAACCTATTTCACCATCACCAACTACTGACGATGATGGATCTATGGTCAGAGCACTACATGAATAGATTTCACTTGATTAATTAAGTACATCATCATATTCTTTTAGCATCAGTCAAGTTTTCAAACATAACTTATTAGGACAAATGCTACAAAGATACATGTACTATTTTCATCAATTACTCCTCAGTCTTTATAAGGTATTGGGATCTCAGTCCCTCATTTCAATACTGGGAAATTCTCATTCCTCTACAATCTCATTATCATAATCATAAAGATCTGGGTATTCAAACCCTTAGCTCATCACTGAACCCTCTTTTTTAGGTAACTATCACCTTCAGGTCATTTGACCAAGGTAAACATGACACTTGTTACACAAGCATCTCTTATGTCATTTGAGGCTCATTAACTCTCTTGTTACCTCTTACTAAGCAACAAGTCATATTATGGCATATAAGGCCCAATAAACAATTTCAATAAATAAAACATCATAGCTCATACATGGCTATGTTCATCATCTCATGATACTTGCATGATTAGCACACATGATAACATATATATCAATCATATTTCATTTTCATGCAACTCAAGGGTAACACCACTATTCCCTTACCAGGGTTAGGGTTTCCCATTTCATATCAATTGGGAATACTCATCCCAATACCCAAAATTAGGGTTATGAATTATCACCATATTGTCCAAGATTAAGATTTCATGCACTTCACCCCAGGATTAGGGTTTTCATATAGCCTTACTTACATCACCCTCAATTAGAGTTTCACATCTCATTAATACATCAGGGTTTCTCATCACATCACCCTGGATTAGGGTTTCACATTCAATATCCCGCAATTAGAGTTTACTATTCATCCCAATGCCCAAAATTAGGATTGGGTTCATTAACCTACTCGATTAGGGTTTCATGATCTCTTTACTAAGGACCATACCCTAATTACTACATGATTAGTACTCATGTAAGAGATCTTCTCTCTCATCCTCTCAACTTGGTTGGGTTACATTAACCTTTCCATCAAGTACATACAACTATGTTTATCATAGTGTACTGAATTATTACTTTTCATAAACCTTTAAGGTTAATCATTTTAAAGGTACTGATCATCTAGGTACTTTAGGTATTTTACCACTGTACCTATCTTTGATTAAAATTGTTATCAACCATTGGATCAATGGATCAATCATAACTTAAAATATCCAAACGACCTTGACCACTTTGGACCTCCAATCAGTTTTGGACTTTCAACTCCAAATGGTTTTGAAAACCGTTTGATTCCAAACGGTCCTGAGACCGTTTGACCCCAAACAGTTTCAAGACCGTTTGGACTCAAATGGTCTCAAGACTTTTTGGTCCAAGTCAACCTCAAAACCGAAAGGGTCACCTAAAGGTTTCCATCAACTAATCAAATTAGGGATTGTTTTGTTGAATCGACCATCAATTGAACTATTGAATGTTCATCAATATAACACCATTGGATCTTCATCCATCAATCAAGATCAATCCTTTGACCTCCAAATGGTCCTGAGACCATTTGGAATCAAACGGTCTCAAGACCGTTTGGTCCAAATTGCCTTGAAATTGAATGGATCACTTTAGGGAATTCTTCAACAAATTGATTTAGGGTTTGTAATTATGGAATGTCCATTCATGGAACCACTAAATTGGATCCATTGGACCATCATCCAGAATGTACTAGGTTCCTAACCTCAAATGGTCAACCCATCCAAATGGTTTGGGATTCAAAACTCCAAACGGTTTGCAAACCGTTTGGTCACCAAACAGTTTGATGAAACCGATTGGGCCATAATGTTGAAACTGTTTGCAACTAGATATTATTAAGATGGGTGCTTAAGATGATGTCATCATCATCAAGCTTCAACCCCTCGAATTCTACTGCCATTTCCATGGTCATTTCATTAATTAATCAAATGAATTGCAAGAAGAACAATTGAACATATTGAATTAAGGGATTGAATTCAATAATAATGAATAAGGGTTCAAGTTATATAACCTGCCTTCAATTGAGCTTCAAAGCTTGGAGCTTCACATCAACAATGGTGGAAGAAGCTTTTGCAAATCTCCCAAGGCTCGTCCTCAAGCTTTGGAGTGAAAAGATTGGCTAGGATTGAAGATGGAGTGAAATAGAGAAGAAATCATGCATTGTTTTGTGATTTCCACCATGAATTCAAGGTGAAAGAAGGTCAAGAAGCTTACCAACAGGTTGGGGGTCGTCCTCCTATTTCTCCCAGATCCCTTGGTCGTTTTTTCAAGCAAGAAGTGAAAGTGGATTCGAAATTACCCCTTCACCTCATGGATAAAGGAGCATATATATGAATTTATTGAAAATTCATTTAAGAGAGAGAAAGTAGGAATTATCTCCTCAACTTCCTTGCCACTTACTCCCTTATCTTCCTTGGATATGAGGCTATCCTCTTTGACTCTTATTCCTCTCAATTATCCATGATTTAAAGAAAAGAAAATTAAGCACCTTAACCCTGATAATAATAATATCCTAAAGTTAGTGGATATTTCTTTTTCTTTTCTTAATGTGAGTGGGTTCTCCACTCACGTAGATATTTCCTTTGCCTTTGCAAGGCACAAGGACGTCCACACTTATATATTTCAACCAAAATAATTTTGGTTGTAGGGCAATCCATTTAATATAATTATTTTTGCATTAAATTGAATTACAGTTTCAATTATGCTTAAATCTTGATTATTTTAATATCAAGATTCTCTCTCCTTCAAAGAGGTACAAATGAGATGCCCCTCTAATTTTATTTGCTCTACATGATTCCAAGAAACATTAGGGACTATTTTGAAGTGGTAATTTTCATAGTGAACCCTAGGTTTTGGGTAAATTACACATTACACCAAAACTGGGTTTTAATGCACAAACATTGCTTTATCAGCTCTTTCTTGGTACTCAGGCTTTCCCAAGCCATACATATGCATAATATTCATTCTCATGATACTTCAATACATGAGGAACATCTTATCATGTAACATTTGCAAATTAACCCGTCAACTTGGGTAAATTACACTTTAGTCCACAGAAATCAAAACATTGTTTTCAACATTGTTCAAAAAGGAAAAAAATTGAAATATAAGTTCCTCTTGAGCCTTAATTACTTTTTGAGAGAGATAAGAGCATGCATATAATTAACCATATTTAAGAAAATCACCTAGGGTTAAAACATAACCCAGGTCAGGGATGTTACAAGTTATCCACCCCTTACAAGGATTTCGTCCCCGAAATCATCAACGAAAACATCAAGAGAAATGAGAAGGGTACTTCCTCCTCATTTATTCCTCTAGTTCCCACATAGCTTCTTCAATGCCACAGTGATGCTAGAGAACTTTTACAAGACAAATGTCTTTATTTTTCAACTTTTTAATTCTTCTTTCAAGAACCAACACAAGTCCTTCAACCGAAGAGATATCATGATTTAGTTCTACCTCCATAGGTTGCAGAACTAACTCTGTGTTAGGATGACACTTCCTCAACATGGAGATATGGAACACTGGGTGCAATCTATGCAACTCACGTGGTAACTCCAGCTTATAGGCTACCTTTCCCATCCTTTCAACGATTGGATAAGGCCCCATAAATCTAGGAGCTAACGTCCCCTTCTTTCCAAATCTAAGGATACCTTTCCAAGGTGAGACCCTGAGGTACACTCTGTCTCCAACTTGGAATTCTAAGGGTCTACAATGCTTATCAGCGTAAGACTTCTGTCTATCTTGAGCAGCTTTCAACTATTGTTGTATTACTTTAATCTTCTCACTTGTTTACTGTACTAACTCAGGACCCAAAAGTTGATATTCTCCTATTTCATACCAACATAAAGGAGATCTACAATGTCTACCATATAATGCTTCATATGGTGCCATCTCAATACTGTGTTGATAGCTATTATTGTAAGCAAATTCTGTCAAGCTCAGGTGTAGATCCCAACTTCCTACAAATTGAAGGACACATGCCCTAAGCAAGTCCTCCAAAGTTTGTATAGTCCTCTCAGATTGCCCATCTGTCTGAGGATGAAAGGTTGTACTAAACCTTAGTTGTGTACCTAAAGCTTTATGGAGTCACTCCCAAAAATGACTCATGAATTGGGGACCTCTATAAGAAACAATAGTAGCTAGAACCCCATGCAGTTGCACTATCTCATCTATGTATATCTGTGCAAGCTTCTCAGTAGTATAGGTTGTTTTAACAGGAAGGAAATGTGCTGTCTTAGTCAACCTATCAACTATCACCCAAATGGAATCATGATTTTTGGCTATTCTAGGCAAACCAACCACAAAGTCTATGGTCACATGATCCCATTTCCACTTCAGTATAGGCAGAGGTTGCATTGTTCCTGCGGGCTTTTGATGTTCAACTTTAACCTACTGACACATCGGACACCTCATAACAAACTCAGCTAGATCTTTCTTCAATCCAGGCCACCAATACATATCTTTTAAGTTATCATACATCTTGGTGCTCCCTGGATGCATGGCATACATTGAAGAATGAGCTTCTTCCAAAACTAACTTCTTAAGTCATTAACATCATGTACTACCATCCTACCATGGTAACAGACTACCTGATCATTTGAATCATGGAAGCCATCTCATTTCTCACTACCATACTCTGACCTAATCTATTGGATCACAGTATCAGCTTGTTGTGCTTCTTTAATCTGCTGTTTCAGAGTAGGTTTCACTTGCATCTCAGTTAACAACCCAGCTAATAATGACACTTTAAGATGCACATTGTCTTGCCTTAAGGAGATAAGCATATCTCTCTTAGAGCAAACTAGGGAGTTCAACTGAGCTTTATCTAGGGCTGGTGTTGATGATTTTCTACTTAATGCATCAGCAACTACATTAGCCTTCCCTGGATGATAATCAATTGTACAATCGTAGTCCTTGATTAACTCCATCCAGTGGCGTTGCCTCATGTTCAACTCATGCCGTGAGAAGATATACTTTAGGTTCTTATGGTCTGTGAAAATCTGGAATGTCTCTCCATAGAGATAATGTCTCCAAATCTTCAAGGCATGGACCACAACAGCTAGTTCTAGATCATGTGTTGGATAATTTTTCTCATGTTTCTTAAGCTGTCGAGAAGAAAAAGAAATCACTTGCTTATCCTGCATCAACACACATCCTAGACCGTTCTTGGATGCATCATAGAAAACTATGTACCCTTTTCCTTGCTCAGGTAACACCAGCACAGGTGCACTTGTTAACCTTTCTTTCAACAATTGGAAAGAATGCTGACACTTGTCATTCTAGAAAAAAAGAACCTCCTTCCTGGTCAACTTGGTTAGGGGTAAATCTATAGAATTGAAGTTCTTAATGAACCTCCTGTAATAGCCTACCAGTCCTAGGAAACTATGTATCTCCGTCGGTGTCTTCGGCTATTCCCATTGCAGGACATATTCTACCTTCTTAGGATCAACATGAATACCTGAGGCAGATATTACATGTCCTAGAAAAGAAACTTCTGGTAACCAAAACTCGCATTTGCTAAACTTAGCATACAACTTATGCTTTCTTAGCAAAGTCAAAGCCTGACAGAGGTGCTGCTCATGCTGTTGAGCATCTCTACTGTATATCAAGATGTCGTCGATGAATACGACTATAAACTGATAAAGAAAAGGTCGAAAAATTCTATTCATGAGTTCCATGAATGCAACTGGTGCATTAGTTAGCCCAAAAGACATAACTATGAACTCATAGTGACCATACCTTGTCCTAAAGATAGAATTAGGTATGTCATTCTCTTTGATACATAACTGATGGTATCCCGACCTCAGATCTATTTTAGAAACTATAGTTGCACCACACAACTGATCAAACAAGTCATGAATCCTTGGTAGAGGATACTTGTTCTTTATGGTGACTTTGTTTAACTGCCTATAGTCGATGCATAAACAAATAAACCCATCTTTCTTCTTAACAAAGAGGACCGGAGCACCCCATGGTGAAGTACTCGGTCGGATGAAACCTTTCTCAAGCAACTCCTGTAGTTGTATCTTGAGCTCTGCCATTTCAGTAGGTGCCATTCTATACAACGTTTGTGCTATTGGTTGTGTGCCCGGGATTAGATTAATCTCAAAATCAATCTCTCGGGGTGAACACCTGGAAGTTCTTCAGGAAATACATCTTCAAATTCCCTGACTACCAGAACTTCAAAAGGATGAGGGCTCTCCATTGTGGTATCTACCACATGAGCCAAGAATGCAAAACATCCCTATCTCATCAACTTCTCAGCTACCATAGCTGATACTAAATAGGTTGGAAGGATCTTTCTGTCTCCTTAAAAGATCCATGTGTCACTATCATTTGTGAACACAACCTTCTTGGAACCACAATCCAAGACAACCTTATACTTCTCTAAGGTGTCCATCCTAAGGATTATATCAAACCCGTGCATTTCAAGTGGTATAAGATCCACCTGAATGTGATGATCAGAAAAGGAAAGATTACAGGGAGAACACACCTCCCGCAACACTGCAGATCCCATCAAAGGTGTTTCTAACAACAAACTATCTGCTCTATGACTGACAATCATGTTTCAGTCATGAATCACTTCTCGAGTGATAAATGAGTACGTAGCACTCAGATCAATTAACACAAATACGAAGCAGGATGAAGACATATCAGAATAAAATAGTTCCATCTGACCTGTCACAACCTGAGGGTTGACTACTGCTTTGGGCTGATTCATAGCATAGAATCTAGCCATTGCTTGTTGTTGACCCTGTACTCGATTGTTGGGTGCCGACGATCCATCTTGTGACGCTTGTCCACGTCCTCTAGCGCCACTTGAAAATTGTCTTCTCTGTGAGCCTTGCTGACTCTGTCTTTGGGGTTGAGTCACCATCGTATTCCCGACTGGACAATCTTTTACCAGATGTCCCACTTGTCCACACCGGTGACAGTTCCTGGTCTCAGGATAAGGTCTATGAGGTCCAATCACTGATTTTGATGTTTTACTGGGGCTCTACTTGGAGGAAAACTATGACCCCTACCCCTACTTGACGTCCACTGCGTCAGGGTATTGAACCTTAGTGGTGGTGGTGCAGAGAACCTCAGCTTCTTAAAGCTCTTAGACCTTTGTCCTTGAAACTGTGTGTACTCTTTCTTACCACTGGTCTGCCACTTCTCGATCACATACCTCTCTATCCATCTCATAGACTCCAAAAAAGTAGCAAACCTCTCCAGGTTCTATAAAGCAGACATCGAAGTGGTCAATTCAACATTCAACCCTTTCTCGAAATGTCGAATCCTCTCCTCATCCGTAGATGCCATATGAGGACAGAATTGTAAAAGTTCCATGAACCTAGCATCATACTCGCTAATGTTCATATGTCCTTTCCTCAACCTCTCAAATTGAGAGATCTTCTCATCTAGATACGTCTTGGGAAAATATTTAGCAACAAATTCTCATCGGAATTCCTCCCATCCGACTTCAACACTGTGTCTTTTTCCTTCTTCAATGGTCCACCAACGACCAACACTCCCTTTCAATAGGTAGACAACATGTCTTACCTTCTCATCTTCAGGGATCATAAGGATTTTGAAGGCTTTCTCCAGCTCAGTTAATGACAAATCTGTATCAGCTGGGTCAGTTGTACTAGCATAGTCTGTGGCTCCTACCCTCCGAAGCCATTCAAAGGTCTTGCCAGCTCCTTGTCCTTCATTGTGGGCTAGTGCCCTCGGTGTAGGTGGTGGCATCTTGTCTCCCATATGCGTCATAGTTTCCATAAACTGCCCGAACAGGGTATGGAAAGCTGGATTCTCTAATGCAGCTTGATCAAGATGAGGAATCTCAGGTACGGGTTCCTCCCTAGATTGATCCCTTACACCTTTTCCTGGTGCAGCAACACTGCTCTCAGTAGCATGTTCACCATGTGATCCAGACATCTTCAAGTTCTTCTTCTCCTATATGAGTAGAAGACACTATCAGATAAACTAGAAAACACTAGAACATGCTCAACAACCTTAATCCTATGTCTCTGTAGATTCAGCGAACCTAGAGCTCTGATACCACTCTTACTTGTGGCATCCAACACTCGAAAACACCAATAACTAAGCGGAAGTGATTGTTAGTAGCGGATTACTGAAAATCACTAAAAAATAAAACCATTTACAAAGAGATCCATTCTCAGGAAAACTCTTTAAATAAGAACCACAATATTATATTTACATACTAGTTCACAAAGTACATTCACTGTACTATCTCTTCTCGAGGAATATATATGTACATAATTTCTTTGCTAAAAAGCACAAGTAATAAAATCCTCGAGGCATTCAAACCAAAATCTCAGATCCATATAAAAACACTATCCATAGACTCCTAGGACCTGAGAGTACAGAGACGACACATAGGACTTTATATACAAAGCTTGACAACCAGTATTTCCACCTGAAGGATTACTGTTGTCCCTGTTGTTGCTGCTGCTGCTCTTCCTCAGTTGTAGGGTTCCTACCTCTTTGGCGACGTCTACCTAAAAATGTTAGATCCCACGGGGGTGAGACAATTTATAAATTGTCCCAGCGAGAGATATCACTCTCCACCGAAAACATTATTATTGCAGTTTAATAGAAATAAATTGAACAGTGGAATCATATATTTCAATAGCAGATAAATTAATATCTATGCAGATTAGAGCAACATTTCTATTCAAGTATTTTAGCTATAACTTGATGAGGCAGCATGTCTCTTATTCAATACGGAATTAAAGAACATAAGTAATATTTATGTATCAAGGACATGCTAAGCAAGATAGCATCAACCAGTAGTTATCATATTTCAATCTTATACAAATACGCTACACGATTGATTACATTTTTCAAACATACTTAAGCTCTGAGGAGATGAGGTATACCACTCATACTCCAACTGACCATTTGTAAAAATCAAAATGGGTACCATACATAGGTCAATGGAAGAACCAGATTTCCATGACCTCATCCTCCCCAATCAGTGTGAGGTCAACTGTATGACATCCAGTGTCTCTGCTAATAATAGCTTGCCAGGGTATAGTGGCAACTTCACTATAGAGTTACAGTGGCGGCTGTACTCTCTTCTCAATCGAGATATTTCATGTTTACCTCCATCGATCCGGCATTAACATCATCGGGAGATTCATGATACATCCCTCCCGGAACATATAATGAAGGATTGGGAGGTTTAATGTTTACGTTCCATCAACCCCACTTTAGGACGTAAGGATATAATTGCCCATTACCCTGACATACTCAATAGTATGCCCTCCATGAGATTCCGTAGGAAAAACCTGTTTCATCATCACCAACTACTGACGATAATGGATCTATAGTTAGAGAACTACATGAATAGATTTCACTTGATTAATTAAGTACATTATCATATTCTTTTAGCATCAGCCAAGTTTTCAAACATAACTTATTAAGACAAATGCTACAAAGATACATGTACTATTTTCATCAATTACTCCTCAGTCTTTATAAGGTATTAGGATCTCAGTCCCTCATTTCAATACTGGGAAATTCTCATTCCTCTACAATCTCATTATCATAATCATAAAGATCTGGGTATTCAAACCCTTAGCTCATCACTGAACCCTCTTTTTTAGGTAACTATCACCTTCAGGTCATTTGACCAAGGTAAACATGACACTTGTTACACAAGCATCTCTTATGTCACTTGAGGCTCATTAACTCTCTTGTTACCTCTTACTAAGCAACAAGGCATATTATGGCATATAAGGCCCAATAAACAATTTCAATAAGTAAAACATCATAGCTCATACATGGCTATGTTCATCATCTCATGATACTTGCATGATTAACACACATGATAACATATATATCAATCATATTTCATTTTCATGCAACTCAAGGGTAACACCACTATTCCCTTACGAGGGTTAGGGTTTCCCATTTCATATCAATTGGGAATACTCATCCCAATACCCAAAATTAGGGTTATGAATTATCACCATATTGTCCAAGATTAGGATTTCATGCACTTCACCCCAGGATTAGGGTTTTCATATAGCCTTACTTACATCACCCTGAATTAGAGTTTCACATCTCATTAATACATCAGGGTTTCTCATCACATCACCCTGGATTAGGGTTTCACATTCAATATCCCACAATTAGGGTTTACTATTCATCCCAATGCCCAAAATTAGGATTGGATTCATTAACCTACTCGATTAGGATTTCATGATCTCTTTACTAAGGATCGTACCCTAATTACTACATGATTAGTACTCATGTAATATCTCTTCTATCTCATCCTCTCAACTTGATTAGGTTACATTAACCTTTTCATCAAGTACATACAACTATGGTTAATATAGTGTACTGAATTATTACTTTTCATAAACCTTTAAGGTTAATCATTTTAAAGGTACTGATCATCTAGGTACTTTAGGGATTTAACCAATGTACCTATCTTTGATTAACATTGTTATCAACCATTGGATCAATGGATCGATCATAACTTAAAATATCAAAATGATCTTGACTACTTTGGACCTCCAATTGGTTTTGGACTTTCAACTCCAAACGGTTTTGAAAACCGTTTGATTCCAAAAGGTCCTGAGACCGTTTGACCCCAAACGGTTTCAAGACCATTTGGACTCAAATGGTCTCAAGACGGTTTGGTCCAAGTCAGCCTCAAAACTGAAAGGGTCACCTAAAGGTTTCCATCAACCAATCGAATTAGGGATTGTTTTGTTGAATCGACCATCAATTGAACTATTGAATGTTCATCAATCTAACACCATTGGATCTTCATCCATCAATCAAGATCAATCCTTTGACCTCCAAACGGTCCTGAGACCGTTTGATCCCAAATGGTTTCAAGGCCGTTTGGTCCAAATTGCCTTGAAATCGAATGGATCACTTTAGGGAATTCTTCAACAAATCGATTTAGGGTTTGTAATTGTGGAATGTCCATTCATGGAACCACTCAATTGGATCCATTGGACCATCACACAGAATGTACTAGGTTCCTGACCTCAAACAGTCAACCCATCCAAACGGTCAACCCTTCCAAATGGTTTGGGATTCAAAACTCCAAACGGTTTGCAAACCATTTGATCACCAAACAGTTTGATGAAACCGATTGGGCCATAATGTTGAAACCGTTTGCAACTAGATATTATTAAGATGGGTGCTTAAGATGATGTCATAATCATCAAGCTTCAACCCCTCAAATTCTACTGCCATTTCCATGGTCGTTTCATCAATTAATCAAAGGAATTGCAAGAAGAACAATTGAACATATTGAATTAAGGGATTGAATTCAATAATAATGAATAAGGGTTCAAGTTATATAACCCACCTTCAATTGAGCTTCAAAGCTTGGAGCTTCATGTCAACAATGGTGGAAGAAGCTTTTGCAACTCTCCCAAGGCTCGTCCTCAAGCTTTGGAGTGAAAAGATTGGCTAGGATTGAAGATGGAGTGAAATAGAGAAGAAATCATGCATTGTTTTGTGATTTCCACCATGAATTCAAGGCGAAAGAAGGTCAAGAAGCTTACCAACAGGTTTGGGTCGTCCTACCATTGCTCCTAGATCCCTTGGTCGTTTTTGCAAGCAATAAGTGAAAGTGGATTCGAAATTACCCCTTCACCTCATGGAAAAAGGAGCATATATATGAATTTTATTGAAAATTCATTTAAGAGAGAGAAAGTAGGAATTATCTCCTCAACTTCCTTGCCACTTACCCCCTTCTCTTCCTTAGATACGAGGCTATCCTATTTGCATCTTATTCCTCTCAATTATCCATGATTTAAAGAAAAGAAAATTAAGCACCTTAACCCTTATAATAATAATATCCTAAAGTTAATGGATATTTCTTTTTCTTTTCTTAAAGTGAGTGGGTTCTCCATTCACGTAGATATTTACTTTTCCTTTGCAAGGCACAAGGACGTCCACACTTATATATTTCAACCAAAATAATTTTAGTTGAAGGGCAATCCATTTAATATAATTATTTTTGCATTAAATTGAATTAGGGTTTCAATTATGCTTAAATCTTGATTATTTTAATATCAAGATTCTCTCTCCTTCAAAGAGGTACAAATGAGACACCCCTCTCATTTTATTTGCTCTACATGATTCCAAGAAACATTAGGGACTATTTTTAAGTGGTAATTTGCATATTGAACCCTAGGTTTTGGGTAAATTACACATTACACCAAAACTGGGTTTTAATGCACAAACATTGCTTTATCAGTTCTTTCTTGGTACTCAGGCTTTCCCAAGACATACCTCTGCATCATCTTCGTTATCATGATGCTTCAACACATGAGAAACATCTTATCATGTAATATTTGCAAATTAACCCCTCAACTTGGGTAAATTGCACTTTAGTCCACATAAATCAAAACATTGTTCAAAAGGACAAAAATTGAAATATAAGTTCCTCTTGAGCCTTAATTACTTTTTGATAGATAAGAGCAGGCATCTAATCAACCTTATTTAAGTAAAACACCTAGGTTTAAAACATAACCCCGATCTCAGAATTACCACTAATCATGAGATTAGAGCATAAAATTGAGGGTTTATTGTAATACAAAGATCACCCTTAACTTTTTCTTCTTTTTCAAACTCTTTGTTTTCTCGCATTGAATCACATAAACAAACTTTACAAGAAAATTAAACCTTGGTTACTCTAATATGATCTTAACATTAATGATGCACATCCTTACATTCATTCTATTTCTCATACTTCCATGTACATATGACATGATAATCAAATGCATTATCTCTTATTAAGGAAACAAAGACACAAACATCATTCACAACTCTCTCACATCTATACAAGGACCTAGAGTGACAAGGACCGACTGAACTTAACTATACTCAGACTTAACTCTTGTGGTAGATCTACTCTGATGCAGTGACCTTCTTCAAGTCCATGTGATATCCCTAAAAATTGTGAGTAGAGGAGTGAGCCTACTCGCTCAGTGAATGAGTACTTCAAAGAAATAGTCTAAAACACTGATATAATTATAGATATACTTTTGAGCAACTGATATCAATTATAGCAACAGTAAGCTTTAAAAAGATTGATCATTTATAATCATAAATATGGTGGGATACTCTAGATATCAACAAGAGTAAATCAATATATGAGCATGCTTGATTAATTTCAAAGAGAACTAATAATTCAGAAACATACACAGAATATTTGCTGGGAAACTATACTCAAATCTTTCTTAGCCTTT
This sequence comes from Alisma plantago-aquatica, assembly GCA_963693085.1. Classification (NCBI taxonomy): domain Eukaryota; kingdom Viridiplantae; phylum Streptophyta; class Magnoliopsida; order Alismatales; family Alismataceae; genus Alisma; species Alisma plantago-aquatica. The sequence goes on from OY856415.1 coordinate 26,174,653, forward strand.
CTTACTTATAATAAACTCTTTAAAACTTATATTATCATATTTTAGCTTATGCCCTGATCATATACAGTGTACTCTTCATATGAAGACTCATAGCAAACTATGATCTCACCGTACAAGACTTAGCTTTAAACCTAGGAAGCTAAGCCTAGAACTGAATCCAGGTCTACTTGACTCGAACTGTCACATCTGACTAAGGCGGCTAAACAACTGGCCTTTAACTGGACCTCTCCTTCTAGGCTGAGCACACATGTGGAGGGTTTGAGACGCTCTGTGGGCCTCATCTTGATACACTCTATGGGTACCTCTGGGTTACCACCGGGATCTCCAGTTCATGTTGGGTAACCTATCTTCTCTTAGGAGACTTCCTCAAGGGCTTCATCTCCCTGCACGCTCTGTGGATGTGATCCGATCCCTATATACTGGTCACTGCCAGGGTGGATCGTTTCCTCCCTACAGTGTAGACATCCGTAGGGAATCTACGGTGTTCAGGGCACTTAAGTCTATTATTTTATTCTTCTTGGAAAACTCTTTACTATATTGTATCTTTTCCCTTACTTATACTTGCATTTGGTATCTCTATGGTACTTTGTCTATTTATTTGAAGTTTATAACACAACATGTATATCATTCTAAACTTGGCAGAGCAATATACTCAAAACACTGTAATATATTGGGAAATCAACATTTTATACCTGCATGCAGACTAAAATTCTTAAATAATAGAATACATGTCCACTTGATACTTTATACACTAGAATCATGAAATTTAACTTCTTAATACACTGATAATATTTAATTACCTAACATATGAGTAATCATCCTTTGCACCTATAAATTATTTATACTTTCTTGGAAAATGTGCATCTCAACCCAAATCTTGAGTTGTGCATCACCACATCTCATACTGAGAACATTGCTATCAAAATACTTGATTCATTGAACACCCTATCCTTAGGGTTTCATTTACCTCATTCACTTATCACATGGCTCTCATAAGGATTTCATGCGACATAAACATTCACTGAATAAAGACTACTATCAACAAATCATATAAAATCAATATATGTATGAAACCTTGAAACTGAGCCGAATTAGGGTTTCCATGCCATTCACTGAGATAACATGCATCAATAATAAAATTGAATAAATAAATTCTATCATGTCAAGAAAATCTGTTCAAATGGATTTCACGATATCTATTCGCAAATATCCAACTTTCCTCGCATCTAGGGTTTCACCCTCTTTATTGAGATATCAAACAAACACTATGCACCTTAAATGAATTCTAAGATAGTATTTGACATATATTTACTATGAATTTAGATAAACAATCATTCATAACCAAGGGGATCCAGATAAACAAATTTCTCTATTTAATAATACAACAATTTCAGTCATAGACAAATTCCCTATATTTCAGTTTACTCTTATAACCTCTGTGAATACTTAGGGAATTCTCATTAGGATGTATTGTATACATTTCTAATATGATTTTATCATCTGAAATTCATCCAAACATAGGAAGAATCCATTTCATATCATTTTTCAACAACTTAGATCAAACAGACAATTCAGGGTTTGTAGTCGCATACTAAGCAATTAAAGATTATGGATGATTTAACTAATTTTCGTGCAATATAATGTTTAAAGGAAGTTCCCACTCACCCTAAGGTGTGAAAACACCTTAAAAACGTAGCTCATCCCTAAAAATATCGATCTCATATCAAATCCATAGCAATTCACCCGATTCTTCTTCCTTTCAACTCAGAAACGCTAAAAATGAGGGATTATGAAGAAAGAGTGACAAAAGGGGAAGTTTTGATACCATTTCAGATCAAATTAGAGGAGGGAAGGAATCTTGACATGTGAGAGAAGATTCTCCATGAAAGGCTATGCAAAGAAGCTAAACTTACTTGATTTCATCATATCTCGGACTGTAAAACCCTAGGTCAACATCTCCATCAATTTCTCCTCTCAAACCCTAACTCTCCCTCTCTCTCTAGGATTTCGTTTCTCTGGTTTGAATAATGAATTATGAGATATCCTTGTGTGTTAGGTTGACCATATGAAGAAATTGAGCTACTTGGGTCAATTGCACATTGACCCCTCACTATACTTTCTCTTATTTTAGCTGAATTTTCTGTCATAAAAATATTACTGTAATTCGTCTACTGATAAGGTCTAAACATATCCAAAAATTATTAAAATTTTACAAAGTATTTATGATTCAGTTTTAGATCTCCAATTAAAATTTCAGATCATTTGGAGTTACCAATAAATAATTAAAAATAAAACACTACACTATTGAAAGCACTCTGTCAACATTTTGGTCGAAGTATAGTTCGACCGAGAATCACATTCAAAGAACACTCAAAAATTCTAAAATTTTTCTCCAATGTTCATGATTGAGTTATCCATATAATATCCAAAATTAAATTAAATAAAAATGTGTAGAAAATATGAAAAATCATTTACCACACTTCTATCCTGATCAAATTCTATATTCATGTTCTATCAAAACCCTAATTTTTGCCGATTAGGGTTTACATTTCTTAAACCCTAATTCTTCAAACTAAAATCATAGTTAGAGTTTCTTCTTAGGTTTGAAACATCACAATTGATCTACTATCATTAATCAAGTCTAAACGATGTTCAATCTAATCAAGCATGTAATCATTTAGGTAAACCCTAGTTTACCAATTAAGCACAAATCTGGTCATTACACCTCATGTGCTTGACCCGCCTTGTTTCACATATTTTATAGGTTCAGAGATGGATAGAAGTGATGGTCTTGGTGAGCTATGTCAGGTGTACTTGTTGTAGGATCCCTAGTATACATGAACATCTTGTAAAACTGTACTCTTGAATATGTAAGTGAAAGCTTGTAATAAAAGGATGTGGCTTAATAATATTGTTGAATGTTGAGATATTGTTGGTGCCTTTATCTTGTTACTTGTTCATGTATGCTAAGAATTTCACACTTCCACATGCTGCCTTTGGTATTTGTTTGGTTCATGGGACTGGGATTCTGGTTCTGTGTCAGAAGATCTTATGGAGACTTTATACATGAAATAATGTAGGTTCACTGTGGAACCTTGGATATTAGTATGATATGGAGTGTTGTACAATAGTCCACTACTTTGACTATATAAGAAATCTTAGACTGGTTTTGAAGTATATATCTTAGTACACGTAGGGCTAGTGATGGATGGATTTAGGACAAAATCATCTTTAAATGGTGGAGTGTTGTAACATACTCAAATCTAGGCATATAGATTAATCCTCCTTTCTTCTATTCTCCTATTTGATTATGAGGTTATCCAATATCTGTTGTTCCACTATTCCAAATAGCTACCTTTTAGTATCCCTATTCTGCCGTGTTAGAATAAATCAGACCTTATTAGGATCTCATAACCCTGTATTACTAGTTTTTATCCTATGGACATGAAATCATAGAATGTTACTAACCCTAATATTTAGATTATGGGAAATTGGTTAATAATAATACAAAAATATTGTCCCGATCAAAATTGAAAACCCTAGTATCATCCATGAACCTATAATAAGAGAATTGGATATAATTAAAAAGGATGTACCGTACTTGATCATTAGTTAGAGCTTAAAATCATAATTTAATGATTATGTGTATATGGGTTAAATTAAAAAAAAAATCTCAAATTACAAATCTAAGTTAAAATTCATATTATTTGTGTTCAAATTAGGTAGCTTACCAGTTTTGGGCTTAATCAGATGTTAAATAAACCTCCCATGACAATCTACAAGACCAAACCCATGTGGGAGGGAATCATTTTATTTTAATCTTAGTTTTCAAATCATTTGATTTAAATCATCGAATTTCTAAAGCTGTAGTGTTTCTGATTGCCAATGCTTTTGGGAACTGTCAAGTGGTCCTTACATTTTCTTCTTTGACGTGGTTCGACGCCTGTCCCTTCTCTGTGGACTACCAAAATGATAAACAATGGTCATAGGATGCAGGAGGCTAAATGTCGAATATCCCCAAATCCTCTGTCTAGATTTCTTCTAGCTGAATAATGGCACCTTTGCTCCCTAGTTCCAATGACTACATGTCTAGGTCTTGGCTGTATCGGGCTAGTCGCGATTCTGGGAACTTGTTGGGACCCTTTCTACGTGTGAGTAAGACAATAGTAGGAGAGAAATACGTGAGAGACAAGCTCCAACACAACTACTGTGCACTGGTTCCATGGTGCAAGATACATGGAATCAATCTTTGGGGCGAAAGCCCTGTCTTACCCATGGAGCCTGGGCTCAATCAACTTCCACCACAAAGGGTAAAACCATCTTTCAACCTACTTTGACTTGCCCTTGACCGTGGATACAATAGTTGAGTACTATTAAAGTCCGACTTTGATATCTGCATTTCATTCAGGGGCACTTTGGTCTTTTCCCATTTTATTTTATTTTATTTTATTTTATTCAAATATGAATTTATCTTGTACAAATCATAAATAATTATTGGTATGTCCAAATAACACATATAAGTACCCTTTTAAAATCTATAAAATCTGACAGATTTAATGGAATTGGTTTTGAAGCCTGATTTTCTAACTTAGAGTAGGGGATATATTTTCACTAGTAAATCCAATGGGATCAATATTAATTTAATGCATAAATATGATGATTAGGTTGTGAAAGCCCCTGAACCCACTTCTAAGGAGTGTTATTGAATACTTGCTTCTAATCATAAGGTATGTACATCCTATATTTAATTTTGAGCATTATTAGACTGAAACATACATTATTTTAATGATGCATCTCTTAAATTCTTAATTCTTTTGGAAATCCAAATTCTTGGACATTTACAGTCCTTGATCTAAATTCATTATATTCATATGGTTATTAAATTGTCATGTTTATATGGGTTCTTGGACCCCTCCTACTTTGATTGACTTTTATTAGAAAATTGACTATAATACTCGTCTTATCACTATTTATTCAATCTAGATGTTTGACTAGAATATCTAGAATAGTGGTACTTATATACAACCATACTTATAAAGGGCATGCATATTCTTCCTGGGGTGTGTGTTTCCACCCTTATTTCTTTTTAGGTCATGATCATTTGGTGTTATAGCCCTATTTTAGGTATATTTAGTCTACATTGTTATGCACAGAAATGTTTATTGTTTTAAATTGACATTGTGGATGACTTTTATGGCAGTACACTTTTATTCTCATGTTTGATATCTTGAATTTAATATGCCTCTCTTGTTATAATTATTTTGAACTTACCTAATAGAAAATTCCCCCCTTCTTATGAGAACATCTCTTATTGCAATTTTAACCCAATATAATGCCCAAATTGATTATTATATGTACACACTGAACTTTTGCTAACCCAACCTTGTTTCCAATATTTTGGATGGTTCCCTTCCCCCTAGGTGTAGATTCTTTAGGATGTGAGGATGAACAAAGATTATATATAGGGTATTGGACCTAAGGATAGCTTGGAATGACCAAGTTGCCCTCTACAACATGTCATGCATGTTAGTAGATTTACTGGATGTGTCCCTTTTTACTTTCTATACCACCTAATTATGGTGAGAAATAAATGTATAATGATACACCTTGTAACTCTGATATAGTTTTGTTTCCACTACTTATAAACTTCATGTCTGATATGTATACCAGATGATAAATGAATGGAATTCCTCCTTTACTTCTTATTTGAAATTAGATGGACTTATCCTTCAATTCGTTGAAGAGTGGAGCCCCTATCAGGTTCCACCATTTACAGTGATGGTTACCGTAGCTATGATGAGTGGTCAACTTCAACATGAAATCTAGAGATATTGGGGGGGGGGGTTGTAGATTGATTATGTAAGGACACCCAGGGCTATCTGGAGATTTATTTATGATCCTCAAACCCCCCAAAACTTTTTTTATATAGGGATGGGGCTTGGGCATCGTCGATGGTCTGGTGGAGTTTGAGTTACAAAGGAAGAAGGGGATTCTAGTCATATGAACTCTCTAGGTCACAAAACCGTATCAAGGTAGGTGTCAGGACCTCTCTTTTGATTAACAGAAATGCCAACCATTAGAGAGAAACCCAAAATCTAGACTTATATTAAGAAACAAAACCATCATTTTTGACAGACACGATTAATACAACATCCAAAAATACAAGTACATTTTTCATTTTCTTCACAAAACCTGAGAATCATGTTCCACATCAGATTAACCACATGCACAACTATCACACATATCATTCAATGTTGTTAAATCCAAAGCAAGGATTATTGCTCATATGAGGTTTGATTTACAACAACAATATGTACATGAATGAGAAAACTCAATCTACAATCTAACACATGAAAGAGAGAGTACAAGGACATTTTAATCTAGATTTTTTGCATATTCTTTGTCATGAAATCTCCATTGGACAACATTATACCTAACGACATTTGAAACAACCTCATGAGACTCATATAGATCCCCAATGAGTGGATACCTCACACTCAAGCTAGGCACACACATCAACATCATATTAAGTATATCAAACTTATTAGAAACTTGTATATATGTCTAATTCTAACAAATAGTTCTAGAATTTATTACATCTATTTTATGAAAAGAATCCAATAAATGAGTCAAGTTATCCACTTACACCAAATTGAACTTTAAAACATCTTTAAGAGCATGTATATGAACAAGTCAGCAGATACTACTTACTTCAAAATGACAATCCTTTAGTATGAGTAATAATTTAGGATCTAAACAATGAGAATCAACACATAACAATAACATCATCCTTGTAACACTTCACCAACTGGTCCAGGAACACATCCTACAGTCATGAAGTTGAAAATCCACATAAGACATGTCTACCAAACAAAACTATTCAAATAACAAGTATATACATTCATATTTACAACAGATATTAAATCCTAACATCAACTGCTTGTCAACATCTAAGGTTAGATCAAAATAGAAAAATAAGAACAAGAAAGTAAATTATCTTTATAAAAGAATGATTAATTTCCACAACAAGAAATATAACCATCAATGGAAGATCTATTAGCTAGTAGAAAAGGGAAAGCAACAAACATTAAATGCATATTACACACGCTTTGTCATCTTATTTTTATTTTACCTAAAACTACTTGGCTTGCATCTCACCAAGTAGATTTTTCCACACCTAATTCTAATATCAATGACTCACCTTCACTCTCTTAGCGTTTATCCAGCCACCCTAAGACATCAACAACAAACCCTAATCCACTATAGGGTTGCCTAAAGAGTATTTGGTCCACATCTCGAATACATGAGATAGGAACAAACATAAATACATATAAGAATATCACATATCATCTTATTTCACATTTTTCATTACATCAGAGTCTATTCCTCATGGACGTAGACTTTCACAACAAACGATTTAGGATTAGCATTACACCAGATGGTTCATCCCTAAATCCTTGTGGTCTAACCTTCAAGGTCTAGATCCACATTGGAAATCTTTCTCATAATACTATGACTATTACAAGGATATTTGTTTCATTTGCCAGTGTGGAATTCCATGAAAACTCACAATGTTCACGACACCTAACTGGATGTTCCATTACTTCACTTGTTATTTAATCTATTTTACTCATCTTAAAGAATTCAAATCATCATTTATCATGTGTGTATATTTCTTGCTTAACTAGAATGACATGAGTTAGATTAGGATTTTCAAGGAAGACATTGATTAAAACAAAAAGAACAATAAATTTGTAATTTTCCACCATATGATTATTTCCATTTCCACATCAAATGATAACAGTCATCGTCAGTGGGATTTCATCCTAAGGCATAATCTAAGTATCCAACATTAACCATAAACATGATTTCATAAAAGTGACCAATGCATGCTAATTCAATAACAACATATTTCTTATTAATTCATTCCATATATTACTTATCATCAAATATTCACAATGACATTAGAATTAGATACAATATTAGCATACATAGATCATGTGTCAGTTATCATACTCTAAATAGATTTATCATGCAACATATACTTGTTCCTTGGATTTTTATAAATATGAATAAATCTCGAGCATAAATGTGCATAACACTTAACACTCCTCATTTACTATTTACCATTTTTCAGTTTAGGATATCGTTCAACACATATATAATCTCATTTGAAATGCATCAAATTAGACCGTTCTCAAAGTATAAGTGTTCTACAGAGAATTACAATCCAAATATGTATTCTTATGAATAAATTTCATCCTTAAACTTAATCCTCTATTTCAACGTACTATTTATTATTATCACATAGTTCATCATGTTAGGGTTACAGTTAGTCTTCTTGAATCAAACTATTAATTTTCTTCATTTTCCTTCATTTCATATTCATTAGTCATAACTTCCTTCCTACCATGTTCACTAGTATTCTTGGAATCAACCATCCCAAATTTATTTAATGCATAATATTTTCTATCTCATTGAAATCCATTATAGTTTGATTTTGTGTATTTATTTTAGATTTAGGTCAACCAAAATATATTTATAGAAAATTTATGAAAGACTTCCTTATTTAATTAATATTTCATCCATTACTTATCAACACAATCTGGTTCACCCTTATCCATTTATGATATAACACCTAGATAAATGTACCTTGTCATTTGACTTATAATGGAATTTTGGTAAATAAAAATATTCCTTATTTTCCTTAAAAATATAAATTTAGAAAATAGTCCCCATTAGTTTTACTTTCTCTACTCCTTAACCTCTAATCATCTTCTCAATCAGTATTATATGACTTGAATAAAAGTCTTGCATTCATGCAGATTTACTCACCATTCCATATATTATACTAGTATAGATGAATTAGTTTTAGATCATCTTAATATAACTTGTTATCATAAACTAAAGTAATAATACCTTCAATTAAGTATTTCATCACATTTACAAGATGATATACAACTTTAGGCTTATCTCTCGTACTTGGTTCAATACTGTGTTTGTAGGATTTCAAGTGGTCAGCCTAGTTCAATACATCATAAGAATCATTTTATTCACTAATGTCATCAAGGTGTACAGAGGTTCATTGAATCTATTCAAGACACACAAAAACCCTAGTTTCAATTCCACTCAACCGACCAATCATTTCCAAGCGTACAATGATTCCTTGACTCATTTGAGTCCATTCCTCATGCTATTAACTCTAGACATGAATATCCTCCATAAAATACCCTCATATACTAATCCTCATGCACATCCAATATTCAATTCAAGTAAGGATTAAAATGTCAATCGAGCAACTCATGCTTATTGAGTTCGAATATATTTACATACATATTAGCTAAATTTCCAAGCAAAATCATCCATTGGGATGATTTTTTAAGCAAAATTAGTGTAAAATGATATAGTTCTCTATCCGTAAGACCTTTTGAATCAATATATTAGGAACTAACTAAATACAAATCAATCCTAATAATCCAAATTAGTAACATTTGATTCCCTAAAAATATTCCCAATTGGTTACCCAATCACATACAAATACAAACAAGAATTTTGATTCATTTAACCAGATAGAATTAGGCTTTCCTCATAATTATAGAGGTTAAGAGGGATCTAAGCACTCACCTAAGGTTATAAGAACCTTAAAAACTTCACATATGAAATGTATTTCTAGAAATTCAACCAAATTGCGAAGATTGAATTCACTTGTTTCTCTTCTCCACTCGAAAACCCTAGAGTAGGATAATAGGAGAAAAAGAAAGAGAAAATATGGTGATTTGCTATCATTTGGATTCAAGTCATAGGAGGTAAGAATTTCAAAGATAGGAGAGAATATTCACCAAGAAAACCTAGATAGGGTTTATGAACTTACATGAATTCATAAGTTATAGAAAAGCCAAAACCTTAAATCAACCTTCTGATGGTATTCTCCTTCAAAACCCTAATCTACATATATCTCTAAAATTTTTCATCTTGGACAAGAACCATAGATTACAATTGATACTAGGGTGTCAGGTTGATCATATATATGAATTGAGGTGCTTAGAACAATTGTAAATAAGTCCAAAATCGATTTTCAATCTTTTTTATATTTATCTAGACTGGTTGGTCAGTTGAGTTGATAAGAAACTCATCCAACACCACACTCTATAGAACTCCAATATCATCCAAAACTTATCCAAATTTTATATGATGTATGAAAAGGAGTTAAAATATACAGTTAAAATTTCCAATCATTTTCGTGTACTAATGAAAATAGGAAAAATCAAATACCAGATTGCTATATTTCAGCCTAAAAACATGGTCAGTTGAGTTAATCTTGGAGAAACGCAGCCAAAAAACATGTCATGAAACACTCAAAAAATATTTTTTAAGACACTTAGACTTAAGTTACCCAAAGTTTGCCAAAATTTAAGATAAATCATAGGTATAGATAAAATGCCAAAAATCATTTAGTGCACCTCTATACTTATCACATTTTTAATCAAAATTTCTTAATTCGACCAATTAGGGTTTTTCATTTCTCAAACCCTCATTATTTGAAACAAGGCATGCGTTCATTTTCTCATTAGGTTTAATACATAATAATTAAACTATCATTACGAACCAAGCGTAAGAACTGATCAATATAATGATGCATGCAATCATCCAAATAAACCCTAATTAGATGGCTAATTTGAAAATAGGTAGTTACAATAGGGGTCTAAAGCCTCGGGGTGAGATGAGGACCGTGAATATGTATTCATTTATTGATTATAGTTAGTTACATGGAAGATAGAAATAAAGAGTAGAGTCATGGACTGAAGGAGTCCACAGAGACGAGGGATCAGGTGCAAAAGGAGGACTTCCTGCACAAAGTTACCTCCAGATCTGAGTCTTACTCAGCTTAGACACCGTCCAAAGAGACACGTTACATGCGCTGGAAAGAACATGAGGTTGGACTGAAGCACACATATACCATGATCCAAATTATTTAAGGAAACCCTAGATATTTAGGTTATTTCTTTCCCAATTCAAATTGAATTATCTACATAACTCCAACTTAACCTATTTTTGTGTGTTCCTAATTGGAGCACAAGGAATCCTAAAATCTTATTTGTTTACTCATTTGACAAACACATTTAATTGTATTTCTCTTTTAGGATAAACATGAATTAATTACATATGATTCTGAAAACATTTACAAAATTCCTGAACTTATCGAGTCAAGTATGTATAAATACCATTAGGCCATAATATGGGGTCAATTTTGGTTTTAACCCCAAATCTGTATAAGGGTTCCGATCATGCCATATGTGATTGAGTGCAAATGTGAAAGTCTCAACGATCTCATCACAAGATTCGTAGGCCACTTAACCTTGATCTCTCCTATCTTCAACCAATGGGGTAGAAGGGGGATTTGTATTTTAGGCATTTTTGCAATGCTAAGATCTTTGATAGGTTTCGATGTAGAATTTATGCCATCTCTGAAATTGGTCAGAGAGAAATTTGGATGTGGTCTTCAACATCATGGGTATTCATCACCTATATTGGTTAGATGATGACATGAGAGACACAAACAAGGAGGAGGAGGAGGTCATTGAGGATGAAGAGGTCAATGAGGTAGCAGATACACCGGTGAGAACTCAAAGGAGTCACCACCATACTTCACATGCTTACAAGGCCTCTTCTTCTACACCGAATCCATCATAGGTTGACTCATATTCTTTTGTGAGCATGTATAACATTCTCAACACCATTTAATAGGCCAACATCAACATCAAGAGATGATAACTTAGCTCGCCTCCCATTAAGAGAGGATCTTCCAAAACTAGGAGAAGATCTTCATGCATCGGCATGTTGCATTTGTTGATTAACACTTTCTCTTGAGCAATTAGGAGAACTTCCATCAACGCCTGCAATAGGTGGGGTATACACAATAACCTCTCTATGACCATTAACGGAGCTATGACATTTTCCCTGACTACCCACCACCACCACTCTTGCCATCCGACCAACCTCAGGTGACAGACACATTCTATCCACTTGATCTAAATATGCCACTAGGAAAATTTTATCTACCTGGATATTGATCATATGGAACATCCATTCCATCTCTGAGTTTATTTCTAATATTGTGGACATTGTAAAATTCAAGCTTAGTAGGGTATGAAATGGGATTTATCTTTCATTCATCTTATCCTACATCTATCTTTCTATCTTACTTTTCCATTTTAGCTTAGTTTGCATCCTAGCTTTCTTAATTCGTCCATTTTTTTAGTTTTATTTTCTTGCATGTATCAAAATCTATCTAGTGTAGAAGTGGAATAGTATTTCAAATAGGGCAAAAAAAACTGAAAAAGAAGATGAGAGAAAAAGAAATTGAAAGAAAAAGTAGAAGTAAAAGGAGAATAGAGGAAATGGCATAAGAAAAATAACCATGTCTCTCTTGGATAAGGAATATGTGTTCATAGCATTAGGATCTAAATCATGTTTCTCTTGGATAACGAATAAGCAATCATAGCATTAGGTTGTGGAACTCTATTTAAATCACCTCCCACCTTTATTCTTGCATTAGGATTAGACATTCATAACATCCATCATTTCACCAGAAACAATCTAATTAGAAAATATTCAATTTCATTTGCATCCATCATTTAAGTCCATCATTTTGCTTCTTGCATAAGTGACTTTTTTTATGTGTGATTTCTATTTCCTTCCAACTATTCCATCCACCCACTACTCTACATGGTAGGCCACCCCAAAGATTTATTCCCTTCCTTCATGAATATTCATGGAACTACATTCATTTAGACAAATGATTTTCTGATAAAGAGTAGTTTAGATTGGGAAATCTTGGGTTACAATTATCATAGCTGATACATTCCATGACATGTTAATGTTGACACATAACAACTAGTGGTAGCATCCTTCCTACCTCTAATGGTAAAAGGTGGGTGTTCTGGTTTCTCCATTCTTATTTTCTTTTCCCTACAGTCTATTTTTGAATTATAAGTATAAATCCAATCCATGTCACTGATTACATCAAAGTCATTCATGTGAAGGAGGGTAAAATCTATAAGGAGTTAATTATTCATGTATTTAACATGTATAATCATGGTTTTAATGAGATACGTAAAGATTTGACCACTCAGGGTAGTGACATCCAAAACATATCCTAAACCTTGATGTCTAAACAAAGCATCATTGTGAGATTTCTCAAAATAAAAATATTGGTAGAACCAGAGTCAAATAGGGCTTTTACACTTTGTCCCATGATTTCAAGCATGCCAACATTATTTTCATGATAGTCAAACTACTCTTACATTGAATATTTAAATATAGGATAAGAACTTGAAGGGTGGTTACCCTCTATAAAACAGTTAGAATGGGCATGCACTTCTTCTTTGTTGATGGCGAAGACTCGGGTCTATCTTTGCTCTCCTGTAGTTGGAGCTGCAACTACTTCTTGTGCTGCAACCACTGGCTAGGCCGACACTGGGCCTTGTCTGTTATAACCTCAATTTTCATAGGTTTTGGTTGAAATGTAATTTCTCCAATAAAGATGTATGATTATGAAAATTGTGTGATTTAAGTACTTTGTATGGATTTCTTTGCTAAATGTCCTTTGCATGAATGTCTTTGTGGGCCTTGTTGAATAATACACTAAATATAGATAAAAGAGAAGAGGAAATGGAATGTAATAATAAGAGAAATCGAGATAATGTTAAGAATAATGTGGAATTATCTAGAAGGCTAAGTGTTTGTTCATATTAGAGTTGATTTTGAGTTTACATGGTTTCTTGTGATAAAATACATCCAAATAAAGATGACAAAAGTGAAAGAGAGAGAAAATATGAATAAACTATGCTTTAATGTGTAATAAATTGCATGTGAAGAAAAAAACTTTTATCCTTTCATGTATGTAACTCAAACTTGGCACACGAATAGATAATGCTATAACAAGGTTTCCCCTAAAAATTGGATGAAAAAGTATAAACAAGGAGAGAGTTATGGTTTTTGCAAGTTTTCCTAAAGTGAATGGATAATAGATTAATCACATTAACTATCACACTTACATTAGAATTAGATTTCTAATTTTGATGAACTTAGATGACACAAATTGTTGGATCTGAGATCCAATGGTACAGGTCTAATCCCATTCATGATGGAGACCCAAAACTAGAGAACATCTATGTTGTTTTTCCTTTTTGATTTGATTGTGAGAGAGGGAACTAGAATAGTTGGGATTGGTCCCAACATCCTCGAAAGACCTCCTAGATCTCATCCATACTAGGATTCATAGGCTCTCATTGTGTGACTTGGAATCCCCCAAATCTAGGTAGGTCGACACCCTACCCTATATAAGTGAGGGTACTCCGTGATACCAACAAACCAACAAATCACCCTCGGGAGATCGAAAGGAACCAACAAACTCATTGCTATCATCAATTGGAGATTCTACCTTGACCTACACCCTCGTCTCAGAGCAGTTCTACCAGAACCTTGCACGGTGTCGTCCCGATTGTGGTGAGAAGAAAGCGAGGAATTGAGGTGGCAGGTGAGTTTGGTGAGTTGAGACAGAGCCAACGGTGCCTTCAGTTCACTCATAGGTGCATGGAAGCACTGAGTCAATGAGCGAGTTGACCATCGAGTCACTGAGGAGAAGCGAGCCGAGGTTGAAGATAACCCCACATGAAATCCCTAATTTCCCTCGACGATCCTTCATTACAGATAAGGGAAAAGTTGTCCTTCCATAATGATTTTTGTTTAGCGAGCGTGCATTTTCACTGGCAAGCCGCACTGAGTTGGCGAGGCCTGATTGGCCAGCCAAACTGAGTTGGTAGGCTCCAATTGGTCAGAAAAATATTAATTAGTAAAAATCATAACTAATTATTGGTAAATCAGATGAAGACAATTTATATATGAAAGTTGATCAAAAAAATATGTAGAGTTCAATAAAAATAGTTTTGAAGCTTGAATCTCTTCAAAAAGTACATAAAGGTGCTATCTTTGATGCTTTCATGAGTAAGAAACCCTAATTTGATGATTAATGAAATTGGGAAAAGTAATATGGATGTTCTATGAGAATATTTCATATGTTGTTAATAAAAAGGATGTTTTAAAACTAAAAAGATGATCCATATGTTTAATAGGCTTATTTAGGGTTTCATATGTTTAGTGTGCATTAATGGGCTTAGAAACCCTAATTTAGGTGTTAATGGGTTTTAATGAGATACATTTCAAAATCCTTTTTATAATATGATATTAGGATGATCCTAAGCTAATTTGATAATAAAAGGCTTTAACATGAATAGTTGAGTAATTAAGGTTTTGAACCTAGAATTGCTATTTTAGTGTTTTGTTGACATAAAAGGAAAAGTTGTCAAATAGGTCTAAAAGAACCCGAAGGAACCCTAATTCAACTTAGAAAACCCTAAGAGGGATCCACAAGTCGATAAAGTGAGTTCATGATGAGTATGTAGTAATTAGGTTATATATGCTTTTCATGATTCATTTGTACTTGTGTGTGACTACTTGATTGGCTGCTTGGATAACCTGGTTGGATTGGATTGTGCTTATTTCATCTGAGATCTCCGAATCAGGTATGTGGTTAATTATGAGTACTCACTTTAGTTTCCCATCATTTTCTGATGGTTTATCAATTGCATGAAAATAAACTGCTTGGATGGTTTTATTTCTACAATCTTGAAAGTGAATATAATTATCACAATTGAAGTATATGTATGACTTGCCCAAACCTACATACCATATTTGGATATTGTTGACTCAAGGTCAATTAGGTCAATGTTGACTCACGTCTAAATTGACTAAACCCATGTTTTGATGATGACTAACCATTCCACATATTGGTGTCTAACATCTCTACTTCAGTGATTTCAGATTAGGTATAGACACACTCCAAATGCCCTAACTTGTGCATCTCAAATTGGAGAAAAGACAAGTCAAAGTCAATACAAGTGCACCTTTTTGTAATATGATGTAAATCCATAAAAATCATGTTGTAAATCACTTGTAATGTTTGTATGACTTGTAATTAAGCTTAGAAAAAATCAGGAGCACTTAGATCGAATGTTTAAGCACTCAAAAGACATTTTCCAAAATTCACATCAAGTTGTTCATCAATCGAGTTCTCGGAGTTGCAAACTTGACCGATCCTGATTGGATCTTGAAAATGACTTTTGATTGGTCGAGTTTACACTACATAGAACTCGACCGATGGAGTAACTGACCAAATTGATTTTCATTGGTCGGTCGAGTTTCCCCAGTACAAACTCGACTGATGATCTGAATATCAGCTTTGTCTTTTACTCTATCGATCGAGTTACCCTTATCAAAACTCGACCGATTGCACTATACGGAAAAGTGCTTCTAGCTATTGTAGAGTTGCAACAAGTGAAAATATATCCATTACAAGACACAAAACGGCTAGTTTTCATTCTCAAGTGTTCCCAAAGGCTAAGAGGCATCCCCAACTATAAATAAGACCCCTTGGGCTTCATTCCAAGGTTGAGAATTCATTGCAAAACTCTATGTGAGGTTCCTATTCTATAGTTGAGTGCTTCCTACATCATCCACTCTCTCTCTCTAAGCTTAATCACTTGCTACATCCATTAGAGTGAGTAGGAGATTTGTAAGAGAGCTAGTCCTACATGTATATCTTGTGAGGCTCTCACTTCCACCACCTCCTTTTCTCTCATTTCAATCATGAAGATGAAGGTTCTCTCTCTTGGCTAAGAGAGGTGAAAAAGGACAAGGGAAGGCATCCCTTGGTAAAGATCAAGGATCAAGACTTGGAGCAAGAGTGGGTAAGCCCTTGGTGAAGGAAGAAGACTGCTTGCTCAAGTGGGTAAGTCCTTGGTGGAAGCTTCTCTGAGTGAAGGTGAAGTCAAAGGCGGAAGATCCAAGAAGAGTGGGTAATCCCTGCAAGGCTGAAGACATGTGCAAGAGTAGGTAAGTCCTTGGAAGAAGGAGGAAGACTCCTTGCAAAGTGGGTAAGTCCTTGGTAAGGTTGAAGAATCTTTGTATTGGATAGGTAAGTCCTTTGGTGGTCATGTATTGTATCTCTTATAATGAATATAATGAAGGTACAAGGTTAAGAAATCCTAGAGGTTGACCTCTGTAGGTAGTGGACTGACTCACTTCTAGTTTGAAGTGTGGAACCACTCTAAATAGCTTGTCAATTGGTGTATGTTCAATCTCTCTCCCCCTTGCTATGCATGTTTTAGTTGCACTCAAATTACATATTTAGCAACCTTATCTTGTGATATATCTTGAAGGTCTAATAAATTTTGTTTAAGTGCATTCATCTCTATTCACCCCCCTCTAGAGAATCTTATCACCCATCATGGATCCAACAGATATAAGATGAGAGACCAAGCCCTGGAGGGAAGGTTAGAGGTGGTCAAGCCCCAGAGGGAAGACCACTGGGCACCCAGAGAGGTGACCCCAAGTACCAAGCTCAGGATGGAGAAGGTAACCTTAAGTCCCTTGCAAGGACTAAACCCTAAGAGAGGGTATCCCAGAGTATGATTAAAAGCAGTTGGGAAGTCATATTGAAATATGTAATCTTGCATGGTTAACAAATATTTGATGTGATTAGGTTGTTAGAATATATGTGCAATATTTTGGTTGTCACCACATACCAGTATATTCATTTATACTGACTGATGTTTTGTTTGTCAACATTTTAGGAATATCTAAAATTGGATAAATAGTAAAGTTGATTTTGTGAAGAATAAAGTTAACCTATTAAAGGAGGATTTAGTTAGATAGAACTGTACAGTGGGTAGAAGTTCCAGATTCCTATTTTTGAAAGGTCTGTGAAAAGTAATTTTTATCTTTTTTTGAGCCGAGTCTTTACTAGAATTTATTAATTATTTGCAAAACCATTGATGCTACTTTGGGATAGCAGCTCTGACTTCTTGGTCTTCCTTATTTGGGGGCTTACCGGGAAGCTGGTTCGTTGCAATTTGTATCAGAGCATGGTTTTCCATTTAACATCTAATACTTATTAAATTTTACAAACTCTTTAGAACCCAGGGGAGTTATGAGAGGATTTTCCAATGATGGAGGTGTCTAGAAAAGGATCACAATCTAGGGGCTGGTAATTTTTTCCTCTACCCCGCTAGTCGGTCTACATGGACTCCCGAATTCAGTGTGACTACCTAGCCAAAATCAGAGGATTTGACTCAAAATAAGGTACCTCTAGGTCTTCTCATCTAATTTCGTCCCTTCTTTATCTCTTTTCTCTGGAAAAAAATTTAAGTGCTTAGGGTTTTTATCTCTCTCCACCCTTCCTATGTTGGGAATTTAAATGTTAAGGATTAGGGAATCCTCCACCAAACAAAAAAATGCATGTAAAAAATATGACACATATATAAGTTTAAAGCGTGTATGCATATTTCCAAGTTATAAATCTGTGGTTAAATGATTTTAACTTGTGTGCCTTAGCATGACCCATCTCTATTCCGTAGTTGTTCCCTTTGAGGCCAACGAGAACCCTTCCATGGTTAGTCCTCCCCACAAGAGGAGGGGATCTTCCGAGAAGAGGAGGAGAGACCATAGTGAAGAGTCCTCGAAGAAGAGGAAGAGACCTGAGGAAGCCTCAGAGGGAGGCTCAGATCCTAAGCCCATTCCTTTCAACCACATGGATGAGGATGACAATTGGAAGTGGGAATCAAAAGGAGAAGATGAGACTAAGACTGACATTGTCGCAAACCCTGGGCCAACTGTGGTGGTCCATACACCCGACACCCTTTGGATGGAGCAACAAAAGAAGCTGACCAAGGCCATTAATGCTTTGTCCCTCAAGGACACAGATAGAGGTGAAGATGGAGATCCTCTACTAGTTCATCCCTGACTCAGAGCCACCATTTTGGACTTTGTGAAACTAAACATAGAGAAGTTCTGGGGAGAGGACAATATAGAAGTCGTCAACTAGGATGATGCTTGGTTTCTTGTGGTCAAGAATGGATTTTGCATGCTGGAGGTTCAACCGAACAAGAAGTTCTTGTTTGCTACCCATCTTCTGGAAGGAGCAACTAAGATATGGTGGGAGAACCACATCATAGGCTGAGACCTCAATGAAGACCCAATGGCCTGGATGGATTTCAGAACCATATTCTCCTCTAGGTTTGTGCCTACCTCAGCCAAGAAGGAGAAAGAGAAGGAGTTCACCTTCCTCATGCAAGGAAACCTCTCCGTTGCAGACTACACTCGCAAGTTTCACCTACTGGAGCATTTTGGGTACAAGATGATGGAAGAGAGGTAGGTGGATCACTTTGTAGAGTATCTTCACCTTTCCATCAAGCCTCATGTTATGGTGAGTAAGCCGACGACCTTCGTCGAAGCCTACAACACTACTCTAAGAATGGAGAAGATAGTGATGCATGCAACCAACCCATCTAAGATGTACCTAGGCTACGCTGAAGGAACTGCTAGACCAAAGAACGATCACAAGAAAGGACAAGGGTGTAACAATGCCAAGGGAAAACATGGAGGAAAAGGAAATCCATGTGGTGAGAGCCATTTTCAGAAGTGCCATACCTATGGATGATCACACCATCGGAAGTGTCACTTTGAGAAGAAAGTGTGCTTTCATTACCAATAGGAAGAACACTTCATCACTAGCTATCCTCTACCTGATCTGAGAGGTCTAGGTCCTGTGGTGGCACAATCGGTGGAAGCAACATCCCCAGCAGGAGTCGATGCACCATCTAGAGGTCCACCTATTGGAGAGTGGAGGAAAGCTTGAGTCTTCACCATCAACAATGAAGAAGCTTAGGTCAATGCTAATCAATTGATAGAGTGTAATAACCCTTGGAGATTTTGTTTCAACTTAGTTGATCATGTAATAATAGTCGATACAATATGAAACTATGTAGGCATGCATGAAGTCATTGGACAAAGTGTAAAATCTCTTTTTGATTCTGGTTCTACCTACACTTTCATTTTGAGAAATTTGGCAACTATGCTTTGTTTGGAAATCAAGGATTTAGGTTATGTTTTGGATGTCACAACCCCGAGTGGTCGGATATATACGTCTCTTTTAGAAAACTCCATCTTGATAGTTAAGTACCTGAGTCATGAGCTTCCTATTGACTTCATCCTCTTTGATATGAATGATTTTGATGTGATCATTGGTATGGATTGGCTTTACACCTATAGAGCACATATTGATTGTAGGGAAAAGAAGATCCATATTAGAAAACTTGGTCATCCACACTTTACCATTCAAGGAAGGAGAGATGTGACTACCAACCTATATGTGTCAGATCTGAAGGTCGAGCAGATGATAGCTAAAGGCTATCAAGTTTTCTTGGAAGTAGTCACTGAGCCAGAGTTTAAGGGGAAACCCCTTGAGGATATATAGGTAGTCAGGAAGTACCTGGATTTGTTTATAGATGATTTACCTGGAGTTCCCCCTGAGAGAGAGGTAGAATTTTTGATATAGGTAGCTCCTGGGATAAACCCTATGTCTAAGGCACCCTACATGATGGCCCAACTGAGTTTCTTGAGTTGAAGAAACAATTGTAGGAACTGCTAGATAAAGGTTTCATTAGACCTAGTACATTGCCATGGGGAGCACCCGTTCTCTTTGTGAAGAAGGATGGATCACTCCGGATGTGTATCGACTATCAGATGATCAATCAGGCTACCATTAAGAACAAGTATCCCTTACCCATGATAGATGACCTTTTTGACCAGCTCAAATTTGCATGAGTCTTTTCCAAGATCGATTTGAGGTCTAGCTACCGCTAGGTGAGAGTCATGAGTGATGACATCCCTAAGATGGATTTTCAAACCCAATATGGCCACTATGAGTTCATGGTTATGCCTTTCAGGTTGTCCAACACACCCAATGTATTTATTAACCTCATGAACAATGTGTTCCAACCCTTCCTTGACTCCTTTGTCATAGTGTTCATAGATGACATCTTGGTGTATTCTGATGACCTTGATCAACATCGTGACCATCTGGGTAAAGTCCTTGATATCATGAGAAAGCCAAAGTTCTAAGGGAAATTCTCAAAGTGTGAGTTTGGGATAGACTGTATCATGTTCCTTGGACACATCATATCCAGATGAACTATCATAGTGGATCCATCTAAAGTGTCATCCGTTCAAGTTTGGCCTACACAGAAGAACCCCTCCGAGGTCTGTAGCTTCTTGGGGTTGGCCAGATACTATCAATGTTTCACCAAGGATTTCTCAAAGACTACTTTGCCACTCACCAAGATGACCTAAAAAGATGAGAAGTTCGCGTGGTATGACATATGTGAAGCTTGCTTCTAAGAGCTGAAGGAGAAGTTGACCACATCTCCAGTGTTGACTCTAGCTTCTGGTAATGAGAGTTTCATGATCTTCACTGATGCATCGAAGATGGGACTTGGCTGTGTGTTGGAATAGAATCAGCATGTGGTTGCATATACCTCCCAACAACTCAAGCCCAATGAGGTGAACTACCCGACACATGACTCGGAGCTGGATGCTATCATTCATGCTTTGAAGATCTGGTGGCATTATTTGTATGGAGCTGCCTTTGAGATCTTCACCAACCATAAGAGTTTGAAGTATCTCCTAACATAGAGAGATCTGAATCTATGACAAATACAGTGGATGGAGTACATGAAGGATTGTGACTTCACCATCGCCTATCACCCTGGGAAAGCTAATGTCGTAGATGATGCTCTTAGTCAGAAATAGCTCAGGTGTACATCTATTTTGTCTAGCCAGTGGTGGAAGATGGAGGAGCTTGTGGAGTGGACTCCACAACCATTAGAGGACCAAGTTTGTTAGGATAACATTCAGATAAATTAGATTGGTTGAGCGAGTTAGTGGCTGCTTAGTTGACCAGTTCGTAACTTGGTAAGATGAAGGTCTTGTTAGAGAAGCTGTAGAACCGTCTCTGAGTGGGAGTAAATGGTGGAATCTGGTATAAGAACCATATCTAGGTTCCTAAGGATTCACCTTTGAAGGAGCATATCTTACAAGAGGCTCATGGTTCCAAGTACATGGTAGACCCGAGAACTACAAAGATGTTTAAGGATCTACATAGGTACTTCTGGTGGCCAGGGATGAAGATAGACATCGTGGCATATGTGTCCATCTATCTTACATGCCAGATGGTGAAGGTTGAACACCAATGACCTGGTGGACTTTTACAGTCGATTGAGATTCTAGAGTGGAAATGGGAAGATATCACCATGGATTTCATGGTGGGTCTACCCTGGACCAAGAGAGGTCATGATGTGATATGGGTTATGGTAGATCGCCTTACCAAGTCAGCACACTTTCTTGCCTTCAAGACCACCACCAAAGTGTCAGACCTAGCCGAGCTGTACATCAGAGAGATAGTACGATTGCATGGTGTACCAGGTTCAATCATTTCCGATTGAGACCCAAAGTTCACTTCGCTATGCAAGTAGGTTAAAGTGGAACTCGATAAAAGGTTGAAGTTCAGTACAACTTATCACCCCCAGACTAATGGACAGTCAGAGAGGACAATTTAGACATTAGAGGATCTATTGAGAGCTTGTGTGCTCGATTGGGGTGGATCGTGGGAGCAGTACTTATCTTTAGCCGAATTTGCCTACAACAACAGCTACCAAGATAGTATCAGGATTCCTGATAACACCTAAATTTAGGCATCTATGCTAAGCATTTATTTATGGTTTTGTGTCATTATAGCCTTAATATTCCCAAAATAACCCTATCCCATTATCTTTTAATAATTTACATCTTTTCATAGATAAAGTTGTTGAACTAGTCAATTTTGGGACTTGTAGGCACCGAACCTGAGAAGACATCTATTCTCCAAGATTTCTCTCCAACACATGGTTTTTGCAGCAGCTAGACTTCCATCTGTCATGATTTCGATGGACTAAGCATCACACTATGTGCACTGGCGTAGGAGATGGTGGTCCCACTAACTGACTAGTAGGCCCAAGAAACTTTTGATATCTTGGACCATATTTTTGATGGCCAGTCCTATATCAGGATGCATCCTTGCCAATTAGAACACTCATCGACCACCAGTAATAGCCTCCCCCCCATGGGGTGGGTTTGGTCCATGACACCGCGACCAAGGAGGATTCTGTGACCACGACCAAGAAGAAAATTCCATGACTACAGACAAGACGTTGTGTCGACCAACACTCGACACGACCACATATGTGGGATCCACCTCAACCGCGATATGACCACAACCACGAGATCCACCTTGACTGTGACATGACCGCAATCACAGGATCCACCTCGAACACGGAACGACCGCGACTGTGGAGTCTACCTCGACTGTGACTGTGGAATCCACCTCGAATGAGGCATCTACCTCGACCGCGAAGTCTACCTCGACCGACGCTCAGCACGACCAGGATGAGGCTCAGCACGGTCGGGTCGAGACCTGGGTCACGACCGAGGCAGGTGTCGTGACCATCTTATGCCTTTATCTATAAATACCCACCCCTCGCGACCTAGAGGGGGGTTCAAAAGTTTTGGAGGTTCCACCTTGTGGTTCCACACATTCTTTGTTCCCAGAGCCCCGTGGGAGAGTTCCGAGGTCTGGAAAGGTTAAAGTACTTGTCCTATGTCTGTTCCTCCAGTTTGCTTCCATCTACCACCATTTTCCACCACCATTCACCCATATCCTACCATTCCCAACCATCTTCCACCTCCATACACCCACCAAGTTGCTGTTTGGGGCGGAATCAAAGAGAAAGGAGGCCGAGGAGTCCAAAATACCAAGGAGAATGACCCAAAAATGAGATTCGGCCTATACGGAGGCTAAGGAGCGAGAGACACCTCTCCTCTACATGCTAAATCTCTTCTTCTTTTCCTTTCTTATATTGTTCTTCTTTGTTTTTGTACAAATAATGTTCTTCTATCTTTGTTCGATGTCAACTATGCTTGTCCATGGCTAGTTGAGCTCCTTCTTGGCTATGTAGCCTATTTTGGGCATGTTTTTGTACTTTTACCTTAAGCAAGATGTTTTATTTCAGATCTAGTATTGTTACTGTTCTATCTTCTCTTTCTAGTTATGATAGCTAGTTTGGTTGATCCCTTTCTTGCTTGAACTTATATTTCTACCTATATTGATAGATTCGTTGTAGAAATATATAAGAAAAGGTAGTTTGGATCGAAATCTAAAAGGAGGATGTTTTAAGGTAATCTGTGCATAACCGTAGACTTGGGCACAGCTGGGCCCATCCCGGCACGGTCGGGCCCACTACCTGGTTCTGCCCAGATCACACCTGTTCCTAGCACCTCAGAACATTCTAGACCTGAGAGGGTATCTAGAATATTCTATGGTGCTGATTTGTCATTCCTCAAGAGAGGTTTCTTGTAATTGATGGGTTTTAGTCATGCTGCGCCAAAGCGAGTGGGATGACCCCACAAGAATAGATATTACAATACATACTGTGTTTGGATGTAGGTTTCTTACTGAGGTGTTTGAGGGTTGTCTACGCTCGAGAACGGGTGCATAGACTACCCAACTTGTGGTTACATAGTCGAGAACTTCTTCTCTTTAATTAGTAGAATCTGACAGACTCTATTTTGTTTTGTTTTACTTTGTGACAATCTACTAGACTGGTTCTAGATCCATACTTTTATCCACTTTCATATTGGCTTATCTGATTTAAGAACGAGATTTTAAGCATCCTAAATATCCCCATGTCCCTATGTTCGACCCCGTATATCTACTTCAACACCGTAATAAAGTTGTGGGGGTCCTTAAAGGTTTCAGGATATAAATTTAAAGTTCGATCCTTCTGAGTCTGCCTCCTTTCGGATGCACGATTTAGGCAACATCAACTTTTGGTGCCGTTGTCTGGGACGTGTTTTCCACATTTACACGCCCAAAGATTTTGTTCCGTCATCCATAAGCCTGTATATATGTGCATATTCTTGTTTTGTTTTACACATACTTGTTCATATATATTGAATAGATTTTCTTTTCTTTTTCTTATACTTTTGAGCCATGGACCTTGCTTCAGCAAGGCAGGTCATCTTGTCCACCTATCCCCCTGAGTTTTTCCACAGTTCTGACTGCTGGAAAATAATTGAAGGTTGTTCTCTATATCTAGTCAAGCTATACTCACCACCACCGTCGTAGTATGTCAAAATTATAACAAAGGATATGGGAGATCAACACTCAACTTGTGCGTTGAAATGGGATCAAGATCTGATTAGAGCAGTGGAGCTAGCCGATGAAAGTGTCAATGCACTCACCTCCTCCTTAGTTCCTCATCTCTAAGAATAAGTTGATCCACTTCAGCAGCTACTAGAAAAGAAAGATCATCAACTCTAAGTATCCACTAAGATCGCAGACCGTAATAGAAGTATTTTTCAAGCTGTTGAACAAGGATTCGTCCAAGTGCATCCGTCTGATATAGCGGGTTCCCAACAGAAGTGCATGGAAGAATTGACAAACTTTAAAAGCATAGATACTCAAGTCCAACAACTTCATGAGCTCATCGATTTGTTTACCATTCAATTGCAACCACCATCACATAACCATGAAGATTGCAATCATTAGAACCATTCTATTGGACCTGAATTGGAACATGCCTCACCATCGTATTCAGACCATCAACTGGATTCATCCAGATTTTCCTGTGAAGACCAACCCACCTGGGGAAGCCCTTCATTCTATCCAGATGATTCAGCTGATCAACCAATGGAAGATACAAGACACATGCATGAATGGTTCTACGATGATGATGATTAGAGTAGTCAAACAACCTCAAAACATGAAGGTCAATTTGAACAACCTGAATCAGATGTTGATCCAGACCATAGTGATACATCTCATATTGAGACTTGTCATTTCACTTTGATCAGTATGCCAGTCATGGTTTGGAACAATTTGTTTGATGAACGTGATGATGACTATTCATCTCAGTGGAGCGAGTATACTGAAGATGACGAACTGGATTAGCATGAGCGTACATTGTCCACAATCCCTTTTCATGGAAAAGTTGAAATCAAGGGAGCAAGATGGACAATCCACTACAACATGGTTGCTGAGCATGAAGACTAGACCTCGTAGAATGTGACAAACTTGGAGAGGTAGAACCAAAAACAAATTCACCTAGGGACACTTGTCATTTAGAAGATGATTAGATGACTCAGACTGTACACAAAAGTTTATCCAGGCATCCAACCTCAAGTTTAGAGCGGAAGCCAAAATAGAGGAGTCCTCTAGAAGACTTTCAGACCCTCCCCTCCATATCATCCTATGTCGACATCCTAGGGCCTTCCAATTTGGATTCATACATTATGGGGTACCTTGAGGATGCTCTACTGAAGAACTCATTTCAGTGCAGTTTAAGTAAATCCCAACACAAAGATGACTTCACCGAATCGTCAGATTTTATTCCTCTTCTTCAGACTCAGAATGGCCAACATCCCCACCTATTCTGCTCCTACATGGTGGGTCCGATCAACGGGACATAGGTAACACAGACCCCAAAACTACAGATTTGGGATCCAAGTGTAGGAGTTGTAGGGCAACCACCCCCTATTACCTACACAATTTTTCTTTAATTTTAAGTTATAAAATTGTGCATAATAAAGTCATTTCAAACTTTATCTTTCCTATAACTATTTAAATTTAGTTTCCTTTTTATCATATAGGTTTCTTCTACTCTATATTTCATGCATTTCCTTCTTTTCACCCTGACAACTGCTTTTGGTCTATTTTTTTGAAAGGAGTTATTTGGTTTATCTTGTTGTTCTCCCGTGATGTTTGATTCTGGTGCTGTTTGCAACACATCCCACCCTCATTTTATCTATTTAAATCCAGATTCTCTAAGACCTGAGCCCACCCGGGCCAGCCTCGACACGGTCGTGTCAGGTCAGCATGATCGGATCGCTCTGTCATTTTTGTCAATATTTCTCTCCCTTCAGTCAACTATCAAATGTGGTCATCTTTCTAATTTTTTTTACCT
The DNA here is from genome assembly GCA_963693085.1 of Alisma plantago-aquatica. Lineage (NCBI taxonomy): Eukaryota > Viridiplantae > Streptophyta > Magnoliopsida > Alismatales > Alismataceae > Alisma > Alisma plantago-aquatica. The sequence goes on from OY856415.1 coordinate 26,201,607, forward strand.
CAGCATGACCGTGCCCAACTGTGCACGACCGTGCCATCTACTGCACTACGTGACAAATCACTTTTCGCATGTAGTCTTTGGTCAAACGGTCAAAAGTCAGTCAACCTGACAATATAGTTGGTTTGACTGACTGATGTGTCAGGTTGTCTCCAACTTTTCCACCCTTTTGACTGACTTTTAAGCTTTGACTGGAGTTTTCACACCTTTGACCCCAATTTTCTCCATTGGACCACCTTTTCCACCACCTCAGCACGACCGTGCCCAACCCGACATGATCAGGCCGAGGGTGAATGGGTGCGCCCTTCCTATAAATACCCCCAATCCGATCCTCTTATTCCCACACCCACCACCTGAGTTCTCTCATCTCTTGCGAAGCCCTTAAACCCCCACCTATTTCCCATCTTTCCCTTATTTCCCCCACTTGCTAGCAAGCCTAAAGTAACCACCACAACCACAATGGCCACAACAGCAACAACTGCTGCCACCAATGACGTCCCTTCTGCCACAATTCACCCCCCCCTTTTCTGCCCGCATGACCGTGCACAGTGTCGGAAAAAGTAGAACCCTACAAGACCGTCATCTATCCACAGATCATCGCCACCGCAGCCATAGCCACCCCGGAAAGCACCCCCTCTGCCTAAGACCACAAGTTGCTACTCCAGTGCTGCCGCCAACCTCAGTCAAGCTTCTCCTCCCGCCCGACACGACCATTCCACCCAACCGGGCCGAACTCCAGCACGACCGTATCGGGAGACTAATAGTCATTGATTCCCCCTCCTCCTTCCTCTCTACCCAACCTTTCCCACCTCGGCACGATTATGCCTGACCATATCCAACCAAAAATCAACACCAAAAAATCAGCACATGGACACAATGAGAAATAGCTTCAAGAAGCTCAAGAAGATAGTATTGCGAAAGAAAGGGGAAGGAAGCTCCTCATCACTGGTAGAGTATGAGAGCCTATATTCATACCGCACTATATGAACCATGAACCAAGTGTACAAAGATGAGACCATGCATTCTGCTTCACCAGGGTTCAGGTCGCAGGAGACCGATTCAGATTACTGACGCGTGTCTTCCACTCTGATGGACACCTATAATGGTGATTCATTAGAGGAAGTCTCCAGTGAGAGATGGTCAAGAGCACGCCACGACACTGAGCTCCATACTTTGACAGGCCATCAGGAGGGCCTTTCAGTAGCAATAGTGCACATAGCTTTATCTGCCGGTGACCAACACTGAGAGTCAACAGAACGGTCAGTGTCTTTACACCGACCAACTTCATCACACGATTCAATTCAGGGGAGTAGACGCCACCCTATACCGGAAGGTGTTGACCAAATCTCCCTATGTTCTTCCCTTTTCAGAATTCTGAAGCAAAATAAGTAGTTTGATGCCTTAATTAAAGACAAGCACAAACTGGTAGGCCCACGATATGCTAACCCTACCACACTTATCAAGCTGGGGATACAAGCACAGATCGACAAATATCTTGCAGTAGTTGGCCTAGACATCCTTGCTTACACATAGTGTGATGCTTATCATAGACTCACCTGTGAGTTCTATGCTACACTTGAGACTCCAAAGGACCACCAACACACTATCATGCATTTTTGCCCACTGAACCAGAGCCTCCAAATCACTGAGGATCACCTCAATAGCTGGTTATCATGCTCTACTGAGGACTATGCTGAGATGTCCAAGGGTCGGCTGGAGATAGGGGACAATGACTTTGACGTTGCTTAGGCATGGAAGATTCTTATGGGGGAAGATAAATATGTTTCTAGATGTGCCAAACCTTCACACATCTACAACCCATCACTTCGTTATTTGTACCAGATGATCATAAACTTTGTCCTGGAGAAGCAGGACATTCAAGGGGTGCTCAATTCAGTAGACCTCTACATTTTATGGTGTGCAACAATAGGAAGAAAAGTGAATGTGGGGAAATTCATCTGCCACTTTCACAACTCTTTCAAGAAGCAAGTCCAATTCATGCTGATGGCAGGCATTATCACTTTCATAGCATCCCATCTTGGGATTGGAGGTGGACATTTGGAACTTATGCAGGAAAAAGCTGAGTGGTCCAAGTTGGACTTGGATCACTTGATTCGCTCATGGGTGATCAAACATAGTAGCACAAGATATCTTTACATCTTTGGTTACAACAAGCACATAATACTACTGCCAGAAAATGTAGAATTTGCATGTCAGACAATAATCATGGTTGTCTCTCTGTTGGATACTAAGGACAACATTCGTTAGGAAGGCAAAACTACCTTCAGCACCACCAGTGCCAGAAACTCAGGAGGCCAGACAGCAGAGTGGGGAAACATTCCACGACATCCCATATCAGGGAGGGCCCTACATAGAGACGCCTTCAACGGATTACCAGCAGCTTCCTCAGCAAGAGTAATATGCCCCAAATCTCAACTTGGGGCACCTTTACGAGTTTATGACTAATTTTAGGGCTGACGCCAACACACGATTCGATGCACTGGATTAGGATGTACAATATGTCAGATAGAGATTTGACACAACCTTCCCTCCACCACCTCCACTGACTTTTCAGCAACCATTCCAACAACCCTTCCAATCCTTCTACCAGTCGACCCATGACTTCAGACAGTCATTCCACTTTCAGTAGGGAATTCCCCAGGACTATGAGAACCCACCAGGAGGCATCAACGATATGAACCAGTATATAAACAATGACTACTAGTAGCAACTGCTTTCAACACCATCTAGAGCTTGAGATTTGCTCGAGGACGAACAAAAAAATTTAAGCTTGGGGTGGCAGGGTGTACCACCCTCTATCTTCCATCTTTCCCTTTTATTTCTTTCCTTTCATGCATGTTTATCTTTAATGTTCCTTGCATTTAGTATAATTTTTTTCTTTGTAAGACTTTGTTTCGTAATTTGTAGCTTTGCAACTAATGCTATGTGCAAATCTTATAGCTAAATGCTTATCTTTATGCCTAAATGCACACTTTTCATCTTAAACTGCTTGATTTTTTCCTTGGCTTATTCATTAACTTTTTCCTTAAGTTTGGTAATAAATATAAGGTTGTACACCTTTTTCATAGCTTAAAACATTATTTCCTTGATCTATGTTGTGAATGACAAATCCAGGATATAGGACCGTTGGAAAGACCTATAGTTTGATCTAAACTCCAAGCTACTTTTTTACGAACCTGCCTCTATTCTAAGGACCCTTGAATCATAATTACTATCTTTTCACATAGGTATCAAGTAGATAACGATGAGTTTTGCACAATAATCAAGTTGAAATATTTTTCCTTGATGTTCTGCGCGCTCTCTCACCTTAGATTGAGTCAAAAAGATGAAAAATAAAAAATTTGTAAAAGAGGTTTGGTCGCCCATAAAATCCCAAAAATATAAAAATAATTCTCACCCAAGCCTATAAAAATAGAATGTAGAGAATAAAAGCTTGAGTGTGAATAAATGAACATTGTTTTCTCTTTTAGGATAGTTGAGGATGGTGCCCATCTGGTGTATGACTGCGCTCATGAACGTGTGAATGTCGAGTCTGGTAGTACCACCCTAAGGCTCATTAGAGAGTCATTAGGAACCCCAAGGAGCCCTACAAAATCATCCTAGTAGTAGGGTTGGTTTGAGCACAGTACGAGGAGATTGTCTCACTGCTTTGGGCCAACTGGCTTAGAATGTAGGGACTGTTGCTCATTACATGGACCAACCTGACGCAGATCGGGATCCTCAGAAGTCATTAGAGTCTTTTTGCTTTTATTTCTTATTAGGACCTGAATAAGCGGGAGGTGCATTATTCCCGATTGGTCTACATGAATACATGATGTGAAAAACCACTAGAGGGGGGTGAATAGGGTTTTATGATTATTTTATTGTAATTTAACTCAAACAACCACAATTGAAATAATAAGAAGGAGACAACGTGTTTAGAGTGGTTCCAACCTTAGCAAATACTAAGGCAGTCAATCCACTACCCGGTTGCTTACCCAACCAGGATTTTGAAAGTATTAAATTTTATTACCTCTCAAGGAATTTACATAAAATTACAATACTTTCAACACCCTTTGGACAACCTTCACCTTGAAGTAGTTGCACCAACCTTGAAGCAGCCTTCTTGAAGTAACTTCAAGCTCCCCCTTGAAGTAGACTTCCTCTATGAAGTAGCTTCCCATTGCAACAACCTTCTAGAAGTAGTCCAAAGACCTCCTTCTTCACCAAGAAGATCAAACCCTCTCCAATCCGCAGCCTCCAACCCTTGGAGTAGCAAGGAGAGTACAAGCAATAAGAAAGAACAAGAAAGGAAATGGAAATTAAAATTACCACTTTGAAGCACAAGGCTTGATTTGCCTATATCAAGCATATAGATCTCCTAACCAATGAATATTGAAGTGTAGGTTTAGTGGATAGGAGATGCTAGCCTATAGGACACGAATTTAGAGCAAGGGAATGAGTTGCCAATGCTAGTGTTGCTTAATTGCTCAAAACAGATTGCCAATTGCAAGTGTAAGCTCAAGTATATCACAAGTGTATATTAGTGAGTTTAGGTGTCCTAAGGCATGTCCTATTTATAGGAATGACCTACAAGTACTTAAGGACGTTCTAGACACTTTCTAGGGGGTTCCAAGTGTTTAACTAGCCGTTAGGTACAATTTAGTTGCTTTAGCAACGACTAGTTAATTAATTCTGAAAGTTGTAGACAGAACACATTCTCGGTCGAGGAATTGTCGACCGAGATCCAAGTCGGTCGAAGTTTTGTCGACCGAGGGACTTCCTGGAGTTAAGTGTATGCAACGTTCTGATTCAACTCCCAACTACTTTGTCTGCTGTGTCTAACGGCTACCTGGGTCATTCTCGGTCGAAGAGTTTGTCGACCGAGAGTGTCTCGGTCAAGAAGTTTGTCGAACGAGATTGACCCTGGTTCAATGTTTTAAACTAATTACTGAGTGTTTGTATGAGTGTGCAGTTATGACACTATTGTAGGGGATTACCTATCTAAGTGTTGTGTTTTGTTAGGGAAGATCTAACACTTGATTTACATGATGTCTAAGTACTTGTACATTATATACAAGTTTTTACATTTGATTACAATCATGAATTAAAGCAATTTTAATTCCTACAACACTCAAATAGCACGTTAGATTCACAAGAATGAAATGTTTGTCATCATCAAAACAAAGGGATTATACTAATGTCAATTTAGCCAACATGATGATGGCTCACTGCTCATCACCCGCATGACCACCTATGTGATAATTCTTTTATGTTTTATAATTATGATTCAAACCCTAATGAGTATCAAAAAGTTGTAGTGAATTCGCTTAATCTTGTCTGGATGCTCTTTGATCATACTTTAGCAAGATTGTGCTCGATTGGTGGGGTTTTTCTCTAAAATGACATGGGTTAAGAGAATTGATGTTTCAAATTATTTTTCTTAACCTTAGCATTTATCACCAAGCTTAATTTGTATGTTATCTTTTGATTCTTTGAGCACATTCTTTCTTGAGGACAAGCAAAGGTTTAAGCTTGGGGTGGTTGATAACACCCAAATTTAGGCATCTATGCTACGAATTTATTTATGGTTTTGTGTCATTATAGCCTTAATATGCCCAAAATAACCCTATCCCCTTATTTTTTAGTAATTTATATCTTTTCATAGATAAAGTTGCTCAACTAGCCAATTTTGGGACTTGTAGGCACCGAACCTGAGAAGACATCTATTCTCCAAGATTTCTCCCCAACACATGGTTTTTGCAAAAGCTATACTTCCATCTGTCATGACCGCGGTGGACTAAACATCACACTATGAGCACCAACTTAGGAGATGGTGGTCCCTCTAACCGAATAGCGGGCCCAAGAAACTTTTGATATCTTGGACCCTATTTTTGATGGCTAGTCCTTTATTAGGATGCATCCTTGCCAATCAGAAGGCTCGTCGATGTGGTCCCATCGACCACCAGTAATAACCCCCCTCAGTGGGGTGGGTTTGGGCCATGACATTGCGACCATGATCAAGGAGGATGTCGTGACCGCGGCCAAGAAGACACCCATATCCTACCATTCCCAACCATCTTCCACATCCTCATCCTACGTCTGTTCCTCCAGTTTGCTTCCATCTACCACCATTTTCCACGACCATTCACCTATATCCTACCATTCCCAACCATCTTCCACGTCCATACACCCACCAAGTTGTTGTCTGGGGTGGAATCAAAGAGAAAAGAGGCCAAGGAGTCCATAAGACTATGGAGGATGACCTAAAGATGAGATCTGACCTATACGGAGGCTAAAGAGAGAGAGCCACCTCTCCTTTATTGGCTAAATATCTTCTTCTTCTCCTTTCTTCTACTATTATCCTTTGTTTCTGTATAAATAATGTTCTTCCATCTTTGTTCGGTTCCAACTATGCTTGTCCATGGCTAATTGAGCTCCTTCTTGTCTATGTAGCCCGTTTTGGGCATGTTTATGTACTTTTACCTTAAGCAAGTAGTTTTATTTCAGATCTAGTATGTTTACTATTCTATCTTCTCTTTTTGGTTATGATTGCTAGTTTGGTTGATCTCTTTTTTTCTTGAACTTCTATTTCTACCTATATCGAGAGATTCATTGTAAAAATATATAAGAGAAGGCAGTTTGGATCGAAATCTAAAAGGAGGATGGCTCAAGGTGATCTATGAAGAATCATAGACCTGGGAACGGCTGGGCCCAGCCTGACACGATTGGACCCACTACCTGGTTCTGCCCAGATTACACATGTTCCTAGTACCTTAGAACATTCTAGACCTGAGAGGGTATCTAGAATATTCTAGGGTGCTGATTTGTCATTCCTCGAGAGAGGTTTCATGTCATTGATGGGTTTTATTCATGCTACATGAAAGTGAGTGGGATGACCCCATAGGAACAGATACCATAGTACGTACTATGTTTGGATGTAGGTTGCTTGTTGAGGTGTTTGAGGGTTGTCTATGCCCAAGATCGGGAGCATAGACTACCCAACTTGTGGTTACATAGTCGAGAACTCCTTATCTCTGATTTGTAGAATCCTATGAACTCTATTTTGTTTTGTTTTTTTATTTTGTTTTACTTCATGACAATATTCTAGACTTGTTCTAGTTCCATACTTTTATCGACTTTCTGATTGACTTATCTGATTTAAGAGCAAGATCTTAAGCATCCTAAATGTCCCCACATCCCTGTGTTTGACCCCACAATAAAGTCGTGGGGGTCCTTGAATGTTTCAGGTTATAAAATTAAAGTTCGATCCTTCTGAGTCTGCCTCCTTTGAGATGCACGATTTAGGCCGCATCAATGCCTCTATGTGAAGCTCTATATGGGAGACTGTGTCAGTCACATCTTCATTGGGATGATGTCAATGAGAGGACCTTGTTGAGGTTAGACGAACTCTAGGTGTATGCAGATAAAGTCGCATTGATAAAGCAATGGCTGAAGAGAGCCCAAGATTGACAGAAGTCGTATGCTGATGCGAAGCAGACTAACTTGCAATTCACTGTGGGAGAATATGTGTTTTTGAAAATCCGACGACTCTGAGCTATACCTAATAACAGAGGAAAGACGAGTTTACGATACGTAGGTCTGTTTGAAGTTTTAGAATGAATTGGTGAAGTTGCATATCATTTGGCATTACCCCCTCAGTATAGTATGATGCATGATGTTTTCCATGTATCCAATCTGAAGCGCTATGTGAAGGATCTAAGCCATGTGCCGAGCATTGAACATATTGAGCTTCAAGGGAGCCTGACATATCCTAAGTCACCTGTGAGGATTCTAGATACCAAGGTGAAAGAACTCAGATATAATAATATAGAGATGGTAAAGCTTCTTTGGAAGCACCATGGAGAGGATGAAGTGATACACATCGTTTGCACACCAATTCACTAGAATACTTATCCTAGCCTATTTTACTTTTCAATTAAGGGTAGTATAGAAGGGTCAATCCCATAGGATAACACTTTTAAGATTGTTTTCTTTTAATCCCGGTTGATTTTTGAAAATAATTATTTTTGGTATTTTTTTAATAACAAACAGAAAACAAAGTTCGATTTGAGGGGGTTTGTTTATCTAATGTAAGAAAGTAATTGCAAGAAGAATAAAAGACTACACTAATGCAAAGAAAGAAAAAGGATTATTCTAAGACAAGAAAGAGTAAAGGAAGAAAATTGTTAGCACACAAGATTATCTAAACAAAAGTAAAGTGCTAAAATTTAAAAGGTGAATTGAACACAAATGTTTAAGAATAGTTTGAAATCAAGAAGGAAGGCATCAAGGCTTAGGGGTTTCACCACCTTTGTCCTTGTGAAAATAAAATCAAATGATACACGACAATAGGAAAGAAGCAGGTATGCACTTTATTTGTAAATAAAATGCAAAAGAGGAACTCCACGTGAACCCATTGGTCCTGGTGTTCACGTATCCTTGTTCTTCATCCTAAAGAGAAATTTTCCATGGTCGCATTCAAATTCTCATAAAATCGGTTTAGGCATTCTAACTCTCGGGTTCCACGGTCGCATCTACTAGGAGTAACAAGTGAAAAAAATGATTAATTACATCATTTAAATCTGTGATTTCTAAACCAAAAACCATCTATCCCAATAACCATGTAAAAGCTTGATCCGGTTAACACATAGCTAAGAGGTTATTCCCCTCGCCTCAATAAGGAAACTACTCACTACTCATGGCGAGGATGGGAGAGACTAGGAAAGAAAGAAATGGAGTCATAGACCGCAATTTCGGATCTCCGTAGAGTCTAAGGCGGTGACGATAAATGACTCGTTTGCTTTTTCTCCCGCTCCAATAGAAACAAAAAAAAAAGAAGAACCAGAGAAAGGAGATCTAGAACCGAAATAAAAGAACTAACTTTATGAAAGAACCAATCATTATTTTTTTTGAAAGGAAGATTACACTAAGATGAAAATGACATTATTCTACTTTTGATTGCGTACAAAAAGAACTTTGAGCCCTTTTCTTAGTGGAGTCCCCCTCCTTTTATAGGAGAAGGAGGGGTGGAAACTCTAGATACAAGATTATCTAGAAGACTCCTAGCTGGTGGCTGAGAACTTTTTGGATCAGGTATATAGAGAAAATAGTTGATTATTTTTAATTATGATGACTACTTCCATTCTTTTTGTTGCAGATTCCCACAACACCGATGTCGAGCGAATATTTGAGCCAGTCATAACTAAAAAAGTGGTCTGAAAAAAGTCTGTTTCTGTAGATAATTCAATTCCCTTTCCAATACATACTTTCCCATTAAATTCCTCCTTGGGATGTGAGAGTTATGACGATATTGGTGTGAGATATATATTTAAATCAGGCACTGCGGGAATTTGTGCAAAATATCTTCCAAGGAAATTTAGTCATTGAGCATTTTCCTACAAAAAAACCAACCAAATATAATTAAAACTCTAAATTAATAGAAAAATATAAACTAATATAATTAATTACAAAACTAAGAAGATAAATAAAAAAATAATCCTAAAAAGATATCTAAAAGATGTAAATAAAAAGGATAAATACACATTTATCAAAATACCCCAGACTTGAATCTTTGCTTGTCCTCAAGCAAATAAAATTACAAATAAAGTCCAATTTATACTCCCGATATGTTATTCCTCACCTTTATAACATCACTATAATTCTTACCTCCAATTTTTGGCCAAGTGACCCAATATCCTATAACCACTTAACATAAAATTCTATATTTCCTATCAAAATAATTATCACATCTTGCTTAAAAAATAAGATTTTGTAAAAAAATAGGCTTACTCTTCTATTGCTTTGACAACTACAAAAAATAGAGAAAAAAAGAATGACCGACTAGATAAAGTCCATAAACTAAAGCATATCCATGCAAAAAAAAGGAAAAATAAAGAAATTAAGGGTGGGATAGAATCATACCACCCACCTCCACCCCAGACTTAGACTTTTGCTCGTCCTGAGCAAAACCTAAATCAGAGATGGAGGGAAGAAGATCACTCTGGTGGAGGAATGTGAAAGATGAAGGAGGATTGTAGTAGTAGTTCCCCAAATAACGTGAGTTGGGGTTAGGGTAGGCCTGATGGGGTAGCAAGCTCTTGATTTTTTTTCCTTTTTTTGAACAAAAACTGAAATTGAAACACAAGTGTTAGCTAAAAAAATATAGAAGAATTTTGTAAAAATTAAATGATTGGGTTTCCTCCCAATAAGCGTCTAGTTTTATGTTGAATGCTCGACATAGTTGGATCATGGAGCCATTTCAGGCTCGGAAGGGGGAGGTGGGGGTTCATGCAAGTCGAGGTCTTCGAGTAAGGAGAGTTGATGTGCCTCAGAAGGTAGGAAATCCTCATTGGTGATGTACCATTTAAGCCAATGCCCGTTGACCTTAAATTCTCCTAAAACCTTGTCCTAAAGAAGAAAAGTGCCATGAGGGTAGGCACGCTTGACAATGTAGGGCCCATACCATATAGATTTAAGTTTTCTAGGAAAAAGTTTCAATCTAGAATTATACATTAGAACTTGATTTCCCTCCCTAATGTCATTTCACCTGATATGACGATCACACCACAATTTGGTTTTGTCTTTGTAAATCCTAGCATTTTCATAGGCCGACATTCAAAGCTCATCTAACTCTTGCATTTGAAAAAAATGATTTTCACTTGCAGCAGTTAAGTCAAAATTGAGAGTTTTGATGGCCCAATGCTCTAATTCTATGGGTAGATGGCATGATTTTCCATAAATCAATTTAAAGGGAGTGGTGCCTATGGGAGTTTTGTAGGCGGTCCTATATTCCCACAAGGCATCATTGAGTTTTAAAGCCCAATCTGTCCTAGTTTGATTCACCATTTTCTCTAGGATAGACTTGATTTGCCTATTTGACACCTCAACCTGACCACTAGTCTGAGGGTGATAAGGGGTGGAAACCTTGTGATGGACTCCATATCGTTTCAATAAGGACTCAAAGCTCTTCTCTAGAAAATGGGAGCCTGCATCAGATACTACTGTATGAGGTACCCCAAATCGAGGAAAAATGATATCTTTGAAGAGCTTCTTCACATGCTTGGAATCACATGTTTTGGTGGGGATGGCTTTAACCCATTTAGAAACATAGTCAATAGCCACCAAGATATATTTGTACCCACAAGAAGAAGGGAATGGGTCCATATAGTCTACTCCCCACACATCAAAAATTTCAATCTCCTACCAAGAAGTCATGGGCATTTGGTCTCTCTTAGATATGTTGCCGGTCCTTTGACATTCATCACAAGTAAGGACAAAACGGTATGAGTATTTAAATAGAGTAGGCCAGAAGAACCCAGATTGCAATACCTTCCTAGCCATTTTCTAAGAACTCATGTGCCCGTCGGTGGGGCAAGTGTGGCATTGCTCAAGTATGTCATGAGCCTCTTCCTCAGTAACACACCTGCGATAAATTCCATCCAAACATAATCTAAAAAGGTATGTATCATCCCAATAATAATGTTTGATATCATGCAAAAATTTAGCCTTAGAATGCCCCTTATATTCGGGGTGCAATACACCTACGGCTAGAAAATTTACATAATCCACAAACCAAGGATATTGGGATTCCATCTTTAATAGTTTATGATCGGGAAGGGAATCATTTATGGGTATACCATCATCATGAAGAAATCAAGGTGACTAAGATGGTCGGAAACAACATTTTTGCAACCCTTTTTGTCTAAGATCTCTAGGTCAAATTCCTAAAGTAGAAGGACCCGACTAAGAAGGCGAGGTTTGGCATACTTTTTGGTCATCTAATATCTAATGGCCACATGGTCTATGTAAACAATGACTTTGGAACCTACCAAATATGAGTGGAATTTGTCAAAGGCATATACTATGGATAGCATTTCCTTTTTAGTAGTTGTGTAATTCTGTTGGGCTTCATCCAAGGTCTTGGATGCATAGTAGATCACATGGTGCTTTTTATCAACACGTGGTCCTAGAATAGCACCAACGGCGTAATCACTTATATCACACATTAACTCAAAGGGTAAGGACCAATCTGGGGCCCTAATGATGGGAGTAGAAATGAGGACATCCTTCAAACAAAGAAAACTGGCCATGGAGACTTTATAAAAAGCAAAAGGAGTGTCTTTTTGGAGGAGATTGGTTAGGGGTTTGGTGATCTTAGAAAAATCATGGATGAATCATCTATAAAAACTCACGTGCCCAAGGCAGGCTCAAATATCCTTGACGGAAGAGGGTGGTGGGAGTTTTGAGATGACCTCGATCTTGGCTCTATCTACTTCAATGCCACGGTTGCTTACCCTATGGCCTAAAACAATTCCTTCCATCACCATAAAGTGACACTTCTCCCAATTGAGGATCAAGTGTGCTTCTTCACATTTTTCCAAAACTAGAGATAAATGATGGAGACAAGATTCAAAACTTTTTCCATAGATGGAGAAATCATCCATAAAAACTTCCATGATAGTTTCTATCAATCCAACAAAGATAGCAGACGTGAACTACTAAAAGGTGGCTGGGGCATTGCATAACCCGAATGACATTCTCCTGAATGCATAAGTCCCAAAAGGGGAAATGAAAGTCATTTTCTCTTGGTCATCCGGATGAATGGGAATTTGATAGAAATCTGAATAGCCATCAAGATAGCAAAAATATTGTTGATGGGAAAGGCGCTCTAGTACTTGATTTTTCATGGCCTCCCTAAATTTCACAAAATGGGTGTCAAACCTAGTTTGCTTTAGGTGGGCCTGATAAGGGGGATGAGGTTTGTAAATGGGAATTTTTGGCTCATCAATTTCCACAGATGGGAGAACATGAGAGGGAATGGAAGGAGTGGGAACGGCGGAGGTAGGTGAGGGTGGGGTTTTAATGATCACTGTATCATCATCCTCAAATTCCAAGGGAACAACTATGGGTTTATCTAGGGGAGGGGTATTAATCTTCCTTGAATGAGTGGAAACAACCTTTAGTTGTTTGGGATGTTTTGGGTTGTTCTCAGGCTGTCCAGCGAAGGTCCCCGTAGGGGGTTTTTTTTGGGCAAAGAGACGAGCGAACTGAGCGTCGGTCGATTTATGGTGTGCTATTATGATTTTCTCTAAGGATGAAATACTATCTTCTGCCACAGGGTTGGGGGCGTTCTGTTGATATGGTGGTGGTTGATGAAGGTTTTGATATTGTTGACCTTGGTAGGGTCCACGGTTTTGGAAGTTTCCCCTAAAATTCCCTTGGTGCCCAAAATTCCTTTGGTTGTTATTGTGTGGGAAACCTGGTGGTGGACGATAGTTGGCTTGGGGTTGTGGGGGTCTTTGATGAGGGGAAAGTTGAGATGAGTTTTCATCTCTTGAGGGGTTTCCATATTGATGCCCTAGATGGTTTTTGGCTTGGTTTGGAATGTAGTAAGCCTAGCCCGGGATACTATGGATAGAGTTGAGATCCTCTACTTGTTGACCAACATTAGGATGCACTGGACTGTTGTAGAGATATTGACATTGGAGGGTTCCATGATCATACCCTTGGCATATCCCACATAGAGATTCTACAACACTCACTTGTTGAGGTTGTCTTTCATAGGCATTAAACGATGATTCCAAGCGGTCCTATTTTAAAGAGATTAATTTAAGAGCTTCAACAATAGTATGAATGTCTTGGTTTACCTCAACCTTAGCCACTTTTAAGACCCCACTGGTTCCTTGTCTAGCCTGGGTTTCAGAAGCTCCTTTAACTACCTCCCATGCACTGATTAGATTTTGGAACATAAAATTTCCTCCAGATGAGGAATCAAGAAATTTCTTGGTGTTATCATCAACACCACGATAAAATATCTCAATGAGTTGAGATTGTGATATGTCATGATGAGGGAAACGACAGAGGAGTCCTCAAAATCTTTCCCAAGCTTCTCCTAAGGTTTCCCCAGGGACCATTGAAAACAACAAGATTTGTCCTCTAATCTCATAGGTGAGGGAAGGGGGAAAGTATTTATCCAAAAGTTTTGTTTGAAGTGCTTCTCAAGTGGTGACGGGGTTTTCACTCTCCATGGCATTGTACCAACTACTGGCTGCCCCTGAAAGAGAGTATTTGAAAAGTCTAAGTCTAATGGCGTCTTCGAAAAATGCCTTAAATCTTAGTCAAAGAGCTAAGGTCTGTGAAGCATTGAAGGTGATCTTAACAACTTTCACCCTTAGTCCAAGAAAAAGGATTGGCTTGAAGCATTGTGATCCACTGAGTGCAGATCTCAAATTAAGGGGTTGTGATCACGGGTGGCACAACTAGGTGTTGTGTATATCCAGTTTTTAGAGTGGAAAAATCCTTAACTTGTTTTTGTCTCTCGGCTTCCCTCTGAGCGGCTGCTATAACCTCTTGCTCAACGATATAGGCTGCACGCAAGTTGGCTTCTTGAGTCGCACATTCAGTCATCATCAACTCTCTTTGAGCGGCAAGTGCCTACTCTATCCTACGGGCAACTTCCTCTTCGTCCATCCTAAGTTGGTTTTGTCGATTGAAGCAATGGAAAGTTCTTTCTAGCTCGAGATCAAAAATCGGTGGTGTAAGATCGTTCGATAGGCAGCGCATGCACAGTTATACAGTTATATTCGTTTACAGAAAAAATGTACTGCTGGAATGTAAACTCAGTAGAAAGAGGAGATAACACTTCCAAAATGTTACTCAAAAGACATAAAAAAATAAAAAAAGTTTTTATAAAAATTTTAGGGGTTCAAGAAAATGATCTGTTGTCCCCGACAATGATGCCAAAATTGATACACGTCATTTTCACACCAATTCACTAGAATAATTATCCTAGAGTTTAATCCTTTTTTACTTTCCGGTTAAGGGTAGTATAGAAGGGTCGATCCCATAGGACAACACTTTTAACATTGTTTTCTTTTAATCCCGATTTATTTTTAAAAATAATTATTTTTGGTATTTTTGAGTAACAAATAGAAAATAAAGTTTTATTTCAGGGGGTTGGTTTATCTAATGTAAGAAAGTAAATTGCAGGAAGAATAAAGGAATACACTAATGCAAAGAAAGAAAAAAGATTATTCTAAGACAAGAATGAGTAAAGGAAGGAAATTATTAGCACACAAGATTATCTAAACAAAAATAAAGTGCTGAAATTTAAAAGGTGAATTGAACACAAACATTTAAGAATAGTTTGAAATAAAAAAGGAAGGCTTTGAGGCTTAGGGGTTTCACCACCTTAGTCCTTGTGAAAATAAAATCGAACGATACACGACAATATGAAAGAAGCACGTATGCGCTTTATTTATAAATAAAACACAAAAGAGGAACTCCACGTGAACCCATTGGTCGTGGTGATCATGTATCACTATTCTTCATCCTATAGAGAATTTTTCTACGATCGCATCCACATTTTCATAAAATCCGTTTAGGCGTTCCAACTCTGGGGTTCCACGGTCGCATCCACCGGGAGTAACAAGTGATAAAAATGATTAATTACGTCATTTAAATCTGTGATTTTTAAACCAAAAACTATCCATCCCAATAATAGTGTAAAAGCTTGATCCAGTTAACACATGGCTAAGGGGTTATTCCCCCTGTCTCGATAAAAAACTACTCACTACTCATGGCGAGGATGGGATAAACTAGGAAAGAAAGTAAAGCAGTCATAGACCACAATTTCGGATCTCTGTAGAGTCTAAGGCGGTGATGATTAAATGACTCGTTTACTTTTTCTTCCGCTCCAAGAGAAACACAAAAAAAGAAGAAGCAAAGAAAGGAGATCTAGAACTGAAATAAAAGAACAAACTTTATGAAAGAACTAATCTTTATTTCTTTTGAAAGGAAGATTACACTCAGATGAAAATGATAGAATTCTGCTTTTGATTGCATACAAAAACAACTTTGGACCCTTTTCTTAGTGGAGTCCCCCCGCCTTTTATAGGGGAAGGAGGGGGTGGAAATCCTAGATATAAGATTATCTAGAAGACTCCTAGCCAGAGGATGAGAACTTTATGGATCTGGTAAATAGAGAAAATAATTGATTGCTTTAAATTATGATGACCGCTTGCATCCTTTTTTCTATAGATTCACACAACAGAAGCTTCGAGCGAATTTTTGGGTCAGTCATAATTTTTAAAGCGGTCCAAAAATATATTTTCCTGTAGATAAATCAATTCCCTTTCCAACGCATACTTGCCCATTAAATTCCTTCTTGGGATGTGAGAGTTATGGCAATTTTGGTGGGAGGTATATATTTAAATCAGACACTGCGGGAATTTGTACAAAATATCTTCCAAGGAAAATTAGTCATTAAGTATTTTTCTACAAAAAAACCAACAAAATATAATTAAAAATATAAATTAATATAAAAATATAAACTAATATAATTAATTACAAAACTAAGAAGATAAATAACAAAACAATCCTAAAAAGATATCTAAAAGATGTAAATAAAAAGGACAAATACACATTTATCATGAAGCCACATGGAAGCTGAAGACGGACATGAAAAAAGCCTATCTTGACTTGTTTGTTTGATTGTTGAATTTTTTGGGAAAAATTCTTATAAGGAGGGGAGGATTTTATAACCTCAATTTTCATAGGTTTGGGTTGAAATGTAATTTCTCCAATAAAGATGCATGATTATGAAAATTGTGTGATTTAAGTACTTTGTGTGGATTTCTTTGCTAAATGTCCTTTGCATGAATTTCTTCATGAACCTTGTTGAATAATAAGCCCAATATAGTTAAAAGAGAATAATTAGGAAAAGGAATCTAATAATAAGAGAAATTGAGATAATGTTAAGAATAATGTGGAATTCTCTAGAACGCTAAGTGTTTGTTCATATTAGAGTGGATTTTGAGCTCACATGGTTTCTTGTGATAAAAGACATCCAAATAAAGAAGACAAAAGTGAAAGAGAGAGAAAATATGAATAAACTATGATTTAATGTGTAATAACTTACATGTGAAGAAAACATCTTTATCCTTTTGAGTATGGAACTCAAACTTGGTACACAAATAGATAATGCTAAAATAAGGTTTCCCCTAAAATTTGGATGAAAAAGGATAAACAAGGAGAGAGTTATGGTTTTTGCAAGTTTTCCTAAAGTGAATCGATAATAGATTAATCGCATTAAATGTCACACTTACATTGGAATTAGATTTATAATTTTAATGAACTCAGATGACACAGACCATTGGATATGAGATCCAACAGTGCATATCTAATCCCGTTCACGATGGGAGACCCAGAACCAGAGAACAATTCTGGTGTGTTTCCTTTTCAATTTGATCACAAGAGAGGGAACGAAAAGAGTTGGGATTGGTCCCAACGTCTTTGAAAGATCTCCTAGATCCCATCCATACTAGGATTCATAGGATCTCGTGGTGTGACCTGGAATCCCCCAAATCCAGGAAGGTCTAGACCCTACCCTATATAAGTGAGGGTACTCCACAGTACCAACAAACCTACAAATCACCCTCATGAGATTAGAAGGAACTGACAAACTCATTACTGCCATCAAATGGAGATTCTACCTTGACCTACACCCTTGTCTCAGAGCAGTTCCATCAGAACCTTACGCGGTGTCGTCCCGGTGGTGGTGAGAAGAAAGTGAGGAATTGAGGTGGTAGGCGAGTTCAACGAGTTGAGGTAGATCCAATGGTGCCTTCAGTTCACGTGCAGGTGCATGGAAGCACAGAGTTAATGAGTGAGTTGACCATCACTCACTCAGGAGCAGCGAGTTGAGGTCGAAGATAACCCAATGCAAAATCCCTAGTTTGCCCTGACAGTCCTTCGTTACAGGTAAAGGTAAAGTTGTCCTTTCATTATGATTTTTTTTAGTGAGCGTGCGTTTTCACTGGCGAGCCACACTGATTTGGTGAGGCCCGATTGGCTGACCCAACTAAGGTGGCACGCTCCCATTGGTCAGAAAAATATTAATTAGTAAAAATCATAACTAATTATTGGTAAATCGGATGAAGATGATTTATATATGAAAGTTGATCAGAAAAATATGTAGATTTAAATAAAAATAGGTTTAAAGCCTAAATCTATTCAAAAAGTACATAAATGTGCTATCTTTGATGCTTTCATGAGTAAGAAACCCTAATTTGATGATGAATGAAATTGGGAAAAGTAATATGGATGTTCTATGAGAATATTAACATGTTGTTAATAAAAAGGAAGTTTTGAAATTAAATAGATAATCCATATATTTAATAGGCTAATTTAGGGTTTCATATGTTTAATGTGCATTAATGGGCTTAGAAACCCTAATTTAGGTGTTAATGGGTTTTAATGAGATATATTTTGAAATCCTTTGTATAATATGATATTAGGATGATCATAAGCTAATTTGGTAATAAAGAGGCTTTAATATGAATAGTTGAGTGATTAGGGTTTTGAACATATAATTGTTGTTTTAGTGTTTTGTTGACATAAAAGGAAAAGTTGTCAAATAGGTCTAAAAGAACCCTAAGGAAACTCTAATTCAACTTAGAAAACCCTAAGAGGGTTCCACAAGTGGATAAAGTTAGTTCATGATGAGTATGTAGTAATTAGGTTATACATGCTTTTTAGGATTCAGTTGTGCTTGTATGTGACTACTTGATTGGCTGTTTGGATTACCTGGTTGGATTGGATTGTGCTTATTTCCTCTAAGATCTCTGAATCAGGTATGTGGTTTATTATGAGTACTCACTTTAGTTTCCCATTGTTTTGTGACATTTTGTTGATTGCATGAAAATAAACTACTTGGATGATTTTATTTCTACAATCTTTAAAGTGAATATGATTATCACAATTTAAGCATATGTATGACTTTCCCAAACCTACATATCATCTCTGGATGTAAGATGAGAGACCAAGCCCCAGAGGGAAGGTCAGAGGTGGTCAAGCCCCAGAGGGAAGACCACTAGGCACCCAGAGAGGTGACCCCAGGTACCAAGCTCAGGATGGAGAAGGTAGCCTTAAGTCCCTTGCAAGGACTAAACCCTAAGAGAGGGTATCCCAGAGTATGAGTAAAAGCGGTTGGGAAGTCATATTGAAAAATGTAATCTTGCATTATTAACAACTAGTTGATGTGATTAGGTTGTTAGAATATATGTGCAATATTTTAGTTGTCACCACATACCACTGTATTCATTTATACTGATCGACGTTTTATTTGTCAGCATTTTAGGAATATCTAAAATTGGACAAATAGTAATGTGGAATTTGTGAAGAATAAAGTTAACTTATTATAGGAGGATTCAGTTAGATAGAACTCTTAAGTGGGTAGAAGTTCCAGATTCCCAGTTTTGAAATGTATGTGAAAAGCAAATTTTTATCTTGTTTTAAGCTTAGTCTTTAGTAGAATTTATTAATTATTTGCAAAACCATTGATCCTACTTTGGGATAGCGGCTCTGACTTCTTGGTCTTCCTTAATTGGGGGTTATTGGGAAGTAGGGTCATTACATTGTCCTTGTGGAGGAGGAAGGTTGCAGTTGACTTAGAAGTGTCCCTCTTATAGGCATTAGTAATGCACTTTCTTCTCAAAGAGACACTTCCTATAACAAGCCCCTCCCCTTATTATCCCCCTATCTAGGCAGACCGAGAGGACAAGGGCCATTACCATAAATATAGGACCAATGGTTTAGTAAATAACTAATAAACTTTCACTAAATGGAAAAGAGTTTGGCACCAGACAAAATATAAATTATCTAACATGGTTTAAAAAATATGGATTTCTAAAATTTGAATCAAAAAGTAAAACCATCTAACAATATCCTCCAGGAATTATATTAAATCTTTTCTTTTGGTGCCTTCTTCTCTGGGTGTCCATCTTTCATCATTAATTGTAGGATATCAATAGATCATCTTAAAATATCAAGAAACAAAACTCAGTCATTATAAAAAGTTATTCTGGTATGTGGGGGAACAAAATATTCACTTCTAGTTGGAACCACATATTCACAACAATTAGTGTTACATAATCAAAATTAGCATTTTCATCATGACATCTCAACCCATTTTTAGTCAACCTATGGGATGCTCTGTCTTAGGGTCTTGTTTCTACAGTGGATGTTAGGCCACGTTCTCAATCTGGAGCTAGGTGCCATGTTGGTAGGCCACCTTCTCAATCTAGATCTAGGTGCGTTGTTGGTCTTCCCAATCTGGGGTCAGACCTCATATGACATTGACACTAGGCCACCTTCTCAATCTGGATCTAGGTTCCATATGACCTTCCCAATCCACAAAATGGTTTAAGTCATCTCTATGACTCTCTCTGTCTTTCTATTCTCAGACTTCTAGAGTTGGCATGAGGGGTTTGAGCAAGTTATAAGCATTGTGATATCCACAATGACTTTATAGATTGCAGGAAATAAATAAATAAGCAAGCATTTATTTTCAAGCAACCTGAAAAACCTCAAGAAATGTCGACAACTAATACAAGTAGTCATAGGTGTAACCACATACGTTTATCATAAGTAACTTGATGTCCAAGAAAAAGATAATAAGAGCAACCAATCAAGAAACTACCCTAAAATTAAAGCATAACACCCATGTATTATTATTTTATCCAAAGTTCACCATTAAGACTGACTTGGGGTTCAAGTTAGGGTTTTGGGGTTGACTTAGGGTTTCATTATGGTTTTGACTTTGTAAACCTTAATTCTCAATTTTCATGCATTTTTGGTTTACAAACCCTACTCTTAACATCATATGCATTTTTCGTCTCAAGGAAACCCTAATTCATTAATTAATGGGTTACTAATCTCAAATTAGATCCATGTTATTTGTTTTATTGAAAAATATCAATCTTTGATTATTTAGATCAATTTATCACATTAATATCATCAAAACCTAGATATTAGGGTTTTACTGCATTAAACACACTAAAGATGGTAACATCAGATACTTTTTGAAATAGAGACATAATTAGGTCTTGGATGTATTTTTATTGTGTTCCTTGTATATTTTTAAGTAAAATTCATGTATTACTTGTCTTCATCTGAGTTACCAATAATTTGTTACAATTATTTTAAGATTAACCTTAACTGGCCAATAGAAAGTCACCATATAAGCAATCAATCAACTAATTCAAAAGACCCAGTCAGCCGCGGGGGCTGGGGCTTGAACATATGAGCTCTTGCCACCACATCCCATGCCCTTGTGGATGTGGCTAAGCAAAATCTTAAGAGCTAGAATACATTTACCCCTTGTGTGTATGACGCGAGGTAGGCTAGTAATTTCCACAATTGTCTTCTCCTTCCTTGATCTCATGAGCACCTGCATCAACTTGCCATGGATAGTGGTCAACACTATAGTTGACTTCTCCTTTTATAGTCATGATGACAAAACTGGTTCTGCAAGAACCTATGTCCATGATTTCCTAAGCCATCTGACTCATCTGTGGTTAAGGAAGGTGGCTGGGGCGGCGCTATTCATGATTCAACCAAAGGTCAGGAGGATGACATCAGGGGAACTAGATCTGTGATGTCCATGAGATGAATTAGGAGGGGAGGAAGAAGGCTTATTCACATTTTATTCAATCTCAATCTTATTTTATATCTCTCACCAACATACCAGGGTCTCTTATATAGGCCTGGCTTGCATGTCGTCCATCAATGGAGAGTTTCTACAGTGGATAATTTAGGGAAATCTTAATTCCCCACCATTAAGGAAAAAAAGGGTTCAATTGGTTCGGTTTCCCTCTATAAAACTAAAGGAAGTGGTTTCAAGAGTCTCATGGATTAGAATGTGAGAGAGGGAATCGATGAGAGTTGGCTTCATTGTACCCGAGTTGTAGAAAATAGGCTGGAGGTAGGAGACAAAATTTAAGCCATCCAATATAGAGTCCAACTGCCATCAAAGTTTTCTATAGCTAAAAGGGATATGGGTTTTATTCTTTTTTTCCTGATAGAATGTGACATTTAATGTATCAAACCATTAACTCTTCCACTTTAGGAAAAATAAATTAATTCATATCTTCCGCTCCTTTACTCCTTTTAATCCCAAATTTTAAAGGGAAGTTTCTAGCACTTATTTCTAGGGGTGAGTGAGATTTGATACCAAAATACATAACATAAAAGGGTCTTTATTAATATCCAAGTCTCCCCTCTATAAGGTACATTTTAATCATTAATTCAATCATTTTCTCTTTCTTATCTTTTCTATATTCTTTATTTTAATTATATTTCTGGTTAGAAACCATGTGAAATAGAAATCCAACCATTAGTGGATATCCTTACCACTTTCTAGAGCATTCCACACAATTATCCCAAGTACATTACTTATTATCCACTATCTTTTCACTTTTTCTTAATATTGGATTTTATTCTCTTTCTTTTCCCTTATATTCATTATTGGATCAATAAGGATAGTAGAAACCACAAAATTCACAACAAAGGAAAATTTTGCAAAAGAAACCACACTTTTAAAAGAAAGCATAACATATTTCCAATATGTCCTTTCTATTCAACTATTTGTATTTCCATTATATAAATATATGTGAAAGACCGTGTTATAACACTTCTCATCATGAAACCTTCCACAATTATGAAAATTTGGTGATGCCCCATTTTAAAGAGTCTCATTGTGAGGTTTTCTCTTTCCTCCATTTTTTCCCTTACCATTTTTATGGTCTTGAGTTCTTCTATCATCATTCCTTAGTTTTTATGTGCATTATGTGAACCCTAGATATCCCTTGGGCGGGTTGTGAGGTGGCATAAATGTTCTCTCCATGTCTAGGGTGATTTCGAGGGATTGAGTGAAGTTTTGGGGTTTACTTTCCATCACATGGGGCCTTATCTGATGGTGTAGACATTGTAAAAAGTGTTCCACTCGACACTCTTCCGTCAACATGTAGACAAAACACTCCAGAAGGTAGAACTTTCGGGTATGATCTGCCGTAGTCAAATTTTTGTGATTAAGGAGCATGAACTACTTCTCCTTTTCTCTTGTGGAAGCCCTGGGAATGAACCGTGCAAATAAGGCAGTGAGGAAGTATTCCCAGGCGATGGGTTCTGTAGTCAAATCTTAGCCTACAATGTGTTTTCCCACCATTTCTTTACAACTCCTTCGAGGAGGTTGGTGGAAAATAGAACCTTCTTATTGACTTTCACCTCTAGTGTCAAAAATCCATTTCCCACTGCTAATAGCCAAACATCAACTTTATCAACCACTTCTGCCTTGTCTTCACCCCAAAACGTTTCTACATTGAGCTTGATGAAGTCCAGAATGGTGACCCCAAGATGAGGTGGATAGGTAGAGGCTCACCATTCTCATCTCGAGCAACATCTCTAAGGACTAGGGAACTAATGGACTTTGTCAATTTCGTGTACTAATCCCGTCATATTGCATCTGGGGTGTGGACCACCACTTGTCCTAATGCTGGTCCAGAGTTAGCTGCATATTTAGGGTTGACCTTGGGCTCATTTTCTACCATAGGTTCGTCCTAAGGGTTTGGTATGTTGAAGAGAATAGCTTTGGGTTCAGGGCTTTTCTCTCTAGAGGCGTCACTTTCCCTCTTCCTTTTCTAATAAGATTCACCTTCCATGGACCTTCTCTTCTCTGAGGAGGGCTTCATCTAGTAAGATCAAATGAACACATTAATATCATCAGAACCTAGAAATTAGGGTTTTTATGCATTAAATACCTTAAAGATAGCAACTTTCAGTACTTTTTGAACTGGAGGCAGATCTAGGTCTTGATAATATTTTTTATTACATTCATTGTACTTTTTGAGCAAGATTCATATATTATATGCCTTTATCAGATTTCCCTATAATTTAATACAATTTTTGCAACTTTAATTAGTTTTAGCCAATCACAGGATGCCACCCAGGCAGCACACCCCAGTCATGGCCTTGCCAACTAGGATGGTCCAACCAATTGGCTCGCGCCACCTAGGCTCCACTTGCCAACGTGGATGTGCTCTTGCCTAAATAAAATGGGGAGAAAAGACGAATGGTCTTACCTGTTCTGAAGGGGAGGTGGGATAGAAGGGTAATTTCCATCGAAGTTATCTTCTAACTCAATCCTTCCTTCTTGAGTGAGTAGTTGGTCAACATGTAGTTGACTTTTTGGAGTGGATCCCATGAGCACTGGGTGAAGATGTGATCACCTTCATCATTCCTCTATGAAGCTGTTGGTCACCTCAATTTCTTTGGTGGTGGTCGTAGTCATCGGGATGATGGAGGGGATCTTTGACGAGGAAGCAAGATGGGAGCCAAGGTGAGGGATGAGACTAGTAGGGAAATTGAGACTAGGGGAAAGATTGCAAAGTACATATGAGTCTTTAGAGATAATGTTTGATCTCGCAGTTTGTCTATGGCCCTATATTTATACCCTTCTATGTCGATAAGGCTATCTCTAGGTGGTGGATTGGGTGAATCCTCTCGATCCCTCCATGATAGGTAAAACCTAGGGTAGGTGGATCTGTCTTAGTCTCATGAAACCAAAGGGAAACTTTCCTGATTTGCTCATTCATTAATTTGTGAACAAATAATTGACTTGGAAAGTCTACTCACCTTCTCCCTCCTTTCCTAATTCAGCATGAGATAGGAGACGATCTTCAAATTGTTGGATCGTTGATCAATGACTGGCATGCCACACGATATTCCAATTATCCAGATTTATGTATATCAAATAGGAATTGCATTTCGTGTTATTTAATATAATTCCATTGTAAACCACTCAATTTAGGAATTCTAGAAAATCCATATCTCTCACATATTTAATCCTTTTCATCCCAAATTTTAAAGGAAAGTCCATATTAACTTTATCTTAATTTGGGAAAGGTTTGAGTCCAAATATTGAATGTAAAAGATACTTTTCTTAATATCCAAATATTCCTCTTATAAGGCACATTTTAGGAATTAAATATGTTCTTTTCTCTTTCTATTTTTTCTATTTTATTTATTCTTATTACTTTCCTTATTAGAAACCATATTAAATTGAAATCCAACCATTAATGATAATCCATACTACTTTTTAGAAAATTCCACACAATTCTAATAAGTATATTGCTTATTATCCAATATCTTTTGCCTTTTTCTTAATGTTGGATTTTCTTCTATTCCCTTTCCTTTGTATTAGTTGTTGGATCAACAAGAAGAGTAGAAATCACAAAATCTATTTCAAAGTGAATTTTGCAAAAGAAAGCCATATTTAAAAAAAGCTCACAAATTTACAAAATGTCCCTTTTATTGAAATATTTGCATTTCAACTAAGTAAAGTACAAGTGAAAACTATGTTATAACAAAATTGGTTTCCTAAAGAATCCGTTGATCTGATCTTCTATCCACTTCACTTCTTTGTAATTTAATTTTTGGTCTTAGATTGATCATTCAATCAACACTTTTCTTAGGCCTAATAGATCAATTCTTGTTAATTGTAGTATCTAGTAGTCCCAATTTCCTACGAATGACATTCAAGTCTCCTTGAACCCCTTTACTACTATCATGCATACACTTGCATTTAGCACACACAATTAAGTTGTGTTAAGGACTCTTAGATTGGGACCCTAGTGACAACATCAGGCAAGGTAGTCTGAAACTAAGTGTTAATGAATTTGGAGCTCATCCCACTTGGTGGTCTTCCCGTTGATAGAAATTGGATATTTGAATCTTGAGAAAATGAACTCTAACCAAGAGATACATTGATTCATTTTTTTAGTTCAATTGGTGACTCATCAATTCAATTGATTATCGAGTCATATTTTGATTCTTGATCACATATTTGGTTAGGCTTCTCTTTGTTAGTTGGATATGTTGAACATTTTATTTGAATAATCAATTTGTATCTTGGCATCCCACAGGGCATTGCTTACAAATCTTAGATTTTCTTATTACTTTCTCTCATTCCACATTGAACTTTAGTTCCTTTCAACTAGATTCTGAAAACTATGTGTACGTTCAAAATTTATCATAAAATCATTCCTAATTTGGAAGTTTGATCACATATCTATGTCTATTTCACTCACTAGTTCAAATAACACTTGTCATAATTCTATTTTATTGGGAACCAAACTTGATGGACTTTCAATAGTTTGCCTATCTCAAGACAAGGTTCAAAACATGGGCATTGAATCTGTACATGATAAAAGATGATGTCTTAAAACTAACAAATAGTCATTTTATTGTCATTTGCGTATACTTTTCAATTATTTTCTAATCAAACAATTGGTAGGAGTAGTATCAACACAATCATCCATATTTTTCTTGCATGAGTAAACCATAATTCTCACTTTTCATGCATTTTTTGTTTACAAACCCTACTCTTAACATCATATGCATTTTTCATCTCAAGGAAACCCTAATTCATCAATTAATGGGTTACTAATCTCAACTTAGATCCAAGTTATCTATTTTATCTAAAAAGATCAATCTTTGCTTATTTAGATCAATTTATCACATTAAGATCATTAAAACCTAGATATTAGGGTTTTCATGCATTAAACACACTAAAAATGGTAACGTTAGATACTTTTTGAAATAGAGACATAATAAGATATTGGATATATTTTTATTGTGTTCCTTGCATATTTTTGAGTAAAATTCATATATTACTTGTCTTCATTCGAGTTACCAATAATTTGTTATAACTATTTTAAGATTAACCTTAACTGGCCAATAGAAAGTCGCAATATAAGCAATCAATCAGCTAATTCAAAAGACCCAGTCAGCCGTGGGGGTTGGGGATTGAACCTATGGGCTCTTTCCACCACATCCCGTGCCCTTGTGGATGCGGCTAATCAAAATCTTAAGAGATAGAAATACCTTTACCCCTTGTGTGTATGACCCGAGGTAGGCTAGTAATTTCCACAATCGTCTTCTCCTTCCTTGATCTCACGAGCACCTACATCAACTTGCCATGGATAGTGGTCAACACTATAGTTGACTTCTCCTTTTAGAGTCGTGACGACAAAACTGGTTCTGCAAGAACCTACGTCCATGATTTTCTAAGCCATTTGACTCATCTACAGTCAAGGAAGGTGGCTGGGGCGGCGCTATCCATGATTCAACCGGAGGTCAGGAGGACGACATCAGTGGAACTAGATCTGTGATGTCCATGAGATGAATTAGGAGGGGAGGAAGAAGGCTTCTTCACATTTTGTTCAATCTCAATCTTCTTTTATATCTCTCACCAACATACCATGGTCCCTTATATAGGACTGGCTTGCACGCCGTCCATCAATGGAGAGTTTCTACAGTGGATAACTGAGGAAAATCTTAACTCCCCACCATTAAGGCAAAAAAGGGGTTGATTGGTTCGGTTTCCCTCTATAAAACTAAAGGAAGTGGTTTCAAGAGTTTTCATGGATTAGAATGAGAGAGAGGGAATCAATGAGAGTGGACTTTACTATACCCGAGTTGTAGAAACTAGGTTGGAGGTAGGAGACAAATTTTAAGCCGTCCAATCTAGAATCCAACTGTCATCAAAGTTTTCTATAGCTAAAAGGGATATGAGATTTATTCTTTTTTTCCTGATAGAACGTGACATTTAATGTATCAAATCATTAACTCTTCCACTTTAGGAAAACTAAATTAATTCATATCTTTCGCTCCTTTACTCCTTTTAATCCCAAAATTTAAAGGGAAATTTATAGCACTTATTTCTAGGGGTGAGTGAGATTTGAAACCAAAATACGTAACTTAAAAGGGTCTTTATTAATATCCAAGTCTTCCCTCTATAAGGTACATTTTAATCATTAATTCAATCCTTTTCTCTTTCTTATTTTTTCTATATCCTTTATTTTGATTATCTTTCTTGTTAGAAACCATGTGAAATAGAAATCCAACCATTAGTGGATATCCATACCACTTTCTAGAGCATTCCACACAATTCTCACAAGTACATTACTTATTATCCACTATTTTTTCACTTTTTCTTAATATTGGATTTTATTCTCTTTCTTTTCCCTTATATCCATTATTGGATCAATAAGGATAGTAGAAACCACATAATTCACAAAAAAGGAAAATTTTTCAAAAGAAACCATACTTTTAAAACAAAACATAACATATTTCCAATATGTCCTTTCTATTCAAGTAATTGTATTTCCATTATATAAATATATGTGAAAGACCATGTTATAACACTTCCCATCATGAAACCTTCCACAGTTATGACACTTTGGGGATGCCCCATTTTATTGTGAGGTTTTATATTTCCTCCATTTTTTTCCTTTCCATTTTTGTGGTCTTGAGTTCTTCTATCATCATTCCTTGGCTTTTATGTGCATTATGTGAACCCTAGATATCCCTTGGGCATGTTCTGAGGTGGCATAACTATTCTCTCCATGTCTAGGGTGAAGTCGAGGGATTGAGTGAAGTTTTGGAGTTTATTTGCCATCACATGGGGCCTTATCTGATGGTGCAGACATTGCAGAAAGTGTTCCACTCGGCGCTCTTCTGTCAACATGTAGCCAAAGCGCTCCAGAAGGTAGAATTTTCGGGCATGATCTGCCACAGTCAAATTTTTGTGATTAAGGAGCATGAACTACTTCTCCTTTTGTTTTGTGGCAGCCTTGGGAGTGAACCGTGCAAATAAGGTGGTGAGGAAGTATTCCCAGGCGATGGGTTTTGTAGTCAAATCTTGGCCTGCAATGTGTTTTCCCACCATTTCTTTGCAACTCCTTTGAGGAGGTGGGTGGAAAATAGAACCTTCTTCTTGACTTTCACATCCAGTGTCAAAAATCCATTTTCCACTGCTAATAGCCAAATATCAACTTTATCAACCATTTTTGTCTTGTCTTCACCCCATAACTTTTCTACATTGAGCTTGATGAAGTCCAGAACGGTGACCCCAAGATGAGGTGGACAGGTAGAGGCTCACCATTCTCATCTCGGGCAACATCTCTGAGGGCTAGGGCACTAATGGCCTTAGTCAATTTCTTCTGCTGCTCCAACCATATTGCATCTGGGGTGTAGATCACCACTTGTCCTAATGTGGGTCCGGAGTTAGCTGCCTATTTAGGGTTGACCTTGGGCTCATTTTCTACCATAGGTTCGTCCTCAGTGTTTGGTATGTTGAAGGGAATAGCTCTAGGTTAAGGGCTTTTCTCTCTAGAGGCCTCACTTTCCCTCTTCCTTTTCTTAGAGGATTCACCCTCAATGGACCTTCTCTTCTCTGAGGAGGGCTTCATCTAGTAAGATAAATTGAACATATTAAGATCATCAAAACCTAGAAATTAGGGTTTTTATGCATTAAACACATTAAAGATAGCAACTTTTGGTAGTTTTTGAACTAGAGGTATGATGAATGTATATTCATCATGAAATTCAATTATCACTTTGGGACAAATTCAACTCTTTATATACAATTTGACTCATCAAATGTCAAAATGCATCATAATGTGCAAAATTACTTAATTGACTCGATTATCAAGGTTTTAACTGAATTTATGTTGATTTAATGCAGGTCTTGATAAAGTTGAACAGTCAGTTGGGACCCAATTTTACTCACCCTTGGTTCTAACCAAGCGATCTGATCAAATAGTTTCCAACATTCGGTTTCAAGACCGAACGGACAGATTTATTCCAAGACCGTTTGAACCCATGCGGTCCCAAGACCGTTTGAGTCCATGCGGTCCCAAGACCGTTTGAACCCATGCGGTCCCAAGACCGTTTGAGTCCATGCGGTCCCAAGACCGTTTGAATCCATGCGGTCCTAAGACCGTTTGAGTCCATGCGGTCCCAAGACCGTTTGAGTCCATGCGGTCCCAAGATCGTTTGGGCGCCAAGGTCGCAGGACCGTTTGGACACGAAGACCGTTTAGCAGTGAAGACCGTTTGGAGGAGAGTAATACCAAGACCGTTTAGGGGTAGTCTTGGGCCTATAAATAGGACCCCAAGGGTCCTTATTTCAACATTGGATCTGGATGCCGCCAGGCTGCCCGAACACAGTTCCGATCCAAATCCAGTCCGGTTTACGCCAGTTCCATTTCACCTACTGCCCGTGCTGCAACCAAGGAGGCTGAGGAGAGAAGGAAGATGGAGCGAGGGAGACTGTCCGGTCTGTCTTGGAAACTCCTGTTCGCGACCAGATCTACTCCGACACGACGTAGGAGGCCGTATCTTCTTCACCGAGCTGTGACTACCTTCTGCACCGTGTTCATGGCGGATTCCTCTCTCTTTCTCATTCTTCTTGTGTCTCGCATCATGAGCGAGTAGTACCTTTCCGCTGGGGTGCAGGGACTAGCCCCGCTGCCCATGAAAACCATGTTCTTTTGTTAAATTTTCCATGGCAATGAATATATATCTTCATTTTGTGGTTAACCGTTATGCTTGTAGCTTGATTAATTGCTTGCCTTCATCTCTGTTCTACCTATATTGCGAGAACTTCTATATATAGGATAAAATGTCATTTAACAAGTTGACTCCTTGATGAGAACTTCTGAAAGGATTCCTTGAGGTCGTAAGTGTATGATCTGCGAGGGGACGAGCCATCTAGCATTCAGTGATGCTTCTGTGAACCTAACGCCTTTACAGGGGGTTCACAACCTTAGTTGGATTTTGTATCTTCTTGTTAATCGTCGATGTTTGCTCATATATTAATCGCCTGCTCACTTATCGGTTAATGTGGTTGACTCCCAAACTAGAAATAGAATGGGATTTCTTCGGAGCCGTAAGTAAGTGATCTGGGTGGTGACGAGATATCTGATGCCTAAGGTGATGTTTACGCAAACCTAACGCCCTAACGGGGGGTTCTGCAGCCGCTCCATCTGGATTGTTATATCTTACCTGGTTTTTTTATGATTGAATGTGTTTGCATGTGTGGCGGTGGTGAAACCCGATACCATCCCAGCGATTCCATATCATTGATCTAAATCCAACTTTAATTCAGCTTTTACTTCCTTGCAATTAGTCTAATTAACCTCAAATCAACCAATCGTTTTAAATATTAGTTTTAATTGAGCTAGATTCGACTGATAAGGATTCTTAAAAAGGTTGTCCTTTGGTTTCGATCCTCAACTATACTGCGATAAGACTCATCTGCTTGCGAGTGGTATTATTGCACTTTGGTTTTGGTAAAAGCTCGGGGATTTCAACCCCGAGTGAGTTTGTTAGTGCGTTTCAAAAATACCACGTCAAATTCTCACTTTGGGACAAATTCAACTCTTTATATACAATTTGACTCATCAAATGTCAAAATGCATCATAATGTGCAAAATTACTTAATTGACTCGATTGTCAAGGTTTTAACCAAATTTATGTTGATTTAATGGAGGTCTTGATAAAGTTGAACAGTCAGTTGGGACCCACTTTTACTCACCCTTGGTTCTGACCAATCGATCTGATCAAATGGTTTCCACCATTCGGTTTCAAGACTGAACGGATAGATTTATTCCAAGACCGTTTGAACCCATGCGGTCCCAAGACCGTTTGAGTCCATGCGGTCCCAAGACCGTTTGAGTCCATGCGGTCCCAAGACCGTTTGAGTCCATGCGGTCCCAAGACCATTTGGGCACCAAGGTCGCAGGACCGTTTGTCCACGAAGACCATTTAGCAGCGAAGACCATTTGGAGGAGAATACTACCAAGACCGTTTAGGGTCAGTCTTGGGCCTATAAATAGGACCCCAAGGGTCCTTATTTCAACATCGGATCCAGACGCCGCCAGGCTGCCCGAACACAGTTCCGATCCAAATCCAGTCCGGTTTACGCCAGTTCCATTTCACCTACTGCCCATGCTGCAACCAAGGAGGCTGAGGAGAGAAGGAAGACGGAGCGAGGGAGACTGTCTGGTCTATCTTGGCAACTCCCGTTCACGACCAGATCTGCTCCGACATGACATAGGAGGTCGTATCTTCTTCACCGAGCTGCGACTACCTTCTGCACCGAGTTCATGGCAGATTCCTCTCTCTTTCTCATTCTTCTTGTGTCTCGCATCATGAGCGAGTAGTACCTTTCTGCTGGGGTGACGGGGACTAGCCCCACTGCCCATGCAAACCATGTTCTTTTGTTAAACTTTTCATGGCAATGAATATATCTCTTCATTTCGTGGTTAACCGTTATGCTTGTAGCTTAATTAATTGCTTGCCTTCATCTTTGTTCTACCTATATTGCGAGAACTTCTATATGTAGGATAGAATGTCATTTAACATGTTGACTCCTTGACGAGAACTTCTGAAAGGATTCCTTGAGGTCGTAAGTGTATGATCCACGAGGGGGCGAGCCATCTAGCCTTCAGTGATGCTTCTGTGAACCTAACGCCTTTACAGGGGGTTCACAACCTTAGTTGGATTTTGTATCTTCTTGTTAATCGTCGATGTTTGCTCATATATTAATCGCCTTATCGCTTATCAGTTAATATGGTTGACTCACAAACTAGAAATAGAATGGGATTTCTTTGGAGCCGTAAGTAATTGATCTGGGGGGTGATGAGACATCTGATGCCTAAGGTGATGTTTACGCAAACCTAACGCCCTAACGGGGGGTTCTGTAGCCTTTCCATTTGGATTTTTATAACTTGCCTGGTTTGTTTATGATTGAATGTGTTTGCATGTGTAGCGGTGGTGAAACTTGGTACCATCCCAGCGATTCCATATCATTGATCTAATTCCAACTTTAATTCAACTTTTACTTCCTTGCAATTAGTCTAATTATCCTCAAATCAACCAATCGTTTTAAATATTAGTTTTACTTGAGCTAGATTCGATTGACAAGGATTCTTAAAAAGGTTGTCCTTTGGGTTCGAACCTCAACTATACTGTGATAAGACTCATCCGCTTGCGGGTGGTATTATTGCACTTTGGCTTTGGTAAAAGCTCGGGGATTTCAACCCCGAGTGAGTTTGTTAGTGCGTTTCGAAAATACCACGTCAAATTCTGGCGCCGTTGTTGGGGACAATGGAATCAGTCAGTCAAATCTAGTTCTTTTAAGACTAATCTAGGATTTTGCTTTTTATTTTGAAACAATCGATCATCTACTTGAATTTGACTCTACTTTGTGGATCTCATTTTCAAAATCTTTCTATTTTCAGGTACAACCCAAGGCATAGTGTATGCACCGTTCAGACAGCCCCAGACTCACAGCGAGCTTTGATCCCGAGGTAGACAGAACTTTCCATCATCAGATCAGAGAGAATCAACAAAGGATGGCTCAAGAAGAAGAGGTAGCCCGAAGGGTGGCTCAAGCCATCAATGCACAGAGAGAGAGGCTCATGCAAGAAGCCAGGGCTGCGGTTCAATAGGAAATCCTAGCAGCACAAGCAGCAGTGCAAGCAGCCGAACTACAAAAGGATCTCAGAGAGTTCTCAATCCCGAAAGCTGTGAATGTTCATCATCCAGTACAACCTCCTCCGATCAATGCTGCCAATTTTGAGATTAGGGCACATTGGATCACGTTACTTCAAAACAACCCTTTCTATGGCAAACAAGCAGAGGACAACCAAGGACATCTTCTGAGATTCATCGATCTATGTGCTATGACAAAGCAAAATGGAGTCACTGATGATGCCATTCGACTCCGTCTCTTCAAGTATTCCCTTGCTGATAGAGCCATAAGTTGGTACAATTCATTGCAAAGTGAAATACCCATCACCACTTGGGAACAACTCCAAAATGTGTTTCTGGAAAAATTCTATCCTCCATCTCTCACATATGAAATTAGGGGCCAGATAACAAATTTCACTCAAGTCCGTGGAGACACTCTCGCTGAAGCATGGGATAGGTACAAAGAGCTTCTACGCAAATGTCCACACCATGGAATTCCTAAAAACCAACTCATTGAGATTTTCTATAGGGGTGTGGATGATGATATTAAGAGGTTTCTAGATTTCTTGTCTGGAGGAAACTTCATGCGTCAAAGTTATGACAGCGCATGGAGAGTCGTCACCCTGGGAGCAGAAAATCAAGCCAATTGGGGAAGATTTGTAGGTAAAGGAGTTTTAAAGGTAGCTATGGCTGAAGCTACTCCCGAGTACAAGTCTATCGCTGAAACCTTGAAGATCTTAGTTGCCAAGCAAGACCATATCGAATCATCTCTAGCTGCTATTGGAAGAGGACGTTCACCCACTCGGCAACCGGAGCAAGTCAAGTCCACTTCCCTATTCTGTGAAGCATGTAAGAGCACCGATCATTCCACTTTATCATGAAATATTCTCTATGACGTTGTACTGAACAATGTATGTGGACAAGGAGATAATGGACAGATGGAAAATCTTAATGCTATCAACACTATTCTTAGGCAAAGTTATTACAATCCGAATCAGAATAGGAATCACCCAGGTTTCCAATATGGAAACCCCTCTGGAGCAGTAAACTCGCATCAATTTGGTTCAAACAATCAACCAAGAGGCCCACCAGGATTCCAGTATAATCAGCAACAGAATTTTGGGAATCAAGGAAATTTCAAAGGAAACCTTCAGAATAGGAACTACAATAATTATCAAAACAACTCTCAGTATCCGAATCTTAATCAACAATAAGGATAGCAAGCAGGACCCGCCTCTTCTGATGACAAGCTATCAGCCATTGAAAAAATGTTGCAAACTCAACAAACTATGATAGCCAACCAACAAGCTCAACAGAAGGCTATTGAATCTCAACTAGCTCAACTTGCAACTAGCATAAAGCCACCTTCTGGAGTCTTTGCTGGCCAACCCGAGAACAATCCTAAGCATCCTGAACAGTTGAAGGCAGTCACCACGAGATCAAGAAAAGACTATTCGGATCCCCCAGTAAAGACACATGTGGTTATTACAGACAAAGATGGACTTGTGATTGTCCAAAACTCAACAACACTAGAGTCTGAATCAAAAGATGATAAGGCGGATAAAGGAAGTCCTGAGAAAACTACTTATGAAGAAATTGAAACACTAGAACCTGATATTCCTGTATATAAGCCTCATATACCTTTCCCAGCTCATCTAAGGCAAACCAAGCTTGATACTAGATTCAATAAGTTTAAAGAAGCTATGAAGAAACTTCATGTTGATATACCCTTTTTGGACGCTCTGGCTGAGATACCAGCCTGGACTAAGTACCTAAAGTCACTCCTCACCAGAAAGTATATAACCGAAGAATACGAGACAGTAAAACTGGATACAACTACATCAGATATCATATTGAGCAAGATGCCAAAGAAACAAAAAGACCCAGGATCCTTTGGAATTTCATGTCACATTGGTGTCTCATCATGCAAGAAAGGATTGGCAGATCTCGGTGCAAGCATCTCTATTATGCCACTTAGCCTATGCAATAGACTAGGGTTTGCAGATTTGCTTCCTACTGGTATGACTATACAACTTGCAGACAATTCGATAAAATGTCCGTTAGGGATTCTCGAGGATGTCCCGATCAAGGTAGGCAAGGACACATATGTTCCATGCGACTTCGTCATTATGGACATCAAAGAAGACACCAGATATCCTCTCATATTTGGTCGTCCGTTCCT
This sequence comes from Alisma plantago-aquatica, assembly GCA_963693085.1. Classification (NCBI taxonomy): domain Eukaryota; kingdom Viridiplantae; phylum Streptophyta; class Magnoliopsida; order Alismatales; family Alismataceae; genus Alisma; species Alisma plantago-aquatica. The sequence continues at coordinate 26,236,947 of OY856415.1, forward strand.
CGCCACTGCAAGAGCCCTAATTGATGTTGAAGCTGGTACCTTACTGCTTAGATTAGGAAAAGAAACTCTTGAATTCAAGGTTTTTGAAAGTATGAGAAGACCAAGTATGCAAGAAGAAGTATATCTGATTGACTGCATTGAACAAATGTCACTTCTGACCCAAGAGCATCATGAATCAAACGATCCCTTGGAAATTTCTCTAACAAACCCATCAGTGGATGAACCAATCGATGAATGAGTAAAGGATTGCATCGAATCCCTCGACTCTGCTAAAGAAGATATAGAAGCCACTAGTGAAGAACTCAAAGCTATGGAAACTACAGAAGAAACAAGCAAAAAACCAAAAGCTCCCGAAATGAAGCCTCTTCCCGAAGGACTGAAGTATGTGGTTTTAGACGATCTCAAGGTTTGTCCAGTTATTATAAATTCCGATCTAACAACTAAAAAAGTAGAGAAACTTCTGAAGGAATTGAGGGAAAGAAAGAAAGCCATCAGTTATAAAATGAGTGACCTCACTGGGGTCAGTCAAGCGCTGTGTATGTACAAGATCCCTATGATGGAAGATCACAAACCTACTATTGAGCATCAACGGAAATTGAACCCAAATATGAAGGAAGTGGCCCGTAGCGAGGTCATTAAATTGCTCACAGCAGGAATAATCTATCCGATATCCGATTCGCCATGGGTAAGCCCAGTGCATGTTGTCCCGAAGAAAGGTGGAACGACTGTTATACGGAATGAAAACAATGAACTCATCCCCACTCGAACAGTCACAAGGTGGAGGATGTGCATAGATTATAGAAAATTGAACAAGGCAACTCGAAAAGATCATTTTCCTATGCCCTTCCTTGATCAAGTCTTAGAAAGGTTAGCTCACCAAGAATATTTTTGTTATCTTGACAGTTACTCTGGATTCTATCAAATACCCATACATCCAGATGACCAAGAGAAAACAACCTTTACCTGCCCATTCGGAACATACACATTTAAACGAATGCTATTTGGCCTCTGCAATGCACCTGCAACTTTCCAACGTTGCATGGATGCAATATTTGCCGGTCTCACCGAAACCATTATGGAGGTTTTTATGGATGATTTTTCTGTATATGGAGATTCATTTGATTCATGTCTTAAGCACCTTTCCCTGGTCCTCAAACATTGTGAAGACGCACATCTTGTGCTAAATTGGGAAAAATGCCACTTTATGGTAAAAGAAGGCATTGTCCTCGGTCATAGGGTCAGCAATAGAGGAATTGAAGTAGACAAAGCCAAGATTGAAGTGATTTCTAAACTGGCTACACCCACAAATGTAAAAGAAGTTCACGCTTTCCTTGGTTATGTAGGATTTTATAGAGGATTCATAAAGGATTTTTCCAAGATAATGAAGCCAATGACAAACCTATTACTAAAGGATACTGACTTCAATTTCAATGAAGAATGTGTCAAAAGTTTCAACTTACTGAAGCAGGCCCTTACCACCACCCCCATCATTAGAGCTCCCGACTGGGACCATCCTTTTGAAATTATGTGCTAGTGATTATGCTGTGGGCGCTGTTTTAGGGCAATATATAGAGAAGAAACACTATGTGATCTATTATGCATCAAAATCTCTCGATGAAGCCCAGAGGAATTACGCTACTACTGAGAAAGAACTTCTAGAAGTCGCGTATGCCTTTGACAAGTTCAGATCCTACCTAATTGGTTCAAAGGTCATTGTCTACACAGACCACACTGCCATTCGTTACCTTCTGGCAAAGAAAGATGCAAAACCCAAGTTGATTAGATGGATCCTCCTATTACAAGAATTTGATTTGGAGATAAGAGATAAAAGGGTACAGAGAATGTTGTAGCAGACCACCTCAGTCGCATCCACACTCTGGATATTGAGAAGATTCCGATCAATGATTCCCTGCCAGATGATCAACTAATGAAAGTCTCAGAAGTAGTACCGTGGTACTCAGATTTTGTGAACTACCTCGCTGCCGGGGTTATCCATCCTCAATGCACTGGAAATGCACTAAAGAAATTTATGCATGATGTGAAACAATATCACTGGGATGAGCCATATCTCTTTAAACTAGGTGCTGATGGCCTGTATAGACGATGTATCGCCGAAGAAGAAGCTCAACTTATTTTGGAACAATGTCACTCAGGACCAGTGGGAGGACATATGAGCTCTAAAAAGACTGCTTTAAAGGTTTTGCAATGTGTATTCTTTTGGCCAACCATATCCAAAGACTCTTATGATTTTGTCCTATCATGTGACAAATGTCAAAGAACAAGTAATATAACAAAGAGAGATGAGATGCCACTGAATCTATGGCAAGAAGTAGAGATATTCGATGTTTGGGGGGTGGACTACATGGGTCCATTCCCATCTTCTCATGGATTTTCATACGTCCTGGTGGTGGTGGACTACGTCTCAAAATGGGTTAAAGCTATACCAATCGTCACTAGTGATTCCAAACCCGTCATCAAATTATTCAAAGATATTATCTTCCCACGTTTTGGAGTGCCACGAACCGTGATATCTGACGGAGGGTCCCACTTCCTTGAAAGAAGCTTTGAAGCTTTACTGAGTGACGTGTATTTTACTACGCGCTAAAAACGCAAGTGTACGCGTCGAGTAATATAGGCCTTGTGAGGCCCGAGTCGAACTCAGGGATACGTGAATTATTGGAGACTTCTACTAACTAATCGCAATCAGCTAGACCGATTAACAAAGTAGGGTTTTGTTGTTCAAATTAAAAGAAAATAAAAATCAAACAAAGAAAACAATCGATTAAAGGTTAATTTAATCAATTAAAAGGGATATCTTTAGGATGGCGGTTTCACCGCGGGTCAACATTGTATTAGATTTCATATAATTCCTCACACTTCTCTCTCTATCCGGGTAGTGGCCTGAAATGAGAATTACCCACTGTCGTGGTGTAATCCACTACTTAGATTTAGGTTGATTCCACCGTCGTAGTAATCATTCCCCTAAACTAAGCGCATTAAGATCAGTCCCTCAGTTCCCACCATTAATTTTACAACTCCTTTGTCAATGGTTTTATTGATTAATGTAGAATTCGTCTCTTTTCAACCGTTAATCCTTCTGTCGAAGTGATTAAGGGCATTAATTTATTATTATGGTGATCAAACATAACAATAGCAATAGAGAAAACGAATCTATACCACGGATTTGAGAGAAAAATATGAATTATCAATATAAAATCATCATACAATGTATCCCCGGGCTACTCCCGGTCCTAAAGATTGAGGGTTTTAGCCTCTCATGTTCATCTTACACGAATACATGGTAGAAATTGGGGAATTCATAAGAAAAACGTGAAATAAATGGGAAAACCCCTGAACGGAGAAGAACCGGTGGATCCTTGGCGTAGAACACAAGCTTTCCCCGCCTGTCGGTGGTGGAAATTGTCTTCGGCAGCGTCCGAATCACCCGGGATGAGCTTCTCGGCCTCCGTTCTCCTTTCTCTCCTCCTCGGCACTCGTGCAAAACCAAAAACGAGATTCTCCTCCCTCTGGGCGGCCGTCATTAGGTATAAGTCCCTAATTAGGTCGTCAAATAATGACAGCCGTCCGATTGATATCAAAACAGATCCAACGCATATCTGCCGGCGTCGATACCATCGACGCGGGTCGATGGTATCGACCCAGCGGATTAGCGGCAGCTTTCCTTTCTTTTATTCTGAGCACCTGTGGTGATCTCGATACCATCGACTTGCGTGTCGATGGTATCGACTCCTTTAGCGTCGGTTGTTGTCGTTTAGCGACGCTGTAGCTCTCCTTGTGTCGATGGCATCGACTTGGGTCGATGGTATCGACAGTTTCCTCGCCAGCAACTTGAAGGGATCTCGATACCATCGACTTAGGTGTCGATAGTATCAACACTGTATTGATCTTCTCGGCTGACAACCTGTGGCTTGGTCGATGGTATCGACTTCCGTCGATGGTATCGACGCAAGCAGATACTTGTTCTTCCTGAAATTTCACAACAGGACCAAGTAAATCCACACAATTTATAATAAGATGATAAATAATGCTCAAAATAGTAAAACAATGGGGATTTGATATAATATGATGGCAAAGACCAAATAAAGTGAATTATGCAATAATATCCATAAAAACGAGTAATTAAGGCACAAAACACATATGAAATAGGTCTCTAAACGCGACTCAAAATCATCGCATCAAACTCCCCTAAGCTTAAACATTGCTCGCCCTCGAGCAACTAATCCTTATAATAGGATTGCAGATGTCAACTAACAATCAACACATCACCCCACATTCCACATGACTCCCACTGGACGTTCTCAAACCGGCCTTTCCTAATCACAGAACAGTAATTACCCTACAGGCGACAATAATCATCAATAAAAAAAATTATCCTTCAAACCGATGAACACTATCACATAAGGCAGTTAACATAATAAGGTTCGCCGATTCAGCATTGGTGCATCTTGTGATCGCCTACACTACGTTGCTCACCCTAACTACCATCTACATGGAAGCAGTTCTCCTGATAAACATGAGTGAGGAGAAAAATCACGGTGGCCTACCAATCCGAGCAACGGGTGGATGGAATGGGTGGTTCATGGAAGAATTTGGAAGTATTACACAGTTTCAAAATGCACATAACAAAATGTCCTAAATGATGTGAATGCACATTAAAAATGCCCTAATGCCTATAATTGGGTGGAATGATGCATGCACTAACCTTCCACCTCAAAAAGAGATAGAAATCTAATTAAGCCACATCATGTACTCAATTTCCTTGTTATGCAAGTGATATCATGTTCCTTTCTCCCTCTTATTCCATTTCCTTCTAAATTCTCTTTTTTTTCTTTTCTCAATTTTTTCAGATTTTCAGAATTTTTTTCTTTTCCTCTTAGCCCACATATCCATAATTGCTTAGAGATACATGCATAAGGCCATTTTCTTCACGATTGGAAATATTTGCATTATTTCGAGGATATGGAAAAGTTTAGATCACTTTTTTTGGAAAAACTGAGGTACATGGTGTACTTATGCGTGAAAATCATGAAAGTTATGAGTGCAACTACATGACATGCACCTAAGGTAATGTGCATGAATCATCGTATATATTTTTTCGTTGTATGCAAAATTATGAAAATAGGAATGCAAACCCTATCTACATGCTATGCACGCAAAAGAAATTGAAACTGCACTTTACTTCCAATTCTTGGGTGGATTATAGAAAATGGGGTGGAATGATCACAAGATTAAGTGACTGAACCTTAGAAGAAAATTATGTGTCCCTCCTTACTGACATGTGTAGTAGTTTAAAGGGTTCTTTCTCTTACATCTGATTAAGGTCTCATTACCATTTGATTAGGTTAGGCTCAAACAACCGTTACTATCCACTTTTCATGAGTCAATGGGGGTGTGAGTATGAGATATTGCTTCAAAGTTGACATAATCAATCATTTTCATAGAACAAGTTCCCCAAGGACAACCAAGTAAAGCTATCCAAATGACACAGAAAAATTTTAAATTCCCTTAATTTCCCCATGAAAACAGCAAGATGACAATTTTTAAGACATCCACGATTACACTAGATAGATGTGGATCCTAAACAAACTAAAATTGCAAGAACAGATAACAAAGCAAAAAGCAAAAACAACTAAAAACAAGATAAAAGATAGAGCTGTTCCAGCTACCCCCCTAAGCTTGAATTCGACTATGGCCTCATAGTCAAAAACAATCTTAAGAGTGGAACAGAGATACCAGATCAGTCTGATGGTGGTGGAGGCAGGTATTGCGGGGCCGTAGGGTCCGGATTTGCTCTGGATGACACTTGGCGCAAGTGGAGGAAGAAATCGTTGAAGATGTGACTTCATTTGACCAATAATCCCGTCTTGAATAACTGACCCCAACACTGCTGTGTGCCCGTCGATACCATCGACGGAAGTCGATGGTATCGACTCGCTGATTAGGGCAACTGCCTCGCGAGTCCGGCCGCCGCCTTTTTCACTTGTAAATGTCGATACCATCGACCTGTGTGTCGATGGTATCGACTCTACTGAGTCAATTTCTTCTGAAAATCTCTAGAGATCTCGATGGTATCGACTGGCATGTCGATACCACCGACCTTTATTGCGCAGCCTGCCTGTAGGTATGTCGATACCATCGACGGGACCGTCGATAGTATCGACTCAGTGCGATTTTTGCAGCTGTCAACCTGAACCCATGTCGATACCATCGACCAGTGTGTCGATGGTATCGACCCTGCCTGTGCCTGCACATTGAACAAAAAGGATCAAGGTATCTTCTTTACACTAAAATTTAAACGAAATAAAAGCAATCTACAACTATATCTAAACTATCCTAATGTACCAATGGTTGAGTTGCCTCCCAACAAGCGCCCTTCTTTAGCGTCTTAGGCTAGACGGTGTGACAATCATCATATTTTCACCTTGGGAACTGGGCTTAGAGGATCATTCGGTAATTTGAATTCGACTCGATCTCCTCCAATACCCAAAGACAAAGTACCTCTCCCTAAGGTAGTCACGACATCTGCCGTTGCTTGAAACGGTCTTCCTAGAAGAATTTCACAGCTTTGGAGTGGTGGCATATCCATAATGACAAAATCCACTGGAAATATGAATCTATCCACTTTGACTAGAACATCTTCACATAGTCCATAGGGTCTCACTGTAGACCCATCCGCCAATTCAATTGTTGCAGCCAACTTCTTTATCTCTTTTAACCCCAGCTTTTGAAATGTAGCCAAAGGCATGAGATTTATACTAGCGCCAGAATCACATTGCGCTTTAGGGAAATGTTGACCACCTATTGAGCACGGTATGTAAAAACCTCCTGGGTCCTTTCTCTTCTTTGGTGAACTCCCTTGGATCATAGAGCTCACCGTCTCATTCATCCAATAAATTTCATCGTCTTTTATCCACCTCTTCTTATTGATGATTTCCTTGATAAACCTCCCATAGGCGGGTACTTTCTCGATCATCTCCACTAATGGAATATTGATGTGGAGTTTTCAGAATATCTCCAGAAATTTCTTAAAGTGACGATGCTCGTTCTTTGACTTCAGATTTACCGGATCTAAAACATCAGCTGCATCAACACGCCTGTGAGGTGGCACATAAGAGCTTTTCGGGGGTACCTCCCCTAAGCTTGCTTCAATCATTCCCTCGGACGTGGGCTTTGGCGAGACATCATCAATAGTAGTAGCTTGTTGTGGTTCCTCTCTCGCCTCAGATGTCTCCACATGTGCACAAACAACCTGCACCTGCTCCTCTTGCCTAGATGGAGATACCATACTCACAACTCTCTCTGATTTTCTGAAGAAATGGTTTCCGCCCGGCAATCTATAGTAAGTGCGTGGATACGGTATCGCCGGTGTTGCATTCACATTGAAATTCATTTTTCTTTCTTCTACAGCTTATCGCACCTGAGATTCCTCATTTCTTACCACCGACATGTACTTAACCTGATGATGTGCTTGGGCCACGTTCGCATTCTCAGCTGGTTTCTGTTGATTGGCGTGCTTGATGGCCGCCACTTCACTTGAAATCTGAGCCACGGTGGTCTCTAATGCCCGCATTTGCGCTCCATGGCTTTGCAGCGTCTGCCCAAACTTGGTTAGAATATCACCTTGAGATTGCAATTGTTTTCCAAACATGGCCATCATCTCTTGGTTTTGCTGGACCATTTGAGTTAGTAATTCAGTGTTCTTGTCCTCGGCTTTCTGCTGTGGCTTGGCATCCGGATCCTGTAAAAAATTGTTCGGATCCTTCCATGAAAACTTTTTATCTTTCCTCCATGCATAGTCATTGTTTCTATAGCCCTGTTGTTGCATGAACTTCACTTGGGCTTCCTCATCCTCAGATGCATCTTCCTTAGTTAGCAGCTTCTTGGCTAGAAGATCTAACTTGTCGTTCAGCTCCCTAACTGTTCTGGATTCGCCGGCAGCCTTGACATGTTCCACTGCACCTCTGTCACCCCATGACTGCTTCCTAGCCATGTTTTTCAGTATCTCCCAACATCTGGTATCGGTGTTATTTAAGAAAAATCTGGAACCAGCCGAGTCCAGGTTGCTTCTATCATGCTCGGAGAGAGCAAAGTAGAAGATCTTCACTTGGGTTTCCTTGTCTAGTCCATGGTGTGGACATCTCCTCAACATGACTTGGAATCGCTCCCAAGTCTCAGAATAAGTTTCACCCGCCTGTTGGGTGAAATTGTGGATCTTCCGGATCATATCATTGGTCTTCTCAGGAGGGAAGAACCTCTCGAAGAAAACCTCCACCATGTGATCCCATGATTCAACAAACTCGTCGTCGAGGTTATGAAGCCACTCTCTTGCCACTCCAGCCAAGGAACTCGGGAATAACTTGAGATAGAGCACATCCTGTGGAAATCGATCTATCTTCACCATATCGCAATTTTCAACAAACTGACTAATGTGTGCCACTGGATCTTCATTTTTCAGCCCGTGAAATGCGTTGGATTTGACCAAGTTGATAAGCGCCGGATCGATCTTGTATGTTGGTATGTCGATCCCCTTTTTCTTTATAGGCCCCTTTGAAGCTGATGAAGAAGACGCTTTGATCTTCTCCCATATCGTCTGTGGTTCGGCCATTTCTTCTGCTTGCTCTTGCTCAGATTCAGAATCTATGTCGCTGTGGTGTTCCTCCTCGTAGTAGTCCTCGTCCTCTGGTCCCGCAGATGGAACCTCAGGTGTGCGATTCACGTAGTCTCGACTACGTGTGTGCACCATGCAAAGTACCTGAAATATGGAAATAGGGGTTCAGTACAATGCTTTGAACGAGTCAACACAATTATAGAGAAATAAAGGAATTTTTGAAATTGTTTTAAAATAAAAAAAAAATATGGCCTAGAATGGCCGCTCTTAGCACTCAAAGTGCCAATAATTCGCCGTGTCCCCGGCAACGGCGCCAAAAACTTGACGTGTATTTTACTACGCGCTAAAAACGCAAGTGTACGCGTCGAGTAATATAGGCCTTGTGAGGCCCGAGTCGAACTCAGGGATACGTGAATTATTGGAGACTTCTACTAACTAATCGCAATCAGCTAGACCGATTAACAAAGTAGGGTTTTGTTGTTCAAATTAAAAGAAAATAAAAATCAAACAAAGAAAACAATCGATTAAAGGTTAATTTAATCAATTAAAAGGGATATCTTTAGGATGGCGGTTTCACCGCGGGTCAACATTGTATTAGATTTCATATAATTCCTCACACTTCTCTCTCTATCCGGGTAGTGGCCTGAAATGAGAATTACCCACTGTCGTGGTGTAATCCACTATTTAGATTTAGGTTGATTCCACCGTCGTAGTAATCATTCCCCTAAACTAAGCACATTAAGATCGGTCCCTCAGTTCCCACCATTAATTTTACAACTCCTTTGTCAAGGGTTTTATTGATTAATGTAGAATTCGTCTCTTTTCAACCGTTAATCCTTTTGTCGAAGTGATTAAGGGCATTAATTTATTATTATGGTGATCAAACATAACAATAGCAATAGAGAAAATGAATCTATACCACGGATTTGAGAGAAAAATATGAATTATCAATATAAAATCATCATACAATGTATCCCCGGGCTACTCCCGGTCCTAAAGATTGAGGGTTTTAGCCTCTCATGTTCATCTTACACGAATACATGGTAGAAATTGGGGAATTCATAAGAAAAACATGAAATAAATGGGAAAACCCCTGAACGGAGAAGAACCGGTGGATCCTTGGCGTAGAACACAAGCTTTCCCCGCCTGTCGGTGGTGGAAATTGTCTTCGGCAGCATCCGAATCACCCGGGATGAGCTTCTCGGCCTCCGTTCTCCTTTCTCTCCTCCTCGGCACTCGTGCAAAACCAAAAACGAGATTCTCCTCCCTCTGGGCGGCCGTCATTAGGTATAAGTCCCTAATTAGGTCGTCAAATAATGACAGCCGTCCGATTGATATCAAAACAGATCCAACGCATATCTGCCGGCGTCGATACCATCGACGCGGGTCGATGGTATCGACCCAGTGGATTAGCGGCAGCTTTCCTTTCTTTTATTCTGAGCGCTTGTGGTGATCTCGATACCATCGACTTGCGTGTCGATGGTATCGACTCCTTTAGCGTCGGTTGTTGTCGTTTAGCGACGCTGTAGCTCTCCTTGTGTCGATGGCATCGACTTGGGTCGATGGTATCGACAGTTTCCTCGCCAGCAACTTGAAGGGATCTCGATACCATCGACTTAGGTGTCGATGGTATCGACACTGTATTGCTCTTCTCGGTTGACAACCTGTGGCTTGGTCGATGGTATCGACTTCCGTCGATGGTATCGACGCAAGCAGATACTTGTTCTTCCTGAAATTTCACAACAGGACCAAGTAAATCCACACAATTTATAATAAGATGATAAATAATGCTCAAAATAGTAAAACAATGGGGATTTGATATAATATGATGACAAAGACCAAATAAAGTGAATTATGCAATAATATCCATAAAAACGAGTAATTAAGGCACAAAACACATATGAAATAGGTCTCTAAACGCGACTCAAAATCATCACATCACTGAGAAAATATGGTGTAACACATAAGGTAGCCTCACCTTACCATCCACAAACAAGTGGACAGGTAGAGGTCTCTAACCGTCAACTAAAGGCTATTCTGGAAAAGACTGTAGGACGCAATCGAAAGGATTGGTCAACAAAAATCAACGACGCCTTATGGGCCTATCGCACTGCTTATAAAACTCCCATTGGGACTACACCTTTTCGATTAATATATGGAAAAGCTTGCCACCTGCCAGTCGAATTGGAACACAAGGCATGGTGGGCAATTAAACAATTGAACTTTGATATGAAAGAAGCAGGCCAAGCCAGGATTCTGCAACTCCAAGAGCTGGATGAACTCAGGATGACAGCTTATGAGAATGCACAAATCTACAAAGAGCGTACAAAACTTTTGCACGACGGACATCTGAAAAGAAAAGACATACAAGTGGGAGACCAAGTTCTACTATTCAACTCAAGATTGAAGTTATTCCCAGGAAAACTCTGCTCACGCTGGTCTGGACCATACATCGTCAAGAGCATCTCCCCACATGGTGCCTTCTCATTATGGAGTGAAAAGTTAGGTGAATTTGTAACAAATGGTCACCTCTTAAAGAGATATTTCATCTCAACTGACATAGGAACTAAAGTAATGCTGGAACTCACCAATCCAAAAGGCCCACCGTGAAGCTGAAGGATCCAGTCGAGCCATCGACATAAAACAAAGGCGCTTGTCGGGAGGCAACCCGATCAATAAATTTGTTTTACTTCCCTTCGATTTTGTTTTTACTTTCTAGTTAATTTTTTATTAAATAAAATTAGCATCACAAGATGATATTTTAAGATCTAATTACTCTTTACCTTTGAGATTTTCAGATAAAAGGATGTTCGTTGATTGGACGCGACCACACCCGGTGGTCATTCTGGCATGATTTTTCCCCTCCATCTTGGATTTAGGGTTTGCTCGAGACGAGCAAATTTCTATGTTCAGGGTGGAGGGTGGGTGGTATGTACCTCACTTTCCACCTACACCCATCATTTTCATACTTAAGCTTTCACTATCACATTCTTGATAAAAAAAATTCAAAATTTTCCAAATTCTTTAATGATTTTCAAAGAAATTGAACAGATACTTGATGAATTTTTGACACTTTTTGACTCTTCTTGGTTTCACTAACTAAAACTGCTATGCATTTTTTTTTGTCAGTTAAAAAGCGTGTTACTATTAATACCAAAAACTCTGGGCACAAAGTACCCCATTACATCAGCAGAGAGCTAAAAAGCTCGATAGAGTTCAAAATCCCCGTGCAGGGGGACAAACAAACTTACTAGGCCAAGAAACACTAAGAAAACCAAACAACTTAGACACAAGGTCCAAGCAGACCAACGAGAAGAAGGCTGCAACAAGCCACTATACATACATTCAGCGTACCCACAAAGAGTAAAGCGACTTGAGGTAGACCAACCACAAGCAAGCCAGCCTGAAGCTAGACATGAAGATTCTGGCCTTCTCAGCATCCCAACACCAGGAAATAAAAGGATGAAGCCCAAAAGGAGGACTCCAAGCATCAGGTCAGCATGAAGCTGAAACTAAACACAAAAGAAAACAAGAGCCAAAGCGAATAAGCAACAAAGAGTTGGACGAACAAATAAGCACCAAATCACTCCCTCATACGTAGCACAGCACCAGCTATCTAGTAAAGGTACCCACAAATTGTGGTACTAAGCCAGAATCAAGGAGATCCTTCGAGCTGATAACCCCCAAACAATAAAGCTGCTCATCAGCACTGGACCTCAGTCTATCGGTAACACTGGTACTCAAAAGCACCCACCACAACACCCAAGGGTGTTTCCTGCACTCAAGAGAAACCGCCAGAGAGGAGGAGAAGAGGAAACCCCTCAAAAACCCAACCCCCACAGAGCACCAGTATGTGTGAAGCATATCATCAAACACCTTGAAGGTGTTTCGGCCATCATAAGCAGAGAACCTCCGTCACCAGGCCCGATTGGAGAACACCCATGCCGCCGCGCCGAGAAGCTCCACGTCGAGGTAATGGTTGAGGAACACGACCCATCAGCAGAGCATGGAACGTCAAAGCGCCACCACGTAGCTCAACCAACGCTGGATCGTGGCAGAGGAGGGGGGCGTCATCGTCTAGGGAACCAACCTGAAGGAAGTTGCCCAACCATAACAGCCACCCAGCAGGCTCAGTCACCAACTCCGTCACCAAACTAAGTCGAGGTCGAAGGCAAGGCCGCCATGACAGGGGATAAGGAATCAGGTTCTGAAGAAGAGCTCGAAGGAACCCCTTATCTTAGCCTGGATGGAGCAGCAGCACGGGAGACGAAAACTAGGGCACGACTCCTCTTCCCCCGTCACTCATAAACGGGATGAAGTCGACTAGGTCGATACTGCCGATTAGTAACCTAGATCGGAGCTCCACATCCACGCATCACGCCTCCTCCTTTTCCCAGCCGAGTGACGACCCGAACGATGTAGCAGGCGAGAATTGGACTGGTTGCAGCCCCAAGTCTCCTGAGGAACCACTACAACCGTCAGAACCTAGCCTTCCGTGGCTGGGCTAGGGGGAGAAAGGTACTGCTATGCATTTTCAATCATTATATCCTCCTTATTCGAAGTAAATCCTCAAAAGGGCCAATTTTTGAAACAAGCCTTTTTCTTGAAATCATCTTGTGAAGCTTATGATTCCTAACATCATGATATTTTTGTACAAAAATGGTAAGTGTCTGTCAAACTGATAGGGATCAAACACGTCGTGCTTCCTACCTGACTAGTGGAACAATAACATGGAATCTGCACTGGATCCCCATCAAGTCATTATTTGAGTAGAGTATGATAAAGAGAATGACCCGGTGCACTGAATTGTAAATCAAGTTGCATTCTGACCTGAACTCTCTTCTACACTTCTTCTATCATCTTTGTACCCCTCCATCCATAAAAAAGAAACAAAATAGCCGAATATGGTGCCAAACCCTAAGTTCAGGGTGGCACGCCACTTCCCTCTTTATCCGCTTCTTCCATACCCCTCGCAAATAAATAGGGGAATACCACCAAAAATGCAATCTCGAGTCGAATAGAGGAGAGATTTGCAAACAAAAGATGCCAAAGTGCACACAAAAAGAAATGCAATCTCGAGTCGAATAGAGGAGAGATTCGCACAAAAAAAGCAATAAATGAAATTGCAAAGAAAATAAAAATCTCGAGTCGATTAGAGGAGATATTTACTTCTTCTTCCATACCACCATTCACTCCATTTTCTACCTAATGGCACAATGCATGCCCCCACTATCCTGAAAAACACCAGTGTCAGATCGGATGCACACTTGTTGTTCTGTGGGTATCTCTGGACTCTTACAAAACTCTTTTACATGCTTGTTGTTCGAAAAAGTTAGGAGGAAGTGATATTGGAAAATGAACTCAGGAACGAAGATATGGTAAGATGTGTTTAGTGGTCTCGGGAGGTTGAGATACTGAGTCATATTGAATAGAAAGAAAACATTCGTGATGTGAAGATGAAGCAATCACACGAATTGAAAGTATTCATTTGGCGACTGTTTCAGATTTTGTGTTACTCGAGGACGAGCAACGTTTAAGTTCGGGGTATTTTGATGAATGTATATTCATCATGAAATTCAATTATCACTTTGGGACAAATTCAACTCTTTATATACAATTTGACTCATCAAATGTCAAAATGCATCATAATGTGCAAAATTACTTAATTGACTCAATTATCAAGGTTTTAACCGAATTTATGTTGATTTAATGTAGGTCTTGATAAAGTTGAACAGTCAGTTGGGACCCACTTTTACTCACCCTTGGTTCTGACCAATCGATCTGATCAAACAGTTTCCACCATTCGGTTTCAAGACGGAACAGACAGATTTATTCCAAGACCGTTTGAACCCATGCGGTCCCAAGACCGTTTGAGTCCATGTGGTCCCAAGACCGTTTGAACCCATGCGGTCCCAATACCGTTTGAGTCCATGCGGTCCCAAGACCATTTGAGTCCATGCGGTCCCAAGACCGTTTGAGTCCATGCGGTCCCAAGACCGTTTGAGTCCATGCGGTCCCAAGACCGTTTGAGTCCATGCGGTCCCAAGACCGTTTGGGCGCCAAGGTCGCAGGACCGTTTGGCCACGAAGACCGGTTAGAAGCGAAGACCGTTTGGAGGAGAGTAATACCAAGACCGTTTAGGGACAGTCTTGGGCCTATAAATAGGACCCCAAGGGTCCTTATTTCAACATCAGATCCGGACGCCGCCAGGCTGCCCGAGAACAGTTCCGATCCAAATCCAGTCCGGTTTACGCCAGTTCCATTTCACCTACTGCCCGTGCTGCAACCAAGGAGGCTGAGGAGAGAAGGAAGACGGAGCGAGGGAGACTGTCCAGTCTGTCTTGCCAACTCCCGTTCATGACCAGATCTGCTCCGACATGACGTAGGAGGTCGTATCTTCTTCACCGAGCTACGACTACCTTCTGCACCGAGTTCATGGCGGATTCCTCTCTCTTTCTCATTCTTCTTGTGTCTCGCATCATGAGCGAGTAGTACCTTTCCACTGGGGTGTGGGGACTAGCCCCGCTACCCATGCAAACCATGTTCTTTTGTTAAACTTTCCATGGAAATGAATATATCTGTTCATTTCATGGTTAACCGTTATGCTTGTAGCTTGATTAATTG
Organism: Alisma plantago-aquatica; assembly: GCA_963693085.1. NCBI lineage: Eukaryota > Viridiplantae > Streptophyta > Magnoliopsida > Alismatales > Alismataceae > Alisma > Alisma plantago-aquatica. The sequence goes on from OY856415.1 coordinate 26,252,200, forward strand.
CTTGCCTTCATCTCTGTTCTACCTATATTGCGAGAACTTCTATATATAGGATAGAATGTCATTTAACATGTTGACTCCTTGACGAGAACTTCTGAAAGGATTCCTTGAGGTCGTAAGTGTATGATTCGTGAGGGGACGAGCCATCTAGCCTTCGATGATGCTTCTGTGAACCTAACACCTTTACAGGGGGTTCACAACCTTAGTTGGATTTTGTATCTTCTTGTTAATCGTCGATGTTTTCTCATATATTAATCGCCTTATCGCTTATCGGTTAATACGGTTGACTCCCAAACTAGAAATAGAATGGGATTTCTTCAGAGCCGTAAGTAAGTGATCCGGGGGGTGACGAGACATATGATGCCTAAGGTGATGTTTATGCGAACCTAACGCCCTAACAGGGGGTTCTGCAGCCGCTCCATTTGGATTGTTATAACTTGCCTGGTTTGTTTATGATTGAATGTGTTTGCATGTGTAGCGGTGGTGAAACCCGGTACCATCCCAGCGATTCCATATCATTGATCTAAATCCAACTTTAATTCAGCTTTTACTTCCTTGCAATTAGTCTAATTAACCTCAAATCAACCAATCGTTTTAAATATTAGTTTTACTTGAGCTAGATTCGATTGACAAGGATTCTTAAAAAGGTTGTCCTTTGGGTTCGATCCTCAACTATACTGTGATAAGACTCGTCCTCTTGCGGGTGGTATTATTGCACTTTGGTTTTGGTAAAAGCTCGGGGATTTCAACCCCGAGTGAGTTTGTTAGTGCGTTTCAAAAATACCATGTCAAGGTAGATCTAGGTCTTGATAATATTATTTATTACATTCATCGTACTTTTCTAAGAAAGATTCTTATATTATATTCCTTTATCAGATTTCCCTATAATTTATTACAATTTTTGCAGCTTTAATTAGTTTCAGCCAATCACAGGATGCTACCTAGGCAGCACACCCCAGTCCCTACCTTGACAATTAGGATGGGCCGACCAATTGGCTCGCGCCACCTAGGTTTGACTTGCCAGTGTGGATGTGCTCTTACCTAAACAAAATGGGGAGAAAAGACGAATGGTCTTACCTATTTTGAAGGGGACGTGGGATAGAAGGGTAATTTCCATCGAGGTTATCTTCTAACTCAGTCCTTCCTTCTCGAGTGAGTAGTTGGTCAACATGTAGTTGACTTTTTGGAGTGGATCCCATGAGCACTGGGTGAATATGTGATCACCTTCATCATTCCTCAACAAAGTTGTTAGTCACCTCAATTTCTTTGGTGGTGGTCGTAGTCGTCGAGACGATGGAGGGGATCTCTGACGAGGAAGAAGGATGGGAGTCAAGGTGAGGGATGAGACTAGTAGGGAAATTGAAACTAGGGGAAAGATTGCAAAGTACGTATGAGTCTTTGGAGATAATTTTTGATCTCGCAGTAGGTCAATGGCCCTCTATTTATACCCTTCTATGTCGATAGGGATATCTCTAGGTGGTGGATTGGGTGAATCCTCTAGATCCCTCCATGATAGGTAAAACCTAGGGTAGGTGGATCTGTCTCAGTCTCATGAAGCCAAAGGACAACTTTCTTGATTTGCTCATTCATTAATTTGTGAAGAAATTGATGTGGAAAGTCTACTCACCTTCTCCCTCCTTTCCTGATTCAGCGTGAGATAGGAGACGATCTTCAGATCGTTGGATCATTGATCAATGAATGGCATTCCACATGATATTATAATTATCTAGATTTATGTATATCAAATATGAATTGCATTTTGTGTTATTTAATATAATTCCATTGTAAACCACTCAATTTAGGAATTCTAGAAAATCCATATCTCTCTCATATTTAATCCTTTTCATCCCAAAATTTAAAGGAAAGTCCATATTAACTTTATCTTAATTTGGGAAAGGTTTGATTACAAATATTGGATGGAAAAGATATGTTTCTTAATATCCAAATCTTCCTCTTATAAGGCACATTTTTGGAATTAAATCTGTTCTTTTCTCTTTCTATTTTTTGTATTTTCTTTATTCTTATTACTTTCCTTATTGGAAACCATATGAAACCGAAATCCAACCATTAATGATCATCCAAACTACTTTTTAGAGAGTTCCACACAATTCTAATAAGTATATTGCTTATTATCCAATATATTTTGCTTTTTTTCTTAATGTTGGATTTTCTTCTATTCCCTTTCCTTTATATTAGTTATTGGATCAACAAGAATAGTAGAAATCACAAAATCTATTTCAAAGTGAATTTTGCAAAAGAAAGCCATACTTTTTTAAAAAAAGCTCACAAATTTCTAATATGTCCCTTTTATTGAAATAATTACATTTCAACTAAGTAGTATACAAGTGAAAGCTAGGTTATAACAAAATCGGTTTCCTAAAGAATCCATTGATCTGATCTTCTATCCAATTCACTTCTTTGCAATTTAATTTTTGGTCTTAGATTGATCATTCAATCAACACTTTTCTTAGGCCTAATAGATCAATTCTTGTTAATTGTAGTATCTAGTAGTCCCAATTTCCTAAGAATGACATTCAAGTCTCCTTGAATCCCTTTACTGCTATGATGCATACGATATGTGTCGCTTAACACACCAATCACTAAGATTGTTAATCCTAGAGTTTTAACCTTTTAAAATTCTAGTTAAGGCTGGTATATAAAGGGTTGAATCCCAAAGGACAACTTTTAAAGATGGTTTCTTAAAAACCCAATTGTTTGAAGAACTTTTTTATTTGTTTTTAATATTTTCAGATTTGGAACAGAAAATAAAATCAGTTTGGGTGATGAATGGTTACACTAAGGAAGTAAATTACTGAAATTAAAGAACCACTAAACAAGAATTTTATTTTCCCTACAAATAGGTAAACAAAGATTGTTGTTAGCACAAGAAACTATTGTGAATTAAAAAGACTAAAAACTAAGGCAATCAAGATAGTCAGTGTAACATCCCTGACCTGGGTTATGCTTAAAACCTAGATGTTTTGCTTAATGAAGTTGATTATATGCTTTCTCTTATCTCTCTAAAAGTAATTAAGGCTCAAGAGGAACTTATATTTCAATTTTAGTCCTTTTTGAATAATGTTGAAACAATGTTTTGTTAGTTTTGGACTAAAGTGCAAATTACCCAAGTCGAGGGGTTAACTTGCAAATTGTACACGATACAATGTTTCTCATGTGTTGAAGCATCATGGGAATGAGTATAATGCAGTATAATGGCTTCTACAAGCCTGAATAACAAGAAAGAGCCTATTGAGCAATGTTTGTGCATTAAAACCTAGTTTTGGTATAATGTGCAATTTATCCAAAGTCTAGGGTTCAATATGCAAAATACCACTTCAAGAGGGTCCCTAATGATTATTGGCATCAGGTAGTGAAAATAATTTGAGAGGGGCTCCTCATTTGAATCATTTTGAAGGAGAGAGAATCTTGATATTAAAATAATCAAGATTTAAGCATAATTGAGACCCTAATCCAATTTAATGCAAAAATAATTATATTAATTGGATTGCCCTTCAACCAAAACTATAATTGTTGAGTTTGGTTATGTTTGGACGACTATGTGCCTTGAAAAGGCACGAAGATATCCAAAGGAAGTGGATAACTCACTCACATTATTATAAGAAAAAGAAATATCCACTCACTTATGGATATTATTATAATATGATTTAAGGTGCTTAGTTTGTTTTCCTTTAAATTGTGGATAATTGAGAGGAATAAGAGGCAAAGAGGATATCCTAGTCCCTAAGGAAGAGAATGGGGCATATGGAAAGAAATTTGAGGAGATAATTTCTACTTTCTCTCTCTTAAATGAATTTTTAATAAAATTCATATATAAGCTGCTTTATCTTTGAGGTGAAGGGATAATTTCGAAACCCCTTTCACTTCTTGCTTGCAAAAATGACCAAGGGAGTTTGGAGAAACAGGAGGATGACCCCCAACCTGTTGGTAACCTTCTTGACCTTCTTTCACATTGAATTCATGGTAGAAATCACAAAACAATGCATGATTTCTTCTCTATTTCACTCCATCTTCAATCCTAGCCAATCTTTTCACTCCAAAGCTTGTGGAAGAGCCTTGGGAGGGTTGCCAAAGTTTCTTCCATTATTGTTGACGTGAATCTCCAAGCTTTGAAGCTCAATTGAAGGCGGGCTATATAACTTGAACCCTTGAACTTTGTTATTGATTCCATATCTTCATCAATTGTTGATTGTATCTTTATTTCTGAAATTTTATTTGGTTGATTGATGCAATCACCAAGAAAATCACAGAAAGTTTCGTGGGTTTAAGGAGATTGATGATGATAACATCATCATAAGCACATACCTCCCCAAATATCTATTGCAAACGGTTTCCAACAAAATGGTCCAAACGGTTTCACCAAACCGTTTGTAGACCAAACAATTTCCAAACTATTTGGAGACCAAACAGTTTCCAAACCATTTGGTGATTTGAGTCCCAAACTGCATGAGAGTGTTGACTGTTTGGATGGGTTGATCGTTTGAGGTTAGACCCTATAAAATGTTGGATGATGATCCAAGGGTTCCAATTGATTGATTCAATATAAAGACAAACCTCCAAGTGGAAACCCTAATCGGGCTAAGTGCTGATTTTCAATTTGGTTAATTGAGATTTTTGGGTTGACTAACCCAAACGGTCTCAAGACCATTTGGAGGTCACCCAAACAGTCTCAAGACCATTTTGAGGTCACCCAAGACCGTTTGGAGGTCTAGGGTTGAGTGTGGTTGAATAATTGAAGATCCAAATATATCAAATTAAGCTACAATTAAATATTGATATGATGATCAACTCAATGATCTAAACCCTAATGGAATTTCACAAATTCCAAAGATAGAATGGGGAAAACGGTCTCAAGACCATTTGGAGGTCATCCAAACGACCTCAAGACCGTTTGAGGTCAGGTCATGACATATCTAAGTGGTTATCCAATGATTGTAATTGAATTAGTTCCACAATGTCAACCATTGATGGTTCCTCGATTTCAAAACCCTAATTGATGGTGTCTTGATTATAAACCCTAGTTCAGTTGGGTTCAAAACCCTAATTGAAGGTCTAATTGAAGGGTGATTTAATCATTCAATTGAAGAGTAAATCAGTGGCTCAATTGATAGATGGTTCAATGATTGAAACCTTAAATTGACTAAGTGATGGAACACCCTTTTGGTCCATTCGATTTTGAGAAGGTCTGGACCAAACGATCTTAAGACCGTTTGAGTCCAAACGGTCTCAAGACCATTTGGGATCAAACGGTCTCAAGACCATTTGGGACCAAACGGTCTCAAACCGTTTGGTGACCCAAAGCTCATTTAGTTTCAATATGTTTTGTCTAAACGGTTTCAAGCACCAACCTTGCTAAATAGTTTCAAACCGTTTGAACTTAATTGATCAAGACCGTTTGAGGTTTAAGTGACCAAGATCATTTGGGGTCTAAGTGACCAAGACCTTTCAAGTTCAAATTGGTTAAACCATTTGGAGACCTAATATGATTAAAGGTCAGTTAGCTACTTGATTGATAATGATGTAGACTAAAGGTAATCATAATGGTTAACCCTAACTGTGTGTACTTAAATGAAGAGTTGACCTAGATCAATCTTGGAGTACTTGACATCCTAGAGAGGATGAGAGAGAGAGAGAGAGAGGAATGCTTATATAATTAAGCCCTAATTCTCTCATTATGAATAAATATGTAATTAGGGTTTGATCCATAATAATGAGATCATGAAACCCTTATTGAAAAGATTAATGAGCCTTGACCCTAAATCAGGGCAAAGCTATGTGAAACCCTAAATTAGGGCAAAGATAGGTGAAACCCTAATTAAGGGAGATGTCAAGTGAAATCCTAATTTCAGGTAATACTAAGTGAAACCCTGATAAAGAAGGATGTTATGTGAAACTCTAATGAAGAATGATATTAGGTGAAATACATATTTATGGGAGATGCTATGTGAACCTTAATTTATAAATATGGAAAATCCTATTCCTAATAATGGAATAGTGATTAATATATTGATAAGTGTAACATCTAAAGAGGTGGATTGTGGATATCTTTATATCAATAGTTCCTAACTCAAAGATGAGTCCATATCATTACCAATGATTGTATTTTTCAAAATACAGTAGCTTGTGACCAACACATTACATGATAAATGTGATGAACTGGTGTATAAGGTATTAGGATGGGAAATACCCTAATACAATCTAAGTGGATGAATTCAAGTAAGATAAAGGTGATGAGGGAAGTAATACATCAAAGTATGATAGATATCACATCTAGCACCTCAATATTGATATACCTTGATGTGTTTTAAATATAATATATTTGGATGAGTGACACATGAAGTGGGTCATGTTAGTTGTCTCCTTGAGATGTAATGTACTTTGATAAGTGTAGGCTAACATGCCTTTTGAAAAGGTTAATCTGAACAAATAAATTATGATGCAATCATTATCTGATAAAGATGAGAAAGAAACTTGTACTTTGTGTTGATAATTCATTTGATGATGAATGATGGGAATACATAAGTATGATTGAATACTTATGTTATCCATATTGATTCCTAGCTGTGTGAAGCAATGAAATAGGATTTATCATTAATAACATGATGTTGAGAACCTATATGGTTATTTATGGCAAACCCTAATCCAGGGTGATGATATGTAATGTTACAGTAAACCCTAAATTTGGGTAAAAGGACATGATGAACCCTAATCTAATGTGAATAGTGCATCCTAACCCTAAATTTGGTAATGAGATATAATAAAACCTAATACAGGGTAATGCTTGGTGAAACCCTAATATAGGGTAATGCTTGTGAAATCCTAATATAGGGTAATGCTATGTGATACCCTAACGCAAGAAAATGCTATGTGAAACCCTAATATAGGGTGATGATATGTGAAGTCCTAACACATAGTGATCCTATGTGAAGCTCAAATACAGAGTGATGAGTTATAAATGTAATAAGAAAACCCTTGCATTGCATGGCACTGATATATAATGGAAATATTTGTTATCATGAGTAATAATCATGCATGAATGTTGAGATAATGAGCATAGCCAGGTATGGGCTATGATGCTCTGTATAATGAAAATGATTTATAGGCTTTATAAGCCTTTATATGCCTTGATGCTTAGTGAGAGGTAACCTGAAATTAACAAGTCTTGTGTGCCATATGATGTTTTTAATTATTGAAATTATTTATGAGTTTCATAAGCCATAATATGCCTTGTTGCCTATTAAGGGGTAACAAGAGGTGATATGAGCTTTGTGAAATATGTGGAATACCTTGTGAAACAAGAATCATAATGTCCTTGGTCATATGACCTGAAGTTATTAAGTTACCTAATAAGTGGTAACAAGTATTCTATGATGAGTTAAGGGTTCAAATACTCATATTCTATAATCATGATGATGAACTTGTTAAGAAATGCAAATGCACTTGATGAGATGAGGGATTAAGATCCCAGTACTTTGTTAAAAGAATATGGCTATAGGCCATGACTCCACAAAAACAATGCCAAGCATTAGCTATGTGATCTAAGCCTGAAGAGAATATAGGCTATGGTTATAACTCTATAGTGAATAAATGTTATACATGTTCTTCACATTCCTTATTGGATAAGTGACATGATGCTCCATCAGGTTATAGCTGCAATGCTTCAGTTAAGAATAATGTTCTAATATGTTAAACAGTGAATTAACTGTTGTTAAGAAATTATGATTCCTCTGTTCAGTTTTATCTTAATAAATTGCAATAACAATGTTTCTGGCGCAGAGTTATATCTCTCGCTGGGGCAATTTTACATTGTCTCACCACTGTGGGAACCACATTTTTAGGTGGACGCGGATGAGGAGGTAGGAATCCTTCAATAGGTGGAGAACAACAACAGTAGCAGTAGGAACAACAATGAGTTCTCAGGTGGAGACACTGGCTGATATGTCTTGTATAGATGTACATAGAGTCCTATGTGTTGTCTCTGTACTCTCAGGTCCTCGGAGTAGTAGTTAGTACTTTCGAGATTTTGTCTCAGTGCCTCGCGATTTTATACTGCCTGTATTTAGTCAACAGGGCAGTTCATGCTTGTAATTCTCAGGAAAGATGATGCAGGACATGTATTTGTAAACTAGTATATAATCAAATTACTTCAGTTCCTTGTGAAAGAGTTTTCCTATGTGTGGGACTTTATGTAAAATGGTTTTAATTTTTAGTGATTTTCAGTAATCTGATACTTAGTGATCGCTTCCGCTTAGTTAATAACGTTTTATTCAAATGATGTGTCACAATTTAGTGGTATCAGAGCTCTAGGTTCACTAAGTCTACAGAGACATAGGACTAAGGTACTGAGACTGTGTTAGTGCCCTCTAGTATACCGGATAGTGACTTTTTCTTATGCAGAGTAAAGGGTAAAGTTTATAAATGACAGGGGAACACATTGCTAAGGGAAATGTTGTTGCACCAAGAGAGGGTGCAAGGGATCATGCAAGAGAAGAACAAGTTCCTAAGAATTCCCATCTCGACCTGATCAGGATAGAGAATCCTATGTTTATGCTCTTGAAGGGTAGGTTAGGACAACAATAATGCATATAGAAGACTGGATACTAGCATTACAACCTAGGTACCAGTCCTTAATGTGGAAAATATGGGCTTATAAAGGGTTCTTGAATGACATAGTCATGTTGGAACAATGGAAATGTGGGAAAGATTAACATATGGAAAGAAAGTAGACTCTGCCATAAGTTTAGACAGATAGTACATCTATGATGGTAGTGCCCAAGGAGGGGCAATAAGCTGAGATTTACGGTAAGGTATCTATAATTTTAGAGACATTTACCTAGTTGTTCTGAAAAGCCAAAGTTTTGGTGCCACCAGTGCAATAAATGCCTAGTGCATCAGGGTAGTAGCCACTAAGTAAAGGCAAAACCAACAACATGAAATAGCTAGACTTTATGTGTTGAGTCAACCTAAAGCAGTAGATGACTGCGAGGGGTAATAGTCAGATAGAGCTTTTTCATTTCGATATGCCTTATCTTGATACTATCGGATAATCTTAAAAAGGATTGATGTTATGCATTTCCCTATTGATTGTCCTATGAGGACACAAGGGAGATGAGAACTTACATCTTACTCAATGTTCATTAAAATGCTTTATAGTCTCCCTTATCTCTGTGTTAAAAGATGAGATATAGAAGTGATGCCTGAAGAAAAATTCAAGAATGAAAAATCTTGTGTGTATAATGATATGGAAAGTGAGGAATATGATAGCAAATAAAGTGCATACTACCTAATCTCAATACTTGTATACCCTGGCCAGGTATATGATTATTTGAGATAAGGAAAGTATGAAACTCTTATATTGTTATCTTTCTGATTACTCTGATCAAGTAGTCATTTTGAAACAATCTAGTGAGTATAATGAAACTAATAAGGAAGAGATAAGTGAACATTCCCAACTAATAAGGAAGAGCTAAGTGAACATTCCCAACTAATAAGGAAGAGCTAAGTGAACATTCCTAACTAATAAGGAATAGCTAAGTGAACATTCCCAACTAATAAGGAAGAGCTAAGTGAACATTCCCAACTAATAAGGAAGAGCTAAGTGAACATTCCCAACTAATAAGGAAGAGCTAAGTGAACATTCCCAACTAATAAGGAAAAGCTAAGTGAACATTCCCAATTAATGAGGAAAAGCTAAGTGAACACTCCCAACTAATAAGGAAAAGCTAAGTGATCATTCCCAACTAATAAGGAATCGCTAAGTGAACATTGCCAACTATTAAGTAAAAGATAAGTGAACATTCCCAACTAATAAGGAAGAGCTAAGTGAACATTCCCAACTAATGAGGAAAAGATAAGTGAACATTCCCAACTAATGAGGAAAATCTAAGTGAACATTACCAACTAATAAAGAAAATCTAAGTGAACATTCCCAACTAATAAGGAAAAGCTAAGTGAACATTTTCAACTAATAAGGAAGAGCTAAGTCAATATTCCCAACTAATGAGGAAAATCTAAGTGAACATTCCCAACTAATGAGGAAAAGCTAAGTGAACATTCCCAACTAATAAGGAAAAGCTAAGTGAACATTCCCAATTAATGAGGAAAAGCTAAGTGAACATTCCCAACTAATAAGGAAGAGCTAAGTGAACATTCCCAACTAATGAGGAAGTGCTAAGTGAACTTTCCTAATAACATAAGAATTGCTGAACTAAACTCTCCCAACTACATAGGAAATGCTAAGTGAACTCTCCCAAACAAATAAAGGATTGTTGGGTGTATTATCTCTATTATATATATATGTTTTCCCTTTGATGAACAATCTTGGGTAATGATAGGAGTATGATACTTTATGTTTCTCCTTCCATTTACATGACAATATAGTAAGTATCATGACAGTTGATATACTTGGAATAGAAATAATCTGTTGATGGATACTTAGAAAAGTATCAGTTTGCTTTAGACTTTGGTTCCAAGATAATGATATATGGAACAAGCAATGTCCTAAAATAAAAGAAATACTTTGTGTATGTGTACCCTTGGTGGTAACAATAGGAAATCGAACATGATAAGGATGAGATGTGATCTCAATACATATGATGAATACCAAAGTAAGGTATTTATGTTGGTCATCTATATTGGCTAACTGAGAAATCAATCTAGTTATACAAAATAATATGAACATCATATGTTAGGGGTTTATGCTCTGCATAAACATAAACCTTGATAAGGTTGAACTAATGGAACGAACAAATGTAAGTATGATGGAAAAGTTTATCAAGTTGAAAATATTTCCTTAGAATAATCCTATGTGGAAGAACTTTGGTCGGATTAAAGATCTATAGTATCTCCATGACATTGAGATGATAATTAGAGACTTGATGACATGAGAAACAACTATCTTTTGTTATCTGGGATTTCGGGGATGAAATCCTTGTTAGGGGTTTATAATTTGTAACATCCCTGACTTGGGTTATGCTTAAAACCTAGATGTTTTGCTTAATGAAGTTGCTTATATGCTTTCTCTTATCGCTATAAAAGTAATTAAGGTTCAAGAGGAACTTATATTTCAATTTTAGTCCTTTTTGAATAATGTTGAAACAATGTTTTGTTAGTTTTGGACTAAAGTGCAAATTACCCAATTTGAGGGGTTAACTTGCAAATTGTACATGATACAATGTTTCTCATGTGTTGAAGCATCATGGGAATGAGTATGATGCAGTAGAATGGCTTCTACAAGCCTGAATAACAAGAAAGAGCCTGTTGAGTAATGTTTGTGCATTAAAACCTAGTTTTGGTATAATGTGCAATTTATCCAAAATATAGAGTTCAATATGAAAAATACCACTTCAAGAGGGTCCCTCATGATTCTTGGAATCCGGTAGAGAAAATAATTTTAGAGGGGCACCTCATTTGAATCATTTTTAAGGAGAGAGAATCTTGATATTAAAATAATCAAGATTTAAGCATAATTGAAACCCTAATCCAATTTAATGCAAAAATAATTATATTAATTGGTTTTCCCTTCAACCAAAACTATAATGGTTGAGTTTGGTTATGTGTGGACGACTATGTTCCTTACAAAGGCACGAAGATATCCAAAGGAAGTGGATAACTCAGTCACATTATTATAAGAAAAAGAAATATCCACTCACTTATGGATATTATTATAATATGATTTAAGGTGCTTAGTTTGTTTTCCTTTAAATCGTGGATAATTGAGAGGAATAAGAGGCAAAGAGGATATAATAGTCCCTAAGGAAGAGAAGGGGGAATATGGAAAGAAAGTTGAGGTGATAATTCCTACTTTCTCTCTCTTAAATGAATTTTTAATAAAATTCATATATAAGCTCGTTTATCTTTGAGGTGAAGGGATAATCTCGAAACCCATTTCACTTCTTGCTTGAAAAAATGACCAAGGGAGCTTGGATCAACAATAGGATGACCCCCAACCTATTTCTAAGCTTCTTGACCTTCTTTCACCTTGAATTTATGGTGGAAATCACAAAATAATGCATGATTTCTTCTCTATTTCACTCCGTCTTCAATCCTAGCCAATCGTTTCACTCCAAAGCTTGAGGACGAGCCTTGGGAGGGTTGAAAAAGCTACTTCTACCATTGTTGACTTGAAGCTCCAAGCTTTGAATCTCAATTGAAGGTGGGTTATATAACTTGAACCCTTGAACTTTGTTATTGATTCCATATCTTCATCAATTGTTGATTGTATCTTTGTTTCCAACATTTTATTTGGTTGATTGATCCAATCACCATGAAAATCACAACAAGTTTCGTGGGTTTAGATCTTGATGATGGTGACATCATCATAAGCACACACCTCCCCAAATATCTATTGCAAACGATTTCCAACAAAATGGTCCAAATGGTTTCACCAAACCATTTGGAGACCAAACGATTTCCAAACCGTTTGGTGATTTGAGTCCCAAACCGCATGAGAGTGTTGACCGTTTGGATGGGTTGACCATTTGAGGTCAGACCCTAGAAAATGTTGGATTATGATCCAAGGGTTCCAATTGATTGATTCAATATAAAGACAAACCTCCAAGTGGAAACCCTAATCGGGCTAAGTGCTGATTTTCAATTTGATTAATTGAGATTTTTGGGTTGACTAATCCAAACGGTCTCAAGACCATTTGGAGGTCACCCAAAAGGCCTCAAGACCGTTTGGAGGTCACCCAAGACCGTTTGGAGGTCTAGGGTTGAGTGTGGTTGAGTAATTGAAGATCTAAAGATATCAAATTAAGCTACAATTAAATGCTGATTTGATGATCAACTCAATGATCTAAACCCTAATGGAATTTCACAAATTCTAAGGATAGAATGGGGAAAATGGTCACAAGACCGTTTGGAGGTCATCCAAACGACCTCAAGACCGTTTGAGGTCAGGTCATTACATAGATAAATTGTCATTCAATGATTGTAATTGAATTAGTTCCACAATGTCAACCATTGATGGTTCCTCGATTTCAAAACCCTAATTGATGGTGTCTTCATTATAAACCCTAGTTCAATTGGGTTCAAAAACCTAATTGAAGGTATAATTGAAGGGTGATTTAATGATTCAATTGAAGAGTAAATCGGTTCCTCAATTGATAGATGGTTCAATGATTGAAACCCTAAATTGACTAAGTGATGGAAGACCCTTTTGGTCCATTCAGTTTTGAGAAGGTTTGGACCAAATGGTCTTAAGACCGTTTAGTCCAAACGGTATCAAGCCCATTTGGGATCAAATGGTCTCAAACCTTTTGGTGACCCAAGCTCATTCAGTTTCAATACGTTTTGTCTAAACGGTTTCAAGCACCAACCTTGCTAAACGGTTTCAAACCGTTTGAAATTAATTGGTCAAGACCATTTGAGGTCTAAGTAACCAAGACAATTTGGGGTCTAAGTGACCAAGACCTTTGAAGTTCAAATTGGTTAAACAATTTGGACACCTAATATGATTAAAGGTTAGCAAGCTACTTGATTGATAATGATGTAGACTAAAGGTAATCATAATGGTTAACCCTAACTGTTTGTACTTAAAATGAAGAGTTGACCTAGATCAATCTTGGAGTACTTGACATCCTAGAGAGGATGAGAGAGCGAGATAGTAATGCTTATATAATTAAGCCATAACTCTCTCATTATGAATAAATATGTAATTAGGGTTTGATCCATAATAATGAGATCATGAAACCCTTATTGAAAAGATTAATGAGCCTTGACCCTAAATTAGGGCAAAGCTATGTGAAACCCTAAATTAGGGAAAAGATAGGTGAAACCCTAATTAAGGGAGTTGTCAAGTGAAATCCTAATTTCAGGGATGTTATGTGAAACTCTAATGAAGAGTGATATTAGGTGAAATACATATTTATGGGAGATGCTATGTGAACCTTAATTTATAAATATGGAAAATCCTATTCCTAATAATGGAATAGTGATTAATATATTGATAAGTTTAACATCTAAAGAGGTGGATAGTGGATATATTTATATCAATAGTTCCTAACTCAAATATGAGTCCATATCATTACCAATGATTGTATTTTTCTAAATACAGTGGCTTGTGACCAACACATTACATGATAAATGTGAAGAACTGGTGTATAAGGTATTAGGATGGGAAATACCCTAATACAAGCTAAGTGGATGAATTCAAGTAAGATAAAGGTGATGAGGGAAGTGATACATCAAAGTATTATAGATATCACATCTAGCACCTCAATAATGATATACCTTGATGTGTTTTAAATCCAATATATTTGGATGAGTGACACATGAAGTGGGTCATGTTAGTTGTCTCCTTGAGATGTAATGCACTTTGATAAGTGTAGGCTAACATGCCTTTTGAAAAGGTTAATCTGAACCAATAAATTATGATGCAATCATAATCTGATAAAGATGAGAAAGAAACTTGTACTTTGTGTTGATAATTCATTTGATGATGAATGATGGGAATACATAAGTATGATTGAATACTTATGTTATCCATATTGATTCCTAGCTGTGTGAAGTAATGAAATAGGATTTACCATTAATAACATGATCTTGATAACCTATATGGTTATTATGTAATGTTACAGTAAACCCTAAATTTGGGTAAAAGGACATGACGAACCCTAATCTGATGTGAATAGTGCATCCTAACCCTGAATTGGGTAATGAGATGTAATAAACCCTAATACAGGGTAATGCTTGGTGAAACCCTAATATAGGGTAATGCTTGTGAAATCCTAATATAGGGTAATGCTATGTGATACCCTAACACAAGATAATGCTATGTGAAACCCTAATATAGGGTGATGCTATGTGAAGTCCTAACACATAGTGATCATATGTGAAGCTCAAATACAGAGTGATGAGTTATAAATGTAATAAGAAAACCCTTGCATTGCATGGCACTGATATATAATGGAAATATTTGTTATCATGAGTAATAATCATGCAAGAATGTTGATATAATGAGCATAGCCATGTATGGGCTATGATGCTCTGTATAATGAAAATGTTTTATAGGCTTTATAAGCCTTCATATGCCTTGATGCTTAGTAAAAGGTAAGTTGGAATTAACAAGTCCTGTGTTCCATATGATGTTTTTAATTATTGAAATTATTTATGAGTTTCATAAGCTATAATATGCCTTGTTGCCTATTAAGGGGTAACAAGAGGTGATATGAGCTTTGTGAACTATGAGGAATACCTTGTGAAACAAGAATCATAATGTCCTTGGTCAGATGACCTGAAGTTATTAAGTTACCTAATAAGTGGTAACAAGTATTCTATGATGAGTTAAGGGTTCGAATACTCATATTCTATAATCATGATGATGAACTTGTTAATAAATGCAAATGTACTTGATGAGATGAGGGATTAAGATCCCAGTACTTTGTTAAAAGAATATGGATATAGGCCATGACTCCACAAACACAATGCCAAGCATTAGCTATGTGATCTAAGCCTGAAGAGAATATAGGTTGCGGTTATAACTCTATAGTGAATAAATGTTATACATGTTCTTCACATTCCTTATTGGATAAGTGACATGATGCTCCATCAGGTTACAGCTGCAATGCTTCAGTTAAGAATAATGTTCTAATATGTAAAATAATGAATTAACTGTTGTTAAGCAATTATGATTCCTCTGTTCAGTTTTATCTTAATAAACTGCAATAACAATGTTTCTAGTGGAGAGTTATATCTCTCGCTGGGGCAATTTTACATTGTCTCACCACCGTGGGAACCACATTTTTAGGTGGACGCGGACGAGGAGGCAGGAATCCTTCAATAGGTGGAGAAAACAACAGTAGAAGCAGGAACAATAGTGAGTTCTCAGGTGGAGACACTGGCTGATATGTCTTGTATAGATATATATAGAGTCCTATGTGTCGTCTTTGTACTCTCAGGTCCTCAGAGTAGTAGTTAGTACTTTCCAGATTTTGGCTCAGTGCCTCACGATTTTATACTACATGTATTTAGTTAACAGGGTAGTTGATGCTTGTAATTCTCAGGAAAGATGATGCAGGACATGTATTTGTAAACTAGTATATAATCAAATTACTTCAGTTCCTTGTGAAAGAGTTTTCCTATATGTGGACCTTTATGTAAAATGGTTTTAATTTTTTGTGATTTTCGGTAATCCGCTACTTAGTGATCGCTTCCACTTAGTTAATAGCGTTTTATTCAAATGATGTGTCACAATTTAGTGGTATCAGAGCTCTAGGTTCAATGAGTCTACAGAGACATAGGACTAAGGTACTGAGACTGTGTTAGTGTCCTCTAGTATACCCTATAGTGACTTTTGCTTATGCACAGTAAAGGGTAAAGTTTATAAATGATAGGGGAATACGGGGAACACATTGCTAAAGGAAATGTTGTTGCACCAAGAGAGGGTGCAAGAGATCAGGCAAGAGAAGAACAAGTTCCTAAGAATTCCCATCTCGACCTGATCATGATAGAGAATCCTATGTTTATTCTCTTGAAGGGCAGGTTAGGACAACAATAATGCATATAGAAGACTGGATACTAGCATTACAACCTAGGTTACCAGTCCTTAATGTGGAAACTATGGGCTTATAAAGGGTTCCTGAATGACATAGTCATGTTGGAACAGTGGAAATGTGGGAAAGATTAACATATGGCAAGAAAGTAGACTCTGCCATAAGTTTAGACAGGTACTACATCTGTGATGGTAGTGCCCAAGGAGGGGCAATAAGATGAGATTTACGGTAAGGTCTCTATAATTTTAGAGACATTTGCCTAGTTGTTCTGAAAAGCCAAAGATTTGGTGCCACCAGTGCAATAAATGCCTAGTGCACCAGGGCAGCAGCCACTAAGTAAAGGAAAAACCAACAACATGAAATAGCTAGACTTTGTGTGTTGAGTCAACCTAAAGCAGTAGATGACCGCGAGGGGTAATAGTCAGATAGAGCTTTTTCATTTCGATATGCCTTATCTTGATAATATCTGATAATCCTAAAAAGGATTGTTGTTATGGATTTCCCTATTGATTGTCCTATGAGGACACAAGGGAGATGAGAACTTACATCTTACTCAGTGTTCCTTAAAATTCTTTATAGTATCCCTTATCTGTGTGTTAAAATATGAGATATAGAAGTGAAGCCTGAAGAAAAATTCAAGAATGAAAAATCATGTGTGTATAATGATATGAAAAGTGAGGAATATGATAGCAAATAAAGTGCATACTACCTAATCTCAATACTTGTATACCCTGTCCATGTATATGATTATTTGAGATAAGGCAAGTATGAAACTCTTAGATTATTATCTTTCTAATTACTCTAATCAAGTAGTCATTCTGAAACAATCTAGTGAGTATAATGAAACTAATAAGGAAGAGCTAAGTGAGCATTCCCAACTAATAAGGAAGAGCTAAGTGAACATTCCCAACTAATAAGGAAGAGCTAAGTCAACATTCCCAACTAATAAGGAAGAGCTAAGTGAACATTCCCAACTAAAAAGGAAGAGCTAAGTGAACATTCCCAACTAATAAGGAAAAGCTAAGTAAACATTCCCAACAAACAAGGAAGAGCTAAGTGAACATTCCCAACTAATAAGGAAGAGCTAAGTGAACATTCCCAACTAATAAGGAAAAGCTAAGTGAACATTCCCAATTAATGAGGAAAAGCTAAGTGAACATTCCCAACTAATAAGGAAAATCTAAGTGAACATTCCCAACTAATAAGGAAATTCTAAGTGAACATTCCCAACTAATAAGTAAAAGCTAAGTGAACATTCCCAACTAATAAGGAAGAGCTAAGTGAACATTCCCAACTAATGAGGAAAAGCTAAGTCAACATTCCCAACTAATGGGGAAAATCTAAGTGAACATTCCCAACTAATAAGGAAAAGCTAAGTGAACATTCCCAACTAATAAGGAAAAGCTAAGTGAACATTCCCAACTAATAAGGAAGAGCTAAGTCAACATTCCCAACTAATGAGGAAAATCTAAGTGAACATTCCCAACTAATGAGGAAAATCTAAGTGAACATTCCCAACTAATAAGGAAAAGCTAAGTGAACAATCCCAATTAATGAGGAAAAGCTAAGTGAACATTCCCAACTAATAAGGAAGAGCTAAGTGAACATTCCCAACTAATGAGCAAGTGCTAAGTGAACTTTCCTAAAAACAGAAGAATTGCTGAACTGAACTCTCCCAACTACATAGGAAATGCTAAGTGAAATCTCCCAAACAAATAAAGGATTGTTGGGTGTATTATCTCTGTTATATATATATATATATATATATATATATATATATATGTTTTCCCTTTGATGAACAAACTTGGGTAATGATAGGAGTATGATACTTTATGTTTCTCCATCCATGTACATGACAAT
Organism: Alisma plantago-aquatica; assembly: GCA_963693085.1. Taxonomy (NCBI): domain Eukaryota; kingdom Viridiplantae; phylum Streptophyta; class Magnoliopsida; order Alismatales; family Alismataceae; genus Alisma; species Alisma plantago-aquatica. The sequence goes on from OY856415.1 coordinate 26,270,568, forward strand.
CAAGTAAGTATCATGACAATTGATATACTTGGAATAGAAATAATTTGTTGATGGATACTTAGAAAAGTATCAGTTTGCTTTAGACGTTGGTTCCAAGATAATGATATATGGAATGAGCAATGTCCTAAAATAAATGAAATACTTTGTGTATGTGTACCCTTGGTGGTAACAATAGGAAATCGGATATGATAAGGATGAGTGTGTTCTCAATACATATGATGAATACCAAAGTAAGGTATTTATGTTGGTCATCTATATTGGCCAACTGAGAAATCAATCTAGTTATACAAAATAATATGAACATCATATGTTAGGGGTTTATGCTCTGCATAAACATAAACCTTGATAAGGTTGAACTAGTGGAACGAACAAGTGTAACTATGATGGAAAAGTTTATCAAGTTGAAAATATTTCCTTAGAATAATCCTATGTGGAAGAACTTTGTGTGGATTAATGATCTATAGTATCTCCATGACATTGAGATGATAATTAGAGACTTGATGACATGAGTAACAACTATCTTTTGTTATCTGGGATTTCAGGGACAAAATCCTTGTTAGGGGGTTATAATTTGTAACATCCCTGACCTGGGTTATGCTTAAAACCTAGATTTTTTGCTTAATGAAGTTGATTATATGCTTTCTCTTATCTCTCTAAAAGTAATTAAGGTTCAAGAGGAACTTATATTTCAATTTTAGTCCTTTTTTAATAATGTTGAAACAATGTTTTAATAGTTTTGGACTGAAGTGCAAATTACCCAAGTTGAGGGGTTAACTTGCAAATTGTACATGATACAATGTTCCTCATGTGTTGAAGCATCATGGGAATGAGTATGATGCAGTAGAATGGCTTGTACAAGCCTGAATAACAAGAAAGAGCCTGTTGAGCAATGTTTGTGCATTAAAACCTATTTTGGTATAATATGCAATTTATCCAAAATCTAGAGTTCAATATGAAAAATACCACTTCAAGAGGGTCCCTCATGATTCTTGGCATCAGGTAGAGAAAATAATTTGAGAGGGGCGCCTCATTTGAATCATTTTGAAGGAGAGAGAATCATGATATTAAAATAATCAAGATTTAAGCATAATTGAAACAGTAATCAAATTTAATGCAAAAATAATTATATTAATTGGATTGCCCTTAAAAAAAACTATAATGGTTGAGTTTGGTTATGTGTGGATGACTATGTGCCTTGAAAAGGCACGAAGATATCCAAAGGAAGTGGATAACTCACTCACATTATTATAAGAAAAAGAAATATCCACTCACTTATGGATATTATTATAATATGATTTAAGGTGCTTAGTTTGTTTTCCTTTAAATCGTGGATAATTGATAGGAATAAGAGGCAAAGAGGATATCCTCGTCCCTAAGGAAGAGAAGGGGGCATATGGCAAGAAAGTTGAGGAGATAATTCCTACTTTCTCTCTCTTAAATGAATTTTTAATAAAATTCATATATAAGCTCGTTTATCTTTGAGGTGAAGGGATAATCTCGAAACCCCTTTCACTTCTTTCTTGCAAAAACAAGGAAGGGAGCTTGGATCAACAATAGGACGACCCCCAACCTATTTCTAAGCTTCTTGACCTTCTTTCACCTTGAATGCATGGTGGAAATCACAAAACAATGCATGATTTCTTCTCTATTTCACTCCATCTTCAATCCTAGCCAATCTTTTCACTCCAAAGCTTGAGGACGAGCCTTGGGAGGGTTCCAAAAGCTTCTTCCACCATTGTTTACTTGAAGCTCCAAGCTTTGAATCTCAATTCAATGTGGGTTATATAACTTGAACCCTTGAACTTTGTTATTGATTCCATATCTTCATCAATTGTTGATTGTATCTTTGTTTCCAAAATTTTATTTGGTTGATTGATGAAATCACCATGAAAATCAAAGAAAGTTTCATGGGTTTAGAGATTGATGATGATGACATAATCATAAGCACACACCTCCCCAAATATCTATTGCAAACGATTTCCAACAAAATGGTCCAAACGGTTTCACCAAACCATTTGGAGACCAAACAGTTTCCAAACCGTTTGGTGATTTGAGTCCCAACCGCATGAGAGTGTTGACCATTTGGATGGGTTGACCGTTTGAGGTCAGACCCTAGAAAATGTTGGATGATGATCCAAGGGTTCCAATTTATTGATTCAATATAAAGACAAACCTCCAAGTGGAAACCCTAATCGGGCTAAGTGTTGATTTTCAATTTGGTTAATTGAGATTTTTGGGTTGACTAACCCAAACGGTCTCAAGACCATTTGGAGGTCACCTAAAAGGTCTCAAGACCGTTTGGAGGTCACCCAAGACCGTTTGGAGGTCTAGGGTTGAGTGTGGTTGAGTAATTTAGATCCAAAGATATCAAATTAAGCTACAATTAAATGCTGATTTGATGATCAACTGAATGATCTAAACCCTAATGCAATTTCACAAATTCCAAGGATAGAATGGGGCAAATGGTCTCAAGACCATTTGGAGGTCATCCAAATGACCTCAAAACCGTTTGAGGTCAGGTCATGGCATAGCTAAGTGGTCATTCAATGATTGTAATTGAATTAGTTCCACAATGTCAACCATTGATGGTTCCTCGATTTCAAAACCCTAATCGATGGTGTCTTCATTATAAACCCTAGTTCAATTGGGTTCAAAAACCTAATTGAAGGTATAATTGAAGGGTGATTTAATGATTCAATTCAAGAGTAAATTGGTGGCTTAATTGATAGATGGTGCAATGATTGAAACCCTAAATTGACTAAGTGATGGAAGACCCTTTTGGTCCATTTAGTTTTGAGAAGGTTTGGACCAAATGGTCTTAAGACCATTTGAGTCCAAACGGTCTCAAGACCATTTGGTATCAAATGGTCTCAAGAGCATTTGGGACCAAATGGTCTCAAACCTTTTGGTGACCCAAGCTCATTCGGTTTCAATATGTTTTGTCTAAACGGTTTCAAGCACCAACCTTGCTAAACGGATTCAAACCGTTTGAAATTAATTGGTCAAGACCATTTGAGGTCTAAGTAACCAAGACAATTTGGGGTTTAAGTGACCAAGACCTTTGAAGTTCAAATTGGTTAAACCATTTGGACACCTAATATGATTAAAGTTCAGCAAGCTACTTGATTGATAATGATGTAGACTAAAGGTAATCATAATGGTTAACCCTAACTGTTTGTACTTAAAATAAAGAGTTGACCTAGATCAATCTTGGAGTACTTGACATCCTAGAGAGGATGAGAGAGATAGGAATGCTTATATAATTAAGCCCTAATTCTCTCATTATGAATAAATATGTAATTAGGGTTTGATCCATAATAATGAGATCATGAAACCCTTAATGAAAAGATTAATGAGCCTTGACCCTAAATTAGGGAAAAGCTATGTGAAACCCTAAAATAGGGCAAAGATAGGTGAAACCCTAATTAAGGGAGATGTCAAGTGAAATCCTAATTTCAGGGATGTTATGTGAAAGTCTAATGATGAGTGATATTAGGTGAAATACATATTTATGGGAGATGCTATGTGAACCTTAATTTATAAATAAGGAAAATCTTATTCCTAATAATGGAATAGTTATTAATATATTGATAAGTGTAACATATAAAGAGGTGGATAGTGGATATATTTATATCAATAGTTCCTAACTCAAAGATGAGTCCATATCATTACCAATGATTGTATTTTTCTAAATATAGTGGCTTGTGACCAACACATTACATGATAAATGTGATGAACTGGTGTATAAGGTATTATGATGGGAAATACCCTAATACAAGCTAAGTGGATGAATTCAAGTAAGATAAAAGTGATGAGGGAATTGATATATCAAAGTATGAGAGATATCACATCCAACACCTCAATGTTGATATACCTTGATGTGTTTTAAATCCAATATATTTGGATGAGTGACACATGAAGTGTGTCATGTTAGTTGTCTCCTTGAGATGTAATGCACTTTGATAAGTGTAGGCTAACATGCCTTATGAAAAGGTTAATCCGAACCAATAAATTATGATGCAATCATAAACTGATAAAGATGAGAGAGAAACTTGTACTTTGTGTTGATAATTCATTTGATGATGAATGATGGGAATACTTATGTTATCCATATTGATTCCTAGATGTGTGAAGCAATGAAATAGGATTTCCCATTAATAACAAGATCTTGATAACCTATATGGTTATTTATGGCAAACCCTAATCCAGGGTGATGTTTTGTAATGTTATAGTAAACCCTAAATTTGGATAAAAGGACATGATGAAACCTAATCTGATGTGAATAGTACATCCTAACCCTAAATTGGGTAATGAGATATAATAAACCCTAATACAGGGTAATGCTTGGTGAAACCCTAATATAATGTAATGCTTGTGTAATCCTAACACATTGTAATGCTATGTGATACCCTAACACACGATAATGCTATGTGAAACCCTAATACAGGGTGATGCTATGTGAAGTCCTAACACAGAGTGATCCTATGTGAAGATCAAATACAAAGTCATGAGTTATAAATGTAATAAGAAAACCCTTGCATTGCATGGCACTGATATATAAGGGAAATAATTGTTATCATGAGTAATAATCATGTAGGACTGTTGAGATAATGAGCATAGCCAGGTATGGGCTATGATGCTCTGTATAATGAAAATGTTTTATAGGCTTTATAAGCCTTCATATGCCTTGATGATTAGTGAGAGGTAACCTGAAATTAACAAGTCCTGTGTTCCATATGATGTTTTTAATTATTGAAATTATTTATGAGTTTCATAAGCCATAATATGCCTTCTTGCCTATTAAGGGGTAACAAGAGGTGATATGAGCTTTGTGAACTATGTGGAATACCTTGTGAAACAAGAATCATAATGTCCTTGGTCAAATGACCTAAAGTTATTAAGTTACCTAATAAGTGGTAACAAGTATTCTATGATGAGTTAAGGGTTCGAATACTAATATTCTATAATCATGACGATGAACTTGTTAAGCAATGGAAATGTACTTGATGAGATGAGGGATTAAGATCCCAATACTTTGTTAAAAGAATATGTCTATAGGCCATGACTCCACAAAGACAATGCCAAGCATTAGCTATGTGATCTAAGCCTGAAGAGAATATAGGCTACGATTATAACTCTATAGTGAATAAATGTTATACGTGTTCTTCACATTCCTTATTAGATAAGTGATATGATGCTCCATCAGGGTACAACTGCAATGATTCAGTTAAGAACAATGTTCTAATCTGTTAAACAATGAATTAACTACTGTTAAGCAATTATGATTCCTCTGTTCAATTTTATCTTAATAAACTACAATAACAATGTTTCTGGCGGAGAGTTATATCTCTCGCTGGGGCAATTTTACATTGTCTCACCACCGTGGGAACCACATTTTTAGGTGGACGCGGACGAGGAGGCAGGAATCATTCAATAAGTGGAGAACAACAACAGTAGTAGTAGGAACAACAGTGAGTTCTCAGGTGGAGACACTGGCTGATATGTCTTGTATAGATGTACATAGAGTCCTATGTGTCATCTCTATACTCTCAGGTCCTCGGAGTAGTAGTTAGTACTTTTGAGATTTTGGCTCAGGGCCTCAAGATTTTATACTGCCTGTATTTAGTTAACATGGCAGTTGATGCTTGTAATTCTCAGGAAAGATGATGCAGGACATGTATTTGTAAACTAGTATATAATCAAATTACTTTAGTTCCTTGTGAAAGAGTTTTCCTATGTGTGGACCTTTATGCAAAATGGTTTTAATTTTTAGTGATTTTTGGTAATCCGCTTCTTAGTGATCATTTCCGCTTAGTTAATAACATTTTATTCAAATGATGTGTCACAATTTAGTGGTATCAGAGCTCTAGGTTCTCTAAGTCTATAGAGGCATAGGACTAAGGTACTAATTCTATGTTAGTGTCCTCCAGTATACCCTATAGTGACTTTTGCTTATGCAGAGTAAAGGGTAAAGTTTATAAAAGACTGGGGAACACGAGGAACACATTGCTAAGGGCAATGTTGTTGCACCAGGAGAGGGGGCAGGGGATCAGGCAAGAGAAGAACAAGTGCCTAAGAATTCCCATCTTGACCTGATCAGGATATAGAATCCTATGTTTATGCTCTTGAAGGGCAGGTTAGGACAACAATAATGCATATAGAAGACTGGATACTAGCATTACAACCTAGGTTACCAGTCCTTAATGTGTAAACTATGGGCTTATAAAGGGTTCCTGAATGACATAGTCATGTTGGAACAGTGGAAATGTGGGAAAGATTAACATATGGCGAGAAAGTAGACTCTGCCATAAGTTTAGACAGATAGTACATATGTGATGGTAGTGCCCATCGAGGGGCAATAAGATGAGATTTACGGTAAGGTCTCTATAATTTTAGAGACATTTGCCTAGTTGTTATGAAAATCCAAAGTTTTGGTGCCACCAGTGCAATAAATGCCTAGTGCACCAGGGCAGTAGCCACTAAGTAAAGGCAAAACAAACAACATGAAACAACTAGACTTTATGTGTTGAGTCAACCTAAAGCAGTAGATGACCGCGAGGGGTAATAGTCAGATAGAGCTTTTTCATTTCGATATGCCTTATCTTGATACTATCTGATAATCCTAAAAAGGATTATTGTTATGGATTTCCCTATTGATTGTCCTATGAGGACACAAGGGAGATGATAAATTACATCTTACTCGGTGTTCCTTAAAATGCTTTATAGTCTACCTTATCTGTGTGTTAAAAGATGAGATATAGAAGTGATGCCTGAAGAAAAATTCAAGAATGAAAAATCATGTGTGTATAATGATATGAAAAGTGAGGAAAAGCTAAAGTGCATACTACCTAATCTCAATACTTGTATACCCTGAACAGGTATATGATTATTTGAGATAAGGCAAGTATGAAACTCTTAGATTGTTATCTTTCTGATTACTCTGATCAAGTAGTCATTCTGAAACAATCTAGTGAGTATAGTGAAACTAATAAGGAAGAGCTAAGTGAACATTCCCAACTAATAGGGAAGAGCTAAGTGAACATTCCCAACTAATAAGGAAGAGCTAAGTGAACATTCCCAACTAATAAGGAAGAGCTAAGTGAACATTCCCAACTAATAAGGAAAAGCTAAGTGAACATTCCCAACTAATAAGGAAGAGCTAAGTGTACATTCCAAACTAATAAGGAAGAGCTAAGTGAACATTCCCAACTAATAAGGAAAAGCTAAGTGAACATTCCCAATTAATGAGGAAAAGCTAAGTGAACATTCCCAACTAATAAGGAAAAGCTAAGTGAACATTCCCAACTAATAAGGAAAAGCTAAGTGAACATTCCCAACTAATAAGGAAAAGCTAGGTGAACATTCCCAACTAATAAGGAAAAGCTAAGTGAAAATTCCCAACTAATAAGGAAAAGCTAAGTGAACATTCCCAACTAATAAGGAAGAGCTAAGTGAACATTCCCAACTAATGAGGAAAAGCTAAGTGAACATTCCCAACTAATGAGGAAAAGCTAAGGGAACATTCCCAACTAATAAGGAAAAGCTAAGTGAACATTCTCAACTAATAAGGAAAAGTTAAGTGAACATTCCCAACTAATAAGGAAAAGCTAAGTGAACATTCCCAACTAATAAGGAAGAGCTAAGTGAACATTCCCAACTAATGAGGAAAAGCTAAGTGAACATTCCCAACTAATGAGGAAAAGCTAAGTGAACATTTCCAACTAATAAGGAAAAGCTAAGTAAACATTCCCAATTAATAAGGAAAAGCTAAGTGAACATTCCCAACTAATAAGGAAGAGCTAAGTGAACATTCCCAACTAACGAGAAAGTGCTAAGTGAACTTTCCTAATAACATAAGAATTGCTGAAGTGAACTCTCCCAACTACATAGGAAATGCTAAGTGAACTCTCCCAAACAAATAAATGATTGCTAAGTGTATTATCTCTGTTATACATATATGTTTTCCCTTCAATGAACAATCTTGGGTAATGATAGGAGTATGATACTTTATGTTTCTCCTTCCATTTACATGACAATCAAGTAAGTATAATGACAGTTGATATACTTGGAATAGAAATAATCTATTGATGGATACTTAGAAAAGTATCAGTTTGCTTTAGACTTTGGTTCCAAGATAATGATATATGGAACAAGCAATGTCCTAAAATAAAATAAATACTTTGTGCATGTGTACCCTTGGTGGTAATAATAGGAAATTGAATATGATAAGGATGAGATGTGTTCCCAATACATATGAGGAATACCAAAGTATGATATTTATGTTGGTCATCTATATTGGCCAACTGAGAAATCAATCTAGTTATACAAAATAATATGAACATCATATGTTAGGGGTTTATGCTCTGATAAACATAAACCTTGATAAGGTTGAACTAATGGAACGAACAAGTGTAACTATGATGGAAAAGTTTATCAAGTTGAAAATATTTCCTTAGAATAATCCTATGTGGAAGAACTTTGTGTGGATTAACGATCTATAGTATCTCCATGACATTGAGATGATAATTAGAGACTTGATGACATGAGTAACAACTATCTTTTGTTATCTGGGATTTGATAACCTCCCATTTTGTGACGTTATCTTATTAGTTCTCCTTAATTTTCCATACTCTTTCTTAGATAAATTAGATAGAATCATTAACTTTTTACTTTATTTCTGATATACCAATAAACTAACTTCTCTTCTTTATCATTACAGGAAAACACAAAAAAATTACAAAGACTCCATACGGTCCCAAGACTGCATGAAGGCCATACAGTCCCAAGACCGCATGAAGGCCATACGGTCCCAAGACCGCATGGAAGCCATACGGTCCCAAGACCGCATGGAGGTCATACGGTTCCAAGACCGCATGAAGGCCATACGGTCCCAAGTCCGCATGGAGGCCATACGGTCCCAAGACCGCATGGAGGCCATACAGTCCCAAGACCGCATGAAGGTCATACGGTCCCAAGACCGCATGGAGGCCATACGGTCCCAAGACCGCATGGAGGCCATACGGTCCCAAGACCGCATGGAGGCCATACGGTCCCAAGACCGCATGGAGTCCATACGGTCCCAAGACCGCATGAAGGTCATACGGTCCCAAGACCGCATGAAGGCCATACGGTCCCAAGACCGCATGAAGGCCATACGGTCCCAAGACCGCATGAAGGTCATACAGTCCCAAGACCGCATGAAGGCCATACGGTCCCAAGACCGCATGAAGGTCATACAGTCCCAAGACCGCATGAAGGCCATACGGTCCCAAGACCGCATAAGACTAAACGATCTCAGAGACCGCATAAAGGCAAACGGTTTGAGAACCCCAAACGGTCTCAAGACCGTTTGGGCTCAACTTAAGCCTATAAATAAGACCCCAAGGGTCACCTCAAAGGAGAGAACGCTCAGACATCGAAAGGCTGCCCCAATCGTTCCAGAACTCCTACCACTTCCATCCTCCACCCTGAGGCTATCAATCTGAGATCCATACTCCATCCTGAAGTTGCTTTCTCCTTCTTCTCTAAGAAGGTGGGAAGAGGAGACCTCCTCATCGTGCAACCTACGAAGACTGGTGGATCGTTTCTCTCTCTCTCCAAGGAGTTGACTTTCCTCCCTCCTTTGTGGGGATGATGCTCTCTCTCTCTCTCTCTTCTCGCCTCCTTCTTGGTCCTAGTCATGAGGGAGTAGTCTTCTTCACTAGGGTGCGGGGAGTAGCCCCGCTACCCATACTTTCATATCATGTAAAATGTAATCCTTAGGTTGTAATAGAGAGTTCTTATCTTTGTTAGTTCGACATCAAACGATTAACGAATGCATGTTAATTGATCTCCAACTTGTGTTATCCTTTATCTTTTAGCATGAATTATCTATGTTTGTACTATTAGATTCGAAACTCATTTGCATGTTGGTTCTTGGTGCATGTATCCACCATGCATCTATTTCGGTATCCAGAAGTGTATCTCAAAAGTGGAGTAAACTCACTATCATCCGTTGCACTTTCATACTATGAAATGGAATCAGTTGACGTATGGAAGTGCAACCTTGGTATGTCGAGGAACACACTTTGCGAGGGGAATGATGCAAAGTAATGTGACCATTTGTTCGGGAATGGCTGGCGTTGCAACATTCCCGCACTTCTCGTAGCTAGATTATCCGAAAGGAGGCTAGGTCTACAAGGATACTAACTAACCGAACTCTTTTTGCAGGTTAAGTTTTGCCTTGCATGTGTTGATCGATGTGTAGTGGCGGTGAAAAACCGATTACACCCTAGTGATCTTTCATCATTGTTAACAACCTAGATTTACTTGCTTTCTTTACTTTACTTGCACTTAGATTAAAAACAACCAAATCAACCTTTTGATATAAATACCAACTATTGAGTGATTAAGTGAAATTCGAACGTTTTCCATCTTGTTGGCAACAACAAGACTGTTGTCTCGAGGATTCGACCCTTAACTATACTGCGATAAGACTTCCACATATCCTAGCATACGTGGGTGGAGTTTTAACTTAGTATAAGCAAGGCTAAACTTAGAGATCTTCTATCTCTAGGATTTTTAGTGGTGCACGCAACTCCACGTAAGTGGAGGCTCCATCAGGATTTCGGGTACGAAATCCTTGTTAGGGGTTTATAATTTGTAACATCCCTGACCTAGGTTATGCTTAAAACCTAGATGTTTTTCTTGATGAAGTTGATTATATGCTTTCTTTTATCTCTCTAAAAGTAATTAAGGCTCAAGAGGAACTTATATTTCAATTTTAGTCCTTTTTGAATAATGTTGAAACAATGTTTTGTTAGTTTTGGACTAAAGTGCAAATTACCCAAGTTGAGGGTTTAACTTGCAAATTGTACATGATACAATGTTCATAATGTGTTGAAGAATCATGGGAATGAGTATGATGCAGTAGAATGGTTTCTACAAGCCTGAATAACAAGAAAGAGCATGTTGAGCAATGTTTGTGCATTAAAACCTAGTTTTGGTATAATGTGCAATTTATCCAAAATCTAGGGTTCAATATACAAAATACCACTTCAAGAGGGTCCCTCATGATTCTTGGCATCAGGTAGAGAAAATAATTTGAGAGGGGCACCTCATTTGAATCATTTTGAAGGAGAGAGAATCTTGATATTAAAATAATCAAGATTTAAGCATAATTGAAACCCTAATCCAATTTAATGCAAAAATAATTATATTAATTGGATTGCCCTTCAACCAAAACTATAATGGTTGAGTTTGTTTATGTGTGGACGACTATGTGCCTTATAAAGGCACAAAGATATCCAAAGGAAGTGGATAACTCACTCACATTATTATAAGAAAAAGAAATATCCACTCACTTATGGATATTATTTTAATATGATTTAAGGTGCATAGTTTGTTTTCCTTTAAATCGTGGATAATTGAGAGTAATAAGAGAAAAAGAGGATAGCCTCGTCCCTAATGAAGAGAAGGGGGCATATGGAAAGAAAGTTGAGGAGATAATTCCTACTTTCTCTCTCTTAAATGAATTTGTAATAAAATTCATATATAAGCTCCTTTACCTTTGAGGTGAAGGGATAATTTCGAAACCCCTTTCACTTCTTGCTTGAAAAAATGACCAACGGAGCTTGGATCAACAGGTGGACGACCCCCAACCTGTTGGTAAATTTCTTGACCTTCTTTCACCGTGAATTCATGGTGGAAATCACAACTCATTGCCGAGATTCGAGCTGAGGAACAAGCCCGCATCCAAGCTGAGAACGCTGCTGCTCAATTAGTGCTAAGAAACAAGCAACTTCAGGACTACGCAGTCCCAAATAATTATGAAGATGATCACCCAGTCCGACCACCGATTATTAACATACCAAACTTTGAAATCCGGACGCAATGGATCCAGATCATGCAAGGCATCTCTTTCTCTGGAGGACCTGGAGACGATTGCATGGATCATCTTAAGAGATTCAAGTCACTCTGCCGCCTTGTACCTCAAGCGGGAGTTGCCTTGGAGGCAATAATGTTACACCTCTTCCACTTCACCTTATCTGGAAGAGCACTAAGTTGGTACAATGCTTTATATAGGCACCCTATCATCACTACTTGGACCCCCTTAGAAGAAAAGTTTCTTGAGAAATTCTTTCCACCTTCACTAACCTATGAGATCAGGGGACAGATTAACCACTTTGCCCAACTACCCGGAGAAACTCTTGCGGAAGCTTGGGAAAGATTCAAAGAACTCCTTAGAAAGTGCCCTCATCATGGCATATCTCAAAATCAACTAATAGAAACATTCTATAGAGGAGTAAGTGATGATATCAAGCAATTTTTAGACTCCTCATCTGGAGGAAACTTTATGAGAAAGAACTATGAAGATGCCTGGAATATATTCACGTTAGGGGCCGAGAACCAATCCAATTGGGGAAGGTCGTCTAACGAATCTAAGGGAGTCCTTAAAGTCTACAAGGCTGAAGAATCCATGGAACTCAAGGCCATTGCAGAAGCCCTAAAGACTATTGGTACTAAGCAACAAGCTCTCGAAACTTCTTTTGGAGAATACGACAAGAAGAAAAGCTCCCAGTTTCAACAAGTAAAAGCAGCTACTGGAACTTGCGAAGCTTGTCATGCATCTGATCATCCCACATTATCATGTGGTCTGTTATACAATGTTATGATGGATCTACAACCACCAGTGCCACAATATGAACCCATTATTGAACATCCTGAGGACCAAATGCCAGAGCAAGTCAACTCCATTCACTCAATACCTGGCCAGGTGTATTACAATCCAGACAAACCAAGAAACCACCCTGGTTTTCAATACGGGAATCCTGCAGGGACTGCCAATCCACAACAACAGATACAAGGTGGATCTTTCAATAGACAACCACCAGGATTTCAGAATAACTTCAACCAAAATCAAGGGAATTATAGAAATGGGTTACAACGATCCAATTATCCTAGGAACCCCTCTTACCAATATACCCCTCAAGGACTGCACCCACAGCTGCAACAACCTCAGTTGCAGCAGCCCCAACAACCGCAGTTAACAACACCCCCACAGCAACCACAAGGGCAGAAAGTCACTCAATATCAACATAGGAGTGCCCCTCCCCAACCATCTGATGAAATTTCTTTTATTAGACAGATGCTACAGTCTCAGCAAACCATGCTTGCAAACCAACAGGCTCAACAAAAGGTTGTAGAGGCCCAATTAGCACAGATTGCTGCTCAGTTAAAACCACCAGCAGGTACCTTAGCTGGGCAACCAGAGGCGAACCCAAGGCATGACCAAAATAGACCTGAGCAACTGAATGTTGTCACCACAAGGTCTGGTCGTGTCCTTCCTGATGCCACTAGAATCATCCATGATGATGATGATGTAGTTATTCTTTCCCCAACAGAAAGCTCAACCAATGAAAAGGAAAAACCTACTACAACTACTGAAAGAGAAAAAGAAAGGGAACCAATGCCAGAAGTTCCACCCAGAATTCCTTATCCGGACAGGCTGAAAGGAACCAAAATGGACACCAGGTTCCAGAAATTCAAAGAAGCTATGAAGAAACTATACATTGATATACCATTCCTCGATGCTCTTTCTGAAGTGCCCGCTTGGGCTAAATACCTGAAAACCCTTCTATCAAGAAAATACATGACATAAGAGCACGAAACAGTGAAACTATCTCAGACCACTTCAGACATTATGCTTAACAAAATGCCAATGAAAAAGAAGGACCCAGGTTCCTTCGGTATTCAATGTTCTATTAGAAATGGCTCCAGCAAGAAGGGCTTAGCAGATTTAGGGGCAAGTATATCCATCATGCCTTACTCTATGTGTAAAAGATTAGGTTTCACTGATTTTCTACCTACAACAATGACAATTCAGTTAGCCGACTCTACCATAACTGCTCCCCTTGGAATCATTGAAGATATACCTGTCAGGATTGGAACGAATTCTTATGTTCTGTGCGATTTCGTTATTATGGACATACAAGAAGACCTAAGATACCCAATAATCTTTGGCACACCTTTCCTAGATACTGCCCGAGCACTTATCGATGTAGAAGCAGGGACTATTATCTTGATACTTGGGAAGGAAGCTTTTCAGTTCAGAGTTCTTAATAGCATGAAAGGTCCAAACATTCAAGAGGAAGTTTTTCTCCTGGATGCTATATATCAAATGTCCCAATTAGAATTGTCTGAACCCTCTGATGAATTGGAAAATACCTTGACTAATCCGGAAGTAGAATTCTCGGCAAATGAACTAGTGCAACAATGCCTTCAATACTTAGAAAAAGTTGAAGAAGCCCCAATGGCCACCTTTGAAGAACTTAAGGCTGTCACCATTATAGAAGCAACCGAGCCACCTAAGGCTCCTGAAATGAAATCCCTACCCGAGGGACTCAAACATGTCTTTCTCGACAATGAGAAACTTTGTCCAGTGATTATCAGCTCCACTCTGGAAGTAGACCAAGAAGATCGACTTCTTGATGAACTAAAGAGACACAAGAAAGTTATCGGATATAAGATGACTGACTTGACGGGTATAAATCCAGCCTTTTGCATGCACAGATTGCCCATGATGGAAGATTTCAAACCATCAAGGGAACATCAAAGAAAGTTGAACCCTAATCTCAAGGAGGTAGTTCGTCTCGAGGTTCTCAAACTTCTGAAAGCAGGCATCATCTATCCAATCTCGGATTCTCAATGGGTAAGTCCCGTGCAGGTGGTCCCTAAAAAAGGGGGGACCACTGTTGTTCTTAATGACAAAAATTAACTGGTACCTACTAGAATAGTAACTAGGTGGAGAATGTGCATCGACTACAGAAAACTTAACAAAGAAACAAGGAAAGATCATTTCCCCTTGCCCTTCTTAGATGAAGTTCTCGAACGACTCGCTCAGAAAAAAAATTTCTGTTACCTTGACGGATATTCAGGATTTTACCAAATCCCAATCCATCCTGAAGATCAAGAAAAACCTACTTTCACCTGCCCTTTTGGAACATATGCCTTCAGAAGGATGCCTTTCGGGTTATGTAATGCACCCGCAACCTTCCAAAGATATATGAACTCTATCTTCGCCGGATTAACAGAATCTATCATGGAAGTCTTCATGGATGATTTTTCCGTATACGGAGATTCTTTCAACAACTATTTACTCAATTTAGGAAAAGTCCTGCAAAGATGTGAGGACACCAACCTGATTTTGAATTGGGAAAAATGTCACTTTATGGTGACTGAAGGTGTGGTCCTAGGACATCGAGTAAGTAGTAAAGGGATTGAAGTGGATAAAGCAAAGGTAGATGTCATCTCAAAGCTAACTCCACCTAAAGACATCAGAGGAGTCAGGGCATTCCTTGGTCATGCAGGATTCTACAAGAGATTTATAAAAGATTTTTCAAAAATAGCAAAGCCACTGACTCAGCCGCTGACCAAAGAAGCTGATTTTATATTTGACCAAGAATGCATTAATAGCTTCATAACTCTAAAGAATGCCCTTATCTCTGCCCCTATTCTAAGAGCTCCTGACTGGTCTCAACCGTTTGAAATTATGTGTGACGCTAGCGATTATGCTATAGGGGCAGTCCTTGGTCAAAGGATAGACAAAAAGCCTTACGTCATATATTACGCCTCCAAGATGCTTGATGAGGCACAAAAGAATTATACTACCACCGAAAAAGAGTTCCTGGCAGTTATCTATGCTTTTGAAAAATTTCGGTATTACCTAATCGGGTCAAAAGTCATAGTATATACTGACCATTCTGCGATACGATACTTGGTCCAAAAACAAGACGCTAAACCCTGACTTATCAGATGGGTTTTAATGCTTCAGGAGTTTGACTTAGAGATTAAAGACAAAAGTGGGGTTGAAAATGTCGTCGTGGATCACCTCAGTCGTATTGAAGCTAAAGATTCCGATAAATTACCCATTCGAGACTCTTTACCAGATGATCAACTAATGAAGATTACTACTGGATTTCCCTGGTATGATGATATTGTTAATTATTTGGCAACAGGAATCATCCATCTGTCTGCATCTTACCATGAAAAAAAGAAATTCATTCATGACACTAAGCAGTATTTCTGGGACGAGCACTACCTATTCCGCTTATGCGCAGATGGACTTTTTCGTCAATGCATTCCGGAGACGGAAATCACCTCGGTTCTAGAGCACTGTCACTCAGGCCCTACTGGGGGCCACATGAGTTCTAAGAAGACAGCCCTCAAAGTCCTGCAATCTGGTTTTTACTGGCCAAACATTACAAAGGATGCACATGAATACGTGCGATCATGCGACAAATGCCAACTATCCAGGGGGATAACTAAAAGAAATGAAATGCCATTGAATATATGGCAAGAAATCGAACTCTTTGATGTATGGGGAATAGATTACATGGGTCCTTTCCCCCCATCTTACGGATTCATGTACATCTTGGTTGCTATGGATTACGTTTCAAAATGGGTAGAAGCTCTACCAACCATTTTTTGTGATTCAAAACCGGTAATCAAGATGTTTAAAGAGATAATATTCCCCAGATTTGGCGTTCCAATAACGATAATATCCGACGGTGGATCACATTTCTTGGAACGGAGCTTTGAAGCCTTATTAAGAAAATATGGAGTCAACCATAAAGTTTCCACACCGTATCATCCACAAACATGTGGACAGGTTGAAGTCTCCAATAGGCAAATTAAAGCTATCTTGGAAAAAATCGTCAATAGGCACCGCACCGATTGGTCCACCAAACTATCTGACACTCTATGGGCCTACCGCACATCTTTCAAAACACCAATTGGAACAACACCATTTCGATTAGTGTATGGGAAGTCTTGCCATTTGCCAGTTGAATTAGAGCATAAGGCTTGGTGGTCCATTAAGCAACTAAACTTCGATCTCAAAGGCGCTGGTGAATTCAGACAACTTCAACTCCAAGAACTAGAAGAATTACGAATGACAGCCTACCACAATGCAAGAATTTACAAAAAACAAACCAAGATGTGGCACGATGGCTACATAAAAAGAAAGGATATAATCGTCGGAGACAAAGTCCTCTTATTCAATTCCAGACTAAAAATGTTTCCTGGAAAACTGTGTACTAAATGGTCGGGGCCTTTTACAATCAAACATATCTACCCGACAGGAGCTGTCATTATTCTCGATGATAATGGAGGAGAAAGGACCGTTAATGGTCATAGATTAAAGAAATACCACACTCCAGCAGACAAATTATCAAGACAAACTATAGAGATCCACGATCCTATAACATCAACATAGCTGGAGCAGAATTTTGTCGAGCCAGCGACGTTAAACCAAAGCGCTTCTTGGGAGGCAACCCAAGACCTGAGTATCACCTTTTCTAATTTTCTAGTCTTTTATTTTCTTTTAAACTTTATTTGCTTTCTTTAAGTTCTTTCATCATTAATCTAAAAATACATAAAAATTCACATAATCTAAAACAAACATAAAAACACAAGGTCTTAAAAACAAAAACCTTAGCGGTTAGGGGCGCCCCCCCAAATCCTATAAATACCCCCCCGCCCCCGTTCTTTCTTCTAGAATCCCAAATTCTCGACTTCCTTGTTTCATTCCAGAGCTTCGTTTTCACGCTCGTTTCCCTCTCTGACGCTGCCGTCGTCTCCACCGCCGTTTCATCACCTCGCCGTCGACTCAACTTTTTCACTGTCATCTCCGGCTCCGTCGTCGTCCCCGTGCATTCTCGCGCTCCTGCTCTGCTGCTCACCGCGCCCAGCATTCTCGCCGCCCTCACTTACAGGTAGACCACCCAGCAGTTCAATGGATTACACCACCGCCAGATGGTCGTGGATTTTCAAACTCTGTCGTCGCCACCATCGCCGTCGGTAACGTCGACATGCTTACCCGTCGTCGCTGTCGCAGTTCCCAGCCGACGAACGGCAGCGCGGTTCGTCTCTCACGCGGTTCATCTTCCATTCGGTCTCCAAACCGTTTGGGACCATTCGGTCTCCAAACCGTTTGGGACCATCCGACCTCCAAACCTGTTAAAAAAAAATACCCAAACCGTTTGGGACCATTCGGTCTCCAAACCGTTTGAGACCAAACGGTCTCAAGACCGTTTGAGACCAAACGGTCTCAAAACCGTTTGAACTCAACCAATCTAATAAACCTCAAACTCCAATAACATTACTTTGTTATAATTTCAAATTTAAGAATTCTAACTATTGTTTTCTTGTCAATAATGTTAGAATGACATCACCTTCCAAGCAACCTCAAGGAACAGCCGATGCCCCTTTCTGGACAAGGGAACAATTAGAAGCTAATCGTGACAAACTACAACAATTCGTAGATAGCTATGAAAAGACTGGAAGGGTCCCGGCAAAGGTGAACCTGCTCAAAGTCATGCATGAGATCAAACGCATCAACAGATGCTTAGCTGAGGTACCCTCTGAAGAAGAGGTTGAGGAAATTTCATCCGACGAGGCCTCGGAATATCAGCCTTCCCCCGAGGCAGAATCACCCACTGCAAAGTCTAAGGGGAAGAGAAAGGCCCAAGCAACCACATCAGAACCAGCACCCAAGAAAAGGGCCAGGAAGCAAGTTCACCCTGCCACTGCAAGGGAACAAACCCTGGCAGGGTACATCCCACCATCCACCACCACCACTACCACCCCTGCCACAATTACCGTTCCTATTCCCCCCCCATCACCACCACAGCACAACCACCTGAAAATCTTTATCTCCATAACATCCCTTCCATCAGCCAAACTCTTACACCAACAAAGTATGTCTGCCCAAGCATACTTATGAAGATGGGGATCTATAATAGAATCCTCACACTACTTGACAATTCCAATCTTTCTCGGCTATGCTTTGTCCCCGAAACTCCCTATATTGATCCAACAACAGAATTCTTTACCTATTTCCACAAAGAATCGGTGGACATCATGGATAGAGCAAGGGACGGTGGTGACCGTAGAATAACCACCAGAATCTTTAACAACGAAGTGGTCATCACTGAAAATATGCTGAATGAAATCTTTATAGATAACCAAGACCAGCTGAAGAAAGCTAAGGCCGCTGGTACAGAACACCCCAAGTTCAACAAACATACCTTCTGGAAATCACTAACGGGGATACCAAATTTTGATGCAAAGACAAGAAAGGCCTCTAACATTCATTCTGGCCTAGTGCGCACACTTCACAAAATCATCGCTGGCGCACTCTTCCCCAGATCAGAAGGAGGAACTGTGCTCATATCTGATCTCTATGCTATCTGGTCCGTCCTAAATGGAATGCTAGTTAACATTGGACATCATATGCTCCTCAAGCTATCATCTTTCGCCCTAGGAAAAGAAATTTTCACGGGTGGTCATATCACATCCATCATCAAATATCTTAAGATGGATAGACTTCTACCCAAATGCAACCCAATAAAGGGCGACATCCTTACCAACGACCATACATTAAAGAACTCCTATATCATAAAAGAAAAGGATGCAAAGATACACTACATTTTCTTCCCCACAACAAAATCCTCCAGAACCCTGCTCCCACTTCCAGAACTTGCTGACTATGACAAGGACAAACTCCTATTCTCAGACAAAGAGATCGTCAAAATCATAGCCTCAGTCAAAGCCACAGAGAAGAAAGCAACAGCAGGACAGGCAGAGCTCAACGTAAATGCCCCAGCAGCTAAAATAACAAAAGTTCCAGTCAAACGACCTTCCAGAAGGCTTGTGAAGGCACATGAGCTGTCGGGGACACTAACATCAAAACCCCACCCTGAATCTGAGCCCCCCCCTTTCAGAGGAGCATATTACAACCTCATCACTAGACTCTTTTATAATGAGTCTAAATGTTGAGCTCACTACCACCTCTCCACCTTCCACCACCCCAACATCCACTACCCCACCACCTTCCACCACCCCAACATCCACTACCCACCACCTTCAACCACCCCAACATCTTTCATTTATCCACAATCAACCACTCTTCAATCATCCTCCACACCACTTTTCACTACACCACCCTTCTCCACAACCATACCACCACCCTTCTTCACTTCGGGAACCCCATTCTCCACTACAACGCCCGAATTCACCTCCTTCACCTCCACCGCCTTTCCATCAACATTCCCGGATCCATTCCTCTCTCCGGGTATGTCACCACCTTTTCCATCCACCACCACCCCGACATCGCTGGTGACCCCATCCACAGTCACCACGCAGTTCGCGGGTCCATCAATAGTGTCTTTTCCGCACGAAACTACCATTCCACCCCGACCCCAGCCACCTCACTCTTCATTTACTGGGGTCCCTTTTACTAACGTCGGTGAGGAATTCGGACGTCAATTCGACACCATCTGAAACCTCCTCACCGACCCCTCCAACATTTTAAATTCTATTTTTTCTTGTGTGCAGGGTCTAACACAACAGGTCGCCAAGATTGACGAGCAGAACCATGCCATGCCAAGCATCCTCCAAGGAATCCAACAACGCCAAGATTTAGTGGCCAAGCAAGTCGACCACATCGACAACCACTGTAAAACCTTGCCCGAGTTGATCCATGGAGTACAATGCCAGCATGAAGCGTTGGCAAAGCAGGTCGATAGGATCTCTACGCAGACTCAACCTCTGCCAGAGACCCTCCGCGAGCTCAAGCAGCAATAGCAAGCTTTCAGCACGCGCCTGGATGACATCAACAACACCCTCACACAACTACATAATCGCCAGGAGGTGTCATCAACCAATAAGCTTATTCAACTACGAGCTCAAGTAACTGACCTCACAGCATGACTCCTCTCAGTTTAAGAGCGTTATTCTGATTTAAAAGAAACCCACGAAGCACTGCTCGAAACACACGAGCATGTGCAAGTGGCATACGACGAGCTACAATCCCTCCATCGTCAGTGCAAGAAGAAAGCACATAAGAAAACAACTGATAAATCAGCAGCAAATGAAGACAATGAAGATGACAATGAAGATTCTGATTCCTCCGCTGACTCAAACAACAGTACCTCCTCTGCTGATGACTCCGATAAGCCAGATGATGCTGGGGCGGGCCCCAGCCAAGGAACAGAACCAAAACACCAGAAAGATCACCAAGCTGGTGATAAAGATCCCAAATCCCCTGCTCACACGGAGAACGTCAACATGTATTATGGGGATCAATTCCTAAACTACTCCACAAGATCTTTGGGGGAGGCTGCGAAAGAAGTGGCTTTTGCTGAGTTCGAAAAATGTATTCTGGGAACCAGCAGCAGTATACCAGCCACAGCAGCTCAACAACTCTCTGCACCTGAACCTTCAGTGCCTTTTCCCCCTGAGCAGGAAGAATCAGAAAGAGTACGCCTAGACACTGATGAAGAACTAGATACTCCTTCTGATTCTGACAGAGATGAAGATCTGCAGCATTACATGGACGACTTAGAGAAGACTTCTTCCCCCACACTGCAAGAACTACCCCCGCCGCCACCGCTACCTCATAAAATGCACGACCTCGATATGGCGTCCATCTCTACCTTAGATGCACATGATATCTTCATCCTGAACACTATAGTAGATGATGCCAAGGAAGGGGGGAATGTTATCTATCAAAACACAAAGACCAAGCGCAAATGGACACGTGAGGATTTCCTCTCCATCCTCCGACCCCAGTCTGAGGTGAAGATGGCAACCTTCCACACCCTTCTTGCCAATTCTATAGAAATTTATAGAAGTCCCAAGCGGCATCAACCAGTTCTGAATGCCTCACCAGCTCTGGGTTTGTGCTTGCTATACAAAGAACTACATCACAAATCCTTTGAGTGGTTGCATAGGGGAATGGCCAGAAGACCACGTTTTATATCCGTGCCATTTCAAGTCTGTGGTCACTGGCTACTTATGATCGTGGACACCTTAGCTAGAGACGCAAAAGTGTACAACTTCGGTGCTAGTGAACTAAATGCCGGAATAATCAACTTTGTCGGCACTGAAGCTGGGGAGGCAAGATGCATCCCTTTCCGGCTTCTAAAACCCATATGGGCCGCATGCCCTCCTCTCCTCCAGGATTGGAGTCAACCCTGGTTTAGAATAATCAACTCACAAGTCCAAACAACTGAAGGATCGGGGGACTGTGCTTTCTACGTTATACGACACATTTTAGCGCTAAACCAGCAAGTCCCATTCACCGATCTCATTAATGAAGATCTCCACTCCTTGCGAGGGTGTTACGCCATGGAGCTTATCTGCGATAGAAGGTTCTTCAACGACCCTACTATGGCGCCAGATGACGTCCCTCGTTATCTTTTTTCATCCATCCAACGTCCGCAGAGGAGACCATTCAGACAAACCCTAGCGGCGTTGGCAAAAGAAAAGCAGCCAACCAAAGTCACCGAGCAAAGTCAATGGAACCCTTACACCTTCGACCTGGCTCCAGATAAAGGTGATTTTGATTTGATATCCAGGGTAACCATCAAGAGATCCTCACCACATATGGTGCCCCCATCTGCCATTGAATCATCGTTTCCAAATTTCGATCGGGAAGCTTGCAAAAGTCTTTCAGACAATGAGCTCCGACTCATAATGTCACGGCTATATGCCGAAAAAGACGAGCTTGTATATATTGATGGGGATATCTTGGTTATGGCAGATGTCCTCCGTGAAACCGTACAAATCAAAGGTTCCATGTCTGTAAGTGTAATGACTGCTTATCAATACTTACTCGCACGGAATCACCACACGGTCTATATGGTGTCCGCTTACATGAAGGATGATCTTTTAGGGCTGAAGAACTTCCGAACAACGGAGCCACTCATCTCTTATCTCCAGCATACAACTCCGAAGCTCATCATGCTACCTTTCCTTCATCAAGAGCACTGGATGTTACTGGCAACTAATCTTCATGAAGGAACAACAATAATCTACAACAGTTCCGACAGCCAGTATGATCCAGAACCGAAAGAATATACTACAACTCCAAAGACACCAACGGAGGAGGTGGCGAAGGAGTGTGCTGACAAATTACATGATCTTTTGGGTCAGCACACGTGGGCATATGACAAAGATCACTTCAAACCACCAGCTTTTTGCCACAGGTGCCCCCAGCAAATTAGAGAATCCAACGACTGCGGCTTCCACGTCCTCTTCTGGATGTATACAATTGTGGCCCTTCACAAGCCTATAGAGGACATGACAGAAGTGGACTACCACGCACTACGTGGAAAGCTCGCAGCCACCTTACTCAGAACTCATGGGGCAAATAAAGGATTAACAGAAGCCTAATGCCCTTGTCCATGCACTTCTCAACCTATCACTTTGACACTCTGTGGACAGAGTGAGTGATAAGTTAGGGGGGGGGAGTGCACTGGACAAGGGCGAGGTATCATTCTTCGTCAACCCTTCTATCTCTACTCCTTCCCTTAACTCATACTTTTCCGCACATCATTTTCAAACTTTCTGTTCATATTTAGACTTTTTCCAGTAATTTCTTCAATAAAATAACTCTTAAGTATAACTTTCATCCTGGAAAGAATCACCCCTAGCTAAGTTAGAGATAAAGTAGTCCTCAAGAATAAATAACAAGATTAGCATATAGGAATGAATGGCGAATTTATAAATTACATTTACAATTGGTTTTTATGCTTTTGCTTCAATTCTATCTCAGACTCTTCACAGGTCAACTTCAGGGCCAAAGCAAACCGAAAGCTCTCAAGGTCAAGAGGGAAATCAGGGGGAAATCCAAAATCAAGAAATCTCGCAAGAAGACCACCAAATAAAAATAAGTGCATGTCAGGAACCCTAAGAACAGTTTTCTTCTTTCAATAAAAGAGGATTGGCCGCCCAATCAAAAACCTTAACAAAAACCCACTTCCTAAGCCTGTGAGTTTTGAATAAAAGCCAGAGTGTTGAATAAAAACATGAGAGTTGTGCCACGCATAAGGACCTATATTAAGAGCCAATAAAGATCTCACCCGGCCGGTACATACAGCTGCCCTCATGAAGGCATATGTGTCGTGCCCGGTAGTGAGATCCTAAGGTCTCCTAATATATGAAAAGGCTGATAAAGGACTCGACCGGCCGGTACATTCAGCTGCCCTCATGAAGGCAGATGTGTCGTGCCCAGTACCGAGACCCTAAAAGCATAAGACAAACCCTCCTCCACTTGAAGGGGGAATTACACAATAAGCCTTTTA
The DNA here is from genome assembly GCA_963693085.1 of Alisma plantago-aquatica. Taxonomy (NCBI): domain Eukaryota; kingdom Viridiplantae; phylum Streptophyta; class Magnoliopsida; order Alismatales; family Alismataceae; genus Alisma; species Alisma plantago-aquatica. The sequence continues at coordinate 26,294,696 of OY856415.1, forward strand.
ATCCAACCCTCATACCCACTCTAGCTGCCGGTAGGTTTCTCAAAAGAAGTATAAAACTGATTAGAGTCGATGACATGCACGTAATAAGAAAGGTGGTCCCAATGCGAGACTCGCGATATGAAAGGAACCTGAGATCCATGCAACTCTTGATACTCGAAAGAGTTAGTGTAAGTAGAAGCCCTAATAAGACCTCGGTAGATCTCTAATTTAGAATTGAAGCAAGAGCATGGAAACCCTAGCTAAATAAAATTGCCTCGCCACTACATGCCTTAGCTCTATCTAACTTGAGGATAAGCTAGACTCTAAGTTAGGGGGGGGGTGATAACCTCCCATTTTGTGACGTTATCTTATTAGTTCTCCTTAATTTTCCATACTCTTTCTTAGATAAATTAGATAGAATCATTAACTTTTTACTTTATTACTGATATACCAATAACTAACTTCTCTTCTTTATCATTACAGGAAAACAAAAAAAAATTACAAAGACTCCATACGGTCCCAAGACCGCATGAAGGCCATAAGGTCCCAAGACCGCATGAAGGACATAAGGTCCCAAGACCACATGAAGGCCATACGGTCCCAAGACCGCATGGAGGCCATACGGTACCAAGACCGCATGAAGGTCATACGGTCCCAAGACCGCATGAAGGCCATACGGTCCCAAGACCGCATGAAGGCCATACGGTCCCAAGACCGCATGGAGGCCATACGGTCCCAAGACCGCATGGAGTCCATACGGTCCCAAGACCGCATGAAGGTCATACGGTCCCAAGACCGCACGAAGGCCATACGGTCCCAAGACCGCATGAAGGTCATACGGTCCCAAGACCGCATGAAGGCCATACGGTCCCAAGACCGCATGAAGGTCATACGGTCCCAAGACCGCATGAAGGCCATACGGTCCCAAGACCGCATGAAGGTCATACGGTCCCAAGACCGCATGAAGGCCATACGGTCCCAAGACCGCATAAGACTAAACGATCTCAGAGACCGCATAAAGGCAAATGGTTTGAGAACCCCAAATGGTCTCAAGACCATTTGGGCTCAACTTAAGCCTATAAATAAGACCCCAAGGGTCACCTCAAAGGAGAGAACGCTCAGACGTCGAAAGGCTACCCCAATCGTTCCAGAGCTCCTGCCACTTCCATCCTCCGCCCTGAGGCTGTCAATCTGAGATCCATACTCCATCCTGAAGCTGCTTTCTCCTTCTTCGCTAAGAAGGTGGGAAGAGGAGACTTCCTCATCGTGCAACCTACGAAGACTGGTGGATCGTTTATCTCTCTCTCCAAGGAGTTGACTTTCCTCCCTCCTTTGTGGGGATGATGCTCTCTCTCTCATCTTGCCTCCTTCTTGGTCCTAGTCATGAGGGATTAGTCTTCTTCACTAGGGTGCGGGGAGTAGCCCCGCTACCCATACTTTCATATCATGTAAAATGTAATCCTTAGGTTGTAATAGAGAGTTCTTATCTTTGTTAGTTTGACATCAAACGATTAACGAATGCATGTTGCTTGATCTCCAACTTGTGTTATCCTTTATCTTTTAGTATGAATTGTCTATGTTTGTACTATTAGATTCGAAACTCGTTTGCATGTTGGTTCTTGGTGCATGTATCCACCATGCATCTGTTTCGGTATCCAGAAGTGTATCTCAAGAAGTGGAGTAAACTCACTATCATCTGTTGCACTTTCATACTATGAAATGGAATCAGTTGACGTATGGAAGTGCAACCTTAGTATGTCGAGGAACACACTTTGCGAGGGGAATGATGCAAAGTAATGTGACCATTTGTTCGGGAATGGCTGGCGTTGCAACATTCCCGCACTTCTCGTAGCTAGATTATCCGAAAGGAGGCTAGGTCTACAAGGATACTAACTAACCGAACTCTTTTTGTAGGTTAAGTTTTGCCTTGCATGTGTTGATCGATGTGTAGTGGCGGTGAAAAACCGATTACACCCTAGTGATCTTTCCTCATTGTTAACAACCTAGATTTACTTGCTTTCTTTACTTTACTTGCACTTATCTTAAAAACAACCAAATCAACCTTTTGATCTAAATACCAACTATTGAGTGATTAAGTGAAATTCGAACGTTTTCCATCTTGTTGGCAACAACAAGACCGTTGTCTCGAGGATTCGACCCTTAACTATACTGCAATAAGACTTCCACGTATCCTAGCATATGTGGGTGGAGTTTTAACTTAGTATAATCAAGGCTAAACTTAGAGATCTTCTATCTCTAGGATTTTTAGTGGTGCACGCAACTCCACGTAAGTGGAGGCTCCATCAGGATTTCGGGTACGAAATCCTTGTTAGGGGTTTATAATTTGTAACATCCCTGACCTAGGTTATGCTTAAAACCTAGATGTTTTTCTTAATGAAGTTGATTATATGCTTTCTTTTATCTCTCTAAAAGTAATTAAGGCTCAAGAGGAACTTATATTTCAATTTTAGTCCTTTTTTAATAATGTTGAAACAATGTTTTGTTAGTTTTGGACTAAAGTGCAAATTACCCAAGTTGAGGGGTTAACTTGCAAATTGTACATGATACAATGTTCCTCATGTGTTGAAGCATCATGGGAATGAGTATGATGTAGTAGAATGGCTTCTACAAGCCTGAATAACAAGAAAGAGCATGTTGAGCAATGTTTGTGCATTAAAACCTAGTTTTGGTATAATGTGCAATATATCCAAAATCTAGGGTTCAATATACAAAATACCACTTCAAGAGGGTCCCTCATGATTCTTGGAATCAGGTAGAGAAAATAATTTGAGAGGGGCACCTCATTCGAATCATTTTGAAGGAGAGAGAATCTTGATATTAAAATAATCAAGATTTAAGCATAATTGAAACCCTAATCCAATTTAATGCAAAAATAATTATATTAATTGGATTGCCCTTCAACCAAAACTATAATGGTTGAGTTTGTTTATGTGTGGACGACTATGTGCCTTATAAAGGCACAAAGATATCCAAAGGAAGTGGATAACTCACTCACATTATTATAAGAAAAAGAAATATCCACTCACTTATGGATATTATTATAATATGATTTAAGGTGCATAGTTTGTTTTCCTTTAAATCGTGGATAATTGAGAGGAATAAGAGAAAAAGAGGATAGCCTCGTCCCTAATGAAGAGAACGGGGCATATGGAAAGAAAGTTGAGGAGATAATTCCTACTTTCTCTCTCTTAAATGAATTTTTAATAAAATTCATATATAAGCTCCTTTACCTTTGAGGTGAAGGGATAATTTCGAAACCCCTTTCACTTCTTGGTTGACAAAATGACCAACGGAGCTTGGATCAACAGGAGGATGACTCCCAACCTGTTGGTAAGTTTCTTGACCTTCTTTCACCTTGAATTCATGGTGGAAATCACAAAACAATGCATGATTTCTTCTCTATTTCACTCCATCTTCAATCCTAGCCAATCTTTTCACTCCAAAGCTTAAGGACGAGCCTTGGGAGGGTTTCAAAAGCTTCTTCCACCATTTTTTACGTGAAGATCCAAGCTTTGAAGCTCAATTGAAGGTGGGTTATATAATTTTAACCCTTGAACTTTGTTATTGATTCCATATCTTCATCAATTGTTGATTGTATCTTTGTTTCTGAAATTTTATTTGGTTGATTGATCCAATCACCATGAAAATCATAGCAAGTTTCGTGGGTTTAGAGCTTGATGATTATGACATCATCATAATCACACACCTCCCCAAATATCCATTGCAAACAGTTTCCAACAAAATGGTCCAAACGGTTTCACCAAGCCGTTTGGAGACCAAACAGTTTCCAAACCATTTGGTGATTTGAGTCCCAAACCGCATGAGAGTGTTGACCATTTGGATGGTTTGACCATTTGAGGTAAGACCCTAGAAAATGTTAGATGATGTTCCAATTGATTGATTCAATATAAAGACAAACCTCCAAGTGGAAACCCTAATCGGGCTAAGTGCTGATTTTCAATTTGGTTAATTGAGATTTTTGGGTTGACTAACCCAAACGGTCTCAAGACCATTTGGAGGTCACCCAAACGGTCTCAAGACTATTTGGAGGTCACCCAAGACCGTTTGGAGTTCTAGGGTTGAGTTTGGTTGAGTAATTGAAGATCCAAAGATATCCAATTAAGCTACAATTAAATGTTGATTTGATGATCAACTCAATGGTCTAAACCCTAATCGAATTTCACAAATTCCAAGGATAGAATGGGGCAAACAGTCTCAAGACCGTTTGGAGGTCATCCAAATGACCTCAAGACCGTTTGAGGTCAGGTCATGACATAGCTAAGTGGTTAAGCAATGATTGTAATTGAATCAGTTCCACAATGTCAACCATTGATGGTTCCTCGATTTCAAAACCCTAATTGATGGTGTCTTGATTATAAACCCTAGTTCAATTGGGTTCAAAACCCCAATTGAAGGTCTAATTGAAGGGTGATTTAATGATTCAATTGAAGAGTAAATCAGTGGCTCAATTGATAGATGGTTCAATGATTGAAACCCTAAATTGACTAAGTGATGCAAGACCCTTTTGGTCCATTCAATTTTGAGAAGGTTTGGGACCGTTTGAGTCCTAACGGTCTCAAGACCGTTTGGGATCAAATGGTATCAAGACCATTTTGGAGCAAACGGTCTCAAACCATTTGGTGACCCAAGCTCATTCGGTTTCAATATGTTTTGTCTAAATAGTTTCAAGCACCAACCTTGCTAAACGGTTTCAAACCGTTTGAACTTAATTGGTCCACACCGTTTGAGGTCTAAGTGACCAAGACCATTTGGGGTATAAGTGACCAAGACCTTTGAAGTTCAAATTGGTTAAACCATTTGGACACCTAATATGATTAAAGGTCAGTTAGCTACTTGATTGATAATGATGTAGACTAAAGGTAATCATAATGGTTAGCCCTAACTATGTGTACTTAAATGAAGAGTTGACCTAGACCAATCTTGGAGTACTTGACATCCTAGAGAGGATGAGAGAGAGAGGAATGCTTATATAATTAAGCCCTAATTCTCTCATTATGAATAAATATGTAATTAGGGTTTGATCGATAATAATGAGATCATGAAACCCTTATTGAAAATATTAATGAGCCTTGACCTTAAATTAGGGAAAAGCTATGTGAAACCCTAAATTAGGGCAAAGATAGGTGAAACCCTAATTAAGGGAGATGTCAAGTGAAATCCTAATTTTAGGTAATACTAAGTGAAACCCTGATAAAGAAAGATGTTATGTGAAACTCTAATGAAGAGTGATATTAGGTGAAATACATATTTATGGGAGATGCTATGTGAACCATAATTTATAAATATGGACAATCCTATTCCTAATAATGGAATAGTGATTAATATATTGATAAGTGTAACATATAAAGATGTGTATAGTGGATATCTTTATATCAATAGTTCCTAACTCAAAGATGAGTCCATATCATTACCAATGATTGTATTTTTCTAAATACAGTGGCTTGTGACCAACACATTACATGATAAATGTGATGAACTGGTGTATAAGGTATTAGGATGGGAAATACCCTAATACAAGATAAGTGGATGAATTAAAGTAAGATAAAGGTGATGAGGGAAGTGATACATCAAAGTATGATAGATATCACATCCAGCACCTCAATATTGATATACCTTGATGTGTTTTAAATCCAATATATTTGGATGAGTGACACATGAAGTGTGTCATGTTAGTTGTCTCCTTGAGATGTAATGCACTTTGATAAGTGTAGGCTAACATGCCTTATGAAAAGGTTAATACGAACCAATAAATTATGATGCAATCATAATTTGATAAAGATGAGAGAGAAACTTGTACTTTGTGTTGATAGTTCTTTTGATGATGAATGATGGGAATACATAAGTATGATTGAATACTTATGTTATCCATATTGATTCCTAGATATGTGAAGCAATGAAATAGGATTTACCATTAATAACATGATCTTGAGAACCTATATGGTTATTTATGGCAAACCCTAATCCAGGGTGATGTTGGGTAAAAGGACATGATGAACCCTAATCTGATGTGAATAGTGCATCCTAACCCTAAGTTGGGTAATGAGATATAATAAACCCTAATACATGGTAATGCTTGGTGAAACCCTAATATAGGGTGATGCTTGTGAAATCCTAATACAGGGTAATGCTATGTGATACCCTAACACAAGATAATGCTATGTGAAACCCTAATACAGGGTGATGCTATGTGAAGTCCTAACACAGAGTGATCCTATGTGAAGCTCAAATACAGAGTGAGGAGTTATAAATGTAATAAGAAAACCCTTACATTGCATGGCACTGATATATAATGGAAATAATTATTATCATGAGTAATAATTATACATGAATGTTGAGATAATGAGCATAGCCAGGTATGGGCTATGATGCTCTGTATAATGAAAATGTTTTATAGACTTTATAAGCCTTCATATGCCTTGATGATTAGTGAGAGGTAACCTAAAATTAACAAGTCATGTGTGCCATATGATGTTTTTAATGATTGAAATTATTTATGAGTTTCATAAGTCATAATATGACTTGTTGTCTGTTAAGGGGTAACAATAGGTGATATGAGCTTTGTGAACTATGTGGAATACCTTGTGAAACAAGAATCATAATGTCCTTGGTCAGATGACCTGAAGTTATTAAGTTACCTAATAAGTGGTTAAGGGTTCAAATACTCATATTCTATAATCATGATGATGAACGTGTTAAGAAATGGAAATGTACTTGATGAGATGAGGGATTAAGATCCCAGTACTTTGTTAAAAGAATATGGCTACAAGCCATGACTCCATAAAGACAATGCCAGTCATTACCTATGTGATCTAAGCCTAAAGAGAATATAGGCTGCAGTTATAACTCTATAGTGAATAAATGTTATACATGTTCTTCACATTCCTTATTGGATAAGTGACATGATGCTCCATCAGGTTACAACTGCAATGCTTCATTTAAGAATAATGTTATAATCTGTTAAACAATGAATTAACTGTTATTAAGCAATTATGATTCCTCTGTTTAGTTTTATCTTAATAAACTGCAATAACAATGTTTCTGGCGGAGAGTTATATCTCTCGTTGGGGCAATTTTACATTGTCTCACCCTCGTGGGAACCACATTTTTAGGTGGACGCAGGCGAGGAGGCAGGAATCCTTCAATAGGTGGAGAACAACAACAACAAAAGTAGGAACATCAGTGAGTTCTCAGGTGGAGACATTGGTTGATATATCTTGTATAGATGTACATAGAGTCCTATGTGTCGTCTCTGTACTCTCAGGTCCTCGGAGTAGTAGTTAGTACATTCGAGATTTTGGCTCAGTGCCTCGAGATTTTATACTACTTGTATTTAGTTAACAGGACAGTTGATGCTTGTAAGTCTCCGGAAAGATGATGCAGGACATGTATTTGTAAACTAGTATATAATAAAATTACTTCAGTTCCTTGTGAAAGAGTTTTCCTATGTGTGGACCTTTATGTAAAATGGTTTTAATTTTTAGTGATTTTTGGTAATCCGCTACTTAGTGATCACTTCCGCTTAGTTAATAACGTTTTATTTGAATGATGTGTCACAGTCAGTGATTGAAATCAAAGGAAGAGAATTGAGGCTTTAGGGGTTTTCACCACCTTAGCCATGACAAGAAAACAAATTAACAATTAATCGACAAATAGGCGACAGCATGTGAATCACAAAAACCCACAAAAGTTGAACTCTACATGATCCCATTGGTCATGGTGCTCCTGTTTCCTAGTTCGTAGTCCGAAAAGAGATAAATCCACGGTCACATTAGAATCTCTATGCAAATTAGTTTAATCATTCTAAACTCAGATTTCCATGGTCATTTCCACCCGAGTTAACATATATATCTAAGCGAGTACTTACTTCGCTAGATCATCGATTAAATAATCCAATTGTCGTCTAAAGAAGTCGATTAAAGCCGATTCGATCAAACCATGGCTAAGGGACTATTCCCCTTGCCTTGATAAGGAACTACTCGCTCATGATTGAGAAGAAGGGGGAGACGGAGGAAGAAAGTACTTTGGCCATAGTCTAGCCGAAAATAGGAAATTAATCCTTATGCTAGAGATAATGAAATGGCAAGTTCTTAATTACTTGCTCTAGAACTAAAGAAAGGGGAAAAGGAGATCTAGATATAAAAGCAGAATAAAAGAGTCAAGGAACAATCTAAGAATGAACAATGCTTCAAGAAAAATTACTTTATTGCAGAACTAGAAGAAGAATACAAGAATAAGATGCTTCGAGAATGCTAGTACAAAAGTGAAATCCAAGATGATCAAGGAGGAGGAAGTTCCCCTCCTTTTATAGGAGAAGGAGGGGGGTATACATTAGGTTTAGGGCAAAAGAAATGGTCGTCGGCGACTGCTAACTTTCTGGATCTAGTCAATAGAGGAAACAATTTATTGATTTGCATTCTTTTTGCAGTAATTTCCCGCAACAGCGATTTCGAGCATATTTTTGGGCCCGTGATAAATTCGGAAGTGGAGTTAAATTATCTTTCCAATCCATACTTGAACATTAAATTTCACCTTGGGATGTGGGAGTTATACCAATTTTGGTGAAATGTATATACTTAAGTCAGACACTGCGGGAATTTGTGCAAAAATATCTTTTAGGGGAATTTACTCATGAGCTATTTTCCTACAAATAAAACAAGAAAATATATTTAAAACTCTAAATAAATAGAAAATTCCAAACTAATGCAATTAGTAACAAAATGAATAATATAAATAACAAAACAATCCTAGAAAGATATCTAAAAGATGAAAATAAAGGGATTAATATACATTTATCAACATACACTTGCATTTAGCACACACAGTTAAGTTGTGTCAAAGACTCTTGGATTGGGACCCTAGTGACAACATCAGGCAACGTAGTCTGAAACTAAGTGTTAATGAATTTGGGGCTCATCCCACTTGGTGCTCTTCCAGTTGATAGAAATTTGATATTTGAATCTTGAGAAAATGACCTCTAATCAAGAGATATATTGATTCATTTTTTTTGTTCAATTGGTGACTCATCAATTCAATTGATCATCGAGTGATATTTTTATTCTTGATCACATATTTGGTTAGGCTTCTCTTTGTTAGTTGGATATGTTGAACATTTCATTTGAATAATCATTTTGTATCTTGGTATCCCTCAGGGAATTGCTTACAAATCTTAGATTTTCTTATTACTTTCTCTCATTCAACATTGAACTTTAGTTCCTTTCAACTAGATTCTGAAAACTATGTGTACGTCCACAATTTATCATAAAATCTTTCCTAATTTGGAAGTTTGATCACCTATCTATATCTATTTTTCTCACTAGTTCAAATAACACTTGTCATAATTCTATTTTATTGGGAACCAAACTTGATGGACTTTCAATAGTTTCCTATCTCAAGACAAGGTTCAAAACATGGACATTGAATCTGTACATGATAAAAGATGAAGTCTTAGACTAACAAATAGTCATTTTATTGTCATTTGTGTATACTTTTCAATTTTTTTCTAATCAAACAATTGGTAGGAGAAGTATCGACACAATCATCCATTTTTTTCTTGCATGAGTAAGACTTCCATTTTTATGTGGGGTTTTATGCTTTCTTGATGAAAGTCTTTGAAAAAATGACAATACTACTTGCACCTACAAGGCTTGCGATATGGTGTTCATATCATGAGGCTTTTGAAATCAAGTAAATCACCTTCATAAGGCTTATTCTTTTTGGTAGTCTTGGCCAGGTTGCCTAATCTTTAGTGATTGACAACAAGTCCTAGCTTAGAAAAGAAAACACTATTTGAGATGCTTATGAAAAGAGCTTAAATGGGAGGAAAATTCAGTATTCCTAATATGGAAATCCAACTTGAATGGCAAAGCCCTAGATGGCACATATGATTAGCTTATGAAAAATACTAATACCTAAACTCTAAAGTGGGCCCCAACATATCAATGGCCCCTGTTCTGTAGAAGCACTAGGGTTTCAGAGGATAGTGAGGTGTCGCCACACACAATCATAATTAGCTTCTATGAGGGGCACCTATCAGGTACCCCCTCTTGAATTCCTTTAAAAGAACATTTCCTGAATAGGGATAGCCTCACAACCTCATAGGTCATGGAAATCACCTTTTTTGTTAATGATTCATGGAGAATAAATGGGGAGGCCTCTTGAACTTCTTAAAAGGATGCATGGAGAATCCTTTCTTTCTCTTCACTCATATTTTTGAGGATGTCTTTTACACCCACTAATCAACTATCTAAAGATGCCAGGGGAGATTTCCAATATGAGACTAAGTTTAGATGTCTTTGTTTTTTGTCCATTTGAATCTTGGATGTGGCTAAGTTGGAAGCATGACTTGACTGGGGAGGACATGAGTCAGTTGGATGTTCTTCTCGAGCAAGAGCTATTTGACCTTCCTATGTCTCAGTGTAAATAAAGATGATGAGTGATGCAATAGAATTTTGGGATCTAAAAGTCAAGGATTTTCAGTTTTTACGATCTTACTTGATGCCAACCTTGGAGGAGATTTCATACATTACATGGTTTTCATTGCATGATAGGTGGTCCATTTCGTGTGCTCCAAGATCCATGGTGCATCTGTTGGTTGTTTCTTTGGGTGTGAAGATATTGACAATTTTTTCTTTTAAGGACGTTAGGTGTAAGGGTGTAACTATGAATACTATGAGACTTCTTCCTAACCCCTAATTTTCCTCTTGGGCGTCGTGAGTGAGAGGTTGTCCTACCACATTTCTGATCACATTATTCAAACTGACATTATTGTACCACCTAGGGGAACAAGTTTCTAAGCAAGTGCTCTCTTACATGGAGGACGTCATCTCAGGCAAGTGCATCCTTCCCATGATCTTGTTTGAGCTGTTCTATTCTTGACTACTACATAACATCATGGATTCCTTGAAGGTGAAGCTATTCGTCCAATGTAGATATGGCCACCCATGCACCATGGGAGAACTATATTCGTACCACCTTTGGTGAGGGACACAAACGTGGTGCATCTTTATTGCAACTCTTCCTAGAGAGTTGGGTTTCCTAAAGCTTGAGGTTGACTTGCCTATTTTTTGATGAATTTACTGATTAGGATGTCTACTAGTGCATGGTGATAGTTGGAAGTCACTTTGACTCACATTCATTGGAAATGAAAGGGTATCACAATCTATCGTACTTATGGGCATTAAGCATTGTTTGCTTATTACCTAGTAGTGTTCCTTCACTTGTTTTGGAGATTTTAGTCAAATTATGTTGTGTTATATGTACTCCCTATGAGATTGTAGGAAGACCCATTAGTTAACTAGATTGTTGACCTGCTTGATATTTGATGGCATTGGAGTTGTTGTATGATGTTGATAGTGAAGGCCTACCCCAAGAGGTATACTATCACTGGAAAATTTGGGCACCATCATCAAAAGTGGCCAATTTGGTAGTCACATGTAAAAATGAGGGTGAATTGCATGAAGGAGTTGACCCTTAGCTTCATCTTCTTACAAGTATTTTGTAGTTTTCCTTATCTTCTACTATGTTTTATTTTTGTCATGGAGTTATATCTATGAAATTCAATGAAACAGAATGATATCTTTTTCCTTTTATGCTTCCCTTGTACATGGTGTGTTTGACTTTTCAATCTATATCATAGTTTCTTATATGGGTTCAACTCTCTTGATCAAGGTAGTAACAACTTTTTGGTAAGCAAGACAACCTAGGATATGATTTGTGGTGGTTAGGACATGGAGATATTTGAATGAAGGTGCATGTATTTCACCTACACTTTCTTTTGGGTCCCAATATTCTCAACATGTAGTTCGGGTATAGATTGGGGCAATGCATTCTATATCCATGATATTTCCCATAGGAACATTTGAATCCAGGGAGAGAAGTTCAAAGTTGGTTCCAAATGAATATGTACATCAATTTTCCCTGTATCGACCATATAGATGCCTCTTTGAAGATGATACTTAGTCACAAGTTCTTTTTCTAATGTTATATATTAACCTCAACTGAGACCTTTTGACATTGGTACTCACAACCTTATGATGGAGGTTGGTCTGTCTATTGATGTGATGTGGCATGATATTCTAATGATAACATTTGGAGTATCTTATCACACAATATTCCTTGTAGGTAGTGGTGATCAAAGTCTTAGGATGGGGGAGATGATCTAGAAATGTAGAATACAAGGGGATTACCAATATGAATCTCCTATTTTTCATGAAAGTCAAGGTCATGAAGAAATTTTTCCTTTCTATAAAACTATGAAGGGCATTGATTGTAGGATCCCATTGTTACTTTGGACACATGGGTTGTTGTATGAGGAAGAGGGTGTTTAATGACGAAGTGAATGATAGTTGGTAGCTTACAATATCTAGCTCTTACCAGATCAGGTGTGACCTTTCCTATCCTTAAGATTGTGTATATGATTCATTTCTCTATGCATGTCCATTGTATATACCATCAATGAGCTTCCTAGTAGAAGTCTCTTTGGCAGAGCAAGATCCACATCTTTCTATATAGGATAGTTAACATATGACATTCATATACATGTCCATTGGGGAGCATCTTTATTGCAAAGAGTAGATATGTAATCTCATTAAGTTGTATGGATTAAAGCAAATTCAATTAGGTGGATGATTTTAAAAAAAATCTTACTTTACAAAGTGAAAGGTCTTAAGAGGGAAGTCATGGAATGTTCTACCTCACTCCCAATATTCTAGTGAGTTAGCTTCATCTTCTCCAATGACCAATGATTATCACCATCTTAGTTAAGAAGGGGTATCATTGTTAAAGGATGTGTTCCGATACTTTTGACCTCTCAATAGTAGTAGTGCCTCTTGACGTGTCTAGTATTGATCAATAATAGATAAATGTCACCGTCCATGTCTGAGTGACACCTAGCTCTACCACTAGAGAGTTTGTGAACAATGTATGGCCCATCCAATTTTAGGTTGAACTTACCTTGAGTGTTAGGGACGAGGTACGTGTGAAAAATAAGGTCACCTTTCGAGAAGCATAAGGGGTGGACCTTCTTGGAGACATTAAAAAATTTGATCCTAGTAGCATTGTGCATGGTGCACATCATAGAGCCTTATCTCTTTGATCATATATATATATATATATATATATATATATATATATATATATATATATATATATATGTGTGTGTGTGTGTGTGTGTGTGTGTGTGTGTCTGTGTGTGTGTGGGTGTGTGTGTGTGTGTGTATCTATAGAATACAATCCTACTTCTTATCTGCTTAATCATCAAATCCACTAAGTAAGAACCATCAATCTTGATAGAATATGACATCCAATAAATAATAACACATATCATAAGACTATAAGAAGTAGTAATGATTTTACTCACCATCCCATTCACCTTTGTTCACTAGCATAGTTAATTAAGCTATTGTACCATCGGAGCTTCTCAAGATACCTATGTCATCCTACCTATCATCCCTTATGCTAGGATCCTCCACACCATCTCACCCACATTGAGCTTCAACTTTACTAATGAATGTCTTCCCAAACTAGTCCCTTGACATTTGATACTTCTCAAGAAATCTCTAGTCAAACCTCTTTGTCCTAAAGTCTCCTCAAGAGCCTAGGATCATTTTGACCTTCTAAGCACCTATATGAAAAGGTAGGTCCTAATTCGTCCATGTTATCTCTCCAATTCATCTTTAAGTCAACCCTAACCCCATCACACCTCTTGTACACCTTGTTTCTCACATACATCAAAGAGAAAGGATCACAAGAAAACCCCTCACAACCCCTAGTCAACTCCCCCCTTGACAATATATACCAACACATGTGCATAGCATGTACCACTAGTATGTGATGTGAAAAATTATGTGGCATCTACCTTCTTCTCATCCCTACAAAAAACCTCCTTAGTGACTTCACTTTCTGTAAAATGATGATCAAGTATCTCTCTCCCATCTCCCCCACAACACTCACATCTATAAACTAGATGAAATGCAATAACTTTATACATTTTCATGCACCAGAAGAGCCTTCATTCTAATATTTCATGCCATCATTTTCATCTTCATAGGAACCATGTGATGCCATATATAATGATTTCCACTTATATACTACCAAACCTCTCCCTCCCCTACTTCATCACCTTCATGGACAACTTCATAGAATTCTAGATCACATCATCATCATCATCATTATCATCATCATAATCCCTACATCCTCCCCTACAAACATGGTTGCAACCTCATCCATATACCATATTAAAAAGTTTCCACTATAAGAGTTGCAAAAGTTACCACCACAATATCCTCATATGCCTGAATAACAAATCCACCAAGCATGGACCATCAATCTTGATTAAATACGACACCCAACAAATCATAACACATCTCACAAGCCTGTAAGAAGTAGCAATGATGTTAGTTACACTAGTACATAACCGGCATTTAGTGTCGGTTATTTAAGGACTTTAGTGTCGATTTTTAAGCGACATCTATGTGGGCACCGCTAAAAGCCCAACCGTTACGCGTCGATTCTCAAACTGATGCCACAACCCTTCATGCGCCACCGAAAACACACCAGCAGGGGGTATAGGTGTCAGTTATTAGCTTTGAAACCAATGCCATCTCACCCGCTGCCACGGCCGTGTTGGATAGCACGACCGTGGTGTCTGGCCCGCTACCACGACCGTGCTGGCCAGCACGGCTGTGGTGTCTGGCCTCATTAGGGAAATTTACGTCGGTTACTAGTAGGGCAACCGACAATGTAACCATTTTTCGTCAGTTTTATACAAATAACTGACGCCTATTTTATGTTTTTTTTTCTATCAGTCTGCAGACCTATTGTGGCTGGTCGCAGGATGAGAAACATGCAGTTCAGTTATGAACTGCAGGTTTTATGACATCCATTGATATCATCCAACAGTAGGCCACAAACCTGCAAAATTAACAACATAAATGTTCACACATTTAGCAACCTGCAGTTCCATTCGATTTTCACACATGTAGAAACATTCATGTAGCAATCTGTAGTTCCATTCATTTTCACATTCACACATGTAGAAACATTCATATAGCAACCAGCAATTTCATTCATTTTCACTCAGACACATGTAGAAACATTCAGACATGTAGAAACATTCACACATATTATAATTCAGAAATTCATTTACAAAATATCATTCTTTAGTCATTATTCGTTATCAATATCCCAATTATATGTTAAAACCCCCACTTCTTGTATGTTTGTTGCCCATTCTTCTCTTACTTCATTTAATTCTCATGTCGTATAGGGAGCATGTACATCTAGTAAGGCCTTTCCTGTAGTGTGTTCAGTTTTAAATACCTACAAAGAGAATGATGTATATATATAATTAATGAGCTATAAATAAGAGTGATATATTTCATATTATCTAATGAGACTATATATAATACCTCAAGAATGATATCGATGTCCACTGTGGAACATTTGATAATCATGTGCATAAATCGCATCACATAGTATGCACATGCCCATCTGTTATCTTGTGTAACACACTATAAATTGAAATTTACAAAATATTAAAAAATACAACTAATTAAGCATTGTTCACATAAATAATTTATACATTGCAGTCGAGAACTTACTTCCACATTTGTCCAAATTATTTGCTGGTTCTTTTTCCTGGGGACCTTTCCTCCAGCCTTTTTGAACTCATCTAAACCCCTACATGTTAATGTAACACAGTACATTGCATAATTAAAATAGTAAGGTAATAACATATGTTAACGGATATGAAAATGAAATATTTCTGATCGGAATAATGCCATTTTCATTTTGTGGCCATATCTTGAATTCAATTTAGTCCCCTTAGGATCTAGATCTAGTAACTCCCAATGCTTACCACTAGAGTAAAAAAGTTAAAAATTAATAACTCAAAATCCACAATAAAAATGTAATTTTCTTAAGTCCAAATTATAAGCAAAGTAAACTTACTCCACATTGAATGGAGCTATTATCAACGTCTTCTTATTTTGAGCAAAACTTGCAAAATCAGCACAGTAGTATTGTTGAACTAGCGGAGGGTCTTTAGCTACTAGACTAATAAAAGATGGAATAAAAAATCCTACATGTTCGCATGAAAAATCTACACATATCTTGTCTAAGTAGCTGCAAAACATGTATTACGTATGCATTATTTAATAAGAAACCAGATCACCAGATCCTACACAAGGTATATGGATGTATAAAGAAGATCTCACCTTATCCATAGCTCTATCACAGATGTATTCAGTCAATCATATCGAAACAACTCCAAAATATCTTGTATAAATAGGTTGCTTTTGTATGATTGACATGCAACATCCGCATCTATAGAAACAGTTATAGGGAAATTTATATCATGTTCGCCTAACCATGTTTCCATACCCCTACAATCAGGGCCTAACAGGATAGGTAGGTCCTGTGGAACCCAACTTGGTAATGTAGGAGGTGGAGGTGGAGGCCTAGATGTTGTGGGTGTCTTCTTTTTAACACACACACACACAGATATATTTATATATATATATATATATATATATATATAATTTCAGATCAACTGACATCATATACACACATTAACAATTTAACGTAATGTAAATTTACCATACAGTTTTAGTATAGAGGACAATCGCTTTTGGCCACAATATCACTCTGCCTTCTGCCTCACCAAGCGTTTCACAATCTGGGTGGGCATATGGCAATGGAAGATCCATCTAGTTGGTGAATATACGTAGCGGGCTTACACGAACCCAACCAGCTGTTAATGGAGATCCATGAAACATTTCTCCTGGTAGGGATGGGTAAGTCGACGCCTCTACAATGACAAAATCTTTACTTTTTAGACGGCATGGCTTCAACCCCTACGAATTTTTGTGTAAAGAATATGATATACATATATACATATCATCTTGAAAAGACTAGTTATTATGTCATAAAAATACTTACATTGGATGTGCTAGGTGGTGGGTCTACAGGATTACTCCCAACCTCTACATTAGGAGTAGAGCGGGATGCCAATGGTACTTTCTGTTGAATGGCAGTCTGAGATGCCTGCCACTTGCTCAATGCTTCTTCAAGTTTCCTATCAACTAGCTTATCTACCTATACATGGATAAAAGAAATGTTAGCTTCTGATTATTGAGTTCTCTTTTACAATAACATTATAAAGAAAGAATATGTTACCTCTTCTTGTGAAAGTCCCGCTTTTGGGAAATGTTTGCACTGGGATGGCCCAAAGAACGCTTTGATGCCCACACCAGTGCATGTAGTCCTAACACGTCCAGGATGCTCTAGGTTACCCAGAGCAACTGTCAATTCATCCCTTGTGCCCTCAGGGATGAACTTTCCTTATTTCCTCAGCTCGTGCAGCTCCCGCTAATCGCCAAAACAAAAAAAAATTATAATTAAGTAAACACCACAAATAATCAATATCTGAACGATTGTTGTAAGAGTTGTATTTTACCATTTTTGTAGCTGCCTCAGCAGTTGAGGGCTTCCTTATTTCTTCCTTCTTATTTTGCCTCCCATCTATCCAGACATCATGGCGAGGCAGAGGTGTGCTACCTATAGTGGAGGACTCCTGACTAGCAGCAGACTAAGCATTAGCCTCATACTGTAGTCTTTTAAATGTGTGAAATGTGTATTAGGGTTTTAATATCTTAATTCGACATGTATCAAAATTTACAGAATTAGGTCAAGCATTAGTATTCAATTGCAAATGTATCTTCTTCTTCCTCCTTACCAAATGGATAAAAGGAAGGCCACGACCGTGTGGGCTGGCCACGGTCGTGGCTGTGTTGGCCTACCATGGTCGTGCTAGCCAAAACGGTCGTGGTCGGCCAACACAGCCATGGTCGTGGCCATCCCACACGGTCGTGGCATTGCTTTAATCCATTTGGTAAGGAGAGGGAGCAAGAGGAATAAGAAGAGGGGCCTGAAGGGAGAAGGAAGAAAAGAGGGGGAAGAAGAAGAGGGCTACCTAGAAGCGTGGAGAAGAGCGGCGGCGGCGGCGATGTGAGAGCAACAGCAGCAGGAGAAGGAGGCGGCGAGCAGAGCTATAGGCGGCAACGGTGGAGGTCAATGAGTAGAGCATCACCAACAACAGGAGAAGGAGGATGCGGCGGTGGCGAGAAACAGGTCGGGTGATTTTAGACGAGCAGGCGAGCAGCAGGAGAGGCGTCAATGAAATCGAAGAAAGAGGAAGACTCAGGTGATCGCGGGTCTATTAATTTGTAAACGGCGTCGGTTATCAACAAAATCGACACCTAAAACCTTAAGTGTCGGTTGATAGTACCAAACCGACGTCCAATTGGACATTCCTTTACCCTAATTTTTTTGGTGGGGACAACGCACACACCCTTATAATGTTGGTTATGCTAAGATAACCAACGCCCATATTGGAACTTTTGGTGCAAATTTTATCTTCATTAACGTCAGTTATTAGGTAAAATACCGATGTTGTATCTGATACTTTGGCACAATTTTTTTTTACTCGAAAAAATTGGATTTCACGGGCTACTTTAGGCATCGGTTTCTTTTCATCAACCGACACTGAATGAAAAGTGATACCCATGTCTAGCTGGTCTTCAAATATAGACGTCGGATGTCCTTATTAACTGACATTTAATGTTAACATCGTCGGTTTTACTAAAAAACTGAGGCCTCTAAAAGCGACGTTGAACGTTGTTTCTGTAGTAGTGTTACCATTCAATCCGCCTTGGTACACAAACATGGTATAATTATAAAATACTCTACCATGCAAGACTCTCAAAATGCCTCCTGCCACCCTACCTCTTAGCCCTTTTGTCAAGACACTCCATTCCACCTCACCCACATTGAGCTTCAAATTTAAACTAACCCCAAATCATTTGATACTTCTCAAAGAAATCTCTGGTGAAACCTCTTTGTCCTCAAGTCTCATCAAGAGTCTAGCATCATCTTGACCTAGAAAACACCCATCCAGAGAGGTAGGTCCTAATGCTACCATGTTTTCTCTCCAATTCCTCTCTGAGTCATCACCCCATCACACCTTGTTTCCCACAATCAACAAAGGACAATGATCACAAGCAAACCCTTCATTTCCCCTAGTCAACCCCCCTCTCCTTTAAGATATACACTAACACATGTGCATAGCATGTACCACCACTATGTAAAGTGCTAACGTAAATGAAATTTAGGATCTTGTCATCCCTACACCAAACTTTGTTGGTGACCTCACCTACAACAAAAAGGTGACGAAGTATCTCTCTCCCACCTCCCCTATAACACTCACATCTATGGACTATATGAAATAAAATAACTTTACACCCTCTCATCCACTAGAAGAGCCTTCATTCTAATGTTCCAAACCATATTCTCCATCTTCATAGGAAGCATGTGATGCCAAATCCAATTATCGCCACCTATCTACTACTAAACCTCCACCTCCTTTGCTTCCTCACCTTCTTGCTCAACACCACAGAGAACACCTCGCCCTTTGTTTCAATTTCAGTCACATCACCACCATCATCATCATCCCTACTATGTAGGTGAACTCCATTCCTCTCTAGCTCCCTCAAGCCCATTTGTGTCATTGAATTCTTACATCCATCACAAGTCGATATGATTTGACCTAATGTTTTTTCCTATATTCTGCAAAGCTACCCTCAAAAGAAAAATAATGCTAAGCTAAATGATCAAACTATTGGGAGACATAACGATTGTATTTTTGTGCCTAAATGATGTATGATTAGTTGTAAGAACCCGTTACAATAAACAAGATTACTCCAAACATAAAACACAATCAATCACCAATTAACCACATACCCAAAAATATGGGTAAATTAAAATCGATTTCAATGTCAATACATGCTTAGAAACATTTGCATAAGAGTCCAACATCTTTCTTTTATCCATACTATGACAAGAATTTGATACAAATTGTTCTATCACCTTAGCCACAACATATATACACAGGATAACAATATTTGAATGTGCCACACAAACAAGCATTAACATGCTAATAAAATTCCAATTCGATTGAAACACCATATACAAACTTTTCCTGCTCGGACCTGAGAGTACAAGGATGACTCTAGGACACACTAGACATCTAATTAAATTTCTCAAAGATTCATTACTATAGTTCCTCTTTGCTGCCACATGTTTGTTTTCATCACTTTCAATTACCTAAAAATGTGGCAAACCACAAGGGCGAGACCCATGTCCCAGCAAGAGATATAATCTTCAACAACACTTATTGATTACAATATTTTAAATAGTAGATAACTAAGAAGTTGGAGTATTTAATAATCAATTGAACAGATAGAATAGTTCAAGTATGCTAAATAGATTAAGCAATTAATCTTAGCAACAAGTATGCTCATCAATGCATATATAGATAACAAATAAAGCCATTTCTTTGGATATATATCTACTCAAATATCATCAAATTGCATCTAATAACAATCATTATCATTAATCTATCTATCATCATATTCCTTGCTAACAACATAAGCAATCTAGTATCATAAGCATCTCTGACATCATGAATACGTCTAGTAACATAACATGGCTATCAATATTGGCATCTCAAATAAAGTGAACAGATCTATATCATAAGTAGAACTAACATCATAACACAATGAACTAAATAGGCAAGATTAGAAGCTTAAGCATTTCTAATTACATAGGCATGGCTAGAAATATTAAACATAGCTAGAAGCAACATCTTAACCACCGGTGTCAGTATATTTGACAACATAAACTTGTTTACAACATGAGCATAACTACAACATAAGCATATCTATTATCTCTTATTGTACTATACATGATCTCAGTGAAAAAAAGCAAACAAGGGTTATCATCCAATATGAAGCATTGTGTATAACCCTAAACAGATATGCTACACGGCTCTCTTACATATTTTATTATTCCCTAAGGAAATTGAGGATACCACTCAAAATCCAACTGACCACTGCTAAGTCAAAATCAGTGCCATACCAGATCTAGGAAGAGCCAGACTCCTAAGATCTTCTCTGCCCCCAGTCAGTATGGGTTCGCCACAGTGACACATAAGGTCAAGCTACTAATAGTCTAGTCCGTCCTTGGTACGGGTCATGACACTAGTGAAAGGAGGTGGGTACGCATACCCTACCATCCAAGGTACAACTATAGTTGTCCTCCAATCTCATCACATAAATAATTACCAAGACACAACCACAGTCGTTCTCAAACTGAGGGCTAGGTATGACCACAGACATCCTCCCTAAACACTTGAATTCAGTATGATAAGAACTTTGCATACTCATTAGTATGCACTCTGAGTTTCCCTTAGGAATACTTGTTTCACCATTTGGCAGGTTCTGACACATATGGATCTATGTCACATGGCACTACATGATTAGAGTTCCACTTGATTAGTTATGCCAACTGGGTGAATTAAGGCTGCATCAAACAAGTGGACATACAAACCCTAATTCACTTCTAGTAAGCATATACGGATCACAACTTTTAAAAGATATAAAATGTGTGGAACATAATTTTTCATCTCAACATCACATGGTACTATTCACTTGCCATTTATGAGACCACACTAGTCATCATACTATCACAAGATATAAATCCTTTTCAAAATATCACATGGTATCAATCCTTATCAACACAAGAGGATTACACCTCATTCAGGGCTCAACCAAGCCCAAAGGTCATTAAGACCATCATACTATCATAGGATATAAATCCTTTTCACAATATCATAGGGTATCAAACCTGATAAACATAAGAGGATTACACCTCATTCAGGGCTCAGCCATGCCCAAAGGTCATTAAGACCATCATACTATTCCCTACAAGATCATAATCATCTTTCCATGCCTTATAACAAGGCTCAACAACATCACTTACATATAATACACCAGATCAACACAATATTGCATTAATGAGCTAGGAGATATTCATAAACAATCATATCAAGTTATATTAACATTAAGAATGTTCTATTATTACATCAACATGCAAGGAATCTAGATATGATTAACCCTCATCATATTCATAATGTGCATGTTTAGCATAAGAAAGTATCAACCATGTGGCTATGATAACCACTAATTAACATATTAAGGGTATGATCATATCAAGGAGGTTATTCCACCACCATTCCATCATATAAGAATGTTAAACATGAATACTCATCTTTATCTATTTTTATTAGAGTTAGGTTCAACATGATAAATTATATCAATGTTACTAATCATCACTTATACCCAAACCCTGACTTACCACATCCCCATTATATCATGGATGCATAAGGTGAAGCATCACCATCACATTCCATACTATTCTCAAGTATGAACCCACACATAAATCAAGGTGTAACCATCGAGTTATAGCATACCAGGGTTTAAATAACAATAATAGAGTACTCCATGATTGTATTATTCATTCAAGGACTATTCATACCTAATTACCACCATTTA
The DNA here is from genome assembly GCA_963693085.1 of Alisma plantago-aquatica. Classification (NCBI taxonomy): domain Eukaryota; kingdom Viridiplantae; phylum Streptophyta; class Magnoliopsida; order Alismatales; family Alismataceae; genus Alisma; species Alisma plantago-aquatica. The sequence goes on from OY856415.1 coordinate 26,317,165, forward strand.
GTTATATTAAATCTAGGTATAACAAGCTACACCTCATTAGGGTTACATATCAACATAATATGGTTATCATCCCTTTTATTCATATGAGTGAATATGTAAGACTACCTTATTAAGGGTAACCCTCCATTTGTTCCATAATCATTCAATCCATGTCACTATACCAAAATGTCACCCAGAACCATTGGATGTTTAAAAGGTAAGACCATTGATTGTTTACATAAGTAAACACCTTGGATAAACCACCTATGAAGTCCTTGATTTGGGATCTATAAAGAGTCACCATATAACCCTATAAATCCCTTGATTAACAACACAAAAAGTTCCATTGACAATAGGGTAAAACCCACAATCAACTGTTCATTTAAAACAAGCCATCCATTATCAACAAGTAAGCTCCTTAAGTTGATCATATAAAGTAAACCATCTAAATCACATTATTAGGATCGGAATATTACATTAGCCATCATTCCACCTTATTGGAGGAATAAACATTAGATCTTGACCATTGGGTCAAGTTCATATGTTAAAACCATCAATTACAGTATAGGTCTGACCATTGCATCAAGTGACCCAAGAAACCATTGGTCTAGGGCTTAATTGATGCAAGAACTACAATGCTTAACTCACCATAGGTTGTAGAGACATGATCCACCATAATTAGTGACCATTAAATCACCATAGGTTGTTAGATCAACACCACCATCATTAGTGACCATTAAGTCACCATAGGTTGTTAGATCAACACTACATTCATTAATCAACATCAAATATTGAGCTAATGTCATCATTGATTGATAACATCAGTAGGTACTTAATGGTTGATCATTAAACTTCTAATTGATCCAAAACCTGACCTAAGGGGGTGATCATAGGTTGTCACCATAATTTTACACCTTTGATACCAAACATCAGTTTTCATGAAGACAACACCATAGGGTTGTTGCAATGGTACCATCATCGGGTCATGGGTTTATAGAAGAAACCAACTTAAAACCCTAAAATTGACCATTGGTTGATAGGTGCTTAGCGCCATAAGTTGCCAAAGCAACCTGATACAAGTTATATTATACCTTAGGAATAACGTAAACATGATCACAGGTTCATATAGAACTGAAATAAGAATAGGGAACATTATAAAAATCGAAATCCAAGTCAAGCATAGCTTTTTAGTGCATGGATCATCATTTTCAAGCAAGAACATGATCTAGAAAGCTTATGGTAAGTAATAAACATGGAGCAAATTATAGAACTTGCCTCTAATGAGAAGATGAAACCCCACACAGAAGAAAAATCGAGCAGGTATGGTAGAAAATCCAAGCATAAGCTATGAACTCATCCATCTAGAACATTTCTTTATCAAATGAGCAAACCCTAAGCATAAGGAGCAAGAAAGGTAGGGTTTTAGAGCTTTAGAGCAATTTATACCATGGAACAGAAATGTTAAGACATGGAGAAATCTAGTAGGAAGTATAAAAAAGAAATAAATGGAGGAAAGAAGGTATTCTTACTCTTTTAGGTCAAGATAACTAGAAGGAAGCTTTTCAAACCCTAAAAGGAAGTCAATTGCAACCCTAGATTCTTTTTCCAAGAAGCTCCCCTCTTTCTTCTTCCTTGGATAGGAAATTCATAGAATCATAGAGGGAATATGAGGTTCATAGAAGGAGGTAAGTGGTGGAGAGAAAATGACTCATTTTGTCTCTTAGGGATAAGTATATGAAACTTTAAGATAAAGAAAAAGAAAAAGTTGAAGTTCTAGTATATTTCCAAGTGTCCATGGCCTTAAACCATTAAGAATATACAAGCACACACACAAGCAGATCCCCCATCATCCATAGAGACATTATTATCCCTCATTTCTTGAATTTCCAAGAAAAACAAATAACTCATTAGTTGATAGCTACTAAAGGTAGCTCATCCATGAAGGGGTAAACCCTAAAATACCCTTGGAGAAAATGCCTTCAAACCAAGGTTTAAATAGGCGCCCCATGGATCAAAATGATAAAGAATGATGATATAATATCCAAGGAACATAATGCAATGGATAAATTGTAAATAAAACCTCTCAATTGGGTAAATTGTAGAAAAGTCCAAAAAGTACATAAAATTGCATAACTTGCTCAAACAGTGTCCAAATTGGACCAAATTTGAAACTTAAGCTTGTATTATGATTTAAAAGCATATAAAAAGGTATATTAGGGTTATAAGAATTCAATTATGATAATTAATCTGGTTCAACTCCTCAAGCAAGTTTAGGGGCCTTACAACTATAAACCCCTAACAAGGATTTCACCCCTGAAATCCAAGGTAAACAAATATGGGTACTTCCTTTGCACCTCATCCTATTACCTTCACATGTTTACTTGCATATTGATGTGATGATTTTGAGTCACATTTATAGACTTGTTTGATATGTGTTTTATGCATTTATTAGTCATTTTTATGGTTAATGTTGCATAATTCATCTACTTTGGTCTATGCTACTTCTTTGTGTCAAATTTCCCTTATTTCAGCATTTTGAGTATAATTTATCAACAGAATACGTTTTGTGTAGACTTATGTGGTTTCGTGTGTTAATTTCAGGAAAAACAAGTATCTGCTACTATCGATACCATCGACAGTGGTCGATACCATCGACCGGACCACAGGTTGCCAGCCGCAAGGACCAGAAGAAAGTTGATACTATCGACAGGGATGTCGATGGTATCGAGAGACCATCAGGTTTCTGGCGAGAAGTGAGTCGATACTATCGACCCATATGTCGATACTATCGACTAGTGGAGCTACATCGACGGTAAAAGGACAAAACTAACGCCTAAGAATGTCGATACCATCGACCCGCGTCGATGGTATCGAGATGACATCAGGCGCAAAGACAAAAGAAAAGAAGAACTGCCGATATCGCGCTAGGTCGATACCATCGACCCACGTCGATGGTATCGACACCGTCAGATATGAGTTTGCTTCAGATTGATCTTAATCCGATGGTTGCGATTAATTGGTGACCTAACTTGGGAAATATACCTAATGACGGCGACCAAGAGGGAATTATCATGTCATTAGTCACTGCACACGTCCCGAGAAGGTGTGGAGAGAAGAACGGAGCCTAGAAGCACTCCCCAACCAATCCAAACACCGAAGAAGATGACTTCCACCACCGAGAGGTGGGAGAACGTGTATTCCACGCTAAGGATCGCTTGGATCTTCTCCGTTCAGGGGTTTCATCACTCAATCACATTTTTCTCGATGTTTCCCTTTTTCTACTCCACGTTTTGCTCTGAGATGAACATGCAGGGCTAATCCCCTTAATCTTTAGGACTGGGAGTAGCCCGGGAATTCATTGTATGACAGTTTTATCATAGTAATTCATAACTTATCTCTTAAATCCGTGGTATAATTCTATTTTCTCAATTATATTGTTATGCTTGATCACCATAATAATAATCTAATGCCCTTAATTGCTTTGAAAGAAGAATTACTAGTTGAAAAGAGATGGAGTTTACATTAATTGACAAATCCCTTGAACAAGGTGGTTTAAGGTTAATGGTGGATACCGAGAGATCATTTTTAATGCACCTAGTTTAGGGTATAGGTTACTACGACTGTGGAACCGACCTAGACGTAGGTAGTGAATTGTACCACGACAGTGGGCAATTCTGATTTTGGGCCACTACCTGGATAGAGAGATAAGATTGAGTGACTGCATAGAATTTAATACAATAAAAACCCACGGTGAAACTGCAATCCTAAAGATCTCATTTTGAATTGATTAAACCAAACATTTAATCGATTGCTTTGCTTTGTTTTATTTTTATTTCCTTTTAATTTTAACAACAACTCCCAACTATTTAATCGGTCTAGCTGATCGCGAGTAGTTAGTAGGAGTCTCTGACAATTTCACGTATCCCTGAGTTCGACTCGGGCCTCACAAAGGCCTATATTACTTCGACGCGTTCACTTGCGTTTCTACGCACAGTAAATTCGTGTCAAGTTTTTGGCCACGTTGCCGGGGACACGAAAAATTGTCGGCACTACGAGTGTTGCAAGCAGCCACTCTAGGCCACATTTTTTTATTATTATCATTTCAAAAATTTATAATCTATTTTCTAAATATTTGCAATCGTCAAGCACTGTACTGAAATCAAAATTTTCTATTTTCAGGTACTGTGCATGGTGCAAACGCGTAGTACTGACTACACGTGTCACGCACCAGAGGTTCCGATACTGGGACCGGAAGACGAGGACGATTATAATCAAGACCATCTCGAGGATATAGTTTCTGAACCCGAACAAGAAGAGATGGAGCCACAAACAATATGGGAGAAGATCAAGGCCTATTCCTCATCTGCTTCCAAGGGGCCGATCAAGAAGCAGGCGGTTAATATTCCGCAATACAAGATTGATCCGGCATTAATTAACTTGGTGAATTCGAATTCTTTCCATGGGCTCAAGAATGAAGACCTCGTTGCGCATATAAGTCAATTTGTGGAGAATTGTGATATGATAAAAATATACAGATTTCCACAAGATGTTCTCTAATTGAAGCTCTTCCCGAGTTCTCTAACAGGAAATGCACGAGAGTGGTTACACAACCTGGATGATGAATATGTGGAATCTTGGGACCACATGGTGGAGGTTTTCTTTGAACAGTTCTTCCCGCCTGAGAAGACCAATGACATGATCAGAAAGATCCACAACTTCACCCAAAAACCAGGAGAGACCTACTCTGAGACCTAGGAAAGGTCTTAGATCATGCTCAGGAGGTGCCCACATCACAGGCTTGACAAGGAGACACAGGTCAAGATCTTCTATTTTTCTCTCTCCGAGCATGATAGAAGCAACCTCGATTCAGCCAGCTCAGGATTCTTCTTGAACAACACGGACAACAAGTGTTGGGAAATCCTAAAGAACATGGCCAAGAAGCAATCGTGGGGCGAAAGAGACGCCGTGGAGCATGTTTGAGTGGCAGGGGAATCTAAAGCAATCAAAGAGCTGAATGAGAAGATGGATCTTCTCACAAAGAAACTGCTTGCAAAGGAGGATACTGAGTCCGAGGATGAGGCTCAAGTTAAATTCATGAGGCAGCAGCAAGGCTACAGGAATAATGACTATTCATGGAGGAAAGACAAGAAGTTCTCTTGGAAGGATCCAAATAACTTCTTGCAGGATCCAGATGCAAAACCCCGGCGAGTAGCGGAGGATAAGAGCATAGAGCTACTCAATCAAGTGATAAAGCAAAATCAAGAACTCATGACTACTTTTGGCCAGCAAATAAAGCAACAAGGGGAGTTTATGAACCAATTTGGGCAGACACTGCAGAGCCATGGGGCTCAAATGAGGACAATAGAGACGTCCACGACACAAATGGCAGCAGATATAGCCAATTTGAAGAAGCCGGTGCACCCAGGTTTTCCGGGTAATATTAATGTTCCAGGAGGAAACCAGCAGGCAAAGGACATCTTGCTAAGAAGTGGCAAGAAACTGTTAAACCCCAGAGCTGATGAACCAAGCAAACCCCAAGAAGAATTTGAAGGTGAGGCCACTGAGGAGCTTCCCATACCGGTCACAGAACCAGTTGCGGACATAGCAGTGGATGCTACTGAAGATCCTATTGTAGAGGAGGAGGAGCCACAGAAAAGGACACCATATGTGCCACCACATCAAAGGGAACAGGTTGTCCCGATCCCATATCCGAACAGTGCTAAGGCAAGGAAAGTGGATGTTCAATTTAAAAAGTTTCTAGATAGTTTCATAAAGCTTTCAGTCAACATCCCTTTATTGGAAGCTATTGAGCAAATCCCTTCTTACGGGAAATTTCTGAAAGACATCATCACCAAGAAGAGAAAAATCCCAGACACAGAGGTTGTTGTGCTTAAGGAGCAGGTGAGTGCCTTCATCATGGGCACATTGCCACCAAAGAGGCAAGATCTGGGCTGTTTCAACATCTCATGTTACATTGGGAAAGTTAAGTTTGGTGAAGCACTATGTGACTCAGGGGAGAGCATTAACTTGATGCCTCTCTCTACATTCAAGAAGCTGGGATTAAAAGAGTCACGGCCGAGCAACATGACAATCCAACTGGCGGACAATTCAGTGGTAAAGCCATATGGGATTTGTGAAGATGTGCTAGTGAAAGTGAATCGATTTGTATTTCCAGCAGATTTTGTCGTCATGGAGATGCAAGATGAACAAGTCAATGAGCTACTGCTCGGACGACCCTTCCAAGCTACAACCGACATGATACTTGAGATGGGGAGAGGTCATTTGACCTTAGGTATAGCTGATGACCGATTTGAGATGGTCATGCCTTCCAACGCCACTTCACCTAAATCCAAGGAGCAATTCCACATGATAAAACATTTTGATAACAATATCTAACTTTGTCTAGGGAAGCCATTTTTAGATATGGCCCATGTAATGACCAAGGTGGAAAAAGGGACTTTGGCTGTGGAAATCATGGAGCAGACCAAGGTGGTATCCCTTTGTAAGGTGGTAGGGTTCCCGAATGATGAGGAGGAGGACATTCCTCCCTCTACTGAAGATGAGGCTATAGCAAATTCAATTGTTGATGCATATCCAGAATTACCATTCGAGGCCTGTTTAGCCAATATCACTCATGATTGGATGAGAAGCAAATCACTGAAGGAGTGCGCCAAGATGCTTCAGATGTTACTGTGCTTCTATGCAAGGTACTATGAAGATTTAGGCGAACTTCCACTTCTGCTTCAATCATCCTTAATCAGCCCGCCAGAATTGGAGTTGAAGCCGCTGCCACCGCACCTCAAGTACGCCTTTCTAGCTGAGGAAGAAAAGTTGCCTATGATTATTTCAGCTCATCTGAGTGTTGAGGAGGAGGACCAGTTGTTGATAGTGCTAAAGAACCACCGGGGAGCATTTTGGTGGTCTATTGCAAATATCCAAGGGATTTCCCCTACTTTGTGCCAGCATAAGATTCGGCTCAAGGAGGGAGCCAAGCCGGTGATTCAACCACAACGTCGACTGAATCCGAGCATGATGGAGGTTGTGAAGAAGGAGGTGATTAAGCTTCTTTCCGTAGGTATCATCTATGCAATTTCAGACTCGACATGGGTGAGTCCCACGCAGGTAGTCCCTAAAAAGGGGGGAATAATTGTTACTCATAATCTCTTAAATGAACCTGTCACCACCCGCTTGGTAACCGGTTGGCGAGTTAGTATAGATTACCGATGACTGAATGTTTCTACGCTAAAGGATCACTTTCCTCTTCCGTTTATTGATCAAATTCTAGAGCGCTTAGATGGCCGATCACATTTCTGTTTTCTGGATGGGTATTTGGGGTACAATCAGATTTTGATTGATCCTAAGGACTAAGAGAAGTCCACCTTCACTTGTCCCTATGGAATGTTTATGTACCGTCGCATGGCATTTGGATTATGTAATGCACCCGCGACCTTTTAGCGTTGTATGCTCGCCATTTTTTCTGATATGGTAGAACGCTGTCTAGAGGTCTTTATGGATGATTTCTCAGTTTATGGTGCATCGTTTGATGAATGCCTTTACAATCTGGATAAGGTGTTACAACATTGCGAGGACACACATTTGGTCCTCAACTGGGAGAAATGTCATATGATGGTGAGCGAAGGAATAGTGCTAGGACATAAAGTGTCTAGCAAAGGTTTGGAGGTAGATCCGGTAAAAATTGAAGTAATTTCCAAATTTCCCCCACCGAATTCGGTCAAAGGGGTAAGAAGCTTCTTAGGTCACGCCGGTTTCTATCATCGTTTCATAAAAGATTTTTCAAAAATCACCAAACCTTTATCTGAGCTTTTAGAAAAGGATGCTATTTATTATTTTAATGACAAATGTTTACATGTGTTCAACGTGCTGAAGGAAAAATTGATTTCCGCACTGGTTGTGCAAACACCGGATTGGACCAAACCATTTGAACTCATGTGTGATGCATCCGATTTCACCGTTGGAGCTGTGTTGGGAAAGCGGGTGGACAATAAACTCGCTGTGATTTTTTATGCCTCTAAGACTTTGAACGATGCCCAACTAAATTACACGACTACCGAAAAAGAATTGCTTGCTGTTGTTTTTGCTTTTGAAAAATTTCGGCAATATCTAGTTGGATCGAAAGTCGTAGTCTGGACTGACCACGCCGCTATTAAGTATTTGATGGAGAAAAAAGATGCCAAACCTATATTGATTAGGTGAATCTTGCTTTTATAGGAATTTTATATCGAAATCAAAGACAAGGAGGGGAATGAAAATGTGTAGCGGATCATTTGTCTAGGTTAGAGAGGGTAGATGAAAAAAATTTACACATACCCATTACTGAGACATTTCCAGATGAACAGCTTTTGAAAGTGAATTCTAAAGATCCGTGGTTTTCATATATTGTGAACTATCTTGCTTGCAAGATCATCCCGGATGATTGGACGTATCAAGAGAAGAAGAAATTCTTCCATTCTCTACGATATTATTTTTGGGATGACCCTATTCTCTTGAAGCAATGCAGGGATGGTGTCCTACGCAGGTGTGTACCTGAGGTGGAATACGAGAGTGTTCTTCGTCATTGCCACACACTACCGACGGGCGGACACCATGCAAGCTCTCGTACGATAGCCAAAGTACTGGAAAGTGGCCTATACTGGCCTACCTTGTTTCAGGATGCTTATGAGTTCGTGCGGCAATGTGATTCCTGCCAAAGGGCGGGTAACATTTCAAAGAGACAAGAGATGCCCCTAAATGTTTTCCAGGAGGTTGAGGTATTTGATTTATGGGGTATAGATTTTATGGGACCCTTTGTGACCTCAAATTCTAATTTGTATATCCTTTTAGTTTTTGACTATGTGTCGAAGTGGGTGGAGGCAATACCCACGAGGACTAACGATTCCACAATAGTGTACAGGTTTGTTAAGGAAAATATTTTCTACAGGTTTGGTGTGCCCCGAATGATCATTAGTGATGGGGGTACGCACTTCCGGAATCAAAAGTTCTCAGCATTATTGAGAAAATACGGGGTCAAACATAACATTGGTACCCCGTATCACCCGCAAACTCAAGGACAAGTGGAGGTCTCCAATCGAGAAATGAAAAAGATCTTGGAGCGTACTGTGGCTTCCATGAGGAAGAATTGGAGTGCCTTATTACCGGATGCATTGTGGGCATACAGGACGGCATATAAGACACCTATAGGAACCACGCCTTTTAGGTTGGCGTACGGTCGGGCCTGTCACTTACCGGTGGAATTAGAGCACAAAGCACATTGGGCGCTGAGAAAGCTCAACTTAAGTTATGATGAAGTGGGGAAGAAGAGATTACTTGAATTAAATGAACTGGATGAGTTGCGCATGAATGCATATGAGAACTCTCGGATATACAAGGAGTGCACAAAGTTGATCCATGATCACCACATTCAAATGTGCAACTTCAAGAAAGGAGATCGTGTGCTTTTGTTCAATTTGAGGCTGAAGTTGCATCCCGGGAAGCTAAAATCCCGATGGAGTGGACCATTCACAGTAGAAGCGGTCAGACCACATGGCACAATCATGGTGCACGATGGGGAGACTACATTTTTGGTGAATGGACAGAGGTTGAAGTTGTATTTTGGTGAAGATTACATGAGGAAGGTCAATGAGGTCAAACTCATTTCACTTTCAGATGCATGACGTGTTTCAAGTCATCTAGCCTAAGACGTTAAATAAGGGCGCTTGTTGGGAGGCAACCCACCCATCAGTACTTTAGTTTAGTTCCTTTACATTCGTAGTTTGATTTGTTTTAACTTAGTTTTTGGTGTAAAAAAGATACCGTGATCGTTTGCTCATTGTGCAGGACTGAGGCAGAGTCGATACCATCGACCCTTGTGTCGATGGTATCGACCATGGTACAGGTTGGCGACTGCAGAAATCACACTACGTCGATACTATCGACGGCCTCGTCAATGGTATCGACATACCAACAGGAAGATCGCAAGCAGAGGTCGATAGTATCGACATGCCAGTCGATACCATCGAGACCTCTGGAGTTATTCAGAAGAAATCATCTCAGTGAAGTTGATACCATCGACGGGCTTGTCGATGGTATCGACGCATTCACACACAGAAGGCAGCGGTCGGGCCTCGTGAGGGTTTGCCCTAATCAGAGAGTCGATACTATCGACTCGCGTCGATAGTATCGACGCGCCACGTCAACAATTCGCGAGGAAAGATCTACGGCGATCGCAGCAACCAGGAAGTCGATCTGGGGGACGAGTCGATACCATCGACTCGCGTCGATAGTATCGATGCGTCAGCAATCTGGGCCCCACAGATCCAGCCATCGACGACCATCGATACTCATGGCAGTATAGATTCTGCTACCCATGTCGATACCATCGAGTCGCGTCGATGGTATCGACGGGCATACATCAGAACTGGCCACGGCTATATATGAGAAGGATTTGCGTCAGATGACATCACAACTCCAGACCAATCCTCCTCCACCTGTGACGAGCGTATTCCAGAGTGATCCGAGCCTGACGACGAGCAACACCGAGCACGTTCTTCATCGAGTGGAGATTCCTTTCTCCGATCTTCACCGAGCTCTCTCTCTATTCCTCTTTCTGTCGCGATCATGGTGCATGTTGCTGGTGCATCGTCGTCACGCGCCGACCTGATGGAAATCCCAGAATTCGTGCCACCACCTACCGCGTCGATTGCACGCCCGCGGCTGATTCATCCATCTACAGAGGTCAAGAAGATATATGAGGAGATCTTAAAGAGAAAGATCGAGCCGACCCGTTATGTTGAACGGGAAACCATCCACAACTTGGGGTTCGAAGCTAACCTTGACTACGTTCTAAAGGGTCAGGCCCGACACACGGGAAGAAGGCCTGATGAGCTGGTGTTCCATGCAGATGGCCAGCCGTTCTTCAGCGAGTGGCCTACGTACAAGGAGTTGGTGGCTGAGTTTATGGCGTCACTTGACGTATGTGTCGTACCCAATGACGTCATAGCCACCGACCGCGAGTGGATCAAGGGTCGGGTGTCTTTCCGGATGTACAACAACGACTACACAATTACACTCTGGCAGTTCAACAAGATCTTCAACTGGAATCATTCACGGTCTGACTACCGGCGTCCAGACAACCGCACCGACTACGATGCAATCTTTGCCGAGCTTGTGACGGTGACGCCGGGCAAGTCAGTGAGTTACCACAATGTTGTGGTAGCCGACTTTGAGCATCGATTTGTCTGGATACTCCACCGGATGCCGAGTTCTACGTTGTTTGCTAGGGGTGATCTGGCTCTCAGCAAGTTTCAGGAGACGAACCTATTTTTCTTGTATAAACTCCTAAAGTGCCAAGAATGCAACTGGGGAGCTTTCTTTTTGCAGCGGGTTTTGGCAGTGAAAAGGAGTACACAGAAAGCTCCAATTCACTTTGGCAGGCTTATCACCAAGCTGGCCTCCTACCTTGGGTTGAATTTCCTGCAGCTTACTCCTCTCTCCAACAGGAGCAAGGTGAACTTGCAACATCTGCACCGCTCCAACCTCATCCTTCTTCGAGATGGCTTGGCGTATGCACACTGCCACATCAATCATGCTTACCAAGAATGCTCGCTTCCCGATCCAGTCTTCAACATCGAAGGGGCACATCACTTTCGATGGCCTATCTTAGCCATTGCTGACTCCGATGAAGATGGAGGCAATGATGACAATGACAACAACGACGATGAGGCTGAAGAGAAAGAGGAGTCCTACACTCCTCTTCGGGCACGAGTGGCACCATGGAAGCGTCCTCGCATGCATCTGGGTGCATCTTTATCTTCACAACCTCCACCACCACCACCGCCCTCGCATCCAAGCGAGGATGTCTATTCGATGCAGGGCATGTATGCTATGCTGCAAGACATACAACAGACGTAGTAGCATCACATGACATTGTGTACCGGTATTCAGGGAACTACAAAGTGGTTACTGGACAATCAAAGGGCAATCTTCGAGAACGAGCGTCTTCTCCTCGACAACCAACAACAGATTCATGACCAGTTTCATAGGATGGAGATGCAACAGCAGCCCTTTTACGATCACTATTAGAGCCAGAACTACTTTGGAGGCTATCCACAACCTCCACCTAGGGCCCAGTTTGATCCGAGCTTCCAGGGGGAGTATCCATCTTGGGACCCCACGGCTCCACAGTACCAGCCTCCGCCTGAAGAGTAAATCGATATCTCTGTTCCAACCTTTAAGATTGTTTTTGACTATGAGGCCATAGTTGAATTCAAGCTTGGGGGGGTAGTTGGAACAGCTCTATCTTTTATTTTCTTTGTTCTTGTCATTTGTTTCTTGCAATCTTAGTTTGTTTGTAGGATCCACATTCTATCTAGTGTAATTGTGGATGTCTAAAGTCTTGTGTCATCTCAGTTGCATGTACATGGGAATTAAGGGAAACTTAATAATTTTTTAGTGTTCGCAAGCTTGAGTGTGTTGTTCAACTTTGAGCACATAACTTAAGAAAATGATTGATTTTGTCAACTTTTAAACAGAAAATCATAACTATACGTTCCTAATGATTCATAAACGTGGACGGAATTGGTTGTTTGAGCCTAAACTGACCAAATGATAATGAGACTCTAATTTGAAGTAAGAGAGAGAAACCTCTTAACTACTACACAGGTCAGTAAGGAGGGACACATAATATTTTTCAAAGGTTCAGTCAATTAGTCTTGTGATCTGTCCACCTCATTGCTTTTCACAATCCACCAAGATTTGGAAGTAAAGTATGGTTTTAACCTTTTTGATTGCATGTCATGTAGATAGGACTTGCATTGTAACCACTTTCATATGTTTTGCATGTAAAATAAAAAAATAGAATAGTTATACATGCACAATACCCTTAGGTGCATGTCATTTAGTTGCATTCATAACTTTTATGCATAGAGTATATCATGTACCTCATTTCTTCTTTAATGGTGAATTAAATTGTTCCATACCTTCTAAATAGTTCAAATATTCGAGTTATGCAGAAAAAGTAAGTCCAATAAAGTATTCATTGGCAATTATGGATATAAGGGCTTGAAAAAAAAGAGAAAAAAAATCTGAAAAAAATGAAATTGAAAAAAAAAGTTATTTAGAAGCAACTAGAATAAGGAGAAAGGAACATAATCTCACCTGCATTTTTAGATGAGTGAGTACATGATGTAGCTGAGATAGATATCTATCTCATTTTGAGACGGAATGTTAGTGCATGTATCACTCCACCCAATCTTAGGCATTAGGGTATTTTTCATGTGCATTTGCATCATTTAGGGCATTTTTGTTTTATGCATGTTGAAATCATATAATGCTTCCACTTCTGCTAGGAGCCACCCATTCCATCCACCCGTTGCTCGAATTGGTAGGCCACCGTGATTTTCTCATCACTTGTGAATATCAAGAGAACTGCTTCCATGTAGATGGTAGTTAGGGCGAGCAATATAGTATAGGAGATCACAAGATGCACTAAGTCTGGACCGGTGAATTCTATTATGTTAACTGCCTTATGTGATAGTGTTCATCAGTTTTGAGGTAGACATCTTTTATGGATGATTATTGTCACCTTTAGGGTAATTATCATTTTGTGGTTAGCGAGGGCCGGTATGCGAATGTCCGGTGGGAGTCATATGGGATGTTTGTTGTGATGCTTTGTTCTTTAGTTGACTTTGGCAATTCTATTCTAAGGTTTAGTTGCTCGAGGGCGAGCAATGTTCAAGCTTAGGGGAGTTTGATGTGATGATTTTGAGTCGCATTTATAGACTTGTTTGATATGTGTTTTATGCATTTATTAGTCATTTTCATGGTTAATGTTGCATAATTCATCTACTTTGGTCTATGCTACTTCTTTGTGTCAAATTTCCCTTATTTCAGCATTTTGAATATAATTTATCAAAATAATACATTTTGTGTAGACTTATGTGGTTTCGTGTGTTAATTTCAGGAAAAACAAGTATCTGCTACTGTCGATACCATCGACAGTGGTCGATACCATCGACCAGACCACAGGTTGCCAGCCGCAAGGACCAGAAGAAAGTCGATACTATCGACAGGGATGTCGATGGTATCGAGAGACCATCAGGTTGCTGGCGAGAAGTGAGTCAATACTATCGACCCATATGTCGATACTATCGAATAGTGGAGCTACAATGACGGTAAAAGGACAAAACCGACGCCTAAGAATGTCGATACCATCGACCCGCGTCGATGGTATCGAGATGACATCAGGCGCAAAGACAAAAGAAAAGAAGAACTGCCAATATCACGCTAGGTCGATACCATCGACCCGCGTCGATGGTATCGACACCGTCAGATATGAGTTTGCTTTAGATTGATCTTAATCTGATGGCTGCGATTAATTGGTGACCTAACTTGGGAAATATACCTAATGACGGCGGCCAAGAGGGAATTATCACGTCATTAGTCGCTGCACACATCCCGAGAAGGTGTGGAGAGGAGAACGGAGCCCAGAAGCATGCCTCAGCCGATCTGGATGCTGAAGAAGACAACTTCCACCACCGAGAGGTGGGAGAATGCATATTCCACACCAAGGATCGCTTGGATATTCTCCGTTCAGGGGTTTCATCACTCAATCACGTTTTTCTCCATGTTTCCCTTTTTCTACTCCACGTTTTGCTCTGAGATGACCATGCGGGGATAATCCCCTTAATCTTTAGGACTGAGAGTATCCCGGGAATTCATTGTATGACAATTTTATCATAGTAATTCATATCTTATCTCTTAAATCCGTGGTATAATTCCATTTTCTCAATTATATTGTTATGCTTGATCACCATAATAATAATATAATGCCCTTAATTGCTTTGAAAGAAGAATTAATGGTTGAAAAGAGACGAAGTTTACATTAATTGACAAATCCCTTGAACAAGGTGGTGTAAGGTTAATGGTGGATACCGAGAGATCGTTTTTAATGCACCTAGTTTAGGGTATAGGTTACTACCACGGTGGAACCGACCTAGACATAGGTAGTGAATTGTACCACGACAGTGGGCAATTCTGATTTCAGGCCACTACCCGAATAGAGAGATAAGATTGAGTGACTGCATAGAATTTAATACAATGAAAACCTGCGGTGAAACCGCCATCCTAAAGATCTCATTTTGAATTGATTAAACCAAACATTTAATCGATTGCTTTGCTTTGTTTTATTTTTATTCCCTTTTAATTTTAACAACAACTCTCAACTATTTAATCGGTCTAGCTGATCGCGAGTAGTTAGTAGGAGTCTCTGACAATTTCACGTATCCCTGAGTTCGACTCGGGCCTCACAAAGGCCTATATTACTTCGATGCGTTCACTTGTGTTTCTACGCACGGTAAATTCGTGTCACATATCATTGTGATGTCACATCATTCATACATAACTCATCTTGGGTCAAAAAAAAACCCCACCTAAGAAGACATTCTCAATATGGAATGTAGAAACTTATTGTGTCATCTGTACATCTCTAGTAGTAATGTTCAACATTAGATTCTAGCTATCATCCTCAAATTATATCTATTGTATCAAAACATTACTCAAAAGTCATACTTGCTAGCTTTTTACCAATCATGGGGTGTGTCCCATACCATTCCTTGAAGTATAAAAAAGGTGATGTATCCATCCCCTTTTGTTTTTTAGATACACTAACACTGGAACACTTGTCAGTTCTTTTTCAGCATCAAAAGAAATGCTAATGCTGGCACTTGTCATTCCATACAAGGAAACATCATTCTTAGTCAACCTTGTTAGGAGTGAAACAAAAACACTATCTTCACCTTACTAAGATTTACACAGCCTACTTAGAAGACATATCATGATCCCATAAAGACATTTAATCAACCCCATCTCACTCTTATTCAACTTGTCTCATAGCTATTGCTGCTTCGACAACCCTAAGGTTTTTGAAGAAATATTGATCATATTTCTGACCATATTTGAAATACTTTGACATGTCATCATTCAAAGCTTGATATAACTTGTATGACATGACTGGAACACTCTGTTCCTCCAATTCATAGATCCTATTTGTGCATTAGTTAGTGTAAAGGACATAACTCTAAACTCATCATGGTCATGTGAATTATGTCATCCAATCTAACTCTTATGCATTGATATTTGATCATAGGTTTATCTTAAAGGAACATGGTATCACATATCTATTAACCAACAAACATCTATCCTTTATAGTGGTCTTGCCCAACTATCACTGGACCATACACAACATTTTAGAATCACTTTTGTTTTTCCTTCCAAATATCATTAAGAGGGTCATCATCAAATCTCTCTCCCTCTCTTTAAGGGGGAGAAATACTTGATATGTTTATTTTATAAACATCTCCAACCTTCACATACTTCCCATATTGTTGATACATCTTGGATGCTAGTATTCATTACATTGGTACCCACCTCATGTGCTATAAGGAACTCACATCATTATCTCATCCACTTTTACCAAAATAATAGATATCAAGACATATAAGAGGAGTATTCCTAATTATTGGAAGGCTCAAAAGCAAAATCATCACAAATTTTATGATCTTCGAGCCATAGTCCAAGCATCCTTATACTATAATAAGCTATCCACCCTCATGTTTACAATGAATCCACACATACCAAGTGGTAATGATCCACTTGAAAGTTGTTCCCTAGAAAGGAAAGACACAAAGTGAAACACACTTCCCATACCATAGTAGTATTTTTCAAGGGTCACTAGCAAAAAGGTAACAAATTCTATTTTCATTATGCAGGTTACAACTTCTTATGTATCATTTTACCTTTTTCATTTCAAGTTCCTTGTCATTAGCATAGGAATCATCATGATTAACATATCTCATTACTCCTTCCTTGATAACTATTTATCCCACTAGTCTATGTTCTCTTATTTTATTACATTTTTCAACCACTTATCAACATGTAAATCATCATATTCTTCATTTTCTTCGTTAATCAAGTATCATCTCCCTTAATTGCTTTCACATGCTATGCTGATTTTACATTAACACTTTCTTATGCACATAGGTTGGTCTAAGATTAACTCAGGTTCCACTTTATTCCTTTGTCATTGTTCTCATTCATCTTCTCATTTTGTACTTATTATAGTAGTTCTCTCCATCTCATGTGGATTTCATATCTTGAATCACTTTATAAGCATAGACTTATCTGTCTTTAACTTTATTATCTTCTTGAATCACATCTTGAAGAACTCCTCTTTTTCTTATTTGTATTCAGATTTAGATTTCTCAGTGTTGTGTCTTTTTCATTAGCTACCAAATATTCAAGTTTTGATAGATAATGATGCAATTCTCGTCTTCTTTAAGGTAGGATTGAGATATTCACACCATGATTTCTTATTCATTATTCTCTTTAGATTGTCTCAAAATAACTACTTGATCAGAGTAATCAGAAAGTTAACAATCTAAGAGTTCCATACTTACCTTTCTTCAAAAATTGAATACCTAACCAGGACACCCAAGTATTGAGATTAGGTAGTATGCACCATATTGTTATATCATAGTTCTAACTTAGACATCATCCTAGTCCTAAGTCCTAGTATCCCTGTAGACTCAGTGAACCTAAAGCTCTGATACCAACTTGTGAGAACCCGTTACACTAAATGATATTACTCAAAACATAAAACACAATCAATCACCAATTATCCACATACCCAAAAATATGGGTAACTTAAAACTGTTTCAACGTCAACATCTGCTCAGAAACACTTGCATAAGATCCCAACATCTTTCTTTTATCCATACTATGACAAGAATTTGATATAAATTGTTCTATCACCTTATCCACCACATATATACACAGGATAACAATATTTGAATGTGCCACACAAACAAGCATTAACATGCTAATCAAATTCCGATTCATTTGAAAAACCATATACAAACTTTTCCTGCCCGAACTTAAGAGCACAGGGATAACTCTAGGACACACTAGACATCTAATCAACTTTCTTAAAGATTCATTACTATAGCTCCTCTTTGCTGCCACATGTTTGTTTTCGTCACTTCCGATTACCTAAAAATATGTGGCGAACCACAAGGGTGAGACCCATGTCCCAACAAGAGATATAACCTCCAACAACGCTTGTTGATTACAACATTTTAAATAGTAGATAACTAAGCAGTAGGAGTATTTAATAATCAATTGAATAGATTGAACAGTTCAAGTATGCTAAACAGATTAAGCAATTAATCTTAGCAACAAGTATGATCATCAATGCATATATAGATAACAAATAAAGCCATTTCTTTGGATAGATATCTACTCAAATATCATCAAATTGCATCTAATAACAATCATTATCATTAATCTTACTATTATCATATTCCTTGCTAACAACATAAGCAATCTAGTAGCATAAGCATCCCTGACATCATGAATATGTCTAGTAACATAACATGGCTATCAATATTGGCATCTCAAATAAAGGGAACAAATCTATATCATAAGTAGAACTAACATCATAACGCAATGAAATACATAGGCATGATTAGCATTTTAAGCATTTCTAATTACATAGGCATGGCTAGTAATATTAAACATAGATATCATCATCATTTTAACCACCAATGTCAGTATATTTGACAACATAAACATGTTTACACATTGAGCATAACTACAACATAAGCATATAAATTATCTCTTATTACACTATACATGATCTCAGTGAAAAGAAAGAAAATAAGGGTTATCATCCAATATGAAGCATTATATATAACCCTAAACAAATATGCTACACGACTGTCTTATATCTTTTATAACGCCCTGAGTAAATTGAGGATACCACTCAAAAGCCAACTAACCACTGCTAAGTCAAAATTAGTGCCATACAAGATCTAGGAAGAGTCGGACTCCTAAGTTCTTCTCTGCCCTCGGTCAGTACAGGTCTGCCACAACGACACATATGGTCAAGCTGCTAACAACCTAGTCTGTCCTTGGTACATGTCATGGCACTAGTAAAAGGAGGCGGGTACGCATACCCTACCATATGAGGTACAACTTTAGTTGTCCTCCAATCTCATCACATAAATAATTACCGAGACACGACCATAGCCGTTCTCAAACTGAGGGCTAGGTATGACGCAATCATCCTCCCTAAACACTTGAATTCAATATGATAAGCACCCCTCGTACTGATTAGTACACGCTCTGAGTTTCCCTTAGGAATACTCATTTCACCATCTGGTAAGTTTTGACACTCAGATGGATCTATGGCATAGTGCACTACATGATTAGAGTTCCACTTGATTAGTTATGCCAATTGGGTGAATTAAGGCTGCATCAAACAAGTAGACATACAAACCTAAATTCACTTCTAGCAAGCATATACATATCACAACTTTTAAAAGATATAAAATGTGTGGAACATATTTTTTCATCTCATCATCGCATGGTACTATTCACTTGCCATTCATGAGACCATACTAGTCATCATACTATTACAAGATATAAATCCTTTTCACAATATCACATGGTATCAACCCTTATCAAAACAAGCGGATTACACCTCATTCAGGGCTCAACCATGCCCAAAGGTCATTAATACCATCATACCATCATAGGATATAATGCTTTTCACAATATCTCAGGGTAACAACCCTTATCAACACAAGAGGATTACACCTCATTCAGGGCTCAACCATGCCCAAAGGTCATTAAGACCATCATACTATTCCCTACAAGATCATCATTATCTTTCCATGTCTTATAACAAGGCTCAACAACATCACTTACATATAATACACTAGATCAACACAATATTGCATTAATGAACTAGGAGATATTCATAAAAAATGATAGCATGGTTATATTAACATGAAGAACATTCCTTTGTTACATCAGCATGCTAAGAATCTAGATATGATTAACCCTCATCATATTCATAATGCACATGTTTAGCATAAGAAAGTATCAACCATGTGGCTATGATAACCACCAATTAACATATTAAGGGTATGATCATATTAAGGAGGTTATTCCACCATCATTCCATCATATAAGAATGTTAAACATGAATACTCATCTTTATCTATTTGCATTAGAGTTAGGTTCAACATGATAAATTATATCAATGTTACTAATGAACACTTATACCCAAACCCTAACTCATGACATCCCCATTATATCATGGATGCATAAGGTGAAGCATCACCATCACATTCCATACTATTCTCAAGTATGAACCCACACATAAATCAAGGTGTAACCATTGGGTTATAGCATACTAGGGTTTCAACAACAATAACATAGTACTCCATGATTGTATTAGTCATTAAAGGACTATTCATGCCTAATTACCATCATTTAGTTATATTAAAGCTTGGTATAACAAGCTATACCTCATTAGGATTACATATCAACACAATATTGTAAACATCCCTTATATTCATATGAATGAATAGGTAAGACTACCTTATTAAGGATAACCCTCCATTTGTTCCATCATCATTCAACCCATACCACTATACCACAATGTCACCCAAAACTGTTGGATGCTTAAAAGATATGACCATTGGTTCTTTACATAAGTAAACACCTTGGATAAACCACCTATGAAGTCCTTGATTATTTCTCTATAAGTAAACACCTTGGATAAACCACCTATGAAGTCCTTGATTTGTGTAATTATCCATCTTCTTTAAGGTAGGATTGAGATATTCACACCATGATTTCTTAGTCCTTATGCTCTTTAGATTGTTTCAAAATGGCCACTTGATTAGAGTAATTAGAAAGATAACAATCTAAGAGTTCCATAATTACCTTTTCTTCAATAATTGAATCCCTGGCTAGGGCACCCAAATACTGAGATTAGGCAGTTGGCACCATAATATTATGTCATATTCCTAACTTGGACATCATCCTAGTCCTAAGTCCGAGTGTTCATGTAGACTCAGTGAACCTAAAGCTCTGATACCAACTTCTGAGAACCCGTTACACTAAACGAGATTACTCAAAACATAAAGCACAATCAATCACAAATTAATCACATACCCAAAAATATGGGTAAATTAAAACCAATTTCAACATCAACACCCACTCAAAAACATTTGCATAAGAGCCCAACATCTTTCTTGTATCCATATTATGCAAAGAATTTGATACAAATTGTTCTATCATCTTAGTCACAACATATATATAGGAGAACAATAATCGTATATGCCATACAAACAAGCAATAATATGCTAACAAAAGTCCGATTTATTTGAAACACCATATACAAACTTTTCCGACCCAGACCTGAGAGTACAAGGATGACTCTAGGACACACTAGACATCTGATCAACTTTATCAAAGATTCATTACTATAGCTCCTCTTTGCTACCACATGTTTGTTTTTGTCACTTCTGGTTACCTAAAAAAATGTGGTGAACCACAAAGGTGAGACCCATGTCCCAGCAACAAATATAACCTCCAACAATGTTTATTGATTAAAAATTTTTTAAGGCAATTAAACTGTTAAATAGTTTAATCAGATATAACAAATAAGATTAGCAGTACTGATGATTAACAAAATACATAAAGGAGCAGATAATAACTATCATCATTAGCCAGACTATCATCCTTTATCTTATTGACAATATAAGCAATTCAGTAGCATATGCATATCTAGCATCATGAGCAAGTCTAGAAACAGAGAATCTCTATCATTATGAATAAGTCTAGCCACATAAGCATAGCTAACAACATTGGTATGTCTAATAGGTTGAACATATCATAATCGTAAAAAGAGCTAACAACATAAGCACAACTATCTGGATAAGCATGATTAGTGGTATATGCATCTCTATTTACAAAGGCATGGCTAGCATGCTAAACATAACTAACAACATGAGACAGATAACATCATGATTATAATCAGCAGTAGCAGTATAGTTATCAACATAATCATGGCTATTGTATGTACGCATCTACAATCTTAAACATATCCACAACCTATCTACTATCTCTTAATTGCACTAAGCATCATCTTTATGTAAAGATAACAAACAAGGGTTATCATCCAATGTGAAACATTGTGTATAACCCTAAACATATATGCTACTCAACTATACTACATCTTTTATTAAGGCCTGGGGAATTTGAATCGTACCATTCAAAGTCTAATTGAACCCTGTGAAGGGATATTCAGTTCCGTACAAGATCTAGGAGTGCCGGTATCCTAAGATATCTTCCCCTCGGTTAGTACGAGTAAAAGGAAGTGACATATCAGTCAAAGATTCCACCACAGTGACATTTAGTCCTATAACTAGCCCACCTTGCTATAGGTCACGATGCTAGAATCAAGGGTATTCAAACCGAATCACTTAGGTACAACCACAGTTGTCCTCTAATCACATCATGTTATAATCACCGAGACATGACAGCAGTTGTTCTCAATCACATCAGATGTATGAGGCATGACCATAGCCAACCTCCATAATCTGCATTGTGGATGACAAGGATATATCCTCAACCTGCCACCCCCACATACTCAATAGTATGCTCTCTCAGTTTCCCTTAGGAGTACTCGTTTCACCATCCAACAAGTTCTGACACTGAAGATGGTTCTACGACACAGGGCACTACATGATTAGAGTTGCACTTGATTAGTTATGCCAATTGGGTGAATTAAGGTTGCATCAAACAAGTGGACATACAAACCCTACTTCACTTCTAGAAAGCATATAAATATCACAACTTTGAAAAGATATAAAACGAGCGAAACATAATTTCTCATCTCATCATCACATGGTACTATTCACTTGCCATTAATGAGACCACACTAGTCATCATACTATCACAAGATATAAATCCTTTTCACAATATCACAGGGTATCAACCCTTATCAACATAAGAGGATTACACCTCATTCAGGTCCCAACTATGCCCAAAGGTCATTAAGAGCATCATACTATTTCCTACAAGATCATCATTATCTTTGTATGCCTTATAACAAGGCTCAACAACATCACTTACATATAATACACCAGATCAACACAATATTGCATTAATGAGCTAGGAGATATTCATAAACAGTCATAGCAGGGTTATATTAACATTAAGAACATTTTTTTATTACATCAACATGCAAGGAATCTAGATATGATTCACCCCCATCATATTCATAATGCACATGTTTCACATAAGAAAGTATGTACCATGTGGCTATGACAACCACCAATTAACACATTAAGGTTATGATCATGTTAAGGAGGTTATTTCACCATCATGCCATCTTATAAGAATATTAAACATGAATACTCATCTTTATCTATTTGCATTAGAGTTGGGTTCAACAAGATAAATTATATTAATGTTACTAATCAGCACTTATACCCAAACCCTAACTCACGACATCCCCATTATGAATAAGGTGAAGCATCACCATCACATTCCATACTATTCTCAAGTATGAACCCACACATAAATCAAGGTGTAACCATTGTGTTATAGCATACTAGGGTTTCAACAACATTAACATAGTACTTCATGATTGTATTAGTCATTCAAGGACTATTCATACCCAATTACCATCATTTAGTTATATTAAAGTTAGATATAACAAGGTACACCTCATTAGGATTACATATCAACACAATATGACTATCATCCCTTCTATTCATATGAGTGTATAGGTAAGACTACCTTATTAAGGGTAACCCTCCATGTTTTCCATCATCATTCAACCCATATCACCCTACCACAATGTCACTCAGAACCATTGGATGTTTAAAAGGTAAGACCATTAGTTGTTTACATAATTAAACACCTTGTATAAACCACCTATGAAGTCCTTGATTTGTGCTCTATAAAGATTCACCATCTAACCCTAGACATCCCTTGATTAACAACAAAAAAAGTTCCACTGAGAGTAGGGTAAAACCCACAACCGACTATTCATTTAAAACAAACCATCCATTGTCAACAAGTAAGCTCCTTAAGTTGATCATATAAAGGAAACCATCTAAATCACATTATTAGGACCAATATATTAAATTAGCCATCATTCCAATTTATTGGAGGAATAAACATTATATCCATTGGGTGAAGTTCATATATTAAAACCATCAATTACAGTATAGGTTCGATGATTGCATCATGTTACCCAAGAAACCATTGGTCTAAGGATTAATTAATGATACAACTATATAATTAACTCACCATAGGTTTTGGAGATCTGATCCACCATCATTAGTGACCACTAAGTCACCATAGGTTGTTAGATCAACACTATATTCGTTAATCAGCATCAAATATAAAACTAATATCACCATTGATTGATAGTATCATTAGGGTACTTAGTTGTTAATCATTAGGCTTCTAATTAGGCCAAAACATGACCTAAGGGGGTGAAAATCAGTTGACACCCTTGGTTACCACCATCCATTTTCATGAAGACAACACCATAGGGTTGTTGCAATGGTACCATCATCAGGTCATGGGTTTATAGAAGAAATCAGCTTAAAATCCTAAAACTGACCATTGGTTGTTTGTCAAACCAACCTGATACAAGTGATATTATACCTTAGTAATAACGTAAAAATGATCACAGATTCATATATATCTGAAATAAGAACAAATAACATTATAAAAATCGAAATCCAAGTCAAGCATAGCTTTTTAGTGCATGGATCATCATTTTCAAGCAAGAACATGATCTAGAAATCTTATGGTAAGCAATAAACGTGGAGAAAGTTATAAAAGTTACCTCTAATGAGAATATGAAACACCACATAGAATAAATATAGAGAAGGTAGGGTATAAAATCCAAGCATAATCTATGAACTCGTCCATCTAGCACCTTTCTTCATCAAATGAGCAAACCCTAAGCATAAGGAGCAAGAAAGGTAGGGTTTAAGAGCTTTAGAGCAATTTCTACCGTGGAAAAGCAAGGTTACGACCTGGAGGAAGGTATAAGGAAGGAGAAGAGCAAGAGAAATGGAGAAGGAAGGAAGAAAATAACTTGCCTTAGTCAAAATCCCGAGAAGATGATCTTGGAAACCCTGGGTAGGGCTAAATGGAGCTCTAGGAGACCTTCTTCTCCAAAAAGAGGTTGTCTTCTACCTTAGAGCACTTGGTCCTGTAGAAAAATAGAGTGGAGTCATTTCTCCAGGTTAGAGGAAAGAGAAAGCAAGCAAAATTTCGTACTTGGGCAAGGAAGAGGTAAATATAGCCCATGAATAAGGATGGGAGCAAGCATGAGGTGTAAAAGTAGCTTCCCCATGTGTCTATGACCTTAAACTATTAAGAATATACAAGCACACACACAAGAATCTCCCCCACCATCCTTATATACCTGCTTAGCTTTCCTTTATCGAATTTTCCAGACAATCACATAATTCATTAGTTGATAGCTACTGAAGGTAGCTCATTCGTGAAGGGGTAAACCCTAAAATACCCTTGGAGAAAACACCTTCAAACCAAGGTTTAAATAGGCACCCCATGGATAAAAAAGATCAATAATGATGAGAGAATATCAAAGGAACATAATCCAAGTGATAATTGAAAATAAAACCTCTCAATTGGGTAAATTGCATAAAAGTCCTAAATGTGCATAAAATTGCATAACTTGCTCAAACAGTGTCCAAATTGGACCAAATTTGAAACTTAATCTTGTATTATGATTTAAAAGAATATAACAAGTTTATATTAGGTTTAAAATCATTCCATTATGGTAATTAAGCTTATTCAACTCATTAAGCAAGTTTAGGGGCCTTACAACTATAAACCCCTAATAGGGATTTCGCCCCCGAAATCCAAGGTAAACAAAGATGGGTACTTCCTTTGAACCTCATCCTATTACCTTCACATGGTTACTTGAATATCATGGTGATATCACATCATTCATACATATATCCTCTTGGGTCATCACAAAAATGCCCACCTAAGAAGACATTCTCAATATGGAATGTAGATACTTATTGTGTCATCTATACAACTCTAGTAGTAATGTTCAACTTATCTCATAGATATTGCTTCTTCGGAAACCCTAAAGTTTTTGAAGAAATATTGATCATATTTTTAACCATATTTTAAATACTTTGACATGTCATCATTCAAATTTTGATATAACTTTTATGACATGACTGGAACACTTTGTTCCTCCTATTCATAAATTATATTTGTACATTGGCTAGTCTATAGGAGATAACTCTAAACTCATCATGGTCATGTGAATTATGTCATCTAATCTAGCTCTTATGCATTGATATTTGATCATAGTTTTATCTTAAAGAAATACGGTATCACGTATCTATTGACCAACAAACCATCTATCCTTGATAGTGGTCTTTCCCAGCTATCACTGAACCATACACAACATTATAGAATCACTTTTTTTTCTTCTTTCCAAAAAACATTTAGAGGGTCATCATCAACTCTCTTTCTCTCTCTAAGGGAGAGAAATACTTGTAATGTTCATTTAATAAACATATCCAACCTTCACATATTTCTCATATTGTTGATACATCTTAGATACTAGGATTCATTACCTTGGTATCCAAATCATGTGTTATAAGGAACTCACATCCTTATCTCATCTACTCTTACTAGCATTACAAATTTCAAAACATATAAGAGGGTTCTTCCTAATTATTGGAAGGCTCGAAAGAAAAATCATCACAAACTTTATGAACTTGGAACCATAGTCCAAACAACCTTATGCTATAATAAGATATCCACCCTCATGTTTACAATGAATCCACACATACCAAGTGGCAATGATCCACTTGAAAGTTGTGCCCTAGAAAGAAAAGACACAAAGGGAAACACACTTCCCACATCATAGCAACATTGTTCAAGGTCACTAGCAAAAAGGTAACCAATTCTATTTTCATTATGCAAGTTACAACTTCTTATGTATCATTTTACCTTTTTCATTTCAGGTTTCTTGCCATTAGCACAAGAATCATCATGATTAACATATCTCATTACTCCTTCCTTGATGAATATTTATCACATTGGGTATGTTCTCTTATTTTATTGGGTTTTTCAACCACTTATCGATAGGTAAATCATCATATTCCACATTTTCTTCATTAAAACAAGATCATCTCCCTTAATTTCTTTCACATGCCATGTTGATTTTTCATTAACACTTTCTTACACACATAGGTTGGTCTGAGATTAACTCAAGTTCCACCTTATTTCTTTGTCATTGTTCCTATTTATCTTCTCATTTTGTACTTATTATAGGAGTTCTTTCCATCTTATGTGGATTTCATACCTTCATTCACTTTATAAGCATAGACTTATCTGTCTTTTACTTTATTATCTTCTTGAATCACATCTTCAAGAACTCCTCCTTTTCTTATTTGTATTCAGATTTAGATTTCATGGTGTTGTATCTTTTTCTTATAGTTACCAAACATTCAAGTTTTGATAGATAATTATGTAATTCTCCATCTTCTTTAAGGTAGGATTGAGATATTCAAACCATGATTTCTTGTTTGTTATGCTCTTTAGTTTGTCTTAAAATGACTACTTGATCAAAGTAATCAGAAAGATAACAATCTAAGAGTTCCATACTTACATTTTCTTCAATAATTGAATACCTAGCCAGGGCACCCAAATACTGAGATTAGGCAGTATGCACCATATTTTTATATCATATTCCTAACTTAGACATCATCCTAGTCCTAAGTCCTAGTGTCCCTGTAGACTCAGTGAACCTAAAGATCTGATACCAACTTGTGAGAACCCGTTACACTAAATGAGATTACTCAAAATATAAAACACAATCAATCACTAATTAATCACATACCAAAAAATATGGGTAAATTAAAACTGATTTCAACATTAACACCCACTCAAAAATATTTGCATAAGAGGCCAACATCTTTCTTGTATCCAAATTATGTTAATAATTTGATACAAAATTTTCTATTGTCTTAGCCACAACATATATATACAGGAGAACAATAATCGTATATGCCATACAAACAAGCAATAATATGCTAACAAAAGTCCGATTTATTTGAAACACCATATACAAACTTTTTCGGCCCATACCTGAGAGTACAAGGATGACTCTAGGACACACTAGACATCTGATCAACTTTATCAAAGATTCATTACTATAGCTCCTCTTAGCTGCCACATGTTTGTTTTCATCACTTCCGATTACCTAAAAAATGTGGCAAACCACAAAGGTGAGACCCATGTACCAACAACATATATAACCTCCAACAACATTTATTGATTACAAAAATTTTAAGGTAATTAAATAGTTAAGAAATTTATTTTAAATATAACAAATAAGATCAGCAGTACTGATGATTAACAAAATATATAAAGGAGCAGATAATAACTATCATCATTAGCCAGACTATCATCCTTTTTTTTGGAGCTGGTAAAATATTACTAAGATCATAAAGTATAGAGGGTATGGCCTCGTATACTATACAAGTGGGCTAGACTACAAAATCCCACTGCCTAAGGATAAGGCCCTTGACATGTCTCGTGATCTCGGGTTTGGACTTGACCACCCAACCCAGGCTGTGAACAAACCCATCAAAAAGACGCAAAACATCGGTGTCTCCTTTACCATGGAGTTTGTCGTTTCTTTCTCTCCAGATGAAGTAGCAAAGACCAGTGACTGCAACACCCGCCAGCCTGGATAGGTCTTTATCAGTCTTCATTTTGTCCTCCATCCAGAAAACCACTTGGAACAGATCCTTGGGCGGGCTGCCACCCCAACCCATTTTAAGGCATAGCCTGCATCACATATAGTAGGTAAAGCTACAACCGAAGAAGAGATGGAGATGAGATTCCTCCTCTGCCCGGCAAAGCAGACATAGAGGGTTGCTATTCAACCCCCATTTAATCAACTGGTCCATGGTGGGGAGCTTCTGAAGGATGCTCTTGTACAAGCAGCAGCTCCACTTCGGGATATGAGAGCCATTCCACAAGAGTTGGAACCAAGGGACCTGGGGAGTGTGGTAGTGCCTAATTCTCCAAGAGACAACATCAGGATTAGCCAGCGCCCAGGTGTTGTCAACATTGTGATAATCCCCAGCAATGTCCACCCATTTTCTGCACATCTCCCGCCAGGTTCTGGACTCATTCTTGGTCCTATTTTCCACCAAAACCTCGCTGTATCGCCTTTTCATCCAAGACGCCCAGCCCAATTCGGTTCTTCTTAAGAATACATCGATCCTCTTCATTGTTGCAGCAACAGCCACATCTCCAGGATCGTGAATGTTTAGTCCCCCTTCTTCAAGCCGTTTATCCACCGCACCCCACACCACCGCATGGAAATTTCCTCCCCAAACAAACGCTGCAATGATGCTCAATATAAGCAATTCAGTAGCATATGCATATCTAGCATCATGAGCAAGTCTAGTAACATAGAATCTCTATCATTATGAATAAGTCTAGCCACATAAGCATAGCTAACAACATTAGCATGTCTAATAGGTTAAACATATCATAATCATAAAAAGAGTTAACAACATAAGCACAACTATCTGGATAAGCATGATTAGCAGTATATGCATCTCTATTTACAAAGGCATGGCTAGCATGCTAAACATAACTAACAACATGAGATAGCTAGCATCATGATTATAATCAGTAGTGGTAGTATAGTTATCAACATAATCTTGTCTATTGTATGCATGCATCTACAATCTTAAGCATATCTACAACCTAAGTATATCTACTATCTCTTAATTGCACTAAGCATCATCTTTATGTAAAGATAACAAACAAGGGTTATCATCCAATGTGAAACATTGTGTATAACCCTAAACAAATATGCTACTCAACTATATTACATCTTTTATTAAGCCATGGGGAATTTGAATTGTACCATTCAAAGTCTAACCAACCCCTGTGAAGATCTATTCAGTTCTGTATAAGATCTAGGAGTGCCGGTATCCTAAGATATCTTTCCCTCGGTCAGTATGAGTAAAAGGTAGTGACATATCAGTCAAAGCTGCCACCACAATGACATATAGTCATGTAACTATCCCACCTTGCTACAGGTCACGACGCTAGAATCAAGGGTATTCAAACCCAATCACTGAGGTACAACCACAGTTGTTCTCTAATCACATCATGTTATAATCACCGAGACACGGCCACAGCCGTTCTCAATCACATCATATGTATGAGGCATGACCATAGCCAACCTCCACAATCTGCATTGTGGATGACAAGGATATATACTCAACCTAACACCCCCACATACTCAACAGTATGTGCTCTGAGTTTCCCTTAGGAATACTCGTTTCACCATCCAACAAGTTTTGACACTGAAGATAGTTCTACGACACAGGGCACTACATGATTAGAGTTGCACTTGATTAGTTATGCCAATTGGGTGAATTAAGGCTGCATGAAAGAAGTGGACATACAAACCCTAATTCACTTCTAGCAAGCATATAAATATCACAACTTTGAAAAGATATAAAACATGTGAAACATAATTTCTCATCTCATCATCACATGGTATTATTCACTTTCCATTCATGAAACCACACTAGTCATCATACTATCACAAGATATAAATCTTTTTCACAATATCACAGGGTATCAAACCTTATCAACATAAGAGGATTACACCTCATTCATGGCCCAACTATGTCCAAAGGTCATTAATACCATCATACTATTCCCTGCAAAATCATCATTATCTTTGCATGCCTTATAACAAGGCCCAACAACATCACTTACATATAATACACCAGATTAGCACAATATTGCATTAATGAGCTAGGAGATATTCATAAACAATCATAACAGGGATATATTAACATTAAAAACATTCCTTTATTACATCAACAAGCAAGGAATCTAGATATGATTAACCCTCATCATATTCATAATGCACATGTTTGACATAAGCAAGTATCAACCATGTAGCTATGACAACCACCAATTAACACATTAGGGTTATGATCATGTTAAGGAGGTTATTATACCATCATTCCATCATATAAGAATGTTAAACATGAATACTCATCTTTATCTATTTGCATTAGAGTTGGGTTCAACAAGATAAATTATATTAATATTACTAATCAACACTTATACCCAAACCCTAACTCACGACATCCCCATTAGATCATAGATGCATAAGGTGAAGCATCACCATCACATTCCATACTATTATCAAGTATGAACCCACACATAAATCAAGGTGTAACCATTGGGTTATAGCATACTAGGGTTTCAACAACATTAACATATTACTTCATGGTTGTATTAGTCATTCAAGGACTATTCATACCCAATTACCATCATTTAGTTATATTAAAGCTAGAAATAACAAGATATACCTCATTAAGGTTACATATCAAAACAATATAATTATCATCCCTTCTATTCATATGAGTGAATAGGTAAGACTACCTTATTAAGGGTAACCCTCCATTTGTTCCATCATCATTCAACCCATATCAGCATACCATAATGTCACTCATAACCATTGGATGTTTAAAAGGTAAGACCATTGGTTGTTTACATAAGTAAACACCTTGGATAAACCACCTATGAATTCCTTGATTTGTGATCTATAATGATTCACCATCTAACCCTAGACATCCCTTGATTAAAAACACAAAAAGTTCCACTGAGAGTAGGGCAAAACCCACAATCGACTGTTCATTTAAAAGAAGTCATCCATTGTCAACAAGTAAGCTCCTTAAGTTGATCATAAAAAGGAAACCATATAAATCACATTATTAGGACTAACATATTACATTAGACATCATTTCATTTTATTGGAGGAATAAACATTATATCTTGACCATTGGGTCAAGTTCATATATTAAAACTATCAATTACAGTATAGGTCCGACCATTGCATCA
Organism: Alisma plantago-aquatica; assembly: GCA_963693085.1. Classification (NCBI taxonomy): domain Eukaryota; kingdom Viridiplantae; phylum Streptophyta; class Magnoliopsida; order Alismatales; family Alismataceae; genus Alisma; species Alisma plantago-aquatica. The sequence goes on from OY856415.1 coordinate 26,348,965, forward strand.
AGTTACCCAAGAAACCATTGGTCTAAGTCTTAATTGATGATACAACTATATAATTAACTCACCATAGGTTTTGGAGACCTTATCCACCATCATTAGTGACCATTAAGTCATCATAGGTTGTTAGATCAACACTATATTTGTTAATCAACATCAAATATCAAACTAATATCACCATTGATTGATAGCATCATTAGGGGTACTTAGTTGTTAATCACTAGGCTTCTAATTAGGCCAAAACATGACCTAGGGGGGTGAATGTTAGTTGACACCCTTGGTTACCACTATCCATTGTCATGAAGACAACACCATAGGGTTGTTGCAATGGTACCATCATCGGGTCATGGTTTTTAGAAGAAATCAGCTTAAAATCCTAAAATTGACCATTGGTTGATAGGTGCTTAGCACCATAGGTTGTCAAACCAACCTGATCCAAGTCATATTATACCTTAGTAATAACGTACACATGATCTGAGATTCATCTATAACTAAAATCAGAATAAGGAATATTATAAAAGTCAAAATCCAAGTCAAGCATAGCTTTTTAGTGCATGGATCATCATTTTCAAGCAAGAACATGATCTAGAAAGCTTATGGTAAGAAATAAACGTGGAGGAAGTTATAAAACTTGCCTATAATGATAAGATGAAATACCACAAAAAATAAAACTCGAACAATTAGGGTATAAAATCTAAGCATAAGCTATGAACTCGTCCATCTAGCACCTTTCTTCATCAAATGAGAAACCCTAAGCATAAGGAGCAAGAAATGTAGGGTTTTAGAGCTTTAGAGCAATTTCTACCATGGAACAGTAAGGTTCTGACCTGGAGAAAGCTAGGAGGAAGGATAAAAAAGAAATAAATGGAGGAAAGAAGGGAATTCTTACTCTTTTAGGTCAAGATCACTAGAAGGAAGCTTTTCAAACCCTAAAAGGAAGTCAATTGCAACCCTAGATTCTTTTTCCAAGAAGCTCCCCTCTTTCTTCTTCCTTGGATAGGAAATTCACAACAACACAAAGGGAGGACGAGGTTCATAGAAGGAGGGAAGTGGTGGAGAGAAAATGTCTCATTTTGGTGCTTAGAGATATGTATATGAAACTTTAAGATAAAGATAAAGAAAAAGTTGAAGTTCTAGTATCATTCCAAGTGTCCATGACCTTAAACCATTAAGAATATACAAGCACACACACAAGAAGCTCCCCCACCATTCATAGAGACATAATTATCCATCGTTTCTTGAATTTCCAAGAAAAAAAATAACTCATTAGTTGATAGCTACTAAAGGTTGCTCATCCATGAAGGGGTAAACCCTAAAATACCCTTGGAGAAAACTCCTTAAAACTAAGGTTTAAATAGGCGCCCCATGGCTGAAAAAGTTCAATAATGATGAGAGAATATCCAAGGAATATAATATAAATGATAAATTGCAAATAAAACCTCTCAATTGGGTAAATTGCAGAAAAGTCTAAAATGTGCATAAAATTGCGTAACTTGCTCAAACAGTGTCCAAATTGAACCAAATTTGAAACATAAGCTTGTCTTATGATTTCAAAGCATATAACAATGTGATATTTGTATTATAAGAATTCAATTATGATAATTAAGCTTGTTCAACTCATTTAGCAAGTTTAGGGTTCTTCCAACTATAAACCCCTAACATGGATTTCACCCCCAAAATCCAAGGTAAACAAAGATGGGTACTTCCTTTGAACCTCATCCTATTACCTTCACATGGTTACTTGTATGTCATGGTGATGTCACATCATTCATACATATCTCATCTTGGGTCAACACAAAAACCCCCACCTAAGAAGACATTCTCAATATGGAATGTAGAAACTTGTTGTGTCATCTGTACAACTCTAGTAGTAATGTTCAACTTTAAATTCTAGTTATCATCCTAAAATTATATCTATTGCATCAATAAATTACTCAAAAGTCATACTTGTTAGATTTTTACCAATCATAGGGTGTGTCCCATACCATTCCTTAGGGCATAAAAAAGGTGATGTATCCATCCCTTTTTTTAGATACACAGACACTGGAACACTTGTCAGTTCTTTTTCAACATCAAAAGAAATACTGACGCTGGCACCTGTCATTCCATACAAGGAGACATCATTCCTAGTCAACCTTGTTAGGGGTGAAACAACAACACTATCTTCACCTTACTAGGATTCACACAACCTACTTAGAAGACATATCATGATCCCATAAAGACATTTAATCAACCCCATCTCACTCTTGTTCAACTTGTCTCATAGCTATTGCTGCTTCGACAAACCTAAGGTTTTTGAAGAAATATTGATCATATTTCTGACCATATTTGAAATACTTTGGCATGTGATCATTCAAAGCTTGATATAAATTGTATGACAAGACTGGAACACTCTGTTCCTCCTATTTATAAATTCTATTTGTACATTGGTTAGTCTAAAGGACATAACTCTAAACTCATCATGGTCATGTGAATTATGTTATCTAATCTAACTCTTATGCATTGATATTTGATCATATGTTTATCTTAAAGGAACATGATGTCACATATCTATTGACCAACAAACCATTTATTCTTGATAGTGGTCTTGCCCAGCTATCAGTGAACCATACACAACATTATATAATAACTTTTGTTTTTCCTTCCAAACAATATTTAGATGGTCATCATCAACTCTCTCTCCCTCTCTTTAAGAGGGAGGAATAATTGATATGTTCATTTTATAAACATCTCCAACCTTCACATACTTCCCATACTGTTAATACATCTCGGATATTAGGATTCATTACCTTGGTATCCACCTCATGTGCTATAAGGAACTCACATCATTATCTCATCCATTTTTACCAACATAACAAATATTCAGACATATAAGAGGAGTCTTACTAATTATTGGAAGGCTCGAAAGAAAAATCATCACAAACTTTATGATCTTGGAACCATAGTCCAAACATGCTTATGCTATAATAAGCTATCCACCCTCATGTTTACAATGAATCCACACATACCAAGTGGCAATGATCCACTTGAAAGTTGTGCCCTAGAAAGAAAAGACACAAAGTGAAACAAACTCCTCATACCATACCTAAAAGATACTCTTTTAGGTCAAGATCACTAGAAGGAAGCTTTTCAAACCCTAAAAGGAAGTCAATTGCAACCCCAAATTCTTTTTCCAAGAAGCTCCCCTCTTTCTTCTTCCTTGGATAGAAAATTTGTAGCAGCACAGAGAGAGGACGAGGTTCATAGAAGGAGGGAAGTGGTGGAGAGAAAATGGCTCATTTTGGTACTTAGAGATAAGTATATGAAACTTTAAGATAAAGAAAAAGAAAAGGTTGAAGTTTTAGTATCTTTTCAAGTGTCCATGGCCTTAAACCATTAAGAATATACAAGCACACACATAAGAAGCTCCCCCACCATTCATAGAGATATTCTTATCCCTCGTTTCTTAAATTTCCAAGCAAAACAAGTAACTCATTAGTTGATAGCTACTAAAGGTAGCTTATCCATGAAGGGGTAAACCTAAAATACCATTGGAGAAAACACCTTCAAACCAAGGTTTAAATAGGCACCCCATGGCTCTAAAAGCTCAAGAATGATGAGAGAATATCCAAGGAACATAATGTAAGTGATAAATTACAAATAAAACCTCTCAATTGGGTCAATTATAGAAAAGTCCAAAATGTACATAAAATTGCATAACTTGCTCAAACAGTGTCCAAATTGGACCAAATTTGAAACTTAATCTTGTATTATGATTTCAAAGCATATCACAAGGTTATATTAGGGCTATAAGAATTAAATTATGATAATTAAGCTTATTTAACTCATTAAACAAGTTTAGGGCCTTACATTAGTGAATAATCTCCCTATTAGTATTGATATCTTTTTACAAAGTCATTAATTTGGGCTTTCTTTGCCATCACAATAAGAAAAGGTGGGACATGATGAGCTCCTTTCCTATCTATCTATTAAGAATCTCCTAATGCCGTTGCGCTGGGGTTGGATGTGTAATCTTCAGTTTTATTTACCCATTGCCCGCTATGCCGGAGCAACAATATGTACATCAAGACTCTCATTGTGCTGATTTTTTGAGGTTTGCTACATGAATAAAATACGAGACCAGAAATGAGACTTTTTTTGTCCCTCTTATGAGGACAAAAAAAGTCACATTTTTTTGTTCATGTAGCATTATTATGATTTTTTTCAACCCGACATAAGTGGCCTTTTATAAAGTTAAACGATGAGAGGTTATAGTGTTTCACTTGCGAGGTTCTTCTCGGGGTCATTTGGACCTGAGGACTCCGTGTTGGTGCTAAAACGGGCAGGGCTCATCTCCATGGACGGCGTGGCAGTGGCACAGGCTGATAGGTCAACTGAGGTCCTGGGAGGAGTGGAGATAATACTAAACGATGGCGGTGAAGTAGGACGATCGTGAGTTGAAGGAGTCATATCCCCACCGTGAGCGGCCAGCACAGATCTATCGACGATGGTGCTGATGGGGCTCTCGATTCCCACCTCCCCGCCGCCGCCTCCGAACAGACGACTCGATCCACAGTTGGTACACTCGTGGATGTGGGACAAGTTGCGGTGCCGCACTTTGCTCCCTCCCAGTGACAGTGAGCCGTCGTTCCCGTCCCCTTTCTTCCTGTCGAATTCCTTCGTCAGGGTCCTTACCTTGTCGATGATGGATCCGTCTCTTTCTATTAGGACACGGCGTTGGCCGTACAGGAACTTTAAGCTAAAGCAGAGAAATGCTCCCAGAGAGGTGGCGAAAGTGATGATAAACAGCCCCCCGAAGTTGGCCAAATCTAGGCTGTTGGAGGAGAAGGGGCTGCCGTTACCGGCGCACGCCGACTCGTCGCCAAACCACTTGCGCTCGATCTCTTCCAGGACGCCGCCCTCCGTGATGTTCAGTATAGCGCGGTTGAGGTCCGCTACCAGTGGCGAACCATGCGGGAAAACCTGCAAATGACATATTTACCTAATGTTGGAAACACCCATTTCGTATTAATTATGACGTCAGAAAATTCATAGACGCCCGTAGACACAAAATATGCTGCTTACGAATCCAAAGCCTGTTGTAGAGATTGCCTTCCCGGTAATGGTATAGTTAGAGCAGTAATCCTTGAGGAAGATCTTCAGGTAAGGTATCTCGTCGACGACGGCGCCGACTCCCCCGTTCCAGCTTCCAAGTGCGAGCGCCTCTGCATATTGCTGGGGTGATTTGTAGTGCCGAAGCCTCTTCTCATCAAACCCCATTTTCAATAACTTCATCTTCACGAAGGAGTTCTCCAGGTACCCAATGTACTCGCCTGTGGACAGCAGGTCGGTGATCTCCGCCACAGTGGGCTGCACCTGGTTCACCGTGAGCATGGACGTCAAGCTAGCGGTGTAACTAGACGTCAGGATCCAGACGACGAACAGCCACACTACTAGCAACAGTCGCGAACTGTTGCTGATGACCTTTTGCCCTGTATATTATGCGTGTATGGTTAGTTTGGTTTCCCAGTTTGGCATTTCGTCGAACAACTTCGTGGTTTTTTGCGTTGCTAGCTAGCTTACCATGCGCGAAGACCATGGTAGAGAACGTGAAGTAGAACACTGAGCCCCCACTGCGGATGTCATCGTTCACCCGATGTTCCGTCATCCAGATGGCCATGCCTGTAAGGATGAAGAAGATGCCGATACAAATCCACAGGCGGTCGGTGAGCGGCGTAAGAAAGATCCAGAGGCTGCTGCTACTGTCGTCCCTCTTGGGCACCACCATCCTCACACCGGACGCCGTGTAAGGTAGCGTGAAGTCCACCATCTCCGACCGGTTAGCCGTGATGGTTACGTCCCCGACGATCGCGTCGTACGTCTGCTCTCGTTTTCAGAAAGTAAAGCATTAGATAGATTAAGTTAACAATCCATGAAGAAAACATAATGCTTTATCCGAGACTAACCCCATTTTGAACAAGCTCGACTAGCTGGTTGTAGTTCCCGATGCTCTTGCCATCCTGCGTCCGGTTGGTGTCGTACTCCCAGAGGATGGCATAGGGTAGCTGCTTCACAGCCGCCTCGAACACATCCACGACAAACCCGCTTACCCCGAACGTGACATTGGTAGAATTGTCTCGGTCGGACCGTAGGAACGCATTGAATCCTGGTTCCGTCGGGCCAGGCACGTACACTCGCAGCCACTTCCCCTCCAAAGGGTTCTGCTCCCACCCTTTCGGCGTCGCCGCCGTCCCACCAGGCCACTTGATCAACTCGAGGTCGTTCCTTGTTGGTGCCAGCTTTCCGGTTTTGTTTCCAGCGGCCGTGCTGAGGTCCAGCTTCCGTGACAGCCCGCGGGATTCCGTCCAGTACCCGACAGTTATGGGGGCCCGGCCGTTGACATTGATGATCTCAAAGGCTGTAACAACGAGCTCACCGTCTAGAAACTTAAACTCACCACTGACGGCGTTGGGGATGCGGGTACCTAAGATGGCGTTCAGTAGGCGATCACCGGCAGGGGACACCGGGATCGACGACAACTCGCTGTTTGTGGGCGGCGCTGTCCTAGAAACATTAGGCACGACGCCGGACATCGCTGCTCCGGAGCCTCTGCTGCCATAAACCAACTCGATGGCTTCTGCAAGCGCGAAGACGGTGTCGTACGCCCACAAGACAAACGTATTATGCTCTGAATCGTACGCATGCTCGTCTAGCGGATTTTCCTGTACGAACTTCTTCTTCCACCTACTCTTGAATTCTCTCAGCTTTGGAGTTGCCGGCACGTAGGGCCTCACGCCGATCACCCCTTGCATGCTCCGGAGCATGAGGTCCTCCGGAACCGCCCGAAGTAGGGATGTTACAGTCTCCGTGATGATCCACGCGTACCCCTGCCGCATCATATCCACCTCTTCTTCCGCCGCCGCGTCAAAAACCTTCTGAGCCAACCCGCGACTCGCGTGCACCACGAAGACACGCGTCTGCTTGGCCTTGAGCTTAAGGAGCTCCACCCGGACGCGATCCATTTCTGCCCGGAGTGAGATGGCAGTCCGCGCCGGGACACGGCAGTCGGCAACCTCCTTGAGGGCATCCACGAGAAGCGGCACGAACCCAGATCCATATTCAGAGTCCTCGTAGATCGGGACGAGCTGGCGCCAGCCGAAAGCCTGCGCAAGCGACGCTATTACCGCCGCCTGTGTGGAGTCGTTGTTGGCGGCGCGGATGAAGTATGGGGTATACTTGCGCGACAGGGAAGTGGCCGTCGAGTAGAAGGAGATAATAGGGACGTGGGTGAACGTGCCGAGCTCCGCCACGAAGGAGAGCTCCGACGGCCGCTGAGGGCCTATCACGGCGACCACGCCGTCATTCTTGACGAGGTCCACAACTGCATTTGGACGATCGATGAAAGCAGCCAAGATATCAATATCCATACCAATTGTAAATTAAGATGTTTTCTCTTCTTTTCTCGACATGTCAACTATCCAACAAAAAAATATAGAGTAAAAACAAAAAGGACGGCACTTTCAGCTCAAAGAGCAGTCAATCAAGATTCCAAACAGCAGCCAATGAAACATGATCATCAGAATTCCCTCACACGATATTGACATAAAGCATTTTCCCTAGCAACTTCCCAATTTTCATCTCTATTTTCCGCGACTTGTAAATACTAACTACATGACATATAACCCATTTCCCAGCACACAGTTTGGTCAATAAAATGGTATCTTTTGAAATGAAAGAGACATATCTGTCAAGCTTACCGAGACACTAGTTTGAGGTCAAGAGTCAACTGTTACTAATGTAAAACAATATATTAATAGAAGAACCAATAATTATCTATCCAGCTAGCAACGCCGCATCAGATGCTTGTGTATATATATACTAAACGCTCAGAAAGGACCTCTTGTTTCACCTCATCCACAAGTCCTGCTACTAGAGTTGTTTTTGGACCTTTGTCAGACTCTTGCTATCGCTGAGAACTAGCCATCTCAGACCATTATCCTCTTGATTAGATGTATCTTCTTTGCTATTCCTTTTCCACAAATAATCGTATCCGCTCCACATACTCATCACTTCCTAGTCTAAGTTACCTACCTTTGTCTCTCACCTTGCTTCAGTTACAGGGAAACTAGGATGACCAAGTCAGGTGAACATCACATATTCGACATTAGCTAGTACACGGCACAAAGAAAAAAGTGGAGGGGCATATGACTGGCATAGGAGAATTTCAATTGTTGTGGCAACAAGAATTAGTTCAAACAAAATTCTCAAAAAATGAAAAAGGTCGGTAATGGATCATGAAGTTGAGCCATGGTGGACAAGGGGATTGAGGAAGATGATTTTCGTGGGGATGGAAGATGTGAAGAAGAAGATGATGGTGATGGTGATGACGAGGACAAAGATAAAATAAAATTACATTACATAACCTTACTTGTGTCAAAGAACAAAATTGTTTGTACTTATTTAAGGTCAAATGTAGGTTGACATATTCTAAAATTTTGTAACGTAATCTTACAAGACAACAAACAATGAACATGTAAGTTAATGATAATGCACAATTAATTGATGATTTATCTATGTTCATTACATGCACTAATTGGAAAATGGAAATCGATACATGTAGAATTGTAAACAAATTTCAATAGTTTAAAATGACAATGTAAAAGTCAATGAGAGGGATCGTATAAAAAATTCACGAAGTATATTTCACTTTCAATATCCATAGCATAATACTTTATAGCATAATATAAGTTGTGGATTGAACCTTCCACAACAATTTTGTTCTCAATTAATTCTTACCATGATTTCTCATGGGGACGTATAAAAGTAAACCCTACATGCTTTGCTATTTATGATACAAACAACATGTATAATGCCACTTGATTCATATACGTGACCATAACATGAAAATATTAAATTCACGTTTCATTTACACATTTCATAAACATACCATCTAAGAAAGAATCCTTCCACATGCACACATATAATTTAGTGATCTACACCCAATAGGAGTTGTTTTACACATAATCTATTCCCACATTATGTGATCACCTTGATTAACACTCTCCCAAATGGTATTGATGGCGGCTATATGAAAGTAAATGTATCGTCTTTTTTAATAAAGAATATTTCTACTTAGTGAGAGGATCTAGGGAGCTACCTAAGCTGAAGCCCCCCTTTCCCTTATTGATATGAAGTCTAGGGCACAACGGAAACGAAGTGACTAAATGAAAATGAAATAAAGGAAACACTAATAGTCGAACAGTTACACTAACGACTATTTTTTTCTACCCTCATTACAATAGTGGAAACTAACATGTGAGTATAAGTTAGCAACTTCTTTATGTCAACTCACATGATGCAGTCTGGGTAGTGGTAGAAAGTTGATGCATTGTAATTGGTAAGTGAAAAGCAATACTGCCACACATGAGCAAGTAGCAATAAGTTTTTCTATTGTATTTTTTGGGGTATTCAATGTTCATCCACAACTTACATATATTATGGTCACTGATCAATGATCGAAAGTGAATTGTTGGCGCCCAATAGAATCCTGAGCACAACAATAGTATCATCAATAATTTATTTGGGGTAATCTTCACAGAATTATAATCTTTAGTTTTTTAGTGCCATGCACTATTTCAGAGAAATAAAAGAAACTTGTATGAATTGTTTACATGTCGTATATCTTGTAAATTCATTTCTTAATAATGGGAGACGGGTATAAATATAGTTGTTAACGTTAATTTTATATATTAAAATTATTATTTATTTGCTCTCTTATAGCTTTGATGCTAAGTATTCGTAAGATGTACCACACTAATTGCTTGAATTTTTCCTACTCTCTCCGCTTATTTTATACTAAATATATGTTTGCTTTTTTCTTTGTACACGTGTGGATGCAATTAAGCTCGCTAGTTTCTATTAACACGATGGCATGTTGTATTGATATAATAAGAGGGTAGGCTACTCCATGTTCACACCATAGTAGCAGATCCTTCGAGAAGATAAGAAGAACCCGTCCCTGACGTATACTAGATTACGTGGTTTGTCTTGCATCATGACTACCGACAATTGCTCACCCGCCAAAAGATGATATCTAGCGATAAATAACATATTTTGACGGGTTAAAATTATCAAGCAGTATGAACTTCATCCCTTATCAAGCAATATGAACTTTATCCCTTATTTCTAAATAGTAGATTGCAGTCTGACGCCAAAAAAATTCATGTAATTGCAAGCAACTTAAAAGTATTTTTCTCTAAAAGGAAATCAGAATAGAAAAAAATAACGTGAGAAGTAGTAATGATGCCCAAGTCAACGGGAAGAGGCAGGAATCAGCGCGGGAATAGCGGCTACGGAAGAGAGCTGGGTACGGCGGAAGGAACGACGAGGATGCGGACGCAGGGCTGCAAGCAAGCCCGTGGGAAACCCAGGGATGCCTGAAAAATTGTAGAGCGTACCGGCGGCTGTCGCGTTAAACACGTCGCCGTTGTAGTCCCGTAGCTTGAAGTCGATTCTGGTGGAGTAATTCCTGCCGGGTCCAGCGTAGAAGTCCTCGGCTGCTAATGCGATGCTGGCTCGGCTTGTCCTCCCCACGACCATGTCGATGCTCAGGTCGAGTACCAACCCCACCGGCACCTTCCTCGGAGCAGATGCGGCGGCGGCGAAGAATTGGGATGTGTGGGAAGAGGTTGTAGGTCCATGGGAAACGGAGAAAATCGCTATGAGGGTCAGATAGTGCAGGAGAGGGGAGCGGGATAGCCGTAGGTCGAGCGGCATGTCCTAGAGGCGAAGATGTGACAGTGGCCGAATTCGGCAAGGTACTGTCGCACGGGATAGGAAGGCTTCGGGTGTTCGAAGGAGAGCTGAATTGGATTTTGGCGGTGTGTATGGTTGTCGGTAGCTTTGTCCTGGTGGTTTTAGATAGTATGGGACGAGAGTAGCTAGGCTGCAGTTGGATACGATCAGCCCTCGGCAGTTTGATAGGTTGTTCTTTTATATGTTCTAAGACCAGTTTGCGCAAGCATCTTACTTCTTCACTTCCTCGTCAAAGCCTGGATTTTGCAATGATTTTCAGATTTCATGGAGCTCTTAGAGAGAGAGAGAGAGAGGAGGAGGAGAGAGTGAGAGAAGCAAAGCTATTCATTAATTTCATTTCCTCAACGAAGGACGACCTATTCTTCCCTCCACTTGATCGATATAAATTCCCATAACTTACTGCAAAAGTTTGAACAAGTCGGATTCTGACGACGACCCACAACCACGAGGTAGCCAGGTAGATGTTATACCAACCCGTCTTTAGAGTATTGATTTCTACAGCCCTTCGAAAGTGTGGGAGTTTCTTTCGCTATACTTGCCATTGACATTCCAGCTAGTTAATTCGTCATTTTGCAGGTAGACAATCAAATGCTTATAGCATTTCTTGGGGTGTGGGGGGTAGGGAGACTGGACGAGTGCTGGTCTACGCAGGTGCAATTACTAATGATGCCAGTCCAACAGCTGACCATCGCCGGAGCTGCTCTTGACGCACTGAAGCAAACTACAACCAGTCCAAGAATCGTGCTGTATGCTTCCATGTGCGGTGGTCAGCGGCATCTGGTCAAAAAAAATTTGGTTCGAACAGTAATTTCTCCACGGCACAACTACTTCTCGATTTTAAACTAGGCACGTCGGGTGCATTTGGCAGATTCGAAGATATTAGATTATTTTTAATACCACGAAAATCGTTGTTTATTGTCAAAAGGTAAGTGAGTTTTAATTAATTAACTGTATCAACGCGTCAATTATTTGTAAGTGTACGAGATTAATTGTAATTGAGGTCGAATCACAATGAATTAGGTAAAATTTTTAGTTTTTGACAATCTAGATCGGTTACAATAAAAGGATTGGTTTTAAATCAAACTAAATTGTGACTATGAAAGAAAGAAAGTAAAAACACTAACCACTTGGAGAATGATTAAAATCAGATCAATAGAATCTTGGATATGAAATTTTACTGCTACATCATAACAAATAAATCTGTAGGAGTAAATGACAGATGAAAATCTTTAATAGAAAATGTCTCTGCAACCGCTCCTCACTTAAGCAACCTTCTCTCTACAACTTTAGGATGGAATAAAGAAGAGAAATGGAGTCAATGATGGGTTCTCCCGAGAATTCCTAGATTTCTCTCTAAAATTACCACTCCACAACTCTAACCTTGTTTCTCACCTCCAAATGTTCCAAATGATATATGATCCGCTTCCCAAAGAGTGCAGTTCATTTTTGTATAACGAAGGTGAGTAATTGTTTCTAAAATGTACAAAAAATGTAACCCACACGCCATGTATATAATCAACACGACGTATGAGATTCAATTTCTGCTTTGGTCGGGTCACTATCACAAGTGACACACCGTGTGGAGTGGCCACACGGCGCAAGGAAGACTTTCTAACGAATTCTACATTTTCCGAGCCACGTCCTGTAGTTGGGCCACACCTTCGTAGCTCGGCTCGAATGAGGAGATTGTTGTATGAGAGTCACCCACCGTGTGGAGTGGGCCACACACCGTGTTGATTGATGTCTATAAAATATTGAACTCCAAAATTTGGAAGAACTTTGAAAATGACAAATAGATCATATTTTGGATATTTTTCCTTCAATATGAGTAGAATATGTGATACATATAATTCAAACAATGTCATGAGTAAGACGAGATACAAACATTCTATCATGAATTAGGGTAAAAATATAGTTAAATTGAGTGAAATGTGTAACTAAGATGACATAAAAATATAATATAATTTGTGCACATCAACCACCTTACATCATCTTATTTGATTAACAAAAAAATGAAATTAAAATTTACACATAAGCACAAAGAAGAAAAATCTATTAAAATTTATTTTGTAGTATCACACATAATGTTAAAGAAGAAGATTGGAAATAGGATTAAGAGTGTTAATTGACGCTGCTTGATATCGGCAATACCAACAAGCATATTCTTTCTGTTACGTCAAAGTGACCATATTCTCCACTCCTTTAACTTCGATGTAACACACTCCCACTTCTATCAACCGTAATAAAGGACAACACATAATTTCATTTTAGCTTACGAATAGTAATTTGAACAACTAATCGCATGCACCCTCGCACGCATTTTAGATTTAGTAAGACAGGAGGACAATATGTATTTTGATAGCCTAAATAGAGATATTACATTGAACTCAATTTATGACCTTTGATATAATCTAATTAAAATAAACAAGAATCTATATATAATTTAAGAAATTAAATGAAAAAAATTACATCGAAACATGCTGTGCTCCAATCTTATTAGACTTTCTTTACAAAAAAAACCATAAACTGCAAAGAATATCTCCTGCATTCCTTCACATCTAATTAACTTAGAATACATAGACTGTTTTATTATTTAGAAAAACTAAATGAAAAAAATTGTAGACAAACCCTCTGCAATGTTTTATATTGGTAGAGATGCTACCTCCGCCCCATGACAACTGATGTCTAAACTGGGCCGATTCCTCCTATCCAGTGCGAAGATGCGCACGCACGAACGCGTACGTACGTCAGTCGCCCTTTCTACTAGTTACTTGCGTCGACGTTGCGTGGTTCTTTCAAACAACAAATGATTAGTTGCCTACAGAATTGCTCACAAAGCTCGATATTAAAAGAAGCTGAACGCGCTTCACCTCCACTTATTGCTTTCTATAAGGATCTTAACTTGCATTTCAATACTCCGATCGCTTGCTTTCGGTATCGGGAGGAGGCTTGATTAATATTATATTTATGAAAAATCAGCTGTTCTGTGTCAGCCATTTATCACTTAATTTGATTTGTCGACGTACAGTTTGGTCGGGCCATAACTGTGTGTAGCTGATGCCATTTCTGGATATTCGCTTTATGTACGGCTTAGTTCTTTGTTAGCATGCAATTATAAGTAAACTTCCATGTATGGAAGGACCAGTGGTTGGGGAGAATATTTGGTTGATAGAGAGCAATTATAGAAGACGAATTGGTCAATCGTTACATGCAATCACGAGAAAACAATGTCTTAGGGATACGTCCAGATTATTTGAATTGATGTTATCTTCATCAAAGGTAAAATTTCACTATATTCATCATAGATAAAATTATACTATAGGAATAGTGAGGAAGAGAAGATCGATTCTCAGTCCCCAATGTTAGTCTTCAATGGAAGAGTAAATTCTCCTGGTAATCATGAAACTCTTTAAAGAAAGTTGGTAAAAAACACATTTCACACAAATATTTATGTTAGGAACTGATTTCTCATTTATCGTATGGTTTGTGCCCTAGATACATACCTTTTGCATGGATGTTGATTTTATTACTGTTTTCCCTCAAATACATTATCAATTGGACAACAAAGGAAATAGACTTTGACCAAGTACTAGTAGAGATACACTTTGTAACTATGTTATTTTTGACGTGCACCGTTGGTTACCTGCCGACACTTGAGTGGGCATGTAAGGAGTGGGACCCACTCCCTAACCTTATTATGAGAATACTCAAACAATACTTCGATCATTCATTCATATCAATTAGATAGAATAGGAGCTAACATAGTCATAACATCGGAAAAGTAAAAATGAAATTAATACACGATCCAATTGTTCTAAGTACTTGTCTACAAGGACATAAAGGAAACTAGAAAAATCTAAAACTAAATGGATTGGGTGTAGTGGGCAATAGAGATATCTAAGAAGCATTCACAAGTTACTGCTGAATAGGTTCCTCAAACCCTGGATCCTTAGGTACATGCGATCCTCCTCTAAAGTATCAATGCTCCTTTACACTGGGTGGAAGGGAACATCACCCAGAATGTAGGAAATAAGGTATATATCATCAAAGATTGAGTATGTCCATATAATAATCATTTTGGAGATTATAGGAGTTTAAATATACAAACAAAATGTTCCCACAAGAAGAAGGCTATTTGCAATTAGGTAAGTTCGAAAGAATTATAACAAGAAGAACAAGGCATATTAAAATTCAGGGTACATATTGTAGACTAAATATTCCTAAAATATGGTCATAACACCATTGGAGCTTAAAAGAAATAAGGATGGAAACGTACACCCCAAGTTGAATACGCACACTCTTTATAAGTATGATAATACATAAGTACCACTATTCTAGATAATCGAGTCAAACACACAACATACATAAATAGAGTGACAAGACTATCATGTTATTTAATTTCACATAGAAAATGCATTCAATGCAGGTGGGGTCCAAGAACCCATACAAACATAGCAATTCAACATCAACATGAATATAATGAATTACGATCAGAATTATGAATGTGCAAACAATTAAATTTCCAAAAGAATTAAAAGTTTAAAAGATGCCTCATTAAAAGAAGGTAGGTTTCAGTCAAATAATGCCTAAAATAAAATAGAAGATGTATATACCTTATGATCAGACCTAAGTATTACTAACACTTAGTAAGTTCGGGGTCAGGGATTTCATAACCTAATCACAATATTTAATCATTAAATAATGTTTATTCCATTGAATTCACTATTTAGAAAGAGGCGCTATTATGAGTTGGGAATCTGATCTTGAAACCTATCCAATTAAATCCACTATATTTTTTTATTTCAAAAATGTATTTAAGTGTATTATTTGGAAAATCCAAGAATTTCTTATGAATTTTATAGGATACATTCATCCCTAAATATATAGGAAAATGAAATAGGAAATGACCAAATTTCCCTCAAATGAAGTGAGGATATAAAACATCAATGTGACACTAGACTATTGGAGTATGTCACTAGAAATCATTTGGTCAAAACATGGGTCAAATTTGGGCTAAGTATTGACTTGTCCTTGGCAGTGTCTTGTTGTGTACTGCCAAACCATGGGTTGTCATGTAAATCCACACTGGGGATTTGAATCCTAGATACTCACGCCATGTCCACTCCAACAACTTGGTGCCAAGGATATTCTCCCAGATAAAGTCTCCTCATGAGAGAGGGGAAGGTGCCTTCTAGTTCCGCTTCAACTAGCCCTTCTCAACGTGCTTCATGTCAGGCTCTGGGGATGTTGGGAGGGCAACACCAGCTTGACGACAGGGGAAAACCAACACATGAGGCTGACACCACTGGACTGAGAAGAAGGTGAGTCAGTAGGCAAACGAGTAATAAAAACTAAACACAAAAGGAACAAGAACCTAAGAATGCATCGATGAAGGCAAACAACATGAAACTGACTAGAAGTGACGTGGATATGTCTTGGGAAATACTCTGTGGTGATTTTCTAGGTGAACTAGATGAGGGAGAGGACAATGGAGGTATGGATATGTTATGCCAGTGGTTCCACCGAGGACCCCAAAATATCCCAATGCAGTCGAGAGGCATAAAAAGTAAGCCATGAAGTCAAGGCAAGATCTATGATAATGGGAACTTCCCTAACTAGAGAGGTGTCCAAGCAATGGGTTAACTATGCTAGTCGACTGGACAATATAGGGGAAAACTCGATGAGATAGGAATTAAAATGAACAAGGAGGGTCCAGAGATGGCTACCTCCTTGTCAATTTCTCTGAGGTGATCAGTGAAGCAATTGCTCCTAGATTTATATCAAAGAGGGTGATCTACGTCGATAACACCAACCACAAAACCACAAGGGAAACAAATTAGGGAGAGAGATTTGGGAAAGTGACCGGCTTAAATCACGCATCTGAAAAGGGAGCGGATTTGAAGTAGTCGGACTTTTAAATTTATAACCCGAAACCTTCTAGGCCCCCACAAATTTATTACGGGGTCGAAGTAGATATGCAGGGTCGAATACAGGGACAAGGGTGGTAGTGTTGGGAACGCGGAATCGACACGTTACACTCCGGTATGGGTAAGGAGATGATAAAGTCCCCCAAGGGAACAACAGGCGAAGATCAATAAAATAAAAGGAAACTATCTCCAACTGGAGCTACGAGGAAAATTAAGGTTTTAGACGTTTATCAGTTTTTAGGGTTTTTGCGCAACGGAGACAGAGAAGATAAAACTATTGCAGAAGTAAGGAACGAAGGAGGAAGCTTCAGTAAAACAAGCGGTAGCAGGAACTTCCATTACCCCTTCTCTCAAAGAGGGTACCTCTAACTAACTATCAACACCTCTCTCAAGGCTGCTGATCTTTGGTTAGAGTGGAAAGGTCACTAAAGCAACTCCGATCCGGGGCACTCTCGTACTCTCACATCGGACTAAACACTAGAGACACTACACCTTTCTCGAGGTTGCTACAGCGGGAAACATGATTCGATAGCAAGTCAAAACATGATCCAAGAATGCAAGATAGAGTTCGGATGTTAAACAAAGCAATCATCCAACAAAAAAGGACCAAACATGAAGCAACAGATATTTAAGGCTTCTCGGATTCCATTAGCATAAACATTTATATAAAAGGGTTTAGTTACATTGCATAAGTAAAGAAAGTAAGTGACTGAAACAAGTAAGGATAAATGTTGCCTTCTTGATTTAGAAGGGGCGACAAGCAGTAGCAGATCCTCAAGATTCCTCTAGACCGATACTAGGTGGGAGCCTTGCCCGATGCGCCTGTGTCAGGCGGCACACCCTCTCGGGCGATAGGGTGTGACGACAGACGTATCGTACGGGGCGCTCATGCCCGATACGATCGCGTCGGGCGACACGCCGTGACTGGTGATGCGTATCAGGCTTGGTATCGTGTCGGGCCAGAGTTTTGCTTAGAGTATCGGGTACTCATATCGGGTGTCCTCGTTGGTCGATATCAGTCTGCTGCGGTGCCTGGGGCCGATCCTAAGTGAATCGTTCCCTCCCTCTCGGGTTGGAGAAGTGCTCACCTAGTATCGCCCAGTACACCTTTGAGGCACGTCACACTAGCTCCAGATGCTTTCCCAAGTTGGCTTTCGAGAGGTTCCGACCTGTCACATCGGAGTCATGTAGCTACTATTTATAGGCATCGGTTGGGAGAGGTTGTGGTTCTCTGGGTACCACGTGTTCTCCTTCAGCTCCACCATCGCGGATTCAGGGGTGCCCGATATGCGTGTCGTCCGGCACAAGGATGTCGAGCTGTAAGCGTGTCGGTCATCGTGACGAGTGGTGCCTGCCGGTGGGTGGCTTGTATCGCGCAACACGTTTCAGTTGTCGTGGCGAGTTCGTCTCCCTGTCGGGTAAATGGTGTACCGCTTATCCGCTCCTTCTTGTGTGGCACCCTCATGTCACGTGGTAGTGTATCGTGCTGCCCTGCGTCGGGCAGTGAGCGTATCAGCCAGCTGGTTGGTAAGAAAGCCGATGTAGGTGGAACACGTTCGTGGGCCGGGACGGGCCTTTTTGCTGATAAATGAGTCAAAAATGAGGAAAACTCTGCAAAAGATGATAATATTGAGTTAAGAGCGTAGCGTGGCCTGTTTATGAAAAAACATGACAAAAAGGAGAGGAAAATAGTTTAAAAGGGCAGATTTGAAAACAAAATAAGGGCCAAAAACATCACAAAATTTGGTGTTATCAACTCCCCCAAACTTAGCATTTTAATTGTCCTCAATCAATCTTTAAAACTTTGTTTGTGATACTTCTTTTTAACCGGTATAGTTTTCAGACCATGGGTTTGAGCGAGCATTGAGATGTCTTACAGAGAATACAGCCCGACCGCGAAACAAAAGACTTTACTTTTCTTGCCTTATTTAAGCAAAAAAATTCTCCACAGCTTCGGTGAGACTTGGGTGCATGATTTCGAAGTTAGCTTTCACACCAAACAGCTTTTGGGAACAAAAAGTTGTGTGTTTGGGTAGGCTTAAGGCTTTTTGGGTTTTTCTTGTTCCCATCAGTCCATCCCGGTACGAGTTCGTTAGCGGGCGAGTGGTCCCTGCAGTCTAAGCCAGTTGTCTTTAGAGTAGTGATTTCACATCCTACGTACCACTTCCCTAGATCTACCATGCCTAAAGATGGGTACTTTTGGAAAACAAGTGTGTATATATATATTTTTCTTTTGGCACAACTCTCATGCTTTTATTCACTCTCATAAGGCTATTCTCTCTTTTTGGGATTTTGTCAGGTAAGGTAAAACAAGAGGAATTTTTTTTGGCATCTTTTTCCTTCTACATACACGTCTCTTAGTTGTTGCGAGATTATTTTTTGAAATTTTTGGCGTGGAAAGTCGTAGTCTTTTGTTGTTTGGGGTTGCATTGTCAGAAAGACATGACAAAACCTACATCTCCTTGGGCACATAGAAAACAAACTGGCAAGAAGTCGTATCAGGTTTTTACTATATAGCATCTTTGTACATATATGTGGAGACAAAATAAGCAAAATTTTTCAAAATTTTTAGCAAAATTTTTTGTATGAGGCATGTATATGTATATGTACACATGTTGAAGAAAAAGAACAAGAAGAACAAAAAGGGTGAAGTTTGAAGAAAATTTTTGTACCTCCCTCACTGATACATACTACCCCCCCCCCAAACTTACTCCACACTCTGTCCTAGAGTTGTGAAGTAGATAAGGTAGGGTAATGTTAACTCAGTGAGGGTTTTAACTGGTGAGTGCGCCTTTGCCAAATAAAAGCTCCCACACATATTCTCCTCATTTGATGTGGTAGTCGATGTGGTGGAGCTGGTCAGGCGTCTCTTTATTCGATATCCATACCAGGACGAAGATGCCGCAGTCGTTTGCCAGCAGCATAGAGTGCTGGGTGGATGGCTACCAAAGAAATCTTGTGCCAAAAGGCAAATGTGGGTTCAGAATTGCAAGATTCAATGAGATCAGTCATGCATTTTTGTTGAGGAAGAAGTTCCAAAACTATTAGGCATTCCCTTAAACCAGGTAAACTTTTTAAGATACTTCCATTATGAACATGAACAAAAGGATTGATCATCAATCTCAGTTTCTTTAAACTTTTATCATCTATTGGGTTAGTCAGAGAAGTCCACTTATCTCTTGCAATAATTTTTCTTGATTTGGTAGCCCCCAAGAGAAGTTGGTAGTATATTCCTCATTTCCAACAATGCAGCAGAGCATAATTTACATACTATTCTGAACTCGTCATCAAGGATATATGAATGCTTCTCTTGAGTACAATGAATAGAATGATTTTTTTTTTCAGATTGCTTTTCTTCATCCCTTTCACTATCGTATGAACAAATATCAATGGACCTCAAGGATAAGTTATATTCATCCCATAATTTATCCATTTCCTTATCATAGTCTGTCTTCTGTGGTGGTTTAGGACCATCTCCAAAAGAGAAAATCAGTGGAAGTCTTTCTCCAGTGGCTTCTGGATTGAATGTGGGTATTTTGGGTTCATCAGTCATGAAGCCACCTTCTTCATGGGGGGTATCTTCCTTGGATATAGTATCCACAAGTTCTTTCAAGAGCTCTCTGTCTACCATAGGTCGGTTTCTTGTTCGTGTTCTAGCCCTCCTAGGTCGGTTATCATCGTCATAATCTGCACGAGCATTGTGTTTCCTTCTTGAGAGCTTTGCACTTGTTCCGGATGCATCCTCTGAGAAAAAATATGGAGCCGTTACTTCTTCCGTTCTTGCCCTCTTCTCAGCCGTGGACGGCCCAGCTGCCTCGGGATTTGGGCATTTCTGCCCGACCGTTGTTGCTTCAACTGCGGCCTCAGTGTCGATCCTCCTGCCATGTTCGTCAACTCGAACGACGGTTTGCTTTGTACGGGTCATCTCTGTTATCATCAGACAAATTCATTGATCATTTAAATGTTCCAATATTAGGTAGGTACAATCTTAAAGTCGATATCGGTGTTAAAACTGATTGCACGATAGGGAAAGAATCGGCCCGATACAAAAACTACCCGACACCACTGTATCGGGCTTCAAAACTGAACAAAATGAAACTTTCCCGATACACCAGTGTCGGGCGATACGAAGGTTTCGAGCTCATGCCTGAGACGAGATATTGTGTCGTCCGTCGAAAGAAGATCTAGGGGATACAAAACTTGGACGATATGGAGAAAAGTTTCGCGTCATACCCTTACCCGATACGCTGTGTCAGGCGATACAGTCACGTAAAATGAAATGCCCGATAGGGTCTTCCCGATAGAAAAACGTGTCGCTCGACAACAGAAACAAGTGAGGCGACATCAAGCTGGGTGACACGGTCATTGCCCGATATGGGGTATTGGGCAAGAGCGTTAAAGATGTGTAGCGCGATACATGTGTCGGGCGGTATGAGGAATTCAGATAAAGTAGTCAGCCTGATACGATGTGCGCGATAAGGGGGTTGTGATCGGGAAAGCAAGGACGACAGGGCTGTCGGGCTATACCTTTGCTTTCAATTTTCTATGCGACGCGAGAGCAGAAGTTAAGCTGCGCGACACGGGAGCAGCGAGAAAGTTACAACGCGATACGGGAGTAGGTGAAAAGTAAAAGCAATAGCCCGACATAGTAAAACCTCTGTACTATTTATAGCAATCCAAGTCGGGGGTAAAATGGGTAAATCCGGGGCACATGTTGGCCGTTGAGACAAATCATTCCTGAGACGAGCAGTCCCATCCGTCTAATCAAGGGTAATTACTCCTGCTGTCTGACACGGGTGCTCGCCGCTCGGGTGTGTCGTCCGACACAGCTCATGGCTAGATGCCATGCCTGACATACTATCACCCGATATGAGCGCGTTTTGCACGCCGGCTGAGTCTTTGTCCGATATGATCAGGAAAAAGGGGATACTTGCCCGATACAAGGTCTTCAAAATAAAACTCTACATGAAAAATCCAAAAACAAGGTGAAGGAAAAAGTGATTGATGGGTAAAACATCATTGGCCTAAGGTTAGGTTCCCGGCCTCAGATAGTATTACTCATCAATGCTCATAAAACAGAGTGGTGGCCCATAAAACAGAAAAGTCAGCGCATGTGACGCATGCACTGACTCGGGCCTTATTACAGTCCAAGTGTTCATAGTGTTTTTCTTGCAAGGAAGTAAATAACATCCTATCCTAAGAAAAGTAAAAGCTCGGGCTGCCTCCCGAGGAGCGTTGTAGTTAGTGTCATCAGCTCGACAGCTCTAGGTCCTTCACTTTTCGCCTCCAGCTGGTTGCATATCTTGCAAATTGATCTCCGTCCTTCTTGTGAACGCTTCATCTTCATAAAACATTTTTACCCTGTGCCCGTTCACTTGAAAAACCTTGGATGGATCATCTTTATAATATAGCTCCATCATTCTAGATGGGTATATCTTTGCTACGGTGAAAGCTCCGGACCACCTTGTTTGTAACTTACCTGGAAAAAGACGAATGGAAGATTTAAATAATAAAACTTTGTCACCTTCACTTACATCCTTCCTCCTTAGGTGGGCATCATGCCACACCTTCGTCCTCTGTTTATAGATCTTTGCATTCTCGTAGGCATGCAATCTCAGTTCTTCGAGTTCTTGCAGCTGCAGATATCTCTTCTCTCCTGCTTTGTCCAGATCTATATTTAAGAACTTAATCACCCAAAGAGCCTTGTGTTCAAGCTCTAAGGGTAGATGATAGGATTTTACATAGATCAACTTGTAAGGAGTGGTTCCAATGGGTGCTTCATAGGCAGTCCTGTAGGCCTAAAGTGTGTCGTCTAACTTCATTGACCAATCTTTCCTCGTGCGGTTATTAGTCTTTTCTAGAATCTGCTTGATCTGTCTATTCAAAACCTCTACCTGCCCAGAAGTTTGTGGATGGTAGGGCGTAGTGACCTTGTGTTTAACTCCATACTTTCGCAGGAGCATCTCAAACTGTCTTTCTCCGAAATGCGGTCCACCATCGCTTATTACAGTACGTGGTACTCCGAAACGAGGGAAAATAGTCTTTTCGAACTTCTTGATCACTGACTTAGAGTCGCACGTTTGAGTTGCAACAACTTCTACCCATTTGGATACATTATCCACTGCCACTAGAATGTACTGATATCCCTTTGATGGGGGAAACGGTCCCATGTAGTCAATCCCCCATACATCAAAGATCTCCACTTCAACCCAATTGGTCATAGGCATCTCATTTCTTCGTCTAATGTTTCCCGTCAATTGGCACTCTTTACAGTCTTTTACATACTTTGCAACGTCTTTGAACAAAGAGGGCCAGTAAAACTATGATTGCAGCACTTTGGCGGCTGTCCTTTTGCTACCCAGGTGTCCTCCATAAGGAGAGGCATGACACTCTTTTAGAATGTTCGAGATCTATTCTTCGGGAATACATCTTCGGTATAGGTTGTCTGCGCATCTTCTAAAAAGGAGAGGATCGTCCCAGCAGTAATTCTTTACATCTGCGAAGAGCTTCTTCTTTTGGTTATAGGTTATGTCAGGGGGAAGTTCTCTGTAGGCAAGATAATTACAGATATCTGCTAACCAAGGTAAGCTCTCATCTTTGGTTTCAATCATCATCAAAGCTTCATCAGCATAATTATCATTAATAGGTTGTTCCTTCTGCCCTTCCACAATGATCCTTGATAAGTGGTCGGCGACCACATTCTCTGCACCCTTCTTATCAACTATCTCATGGTCGAACTCTTGTAGTAACAAGGCCCACCTCAACAGCCTAGGTTTTGTATCTTTCTTCTGCATGAGGTATCTTATAGCCCCATGATCTGTGTAGACTTTAACCTTTGCTCCAATAAGGTAAGATCTGAACTTATCGAAAGTGAAGACTATCACGAGCATCTCTTTCTCTGTAGTTGTATAATTTACCTGAGCATCGTCCAGGGTACGACTAGCGTAGCAGATCACATGGTGCTTTTTGTCCTTTTTCTGCCCCAAAACTGCTCCTACAGCATAGTCGCTGGCGTCACACATAAGCTCAAAAGGTAACTCCCAGTGTGGAGCTTGGAGGATAGGTGGTGAGACAAGAGAATCCTTTAAAGCCTAAAAGCGATTACATAATCATCAGAGAAATTAAATTCAACATCTTTTACCAAAAGGTTGGACAACGGTTTTGAAATCTTTGAGAAGTCTTTTATAAATCTTCTGTAGTAGCCGGTGTGCCTGAGGAAACTCCTTACTCCCGTCACAGACTTTGGTGGAGGAAGCTTGGATATGGATTCAACCTTTCCAACGTATACCTCGATGCCACGCCTCAAAACTTTATGTCCCAGTACGATGCCTTCTTGCACCATAAAATGGCACTTCTCCCAGTTTGAAACCAAACTCTTTTCCTCGCAGCGTTGCAGAACCAAAGAGAGGTTTTTCAGGTAGGTATCGAAGTCTTTTCCATAGACAGAAAAGTCATCCATGAAAACTTCCATGATATCCTCCAAGAAATCTGAGAACATCAATATCATGCAGCATTGAAACGTTGTAGGAGCATTGCACAGGCTGAAAGGAATCCTCCTGAAGGCGTAGGTGCCATAGAGACAGGTAAAAGTTGTTTTCTCTTGGTCATATGGCAGGATGGGGACTTAATAAAACCCTGAAAAACCATCCAAGAAACAGAAATAGTCATGATGTGCTAATCTTTCAAGAACTTGATCAATGAAAGGAAGTGGATAGTGATCTTTTTTAGTGGATAGGTTTAGTTTCCAGTAGTCAATACATATCCTCCATCTCGTGACGGTCCTAACCGCCACTTCATCACCTTTATCTCCTTTAACTACTATCATACCACCTTTCTTGGGTACTACGTGGATCAGGCTCACCCAGTTACTGTCACTGATCGGGTAAATGATCCCAGCATCCCTCAATCTGATTACTTCTTTCTTCACCACTTCTTTCAGCATTTGATTCAATTTTCTCTACAGTTGAGCCAGAGGCTTAGCAGACTCTTCCAGATTGATGTGATGCATACACAATGCGGGGTTAAGGCCTTCGATATCCTCTACCGAGTATCCTATAGCCTGCCTGTGGAGTCTCAACTCCTCAAGAAGTTTATCCAATTGGTCCTTTGTAAGATGGGCATTGACGATGACAGGATTCCTATCCTCTCGATCTAGGAATTCATATTTCAATCCTTCTGGTAACTGCTTCAAATCAGGCTTGGCCTTGGGTGACCTTTCTTCTGGTTCCTCCTCAAGAGAGGCAAACTTAATTGTTTCTACTACCTCTTCCTCATCGTTTAGGTCTTCATCAGACTGGTTAAGATAGTTAAGAAACTCGACAAATTTTGGATTTTCAGAATCAGAATCTTGATTGCTTATTGCTCTTACAAGAGGGTCTACCATGAGGATGTCTTCTTCTACCTCTTCGCAGAACTGGTTGTAGCTTTCCGCAAAGCAAGCAGACTCTAACAGGGATGGTCCTTTCATCGCATCCTTTACCTTGAAGTCTAAGTGGTCGTTTCCGACCCTTAGAGTGATTATTCCCTCAGCAACATCGATCAACGCCCTTCCTATAGCCAAGAAAGGACGTCCAAAGATGATAGGACAGCCAGGGTCTTCCATAGTATCAATGACAACGACATCACAAGGAATGAAGAAACTTCTTACCCGGATAGGTACATCTTCAACAACGCCAACATGCCTTTTAAAGGTATGATCTGCTAATTCAATCCTCATATTGGTCTTGACCATATTAGTCAGACCTAATCACTGTGCGAAGCTTAGGGGGATAAGGCTTATGTTGGCCCCTAAATCGACAAGACCTTTTCGTTCGACATTATCTCCAATGGCGAATGGAATGGTGAAAGCCCCTGGGTCTTTCTTTTTTGTGGGGCAAACTTGATTTGACAAAAGCAGAGGACAAACTTGCTAGATGCACTGTCTCGATTCTTCCTCCTCTTCTCTTCTTGGTAATCAAATCTTTGAAAAACTTAGCATAAGTCGGCATTTCTTCTAAAGCATCCAAAAAAGGCACTTTGAGATGAAGTTTCTTTACTGATTCCATGAACTTCTCGTGGTGCTTCTTAAGGTGTTCCTTTATCAGCTTGTAGGGAAAAGGCAACTTGGGAGAGTAAGGGCTTCTCTTACCAAAAAGTTCCTCAAAGGATCTTGGTTCAGGTTCTCTGTCAAGAGCTTGTTGATTGACTTCTTCTGCGGGATTATCAGCCACAGTCCTTAGTTCAGGTTCCTATGATCTGGCTTCTTCATGATGTTCTACTGTCTTTCTATCTCAACACTTCCATTTTGGCAGATTCGGTGTTGGAGGGTATCTTACCCGAGGGGTTCTTTATCAACTCTGCCATCTGGGCCAACTGCTGATCGATTTGGCATTGGTGCGCCTGCATGTCCGCCATCTGGACTTGCATTGCGTTCAGAACTCCTGAATTTGACAGCACGCTTTGCGCTAGCTGGTTATTGATGGTATCTTGTCTTTTTACAAAATTGAACAACTGGCCGACCAAGCCTGGTTGGTTCGAACTCTTGTCTTGACCTTGCTCCTTGGCTTGATTTGGACCTTGACTGGTGTTTGCCACTTGGCGACCTTGGTATTCTCCTTGTCCTTGGAAATTTTCCTTGTTTGACTGGAAAGAAGTAGTTTTGGTGAACTGACTTTGCCCCCCTCTTTTCTCGAAACATTTTGGTTGCTTGGTGGGGTTATGCAGCTGATGCGAGTTTTCGGCGGCATCCTTGTTGTCGTAACTAAAAACAGGGTGATCCGGTCTCTTGAAATTGACAAAGGAGACATTCTTAGCTTCCTCAGCCTCGGATTCACTTTCAATTGACTCGTCATGTCGGGTGTAGATACAGTTATCAAGACCGTGTCCACCTTCTCCGCAGGTGACACGCTTCATGACTTTCTCAACTTGTTTCTTCCCTTTTCTACTTGATTCCTTCAGCTATTTGACATCAGTGGGTATTTTCTAGATCTGAGAAGTGATAGCTTCCAGAGCCTTGGACTCGATAGAAGGTCCTTCACTACCCTTCTTAGCATATCCTCTGTCAGATCTGTCGTAGTCTGTGTCGGCTTGTAGTTCGGCCATGTTCTCGATGATCTTTTTGGATCTGCTAGGCTTCTTCCCTAGAAAGTCACTGCCTGCTGCTGCATTTAGCGAAACCCTTTCCTCAGGGGTTAGACCATTGTAGAAGGTAGTTATCAAGAAACCCTGCTTATAGTTGTGATGAGGGAAGTCCCTATGATATTCTTGATATCGTTCCCAGGCATCGTGTAGATTATCGTTCAGCTTTTGCATGAAAGACGTGATCCTATCTATTCCGGACAGTCTTCTCTGTAGGATAAAACTTATTTACAAAGGCATCTTCCAGCACACTCCATCCGTTAAGAGCTTGGTGTGGTAGCCCGAGGTACCAGGATAGAGCCTTATCTTCTAAAGAAAATATGAAACCCTTACAATAAATCACCTCCTGTGGGACTCCCCACATCTTAATGGTGTCACAAATGTTTTTAAAAGCATCTATATGGTGATAGGGATTATCATTCTTTGAGTTCCCTATGAAGCTCTTGTTCTGGATCATAGAGATGACAAATGGTTTTAGCTCAAAGTTTGTTGCATTGAACCTAGGGATGACAACAGGACATCTTGAATTATTAGCCTTTGTTGTAGCTAACTCCCTGAGGGTCTTTTCTTCTTCGTTGGAATCGTCATTGTCACTGTATCCCTAGTTCTGATCCTGATTATTTTGGTTTCTCCTGCGTCTTCGGTGATGATGACGTCTCTCCCGGCGATGGTCATCCTCGAATTGTTCTGTTTCAGGATCTTCATGTTGATGGTTTCCGTCATAACAGTCATTGTCTTTAGGCGGAGGCGAGTGAGGTCTATCTCTCACATTTCTCTCACCCTCTAAAAGAGGTGGTTCAACGCGAGGCGCCATGTCTGGTGATGTCGGTGCTCAGATGAGCAGAATACTTCTTTCCTGAGTACCTGAATAGCACGTAAAATCAAGTTAGAAAACCTGCATACGAACTACTCATTTTAGGTTTAAATATATATATATAAAGAAAGGAAGAAAAAAAAGAGAGTGCTGTCAAGCTCATTTCTATGTTTGAGGCACAGGAGTGTAGTTAGTGGATTCAGTTTCATCAACAGTACCATTTTTCCTTGTCCCCAGCAACGACGCCAAAAAGTTGACCGACCTAAATCGTGCGTCTGAAAAGGGAGCGGATTTGAAGTAGTCAGACTTTTAAATTTATAATCTGAAACCTTCTTGGCCCCCGCAACTTTATTACGGGGTCGAAGTAGATATATGAGGTCAAACACAGGGACAAGGGTGGTAGTGTTGGGAATGCGGAATCGACACGTTACACTCCGGTATGGGTAAGGAGATGATAAAGTCCCCTAAGGGAACAACAGGTGAAGATCGATAAAATAAAAGGAAACTATCTCCAACTGGAGCTACGAGGAAAATTAAGGTTTTAGACGTTTATCAGTTTTTAGGGTTTTTGCGCAACGAAGACAGAGAAGATAACACTATTGTAGAAGTAAGGAACGAAGGAGGAAGCTTCAGTAAAACAAGTGGCAGCAGGAACTTCCAATATCCCTTCTCTGGAAGAGGGTACCTCTAACTAAGTATCAACACCTCTCTCAAGGATGTTGATCTTTGGTTAGAGTGGAAAGGTCACTAAAGCAACTCCAATCCGGGTCACTCTCGTACTCCAGCATCGGACCAAATACTAGAGCCACAACACCTCTCTCGAGGTTGCTGCAGCGGGAAACACGATTCGATAGCAAGTCAAAACATGATCCAAGCATGCAAGCTAGAGTTCAGATGTTAAACAAAGAAATCATCCAACAAAAAAGGACCAAACATGAAGCAACATATATTTAAGGCTTCTCGGATTCCATTAGCATAAACATTTATATAAAAGGGTTTAGTTACATTGCATAAGTAAAGAAAGTAAGTGACTGAAACAAGTAAGGATAAATGTCTCCTTCTTGATTTAGAAGGGGCGACAAGCAATAGCAGATCCTCAAGATCCCTCTAGCCCGATACCAGGCGGGATCCTTGCCCGATACACATGTGTTGTGTGGCACACCCTCTCGGGCGATAGGTCGTGACAACAGACGTATCGTGCGGGGCGCTCATGTCCGATACGATCGCGTCGGGTGGCACCCTCTCGGGTGACACGCCATGACTGGTGATGCGTATCAGGCTTGGTATCATGTCGGGCTAGAGTTTTGCTTAGAGTATCATGTACTCATATCGGGTGTCCTCGTTGGCCGATATCGGTATGCTGCTGTGCTCAGGGCCGATCCTAAGTGAACCGTTCCCTCCGTCTCGGGTTGGGGAAGTGCTCACCTAGTATCGACCGGTACCCCTTTGAGGCATGTCACGCTAGCTCCAGATGCTTTCCCAAGTTGGCTTTCGAGAGGTTCTGACCTGTCCCATCGGAGTCTTGTAGTTTCTATTTATAGGTAGCGGTTGGGAGAGGTTGTGGTTCTCCGGGTGCCACGTGTTCTCCTTCAGCTCCACCATCGTGGATTCAGGGGTGCCCGATATGCGTGTCGCCCAGCACAAGGATGTCGGGTTGTAAGCGTGTCGGTCATCGTGACGAGTGGTGCCTACTGGTGGGTGGCTTGTATCGTGCGACACATTTAAGTTGTCGTGGCGAGTTCGACTCCCTGTCGGGTAAATGGCGTACTGCTCGTCCTCTCCTTCTTGCGCGGCACCCTCATGTCGCGCGGTAGTGTATCGTGCTACCCTACGTCGGGCAGCGAGCGTGTCGGCCAGCTGGTTGGTAAGAAAGCCGATGCAGGTGGAACACGTTCGTGGGCCGGGACGAGCCTTTTTGCTGATAAATAAGTTGAAAAATGAGGAAAACTCTGCAAAAGATGATAATATTTAGTTAAGAGTGTAGCATGGCCTGTTTATGCAAAAACATGACAAAAAGGAGAGGAAAACAGTTTAAAAGGTAGATTTGATAACGAAATAAGGGCCAAAAACATGACAAAATTTGGTGTTATCAGAAAGTGTGATGGATGTTCTTGGATAAAAAAGTATGGTCCTCAACCACAAAGTTGTAGTGATTTGGGGGAGAAAAGGAAGTGGTCGTGACCGCAACCTTAGGGATAAATGATAATTTTATATTTAGATGACCATTCATAATGAGTAGGGGATCGTTGGACTCTGAATGTTACTCATAGTTATTTGAAGTAAAAATAATGATGATTGAGTGATGATAGTGGAAGGAAGAATGTGAGGAGGTTGGTTGGGGGTTGAATAGGTCACAAACATAGGGAAATAGTAGATAGGGGATGACTTACCCTCTACCTAGATACTTGGTAACCTGAATACCCAATCCCAGTCTGTCTGAGCGCGTAACAATAATCAAGCTTGTACTTTGGTCCAAACATAGGTCCTATATTTTAAATGAATAATTCTATCAAACTTAGGTCTCATCTTCTAGATTACTATTAAGGGTGTGTTTGAGCTTCGATTAAGCCCAACTTTAGTGGGTGGTGGGTATGAGAAACCCAAATTTGAATTCAGATGTGAGGTTTGATATTATTTGTAATACAAGTTACTCATTATGAATAGATCACCTAATTAGGATAATAAACTTAACCTAATGGTCAAATATTATGAAAACCTCCCATGTCTTCTCGAATCATGTTCCTATTAAGATTCTAGGGCATCCTAGTGTATATTATTATGGTGAAAACATTTGGATTACTATTATCACCCACTTATTCTGCAATTGAAGTATTATGGTAATGATATCCTATGATTTCATATTTATGGAACCCTAATGAGTCAACTAGGGTTAAAAGATGTGAAATCTATCTAATCAATTATAATATAGGAAAAATGTGGATATTAAGAGGTACCTAATAAATTAGGGACAAGGAAAGTGAAAAAAATGTGTACCTAGTATTGGATATGTTACTACACACCACCCCTTCAATGGATTCATCCCCAAAATCTCAAGGAAAGAGGGAGGGGTGAGTCTGCAACATCTCTTCCTTCAACTCCCATGTATTTTACTCAAGGCCATTGTAGTTCTAGAATTTTCCTCAACTCAATTTCCTTGTTCTTCAACTATTTCATTCTAGAGTTTAAAACCTTCACTGGAAACTCTACTTCAGATAGATCCTCTTGCAAATCAATAGGGTCAATAGTTAGCACATGAGAGGGGTCCTTCACATACTTCTTCAGAATGGACATGTGGAACACATTATGAATCTTGTCATAGGTGGGAGGGAGGGATAAGCGATTGGAACACTCCCAAACTCTATCTAAAATCTTAAAGGTCCCACATATCAAGGGTTCAACTTGCCTTTGACTTTACACCTTTCTATGGATCAGATCGACTTTATCTTCACAAACACAAAGTCACCAACTAAGAAACTCACATCTGATCTCTTCTTGTCAGCATACACCTTCTGTTGATCCTGGGTAGCCTCGGTTATCTCCTTGATCAAACAAATGTTATCACTCATCATCTTCATGTCATCAATTTTCATTAGATCTCATTGTAGTGGTGAATGACAAGGTCAATCATAGAGTGCTTAGAAGGGTAGCATACCAATGCTGGCTTGGTAGGTTTTTTTATAAGTAAACTCATCCAACATAATGTATATTTCCCAAACACATCCCTAGTCGATCGCACAAGAACAAAAAAAATCCTCTAGAATCTTTATTGTCCTCTCAGATTGTCCACTAGAAACCATTTTGTAAGTCCTTATACATCTTCATGGTACCAGGATGAATTATGTACTTGGACCCATGGGATTGACCCACACCTCTCTATCTCAGATTAGCAACAAAAAGTATCCATAGTCTATGGCAAAAGAGGATGGAACCATCCACTCCAAAAGAAAATTGAGACTATGGTTTCATTGTCAGCATCTTTATCTCATCCATCTTAGGACTATCTATCTATGCCGCAACAACCTAAAAAATCTAGGTGGGAGTGACTGATCCACTAGCCATCTACACCCTCATCTTTTTCAAAAAAGAATCATCATAAACAAATGTCAACTCAGATCTTTATCTTGAGACCTACTCTAAGATCGTACATAAGAAACAAGAAATAGACGCACAAGATGCATACTTCTTCCTAATCATGGAAAAAACAACATCATTGTCTTTACTTGGGTGATAAGTGATGGTAAAGTCATAATCTTTGAGGTTATCCATCCATCAACGTTGTTGCAGGTTCAACTCCTTATGTGTCACTAGATATCATAGACTTTTGTGGTCACAAAAGACATAAAATTGTACTCCATATAAGTAGTATCACCATCTCTTTAGAGCACAAATGATGGCATCTAATTCATGATCATGAGAAGGCCAATTTCCTTCATTCAACTTCAATTGGGATGAGGCATAGGCGATCACTCATCCTTCATGCATAAGGACACATTCCAACCCTATTTTAGAAACACCAATGAAGATAAGATAGGGTTTAACCTCAATAGGAAGAGAAAGCATAGCAGCAAAAGTCAAACACTTCTCAAATTTAAGGAAGCTCTGATCACAATCAGGAGTCCAAACAAACTTTCCATCATTGCATGTCTACTTCATCATAAGAAGGGCCAGCTCAGAAAAGTTCTTCACAAACCTCTGATAGTAACTCACAATCCCTATAAAACTACATATGTTTGAGAGGTTCTTTCATGATTTCCACTTTCTCACAACCTTAATCTTGATAGGATCAATCACAATATGTTTGTTAGAGATAACATTTTGAAGAAACATCACCCCACTTAGCCAAAATTCACACTTTGAGAACTTTTCATTGAGCTAGTGTTCTTGCAAGGCCTAAAGAACAATCATCATATTCTCATAGTGCTGGTCCATAGACTCGAAGTAGATAAACACGTATTCAATGAACACTGCCATGAAGATGTCAATGTAGGGACGAAAAAATTGATTCATGAAGTATGTGAAGGTGGCAAGAGCACTGTTTAAGCCGAAAGGAATAACAAAAAACTTGTAATGCCCATAAAGAGTGTGAAAGGCCATCTTTGATACATCATCATCCTTCACGTGCATCTGGTAGTAGACACTATGCAATTCCATCTTTGAGAACATAGTAGTAGATTTGAATTAGTTGAAAAAGTCATCAATTCATGAAAAATGATAACAATTCTTTAGCATCACTTGATACAACATATGGTAATCCATGAACATCTACAAGGAACTATCATTCTTCTTCATAAATAGAACTAATTCTCCCCAAGTAAAAACACTAGGGCATACAAACCCCATGTCTAAGAGCTTGTGCTACTACTTCTTGAGCTCAGCAAGCTCAGTAGGTGCCATGTGATAAGGTGGCTTCAGGATAGGAGTCATGCCTATAACAAGGAAGTCCAAGAATAGTATCAGGGAAGACACCAAGAAGATCATGAACCACATCAATGCCATACAAAATAGGTGGCATACAATTTAGAACAACCATCACCAGGTAGTATCTATAAAAATGTCTGATGGGATTCTCCACCTTGAATGTATAGATCATGAACTGTGAATCCCCTTTCTTCCTTCCTTTCATATAGAGATGCTTGCCAACAGGGTGTAACAAGATGACCTTCTTCTATCTATAGAAAAGGGCCATGTTAAACGTCTTTACCCAGTCCATCCCTAAGATAACAATAAAGGGCCTCATGTTGAGGATAATGAAGTCTGACTCAAAAATCTTGCCAGAAATACTCAAGTCTACTGGAAGGATTTTTAGATAGGCATAAAACACCTTACTTGTAGGAGCCTAGACTCTAGGATATGGTAAATGTACATAAATTATAATCCTAACATGGTTATAAGTTTATAATCTATGAAGGTGTTTGAAGATCCAAAATCAAATAATGCTATAATAGGCTACTAGAGTATGTGCATTGTACCTTCAATAACCTCATTATCAACAATGGCCTCGAGGACATCCATGGAAAAGATGCATCATGCACATCTCCCAAAAGATTAGTGACATCCTAGTTGATTGTTGTTGTTCCTTGGTGGCTGTTGTGGATGTTGTTGTGGCTACGACTATTGGGTTCTCATGGTTGAGTTGGGGAGGCAACCTTTTAGAGCTTGGGACACTAAGGCCTTGTGTGTCCAACCTGGACACACTCATGGCAAGTCAAGTGTTTGACATCTGGTTGAGCTACAGAATACATGGTAGGGCACCTTCCAGGTGGGTGGTGATGTGGGAAATGATTGTACTTATCACAGAGGTTGTCACTGAAGTTCTTTTGCTTACTGATACTCTACGATGAGGGATGAAAACTGAGTTAGGCCTCCATGGTGAGGGTCTTATCTACCATCATATGAAAGGTGAGGGGGGAAGCTAAGGGACTAGAGCACGTCTGAAGTGGTATCTCAACCTCTCTAGAAAGAGGGTAGCTCGTTGATCCTATCCAATACCTACAACATATTTCTTAAAAAGCTGGAATCTTTGGACATAGACACTCAAGGATCCCTTCTTCAAGACGTAGAATTCCACCTACTTTTCCCTCAAGGCGGTGGTGCAGACATAATTCTCACATAATAGTGTAAGGAACTTCTCCCAAGACATGTTGGAAGTGTCACGAGTGTGGGAAACACCATTCCACCAAATAAGTGTTGGACCAACCAACACATACCTGGAAAAGAAGACCTTTTGGTGAGGAGGGCATGTGATGCCCTTGAAGGTGTGCTCAATGGACAAAACCTAGTCATCGGCCTTGTCCACCATCTCAATATATCCTAAGCCCTTGAAGTATAACATCTATATCTTGATGAGCTCTGTGACGGAGTAATCTTTAGGCTTCTCAAGAGGAGGGGTGGAGTTGAAATGCCCCATCACAAAAGTGGTCAAAATCTAGCATAGCATATCCAACTCGTACTCAAGAGTAAACTGAGGTGGAGGAGGGATTTCTAAAAAAAGGAGGCATGGTGATAACATGGTACCCCCCTGAGGTGACTTGTGCATCTGGAGTCATCAATGATGGCTTCACATGTGGCATTATGAACTATGGGCTGAGCAACATAGAGTAACCATCCAGTGTATCACAAGACTAGGATGACTCACCACCCTTGTCCCAAAATAGATTGATTCTCCTGAAAAGGATATATAAAAGTAAGAATCCTAACATAAAGTTCCGAGATACTAGACTACCAACTACTAAGTGATCTTATGCCACTTTGTAAGGAGTGGGACCCACTAGGGGGAATATTTGCTAACTTTATTATGAAAATATCCTAGCAATACCCAAATCATTCATTCAAATCAATTAGATAGAAGGGGAGCTAAAATACTCTCAAAATAATATGGAATAATAGAGCAACACGGTCATAGCAGTGAAAAGGTAAAAACTAGATCATTACATGATCCGATTGTTCTAAGTACTTGTCCACAATGACACAAATGAATTTGGAAAGAAATAAAACTAAATGGATAGATTGCAAAGGGAAACCTAGACATCTTAGAAGCCTTCATGAACTATTTCTAAATGGGTTCCTTGAACCCTGGATCCTCAGGTACATGGTCCTCCTGTGAAGTATCAATCAAGTCCTCTACACATGGGTGGAAGCAAACATGATGTAGAACATAAGAAATAAGGTATAGGTCATCAAAGGCTGAGTATGTGCATATAATAAACACTTTGGGTATTATAGGGGTTTAAGGGTGCAAAAGTAATATTCCCACAAGAAGAAGGCTATTTGCAATTTGGTAAGTTCAAAAGAGATATAACAAGAGGAATGAGGCATATTAAAATTCAGAGTACAAACATGAGAATAAAAGGTCTTTCCATATAAATTAACCACAATTCTAATATAATATAATAAACTTTTGCATGGATGACAATGTAGATTAAATATATCTAAAACATGGCCATAACACCATAGGATCATGGCCGAAATGAAATGAGGGTAAAAATGCACACTCCATGAAGAATACACACACCCTTTATAAGTATGGTTGTACATAGGTATCACTATTCTAGATATTCTTATCAAACACACAACATGCATAAATAGAGTGGCAAGACTATCATTTTAGTGAATTTCACATAAAAGGCATTCAAAGTAGGTGGGGTCCAAGAACCCATATAAAAAAAGTAGTTCAACATCCCCATGAATATAATGAATTAAGATAAAGAATATGAATTTACAAACAATTGGATTTTCAAAATAATTTGTAGTTCAAACGATGCCCCATTAAAAGAATGTCGGTTTCAGTCAAATAATGCCAAAAATAAAATCGAGGATTTAGATACCATATGATCAGGCCTAAGTATCTAGTAACACTCTCTAAGTTCATGTTAGGGCTTTCACAACCTAATCAATATATTTAATCATTGAATTAATATTGATTCCATTAAATTCAATAATTATTAAAAGACCCTACTATAAGTTGAGAATCTGATCTCAAGACCTATCCCATCAAATCTATCATATTTGTTTTATTTCAAAAATGTATTTATATGCGTTAGTCGGACAAACCAATAATTTCTTATGATTTTTAAAAGCTAAACTCGTATTTGAATATATAGGAAAATGAAATACAAAATGACCAAATTACCCTCAAATGAAGCGCAAATATAAAACATCAACACGAAAATGGACTATATGCGTATTCAAATAGAAACCTTTTGGTCAAAATGTGGGTCAAATCTGGGCTAAATACAACTTGCCCCTGGTGGTGTCTTGCTGTGTACTATGGCATCAGGAACAATCATGTAAATCGACACCATTGATTGAATCCCAACTACTCACACCATGGAAGCTCCAATATCTTGGTGTCGAGGCTATTCTCCCCAAAAAGTCTCCTTGTGAGAGAGAGGAAGGTTCCTATTGGTCCCACTTTGGCTAGTCCAGCTCAACATGCCTCGTATTAGGCTCAGAGATTGCCTAGAAGGTGACACCAACTCATTGGAAGGGGTAAACCAGTGCATGAGGCCAATACCACTTGACTGGGAAGAAGGTGAGATAGCAGGTGAACAGGTAGGAAAAACCAAAAGCAAAAGGAATAAGAGACCTCAGAATGCATCAACTAAGGAAAAAATTAGGAGACAGACTAGAAGTGACGTGTATAGGATGTGGGAAACATTGTGAGGCAATTTTCTACAAACCAGGTAAACTAGACAGGGGATAGGATGGTTGTGATATGAATATGATGAGCTAGTGGTTCAACCAAGGCCCCAAAACATTCCAATGTGGATGAGAGGCATTCATGATAATCCATAAAGCCAATGGGAGCTCTGTGACAAAAAAACCTTCCCTAACTAGAGAGGTGTTTGACCAATGGGTCAACAATGCTAGTCAGCTAGACATCAAAGGGGAAAACTCGGCAAGATAGGAATACAAAATGAACAAGGAAAGTCTAGATATGGTTAGATCACTGTTGATTTCTCCAAGTTGTTTGGTGAAGCAACTTCTCCCAGCTTTATGTCAGAGAGGGTGATCCACACTGGAAACATCAATCATAAAATTGTGAGGGAAATTGATCAGGGAGCGGGCTTCATGGAAGTGTGGTGAATGTTCCCATATCAGAAAGTATGTTTCTTGAGCACAGAGTCACTGTTATTTGGGGGAGCCAAGGAAGTGGCCATGACCACAACCTTACGGCTAAATGGGAGTTTCTTATTTATACGACCATTTGTAGTGAATAGGTTATTGTTGGACTTAGAATGGTGCATGGAGTTAGTTGGAGAAGAAATCATGATGATCGAGCAAACATAGCAAAAGGAAGAATACAAGGAGGTTCTCTAGGGGTTGAATATGTTCCAAACTTGGGAGAATCAAAGGTAGCAGATGACTTCGTTCTACTACCTATCTATCTAGTCACTCGACTACCTGATCCCAATTTGTGTGAGTCCATGACAATAAAGTAGTCCTAAACTTTGGTCCAAACAGTGTTCCAATGTTTAAATGAATTAATTATATCAAACTCAAGTTTCATATTCTAGATTAATGGTATTGGTGTATTTGAGCTCCAATTAGTCCCAAATTTGGTGGGTTACATAATTTGGGTATGGGAAACCCAATTTTGAATTCAGATTTGAGGTTTGATATGATCCATATTACAATTTTTTCATTATGAAAACATCACCTAATTAGGGTAATAAACTTAGCCTAGTGGTCAAATATGGTGAAAACCTCCCATATCATCTCAAATCATGTCCCTATTAAGATTGTATGGCATCATAGTATACATTATTATGGTAAAAATATTTGGATTAATATTATCACCCACAAATTCACAATTTAAGTACTGTGGTTATGATATCCTATGATTTCATATCTACGAAACCCTAATGAGTCACTAGGGTTAAAAGAAATGAAATCTATCTAATCGATTCTAATATAATAAAAGTGTAGATACTAAGGTGTATAATAAATTAAGGTTCAAAGAAAGGGAAAACAAGGATTTGTACATAGAACTGGGGATGTTATAATAAAATTTGGGTATGTGGAACTTGAGATTAAATTCATATTTGAGGTTTGATATTAAATGTATCACAACTTTTCCATTATGAATAGATTACCTAATAAGGGTAACAAACTTAACCTAATGGTCAAATATGGTGAAAACCTCCCATATCATCTCCAATCATGTCCCTCTTAAGATTCTAGGTCATCATAGGGTTCATTATTATGATCAAAACATTTACATTAGTATCACCCACCGATTCGACAGTTAAGTATTATGTACAATGATATCCTATGCTTTCATATCTATGGAACTCTAATGAGTCAATTAGGGTTAAAAGATCTGAAATCTATCTAATCCATTCTAAAATGGGGAAAATGTGGATATTTAGAGGTTCCTAATAAATCAACGGATAAGGAAAGGGAAAAGAAATATTTGTAACTAGAATTGGGGATGTTACAGGGTGACACCACAACTAAAGTCATGTGTTGTTAGTTTCCAGAATAAGAGGAAATCGACGACCCAAACCTAGTGTCAGTTGTTGTGAAAGGATAAACTTACATAAAACATCTATGTGTTGTCAGTTAAACATAAAGAAACTGATGAGTTAATCTGTTATCAACAATAAATAAGATTTGTTCTTGGATTATAGTCATTATTTTTTCTTAGAGTAACTCACTATGTAGATTTTTGATGTCAGTTACAGAGTCAAAACCGATGATGAAGAGTGTCGTATGCCATCAATTCACTTATATATGTTGACTTCTTACTTCACTATTAGTTAAAATTTAATTGATAAAGGAAACAGTGTCGTTGGTTTTCTTTTGATAAGCGATGATGTAGATACATGCCAGTTTTTTTTAAGACAATCGATGGAGCCTACTGTTCATTAGAATTGCATGCTTTACAAGTGTTCAACTTAGTAACTGGGCCAACAATACTTGTAAAACAATAACAAACACATATAAGAGTTTACATCCACACTACATTCCATTCTCTTGCACATATGCACACACAAATATAAAATCCATTTACACATGCAATTCCATTCTCTTACACTTTACATATTCAATTCTCATTGTATTCATTTCTATTTGCATTCATTCACACACATGCACATGTATACACATCATTCACATATGCACCAACAATTCACTTGTATCAAATTTAAACTTGTAAAATGTCATTATTATCACATATATATAGAAATCATGTCATCAAAATTTAAAAAATACCATATTTTATAGAAATCAAATATAAAGTTGACTTCCTTAATAAAATATTATGCCCACTCTTTACGTATCTCATTCAACTCTTGTTGTGTATAGGACTTTTTTTTGGTTAAGTCAGGAGATCTTCTTATTCATCCCGTTCTCCTCGTGCAGGAAAATTTAACGAAATAAGCATACAAGGAGCTAATTGTGAAGAAAATATGGTAGTAATACTACCATTACATTTGTCTTTTTCTAGTCAAGTGAGGATCGCCTCAGGTGGTCTAATGTAGTGAAAAGGCCCTTGCTTATTTTTGATGTGGTACTTTGCTAGACCGTCCGTAGTTTCATTACAAGTTCTCTGAATATGGGAAAGATTCCATTGATCGTGTCTTTCCATGATCTGTTGACAACCATGGATGATCCGCATATGCCTGTGGTGCTCAACAGATTGTCACAGGACTACAACAATTGCCAGCTTGCAGTCGAACTCTATATCTAGTTCTTCCAACCTCAGCTTCTCCGCCTTCTGCAACGCATAGAGCAACACCAGCAGCTCGCCGTGTAGAGGTGATTGAACGTTGGATGCCAGCGTGCCAAAACCCCACTTCCAGTCACTTGTATCATTTTGTAGTATCATTGTTGCTGCACTTTTCCTTCTGAGAATGGATGCGTCTACGTTCATTTTTAGTCTCCCAGCAAACAACTTTTCCCAACTAGCATCAGTACTCTCGAGTGATTGTCCGGCCAAAGCAGCATCCTCTCTCTGCCAGGCCCTCACCGTGGCAGCCACCTCCGACAGGATAAATCGGTAGATATGTTCAGTAGGTTTGACAATCTTCTCAAAAACGTTCTTATTTCTACAGTGCCAGAGGTACCAGCAGGTGACCATAAATAAAATATGTTTGTTCCCTGCTAGCCGCAGCCCTTGATTGATCCATGGGTGAGTGTCGGTCATGAAGAAGGAAGAGGACATGTCTCCCCTAAACTATTTTTCCCATACCTATCTGGAGTGTTTGCAGTCTCGAATTGCATGAATATTGGTCTCCTCATACTTGTTGTGTATAGGACCTTATTGAGATGAACACAATTCAAGTTTGATTGGATCTTTTTCTATAATCAAATGAAGATTTTACTTATGATTTAATACTATATGTATTACCAGTATAAAAGATTTTATACCCCTATAAGTTAAGTAATACATTTAATTGTATTAGTAAACAGCCATGTGATGTTATAGACATTAATATATGTTGACAAATATGCTTTTTTTACTTACTCTACAATTGACACTTTCAGTTTGTATCCCCCAATTGATATTATGCCACCCAAAGGATCAAGATAATACACAGTCACTGTCTCATGGACAATTACAAACAACTTTCAAGCATATTACTGAGTGAAGAGGAGGCAAACAAAAGAAAAATCAAATTTGGCAATAAATGTAACTCATAAGTAAGATTATAAGAAAAGACCCCAAAACTTATCTAACATTGAAATGAGATATTATCATGTTCTTTCCTAAAGTATCAAAATAATTACAAGTAGTGTAGAACTAATCAACTACAAAATAGTGGTCTCTAAGTAAAAAACTAATCAACAATAGAACTAAAAAGTCCACAACATAAGTGCATAAAAGGTCAACAATCTATTTTGGTTTAGATTTTTGTTATGTTGGTTTGAGAACTATGTTACTATTTTTTTATTCGTCATAGGTGATTAGTGTATATTACTATAATTGGGTTTATATATGACAAAGAGGTATTTTTGTTTCATGTGAGCACTATTTTGTAGTTAATGAGTGAATGCAATGTGTGTCCATGTTGTTTAACATACATTTTATCAAAGATTGGGTTTTTTCATAGAATTTTTAGAAATAGGCATGCAAAAGTATATTTTCCACTACCAAAGCATATGAGACATAGTTTAGAGTAAAGGTTACCATGATGCTTATGTATCTTCTAGCAATAGAATAAACAGAACCATAACATTTCTACCATGTATTTTTCTAAACTATATCCCATCTTTGAGGTGATTTTATTTCAAATCAAAATAGTGTCAATTGAATAAATTGAACATTGAAATATTTACTACTATCTACATTATATTACTAGGTTAAGGCTAATTGAGTAAGAGAATATTGGTTTTATGCTCCATGATCCATCATATAATGATAAGGATATATTTTATATGATTTGACTATTTGTAAAAGGAAAAAAAATCTTATATGTTTATTTAAATACAATTATTAATGTCCGTTGAGGATTTGAACATGAGATCATAGGTATACATAGGAATACTTTTTCTTTCTATATCCCTAGTCATTTATTAATTTGGATATTATAGATCATGGATAATACATTAGTACTAGTGTATATGATAATCCATGACTATGTCTCTTCAACCATGATATTGGATATATGTGATAGAGTGGACTTTAAGAATCCCTCAATGCTTAATGACATAAGTGAATTCAAGTATTTGAGTTATATTAAGAGTTCTAAGTGTTATCGTAAAGATTAAGTGTTGATTGATGTTGATATCGTGACTATGATCCATAAATATTTTGACTTTTAGGGTATTTAGTGAAAGGTCAAAAGGTTGTGTTTTGATATGGAATTTGAATTGAAGGTAAATTATATGATTATAAACATTTGGTACAATTTTGATGATATTTATAGGTTCCTACATGGAACTATAAGCATTTGATGTTGATGAGATATTTGGTATATTAATGAGAATGAAGTTAAGATCTTAATTAATGCAACGTCTTGTTCTTTATTATGTGTTAATCAAGTGACCAAGACTCGACTACATAGCCTTGACCCTTGAGATGGAAGCAAACTTTGATTCATTGTGGTGAAGAGTCCATCTCAACCACACATGAGTATCAACAGCCTAGATTGCATCTGCTTCTACCTAACAGTTATGGTTGTGTCATGAGTGGTGATACACCATGTCATTTCACTCAGGGATCGTGGGTTGAAGCATGAATTTGAATGTTCTATTAGTTTGGGATCCTCATAAGCTTCATAACGAGCTATATAGACCTCAGTGAGGCTTGAGTGAGGTTTTCCTATGATGCCACCCCCTGTTTCTCCATTACAACAAGAAGCTTGGAGATGAGAGTGGAGGTAGAAGAAGGAAGAGCAAAGCATGGAGGGAGGGTCTATGATATCAAAATCAGAGATGGATCTTAGAGGAGCAGAACTCATGTGAGATTGCAAAGTCTTCTAGGTGGTAGGTCCTAGAGCTACTTTCCAGTGAGAAGAGGAGTTGTGGTGTCGAGGCCATGCTTCATGGCACCCTAGCACTGTGTAAAGAAAGAAAGGTCGGTGACGTGGTGAGCCAGTGCTAGACTACAAAGATGGTGTCTGGTTCTGACGAATTCATCGAGGAGGCAAACTGGAGACATGGTTGACAAATGAAGAAGCTGGGAGTTTGGGGAGGCACAGATGGCACAGGAGATCTCGCCACCTCAGAATAGGATGAAGAGGAGTTTTGTGATGGTTCCTTGTTGTGGTCCAGTAAATCTTCTAGGCACACTTGGTCCTGACTAGGAGGATCTCTTTGTAGATCTCTGGCCATGAATCTGACCCACTGCGGCGGCCATTTTCCAAGATAAGATGCATGTAGGAGTCGGGCTTCGAGCAGAGAAAGGAGTTTGTCCATGTCGGATAAGAGAGCTCACAGTGATAGGCACATAGGAACACCACTGAGTCGTAGCTCCAGCGATCGTCGATGCTCCTTGCTCAATCCACGCCAGTGGCTGCGACATAGGGAGCCACACAACATGACTCATGATTCGAACTGGGAGAGAGAGTCAGAGAGTAATGGAGAAAGAAAGAGAGAAGTCAGACTAGTTCAGCTACCTAGACCAGCTAGCTCACATCTGAACCAAGTGGGTCCCCACCCAGCACAACATCAAAGAGTTGCACCACGACGTGGCAGACCCTTACTGGCCAAAAAAAGGTAAACCTAGATAATGCACAAATCTTGAATAATTCATAGAAATTAGTACAATTATTAGAAAATTACATGTAAAATAATGAAATGTTAAAAAAAATGTGTAGAACCACTTGGAACCCTAATATTTGTCTTTTG
This sequence comes from Alisma plantago-aquatica, assembly GCA_963693085.1. Taxonomy (NCBI): domain Eukaryota; kingdom Viridiplantae; phylum Streptophyta; class Magnoliopsida; order Alismatales; family Alismataceae; genus Alisma; species Alisma plantago-aquatica. The sequence continues at coordinate 26,392,405 of OY856415.1, forward strand.
ATGAATAAAATATATTGATATCACACAAGATGTATTATACTCATTTGATGTATAATAAATAGCAAACGATGGACTAAAAATTATGGAAATGTTTTAGTAACTCCTAAATGTGACTTATAATCCATCTAATCTCAGTAATTGTAATATTGAAGCACGAAATCATGTAATATGCTTCATGTGGATAATTAGGATTAATAACACTACATGAAATACAATAAATATAATTATGCTCAATAAATGTTGGAAAATTCAGTATAATCTCATATCAATATATGGAACCTTATACTTAATTGTGAGATCATGATGATGCACGAACTTCATGTTATATGACAAGACTCATTATTCATGGTAAAAAACCCTAAGTTAAAGTACATGCAAATATTAGGGTTAATATTGCATGTGATGAATAATGGAATAAAACATTAGAAATGTAATTTATGATAAAAGATAAGAAATATCATTCTAGAACATAATTGGTCAGCAAGATTAGTAAGATAACTCTAAGACACATAATGATGGGAATATCTTAATGAACTAAGTTAAACCCTAAAATACCCAACTAGTAAAACCTAATACTTTCTTCCACTTTTGAGATAATCAGAATGCAATGTATTTTTTACATAATACCTCTCATAAAAGTTTAGAAGAAGTGATAAACATTGATGTACCGCTTACCTCTATGATGCTAAATAATGTCTTGATGAATTGAAGTCTTATGATGGTGTTCCCAAGATGTTTGAATAAAGCTATAATTAAATCTTTTGATGTCACCAAGAGCCTGGGTCATTTAATACCAGACATGAATTTTACCAAACCTAATGTAGATACCAACTCTAGCACATGTACACCTTACCAGAATACCCTATAGATCATTTGGCATGTGAAATTATCCCTATCCCTAGTAAAGCCATGTTTCTTTTGGTGCATATATCAACCCAAGAAAGGGTGCATCATTGGGAAGTGAAGGTGGTATAGGCCAGATGGACATTTGGTGATCCGTGAAAATCATTGGGACGTTGACACATTTAAACTAATAAGGACAACTCTGGGAGATAAGCTCCATTACATCCACCCAGATTCCCATCTACCATACAACTTTACTGAAGCCTTTTGTCAAATATCTTTCATGTGGTATTCAAATATGTATATAAATGTCAAACATAGGATGGCACAATACTTATATAAGAAGAACCTTAATACACTAATCACACTCTATAATGATTTTTTCAAATGGATTTCTCCCAAAGGAAATTTTTTTAAAAGGATCTTGGTGTCTAAACTAAGCTTCAAAGACAAAAAAACATGTGATATCCATGATAATGGTCATGCTCGACATGGAGAACTCTAGATTTAGAAGGACAATGCCAACAACTTCTCCAAACTACAACAACACAACCACCGATCACCCGTTAGAAGAGATCACCACCACAAACCAAAAAAATGAAACTCAGTAGACAACACAAAAATTTTCCACCTACACACAACAAAACATTCCATAAAATTCTGAAGAGATAAGCCTACCGAACAAAACATTAAACAAAGCTATAGAGAAATGAACAACAGGCAGATGGGTGTCCTTTCATGCTAATACTAAACCAAGCAAGGAAACAACATGTATAATATGCTTGGAAAATATCATGATGAAGTGAAGATGATGATCCATGAGTTCTTAGATGAAAAAATAGGTTACATAGAAGAAAAAACTGATGATAACTATCTAGATATTTCCAACCATATGATTTAGATTGACCAAAATAATTTCATCCTGGCATGATAGCATATCATTATAAAAATTTCTCAAATAAACTATAAATCTCATTTGAAAACAATATCAGTTCTAATATGTATTTGTTGACTGATGAAAATGATCTTGGGTTGTCTAATAGAGACCACAATTAATACTAAATTAACAACTAACCTTGTTTTCACTAGAAATATTGTCAGTGTTGCTTCACTGCATAATATCCTACTTATTATAACTATGTCATCTTGGTATGTTTTGGTACTATTTTGGGCAAAAGGAATAAGAGATAATAAAATACAAGTAATTACTATGTGAAAAAACAAAAACCATCTGTGGCAAACAACAACTAAAAAACATAGGGATAAAATGAATAACAAATTTGATTCAAAATGTGACACACCGATCACACAAAAAATGAGATTACTCAAAATAGAGTGTGAAACTAATACTAAACATCAGGATTACCAAAAAACATGGAAATCGAAAACTGATTTTATATAGCCACAAAAGTGGAGCATATTACATAGAGGTCCACAAATTGTGCCACATGTATCACTTATCATACCATGAAGGTATATACATTACTGTTCACTGGCCAACTTGCCACAACCTATCACAAGGTAACATATTCTTATATATACAAACCATACATGTACGACCATGGCATACTGCCAAAAACTTTGTATCAATGTACAACATCTACAAAACACCCCCAAGGACCTGAGAGTACTGGGATGACATATAGGACTCTACTACAAAACACTAGCAGCATATCCAACTCTCAACAACTACTTCTCTCCTTGCTATTCTTCCTCAACCACACGATCTCTACCACATCATGCACAACTACCTAAAATATGTGAAAACCCACAGATTGAGACCAACATCTCAGCAAGATATAACTCTTTACCAACAATTATTGTTATCATGGATAGATTATAGAGTAGAAAAGTAATGATATTAATAGGTTGAGCCAATTAAGCTAAATGTATAATTAAAACTAATAACACAAATGAAATAGTTTAAGAAACTACAATTGATCAGTAGAACATCATATACTTTTAGAAGGAATATTAGGAACATGTATGAAAGATAACAGATAAGTAGTATAAGAAGCAAGGCATAGGGTCATCCAATGTGAATTGTTTTTAACCCTAAGAAGATATATTGCATGGTTTTATTACGTCTTTTATTATGCCCTGAGGATTTGAGTAATACCACCCAAATCAAACTGACCATTCTAAGTCAAAATTATTGCCATACAAGATCTTTAGAAGAGTCAGACTCCATGATCTCACCCACAACTCCCGGTCAGTACAAGAGACAAAGTAGAAACATAATAGTCAACTACCAACAATGACATATAGTCGAGATGAAAAAACTAGCCATCCTTAGTACATGACACAAAGCTAGAGAACATGTCACACGTGCCCGTTCTAATTGAGGCATCATGTAGTTATATTCACTGCTGCCTTTTACATATCACAATATCTGAGGCCTGATTGCAGCCTCTGTAACCTGTAACTGTGAATGCAAGGATTATCCTCAACTTGCACCCCTGCATGTTCAACAATATGTTCTCTAAGTTTTCCCTGAAGGAACCACTTATTTGACCTCCAACAAGTTCTGATACTGGAATGAATCTATGGCACAGGGCAACTACATGATTAAGGTTTCACTTGATTAATTGTTTCTAATTGGGTATCTTTTAGTGCATCAATCAAGTTACAACATACAAACCTTAAACAAATTCTACAAAGATGAGGGTAGATTACAACTCCAGAAGATTTAAACATATGAGGTATAGACTTGTCACATCATCACATGATTCTATTGCCACACAAAGAAATCAACATTATCTCATCATGGGGGGATAACAATCCCTCATATCATCACTAGAGGATGTCACCTCAAACTAGGCACAAAGCCTCTACCAGGTCATAAGACCCAATTGTATAGCTACCGCACATCATCAATATCTCATCATGCCTCATAAAGGCTCATCATCATCACCATGTGTCATATAAGGAATACCAGAGCAAGCACATGCTATGATTGCATTCAACTTACAACATTAGGGTTACATAATTAAGAGAGAGAAAACATTATTACGTGATAATTACTTCCAGCAAGTTTAAGTGGTTACATCATATGCTCCAATTAGGGTTAGGGTTTCCATAGATAATCGATTAGGGTTTCCATCACAACACTTAACATCAAACCCTAGGCACATCGCTTCCCATATTCTTAGAGAACATTAGGGTTAAGTCACCATGAACACATGGTCAAACACCCAACAAACATTCAAAAGAGAAGCATGTGTCGACTATGGAGATAGGGTACTGTAGCTACCATTAGAGATACACCCATGTAGCAACCACTAGGGTACATATACATGTGTAGCGACCACCCAAGAAGAACCATGAGTATCGACCAAGTAGGGTTAACCCCATGTAGTGACCGCAAGTAAGGTTAGCACTTAACCAACTAGAGACCTACCAAACTGAATCTATATGTAGTGACCACAACACTCACACAAGTGTAGAGGACAAACGGATCAAACAACCATAGCGGCCACCCTGATTAGGGTTAGGTGTTTGTTGTGACCACAACACAATCATCAAATGTAGACACTACAAGAGACCTTATGGAGGGTAGCGACCTCAAGTCCAACTACTCAAAATAGCACATAACTAGCCCTAAAATAGGGAAACACCATGGTTAAAATAGATTATTTTCATTAAGAAACCAAAGAGTCACCAAAAATAGAAAACCATGGCGATGAAATACATCAAACCCTAAAACAGCCATCATCAAGATTTATTAATAAGGAAACCATGATGAGAGAGAGAAAACCAATGTCCAACACATGTACACAAGAACCAAAACCCCCATCTAACATATGATGGTTGAAACATAAATAGGGTGCTAAAAACAACATCAAGGTGCATGTAAGAATCATCAACTACACCATCTACTTTGATTTCAGGTAAATGAATTAGGGTTAAGAGAAAAAGGAATCTATGCAAGAATAATTCATGATCTTAAACACTAAAACAAGATAGCATCAACTAGCACATTATGACCACATCTAAGAGATGCATTAACATGCATGTAAGGTAAAGTCAAACAATAGTAGAGGGGAGAGTTATATAACCAGTCTTGAGATGAAGATGTACTCCAAAGCCACAAGCTTCTAAGAGAGAAGGAAACACCAAGCTTGGATCGACTTCGCATCCAAGCAAGATCACCTCAAGAGAAGAATAACATGCCAAGGTTAAAGGAAGCTAAAAAGAGAGCGGGCAGAAACCCTAGGTTGAGAAAGAAAGATGGAACAGGAGGGCTTCATTTCACTCAGGTACTACCATGGTCTACATAGTCTTGACATCTATAGAGAGAAGTTCCTTAAGGAATTCATCATGCAGAACCATAGTCTATGACCAAGAGAATGAAGAAAGAGATAGGTTTCAAGAAAAATGAGATCAAAGAGAGATATGCTACTTACCAAGATCCACGATCACCAAGAACCACCACAAGAAAGATGATCAAGCCCTAGATCACCACATGCAAGAGAAGAGAAACCACCTTCTTCAAGATCAACACCTCACTGGTACCACCAAGCTCAAGGCCGAACACAAGCAATAAGAGAGAAAGAAGAGAGATAAAGGGGATACTTGCATTTGAAAGGAAGGGTATATATATCGAAGGATAGGAGAGAGGTGAAACATATGAGGTGTCAAGATACTAGAGAACCTAAGGACACTTGTCCCTCAAAACCACGACCATGCAAGAACTATAAACATGCATGCATCAAATGGTGATAAAAAGGTAGTGTAGCGACCACTTAGGCCCACTACACCCTAAATTCAAAACAAAACCAAGGAAAAACATAGTATCCATTGCTACACTATGTCACCCCAAACAACAGGTCAACACAATCATTACAAGAAAACCCTAGCGACTGAAGCCAAGGAAAAGACACCTAGGTCCCTACAAACCAACCAAAGTAAGTTGTTTCCATCTAAGCACTCTCAAGGGAACAAAACATATAGGTCGCTACAAAGGTCACACCAACATGGTCGACACTACAACTCAAACATCCATGCAAAACCAAGCATCAACACACATGATGCCACCTCATCACCCAAGGTCCAACAAGGTAACCTTAAGCATCATTATCTCTCTCATGAAGCCAAAATAAAAGAGGCACATCCAACATGTGACAAATCACAAGATAAACCATCAACACGAGTAAATTGCAACTTGGCCCAAAAACAACTTACATTCGACATAACTAGCTCAAACATCAACCAAAATGGACCAAACTAAAAACATAAACATGTCACATGTTTTTAAGGTTCACCACATGATTATATTAAGGTTCAAGCATCTTATTAATCTAAACTATCAAGATCAAGCATAAGATAAATTAGGGTACTTACAACCATAAACCCCTAATAGGGATTTCACCCCCAAAATCCTATGCGAGAAGAGATGGATATTGTGAAATCCTTTGCCACACACACATGGTTACTCAAAATAGGTGGGGAATTATCACTAATAATGATATTACCATGAAACATGGTAAATTGAAATTGATCTCATATCAGTATCTCAAGCTCAATAAACACAATTAAGGCTATAAACTTGTGCCACTTGCATTTCATTCATTGCCAAAAGAGGTTACATATCAATATTCACTGGATATCTAGCCTCACCCTATTACATATAATCACTTGTTCTCATATACAAACCATGTCTACACCATTATTGCATAAAGCCAAAATATCAAATCGATGTACAATTTCACAAAACACCCCTAAGGACTTAAGTGTACAAAGATGACACATAGGACTCTATTACTAGACACAATAAATATCCATGATTTTATAGCTATAACTCCTTTAATTGTCAATTTCAACCACATGATCTCTATCTCAGTCTGTTCGTCCACCTATAAAAAAATGTGGATCCCACTGGGTGATACCAAGGTCCTAGCAAGAGATATAACTCTCTGCCTATTTCTATTATAAGAACAGATAAGCTAAATAACAATTTATACTAGTAATAAATAAATAAATTCAGCTAAATGATATAAGCAAGGCAATTATCACTGCTTAAGAAGTTCAAGTATCTACAATTGAGAAGTAAATCATCTTATACTTTAAGAAGGAATATGAGGAACATGCATAACTATTATAAAATAAATAGTATAAGAAACACAATAAGGGCATCATCCAACATTATTTGTATATGACCTTAAGCAATAACACTACACGGTTGTTTTACATATTTAATTATTCTACCCTGAGGATTTGAGGCATATCACTCAAATCCAATTGACGACTCTTAATTCAAAATCAGTACCATACAAGATTATTGGAAGAGTCGGACTCCATGATCATCACCAACACTACTCGGTCAACTCGAGTCTGCAACGCAGTGACATATAGTCATTCTACAAAGATAACAACTTATAGTCGAAGCTATAGTCTTGTAGAGACAACAACTCATAGTCAAAGCTATGGTCATGTAAAACAACTAGCCTTCCTTGGTACAGGGCACAACGCTAGAGATCAGGCTCATGCATGACCGTTCTATAATAACACATCATACCACTATTTCAACAATTTAAGGATATAGGGAGATATCTCCACTTGTGCCCCACATATTAAACAATATGCGCTCGAAGTTTCCCATAGGAGTTACTCATTTTGCCATCTAGCTATATACCGGTGCTGAAAATGGATCTATGGTACATGACAACTACATGATTAAAGTTTCATTTTATTAGTTATGCCAATTGGATGAATTAAGTCTCCATCATACAAGTGGACATACAAAACCCTAATTCATCTTCTGAAGATATTAAACGTATAAGGTGTGAACTTGTCGCATCATCTCAGGGCAACATTGTCTCACTACCTTAAGCAAGGCCAACAACATTTGTTAACACTTCCATATCAGGCTAATCATCATTACCACATCACTGGGGTATAATAATCCCTTATCACATCACTAGAGGATATATCCTCACACTAGGCATCAAGCCTTCACTAGGCTATAAGACCAATCACATCATTCTTGTAACTCGTTATTATCTCATCATGCCTCATCAGGGATACAAACATTACCTATGTCACATCACATATACACCATAGCAATCATTATCTATGATAATCATCTCATCTTTCAAAATCAACGTTATACAAATAGAGAGAGAATACTCATTGTTATCTCATCATATTAAACACTTTAGGAAATGTAAGCAACACATCACATGTCCCTCAATTTAGGGTTATGGATTCATGCTTAATCACATAGGGTTCCATGGAATTATTTATTTACCAATCTCTAGTTTCATTACCTTCCACAAGTTTGGATTGTATTAGGGTTAAACACTATAGATTATAACTAAGTGTGCACATTCACATATTTTTAATTCTAGTGCACCTCATCAAGACTCATGGACATCATCTAGTATCACTTAATCATCTCCATAGAATTCACAAGCTATGACATTCAAGTAACCTACAAGGTTAGAGCCATACTAGTAGGAGAGAGAACATCATAATATGATAACCACTTCAAGAGAGAGAAGAAAATACATCACATGACCCAACATTAGAGTAAGGGTTCCTTATTTGTCTTTGATCAATTTGCATTAAGGAACATGATTAGTGCCAACTAAATAATCATTCAAACAAAACTAGACATTAATCATTATTTGCTTACTCATACACAAGTGTTGACTATATGTTCATGTATGTGTCTTGATCATTCATCACTTAGGTGTCTGGAACACTCATGAAACAAGTGTCTCAACCACCCTCAAGCAAAGTGTCTTGACCACCTTCATGTAAGGTGTCTCGACTATAACATGGCTAGTTGTCTCAACCTACCATCAACATGGTGTCTCGACCTACCATCAACATGGTATCTCGACTATTGTCTCGACCACCAACTCATATGGTGTCTCAACCATTATCTCAACCACCAACTCACATGGTGTCTCGACCATTGTCATGACCACCAACACATATGGTTTTTTGACCATTGTCACGACCACCAAATCATATGGTGTCTCGATGATAACCTCCAATTTTGTGATGTTATCTTAGTAATTTTCTTCAGTTTTCCACACTCTTTCTCAAATAAATTAGACAGAAATCCCTAACTATCCTCTCTTATTGCAAATATACGGTTAGATTAACTTTTCTCCCTTTTACTTACAGAAAAAGATAAAAAAATCACAAAAGACTCAAGACCGCATGAAGCCAATCGGTCCCAAGATCGCATGGAGTCACACGGTCCCAAGACCACATGATGCCAACCGGTCCCAAGACCGCATGGAGTCACACGGTCCCAAGACCGCATGAATCCAACCGGTCCCAAGACCGCATGGAGTCACACGGTCCCAAGACTGCATGATGCCAATCGGTCCCAAGACCGCATGGAGTCACACGGTCCCAAGACCACATGAAGCCAGCCGATCCCAAGACCGCATGGAGTCACACGGTCCCAAGACCGCATGATGCCAACTGGTCCCAAGACCGCATGGAGTCACACGGTCCCAAGACCGCATGAAGCCAGCCGGTCCCAGGACCGCATGGAGTCACACGGTCCCAAGACCGCATGAAGCCAACCGGTCCCAAGACCGCACAGAGTCAAACGATCTCAAGACCGCATGAGTCCAAACGGTCTCAGAGCCCAAACGGTCTCAAGGTCCAAACGGTCTCAGGGTCCAAACGGTCTCAGAGTCCAAACGGTCTCAGGGTCCAAACGGTCTCAGGGTCCAAACGGTCTCAGGGTCCAAATGGTCTTCAAGACCGTTTGGACCCATAATTGACCAAACCGTTTGGACTTCACTTAAGGCCTATAAATAAGACCCAAGGGGTCCTCCCAAGAAAATTAAGTTTTCAGACGCCCAGAGGCTGACTCTATTACTCCAGAGCTATTCCAACTTCCATCCTCCACCCAAAGGCTGCCGGTCTGAGATCCAAGCTCCATCTTGAAGTTGCTTTCTCTCTCTTCGCCAAAGAAGGTGGGAATAGGAGACCTCATCATCGAGCAACCTGTGAAGTGTGAAGATCATCATTCTCTCTCTTTCCAAGGGGTTGACTTTCCTCTCTCCTTTATGGGGATGATGTTCTCTCTCTCTCTCTCTCTTCTCGCCTCCTTCTTTGTCCTAGCTATGAGCGAGTAGTCTCTTTCACTAGGGTGCGGGGAGTAGCCCTGCTACCCATGTTTTCATTTCATGTAATGTAATCCATAGTTTGCAATATAGAGATGCTTTCTTTTCAGTTCGACATCAATTGTTTAATGAATGCTTGTTGCTTGATCACCAACTTGTGTTATCTGTTATCTTTTAGTATGAATTGTCTATGTTTGTACTACTTGATTCGAATCTCAATTGAATGTTGGTTCTTGATGCAAGTATCCACCGTGCATCTGTTTCGGTATCTAGGAGTGTTTCTAAGAAGTGGAGTAAACTCACTTCCATCGTTGTGCTTTCATACTATGAAATGGAATCAGTTGACGTATGAAAGCACAACCTTGGTAAGTCGAGGAACACACTTTGCGAAGGGAATGATGTAAAGTAGGTGACCATTCGTTCGGGGATGGCTGGCATTGCAACATTCCCACACTTCTCATAGTTAGTCCTCCGAAAGGAAACTAAATCTACAAAGATACTAATTGTTTAGACTCTTATTGTAGGATATGTTTTATGTTGCATGTTTTGGATCCATGTGTAGTGGAGGTGAAAGTCGATCACATCCTAGTGACTCCTTATCATTGTTTAACATCCTTAAAATTTACTTGCTTTACTTTACTTGCTCTTAGTTTAAAGACAACCAAACCAACCTTTTGATTTAAATACCAACTATTAAGAGATTAAGTGAAATTCTAACGTTTTCCATCTTGTTGCTCCCAACAAGACCGTTGTCCCGTGGATTCAACCCTTAACTATACTACGATAAGACTTCCACGTATCTTAGCATACATGGGTGGAGTTCTCGATCTAGTATAAGCAAGGCTAAACTTAAAGACTTACCATCTTTAGGATTTTTAGTGGTGCACGCAATTCCACGTGAGTGGAAGCTCCATCAAAAATTGGCGCCGTTGCCGGGGACACCAGAACGTTCTAGTTTCATTTACTATCTTGCTAGTTGGTTAGGGTTTTACACTTTCCTTTAACCATTAGTCCATATTTTCTTGAATTCATCATATTTCCTGCACCGTCTAAAAGGTGTGTTTCTTTCTCTACCCAGGTAGAAGACGTGTATGCAACCATCGCATAACCTCAAATCCTCCCCTGATCTAGAGTACGACTCTGAGGTAGAGAGAAGCTTCCACCGCCACATCAGACTTAACTAACAAAGAGCCAGGCAAATGGCTGAAGATCAATGCCAAGATGCATTAGTAATGGAAAGGGTCAACGCCGCCATCGCCGCTCAGAGAGCACAACTCATTGCTGACACCCGTTCTTAGATTCAAGCAGAGATCTGAGCTAAAGAACAGGCCCACATCCGAGCTGAAAATGAATCAGCTAACCAAGCTGCCCAGCTAGAACTCAGAAACAAGCAATTAAGGGACTATGCCGTACCTAAGAACTATGAAGACAATCATCCAGTTTGGCCTCTGATCATCAACATACCCAACTTCGAGATCCGGACATAATGGATTCAAATCATGCAAGGCATCTCATTCTCTGGTGGTTCTGGAGATGACTGTATGGATCACTTGAAGAGGTTCAAGGCACTTTTCCGACTTGTTCCACAGGCCGGAGTTGCTTTTGACACAATAATGCTACATCTTTTCCACTTCACTCTATCAGGAAGAGCTTTGAGCTGGTATAACTCACTTGATAGGGAGCCAATAATCACCACATGGGCTCCCTTAGAAGAAAAGTTCCTGGAGAAGTTCTTCCCCCCTTCATTAACTTATGAAATTTGGGGACAGATTAGCCACTTCACCCAACTTCCTGGAGAATCACTCACAGAAGCATGGGAAAGGTTCAAGGAGCTTCTAAGAAAGTGTCCCCATCACGACATCTCCCAAAATCAATTAATAGAAACATTCTATAGGGGAGTGAGTGATGACATCAAGCAATTTCTGGATTCCTCATCTGGAGGAAATTTTATGAGAAAGAACTACGAGGATGCTTGGAAAATTGTCACACTTGGAGCTGAGAATCAATCCAATTGGGGATGATCATCCTGCAAGGGAGTCCTCAAAGTTTATAAAGCTGAGGAATCAATGGAGATGAAGGTTATTGTTGAAGCCTTAAAGACCATAGCTCATAAACAGCAGGCTCTTGAAACTTCACTTGGAGAATATGATTAGAAGAAAAACCCTAAAGTCCAACAGGATAAAGCTGCCACAGGGACCTGTAAAGCCTGTCACGCATCCTATCACCCAACTCTGTCATGTGGTCTCCTTTACAATGTGATAATGGATATGCACCCACCACAACAGCAGTTCGAACCAATCGTCGAACAACCTGAAGAGCAGATGCCCGAACAAGTTAATTCCATTCATTCCATACCTGGACAAGTTTACTATAATCCAAACCAACCAAGAAACCACCCAGGTTTTCAATACGGGAACCCTACAGGGACTTCCAACCCACAACACTAGACACAAGGCAGATCCTCCAATAGGTTGCCACCCGGATTCCAAAGTACCTCAACCAAAATCAAGGGAACCTCAGAAACAACTTCCCAAGATCCAACTACCCTAGAAATCCCTCTTACTACTATCAGTATAACCATCCTCTTCTGCACCCGCAACTGCACCCTCAGTTGCAACAACCTCAGTTAGCACGGCCTCCGCAACAACCACATCAAGGACAACAACAACTCGCTCAGAAAAATGCCCCCTCCCATCCAACAGACGAGATGACTTTGATAAGGCAGATGCTACAGTCTCAACAAACCATGCTCGGTAATCAACAAGCTCAGCAGAAGGTGGTGGAGGCTCAACTAGCACAAATTGCTGCGCAACTGAAGTCACCAGTAGGCACTTTTACAGGACAACCTGAGTCAAACCCTAGACACAACCAAAATAGACCAGAGCAATTGAATGCCATCGCTATAAGATCTGGTCATGTCCTTCACGAAACTATGAGAATCGCTCATGATGATGATGATACACATGTCTTTATTCCTAATGCAAGCCTGAACCTAGGAACTGAGAAGTCCGCAGAGAATGCGAAAAGCAAAGAAAAAGAACAAGCTTCCACAGAGCCAGGAATTCCGTAGTATAAGCCTAGGATACCAATCTGGGAAGATTGCGAGAGGCAAAAATGGACACTAGGTTCCAAAGATTCAAGGAGGCGATGAAGAAACTCTATATCGACATCCCGCTCCTCGATGCTCTCTCTAAAGTACCGACTTGGGCTAAATACCAAAAGACTTTGTTATCAAGGAAATACATTACTGAAGAACATGAAACCATCAAATTAGCTCAAACCACCTCCGATATCATTCTTAATAAGATGCCAAAGAAAAAGAAGGACCATGGTTCCTTCGGTATTCAATGTTGTATTGGAAATGCCTCGAGCAAAAAGGGATTAGCTGATTTAGGGGCTAGCATATCAATTATGCCCTATTCCATGTGTAAACGATTAGGTTTCACTGACTTGCTGCCCACAACGATGACAATTCAGTTAGCTGATTCCACCATCACTGCACCTCTAGGAATTATTGAAGATATTCCGGTCAGGATAGGCAAAGATGCCTATGTCCCATGTGATTTTGTCATTATGGATATCAAGGAGGATCTGAGATACCCAATAATATTTGGCAGACCTTTCCTTGCCACAGCCAGGGCACTTATTGATGTTGAAGATGGCACGATCATTCTAAGGCTGGGAAAAGAAGCAATTCAATTCTGGGTTCTCAACAGCATGAAAGGTCCCAACATTCAAGAGGAGGTTTTTCTCTTAGATGCAATACACCAAATGTCCCAATTAGAAATATTCGAGCCATATGATGAGTTGGAGAATGTTCTGACAAATCTAGAAGTCAAATTTTCAGCAAATGAATTGGTCCACCAATGTCTGCAACACTTAGAGAAAGCCGAAGAAGTGTCGACAGCCATCTTTGAGGAGCTCAAATCTGTTACCATTTTAGAAGCAACAGAAGAACCCAAGGCCCCCGAAATGAAGAATTTACCAACGGGACTTAAACACGTCTTCTTGGACAAAGAAAAATTATGTCCAGTCATCATCAGTTCCACCCTGACAGAAAACTAGGAAGAAAGGCTTCTTGTTAAGCTGAAGAAACACAAGAAAGCCATTGGGTACAAAATAACTGACCTGACAGGTATAAACCCAGCCTTATGCATGCATAGACTGCCCATGGTCGAAGAATTCAAGCCATCAAGAGAACACTAGAGGAAGTTGAACCCCAATCTTAAAGAAGTGGTTTGCCTTGAAGTCCTCAAACTACTGAAAGTCGACATAATTTACCCAATTTTAGATTCCCAATGGGTCAGCCCTATCCAAGTGGTCCCCAAAAAGGGAGGAACCACTATCATGCTAAATGACAAGAATGAGTTAGTACCGACAAGGACTGTGATAGGGTGGAAGACGTGTATCGACTATAGGAAACTAAACAAATCAACGCGAAAAGATCACTACCCTCTGCCCTTTCTCGACGAAGTCCTAGAACACTTAGCCCATCAAAACTTCTTCTGTTATCTAGATGGTTATTCTGGGTTTTACCAAATCCCTATACACCCAGAAGACCAAGAAAAAACTACCTTTACCTGCCCCTTTGGGACCTATGCTTTCAGAAGAATGCCATTCGGGCTGTGTAACGCACCTGCTACTTTCCAAAGGTGCATGTCTGCTATCTTTGTAGGACTAACAGAATCTATAATGGAGGTATTCATGGATGATTTTTTTAGTTTATGGAGACTCCTTTGATAACTATCTACTCAACCTTGGACAAGTCTTACAATGATGTGAGGAGACGAACATCATCCTGAATTGGGAAAAATGCCATTTTATGGTAACTGAAGGTGTCGTCCTCGTACATAGAGTGAGTGACATAGGGATTGAGGTAGACAAGGCAAAAATCAATGTTATCTCGAAGCTGTCGCTACCAAAAGATATAAAAGGAGTACGAGCATTCTTGGGTCATGCTGGGTTTTACAGAAGATTTATTAAAGATTTCTCAAAAATAGCAAAACCCATGACCCAACTTCTGACCAAAGACACTGAGTTCAATTTTAATCAAGAATGCTTACAAAGTTTCTCAACTCTAAAAAATGCTTTAATCTCTGCACCCATACTAAGAGCCCTGGATTGGTCACAACCTTTTGAAATCACGTGTGACGCCAGCGATTATGCGATAGGGGCCGTGTTAGGACAGAGAGTCGACAAGAAACCTTATGTTATCTACTACGCGTCTAAAATGCTCGATGAAGAACAGAAGAACTACGCCACTACAGAGAAGGAGTTCTTAGATGTCATCTATGAGTTCGAGAAACTCCACTCCTACCTAATTGGAGCCAAGGTCATCGTCTACACTGACCACTCTGCCATACGATATCTAATTCAGAAGCAAGATGCAAAACCCAGATTTATCCACTGGGTATTGATGCTTCAGGAATTTGATTTGGAAATCAAAGACAAAAGCGGAGTGGAAAATGTCGTCGCCGATCATCTCAGCCGTATTGAAGTCGAGGATGAAGATAAATTACCTATCCGAGACTCCCTTCCAGATGACCAACTAATGAAAGTCACAAATGGATTCCCCTGGTATGCTGACATTGTTAATTATCTAGCTACAGGAATCATTCACCCTTCCGCCTCCCATCACAAAAAAAGTAAATTCCTTCACGATGTAAAGAAATACTATTGGGATGAACCTTACCTTTTTTGCCTATGCGCAGACAGACTTTCCGCCGCTGCTTACCTAAAGAAGAGATTACCCTTGTCTTAGAGCATTACCATTCCGGCCCCACTGGGAGACACATGAGTGCGAAGAAAACCGCTATGAAAGTTATGCAATCGGGTTTCTTTTGGCCAACCATAACAAAAGATTCTCATGATTTTGTAAAATCTTGCAACAAATGTCAACTTTCTGGTGGCATATCTAAAAGGAATGAAATGCCCCTCACCATGTGGCAAGAGATTGAACTTTTTGATGTGTGGGGGATAGACTACATGGGCCCCTTTCCTTCTTCATATGGTTTCTCCTACATTCTGGTTGCAGTATACTATGTCTTGAAATGGGTCGAAGCTATACCCATAGTGTCCAGCGATTCTAAACCAGTCATTAAGATGTTTAAAGATATCATTTTCCCAGATTTGGAGTCCCCCGAACTGTCATATCTGACAGAGGGACCCATTTTCTGGAACGAAGCTTTGAAGCCCTCTTAAAGAAATACGGAGTTAACCATAAAGTTGCCACACCTTACCATCCACAGACCAGTGGTCAGGTTGAAGTTTCAAATAGACAACTGAAGGCAATCTTAGAAAAAATAGTCAATAGACACCGCACTGACTAGTCCACCAAGCTTCCTGATGCCCTTTGGGCTTATCGAACAACCTATAAAACACCAATCAGGACAACCCCATTTCGTTTGGTATACGGGAAGTCATGTCATCTTCCAATGTAACTGGAACATAAGGCTTGGTGGGCCATTAAACAACTAAATTTTGATTTCAAAAGTGCTGGAGAAAATAGACAACTCCAACTACAACAGCTATAAGAACTTCGAATGACTAATTATCAAAGTGCCAGGATTTATAAAGAACAAACCAAGATGTGGCACGACGATCATCTAAAAAGGAAAGACATCGTCATGGGTGACAAAGTCCTCCTCTTCAACTCCAAGCTCAAATTGTTCCCCGGAAAACTCCGCACAAAGTGGTCCGGGCCTTTCACCATCAAACATATATACCCGACTGGAGCTGTCATAATTTTTGACGACAATGGAGGAGAAAGTATAGTAAATGGCCATCGATTAAAAAAATATTACACTCCAGAAGATAAAATGTCGAGACAGACTATTGCGATCAGAGACGCCACAACATCATCATAACAACATCAAAACTTCATCGAGCCAGCGACGTAAAACCCAAGTGCTACTTGGGAGGCAACCCAAGATCTGAGCATCTTCTTTTATATTCTGTTGTTTCAAGTTACCTTAGCATTATCTTCTGAAAATATAAAAATTTATATAACCAAAACAAATATAAAAATATAAAAATCAAAATAGCTTTTACCCTCCCAAACGATCCTGAAATCGTTTGGAGCCAAACGGTCGCTAAACCGTTTGGAGCCAAACGGTCTCAAAACCGTTTGGAGTCCAAACGGTCGCTAAACCGTTTGACCTAGGGATTTTGTAAGGTCAACCCCCAAATCCTATAAATATAACCCCCTCCTTCTTCTTTCTTTCGACTCCAGAACTTTCTTAAACCCTCGCGTGAGTGCCATTTCCTGTTCCATCTCTGCTCCCATTCCCGTACAACCCGCGACCCAGATTCTCTCCACCACCCTCCTTCCCGAATCTGTGTGTCTTCATGGTGATCGCACCTCAGTCGCCGCCTCTCCTCACATCACCATCGTCATCTCCGACCGATTTCTGCAAGGTAGTTCAGCGCGCAGCTTCAATCGGCGCTTCCGTCTATGCACCGCCGCCGTCTTTGCCATCACTGACGTCTGTGGTGCTGCCGCGGCTCCCTTTTCTATCACCACCGTCATCCTTATCGCCGCCGCCTTTGCTTTCGCCACTGGTTCTGCCTCTCCTCTGTCTGTTGCGCCCCCAACGTTTTAGATTCCAAACGGACCTGAAACTATTTGGAGCTAAACGGTCCTGAAACTGTTTGGAGCCAAACGGTCCTGAAACCATTTTTGGAACCAAACAGTCCTGAAACCGTTTGGCTCTCCAAAACCGCATGCACTTAGTTAAAACATAAAAACACATAAAACACATAAAAACCAATTTTAAACTTGTTATTCTAATACATGACTTTCCATTTACAGAAATGGCTTCATCAGCAAAGAAACCCATAGGAACCGTCGACGCTCCTTTCTGGACTGAGGAGCAACTACTGGAGGACCATTCCAAACTCCAAAAGTGGTGGATACCTATAAAGCAACTGGGAAGATCCCACTAAAGGTCAACATCATGGAGGTCATGTGCGAGATTGACCGCATTAACAAATGCTTAGCTAAGGAGCCCGAAGAAGAAGTGGAAGAAATCTCTTCCAATGATGAAGGCTCCGAATACGAGCCAAACCCCGAGGAAGAATCACCACCAAAAAGACCCAAGGGGAAATGAAAGGTCCAAGAAACCGCGACCGAACAACCTTCAAAGAAGCGGGCAAGAAAACAAGTCCGCCCCACCACTACTAGGGAACAAACCCTAGGAAGCTATATCCCATCAACCACTACCACCCCCACTATCACCCCCATCTTCTCCGTACTCACCACCACCGCACCACCACCAGAAAACCTTTACATCCACACCATCCCATCCATCGACAAAGTATTAAAATCAACAAAGTACGTTTGCTCAAGCGTACTGCTCAAGATGGGGATATATGATAGAATCCTCACCATGCTCGACAACGCCAATTTATCCAGACTTTGGTTTGTGCCCGAAATGTCATATGTCGAACCCACCACATAATTCTTTACCCATCTCACTAAAGAAGCGGTGGACATTACGCACAGAGCAAGGGACGGAGGTGACTGCAGGGTGGTCACCAAACTTTTTGGCAACAACATCATTATAACAGAAAATCTTCTTAATGAAATTTTCTTCGACAACCCAGAGCAACTCAAACTAGCCAAAGTTGTTGGCACGGAGAACTCCCTATTCAATAGACACAACTTCTGGAACACACTAACAAGAATCCCCACTTATGAGGCAAAGACATGCAAAGCCTCCAATATTCAATCAGGGTTCGTGTGCACGCTTCACAAAATCATCACCAGTGTGCTGTTCCCCAGAACAGAGAGAGGAAACGTTATTACTGCCGACTCTTTCTCCTATGGTCCATCTTGCAAGGAAATCCGATCAACATTGGATGGCATATGATACAAAAATTCTCAGCCTACGCCATAGGCAAAGAAATCTACATGGGCGGGCACATAACTTCCATCATCAAATACCTCAAGATGGACAGATTACTCCCTCAATGCACGAAGATCAACGACGACATCCTCACCAACGAACAAACCTTGAAAAACTCCTATATTATCAAGGAAAAGGATGCACATTTACATTACGTTTTCTGCCCAACAGTCAGATCTTCAAGGATTCTGCTACCACTTCCGGAGCTAGTGGACTATGACAAGGACAAACTTCTCTTCTCTGACGAAGAGATAACCAAACTCCTAGCTTCCATTAAAGTACAAGAAAAAGCAACCAAAACGGGCCAGAAAAAGCTTAGCGTAACTGCCCCGATATCTAGGGTAACAAAAATACCAGTAAAACAACCATCTAAGGTACGTTTACAACCACAACAGCTGTTGGGGACACCAACATCAAAGATACAACCGGAGACAGAATGCCCCCCTCTGGAGGAACCAATCACCACATCTTCCATAGACTCATTTATCATGAGCCTACATGATGAACTCACCACCACCACCCCCACCACACTCCCATCCACCACCCTCCCACCATCTACCACCACCCCACCTTCCTCTACAACAATCCCTCCACCCACATCTTCCGCTTCCCCATCCTTCTCACCGAGCACCACCTTTTCCACTCCAACCCCCGACTTCCCTTTCTCCGCCCCCGTATCCACCCTCTTTTCCTCAACTTTTTCACTCCCTCATATCTCACCCAGCCACATATCATTCCCTTCTTCCGCCACCACCCCGACACTGCTGGTGAATCCATCTACAATCACCACGCAGTTTGCGGGACCATCACCAGTGTCTCCTTCGCAAGGCACTACCACCCTTCCACCCCGACCCCAGCCATACCACCCTTCCGCATCGGGGGCCCCTTTTTCAAATTTCAGTGAGGAATTCGGACGTCAATTCGATGCCATCCGAA
Source organism: Alisma plantago-aquatica (assembly GCA_963693085.1). Classification (NCBI taxonomy): domain Eukaryota; kingdom Viridiplantae; phylum Streptophyta; class Magnoliopsida; order Alismatales; family Alismataceae; genus Alisma; species Alisma plantago-aquatica. Next base: position 26,412,185 of record OY856415.1, read on the forward strand.
ACCTCCTCACAGACCCCTCTAACATAATGCAATCTATTTTTTCATGTGTGCAGGGTATTTCTCAACAGGTCGCCAAGATCAATAGGCAGAACAATGCCTTGCTAGACATTCTCCGAAACATTCAGCAACGATAGGACGTAGTGGCCAAGCAAGTCGATAATATCGATGACCACTACAAACAACTGCCCGAGCTGGTCCTTGGAGTAAAAAGCCAGCATGAAGCGCTGGCTAAGCAAGTTGATAGGATCTCTACGCAGACTCAACCTCTTCTCGAGACCCTGCGTGAGCTTAAGCAACAACAAACTGCTTTCAACACGCGCTTGGATGACATCACCAACACCCTCACACAGCTCCACAACTGCCAAGAGGAGTCAACAAACACCGAGCTTCACCAACTACGTGCTCAAGTAACAGATCTTACAGTGCGCCTCCTCTTTGTCGAGGGATGATACTTAGATCTAAAGGAAACACACGATGCACTACTCGAATCCCACGAGCATGTGCAAGTGGCGTTTGATGAACTACAAGCAACACATCGCAGTGCAAGAAGCCTCCACAACCGAAGCCAGTAGACAAAAAGGCAGATGACGATGATGATGAAGATGACAATGATGAGGACTCTGACTCCTTGACTAACTCCAATAATAGCACCTCCTTAGATGACCAATCTGACGACCTAGGCAATGTTGGGGAGGGCACAAGCTGAGGAGCTGCATCAAAACAAAAAGATCACCATGACGGTGATAAAGATCCCAAATCCCCAACTCACATTGACAATGTTAATATGTCTTACGGGGATCAATTCCTTGACTATTCTGTAATGGGATCTCTGGGGGAATCTTCCAAAGAAGCAGCCTTTGCTGAGTTCCACCACTGTCTGCTCGGAACCAACACAAGTCAACAACAAGAAACATCATCTCAACATCTCTCCGCACCAGCAATCGGTGCTCTTTCCCCCAGAATAAGAGGACCTAGAAAGAGTCACCTTGGATACAGACGAAGATCTAGAATTAGCTTCAGACTCAGACAAAGATGAAGATCTGCAGTAATATATAGATAATCTGGCGCAGACTTCCCCCCTCCCTTCGTAAGAGCTACTCCCGCCGCCACCACTACCAAACAAGATGCATGATCTTGATCCAATGGCTATCTCTAATCTCAACGCTCAAGACATCTTCATCCTTAACACCATAGTAGATGATGCCAAGGACGGGGGTGACATTATCTACCAAAATACAAAGACTCGGCGCAAGTTGACGCGTGAGGACTTCCGCTCCATCCTTCGACAACAATCAATGGTGAAGATGGTAGTCTTCCGCGTCCTCCTCGCCAACTCTATTGAAACCTATAGAAGCTCTCGGCGGCAGCAACCCGTTCTTAACACATCACTGGCTCTAGCAATGAGTCTTATTTACAAAAATTTGGAAAGCAAATCAATTGAACGACTGCATAGGGGAATTTCAAGGAAGGCACGCTACATTACCGTGCCCTTCCAAGTCTCTGGTCACTGGCTGCTTATGATCGTGGACACCGCGGCCCGAGATGCTAAGGTGTATAACTTTTGCGCCACTGAACTACGGGCTGGAATAATCAACTTCGCTGGCACAGAAGCCGGGGAGGCCAGATGCATCCCATTCCGGCTCCTGAAGTTGATCTGGGCTTCTTGCCCATCACTCCGTAATAATTGGAACCAACCTTGGTTCCAAATCATCAACCCCCAAGCTCAAACTCAAGAAGGTTCTAGGGATTGCGCTTTCTACGTAATATGGCATATCCAAGCGCTTAATCAGCAAATCCCTTTTACCGACCTGGCCACAGAAGACTTTCATTCTCTGCGAGGTCGCTATTCCACGGAGTTGATCTGTGATAGAAGGTTCTTCAAGGACCCAACTATGGCACCTACCGACATTCCTCACTATCTTTTCTCAGCCATCCAACGTCCTCCAAAAAAACCATTCAGACAAACACTACTATAGAATACGCCTTTGGCGTCGGTTGTTTAACCCCCTTTGGCGACGGTTTTGAAGCGATGCCTATGTGGCCGCCACTAAAGGTCAAACACTTCGGCGTCAGTTTTCTAACCGATGCCTATATGATCTATAGGCATCGGTTATATATAGTTGGCTGACGTCTATAGGGTTCGCGCCACAAAAAAGGGCACCACCTAGGACACTTTCTGCGTCGATTAACAACTGAACAATCGATGCCATACTCCCAGACGACACGGCCGTGCTGCACTGCACGGCTGTGTTTAGTACTATAGGTGTCGGTTTTATACGAATAAGCGACGCCTTTTCTACCACGGTCGTGCTTTCCTGCACGGTCGGGTTGTTTGTCATATTAGGCGTCGGTTTTTATCTAATAACCGACACTATAGGCCTTTGATGACAGTGTTCTATAAATAACCGACGCCTATACTTTAATTTTTTTTTTCTTATCAGTTTGTAGGCATGCTGTGGCTGGTCAGCAGGATGAGAACATGCAGTTCAGTTTTCTGAACTGCAGGTTTATGACATCCATTGATATCAGCCTACAAACAGGCCACAAACCTACAAAATCAACAAATATTTTTTCACACAAGTAGATACATTTAGACATCAATTCAATTCTCACATTCACACATGTAGAAACATTCAAATACATGTAGAAACATTCAGACATGTATAAAAATTCAGAAATATTCATTTACAAAATATCATTCAGCATCGCTATCAGCATCCCAATTATATCTTACAATCGCCACTGCTTGTATGGCTTTTGCCCATTCTTCTCTTACTTCATTTAATGCTTCCATCGTATATGGAGCATGTACATTTTTTAAGCATTTACCTATAGTGTGGTCAGTTTTAAACACCTACAAAGAGAATGATGTATATATATAAGTAATAATATAAAAATAAGATTGATATATTTCATACTAACTAATGAGACTATATATAATACCTCATGTATGGTATTAATATCCAATGCGGCATGTCAGATAATCATCTGCATAAATCACATCACATAGTATGTGAATGCCCAGCCATTGTCTTGTGTAGCGCACTATAAATTGAAACATACAAAATATTAAAAAATACAACTAAGCACAGTTCACATAAATAATAAATACATTAGAGTCGGGAACTTACTTTTACGTTCTCCCAAATTATTGGCTGGTTCTTTCTCCTTGGGACATTTCCTCCAGCATTTTTGAATGCATCTAAACCCCTACATGTTAATGTAACACAGTAAATTGCGTAATTAAATAGTAATGTAATAACAGATGTTAACGGATATAAAAATTAAATATTTCTCACCAGAATAATGGCATTCTCAATATGTGTCCAATTTTAGTGTTCAATGTACTTCCCGCAGGATCTAGATAATAAATAGTGAACGTCCCGGGGACAATAACTAGTAACTCCCAATGTCTACCGCTAGAGGTAAAAAAGTTATTAATTAATACCTCAAAATGTACAATAAAAATGGAATTTTCTTAAGTCCAAATTATAAATAAAGTAAACTTACTTGACATTGAATGGATCTATTATTATCATCTTCTTTTGCTGACAAAAAATTGTAAAAGCATCTATACAGTATTGTTGAACACTATCAGGGTCTTTAGCTACCATACTAATCAATGATGGAATCAAAAAACCCACATGATCAAATGCAAATTGTTTGCATTGATCTTCCACTAAGTAGCTGCAAAACATGTATTACGTATGCATTAATATATAAGAAACCAGATCACCGGATCTTACACACGGTATATGGATGTATAAACAAGATCTCACCTTATCCATGTCTCTATCATTGATGTATTCAGCCAATCATACATAAACAACTCAATAAAATCTTGTATAAATAAAGAGCTATCGTATGATTGACCTGCATAATCTGCTTCTAAAGAAACAATTATGGGGCAATGTATATTATGTGCTCGTAGCCAACATGCCATTCCCCTACAAGCAGGACCTAACGGGTATTTTAGGTCAGTTGGAACCCAACTTGGTAATGCAAGAAGTGGAGGTGGAGGCCTAGGTGCTCTGGGTGTCTTCTTTTTAACATGTATATATAATTTCAGATCAGGTGACCTCATATATACACATTAAGAATCTAAAGTAATGTAAATTTATCTTACAATTTCAGTAGTGTAGACGACATCTGCTTTGGGCCACAATATCACCCTGCCTTCTGCCTCACCAAGTGTATCAATATCTGGGTGGGCATATGGAAATACAACTTCCCTCCAATCGGGTAATACACATATCGGGCTCACACGAACGTAGCCCTGTGGCATTGGAGTCCCATGAAAAATTTCCCCAGGAAGGGACTGGTAAGCCTGCGCCTCTGCAACAACATAGTCTTGCATTCTTAAGCAGCATGGCTTCAATGCCTACAAATTTACGTAAAGAATGTTATATATATACATATCATCTTGAAAAGACTAGCTACAATGTCATAAACAATACTTACAACAGACGTGTTAGGCGATGGGTCTCCAGGATTACTCGCAGTCTGTGCATCAGGAGAAGAGTGGGTCGCCATAGGCTGATTGAAATCCTGAGATGCCTGCCACCGCACTATTTCTTCCTTGACCTTCTCGGCAACTATATCATTGACCTTCTTAGCAACTATATCCTCGACTCTCTTATTCTCCTATACATGGATAAAAGAAACATTAGCTTCTTATTATTGAATTCCCTTTTGCAGTAACATTCTAAAAAAAGAATAGGTTACCTCTTCTTCTGAAAGTCCCGCTCTGGGTTTGCACTGGGATGGCCCAAAGAATGCTTTGATGCCCACACTAGCGCCTACACCCCGAACACGTCCAGGATGCTCTGGGTTACCAGAGCAACTGTCAATTCATCCCTTGTGCCCTGAGGGATGAACGTGCCTTGTTTCCTCTGCTCGTGCAGCTCCCGCTAATCACCATCAACAGAAATTGGTAAGTTAACACCACAAATAATCAATATTCAAATGATTTCTCTAAGAGTTGTATTTTACCATTTTCACAGCCACCTCAGCAGTTACGGGCTTCTTTATTTCACCCTTCTTGTTTTGCCTCCCAGCTATCCAGATATCATGGCGAGGCATGGGTGTGGCAGACTCCTAAGTAGCAGCAGACTCCTGAGTAGCCGCAGACTCCGCCTGTAGTCTTTGGTGAACGCTTGCATAGCCCTTTAGACCCACAGTGTGGTCATGCACATTCAGTGCACACCTTGCTTTTTGCGCGTCACTGAGGGCCTAGTTAGTATGCACATTAATGATTTGGTTAGTAGTACTAAATGTTAATCTTTAATAGGTGAATACAACGTATATTAATTAAATTGGGAGTGACGCCTAATACCTTGAATTCTTCAAATTTTCTTGAAGCAACAAAATTGTCCCAATCTTCTTTGTCTAAGAAGTTCCACTATTCAAGGGCTGACTTCTTCTTCTTATCACCATCTTTTATGTATTCTCTGTTGAGATTTGTCCTATAGTTCCTAAGCATCTTTCCAGCGTGTTGCATCACACTTTTACGATGCAGCTTCTCATCCAATGCAAATAGATTCTGTAAAATAGAATTCTTATTAAATAGTATCCAAAAATAGAATTGCAAATAATATAATTTGTAATCTACAAAATACAATTGCAAATAATAATAACTCACACATAAATCCTTCCATATCAAGTCTTTCTTCCCCTGAGGAACTTTATGCCAATTATCATAATTAACACCACAATGGCTTCGAGTGACACACCCAAGATAGTTTACAAAATTATTGCGGTTCACTCCAATTGCATTTCCTCCATTATCAAACTCCACAACCAATTTGGATCCACTACCACTTAGCGCTATTAACTTCTTCAACAGAGTGATGCCCCTTTTCTTGTTAATTGTTTGGTGTTGCGCATCAAGTTGCTCCAGTGCTTCAGTGGGTACATGTGCATCATCAACCTAAAATTTGGCAAAAATAAACCCACTGAATTAGCACAATATAGAAATATGGGATATATGACATAACTAGAAGATAATGAATTTTATAGATATACAAGATATGTTTTTAGAACTTACATTGGTATCCTCGCCATGCTCGTCATGGACAACATGCTCATCATGGACTTCATGCTCATCATGGTCAGCCATCTGAAAATGTCATTAAAAAGGCAAACATTTAGCATTTGTATTAACTAGAAAAAGGCAAACATTTAGCATTTGTATTAACTAGAAAAAGGCAAACATTTAGCATTTGTATTAACTAGAAAAAGGCAAACATTTAGCATTTGTATTAACTAGAAAAAGGCAAACATTTAGCATTTGTATTAACTAGAAAAAGGCAAACATTTAGCATTTGTATTAACTAGAATATACAAGTGAGCTTGTTCCAACTGCTCACAGCTGATTACTTTCACCCATGATCCCAAAATTCCTTTGCCCTCCCCAATATTCTTGTCATTAACAGGAGTGTTATTACCACTCAGAAAGTCATTGCAAAAATCCATAACCTCTCTCGCCACATAACCTTCTATGATACTCCCTTCAGGCCGATAACAGTTTCGAACATCACCTTTAAAAACGCTCATGTATCGTTCAAAGGGATACATCCAATGCAAGAAAACTGGTCCCAACATTTTCACTTCCCTAGTCAAGTGGACAACAAGATGTACCATGATATCAAAGAATGAAGGAGGGAAATACATCTCAAGCTGACATAGGGTCACAACCACTTCTCTTTGCAAATTATCGAGAGTATCAGGGTCAATAACTTTGCTGCATAGACTGTTGAAAAAGAAATAAAGTCTGGTGATTACAAACCTTACATGCTTCGGCAATATAGATTGAATTTCCATGGGAAATATTTGCTGCATTAGAGTGTGACAATCATGAGATTTAAGACCTATCAACTTCAGATCTTTCATTGATACCAATCTACGGATGTTGGATGAGTAACCATGTGGCACCTTAACATATACCAAGCATTCACAAAAAGCTTTCTTCTCCTTTCTAGACAATGTGTAACAAGCGAAAGGTAAGTATGTTCTTTGATTACCCATTTCACGTAATTCTGTTAATTCTAACCTTATTCCCATTTCACGTAGGTCCAGCCTAGATTTTATCCCATCTTTAGTCTCACCTGGTATATTTAACAGAGTACCAATGATGCTATCACAAACATTTTTCTCAACGTGCATTACATCGATACAATGCCTGACTGTCAAAGAACTCCAATAAGGAAGATCCCAAAATATTGACTTCTTCTTGAATGAAGAATTGTCACTCCGTCTGGCCATACTACATTGTGATTTCTTACCAAATTCATTGACAATGTCTTTTACTCTTTCATAAACAACATCCCCTGGTATAGGTTTAAGTGCACTCCGTTCATCATTCCATCCATTGGATGCTTTGCGCTTCCTACGATACAGATGGAATTTTGAAAGAAACCTTCGATGACCAAGATATACAGTCTTGCCGCCATGTTTTAGTCTTATTGAATCAGTGTTTTCTTCACATATAGGACACACTTTAGCTCCTTTGACACTATATCCAGACAAATTCCCATATGCTGGAAAGTCATTAATAGTGAAAACAACATAGCGTGCAAACGAAATGTCTCTCTTCCTGAAGCATCATAGGTCATCACACCTTCATCCCAAAGTTTCTTTAAGTCATCAATCAGAGGTTCAAGATAAACATCGATATCATTTCCAGGTTGTTTAGGGCCCGATATCAACAACGACAGCATAACATACTTATTTTTCATACACAGCAAGGGAGGAAGATTGTATATAACAAGCATGACTGGCCAAGTGCTATGTTGGCTGCTCAATGTCCCGTACGGATTCATCCCATCTATACAAAGCCCAAGTCTTAGATTCCTATCTTCTTCACCAAATTTGGGGTACAATAGATCAATCTTCTTCCACTGTGGGGAATCAAACGCATGTCGTAGGATCCCATCATTATTTTTCTTAACATCTGCATGCCACCTCAAATTCTTCGCATATTTCGGATTTGCAAACAAGCGTTGAAACTGTGATATTTTAGGTAGATACCACAACACCTTGGTAGGAGAACCAGTTTTGGACTCCCCCAAAGTCATCAATTTATACCGTGACGCACCACATTTTGGACAATCTTTCAAATCTACATAGTCCTTTTGAAATAATACACAATCATTTGGGCATGCGTGTATCTTCTCGGCCTCCATTCCCATTGGGCACAACATTTTCTTTACCCGGTATGTTGAGATTGGCAGCTCGTTTCCTTCAGGAAGCATTTCTTTCAACAAAGTCAACAATGAAGTGAAGCTTTTGTCACTCCATCTATTGTTAGCTTTCAACTTATACAATCTCAACACAGCGCTAAGCTTCGTAAACTTAGCACAGCCTGTGTATAACGGTATCTCAGCATCATGCACAATGTTTCTAAAGATAGGAGGTGGATCGGTGTGCTCTACCCTACAACTATCCAGCATTGCATCAACAATGTCTACTGGAACTGGTTCATTCACATCTACGTCATCGGAGGCAATTTCTTCTTCCACCCAAGCACTGCTATCGACATCTACTGGTTTCGAGTTTGAAATCTCTCCATGCCAGTGCCATTCTATATAGCCTTGTATAATCATGTTGCACATGACATGACTTTTGATTTCCTCACCAGTGTTGACTTTCAAGTTGTTACCGCAATGCCTACATGGACAGTAGAGCCTATATGTAGGTTTTTTCCTATGTTCCTCGGCAAATATAATAAACTGATCAAGACCAGATATAAATTCTGGGGTGCAGCGATTGCGAATGGACATCCATGATCTATACATTCTATGATCAAAGAGAAAACAAGTATATATTAGGACAGGATTAGGGTATACACTTACATCCTATCCAAGATTTACTCCTATTATCTACAATGAAGCCGGACTCCATACAAACAGTATATAATTTAGTGATTGTTCATTCTAATTTATACCAATGTACAAGTAATATAAAGAACAATGATTGTTCACTTTCTAGGCCAACAAACACATGTGATGTCATTCTTATATATAATAAATGTGTACCACCTATCCCATCCTTGAACACCTAATCTCACTAGTAAGTGTATAATGTGTATTGGGTTTTTGAGAAAATTTTGGCAGCATTTCCCCGCTGTTCTCTAAGTACATATGTACTTAGAGAACAAACGTGGAAATGCTACCGAAATTTTCTCGAAAACACAATACACATTATACACTTACATCCTAAGTGAGATTAGGTGTTCAAGAACAGTCCCAAACCAGGGACTATCTAAGATTTACTCCTAATGAGTAAATCTTGGACGGGTTTCTAGGCCGACAAACACAATAATAGATATGTACATGTTAGGGTTTCATCACAATTAATGTTAGGGTTTCATCACAATTGATGTTAGGGTTTCATCAATGTTAGGTTTAATCAAATCAAATTAGGATGCTAGAATTGACAAGTTTAAATCTTATTTCAACATGCATCAAAATTTACTGAATTAAGTCAAACATTAGGATTAGAAGCACAAATATATGCAAGCAAAAAATTTGTTCATATCCTAGGATTTACATAAAGCATTACATAAAAATTTGTTCATATCCTTACCAACAGCAAGCACGGCCGTGGTTGTGTTGGCCTACCATGACCGTGCTGGACAGCACAACCGTGGTAGGCCAACACAGCCATGGCCATGCTTGCTATTGGTAAATAGCTAGGGAGAAGCAAGCAAAGAGGTAGGGCTACCTAGAGCTAGCGTGGAAAGTGCAGCGGCGAGCGGCGGCAGTAGTGGCGGCGGAAGAAGAGAGAGCAGAGTGGCGGGCGGTGAATAGAAGTGGCATAGGGAATGAGAAGAGCAGCGCATGACACACCAGCAGTAGTGGCGGCGGCGAGTAGAGGTGCACCAGCAGCAGCGGCGCACCAGCAGCAGTGGCGGCGGCGAGCAGAGCAGCACCAGTAGTAGCGGCGGCGAGCAGCAGCGGGGTCGTCGGGTGATTTTAGGAGAGCGGCGGCGAGCAGTAGCACAACAATATCACGATGAAACAGGAAGAAAGGGGGAAGAGCAGGGTGATCGGGTTTATTAAGTTGGTCAACGGTGTCGGTTATCTGCAAAACCGACGCCTATTATGATTTAGCGTCGATTGATAGTAAAACATCGATGCCCAACTAGACAACCTTTACCCTAAATTATTTGGCGGGAACCATTATCAGTTTCGGTTATCAAAGGATAACCGACACTGAAAGTGGGACTTTTTGCGCAAATTTTCATTTTAAATAGGCGTCGGTGAATAGTTAAAAAACCGACGCTATAGGTGACCTAAAATGTTTTTGCTCAAAAATTGGATTTCGCGGGAAATTTTAGGCGTCGGTCTGTTATAACTAGCCGACGCTGAATACAAAGTGGTACCCGTGTATGGCTGGTCTTTGAATATAGACGTCAGTTTGCATAAATAACCGACGTCTAATATTATAGGCGTCGGTTTTCCTAAATAACCGACGCCCAGAAAAGTGACACTGAATGTTGTTTCTGTAGTAGTGAAACAATAAAGGAGTTGGAGAAACAACAACCCGCCAAGGCTCCCGAGAAGAAGAAATGGGACCCTTACTCTTTTGATCTGGCGTATGATGATGGGGTTACTGAGTTTCTAACTGGGGAACCCATCAACAGATCATCTTCACAAATGGACCCCCTGTCTGCCATTTCACCTACATTCCCCAATTTTGACCTCAGTGCTTGCAAACATCTCTCCGACAATGAACTTCATCTCATCATGTCAAGGCTTTACGCCGAGAAAGATGACCTCATTTTCATGTCTGATGACATTCTGGTCATGGCAGACGTGCTATGAGAAACCGTACAGATAAGAGGGTCTCTTTCCATAATCTTAATGGCAGCTTATCAATTTCTTCTCGGACAGAATCACCCTACAACCTATATGGCATCCCCCTATATGAAGGATGATCTATTAAAGCTAAAGAACTTTGGGACCACTGAGGCACTCATCTCCTACTTACAACATACAACCCTAAAGTTCATCATGCTCCCTTTCCTTCATTCAAAACACTGGATGTTGTTGGCAACAAATCTTCATGAAGGAACAACAATCATATACAACAATTCTGACAGCCAGTACAATCCAGATCAACAACATTACACTATGACACCAAGAATGCCTACGGAGGAGGTGGCGAAGGAGTGTGCTGGCCAACTACATGTCCTTCTCAGCACGCATACATGAGCATACAACAAAGAACACTTTCATCACCCCGCCTTCAGCCACAAGTGCCCACAGTAGCTCCGCAAGCCAAACAATTGTGGCTTCCACGTCCTCTACTGGATACACACCATCATAGCACTTGGAAGACCAGTAGAAGATATGATAGATGTGGATTCTCACACCTTACGAGGGAAGTTTGCTGCTAATCTCCTCCACACACATGATGCCAATAAAGGACCAACAGAAGCCTGATGCCCTTGTCCTTGTACTACTCAACCTATCACTTTGACACTCTGCGTACATAGTGAGTGATAAGTTAGGGGGGGAGTACACTGGACAAGGGCGAGGTATCATTTTCAAAATCCTTCCCTCTATACCTTTTCTTTCAATTTTGTTCCTTTGCACATTTGCTTTTCGGTTTAAAACAATTTCCCTTTTTGGAATAAAGTCACCCCCAGCTAACCTTAGAATCAAGTTAGTCCTCAAAAGCAATAATAAGAATAGCACTTAGACATATAATGGTGACTTAATAATTTCTCTTCACTCTTGATTTTCATGCTTTTGTTTCACTTCTACATCCGACTCTCCACAGGTCAATATCAAGGCCGAAATAAGCCAAGCACTCTCAAGCACGAGAGGGCATATGGTGACATCCAAATCAAGAAGTCTCGCAAGTGGACCATTAAAAAGAAACCAAAAGGTGCATGTCGATGAAAACTCTAAGAACAACTTTCCTCTCTTCAAATAAAAGAGGCTTGGCCACCAAAAAACAATTTCCCTAAAAACCCCAAATCCTAAGCTTGTGAGTTTACGAATAAAAGCCAGAGAGTTGAATAAAACTATGAGAGTTGTGCCATAATTAAGGACCTATATAAAGAACCAATGAAGGTCTCACCCGACCGGTACATTCAGCTGCCCTCACAAAGGCAGATGTGTGGTTCCCAGTAGTGAAACCCTAAGGTATCTAAATATATGAAAGGCTTATAAAGGACTCACCCGGCCGGTACATTCAACTACCCTCATGAAGGAAGATGTGTCGTACCCGGTAGTGAGATCCTAAAAGCATAGACAACCCCTCCCTCACTTGAAGGGGGAGTTACACATCAAGCCTTTAGCCAACCCTCATATCAACTCTAGCTTCCGGTAGGTTTTTCAAAGAGGTATAAAGACGATTAGAGTCAACGACATGCACATAATGAAAAGTGGTCCCAATGCAGGCTACAAGATACAGAAGAAACCTGAGACCCAAGCAACTCTCCATACCTGAAAGAGTTAAGGCAAACAATAAGACCCGATATGACCTTAGGAGAGCTCGGGTTTATAATTGAAGCAAGAGTATGGAAATCTTAACTAAATAAAATCGCCTCGCCATTACATGCCTCGGCTCTATCTAACTTGAGGACAAGCTAGATTCTAAGTTAGGGGGGTGATAACCTCCAATTTTGTGATGTTATCTTAGTAATTTTCTTCAGTTTTCCACACTCTTTCTCAGATAAATTAGACCGAAATCCCTAACTATCTTCTCTTTATTGCAAATATACTGTTATATTAACTTTTCTCCTTTTTACTTACAGAAAAAGATAAAAAAAATCACAAAAGACTCAAGACCGCATGAAGCCAATCGGTCCCAAGACCGCATGGAGTCACACGGTCCCAAGACCGCATGATGCCAACCAGTCCCAAGACCGCATGGAGTCACACAGTCCCAAGACTGCATGAAGCCAACCGGTCCCAAGACCGCATGGAGTCACACGGTCCCAAGACCGCATGATGCCAAACGGTCCCAAGACCGCATGGAGTCACACGGTCCCAAGACCACATGATGCCAGCTGGTCCCAAGAGCACATGGAGTCACACGGTCCCAAGATCGCATGATGCCATCCGGTCCCAAGACCGCATGGAGTCACACGGTCCCAAGACCGCATGAAGCTGTTGGTATGTATGCCCATAGAGTAAGTCATATGATGATTGTAATGGGATACTTTGTAAATGATTTGAATAATAATAAAGGAAATTTCCGATCTATATGTTTAAACTATTTCTGAGATGATGGTGTAACATGATAGATGTCTAAAGAATGGTTTTACTCAATGACGTATGCTTTTAGGTTCAGGACCTAAACGATGAGATCATACATATGTTAAGAGTATACATTCTTGTTTAGTCCCTAGTCGGTTGTTATTGTGGAAATAACCATAGACATCAATAACACTGAAGACTAGATTGTGTGTTGGTTGATGATAGAATCTCATTTAGTCATGATATAGAGATATCAAACCAAGCACATAGGTACTTGTTAGAGAACAAGGTACTGGACAGACCCACCATGAGAGTGACACATGGAACCATGACTTGGTAGTCATAGTCAGCTCTCACAGTGATGGTGGTGAGTGTGATTCTTAGACCTAAAATCACTACACTCAACACATGTCGTTGGGTACACTTTGACATCATCAAACGCAGTCCTGAAACATGGGTTGTTATAAAGGTGATGATTGGGTGGCTTTGACACATGGGGCTTTTGAGGGGTGAGTGATAGATATGGGATTTGTCCCTCCTGAGGGAGTTTGATGTCCTTGGCCACTTGATGAGTAGGATTGAGAAAGGCATGCGCATGCACGTGTGAATCAATATGTGATATTGATGTCACACACATCTCACCCAGTCTGCTCTGAGATCAAGGAAATGAATGAATGTTAACAGGATGACTGTTCCATGCCTCGAGTTCATTCAAGATATCAGTGACAAAGGAATTATACATTCACTGTAACACCATTCACGGATTGTAGGATTGAAAGTTGTTCTCCAACTTTCTATTTCACTTGGGTAGCACTGATGTGTGACTAGGCACCGCTCTTTGCTTGTGAAGTCATAAATGTTATGGACTTTCACTGCCAACGTGAAATGGACCTGTAGGGTCACACACATAGGATTTAACCTGGAATAGGAGTTTGTCCACAAACAATGTTTAGATTGATTACTAAAGGAGTTTAGTAGTTCAATTAAACACTCAATTAATTGATAGCTCAATATCATAGTGTTCAAGGTGTTGGACTGATTGATTAGAGTATCGAATTGATTGAAACCGCAATTGACTAATTCTGCACAATCTATACTCCCAACCGATCGACTCATTTGATGAACCGATCGGCTGAGCTTGGTGAACCGATCAGCTCAACTGGTGAGTTGATCGGCTCAAGGACAGGGTGAACGATTTCTTCAAGTGTTGAAACAATCGGTTAAACTGTTGCAACCAGGCAAGTTGGGAAAGTAAGATTGGTGAGAAATTTATTTTTGTTTCACTTGCCCAATTTGATTGGAACAAGGATTGGTATTCGATACCAATTGGAAACAAAAGAAGAAAAGTCAATCGGGAACTGATCAGGACCACGAACCGACCGGTTCAGAAGTGAACCGACCGATTCATGGGTCCCAACCGATCGGTTGAGGTGTCAACCGACCGGATCAGATCCCCAACCGACCGTTTCAGTTGTGAAACGATCGGTTCAGGTTGCGACTTAGTTGTTTTTTTGTGGAAAATCTCAAACCCTTCTACTCCTGCTTTAGTCCCGCATTACTCGGGATAGAGAACCCTATCCCATGACCCTCCTATATATAGGGGTATTGGGGGCTTCTCAAAGTACAACCCAGTGCAACCAGTTGCTCTATGAAGTTGTCGTTCTCTCTAGTTTTGGTAACCGAGAGAGAGCCTGAGCAGGTGCTACCTGATAAGGGAGGCACAGTAAGGGAAAGACAACTACAGAAAGCGACTGGTGGCAGGAGAGTGTGTTGATGACTAGTACACCGACAGGAGGGTGCGACTCCTTCCGATTCCTTGTGGGACAAGGAGATCGGAGTTCCAGGCAGTCTGTGTGGACGACTGCAGATGCGGGAGACCTCTGTCGCTCGGAGGACAACTGTCAATCCCGACAGTCCCGGTGAGACCAGGAGTCTTCAGTCTCGGTGCGACCAGGAGTTGCAAAGACACCATCTAAGACCAGAGGTGAAGACCGCGTAAGGCGTGAGGTACTGTCGCCGAGAAAGCCTCGGGACAAGGTATGCATCCACAAACCATCTTTCCTATTATATAGACGTTGACGTGATTCCTTTTGTTCTGGGTTTTGGGAGAAAATTTTTGTTTCTGCTGCTTCTCTACCTCCCCTAAAACCCAACAGAAGCCAGCCGGTCCCAAGACCGCATGGAGTCACACAGTCCCAAGACCGCATGAAGCCAACCGGTCCCAAGACCACACGGAGTCAAACGATCTCAAGACCGCATGAGTCCAAACAGTCTCGGAGCCCAAACGGTCTCAAGGTCCAAACGGTCTCAGGGTCCAAACAGTCTCAGGGTCCAAACGGTCTCAGGGCCCAAACGGTCTTCAAGACTGTTTGGACCCATAACTGACCAAACCGTTTGGACTTCACTTAAGGCCTATAAATAAGACCCAAGGGGTCCTCCCAAGAGAATGAAGTTTTTAGATGCCCAGAGGCTGCCTCTACTACTCCAGAGCTATTCCAAATTTCATCCTCGACCCAAAGGCTGCCGGTCTGAGATCCAAGCTCCATCCTAAAGTTGCTTTCTCTCTCTTTGCCAAAGAAGGTGGGAAGATGAGACCTCATCATCGAGCAACCTGTGAAGTGTGAATATCATCATTCTCTCTCTTTCTAAGGGGTTGACTTTCCTCTCTCCTTTATGGGGATGACGTTCTCTCTCTCTCTGTCACCTCCTTCTTTGTCCTAGCTATGAGCGAGTAGTCTCTTTCACTAGGGTGCGGGGAGTAGCCCCGCTACCCATGTTTTCATTTCATATAATGTAATCCATAGTTTGCAATATAGAGATGCTTTCTTTTCAGTTTGACATCAATCATTTAATGAATGCTTGTTGCTTGATCACCAACTTGTGTTATCTATTATCTTTTAGTATGAATTGTCTATGTTTGTACTACTAGATTCAAATCTCGATTGAATGTTGGTTCTTGATGCATGTATCCACCGTGCATCTATTTCGGTATCTAGGAGTGTTATCAAGAAGTGGAGTAAACTCACTTCCATTGTTGTGACTATGAAATGGAATCAGTTGATGTATGAAAGCACAACCTTGGTAAGTCGAGGAACACACTTTGAAAAGGGAATGATGTAAAGTAGGTGACCATTTGTTCGGTGATGGCTGGCATTGCAAAATTCCCACACTTCTCGTAGTTAGTCCTCCGAAAGAAAACTAAATCTACAAAGATACTAACTATTTAGACTCTTATTGCAGGATATGTTTTATGTTGCATGTTTTGGATCCATGTGTAGTGGCGGTGAAAGTCGATCACATCCTAGTGACTCCTTATCATTGTTTAATATCCTTAAAATTTACTTACTTGCTTTACTTTACTTGCTCTTAGTTTAAAGACAACCAAACCAACCTTTTGATTTAAATACCAACAATTAAGAGATTAAGTGAAATTCTAACGTTTTCCATCTTGTTGCTCCCAACAAGACTGTTGTCCCGTGGATTTGACCCTTAACTATACTACGATAAGACTTCCACGTATCTTAGCATACGTGGGTGGAGTTCTCGATCTAGTATAAGCAAGGCTAAACTTAAAGACTTACCATCTTTAGGATTTTTAGTGGTGCACGCAATTCCACGTGAGTGGAAGCTCCATCACTCGACAATTGTCTCGACCACCAACAAGGCCATATGTTATGACCACTAACCCTCATGAACCACAACCAACCTAATGTTAGGGTATAGACCTTCAAAAAAAGTACATGTTGCAACCAAGATCAAACTATGTGTCTCAACCAAACAAGATCATGCCTCAACCAAGGCCAATCAAAGGTGTCTCGACCATAACTCAAGGTAAGCTATCTCGACCACAACTCAAGGTAAGTTGTCTTGATCACATCATGTCAAAGAATCTCTCGACCCAAAGCTAAGTCTACTCTCTTGACCCAAAAGATTAACATGCATAAATGTCTCGACCCAAAATAGAAATCTAAATAGCAAGAATACCAAGAGTCACTTTGTTCAAAACTTCAGAATCAAGATCATTCAAACCCTAGAACAAGTCACCATGAAGGTTATCAAGCTAAACCACTTAGGTGAGAGAAATTTGAACTTCAACTCATATAAGAAATCATCCATAACTCTATGGACATCATGATGAGTGAAACTTAGCACATGGTAATTAAATCAAAGCTTATGATGCATATAAGATCATCCTCTCAAGAACACTTTAGGAATCAAGTACATGGATTTAGGGTTCAAGAAAGAGTATAATCTATATGAAAATACTACAAAATTTAAAACCCTAAAATCATAAAAATATCCTTTACCATCTTAACATCACTATGAAAAAAACAAGTATCATAATACTTGCATTGTCATCACCTCCACCCCCTACTTAACAAAACATGTTTGTCGAACACTAACCAAACATATAATACTAAAACATAGGTGTAATGACCACCAAGGTTAAATGACTGCAAGATCATATTACCGTCCTCAAATCATAGATGAACCATAAACAAAATAGTAGGCTATCACCAAGGAAATTTCATCAAGACCAAGGAGGATGACTTCATACAAAGATTATCTCCAAAAGTCCTTAAACATATATGATAAAATCTCCATAAAATACCTTATTAAGGTAGGTGAAATTCTTATTTTCAACATGAGAAAAATAGCACTGAATCCCCATGTCATACCAAGGTACTTGAACTCCGTACATGATTATAGAAATCATAAATCAAGGCTATAAAACTATCCATCTTGTATTTATCTCAACATCACAGTTCAAACCCTAAATCATGATAATACTTTTAGCATGTTATAGTGCAAAATAGAATAGGGAAAAGTTATATAACTCACCTTATGTGGAATTCTAAGCCCCAAGTTCAAAGGCTCCGAGAGAGAAGAAGGTACTCCAATTTGATGAGCACTTCGGCCACAAGAACACCTCACAAAATAAGAAAACCATGATCAGGTGATAGATTAGGAAGGAGGGAAAGAAACCCTAGGCCAAACCAAAGAACAAGGAGGAAGAGAAGAAAACTTCCTCTCACTAGGGTACCACCTTGTCAAAACATGGTCTCTGACCCTTTGTGATGAGGAGTTTCTCTCTAAAATGACCACCATGGATGATCCACAGTCTATAACCAAGGAGGAGGAAGAAGATGGAAATTTTAGAAGATGGAAAACGTGATTAGAGTTTAGGATTACTTACCAAGAAGAAATCTCCAAGAATCACCACCACTAGTGTTGATCTAGCACAAATCCTTCCTCAAGCAAAGCTGATCGGCTACCATAGCTTTAGAATCAGATCTCCTTTGCTCCCAAAGCTCCAAGTTTGGTTACAATAGAGAGGGGAGAGGATAGGGCCGAAAAAGTTGCTTGCCTTTGAAGAGAAGGGGTTATATACCCAAAGGAGGAGGGAAGTAGGGTTTATGTGAGGTGTCAACATAATAACACACCAAAGGGACACTTGTCCTCAAAGGAAACCAACATGCAACCACTATATGCATGCATGCACAAGATGGTGATACAACCAATGTTTAGTCTCAACCTATTTAGGTCCCTAACACATTGGTTTCAGACGAGACACATCAAGGGGTCGAAACAACATCAAGGCACTTGTCTCAGTAGAGACAAAAGATTCACAATAATACTAGGTCGAGACATACCACAAGGAGACAATTGTCTCGACCCAAAACACATCCAAGACCATCAAGGTTGAGACAACATAAAAAGGGAGGTGTCTCAGTCAAGACACTCCCAAAACACACCATAAGGTCGAGACAAGGGTTGCTACACCCAAGCAACACAACAAGGTTGACACCAATAAAACCCTAACATACCACATGATGCCACCGCATCAATCAAGGTCCCACAAGGCACCCCATAGAATCATTCTCTTTGTTATGATGCTAAAGAAATAAGGGCACACTTAACATGTGAGAAATCACAATATAACCTCTCAACTTGGGTAAATTGCATCTTAGTCCAAAATAAGCAAACATAGCTCGAACATCATCCAAACAGGACCAAGCTGAAAAAATGGGCATGCCACATGATAACAAAACACCTCAAAGAATTAGAGCAAGGTTCTAAGCATCTCATCATAATTTAGCATTAAGCTAGGTCAGGGGCCTTACAAATACTTCCTACGCAACTTGTCCTCAAGCTCCAACGTGGGTTCGTCCATGCCGCGGTGATGCCAAAAAACCTTAATCAAAATATCCTTCCTCTCCAACTTTTTCATCCTCTGGTCCAAGATCAACACTGGACCCTCCACATATGACACGTTCTCCTCCAACTCCACCTAAATAGGATGCAACACAAGTTCTCTGTTAGGGTGACACTTCCTCAACATTGAAATGTGGAACACTGAGTGCAACTTGTGCAACTTAGGTGGAAACACCAACTTATAAGCCACCTTCCCAACCCGTTCCATCATAGGATAAGGTCCCATATACTTGGGAGCCAACTTACCCTTCTTCCAAAACCTCAGAATGCCTTTTCAAGGAGATACCTTGAGGTACACCTTATCTCCCACTTGGAACTCCAAAGGCCTCTGACGATTATCAGCGTAAGACTTCTGCCTATCTTAGGCTACCTTCAGCTATTGTTGTGTCATCTTAATCTTCTTTGTTGTCTATTGTACAAGCTCAGGCCACAAAATCTAATATTCATCATTCTCATACCAACACAACAGAGACGTACAACGTATCCCATATAGAGCCTTGTAGGGTGCCATGTCAATGCTCCTCTGATAGTTTTTGTTGTAGGCAAACTTTATCAAACAAAGATGTACATCCCAGCTACCCAAAAACTATAAGACACATGCTCTCAATAGATCCTCCAAGGTATGTATAATCCTCTCAGACTGTCCATCTATTTATAGGTGAAACACCATACTGAACATCAAGTGTGTACCCATGATAGTATGCAAACGCTCCCAAAAGTGACTGGTAAACTAAGGGCCTCAGTCTAACACTATCATTATGGAAGTTTCATGCAAATAGACTTTCTCATCAATATATATCAATGCAGGATTCTCAAATGTATACGTTGTCCTCACAGGGAGGAAGTGAGCTGACTTGGTCAACCTGTCTACTATCACCTGTATGGAATCATATCTTTTGGATATCCTAGGTATTCCAACCACAAAGTCCATCATGATATGAGCCCATTTCCACTGTAGTATTGATAATGGTTGTAAAGTCCCTATAGTTTTTTATTCTCTTCCTTAACTTTCTAACATACAAACCACTTCGCCACAAACTCAGTCATGTCATGCTTCAAACCAGGTCACCAATATAGATCTTTCATATTATGGTAGATCTTGGTACTTCCTGGAGAAATGGTATACATGAAAGGGTGAGCCTCTTCTAGAACCAACTTCCTCATATTATTGACATCATGAACCACTTATCTATCATGATAACACAATGTCCCATCCTCTAACTCATAGAAGCCATCACACTTCTCACTGCCAAACTCTTCTCTGATCTACAGTATCATAGTATCATCACATTGTGCATCTCTAATCTGTTGCCTCATTGTAGGCTTCACATGTAACATGGCCAATAAGTCTGCCAACAAGCAGACCTCAAGCTACACATTCATTAGGTGAAAAGACACCAACATGTCCCTCATATGGCACACTTAGGAACATAATTGTACCTTATCATCATATGATGAAGAAGAAGACTTCTTTCTCAAGTCATCTGCCACCATACTTGCCTTACATGGATGGTAATCTATGGTACAATCACAGTCCTTGATCAACTCCATCTTGTGTCTCTGTCGCATGTTCAGCTCGTACTTTAAGAAGATGTATTATAGATTCTTGTAGTCAGTGAAGATCTAACATTTCTCACCATAAAGGTAGTGTCTCCGTATCTTCAAGGCATGCACTACAATAGAAATCTCTAGATCATGCGTCAGATGGCTCTCCTCACATTTCTTAAGTTGTCACAAAGAAAAAGAAATCATGTTCTTGTCTTGCATTGGCATGCAACCCAAACCATTCTTTGACACATCACAGAAGATGATATAGCCCTTTATTTACTCAAACAACACTAACACTGGTGCACTGGTTAACTTCTCCTTTAAAATATGGAAAGAACGCTGACATATGTCATCCCATACAAAAGGCACACCTTTCCTCATCCACTTTGTTAGGGGTAACACCACTACACTGAAGTCCTTGATAAACCACCTTTAATAGCCTGCCAACTCAAGGTAACTATGAACCTCCATAGGTGTCTTCAGCTGCTCCCATTCTAACACATACTGAACCTTCTTGGGATCCAAATGAACACCCTCAATAGATATCGTGTCCAAGAAAAGACACCTCTTTTAAGCAAAACTCACAGTTGTTGAACTTGGCGTACAACTTGTGTTGTATCAACAAGGTCAACGCCTGTTGTAAATTTTGCTCATGTTGTTGGATGTCTTTCAAGTATATCAAAATGTCATCTATGAACACAACCACAGACTGGTTAAGATAATACCAGAACACCATGTTCATCAGATCCATGAACGTGGTTGGTGCATTGATTAGCCCAAACGACATAACCACAAACTCTTAGTGACCACACTGAGTCCTAAAAGATGACTTGGGTATGTCATCCACCTTGATCCGTAGTTGATGATATTCAAACCTCAGATCTATATTTGAAAATAATACATCACCCCTCAACTGATCAAATAGATCATCTATCTATGACAAAGGATACTTGTTCTTGATTGTCACCTTGTTCAACTATCAGTAATCAATGCATAACCTCATAGATCCATCCTTCTTCTTGAAAAACACATGGGAGAACCCCAAAAGGAAGTGATCGGTCTTATAAAGCCCTTCTCTAATAGATCTTGCAACTTATTCTTCATCTCTTGCATCTCAGATGGTGCCATCATGTATGGTGTCTTTGCTATCAGATGTGTACTAAGAACCAGATTGATTTCAAAATAAATCTCTCGAGGTGGGGGACAGTGGGAGACTCGTAGGGAAACACATCCTCAAACTCATGAACAATAGGAACCTCCTAAATACTAGGACTCCTCACCTTAGTATCCACCACATGTGCCAAAAATGCTTCACAACCCTGCCTCATCAGCCTCTCTACTGTCATAATTGACAACAAACACATGAGAAGAATCTTCCTATCTCCTTGGAAGACCCACAAAACATCACCATCAAAGAACATCGCCACCTTGGAACTACAGTCCAAGACCACCTGATACTTCTCCAAAGTATTCATTCTAAGGATCACATTGAATCTATGCATGTCAAGTGGTATAAGGTCCACTTGAATGTTGCGTCTAGAAAAAGAAAGAACACATGATGGACACACCTCCCGCAACTTAGCAGAACCAACCAAAGGGGTTTCTATGCAAAGACTATCAAATCTGAGACTACTAGGAAATAAAAGCAAGTTATCACTTCTCTAGTGATAAAATAGTGCGTCACACATGGGTCAACCAAAACAAATATAAAGTAGGAAGAAGTCAAATCAGAATGAAATAACTCCATCTGACCTATCACGCCCCTGAGGGTTTACTGCTACTTTTGGTTTAATCATAGAATAGAATTGAGATCCCCTGTCCTCTGTTGGCCTGCCCAGACAAATCAACAGGTGACGCCTGACCGTGTCCTCTTCCACTTTTAAACTATGGTCATTGAGAACCCTACTAACTCTATATCGGTTCCTAGGTCACCTCCTCATCCTTCATTGGGAAAATGACCTTGTATGCCCGATCTGTCCACACTTGAAGCAAGTCTTTTTCTCATACCACAACCTAAATGACACTGTCACTGAAATTGATGCCACATTGTGAGCTCCGGTTGGTGGAAAACTACGGCCTCTACCCTTGCTTGGCAACCAATGCAACTAAAAAACCGACCTATGCTATGACTAAGGCACAAAAAACCAAGGCTTATTGAAGCGTCCAGAAGATTGTCCCTGGTACCATGCCAATGACTTCTTAGCATTAGTTTCACACTTCTCTATCGCTGACTGTTTAATCCGACTCACAAATTCCACAATCATTGCAAACCTTTCTTTATTCTCTAAAGATGACACTGTGGTCATCAACTTTGAGCTCAACCCCTTCATAAAATGTCAGATCCTCTCCTTATCCCTTACAGCCATGTGCAAGCAAAACCTTAGAAGCTCCATGAACTTGGCCTCATACTCATTGATTGTCATAGATCCTTGTCGAATCTTCTCAAATTGAGAGATTTTCTCATCCAGATACGTCTCTAGGAACTATCGACTCATAAACTCCCGCCAAAACTCCTCCCAACTGATCACCACACCAAATCTCTTTTCCTCCTCGATGGCCCACCAATGTCTAGCACTATCCTTCAACAGGTACACAATGTGCTTCACCATATCCTCTTCTGAAATATTGAGGATCTTAAAGGCCTTATCTAACTTTGTTACCCACATATATGCATCTATCAGGCCCTCTGTACCAGTGTACTCTATCACCACTACATTCATTAACCTCTCAAAGTTCTTACCAGAACCCAGGGATTCCCCATTGGGGATAGTTGCCCTTGCTTGGGGTATGGATGTTCTATCCACCATATGAGTGATCGTGGCCATGAACTATGCAAACATGGACTGAAAGTGGGATTGGCCACAGTTGTTGGGTCAAAATGAGGTATCTTAGGCATTCCATGTACTCTTTCCTACCTCTTGGCACCACCCCCTAGTGGAGCAACACTGCTCTCAGTATGTTCTTCATGTTCTCTTGACATATCTTTTCCCTTCTTTTCCTTCTTCTGCATAAGCAAAAGTAATGATCAGATATGTTGGATGACATAATAACAAACACAAACCCTAATCTTATGTCCCTAGACTTAGCAAACCTAGACCTCTAATACCAACCAAAATGTGACACACCAATCACACCCAAAATGAGATTACTCAAAGCAGAGCAAGAAACTAATACTAAACATCCATATTACCAAAAAACATGGTAATTGAAAACCAATTTTATATAGCCACAAAAGTGGAGCATATTTCATAGAAGTCCATAAAATGTGCCACATGTATCACTTATCATACCATGAAGGTATATACATTATTGTTCATTGGCCAACTTGCGACAACTTATAACAAAGGTAACATGTTTATATATATACAAACCATATATGTACAGCCATGGCATACTACCAAAAACTTCATATCGATTTACAACATCTACAAAACACCCCCAAGGACTTGAGAGTACAGGGACGACATATAGGACTCTACTACAAAATACTAGCAACATATCCAACCTTCGACAACTATTGCCCTCCTTGATACTCTTCCTCAACCGCATGATCTCTACCGCGTCATGCACGACCACTAAAAATATGTGGAAACCCATGGAGTGAGACTAATGTCACAACAAGATATAACTCTTTTCCAACAACTATTATTATCACAGATGGATTATAGAGAAGAAAATTCATACTATTAATAGGATGAGCATATTCATCTAAATGGATAATTAAAATTGATAAAACAAATTAAGTAGTTTAAGCAACTACAATTGAGTAGTAGAACATCATATATTTTAGAAGGAATACGAAGGACATGCATGAATGATAACAACTAGGACGTATAAGAAGCAACACATAGAGCCATCTAATGCGAATCATTTTTAAACCTAATCAGATATACTACACGGATGTATTACATCTTTTATTATGCCCTGAAGATTTGATTTGTTCCACCCAAATCCAACTGACCACTGCTAAGTCAAAATTGGTGTCATACGAGATCTATGAAAGATTCAGATTCCATGATCTCACCCATAACTCCCCGTTAGTACGAGAGACAACACAAAGACATAACATTCAACTACCAACAATGACATATAGTCCAGCTGAAAACAACAAGCCCACCTTGCCACAGGTCACAGCGCTAGAGAATAAGTCATGCATGCCCATTCTATCTGAGGCATCCTGTAGTTATACTCATTTCTACCTTTCACATATCACAATATTCAAGGCATGACCGCATCCATCCTCCATAACCTATAATTGTGGATGCAAGGATATATCCTCAACTTGCACTACCGCATATTCAACAATATACGCTCTGAGTTTTCCCCAAAGGAATCACTCGTGTCACCATCCAACAAGTTCTAACATTGGAATTGATCTATAGCACATGGAAACTAAATGATTATGGTTTCACTTGATTAATTATTACCAATTGGGTATCTTTTAGTGCATCAATCAAGTTACAATGTACAAACCCTAAACATATTCTACAAAGATAAGGGTGGATTACAACTCTAGAAGATATGAAATGTATGAGGTAAAGACTTGTTACATCATCACATGATTCTATTTCCACACAAATCCATCAACATTATCACATCATTAGGGGATAACAATCCCTCATATCATCACTAGAGGATATCACCTCAAACTAGGCGTAAAGCCTCTTCCAGGTCATAAGACCCAATCACATAGTTCCTAGACATCATCATTATCTCATCATGCCTCATAAAGTCTCATAATCATCAAGTTGTGTCATATAAGGAATATTGTAATGACCCCACCCCATGTTATCCCCTATTCAGACGTACCAAGAGGGCAAGGGCCAATATCACTAATACAGGATCACATGTTTAGTAATTGACCATGAATAATTAATAAATTTTACTAACAAAAGAGAAAATTGAGGGAATATCTAAAGTTGTAACATAAAATAAAATTTATAACCTCCATGTTTGCATTAATGTTTCTTCATCCGGTACCTTCTTTCTAGATATGTAGTTTCATCATATTTGTAGAACAAACAAATTATCCTAAAACTGCATGAAACAAAACATGTGGTCAGTATAACAAGTTATAAAAGTATGTGGGGGAAACAAACTATCCACATATACTTGTAAAAAACATAGCCACAACAATTATTGTTTACATAATCAAAATTTATATTTTCTTCATAAATTCTCAACCATTTTTACCCAACCTCTGGTATACCCTCTCTTAGGGTTTTGTCCCTACAACAAACTTTTGGCTACCTCTCAATCTGGAGATAAGTACCTTATTGGTCAACTCTTAATCTGGAGCTAGGTGCCACTAGGTCTTCCCAATCTAGGGCTTTACCATTTATGACCTTCCTACTCTAGGGCCGGGTCAGACCTTCCCAAGCTAGGGCATGGTCATTAGTCATCACTATGAATTTATACATCTTTTCATTCTCAATTCTTAGAGTCAGTATGCGGGGTTGAGCAAGTTATACACTTACTATTGTGATAGCCATAGTCAATTTATAGATTTTAGGAAATAGAATCCATCCAAGCATTTAATTTTAAGAAATTCAGTAAAACCTCAGAAATGATAGGGAAACTAGAGAAATTAGTGATAAGCGTAACCACATACCTTGATCAGGAGTCTAGATATCCAAGCAAAAGTAATCAACCAATCAACCAGGCAAAGTTATCCTAAAAGTTAATGCAATACACCCATGTATATTATTTTTATCCAAATCATCATTAATACTGACTTGGGTCTCAAGTTAGGGTTTCTAGGTTAGCATTAGGATTTTATTATAGGGTTTTGGCTTTCCAAACCCTAATTTCCACTTTTTATGCCCATTGGGTTCACAAACCCTAATTCAGCATTAGTTACGCATTTTATTTCAAGGAAACCCTAATGTATCAAATTACGGGTTGCTAATTTCATATAACTTTCAAGTTGCTCTTTTTGTTCATAAAAGATCACTATTTTATCAACAATAACAATTTAACATATTACGATCATCAATTCTCAAAATTAGGGTTCTAGTTCATTAACCATCTTAATGATAACAACTTTATGCATATTTCTAAACTAGAAGAAAAACTAGGATCTGATTATATTTTTATTGGATTCTATGGATTTTTCTGAGCAAAAATCATATATTATTTGTTCTCATTAATCCTACAATTAGTTATCAGTTTTCTAAATAAATCATATTTAGACCAATGAAAATTTGCTAACTGAGCATTGAATTTAATTTCGGCCGCACCAATGGGTGTCGCGTGGCACATGCTTATTGGCTCGGTCTAGCCCCACTGGGGCGGCCAAAGTAAAACTAAATGGTTAGTTGGCAAATTCTCATTGGTATAAATAGGATTTATTTAGAAAAATCATAACTAATTGTAAGATTATCCAATAGGTACAAATAATATATGGTTTTTTCTCAGAAAATACTTAGAATCCAATAAACATATAATCAGAGCCTAGTTTTGCTTCTAGTTTGGAAAGATGCATAAAGTTGTTATCTTTAAGATGGTTAATGAACTAGAACCTAATTTTTAGAATTGATGATCTTAATATGTTCAAATGTTGTTGTTGATAAAAGAAAGATCTTTTATGAATAAAAAGAGAAACTTGAAAATTATATGAACTTAGAAACCTATAATTTGATAAATTAGGGATTCCTTGAAATAAAAGGTGTAATTAATTATGAATTAGGGTTTGTGAGCCCAATGGGCATCAAAAGTGGAAACTAGGGTTTGGGAAGCCAAAACCCTAATAAAACCCTAATACTAACC
Organism: Alisma plantago-aquatica; assembly: GCA_963693085.1. Classification (NCBI taxonomy): domain Eukaryota; kingdom Viridiplantae; phylum Streptophyta; class Magnoliopsida; order Alismatales; family Alismataceae; genus Alisma; species Alisma plantago-aquatica. The sequence continues at coordinate 26,439,931 of OY856415.1, forward strand.
TAGAAACCCTTACTTGAGACCCAAGTCAGACTTAATGATGATTTGTATAAAAATAATAATACATGGGTGTATTGCATTAAATTTTAGGATAACTTTTCTTGGTTGATTGTTTTTGCTTGGACCTAGACTGCTGATCAAGGTATGCGGTTACACCTATGACTAATCGGTCTAGTTTCCCAGTGATTTCTGAGGTTTTACCAGATTTCCAGAAATTAAATGCTTAGATGAATTTTATTTCCTACAATCTATGAAGTGACTATGGCTATCACAATAGTAAGCTTATAACTTGCTCAAATATGCATACCAACTCTGAGAATTGAGAATGAAAATATGTATAAAGTCATAGTGATGACTAATGACTGAGACCCAAATTGGAAAGGTCAGACCAAGCCCCAGATTGGGAAGGTAATAAATGGCCAAGCCCCAGATTGGGAAGACCTAATGGCACCTAGATCCAGATTGAGAGGTGGCCAATAAGGTACCTAGATCTAGATTGAGAGGTAGTCTAAAGTCCGCTGCAGGGACAAATCCCTAAGAGAGGGTATACCAAAGGTTGGGTAAAAACGGTTGAGAAGTTATGAAGAAAATGTAAATTTTGATTTTGTAAACAATAGTTGTTGTGGTTATGTTGTTACAAGTATATGGGGATATTTTGTTTCCCTCATGTACTAGTACAACTTGTTATACTGACCACATGTTTTGTTTCATGTGGTTTTAGGATAATATGTAATTCTACAAATATGTCGAAATCAGATATCCAGAAAGAACGAACCAGATGAAGAAACATTAATGTAAACATTGAGGTTATAGTTAGTTAAATTTTATTTTATGTTGCAAATTTAGATATTCCCTCAGTTTTTCCTTTTTTAGTAAAATTTATTAATTATTTCTGGTTATTTACTAAACATGCAATCTTGTATTAGTGATAACGACCCTTACCCTCTGATGCAGCCCTATTTTGGGGATTCATCCTATGTCTTTTTGCATTATAATCACATCTAAACATGGCAGATTGCAAGCTATTTCCTCCAATGTGAACTTTATGTCAAATGCACGTATACCTCCTTTTGTGTGTTTTCCTATATCTTATCTTTGGTGATCATTTCCTTTATCTTTTCTCTGAAATAAGAAGATGCCTTGATGGAGCTAATGAAAAAAACATTCAAGGCATTGGATGGTCCATTGCTAATTTGAGGGGCATTGACCCTTCCATCTGTGTTCATAGGATTTTACCTTGAAGATGATTCTAGGCCAACACGGAAAATGTAAAGAAGGTTGAATCCCAAGTTGAAAGAGGTCATCTCACAATAAGTAGTGAAGTTGCTAGATGTTGGGATTATCTACCCTATTCCTGATAACCCTTGGGTGAGTCCCAACCAGGTTGTGCCCAAGAAGGGTGGGATCACAATAGCTAAGAATGAGGATGGAGAGTTGATTCTAGTGAGAGAGTAGTCAAAGTGGAGGATGTGTGTGGACTACAAAAGGCTAAATGAGAAGACCAAGAAGGACCACTTTCCCCTCCCGATCATTGATCAGATCTTAGAAAGACTTGTGGGGCATAACTTCTACTATTTTCTTGATGGCTACTTAGGTTACTTCTAGGTAGTAGTTCATCCTGTGGATCAAGAGATGATGACATTTACTTGTCCAAGTGGTACTTTTTCCTACAGATGGATGCCATTTGGGTTGCACAATGCCCCTTCTCTACATTTCAACGATGTTTAACATCCATCTTTGCTGATATGCTTGATTCATCTTTGAAGGTCTTCATGGATGATTTTTTAGTATTCGGAAAGACATTTGATGACTATTTGCTACATCTAACAGTTGTTCTTGAAAGATGTGTCAAGGTTCTTTTGGTGTTATCTTGGGAAAAGAGTTACTTCATGGTTCTCGAAGGCATTGTTCTAGCTCACTGAGTTTCTAAGCCCGACATTGAGGTTGATAAGGATAAAGTGGGCCTAATTTCCACTCTCACGATTCCTTCCACCGTAGGACATGTTCGATCTTTCTTGGGGCATGCAGGTTTCTATTGCCGATTCATCAAAGACTTTAATAAAATTTTGAGGTCGCTTTGCCACTTTCTTGAAAAGGATGTGGAATTCAACTTTGATGACATGTGTTGAAGCCTTTAACCACTTAAATCATAAGATCACCTCTACTCCTATTATGCAGCCTCTAGACTCCTCCTTGCCATTCAAAATATTAACTGATGAATCAGATATGGCAGTGGGGGTTGTGTTTGATCAAAGGATTGGTCGGGTTCCACATGCCTTCTATTATGCAAGCAAAACCCTTGATGAAGCTCAAAGGAACTACACCACCACAGAAAAAGAGTTTCTTGCTGTGATTTTTTCTCTTGACAAGTTTCATTCTTATCTCTTACAAAACAAGGTGGTGGTATACATGGATCATGCAGCATTGAAGTATCTCATGGTGAAGAAAGATTCTAAGACAAGGTTGATCTAATGTATTTTGTTGCTTCAAGAATTTGTTTTGGAGATTGTTAACAAGAAGGGAGTGGAAAATTCTACAGCCGATCATCTCTCCCGCATTGAGGCCCCTTATGATGACATGAATTGAATCAAGGAAACAATGACACATGAGTAGCTTTTCTTACTTTCATCTGCCCAAAGGCCATGGTATGGGAGGATCCGAGTACTTGGATAAGGGAAGAGAGCAAGAGTTTGTTTGCTATGGTGAAAAACTATGCTTGGTATGAACCACATCTATTCAAATATTGTCCCAACCAACTCATTAGAAGGTATGGCCCATAAACTGAGCCGCAACAGGTCCTATCCATGTGCCACTCCGGCATGTGTGTAGGACATTTCGGTCAAAAATGCACAACCGCCAAAATTCTTCAAAGTGGATTCTATTAACCAACCTTGTTCAGGAACAGCTTGAAGGCCTCCAAAACAAACGACAAGAGAAGCAGCTCACTCAACAATACATGTGGCATGACTAATTAAAGATGCATTACCAGGTAAACCACTTGTATCACTATCACCATGCTCAAGCTTAGAGAAACCCCGAATGGGGTGAAGATTTTTGGGGTGGTATTTCAGGATATCAAGAGACTTACCCTCCCCCTCAGGATTCTTATTAGTGTCACTATTATCAATTCTCACAATCCCATCTAGGTCCTCCATCTCCTCAAATAAGACCTCATCAATACCATCTAGACCAGCCACAGTAGGGAGACCTGTCGTTTGATCAGTCACACTAGCCATGATTCTTACACTACTATCCTTAAGCTTTAGTTTTATGTTGAGGACAACATGATTCAAAAGTTTGGGGTGGTAGGACAGTATGCACCACCATTACCCTCATTTTGTTACTCTCATTTTTTAATGCCTATTTCACCTTTTTTTGATTGATTGGCTTCACCCTTTCTAATGTAGATTTCATTCTGTTTTCATTCAAGCATACATGTAATTTATTTTTATGCATTTTTGCATATTTTTTCAAAAAAAATGTTCTTTTTGTTGTTCCATGTCATGCATTGTATTTTTTTTTTTGTTGTTCCATGTCATGCATTGTATTTCCATGTAGATTTTGGTAATTTTTGTGTGTTTTAATTAGGATTTTCCTCTTTACATTTTAAATTTCTCTAAATGTAGGTTTAGATATAGTTGGATGCAAATTGGCACCATTTTGGCCAATTTTTTCCTGAACTTGAATATTCTTGCTCAATAGTACGATTCAATTAAATCTCTATATGTGACGATGAGAATGATTAAATATTGGATAATGTAACTTGCTTTTGATGTTTCTTTCTAGAATGAGTCCTATGTAGGAATTTAGCATGTGCTCCAAGCCTCTTGAAATAATTTGCTATTTTGAATAAAAGGGTGATTCTTGCAAGTCATGGACATTTGGGATTTATTTGTTCTACATGAAAAGGATGCAATCTACCATACTATTCATTTTATGCATGAATTGTTTAATTGGTGAATGTTACATGGACTAACTCTCTTGAATGAGATTATACATGAATTTCCACTTCTTGTGACCTCCCTTTGACCCGACATTTCTTCCACCATCTTCTTACCTCCCCGCCTCATGAAAGGATGCCAAAGTGCACATATCAGCCTTGGCCGCCCCCAAAAAAGTTTGGGGTGACCATACATTTACCTCCCCGCTTCACTCTTGTCATCATATGCCCTACCTACACTAACCGCAAAGAAAATAAAAATAAAAGAAAATGCAAAAAGAAAATAAAGTGTGCTCCTATTTAAGAGCATCCAAATAAAGAAAAGATGAGTGTAATAGCATTCCACTACCTTTCATAACCATTTCTTCTCTTTGTATGCCTAGCAGGTCTAGGGTAAATCAACTCTATCCCGCATCCCCCTACACAAGCCAAGTAGGTCATGAGTAGTGAAATGAAGTGTATGAGTTAGCTCTAGCAAGTGAAAGACTAATCCTAACCTTTGGAATGTATTTCATGCTTGATATGATTTACCAAGATCATTATAAAAATTGCATCACTTGCATATGTGAATGGTGATCCATATCCTAAGTTCTTGTGCTCTGTGCTTGATTCACACTTAAAATAATGAGAATGAGTACATAGTAGTGGATTGAATGCCTAATTTCTCACGTGAACTCATTTTATCCAATAAACATCACAATGATTGCATTATCTTAGCTCCTTGATTGAATTTAAAGAGAGATTAAGTTGGAGAATACTTGAGGACAAGTACGTTTTAAGTTTTCGGTGGGGATGCAACCCTATTTTGGGGCTTCATCCTGTGTCTTTTTGCAATATAATCACATCTAAATGTGGTAGATTGCAAGGTATTTCCTCCAATGTGAACTTCTACGTCAAATGCACTTATACCTCCTTACGTGTGTTTTTAGGGTACTTATGAATGCATTGATTCAAGGGAGAGAGATGAAAAACATTTTTGGGTCCTTGCACCCCAATATAGGACCTACCTCTTCCCCAAGCCCTCTTTGGATGCACAAGAATCAATTCAAAGCAAAAGGAGGTCGAATGAAGAAGCTGAAGTTAAAGTCATCATAAAGAAGCCCTAAAATGACCGTGGGAAACCACCACAATCGTGGTCAATTATTCTCCAAATGTCATAAGGATTTCAGTAATTTTGTACATGAATGACCACCAATGTGGTTAGTAAAATGACTGTGGTCACTGAAGACACCATGACCATGGTCATTAGAACGTTCATGGCCAAGGAGCTCCAACTTTCCCATGGCCCGCTCCATGACCATGATAGATTATTCGTTAAAATCCCGAAAACCATCAGTACTCAACCCATTTTACATGTGAATGACCACAATTGTGGCCATCAGCACGATTGTGGCCCATGAAGGCCACCTCGCCTGTGGTGACCACCATGATCGTGGCAAGCTGAAGACAAGACGACCATCATAGCAACCTCACCCATTGCAACCTCCTCCAACACGGCCGTGGTACCCTCTACCCAACACGACCATGGCACCTTCCATAGCTGTTGCCACCCATCATATACTTACATCTCACCTCCACCTTCCACCTCTACATTTCCCATGCCCCACGATTATGTCATCTATCCCCCACCATGGAGGTGGTGCCTCACCACGGTCATGGTGACCACCTAAACCTACCCATTTTCTCCACTATTTTTTCCATTTTACCCCCACTTACCCTAGTGTTCCCCCACCACCTATATATGCATAGGTGGAGGCTAGAGCATGCAAGTTAGCTTCCCTACAACTACTCTAGAGCTCCCTTATCCACTTCCTTGCATTCAATCCACTCACCTACCACCTACCTTCCACTTTCACTCCATTTCCACCCTACAAATCTAGTTTTCTAGGTTTCCCACCATAATCCCCATATTTCCATGATATTCACCGACCTTTGAGGAGGAGCCACATCCTACAACTTCTAGGAGGTGAAGCAAGAAGACCTACCTTGAGTTCCATGGATTTCTACCTCTTTCTTCTCTTTTCTTTACTCTTTTGCATGATAATGTCTAGCTAAGCCCCTAGTGGTGGGATGTTTGGAGCTAAAATGTTAATTTGATACCATATTGAGAAAAATAACTTGTAATGAACATATTTCCATTCTATGATAATTGTCTCATGCTTCTATCTCATTTCCCATTATTTTACTTGTGGTTTTTTCTTTTAAACATGAATTTCTAGTTGTATGATGCGTGAAGACACCTACCTTCTAGGGGAAAATGGATTGTATGTTTCTATCTTAGGAATTGATCGTAGGTCCAGATAGTGGATCCCTAGCTAGAACCCTTCGGTCCTACATACAAATCCCTTCTCCTACAAGTAGGTGTGAGATCTAAGTAGCTAGTGTAAGAGTGATTAGTTCAATTTCCTAGATTTTTATAAAGGTTAGATGGTAAGTAACATGAGGTGAAGCACCCTCATCTCTACTCACATTCCTACCCTTGGCTCTCAGTTTTCCTAATACCACTTACCATAGAAATCTAGACTTGCCAAGTCGTATTAGAATTACACCTAGCCCTAGTTTCCCAACTAATAGCATCAGGTAGATTCAAATAGCACTTGCCTTGTTGTTTGGTTTGGCAATCTTTATTGAAGATATAAGACTTGCACACTATGCTAACCTCACCCAAATAATATAAAAGTATCATTTCCATGTGTCCCACCTATCTGTGTCATCGCTTAAAACCCACATTGTCTTCTTAGCTTGTTAATGCTAGTTTAGTTAATTGCCTTTTTTGCTTCTTAGTTAATTGCTTAGTTCTAGATAGCAAGGTCTTGCTTAAGTAGTTAGTTCTTTTTGGATCTTTCTAGTGTTAATCTTGTTATCTAGTGATAACCTAGGTTCTTGCTTGCTCTAGTGATTAACTTGTCTCTTACTTGTTAATTTACATTGCTAGTTTAGTGTAGCTAGTTGTAGTTCTCGGCTCTTGCTTAGTTACTTGTTTAGCCTTACCTCTAAGATTTAACGTGTTTAGGATAATTTAGGGTTTTTGGTAATCTAGTTTTGTTATTGCCCTTAATTGTTTGCAATCTTAGTGTAATCAACCAAAACCAACCTTTAAACCCTAAAAATCCTACACTCTGCTTTAGGAACGTAGCTCGCATTAACTTAGCTCTACTGCCCCCTCTCTCCCTATGGATTAACCCCCTTTGCTTGCCTCTCACCAATGCTACAACGTGACCTTGTGCGCTTGTGGGGGCATATTTTAGTATTGTGAGTGAAACCTTGTTTGGGGCCATATAAATTCAAAATGTCACACATGCATGGAAAACCAAACCACCTCTCCATCTGCCTGAATAGGGGATAATAGGGGGAGGGGGTCATTACAAATACCATAACAAGAACAAGCTATAAGTGCATTCAACCTGCAACATAAGGATTACACAAGTAGGAGAGAGAAAACATTATTACATGTTAATTACTTCTAACAAGTTTAAGTAGTTACATCATATGATCCAATTAGGGTTAGAGTTTCCATAGATAACCGAATAGGGTTTCAATCACAACACTTAACATCAAACCCTAGGCACATCACTTCCCACATTCTTGGAACACGTTAGGGTTAAGCATCATCACCATAAACACATGGTCAAACACCCAAAGTACATTCAAAACAGCATCATGTATCCACCATGGAGATAGGGTACTATAGCGACCATTTGGGATACACCCATGTAGCGACCACTAGGGTACATTTACATGTGTAGAAACCACCCAAGAAGAACCATGAGTATCAACCAAGCAGGGTTAACCCCATGTAGAGATTGCAAGAAAGGCTAGTAGTTAGCCAAGTAACGACCAACCTATCACAGAACCGTTCTTACCCCAATCCTACTACCTAGACAGTGGTAAAAGGATTGAAGCCCATCCCTTAGTGGCCTGATAGGATCTAACACACTACATATACAATAAGAAGTAATAACTCAAAAATGGGAAATTTAAAGAAAAAATTAACCCAATATAGGAGATATTGCCAATTTATCCTTATCATCGGAGTATATAGAGTACATAAGTGATCTAGTCAATATTTCATTTGTTTTGCCTAAATCAAGAAAATTGAGACACAATCATGCAATTGCACAGTACACTATCAAAATCAAGTAAAACAGTTTATCGCAAAAAGAGTATACTTGGTAGGATTTATATTAAAAAATATAACAATCGATTTTCCAAATCCAACATTTATTCGACAAGATGTTTATTTCAAAAAATTCACTTTTTATTACGAGTTCCCATTATGTTGTAATTGAGAAGCATGTTTATATATTTTGTGTGACTCTGTTGCCCCAACGCGATGGGGGAGGTCACAAAGCTCCTTCTCTCCGGATGAGGTAAGATTATAATGTACAAGTCCCGCCTTCGAATAAGGAGGTCGCTTGCACTCAATATCATCATTATCAACATCATCATCATTATCAATATATGGGAACTCATAATGGGCAATATCATTTATCTTCTTATGTATTCCTCAAAATATAATATAGGGAAAAATGGAAAACTAATCATAGGGAACAATATCTTAATCAAGTTATATAGACAAGTATACAGTCAAGAGATACATAAAAAGTATCTTCAATACAACCAAAGAGGAGACATAATAGCGTACATTCCATTGAAGACTTAGAGTATAGATCAACGAGTAATAGGTCGACCCTTCGAGTCAGGTCCTAAATCACAATGTTTGGATCAAGGGTCAAGATCATGGTGTTTGGAGATCATGTTTCAATATTCGAGATTAGGGTTACACTTTTCCTATGTCAACCTTAGGTGGGGTCATTCACTTATAATCAACCAATATTTTAATATGTCCAACATTATTTCAAGTGTCAAGAATTTTCGAGTGTGAATGACTTACCTAGGTTTTCTAGGATCATATGTGTTAACCCAAAATTATGATCATCATTCAAGTTATCATCATATTTTTAGATCATTATTATGATACTTAACATAATTGGAGTTCAAGATTAGATCTAGTTCTGAATAGTATAATGAGTAAAGTTAGGGATCAAGTATTAGATCAACAGATCCAAAATATTCCACAATGGTTAGTCAATCATATTATAAGATGTCATCATCAAGATTATCTTCAAGGTACATGTTACATATTCAAAAGTAGCTGAGCCAACAAGATTAGGTCTAGTCTAGTCATGTTTGATTTTGGTGTCTCAAGATAATCATCAGATTCAAGTATTAGGGTTACCCAAATATAATCATGGTTATGGAGTCATTTAGAAAAAAGTATAAGTAAATGATCAAGATTTTGGGATATCAGAGAAATCTATCAAGAATTAGGCTTCCAAAGCATTTTAAAAGAATCCTTGGGTTTTTTTTATCAAAATGAACGAGTTTCGATGCACTCTATGATTTAATCAAGATCTAAGTATTTGAATGATTATTTGTCAGAGAGGGAGCAAAAAAAAACCTTAATAGGAAAAGCGACGAGCGTTGGATCTCTTAGTCAACTTTGACCAGGCCGCGATCTTGCGGCTAGGAGTTCGTTTGCTCCTGGTCACATGCGCAAGAAGGAAAGGAGAGGAGAGAGGAGGCGGGCATGATCTGTGGCCATTGGTTCCTTGGTCTGGTCAACCTTTGACCAAGATATGATGGTCATGGATTGTGGTCATAGCCGCAGAAGCCTACGCGTGAGGAAGGTGGCACCACGGCGGAGTATCGACCGGAGCAAAGGGGGAAACAAGAGAGAGGGATAAAGAGGGAGATAGGAGGTGCCAATCTGGTTCGTGATGCTGAGGATAAGTCATCCTTGGGGTTTTTATAGATTGGTGGGGTTAGATTTAGGGTTTCGAGGGGACTTCACACCCATGGCGGCGGCCGAGGAAGAGAGCTCTCATTTGCTCTCAAAACATGCTCATTCGAGGGGGAAAAGGGCCGGTCCATATCAAATTGGTGGGGTGAATGTTTCCCCTTGATTTGATTTTTGAAACAGGTTGCTAATAGGCCGATTGCACTTGTGGTCATTCAGTATCCCTCTCTATTGATTGCAGGAGGTAGGAGATAGGTTTTTGACCCTCTGATGCGGCCGTGATTCGGTGACTCAGATCCAAAGGCTGGGGTGAGCCCTGGATCGTGAGGTCAGTCTGGGTCGATTACGCATGAAATGAAGGGGATATTTCCCCTGTTCAAGGGTTTTGTGGCCGTGTCAGGCCAAGCGGCTATTGGGCTGAGCCCAAAAAACAAGAAAAAAGGAAATCAAGAGGGTATTTAGGGCTAAAAGTGGAGAAAACCTTAGAAAACTCATATAAAATTGTAAGAGTGTCCAAATGACCTCAAATTTGGACCAATTCTTCATAATAGAGTATAAAACACGTGTGAATAATTCTAAATCAAAATGAGCACGTATGATCAAGAATTTAATCAAATTATTAAAGGGTATAACAAAGTTAGGGTTTTCTACACATTAATTTCAAGAAATCATAAGAAATGGTAGGAACGTCTAACTACAATAAAATTTGGATCACAAGTCCCACATAAAGTGTATAATCTTTAAAAAAGTTTGAGAACCAAAAGATGAAGTTTGAGGGGAAAATTTACTTCATTGGACAAAGTAATATATTAATAAAATATGTGGTGTCACAAAGTGTATAAAAACTACATTGATCACCATATTTTGAATTTGAGTATCAACATTGATTAGCCAAGAAAAATATATTGGGGTCTAGAGTGAACATAATGAGGGTAAAATTGTAATTAAATCATACTTATGTTGAAATTCACTTTGTCACGTCCTTTCCTCCTTAAAAGGGAATTTTGTCCCTAAAATTCAAAAAATACTCAAAATTGGGACGATCTAAATTCAGATCATATCCTCCAATACTAGGAACATTATCAACTATATAATAAAACTCATGTCCTCAAAGTTCAAATATTCCAATAATCATAATTGATATTCCATGTTTCATATCATAACTAACTTGGTACTAACATCTTTTCATCATCGAGCAATTGAGTATCAAGGTCAATGAATATATTATTCAAAGTCATCATATGAGTCACCAATATGGAAGGCATCCTATTCGTCACAGATTTGGAGAGATCATATTTTTGGTCAAACAAATAGAGTTCTTGAATCAAGTGTACAAGGTGAATTTGAATCCCAATATCTCAGGGTCCTAGCTTCTACATTGGTCTAGGTGGGGTTATACATCCATGATTTGAGATTTCATATTTCAACATTTTGAGACAACATCATACTTTCAATATCATGATTTTCAGCTAAAATCAGTGGGAGGTCCCACCCTAGTTGTTATAACCCCAATTTTTGGGTTCAAATAGTGGGAAATGTAATTTCTCATATTAAAGATAATTGAACAATTAATGATATGATTTGTTTTGAATCAATGGATTTTCTTCACAATAGCCTTGACTGGTTGCTTTGTGGGCTTTATTGGCTATTGGGCCCAAATAACAAGGAAATTCAATTAATAAATGGATAATTGAATTTTTAAGAAGAGAAATAAAGAGAAATCCTCAAAAAGAAATATTTTATTAAGAAATAAACATGATAATGCAAAATAATGCATATAGGTGCATTAAGAAGGATAATTTGTATTCCAATAAAATGAATTTAGAAATAATGGAGTGTTTTGGGATCCAAGGAGTCCCAATAAAGAGGAAAGAAAGAGAAAATACCAAAATAGCAAAATAAGAAGATAATGTGGATACACAATTAATGTATTACATGGTATTGCAAAAATGATAGAAATTACTAGGATTATCCAATGAGAAAACTTTATATATGAAAGTTGTGTAGAAAAATGCAAGGAATATGATAACAATAGTTCCAGAACCTAATTCCACTCCGTTTTGCAAAAGTGCCTTAATTGGCTAATAAAGTGTATTAAAAATTGATGAGAAACCTTAATTGCATGTTAAGAGTGTAATTTAGTAAATCAATAGGTCAAATTGTTAAGTTTGACTCTGATAATGATAATGGTGGTTTGATTTACTGTTTGATTGCAAAAGTGCTTAAATTAGAGTTACAATATTTAAAAAGAGGGTTAATTTACATGGAAACCCTAATTTGGGATAAAAGGAGATAAAAATCATATTTTTATGAAATAAGGAAATCAGATGCCCAATAAAGGAAATTCAATGAGAAATTAGGAGTTTGATAAATTAAGGATGATAATGGTGAAAGAAGAAGTAAAACCCTGATTTCTAAAGGAAACCCTAATGTTGGAATTGAAATCCTAAATGGTATAATGAAATTGGATAATTATTAATAAAAGGAATTGGTACTTTTATTTCAGGATTTCTGTTCATCATTGCTTGTTGATTGGGTTACTCTTCATAATTTGAATCTGTCTTGAAAACTACAATTAAAGGTATGTGGTTATGCTTATGAATAATCGCTTTAGCTTCACGGCGATTTCCAAAGGATTTATCGGTTGCTTGAAAATAACTGTTGAATGTCTATTTATTTCATGCAACTATAAAGTGACTATGATTATCACTATAAGTATGCATATAACTGGCTAGATCCGTGTTCACCTCTGTTGCTTTGAAAAGGCTGAAAAAGGGGTAATCCTAGAGTAAGGTCTAGGTTACCGAGAGTTAGAAACTGGGCTGCCATGTGTGGTTCATGAGACTCTTCAGCATACCATGAGTTAAGGAGTGGTCTGCCTACGGGTAGTTCCATGTGACTCAACCCTAGAAACTGGTACACCGGTTAGGTGGATCATGAGGGGTTTAATGGGGATCTACCATAAGGATGGTAGTATCCAAGTCCACTGTAGGGACAGCTCAGAGGTTAGGGAACTTGTGGATCGCGGATTTATATTTAAAACATAATCTTGATTGTTAAATGATTAATTGAATGATTATATGGTTATCATAATTGCTAGTTTATTGTTCCCTCCCCCCACATACCAGCTTCGGCTGACCGACGTTTTGTTTGTCGGCATTTTAGGTACAAGCCAAAAGGACAAACAGTAAATCATCACATTGTAAAATACATGAAGAATAATACAAGGAGGATTAGTTAGCATAGAATCATTAAGTGGATCGAAGTTAGAAATCCAAACTTTCAAAAGGCATGCAAAGATTATTTTCTTACAGCTTTCAGTATAGTATGTTAAAATTTGATAATTATTCTTGGTTAATTTCCGAACCTTTGATCCGGAAGTCATGTGTGCGTCTTCGACCTCTCGGTCTCCCTTAATTGGGGGTTATCGAGAGGTGGGGTCGTAACACTAGTCCTAATGAAAGCTAAACCCTAAGTAATAAATTAAGGGATTCAACATAGTCATCATTTCAAAAAAATTAAGATTTGGGATTTTGGAGTCATTAGTCATATCGTGGGTGATCTCAAGACCCACATGGTCGATCATACTCATGTTTTAAGATTTTGTACATCCATATCGAGAGTTGAAGTTTAGACATCAAGATCATATGTATAAATATTTCTAAAGATAGATTTAGATTCCTATGTAGACCTTAGGGGTGATCACTCATCTATATTCAATTTCGAGCAATAATATTCAAGCAATATTTGAGAATTATATCAAGATTTCATTATCATAGTATCAAAGGTTGATGAATGATCTAGACCTATGTCTATCTAGGAAGTCAACCACAAGGTATAGTCAACATTACCATATTTCAAGATTTTCATTAAATCAACATTCAAAACTGAGTATCAATATCATCCTGGATTTAGCCTATTAATCTTAGGTAATCCAAATCAGGTGAAAGGGGATACCTTTCCAAACTCTAAATAATCAACAAGACAAAATTTTAGAGGTAGTAATAATAGGGATGTGACCTAGGTTAGGGGAGTCATGAGTCAACTACCACCCTAATCTATCACATTACCTACATGAGTCATTATCCATTGAGCTTATTCAAATCATGTTCTGCATGATCATAAGATCAAAATTTCAAAATTATAATAGGGAATCTAGTTCAAGATTTTTCAAGACCAGGGTCATAATTGTATTCTCTTTCTTTCATGATCAAGATATAATTTGAAAATAGGTGCATGATTTAGGTCCATTATCATCATATCAAAATTGAGATTGCAAAAGGCATCAATAGTCGATAGGGAAACTGCTTTTTGCATCATAGTCTTACATCATGATTCTGTGATTCTTAAGCTTAGTCACTTGATAGCATAATCATGATGTGTATCAAATAGGATAAGAGTTTTGTTAACTATGTTTGAGGTTTAATCAATAATAGGGCAGCATGGACATTAATAAAATAGATACATCATCAACAATGAGGTATAAGGTATAAGTCCTTCTTATTTCACCAAATTAAAATCATTAATATTTACCTCAAACATGTAGTCAAATTTTGGATAAATTGAGTTTTAATAATATGAAGGGGTCATGCACGCGTATTTTATTTCAAGGTTCATTGATTAAGATCGAGTTTTCAAATTATGGTCAGATCATGGTATCATTTTGACAATTTTTCTAGTAGATTTTATTTTCCCATACATAAGTTACCCATAATCGAGACATCATGTGGTAAAAGGTCAAAAGAGAAGGACTACATGAGGAGATGAGAAGACTACATAATCTTCATCTACATGGGTGGCTTAGGTAGTCCTTAAAGAAGAGATAAGATGCTAGAAGACTATCTAGGTTTCAACGGAGAACCTTTAGGTCCAATTCTGGATCAATTAGGGCCAGGTAGAGTGGGGAATCTTAGCCACTGTGAAGATAGATAGGATAAATTATGCCAAAACCCCAAGCCTAGACACCTCAATTTTCACCATTATGGATTTTAGGGTTTTGGGGGTTCAAGAGTCACAAAAAATAATTTACTTAAAGTATATGAGAGTGTGTATGCTCTAATACCAACTGTCACCGAACCATTCTTACCCCAATCCCAATCCCACTACCTAGACAGTGGTAAAAGGATTGAAGCTCCCATCCTTGAGTGGCCCGATAAGATCTAACACACTGGCATATACAATAAGAAATAATAACTCAAAAATGGGAAATTTAAAGAACAAACTAACCCAATATAGGAGATACTTCTGATTTATCATTGTCATTAGAGTATATAGAGTGTGGAAGCGATCTAGTTAATATTCCATTTGTTTTGTCTAAAATCATGAAAATCAAGACATAATCATGCAATTGCACAGTACACTATCAAAATCAAGTATAATGGTTTACAGTAATAAGAGTATACTTGGCAGGACTTATATTCAAAAAGTATAACAATAAATTTTCCAAATTTAACATTTATTTGACAAGGTGTTTATATCGAACAATGCACTTTTTATTACGAGTTCCCATTATGATGTAATCGATAAGCATGCTTATATATTTTATGTGACTCTATCGCCACAACATGATGGGGGAGGTCACCAGGCTTCTTCTCTCCATATGAGGTAAGAGGCCAAGGTACAAGTCCCACCTCCGAATGAGGAGGTTGCTTGCACTCAATATCAACATTATCAACATTATCAACATCATCATCATTATCAATATACGGGCAGTCATAATGGGCAATATCATTTATGTTCTCATGTTTTTCTCAAAATATAATATAGGGAAAAAAGAAAGATTAATCATAGGGAACAATAGCTAAATCAACTTATATAGCCAAGTATTCAGTCAAGAGATACATAAAAAGTATGTTCAATATAACCAAATAGGAGATATAATAGCTTACCTTTCACTGAAGACTTAGAGTATAAATCAACGAGTAATAGGTTGACCCTTTAAGTCAGATCCTAAATCACAATGTTTGGAGCAAGGGTCAAGATCATGATGTTTGGAGATCATGTTTCAATATTTGAGGTTAGGGTTACACTTTTCCTATGTCAACCTTGGGTTGGGTCATTCAATTGTAATCAACCAATATTTCAATAAGTCCAACATTATTTCAAATGTCAAGCATTATCGAGTGTGAATGACTTACCTAGTTCTAGGATCATATGTGTTCACCCTAAATTATGATCATCGTTCAAGTTATCATCACATTTTTAGATCATCATCATGATACTTAGAATAATTGGAGTTCAAGATTAGATCAAGTTTTTATTAGTATAATGAGTAAAGTCAGGGATCAAGTATTAGATCAATAGATCAAAATATGCCATGATATTTAGATCAATCATATTATAAGACGTCATCATCAAGATTATCTTCAAGGTACATGTTACATATTCAAAAGTAGCTAAGCCAACAAGATTAAGTCTAGTCTAGTCAAGTCTTATTTTGATGTCTTAATATAATCATCAGATTCAAGTATTAGGGTTTCCAAAATCTAATAATGCTTATGGAGTCATTTAGACAAAAGTATAAGTAAAGGATCAAGATTTAGGGATATTAGAGAAATCTATCAAGAATTAGTCTTCAAAAGCAGTTTTAAATGAATCCTTGGGTTTTTCTAATCAAAATGGACTACTTATTTGTAATTTTTGGAGTTATGATGCAATTTCTATGATTTAATCAAGATTTGAGTATTTAAATTATTATTTGTTAGAGAGGGAGAAAAAAGTACCTTAGTAGGAAAAGCGGTGACCGTTGGATCTCGTGGTCAACTTTGACCAGGCTGCGATCTTGTGGCTACAGGTTCATTTGTTCTTGATCACGTACGCAAGAAGGAAAGGAGAGAAGAGAGGAGGCTCCTTGGGTTTTTCTAATCAAAATGGACTAATCTGTAATTTTTGGAGTTATGATGCAAATTCTATGATTTAATCAAGATTTGAGTATTTAAATTGTTATTTGTTAGAGAGGGAGCCAAAAAATACCTTAATAGGAAAAGTGGTGACCATTGGATCTCTTGGTCAACTTTGACCAGGTCGCGATCTTGCGGCTACAGGTTCTTTTGCTCCTAGACATGTGCACAAGAAGGAAAGGAGAGGGGAGAGGAGGTGGGCATGATCTGTAGCCATTGGTTCCTTGGTCTGGACAACCTTTGACCATTATCTGACGGCTATGGATTGTGGCCCTAGCCGCAGAAGCATGCACGCGAGCAAGGCGGCCCCCGCAGTAGAGTATCGATTGGAGCAAAGGGGGAAATGAGAGAAAGGGATAGAGAGGGAGATACGAGGTGATGGTCTAGTTCATGAGGGCGAGGCGAAGTCATCATTGGGGTTTTTATAGCTAGGTGGGGTTAGATTTAGGGTTTCGAGGGGGCTCCACACCCATGACGATGGCCAAGGGAGAGAGCTCTCATTTTCTCTCAAAACATGCTCATTCGAGGGGGAAAAAGGTTAGTCCATATCAGATTGGCGAGGTGAATGTTTCCCATTGATTTGATTTTTGAAATGGGTTGCTAATTGGTCGATTGCACTTGTGGTCATTCAATCCCCCTCTCTACTGATTGTGAGAGGTAGGAGATAGGTTGTTGACCCTCCGATGTGGGTGGGATCCTCGTGACTCAGATCTAAGGGATGGGGTGAGCCCTAGATCACGTGGTCGGTCTGAACCAGTTCAGCATGAAATGAAGGGGATATTTTCCCGTTCAAGGGTTCCACAGTCGGTTCAGGCCAAGAGGCTATTGGGTCGAGCCCATAAAATAAGAAAAGGGAAATAAAGAGGGTATTCAGGGCTAAAAGTTGAGAACAACTTAGAAAAGTCATATAAAATTTTAGGAGTGTCCAAATGACCTCAAATTTGGATTAGTGCTTCATAATAGAGTCTATAACATGTGTGAAAAATTCCAAATCAAAACAATCACGTATGATCCAGAATTTAATCAAAATATTAAAGGGTATAACAAAGTTATGATTTTCTACACATTAATTTCAAGAAATCATAGGAAATGGTAGGAACGTCCAATTGCAATAAAATTTCGATCATAGGTTCCACATAAAGTGTAAATATTTAGAAAAAGTTTGAGAACTAAAAGATGAAGTTTGATGAACAAATTTACATAATTGGAAAAAGTAACAAATTAATCAAATATGTAGTGTCACAAAGTCTATAAAAACTACATTGATCACCATATTTTGAATTTGATTAACAACATTGATTTAGAGGCCAAGAAAAATATATTGGGGTCCAGAGTAAATATAATGATGGTAAAATTTTAATTAAATCATACTTATGCTAAAATTCACTTTGTCACACAACCAACTGAATCTATATGTAGCAAACACAACACTCACACAAGTGTAGTGACCAAACGGCTTAAACAACCATAGCGACCACCCTGATTAGGGTTACGGTTTTTTGTGACCACAAAGCAATCATCAAATGTAGCAACGGTAAGAGACCATGTTGAGGTTAGCACCGCAAGTCCAACTACTCAAAATAGCACATAACCGACCCTAAAACAAGGAAACACCACAATCAAAATAGATGATTATCATTAAGAAACCGAATAGTCACCAAAAAGAGAAACCCATGGCAATGAAAGACATCAAACCCTAAAACAACCATCAACAAGATTAATAAGGAAACCATGTAGAGAGAGAGAGAGAGAAAACTAACATCCAAGGCATGTATACAAGAACCAAAACCACCATCTAACATATGATGGTCGAAACATAAACATGGTGATAAAACCAACATCAAGGTGCATGTAAGACTCATCAACTCCACCATCTACTTAGATTTTAGGTAGATGGATTAGGGTTAAGAGAAAGAGCAGTCTACATAAGAATACGTCATAATCTTAAACCCTAAAACAAGATAGAATCATATAACAAATTATGATCATATCTGAGAGAAGAATTAACATGTATGTAAGGTAAAGTGAAGCAATAGTAAAGGGGAGAGTTATATAACCCGTCTTGAGATGAAGATCCACTGCAAAGCCAGGAGCTTCCAAGAGATAAGGAAACACCAAGCTTAGATCAATTAATTCCATGTCCAAGCAAGATCACCTCAAGAGAAGTAGAACACACCAAGTTAAAATGAAGCTAAAAAGAGAGAGGGTAAAAACCCTAGGTCGAGAAAGAAAGAAGGAAGAGGATGGATTCATCTCACTCAGGTACTACCATGGTCAAACCATAGTCTCGACCTCTATGGAGAGAAGTTCCTCAAGGAAGCCACCATGGAGAACCATAGTCTATGAATAAGAGAACAAAGAAAGAGATAGGGTTCAAAAAAATGAGATAAAAGAGAGATAAGCTACTTACCAAGATCAAGAATCACCAAGAAGTACCACAAGAAAGATGATCACGCCCTAGATCACCAAATGCAAGAGAAGAACAACCACCTTCTTCAAGATCAGCACCTCCACTTGAACCACCAAGCTCAAGGCCAAAGACAAGTAAGAAGAGAGAAAAAAGAGAGCTAAAGGGGATACTTGCATGAGAAAGGAAGGGTATATATATCCAAGTATAGGAGAGAGGTGAAAGATATGAGGTGTCAAGATACCAGAGCACCTACAGACAATTGTCCCTCAAAACCACAACCATGCAAGCACTCTGAACATGCATGTACCAAAGTCTGATACACACAAGGTAGTGTAGATATCACTTAGGCCCACTACACTCTAAGGTCGAAACAAAATCAAGTAAAAATATTGTAGCGATTGCTACACTATGTCACCCTAAACAACAGGTAGACACACATCATCACAAGCAAACCCTAGCGACCAAAGCCAAGGAAAAGGCATCTAGGTTGCTACAAACCAACCAAAGTAAGGTGTTTCAGTCAAAGCCCTCTCAAGGGAAAAAAACACATGTCTCTATAAAGGTCACACCAACATGGCTGGCACTACAACTCAAGCATCCATGCAAACCATGCTACCCTAACATCAACACACATGGTGCCACCTCATCACCCAAGGTTCACCAAGGTGCCCTTAACCATAATTCTCTCGATCATGATGCCAAAACACAAGATGCACATCCAACATGTGACAAATTGCAAGATAAACCCTCAAAATGGGTAAATTGCGACTTGGTCCAAAAGTAACATACATATGGAACAACTAGATCAAACATCAACCAAACTGGACCAAACTAAAAATATAAACATGTCACATGTTGTTAAGGTTCATCACTTGATTAGATTAAGTTTTAAGAATCTTATTAAGCTAAACAAGCAAGACCAAGCACTAAGCTAGGTTAGGGGTCTTACAAAAAAGTTGGCGATTACTTTGAGTGGTGAGATTCCCATGGATTGACATGACAAAATTTTACAATTCACTAATCATATCATAGAAGATTACTCTATTATGTTAGATTGCATCACTATGTTTGATAGGTCTTATTGATCTTTCACATGGATTTTTGGAGAGCCATGCCACAACAAGAATCCATAATTCTTAAAATTCTATAACTTTGTACATGATTATGAAATGTGGCCTTTTCTATAGGAGGGGACTTAAATAATACTTGATGTACATATGAGATATATCACTCAGATGATGCTAAAAATCAATACTAGCATACTATGAACATGATGACACTTTTACTACTATCTATGGTCTTACAGATATTATTGTTATGAATTTTCAACATACTTAGTGAAAAAATCATCTTATGACATCATGGATAGATTTGTATGTTCCAATCGTTTGAAAGACCAATATCCCCTTAGTTCATCCTTTTTGGGGTCTCACATAATTTTGAATAACATACAGATCATTTTGAACACACAACATATTCCATGCGACCCTTCCATACTTACAATAGAAATATTTTGGACTGACCATGACAATCTATTGATCTAGTTTCTACTAATTGGCATTATGCCATAATTATACTAGCAACATAGAATCTTTTTAATCAGAGATCGAAACTTATTCCATGGAGATTCATTTTTGGAAATGTACATAAGAAACTAAACACCCAAAAACAAGGCAGTTGATCAACACACACAATAGAACTAAAATAATCTTGACATTGATCATAACAAGAACCAAATTCAGCAAATTTGTGATTAAGATATTATTTGGGAACAATGATCTAAAGTACAATGGATAAAAGGATACAACAACATATAGTTTTCCACAAATATGTAACGAATATAAAAGACACTCACATATAGATTCTCTTGATTGTAACAGTTGCACAACTCATAATAGAACATAGATTATCATCCATATCATGTCATAGTTCAAAAATATGTTAAAACATAAGAACACCTTCTACCAATATAGATTGGGATATTCTCTACAGAGACAATGCCCTACATCCAAACTAACTTATTCAACAATTTTATCTAAAGCAAATAAACAAATACAACCTATAATTTTGGGTTGATAAACCTCTAGGACTAGATGGTTTTGATACTTCTTTGTAAAGATACAATTGGGATGTTTTCAAAGATTCTCTCTACATCATTCGTGCTGAACTCTTTTACGGCGAGATATCTTTGGACCTTGTGGCCCTTAACCGGGCCTTCATAGTGCTCCTTAGGAAAATAAACAACCCAAATAATTTATCAAATTCAAACAAACCATCTTGGTCAACAACTCGTACAATTTCATAACTAAGGTTTTCATCTCTAGGATGAAACACTTTATTGTCCATAATATTAGTTTGGGAAAAGTTATATATATGAAAGGACATAAAATTTAAGATGTTTATATGTCCAAGAAATACTACACATGTACAATTCCAAAAACATTCACATGTTGACTTGAAACTAGATTTTGAGAAATATTTTTAAAACAATTATTGGGATTGTCTCCTTCTTTATCTCAAAGGTTATCACTACTTTGGAAAATGGATAAAATAGATCAAAAATCTTACCCCTCATTTGTTCACTAATTTGTCCTAACTAAAGGATCTCCTTTTGATTAGTTCAAAAGATCTAATTTCCAAACATGGGGACCCTTTCTCTCCCAAGTGATTCTCATATCTATACTAGCCTCCATGTTAAATTTGGGGTTGAAAATGGTATTCTACTGAAGGTAGAAAACCTTTACAACAGACACATAATATAATTTTTTTGATGTCATTATCATATTTATCACTCTGGATGACAATAATATTATTAATACCAATTAGAATTGTGGGAGTCCTCCAACACTTGTTAGGACTAAAGATTAATATTCACAAATCCATTTTAGCAAGTGTCAACATCAATAACAAATATCTTAATGGATGTAGCCATATTCTACAATGCAAAATTTATGCTTTCCCCATCAAGTGCTTAGGCTTTCCCTTTTGGCCTAACAAGTTCCCTACCATAGTAAAAAAACCTATTTTGATAAAATAACTATTTAGTTAGAAACATGTCTATCAACAAAGATGGTAGACTTACATTAGTTAATGTTGCCTTAACATGTATTCCCTCATACTTTCTCAGGTGTATGGCACTCCCTAACAAAAAGGAACAAAAATTAGACAAAATGAGAAGCTACTTCTTGTAAGTAAACACACATGATAAAGAGAAACTTCAATCAGTCAAATGGATTTTACTTTTAAATCCAAGTCAAAAGGTGGATGGGATGTCATTAAACTCAAATTCACACAAAATGTGTAATCAACAATATAGCGATGTATATGTTTGAAAACAAGATAAATACTTAGCAAATCAATATTGGGAACAAATACTATAGGAAAAAACCTAATGGAAATATAATAACTATTATAATCCTCTTTCTCATTTCTAGATATATTTTAATAATTTTATCAACCTCATTGAGGAAAGTATTCACAGCCATGCCCATAGCTAGACACATATGTGATTCTGCTCAGATAATTGGTCCAAACTTGGATGTTTTGTCCAATATAATCTAGGTTATATCATCCCAAACAACAACAAAGTATGCTTCTCGACAAAGATCTTATTCTTCTCTATTCCTTGAGACAAAATGCTCTCAAAAACAAATTTGGGCCTGATTGGCCTCACTAATCACATTGATTACTTTGAATGCATTGACCAGACCCCATAATAAGCATTAAATAGGTTGGACGTGGGTCACTTCTTATATGGTCAATAAAGTTTACAAAATAATTTCATTACACATGCTCACAATCTTTATATTGTTCTCAATTTTGGAAAATCAAATGCCCCAAGAAAGTACACGTCTTATAATTAGGGCACCAATTTTTTTTCTAGGAGTCAAATATATGAAAAGAGGGTTCTATGGACCTTTCATTTTCCTTCCATGCTTCAAATAGTGGAAAAAAACTATCATATCTTCTTTGATTGTCTTTTCTAAAGGGATCTATGTGCACATTTCTTTTCAAAACACATTACAAATTAAAAAAAAACGTAAGAGAAATATAGTATATGTGTTTTAGGATACCATACACATCTTCTGGGTACATTATTCGTGTTGTGAATATAATACATCAGATAGTAAATATTCATATTGTACCTCAAATGGGAGTAATCTATACCAATCATGCATATTGTGCCCCTCTTATTTATCCATCCAAGTACATCACTAATGTTTTGTGGTTATAATGCACATATTTTGGGGTACGATACTCTTATTTTTGGAGGTGCCATACTAATATTTTACTTGTTAACATACTTTTACACGACTACTGTACCCAATATGGTACAAATGCTTACTATACCCAATTTGATTTTATGGGTATCTGAGTGCAATACCCCAAATTTTGTGGGTACAGTAATCAAACGGTCAATCTGAATATATTACCAAAAAATTTATGGATAAGCACTCGAATGGTCAATAGTACATGACCCGACATTTTGTGGTACTCTACTTTCCCATACTTCTTTTCTATCTTGTTATACTTCTTATATTATTTTTTTCAAAGTATGTCAATATTTATTTTTTTTAGAAAGTATTGTTCATGATGAATCTAAATTTTTTTATTTTGACCAAAGATTATTTATGATTTGAAAGTTATATGTAAAACATTTTTCTCTCTTTCATAGTGTGTCTATTTTTCTGTCACATCAACATTGATCACACCCCGACCATTGGGTGGCTGACCGGGTGGTGAGAGAGTGTGTAAAGTAATACAAAAACTTCTATGTACTAGAGAACCGGTAGTTGAGAACTCGGAAGCCAAACAGAACAGTACACTCGGCTAACTCCGCTCTTTGACTGGCCTCATCCTCATTGTATCAATCAATAAAGGAAGCCAAATGAAAAATTAGCAATTTTCTCCCTCTGTATGCAAAGTCAACTTCCATGAGTGTCGATACATATCCGAAGAAACTCCCTCACAATTTCTGCAAATCCAAGGAATCGGGCGAACGTGCGGTGGCCAGCCCAGTAGCAACCAAGAAACCACAAAACCCACCAATTGGGCGCTCTCCTTAATAGTGTTAAGAGTTGAACGCGAGGATATGATGATTTCATAGCGGAAGAATAAGAAACAAGAAGCAATCCCACAACCAAAACACAGGATTTACGTGGTTCGGTCGAGATGACCTACGTCCACGGGAGGAGAGAGTTTTTCACTATTTCAAGAAGATTACAAAGGAGAGATACTCTCAAAGAAAGAGAACCTGAAAATGTTACACTCAAAGAAGAGAGATAACTCTCTTCAGTACAACACTGTACGTTGGCACTTCTCGGTACAAGAAACTCTCATGCCCCTAAGGTCCTATTTATAGGCTCCATGCCATAAGGCTTCAACTAGGAATAAACAATCCTAATAGGAGTCTAGTACACAATAGGAGTCCAAGTTGCATGAAGATAGAGCCATCTACAACTCCAAATAGGAATACTAATCTAAATCCAAGTAGGAACATGGGTTGGACTCAAACCAAGACAAGACCCAAAATAGGACTGCCACACCATGTAGGATTAGGATTAGGACTAGGATTAGGAGTCTTCAAGTCACATAACAATCTCCACCTTGACTTGAAGTCTCTGTCTCTCTGAAAAAGAATAATAGTAGATCTCTCTCCCCCTACAGCCCCTAAGGGCGTCACTGCGTGCTGTGTAGACTAACCAAGTCCAGACAATGTCTGAACTTGGAAACTGGCAACGGCTTTGTCATCATGTCTGCATGATTTTCTTTACTTACTATCTTCTTCACCAAAATCTTCCCCTGCGCTATCACCTCTCTGATGAAGTGATACATGACGTCGATGTGCTTTGTCCTTTCATGAAACATCTGATCCTTTGTAAGGTGAATTGCACTCTGACTGTCACAGTAGATGGTCGTCGTCTTGTCAAGAATATAAAACTCAGCACACAGTCCTCTCAGCTAAGTGGCTTCTTTGATGGCTTCTGTCAATGCCATGTACTTAGCTTCAGTAGTAGACAATGCAATAGTGGGTTGTAATGTAGCTTTCCAACTCAGAACACAACCACCAATAGTAAACAGATAACCCGTAAGAGAACGCCTTTTGTCACGGTCATTTGCAAAGTCAGAATCAACATAACCAACAAGCGTCTCTGTGCTCTTGCCAAATCCAAGGCATGTAGAAGATGTACCCTTAAGGTACCTAAGAATGTGCTTGACTGCTTGCCAATGTAGCTTTCCTGGATTGGACATGTATCTGCTCACCATGCTAATTGCTTGTGCAATATCTGGACGCGTGCAAATCATAGCATACATAATGCTACCAACTACACTGGAATAGGGAACACGAGACATGTAGTTTTCATCCTCTTCATATTGCGGCGATTCAGCAAATGAGAACTTCTTGAACTGATCATCTAAAGGAATAGATAATGAAGATGCATCAGACATAGAGAACCGATGTAGAAGTTTCTTCTTTCCAGCAGACAGATCAACAAGTAACCATGTCTTGTTCTTTTGAAGAGACTCCATCTCTTCATTCATAGCAGTAATCCACATGGCTGAATTGGGATCAGCCAAGGCTTCTTTGTAGGTAGTCGGTTCCCCATAATCATTTGTTTCTTCAGCTGTAGCAAGGGCATATGCAACAACATAATCTGAATGCCTTGCAGGTGGTCTGATCTGTCTTCTTGGTCTCCCAGTAGCAATGCTATATGTCTGTTCTTCATGAGTGTCATCTTCAACATCATCTGGATTTTCCTGTGTAACAACATGAGGTGTCGGGCTGTGTGCACTAACTTCAAGCTCCACCTATTTCGTGGAACTCTGAGAACTTGTAGCTGGAGAATGGATGCCATCTTGTTTTGCAGAAAACATGGCAGACTCATCAAAAGTAACATTTCTTTCAATCAAGAATTTTGATGAGTTTGGCTCAGTGCACCAGAATCTGTATCCCTTCACACCATCAGCATAACCCAGAAAAATACACTTCTTCGCTCTAGGCTCGAGCTTTCCTTCATTTGAATAGACATATGCAGGACAACCAAAAACACGCAGATTTGAATATTTTACAGGATGACCAGACCATACCTCTTCAGGAGTTTTGAAACCAAGTGGAGTAGATGGTGAACAGTTGATAAGATAGGCTGCAGTAGAGATGGCTTCAGCCCAAAAATCTTTTCTAAGTCCTGCACTGATCCTGCACTGATCAGCATGCAACGTGCACGCTCTAGAAGAGTTCTGTTCATGTGTTCTGCAACACCGTTCTGCTGGGGTGTATGTCTAACTGTGTGATGTCTTGCAATACCCTCAGACTGGCAGAACTCATTGAATTCAGAAGAACAAAACTCCATGCCATTATCTGTCCTCAGTGTCTTGATGCTCCTTCCTATTTGTTTTTCAATAAGCATCTTCCACTTCTTAAACTGATCAAAAGCCTCAGATTTATGCTTCAGAAAATACACCCAGACTTTCCTTGAGAAATCATCTATGAAAGTAAGCATGTATCTAGCACCTCCCTTGGACGGTACTTGAGAAGGACCCCAGATGTCTGAATGAATGTAATCAACAGTACCTTTTGTAGTATGATTTGCAGTAGAAAAACTGACCTTTTTCTGCTTTCCCATAACACAGTGCTCACAGAAATCTAACTTTTCAGTACTGATATCACCTAGAAGTCCTCTCCTGCATAATAATTCCAGGCCTTTCTGGCTCATGTGTCCCAGTCGCATATGCCACAATTTAGTGGCATCCAGTTTTGGAGTGGGTGAGGAAGAAACAACAGTAGCTTCGTCGGTCACAGTTTCACCAATTAATTTATAAAGGTTTCCAGGAATACGTACTCCCTTTATCAGAACATCATCTCCTTTGGTAATATACAGGATTCCATCTTCAGTCTTGTATGGAAAACCGTTGGCTTCAAGTAAGCCAATAGAGATGAGATTTTTCTTCAGACCTTGAACATGACGAACATTGGAGACAGTTCGGATAACACCATCGAACATCTTTATGCGGATTGACCCAATGCCAATTGTCTTGCAGGTGGAATCATTCGTCATGTTTACAACACCTACATCAAAGTGCTCATAAGAAGAAAACCAATCTCTGTGTGGGCACATGTGGTGTGAACAGCCTGAGTCCAGAATCCAAGAAGTTTGAAAATTGACGGATGAGGAAGATAAAGCCATAAGAACATATTCTGGATCTTCACGTGCTACATTAGCATCTGCAGGTTGTTCTTGTTTTTCGTTCTCCCTCTTCTTCTTGTTCAGTAACTTGTAGCATTCATCGACAATGTGTCCATACTTCTTGCAGTATTTACAGACCTTCTTTGATTTAGACTTAGATCTGTGTGTTTCCTTCTTGTTGTTTCCCTTTTCTTTTGTACGACCCCTCACCATAAGAGCCTCTGACTGACTCCTGCTAGAAGAAGCAATTAGGTCTTTATCAACCATGGTCTTTGACAACAATGAAGATATAACATCCTTCACCGTGATTGAAGACTTTCCGTACAGAATAGTTTCCCGAAATTACTTGTATGAAGGGGGTAAAGAGCACAGAAGAATAAGGGCTTTATCTTCATCTTCGAGTTTAATATCTATATTTTCCAGATCCATAATAATAGATGTAAACTCGTCAATGTGATCACGGACAGATGTACCTTCCACCATGCGTAGTAAGTAGAGACGCTTCTTGTGATATAATTTCATTTGGAGAGACTTCGTCATGTAGAGATCTTCGAGTTTCTTCCAAATACCGGCAGCAGTAGTTTCTTTGGCAACTTCGGCCAAAACCTTGTAGTCCAAGGATAACTGGATGGCGGTGAGAGCCTTCTGGTCTATCACTTTCTTTTCTTGCGGCGTCATAGTGGCTGACATCTTCTCAATCCCTTCCAGAGCCTCGGAGACTCCCTGTTGAACGAGCAAACCACGCATCGTGATCTACCATAGTCCGAAATTGATTTTGCGATCAAACTTCTCGATCTTGTACAGACTCGTCATCGTTCGGATCTTGAACACGCGGCTCTGATACCACTTTGTTAAGAGTTGAACGCGAGTATATGACGGTTTCGCAGCGGAAGAATAAGAAACGAGAAGCAATCACACAACCAAAACACAGGATTTACGTGGTTCGGTCGAGATGACCTACGTCCACGGGAGGAGAGAGTTTTTTACTATTTCAAGAAGATTACAAAGGAGAGATACTCTCAAAGAAAGAGAACCTGAAAAAGTTACACTCAAAGAAGAGAGATAACTCTCTTCAGTACAACACTGTACGTTGGCACTTCTCGGTACAAGAAAATCTCATGCCCCTAAGGTCCTATTTATAGGCTCCATGCCATAAGGCTTCAACTAGGAATAAGCAATCCTAATAGGAGTCTAGTACACAATAGGAGTCCAAGTTGCATGAAGATAGAGTCATCTACAACTCTAAATAGGAATACTAATCTAAATCCAAGTAGGAACATGGGTTGGACTCAAACCAAGACAAGATCCAAAATAGGACTGCCACACCACGTAGGATTAGGATTAGGACTAGGAAGTCACATAACAAATAGCGCATCCAAAGCTTTTCCTGTCCCTTGCCACTTTCAGTTGTCATCATCTTCCTAACGCCATGCCACTCGAGCTCCGACTATTCCACTGCTTCATCCTGCTCTGCCTGACACTCCTCCTAGCACCTTTCTCAGTTTCCCATGGACCATCCACCTCCCACACATCAAAAATGTTTGCCACCGCCGTGACCGCTCCGAGGAAGGTCCCGGTAGGGTTAGTACTCGACCTGAGCATCAAGAGCGTCGTGGGGAGGACCAGCCGCACAAGCATCTCCCTAGCTGTCGACGACTTCTACGCTGGACCCGGCAGGAACTACTCCACCAGAATCAACTTCAGGCTACGGGACTACAACGGCGACGTGTTTAACGCCACAGCTGCTGGTACGCCTATATCTACAACTCAACACATCCCTGGGTCCTCAGCAATTTCTGCGCCCCTCCCCGCTTGTTCCTTCCGCCGCGACCCTGGTACATTATGCCCTTGTCGCTAACTGCCATCTTTTTTACGGTACTCGTCAAACACTGTCAACATACGGTTGACTCTGATAAGTACCACCGATTTTGTTCTATCTTCTTTTCTTCCTCCTCATTATCACCACCGTCTTCTTCTTCCTCACCTCTGCCACCACAACTAAGATCATCTCCTGCTGCTCCTCATCTTCCTCGTCATACTCCTTAGCAAGCCATATCACAGATCACCATGAACAGCAACCACGAGGCTCAATCACATGTACAACTTAGTGGCTGCTATGATCCATCTTTCATTATACTGGAGGAGTGGAACACTGGAGTGAGATAAGCATAATCTGTCTTTGGTGACTAGAATATGATTTCTTTCTATATCATGTAAGTAGTTTTATCACTCTTCCTCATCTTCCTCGTCATACTTAGTGGCAGCTATAACAATCATCATGAACAAAAACCGTGAGGCTCAATCACATGTACAGCTTAGTGGCTGCTATAATCGATCTTTCATTATACTTGAGGAGTGGAACACTGCAGTGAGATAAGCATAATCTGTGTCTTTGGCGACTAGAATATGATTTTCTTCTATATCATATAAGTAGGTTTATCACTCTTCCTGCCTAGCGCAGCGATGCATGATTGGAGAAAGTAAAAAATAAGAAATATGATAGGATACCACGTGTCACACGTAAACATATATATATGCAACGATTTCATGAGCCCTTGCTAGCTGGATAGATGAGTATTGGTTCCCCATTTATTTACTCTGCAACATTAAAATAATTTGACTCTTGACTCGACACTAGAGTCTCACTAAGCTTGCCAGATCTGTCTCTGACATGTCAATGAATACCAGTTAAATAATCAAGGGCGTGGGTAGCGAGTTTTAAAGTCACCACGGAAAGTAGAAATGAAAATTGGCAAGTTGAAAGAGAACTGCGTAATAAAAGGGGAACTTGCATGATACTGTATGATTGGCTAATGCTTGGAGCATAACAAGACCTTTTTGCCCAAGTAACTGCTGCACATTATGATAATTCAAAAAAATTTATGTTTTAGTAAATCCTAAATAACGTGTTATACCTAATCACCTTTAACTCCCGTTAAGCTGCCATGTTTTTATTTAATTTTATTTTATCTTATTTTATGGAATTGAGAGTAAAAGCTTTCTTCCCCTGTCTTTTTCCAAACCCTGTGGTGCGCAGGCCAGAGGCTTCTGTCACCAATTGCTCAATTTATTTACTTAGCTTATTTATTGAATGTATTTATTAGTTGATTGGTGTAAGGTGATTTTTTCTTCTCTAGTTGCTTGATCTCCGGCAAAAATATAAATTTAAGTAGTTCAGGCCTTGAGAAGTACAGTGGTTCTAACTATCCGATTTTGGTTATTTTGTAAAATGACGAGTCTATAATTTACTTAGTTTTATATGGTATGCCAAAAAAAAGAATGTGACCCGACAGAATCAATAGCTGAAGATGTCTAGGAATTTGTATGGACTTTGGGCTACGTCATGTCGAATTCCATTTTTCGCAACTCAAGTTAGACAAGGCTTGCTTAGGGTACGAATATGTTATCATGTTCATTTTATGTTAAATTTCAAATTTACTTAGTTTTCAATTTTTAGTTGGGGAAAAAAACCAAAGTAGCACAGTTTGAGGGGACAAAATCGAGAACAACACCCAGTGAACATAATTTCCAAAGTAGCCCACTGAAAACACTACTTTGATTGGCATTTTTCTCATTAAATTACTGAAAATGCTATCTTAATTGGAGCTTTTTGTGGAAGATGAAAAAACAAATAAAAAAAGACATAAACGTCCAATGTTTGTTTGGGTGAAAACATCAAGTGACTTGTTGTTTTTGCTTTATGCTCCAATCAGAATGGCTTTCAGTACTCTAACCATAAAAACACTAATCAAAGTAACGCTTTCACTATAAAGTGGGCTACTTCGAGAATTATGTTTGTTTGAGTGCTATACTGGGATTTTTTTCCCGCACATTGAGCTATTTTGATTTTCCCCCCTTTTGTAGTTATTATGATAAAACAAGATTTAACTATGTTTGGGTCAGCTTAGCTTAAGGTCCGAGTCAGGTCGATGAGGGTTCATATCAGTTTTGTAACGAATATTCATGTTGGGAAAGATTTAGATTGACTTCATCTAGTTGAGATGGGTTTTGGGTTCAGAAAATATTATTGGCTCTATGCTTTTTCGTTCTTGAGACCCAACCTAACCTTAAGTAAACTTTACCTGATTGATCGACACGAACAAAATTGACTCAAACGACCCTAAAACCAATTAGAATTCTAAGAATCCTGACTTGTTGGGTTAGGTTGAGTTAGGTCACTTTGACTTGGACATGCCTAAATAATATAAAATTAGGTGATAGAAAATGATACAACATGCGCTGGTCAAATACTAGAAAAACCAAGTCAGAAACATTCTTTATCAGATAAAAAATATCGTGCCCCGGTCTGAGTTACAAATATGATCGACTAGATGAGAAACCAATAGATTACATGAATTAACTAATTAAATAAATTGAGCAATTAGAGGAGTTAAAAGATTGTAAAAATATGTTAGACGTCAATCCTAACGAGAGTTAACTGTGGGTGGATAGATGGGGAGTTATTTAAGATTACTAAAACTATGAGAGATCTTGTAAAATTACCAAAAAACAGGGGAGTTTACTCGAAATAAATTTATATAACAAACTCAAGTTTAATTAACAGCTCGAACTGTCGTTAGGAGTTTTTGGACAGATTGCATGTCTTGAAAATTGAATCTGACGATATAGTTTACCAACTAGTATAAATGCAGTCCTTTGCTAATCTAAAGAAATGAAGAGGCACGGGCAAAAGAAAAAAGAAAATGTTAATTAACAGTTGGCATGCAAACTGGTTTTTACCAGCACCCTTCCCTCACACGTTGCATTGCTCGTGCACATGCAGTTGTGGACCTCGTCAAGAATGACGGCGTGGTCGCCGTAATAGGCCCTCAGCGGCCGTCGGAGCTCTCCTTCGTGGCGGAGCTCGGCACGTTCACCCAGGTCCCTATTATCTCCTTCTACTCGACAGCCACTTCCCTGTCGCGCAAGTATACCCCATACTTCATCCGCGCCGCCAACAACGACTCCACACAGGCGGCGGTAATAGCGTCGCTTGCGCAGGCTTTCGGCTGGCGCCAGCTCGTCCCGATCTACGAGGACTCTGAATATGGATCTGGGTTCGTGCCGCTTCTCGTGGATGCCCTCAAGGAGGTTGCCGACTGCCGTGTCCCGGCGCGGACTGCCATCTCACTCCGGGCAGAAATGGATCGCGTCCGGGTGGAGCTCCTTAAGCTCAAGGCCATGCAGACGCGTATCTTCGTGGTGCACGCGAGTCGCGGGTTGGCTCAGAAGGTTTTTGACGTGGCGGCGGAAGAAGAGGTGGATATGATGCGGCAGGGGTACGCGTGGATCATCACGGAGACTGTAACATCCCTACTTCGGGAGGTTCCGGAGGACCTCGTGCTCTGGAGCATGCAAGGGGTGATCGGCATGAGGCCCTACGTGCCGGCAACTCCAAAGCTGAGAGAATTCAAGAGTAGGTGGAAGAAGAAGTTCGTACAGGAAAATCCGCTAGACGAGCATGCGTACGACTCAGAGCATAATACGTTTGTCTTGTGGGGGTACGACACCGTCTTCGCGCTTGCAGAAGCCATCGAGTTGGTTTATGGCAGCAGAGGATCCGGGGCAGCGATGTCCGGCGTCGTGCCTAATGTTTCTAGGACAGCGCCGCCCACAAACAGCGAGTTGTCGTCGATCCCGGTGTCCCCTGCCGGTGATCGCCTACTGAATGCCATCTTAGGTACCCGCATCCCCAACGCCGTCAGTGGTGAGTTTAAGTTTCTAGACGGCGAGCTCGTTGTTACAGCTTTTGAGATCATCAATGTCAACGGCCGGGCCCCCATAACTGTCGGGTACTGGACGCAATCCCGCGGGCTGTCACCGAAGCTGGACCTCAGCACGGCCGCTGGAAACAAAACAGGAAAGCTGGCACCAACAAGGAACGACCTCGAGTTGATCAAGTGGCCCGGTGGGACGGCGGCGACGCCGAAAGGGTGGGAGCAGAACCCTTTGGAGGGGAAGTGGCTGCGAGTGTACGTGCCTGGCCCGACGGAACCAGGATTCAATGCGTTCCTGCGGTCCGACCGAGACAATTCTACCAATGTCACCTTCGGGGTAAGCGGGTTTGTCGTGGATGTGTTCGAGGCGGCTGTGAAGCAGCTACCCTATGCCATCCTCTGGGAGTACGACACCAACCGGACGCAGGATGGCAAGAGCATCGGGAACTACAACCAGCTAGTCGAGCTTGTTCAAAATGGGGTTAGTCTCGGATAAAGCATTATGTTTTCTTCAACGATTGTCAACTTAATCTATCTAATGCTTTACTTTCTGAAAACGAGAGCAGACGTACGACGCGATCGTCGGGGACGTAACCATCACGGCTAACCGGTCGGAGATGGTGGACTTCACGCTACCTTACACGGCGTCCGGTGTGAGGACGGTGGTGCCCAAGAGGGACGACAGTAGCAGCAGCCTCTGGATCTTTCTTACGCCGCTCACCGACCGCCTGTGGATTTGTATCGGCATCTTCTTCATCCTTACAGGCATGGCCATCTGGATGACGGAACATCGGGTGAACGATGACATCCGCAGTGGGGGCTCAGTGTTCTACTTCACGTTCTCTACCATGGTCTTCGCGCATGGTAAGCTAGCTAGCAACGCAAAAAAACACGAAGTCGTTCGACGAAATGCCAAACTGGGAAACCAAACTAACCATACACGCATAATATACAGGGCAAAAGGTCATCAGCAACAGTTCGCGACTGTTGCTAGTAGTGTGGCTGTTCGTCGTCTGGATCCTGACGTCTAGTTACACCGCTAGCTTGACGTCCATGCTCACGGTGAACCAGGTGCAGCCCACTGTGGCGGAGATCACCGACCTGCTGTCCACCGGCGAATACATTGGGTACATGGAGAACTCCTTCGTGAAGATGAAACTGTTGAACATGGGGTTCGATGAGAAAAGGCTTCGACACTACAAGTCCGCACAGCAGTATGCAGAGGCGCTCTCACTTGGAAGCCGAAACGGGGGAATCGGCGCCGTCGTCGACGAGATACCTTACCTGAAGCTTCTCCTCAAGGACTATTGCTCCAACTATACAATTACCGGGAAGACAATTCCCGCCACAGGCTTTGGATTCGTAAGCAACAGATTTCTGTCTACTTGCTGCCTCACTGTTTCAGTGAATCTTTCTTCATAATATCAGCTGGGTTAATCTCCCGATTCTGTAGGTTTTCCCGCATGGTTCACCGCTGATACCGGACCTCAACCGTGCAATCCTGAACATCACGGAGGACGGCGTTCTGGAAGAGATCGAGCGCAAGTGGTTAGGCGACGACTCGGTGTGTGCCGCCGACGGTAGCCCCATCTCCTCCAATAGCCTAGACGTTGCCAATTTCGCTGGGCTCTTCATCATCACCGGCGCCACCTCATTGGCTGCATTGCTATGCTTTCTCTTCAAGTTCCTATACGACCACCGCGATATCATAACAAGGAGCGAAGGGTCCATGATCCAGAAGGCGAGGGCCCTGACGACGGAGTTCGATAGGAAGAAGGGAGACGGGATCGAGGGCTCACTGGGAGGAAGCAAGATGCGGCGCCGCCACTCGTCCCACATTCACAAGTGTGCCGCCTGTGGGTCCACTCGCGTGTTCTTAGGCGACGGTGGGGAAGTGGGAACAGAGAGCCCCGTGAGCACCATCGTCGATACTTCGGTGCTGGGCGCCCACGGCGGAGATATGACTCCTTCAACTGAGGGCTAATTTGGTACGATGTAGTAAAGTGTAGTTCTGAGATTTCTAAAAACAAGTCAAATGTAATCAAGCCTTTTGCACCACGCAAGATGTATTTGGTACAACGCAATACAGATTCATTGAGTACAAACAAACTGTTTGGTGAGTGAAAAATGATGGCGCGACAATTTCTCTCGTCTTCACCTGTTACCGGCATCATGCTCATGCTCTTCGGCGGGTACCAGCTTGAGGCAGTCAAACAGCAACCGTGAAAATCGGCTAGTAGGCAACTGTCCTGCGACAGGATTCGTTCCATAGCTGGAGAGACAACGCGCTACAGGGACCCACATATGCTTCATTCCGATCCGCACGCGACCACACGCGATTTGAGCGCGGTACATATTCCGGGAGTTGCAGCCCAAGTGTGCAGTCGGATGGAGTTCTAAAACAATGAACTGTAACTGCATCAGGCCATACCAAACAAAATTAAAGATAAAAACACGGTGTTTAAACTCATTGAGTACAAGAAACACCCTACCAAACAGGCCCTAACAGTCGTCCAACTTCATCACCTTCATTCAGCATTACTTCGACCCCTACCAGGAGCTCGGTTGACGTACCTGTCAAGTGTCACTGCCATGCCGTCCATAGAGATGAGCGCCGCCCGCTTGAGCACGAACACGGAGTCCTCTGGTCCGGTTTAGCTCGAGAAGAAACTTCAGGATGAAATACTAATCTATCGACATTTGACTTGACTTTTTCTTCTTGATGAGAGATTCAATATAATATAGATATAAAATTAGCATACAACTCCATGCTAATAGGAATACAGATGTTCCATACATCTGTACTATGTGCTAGAAGAGCCTAATTTGTAGCAATCTTTGTAGATAGTGGGCGAGGTATCCCTTAACAGTTGGCCTTATGAAATTGAAACAACATATATAGATAGCAAAACTACAAATTGCTAGTGTCCACAAAGATTTCCTTCATGGTGAATGTCTTTTTTTACCGTTGTCTTCTCCTCCAAATTTGAGTGTTCGAGCTTCATTTTCCTTGTTTATCCTCATATTGACCTGTGGTCCTGCACTGAGAAAATAGGTCATATACGTCTTTGACCTTATAAATGAGGGTTTGAATATTGTTTTTATAGTTGTTGTATTTCTTATAATTTTTTCGTCCATAAGGTCGAGATCATGGAAGCAAGAAGTATTTTATAAAGAGTGAACTATGTATTTTTTTATTTTTTTTTGCGGAATATAGAGACTAATTTTTATTCATCTCGTTCTCTAACACGGGACAAAAGGAAAGGGGATAAATAGAAATATTCCTTGAGAACCAAGGTGGAAAGCATAGGGTGAAAAGGAGAACATAGTGTGTGTTGCAATGTTGTCAACTACCATCTTGTAGTTGTGTGGGTTGAAAGAAATTTACAAACTAGGAAACTAATGTATCGGGGAGGAAAACTCCCTTCT
Organism: Alisma plantago-aquatica; assembly: GCA_963693085.1. Taxonomy (NCBI): domain Eukaryota; kingdom Viridiplantae; phylum Streptophyta; class Magnoliopsida; order Alismatales; family Alismataceae; genus Alisma; species Alisma plantago-aquatica. The sequence goes on from OY856415.1 coordinate 26,476,309, forward strand.
AAAGGGTTCTAATTTCTAGTCAAAAGGTTTGTGTTCCTGAGAAAATTGATCGTCGTGGGAACATCTGAGTAGATAGCTGGTGAAGGTCAGGAATTTTCTTTGCATATCTTCCGAGCATGTATAATGCCTTTGATTTCCTCCTCTTGTGTTGAGGAGGCATGTATGGGGAATCCAACACCCAGGTTGCAGTGTCCTAAGATGTCAATTGTGTGCTCATTCTGAGGCTATGTTCTTGGAAGGCAACATCCACAAATATCACTATTTGGCATTCAAGGGGAGGCCTTGTCATCATGTTACATCCATTGTGATGGAAGCTTTGGGTGTGTTAAGGAAGCTGCAAATCGAATTAGATCTCTTTCTATAATGAATGAAGCAGTGACTGCAGTTGGTTTAGTCCTCCCATTATATATAGATTCATTGTGTGCCAACTAGATGGACCAACAACCCAGCTGGTTTAGTCCTCCCATTATATATAGATTCGTTGTGTGCCAGCTAGATGGACCAACAACCCACACAACATAGCATTTTCAATTCTACACTCCCTGTTTCGTGAATGAGGTGGTCGAATCATTTAGCATCTGATAGGTTGAACACACATCCATGCCTAGTTCATGTGAAACTTGTATACTTGGTGGGAAACCTCTAAGACACTAAATCTACTTGTCAATGTAATTGTTGTAAATTGGGCACATATCCCGCGTAGTTATATGTGTTCAAATTTCTCAGAGTTTATAAGTACGGCCCGATGCTTGAGGAGACAATAGAAGGTTTAATATTTGGTAGGAAGTGATAGGGACCAGATATCCTTCCAACACCTAGTTGAGGGTTAGTTGAGTGGTTGCAACCAACCATATGCATAACTCACCTTTAGCATCTAGAGGCCAGGTCCGGTGTCTATTCCAACTAGGCTATTTGGGACAAGGATTCTTTTAATAGGTTGCCCAGGACATAGGTGAAAGGTGGGAGTGTATAAAATCCCAGTCCTAGTTGCAAGTAGCTTGTTCCATAGAATGAATCATAAGATCCTCTAGGCCAAATGGGATATTGACAGACGGCTCAATGCAACGAATTAATCTCCTCAGAATCCACTTCTCATGTCAAACATTTGTGTTGGCTCCTAAATTGATGGTCTTTTGGTTGAAAGATTTTATAGTGGGGATATTGCATTTTTGGGTTCTTGATATTGAAGAGGTTTGTGCAATCCACATTTTGGGCATTATCGTGGATAAAATAGAAGTCTCAAATATGTGTGGTTGTGGAACAGTTCATGAAGATGTGTGAGGTGATTTCTTCTTGTCTATAGCACATATGACATTTAGAGGGTCCTACAAAGCCTTTTTTTGAACTTTCAGTTTGTCAATATTTTATCATGTCTGATGAGCCATAAGATGAGTTTAGTTTTTAAAGGTCCGATAACATTCCAGAGCTTCTTAGTCTGACAGGAATATCCACAATATGTGAAGAAAATATATGACATTTTGGGTGTGTATTTAGGTCCCCAAATCCTTGAGGTATGATTGTCGTGTTTGTTTCCATGTGATACAAAACATCAGTGACTATGTCATATGGTAAGAAGGTGGAGAGTGTGCTTTTAAGTGTATTGTTTCTCTGGATGCTCAAAATGGTCAAAACTGTGAAAGTTCTTATGTGTCATATCATATGGAGGTTTAGATGATGTGGTTGAGGTTTTTTACATACATTCCATGGTACCATGGATCTTTCCAGAAATAGACATGTTTTATAGTATATGTTGGTATTTCAGGGGGTTTTTTCTTCACTAGAATGTCTCCATGATGTATTATTTCACTAGTACCGAAACCATCTTGGGCGTCGGCTAAAAAAACCCTATAACGTCTATTAAAAACCGACACCTGAGTGGGAGACACTATAGCCACAGGTCTAAGATATCGGTTCTTTGGGAAGGCAAAACCAACGCCATAGGTCCAACATCGATTGTGCAGAAAAAGAAATCGACACAGATTGGGGTCCTAGGTGTCCATTGTATGAAAAAAAATGACGTCAAAAGAGCCATACCATGTCACACTTTTAACTGGTAAAGGATCCTACATCATCTATTGGTAATAAATAGACACATATCATGAAGTACAATGTCGACTGCATCCCAAATAACTGATAATTTTGATGTAAAGTGAAGGTTATACCTAAAAAATTAATGACTATGAAATGCTACCTAGCGAGGTCGTGATGTCAAGCATGACCATTTCGTTTTTGTCATTTAATATCAATTACTTTACTAGAACTGATGACTTAGTCCTATAATGTCAATTTTTTAATACAACCTATGACTAAGTTCCAAGCAAGAAACAATTGCCAATTCTACAACAAAGGTCGAGTATATTGCTGCATCGAGTGCAACAAAGGAGGTTGTTTGGATCAAGAAGTACATCACAGAACTTGGGGTCATTCCAAGCATCAACGAGGCAATTGAGCTATATTGTGACAACAATGGAGGTATTCTGCAAGGTAAGGAACCCAGGTTGCATCATCACTCAAAGCATATACAAAGACGGTATCATTTCATACAAGAGATCATGTAGTGTGGAGATGTAAAGATTTGCAAAGTACCAACTGAAAGTAATGTTGTTGACCCCTTGACGAAAGCAATTTCACAGCAAAAGCATGATGGACATGTAAGATCACTTGGAATACAATTTGTAGGTGATTGTCTCTAAGTGCAAGTGGGGGTATGTTGGTTATATATGCCCAGAGAGCCAATCATGTAATGATTGTAATGGCATAAATGTAAGTGATTTGATTAATTAATAAAAGGAAAGTTTCCAATTTATTATGTTTAGTTCAGTTATTAGATAATGATGTAACATTATAAATGTCTAGAGGATCATATTACTCAATGACATATGTATTCAAGTTACCACCCTTGTGGATGAGATCATACAAATGTTAAGAGTACATATAAATATTCTTAATATGTCCCTGATCGGTTGTTATTGTGGAAGGTTGATAGACAACAATAACACATAAGATCAGAGTATGAGTTGGTTGATGACCAAATCTGATTAATCATGATATGGTGATATCAAACCTAGCACATAGATTAATGTTAGAGAACAATGTATCAAACAAACTCATTGTGACACTAACTCATGGAAGACATAGTCATCTCTCATGATGATGGTGATGATTGTGGTTCTTAGACCTAAAATTTCTACACTCAACACATGTCGTTGGGTACACTTTGACAACATCAAATGCAGTCCTAAAACATGGGTTGTTATAACGGTGAAGCTTGGGTGGCTTTGACACATGGGGGTTGATTGTGAGTGATAGTATGGGATTTGTCCCTCCTACTAGAGTGTGATTTCCTAGGCCTCGTGATTAGTGAGATTGAGAAAATCATGGTCATGCGCATGTGAGTCAATATGTGATATTGAGCTTACATATATCTTAAGACAATTTTCTCTTGGTTTAAGAAATAAGATTGAATAATAATGACGGTGACCGATCCATGCCTCTAGTTCAATCTGGACATAAGTGACAAAGGAACTTTACGAACATTATAACACCATACACAAATTGTAGGTTGAAGTTGTTTCTCAACTCTCCATTTACTTGGGTAGCATTGAAGTGTGACTAGGTACCACTCATTACTTGTGATGTCATAAGTTTTTATGGACATTCACTGCCAACATAATATGAGACCTATAGAGTCACACACATAGGTCTCAACCTAGAAGAGGAGTTCAAATATTGAATGACATATGAATTAAATACTAAAGTGTTTAGCTATTTGATTCATGCAACAAATAGGCTGACAACACTACCAAACACCCATTTTAGGAGTTGAGACGGCCGTCTAGAGTGCCAAATGGCCGTCTCAAGTGTTGAGATGGGCGTTTGGGTATTAGGCTTGGTCTTGGCAAAGGCATGAACAGACTCAACCAAACTGGCTTGACTCGGGTCACTAGACAATCGTCTGGGTGACCAAGATGGCTATATTACATGGGCAAAATGGTATATGAGGTCGAGGGAAGGTTTTAGAAATCCCCCCATCCATTTCGCTTAAGCAATACTTGTTGCACAAGGAAATCAATGTCTAACATTGATGGGAATTTAGTTGCTAATTTTGTGTACAACTAGGAAATAGCCAAACGACTGTCTAGGTTGTTCCAAACGACCTTCTAGCATGCCAGACGACCATCTGGGTTTCCAGATGACTGTCTGGGATATCACAGTTTGCAAAATTGTCACGAAAATTTGAGATCTTCCGGTTCCTTCCACTCTCGCATAGACTGGGAACTTGGACCCAAACCCCTCTTATAAATAGAGAGGGTATTGGGGCTTCTGAGAGCACAACACCAACAATTGAGAAATCATTGCTCTGACAAATATTGTCCTCTCTGATTGTGGTAACCATGAGAATCTGAGCAAGTTCTACCCGACTAGGGAAGAACACCAAGGGAAAGAGCAATTGAGATCATTGTCATGGGAGAGAAAGTTGGTGACTAGTACACCAATGGGAGGGACGACTCCTTCCTGATCATTCTCGCATGACGACAAGAGTTTTAGGTAGTCAGTGTGGACTACCATAGAAGCAGAAGGTTGTTGTCTGCCACTAGAGGACAACTTCAACTAGAAATCTGTGATGAGAGGAGTTGCTGAAGAAGACAATGTTCATGGCTATAGGCAGTGGTGCAGACTAGGAGGCACAACAGTCAGATGAGTCCCAGTATAACCAGGATTCAGAAGTTGTACATCTACAATGATGAGGATTGTCACTGCACTTGCTCTAGGACAAGGTATATCCTCGAAACCATCATTCCTGCATTATAGTTATTGATGTGATCTGCTGCATATGGGAATACGGTAGATAATTTTTTTTATTTCTGCTACCTGCTCTGTAGCCATATTTCCCTACACTCCTTTTGTCCACAATTATAAGTTGTGTGAGACAGCCATGCGTGAGCTGATCTTCTTGTGATATAGATGTCCATGAGTGAGCCAATCCCTCATTTTAGAACAGACATGCTTGAGCCTATTCTTCTAGCACTGTTACGTGTACCAAACTGGGCTAGGTGTGATTATACATGTGGATGGCCATGCGTGAGCTGATCCCTAAGCTTGACTATACGACATTGTTGCAGTTGACTGATATATCTCTACGGTGTTTTATCTAGTACTGACTAAGAGGTGTGGAGAGGTCGTGGATTTCAGCTCTTCTATTGACCTTGTATGGCACAAATTTTGACTTAGCAGTGGTTGGTTGGATTTCAGTTATACAAATCAAATCTGTGGGGCAATAATAAAAGATGTAACATGTACATGTAGTGTATCTTGCTTAAGGCCAAATATGAATAACATTAGTTGAGCCTTTCCCTTATCTTTGTATTGATTTCTTGAATTATAAGGCAATAAGAGAAATCAATTGTTATACATGTTCTTCATATTCCTTCTTAAATTATAAGATGTCCTAGAAACTAGTTGCAATTGCTCATATATCTTAACTAGTGTTATTTTCTTATCATGTTGAAGTTTTACTTTTTGCTTTTCTTTACCTTTCTCTGTGCTTTAATAGTATTGGCAGAGAGTTGTATCTCTCACTGGGACGTTTGGTCTCACCCCGTGGGTTTCCACATCTTTTAGGTGACCGTGCATGAAGAGGTAGAGGTCCTACAGTTAAGGAAGAGAAGCAACAAGAATAATAGCTGATTAGGTTGGATGTGCTACAAGTATTTTGGTGTTAGAGTCCTAGATTCATCCCTGTAGACTCAGGTCCTTGGGGGTGTTCTTGATGTGTTTGTAGTTGTGAGGTTTTGACTTGTGTGCCTTTTGTTCTATTGCTATGGCAGATGTACATGTACATGAATATGGGGCATGTATCTCATGTTACAGGTGGATGAAAGGTATGATGATGCACAATGATGTCAGCACCATGTTATATATGTTACATGAAACATGTCATATTGATGACTTATTTATAATAAGTTTTTTACTAGTGGTGCTTTCATGAAATCAATTTCAATTTCATGTGCTTTCTAGTAATTCACTTACTTAATGTTATTTCCACATTTTGGTTTTATTTATCTCATGTATTGTGTGTTGGAGCATCACACCATCCCTAGCATGGTAATATCAAAATGCGAACATAGATGTATAAAAGCTTAGCATACATGAACAAATAAAAAGATAAAAGCACCAACATAATCCCAACATTCAACAAGATATATTTAACATAGTTTTATTACAAGATTTCAGTTACATATTCAAGAGTCAAATTGTACAAGTCTTCTCATGTATACTAGGGATGTTACAACAAGTACACCCAAATAGCTCACCCAAACCATCAACTTCTAGCCATATTTGAACATATAAAATATATTAAACAAGATGGGTCAATACAGGAGGTGTTGAGTACATCGATAAAAGATACATATGCATAAGCTTTGCATAATTTGAAAAGAGTTGCAGAAGTAGACGAAAAAGAATGAATAAGTTAAGTATTTAGAAAAGCGAGAGTCCATGTTTTATATTATTTTACTCCAATTATACCAACAACATCATATATCATAGGGCCTTTTAGACTAACTTTCCATTGGAAGAGTTTGTAAAGGTGCTCAAGATTAGGACATGGTACACCCTATCTTGACAACTCAAGTAGGACACCCAACCTCATGTCCTTACACCGAGAATATAGGCAGGTTCACAAGGTTTGTATAATGGAGTTTCTATATTATGTTTGCAAGTTATAAAATAATGATACAAGACAAACATTGGGTACAATACTAGAATACCACATGGAAATATTTGAGCAAATAAATAAGCATACATATGTATCATATTTCAAGCTAGGAAGACATAGTGATATAATTATAATCGCCAAGAGAGAACTCTTTTATAGACATGGTACACCCTATCTTGACAACTCAAGTAGGACACCCAACCTCATGTCCTTACACCGAGAATATAGGCAGGTTCACAAGGTTTGTATAATGGAGTTTCTATATTATGTTTGCAAGTATAAAATAATGATACAAGAAAAACATTGGGTACAATACTAGAATACCACATGGAAATATTTGAGCAAGTAAATAAGCATACATATGTATCATATTTCAAGCTAGGAAGACATAGTGATATAATTATTAAATCTCATACTTGATTTTAGAGATTTCATCACCTAACTTACTCCTTGATCATCTAGCCACAAGCCAAACCTGATTGTCAACAAGATTACACACATGTATTCAATTCTCATCATTAACCCTAACTGGCTTCATTTTAGGGTTTTGACCAAGTTAGGTTCAAGGTTATTTATTAATACTATAATATCCCAGGATATGAGGCCTCAAATAAAATTCTCTTAAAAGGAGTGATTGGACTACCCATATCACCAAGGTGCACCTCCTTTTTTGGGAGCCATCACTAAGAAATCCATAGTTAAGCATACTCAACTTAGATTAGTACTAGGATGGATGACTAGTCGGAAGTTGGTCATGTCTTGTGCGTGAGTCAAGACAAAGCATGTAATTAAGACCACTGGTGGTTTGTGGGGCCAATTATCATTCCTGAAGCTCTACTAGAGCTTTAAGTAGTGGGCCTGGGATCTAATACCATTTGTGACACCTGGCCCACTATCCAAGGCTCTAGTAGAGTTTTAGGAACGACGATTGGTCCCACAAATCACCACTAGCCTTAACTGTGTTCTTTGTCCTCACTCACACACAAGTCAGGAAAAACGTTTTGACTGCTTACCCATCCTAGTACTACTCTAGGATGAGCATACTTAACTATAAAGTTCTTTAGTTATGGGCTCCTTAAAAAGGAGGTGCACCTTAGTGATATTGGTAGTCCAATTATTCCTGTTAATACCATTTTATTTTAGGCCTCAAATTTTGGGATGTTATAATCTCCCACACTTAGATCTTCACATCCTCATCAAGGCTCAACTATATGCCCTCATAATTTTTCCCCATTTTAGTGCAGACCCAAATGACCCATGTACACCCAGCTCCCATCACGGTTACCAGTGCAAGTATGGCTCCATCAACTCAGATACCCCTTCCCAACATGCCTGGAGACTACTAGCACAAGTGGCTCCATCAACTTGAACGACCCTTTTCAACATGTCTTGACCACATGGCTCAAAGACTGGCATGCCACAGGCCCATGTGGGCATCATCTACTAAAGGGGAATTGGCTCTGATACCATTTGTAATGCTCAGGCCCACTGCCTAAATCTCTAGTACAGTTTTAGGAATGATGACTGCCCCACAAATCACCACTAGCCTTAACTATGCATTTTGTCCTCACACACGTGCAAGTTGGGACAAATTTCCTGACTAGTCACCCATCCAAGTAGTACTCCAAACCACTATTTGGAAAATCGGTCCATACGATCGCATATAGTCCCTCTTATGCATATTTGATCACCCTACTGCACCATATATTGCTAATAAGTCCACTAAGCGGTCATAGGCCGCATATACTCCCGCTTGGCTAATTAAGTGGTTGATTAAGCTCTACTTTAGGGAGTGGATCCCCTCTTGGGTCCCACTCCTTACAAAATCTATGACCAAGTCATTTTTTCTTGATAAAGTTGTGCATGAACTAAATTGTTCTCTTTTCCTATTGTTTATTAGCAGAAATCACAAAATCTCTGAAGTGTTAGCTAATTTTGATTATAACTTCTTTGTTGTACAAGGTCTTCAGAAAATGAATCAGATTGGTGGAGACTATGAGCGTGAGGGCTTTAAGTACCTCCACTATTCATCCTATACCCTACTCTCTAGCATATACCTACAACTCCACCACTATCTTTGACATTTTAATACAACTATACTTCACTGCCAATTTCCAACAAGCTTGCTTTGGAGTTTCTCAAGTATGAAGAATGTCAACTAAGAAGCATCACAGGTCAAGTTCTCCCTCATGAAAAGGAAAACATTCACATACTTCTTTTGATAGGGTCCATACTGATCTTTGGGGACCATGTCATGTCAAAAAATTTAGGAGTTTAAAGTAATTTCTTATTTTACTTTATGACTTTTCTCTTATCTTGTCTACTTTTTCTTAAAGACAAGTTTGAAGCTACGACTGTCATTAGGAACTTCTTTTTTGAAATAAAGACACTTTTGTTCTCTAGAAAAAATATTCGTAGTGATAATGGCTTGAAATTTGTGACTGAAACTCCACTATTCAATTGATAGGATCATGGCAGATACATTGGCTTCATCGAGATCGGATAGTGCATAAGAGTTTTAGAATGAGAAGATTCTCTTTCTACACTCCCGACATATTCTGTCTCTTCCTTGCCCGCCTCAGAATATTCCTTCCTTTTCGACTGGTGGCCCAAGAAAATCCATACTTTTTTGGATTGATTTAAAATTGACTAGAATAATTATGGATAATCCACCCTTTTTCAAACCTATATGAACAATTCACCAAATTTTATGTGTTAAAACTTCATAACAGAATGGAGTTGCTAATATAAAATTGCATACTTTTTTATGTTTCACATACTTTAATGATTCTAATATCTCACGGGAGGGTCATCACAATAGTGTTATATGTCTTGAAAAGTCTTTGTTTTTGTTACCACCAAGATTATTTGGTTGTGTATGCTTTGTATATTCTTTGGATAAAGGAAGTTATCATCATTGGTTGTCAAGTGTTATTTTTTTGGTTACTTGATGACTCAAAAGGGGTATTGTTGTTTCACCCCTTCTATCCTACTTCTCCTATGCAAATGAAGATGTTACATTCTTTGAAGATTTATCATACTTCTTTCCCGTGGTCATGGACTTCACTATGCATAACATACCAATTCCATCAACACCTCTAAGTCCATCTGTGCCAACCACACAACCTACACCACCTCTACCAGAGCATGTTGTGGAACCACAAAATTGTATTCTTGCTTAGGAGCCTCCCCCGATTAGGGTTCATCTGATGAAGATATATCTCAATTGTCTCCATCAAACCTTGATCTCCTTATTGATGTCTATAGGGGCACACATGCTACAAATCTCCCTACTAGTATGCTTTGTCCATTTTTTTATGCTTGATCACTTTTCATGCAATTAAAAAAATCTCTCTTTTGTAGACTCCCATTTGTTATCAAATGACCTTAGAAAAGCATTACAATACCCATTGTAGAAGTCATCTATGGATGATGATATGTCTGCACTTGTTCTGGACAGACATTGGACTTGGTAGATTTACCTTCTCATATATATGTGGTTGGTTGTTGTGGGTTTATACATCAAATATCTACCTGATGGAAAGATGGCTCAATACAAAGCCCAACTTGTAGAGGAGAGGTAGACTCAGACCTTTGATGTGGACTATTTGGAAACTTTTTCTCCAATTTTGCAATTCAATCCTGTTTGGGTTCTTCACTCAATGGTCATTCATTTCGGGTTTTCTATTCCTTAGTGAGATATTATAAATGCCTTCCTATATGGGGATATGTTGGAGGAAGTGTATATGGAGCAACCTTATGGATATGTCGTAAAGGGGGAGTCAACTACGTATATAAACATGTGTATTTATGGCCTTAAATAAAGTACACATGCATGATTTCAAGAAGTAGTAGATCTAATCAATAATTTGGATTCTCATGTACCTCATCAGATCCCTTTAATCCACTTCTACACATGACAATTGATTTTGTGATTTTGAGTTTATATCGATGATATTTGTATTTTTGGAAGTGATAAGGCTTGTTCAACACAACGAAGAGTGTTGCATTCAACATTTGTCATAAAGGATCTTGAATCCATTAACTCTTTCTTCGGTATTGAAGTTACACAAGTTGGTACTGGTCTTATACTGTCTCTCAAAGAAAGTATGCCAAGAATCTTCTCAAGTACATATGAATGGCAAGCTGCAAACCAGTACGTGCTTCAATGAATCCATGAATTCCTCATTAAGACTTTGATTGTCCCAAATTTGTTAAAGTCACAAAGTATAGAGCTATTGTTAGCAAGTTATTATACTTAACTGTAATACGTCTAGATATATCTTATATTATGAGATAATTGACCCAGTTTAACCAACAAACACATGAAATTTACTGGGCTAGTGTTTGTCAATTCCTTAGATGTCTTAATTCATCTTCTACAAAAGGACCTCACTAAAAATATCATAAGCATCTTCAACTTTGAGGGTATTCTGACTGGCTACATATGAGGATAGGTGCTCCACCACATTATTTTGTACCTACATTGGTAGAAATCTTGTGACATAATTAAGCAGTAAGTAAAATGGGGTGTCACATTCTAGTACAGAGTTTGAATCTTGAACTATGTCTTAAATAAAGTATACATGCATGATTTCAAAAAGAAGTACATCTAATCAGTAATTTGGATTCTCATGTACCTCGTCAGATCCCTTTAATCCACTTCTACACATGACAATTGGTTCTATGATTTTGAGTCTATGTCGATGATATTTGTATTTTTGGAAGTGATAAGGCTTGCATCTAACACACCAAAGAGTCTTGCATTCAACATTTGTCACAAAGGATCTTGAATCCATTAACTCTTTCTTCGGTATTGAAGTTACACAAGTTGGTACTGGTCTTATACTCTCTCTCAAAGAAAGTATGCCAAGAATCTTCTCAAGTACATATGAATGGCAAGCTGCAAACCAATATGTGCTTCAATGGATACATGAATTCCTCATTAAGACTTTGATTGTCTCAAATTTGTTGAAGCCATAAAGTATAGAGCTATTGTTAGCAAGTTATTATACTTAACTGTAACACGTCTAGATATATCTTATATTATGAGACAATTGACCCAGTTTATGCAACAAACACATGAAATTTACTGGGCTAGTGTTTGACAAGTCCTTAGATGTCTTAATTCATCTTTTGTAAAAGGACCTCACTAAAAATATCATAAGCATCTTCAACTTTGAGGGTATTTCGACTGGCTACATATGACGATAGGTGCTCCACCACATTATTTTGTACCTACATTGGTAACAATCTTGTGACATAAACAAGCAGTAAGTAAAATGGGGTGTCACATTCTAGTACAGAGTTTGAATCTTGAACTATGTCCCACACTATGTGTGGAACTATGTGGGTAGTCTCTCTGCTCAAGGATTTCCCTATTTCTACACCTTTTCATGTGCCGACGATATTGTTATCACAAAATCGCTAGTAATATTGCAAGTACTCTAATCTTTCATGACCACACTAAACATTTTGAGATCGATTTTCATTTTATGTGAGATATAGTACTCTTGTAGGAAAGATCTCTACACCTTACATTATTACAAGGAATATACTAGGCAGACCAGCGACCAAACCAAAAACGGGGCCTCATTTTGACTGTTTGCATCACAACCCCAAATATTGACTTGCGCTCTGCCTAAGACACATATACGACAAGAAAGTTAGAGAGAGAGAGAGATGTGATAGTGCACTTTAAATGTTATTATATACTGATGTGGAAAAGAGTTCCTTTTACATGCTATACAACGCTGGATTATACAAATTTATGGAATAACTACATTGGTCAATGCATTGAAATGCTACTAACATCTAGTTTACAATGTGCACTTCGTCTGCCAAGCTTAATACAAGAATTTTGCACCCTATAATGTTGGCGGGTCATACTAAAGGGAAACATCAGGCCTACGCCGGTGTTATATACTATATGCTTACTGCGTAATTAATTCACTGTTGATACAAAAAAAAAGTAAAAATAGGAACCCATGAGATGAGCTACCTGTTATTAGCTATGTACAGCAAGACTCACAACTGGGATTTGCTTACAACCCATTAAAAGTGGCCTTTTTGGTGCAGAAAATTGTTGTGAGCTTATTAGTTATTATTCACTTACGTTGCCCTCTTAGGGCTCCAACGACCTAGAGGACTCCGTGTTGGGGCTGGAATGGTCGGGGCTCATTTCTACGGACGGGGTGGCAGTGCTAGTGGGTGGTGTGTCAACCGAGGTCCTGGCAGAGGTACTTGTGATACTAATAAACACGGGCAGTGGAGCTGGATGGCCGTGACTCGAAGGAGTCACATCTCCGCCGCCTCCGAGCGTGCGACTGGACTTGCAGTTCGGACACACATGCGTATGGGACGAGTGGCGCCGCCGCAACGTACTCCCTCCAACTGAGCCATCGTAATTCTCATCCCATTTCCTCTCGTCAAACTTCCTCCACGCTCTCGAGACCATGGACCCTTCGCTTTCCCTTGCTATCTCGCCGCCGTGGTTATAGAAGAAACGGGTGAGGAAGCACAGTAGTGCGCCTACCGAGGTAGCGCCGGTGATGATGAAGAGTCCGCCGAACCTGTCGAGGTCGAGGCGGTTGGAGGAGACGGGGCTGCCGTCTTTGGGACAGGCAGACTCGTCCCCAAACCACTTGCGCTCGATCTCTGCCATGACATCACCTTCCGTAATGTTCAGGATAGCACGGGAGAGGTCGGCTACCAGTGGAGAACCTTTCGGGAAGACCTAGAAAGTGGTAACTTCAGATGTCACCAATGCGAACTTCACAGCATCGCAAACGCAGGAAGATGACAAGTGTACTTACGAATCCGAAGCCTCCAGCACGAATTGTCTTCCCTGTAATGCTGTAGTTCGAGCAGTAATCCTTAAGGAAGATCTTCAGGTAAGGTATCTCATCGACGACGGCACCGACTCCGTCGTTCCCACTTCCACGAGCGAGCGCGTCCGCGTATTGCTGGGGGGACTTGTACGGCTTCAGCCTCTTCTCATCGAATCCCATATCCGTCAGCGTTTTCTTCACGAAGGAGTTCTGCAGGTACCCAATGTACTCTCTGCTCGACAACAGGTCGGTGATCTCTGCCACCGTGGGCTGTGCCTGGTTCACCGTCAGCATGGACGTCAAGCTTGCCGTGTAGCTGGACTGCAGGATCCAAACGACGAACAGCCACACCAACAGCGCGAAGCGCGAGAAGTTGCCATTCATACTTTGCCCTGAAAAAATAAATGCATTTATGTCTCGAGTTATCCCACTGTGGCATTTCATCAAACACCTTGTGTAAAAGTGCCGAAAATCTGGGTGTTGTTTGGCTCACCATGGGCAAAGACTAGGGTAGAGAACGCGAAGTAGAAAACCATCCCAATTTGGCTACTCACGCTCCCACCGCGGAACTCCTCGTTTTCCCGGTGCTCCATGATCCAGATGGCGATGCCTATCCAGACGAAGAAGATGCCGCTACAGATCCACAGACTGTTGGTGAGCGGCTTGAGGAAGATCCAGAGGCTGGTTCTGCTGTCGTCTCTGTTGGGAACTACCATCCTCACACCGGATGTCGTGTAAGGAAGAGTGAACTCCACCAGCTCCGCCCGGTGCGCCGTGATAGTCACGTCCCCTACGATCGCGTCGTACGTCTGCAGTTTTTATAGATAACATTAGTCAATTACGTAAGAAGGAAAACTAACGTTTTTATCAGATTCCATGATGCCTGCAGTTCACCATAACCCATGCACGTACCCCGTTTTGGACGAGTTGGACGAGTTGGGTGTAGTTCCCAATGCTCTTCCCTTCCGGCGTCCGGCTTGTCTCGTATTCCCAAATGATGGCATAGGGCAGCTCCTTTACCGCCGCCTCGAACACATCAATGACAAACCCACTTACAAGCCCTGTAGTATTGGTAGATTTGTCCATGTCCGACTGTAAGAACGCGTGGAACCCAGGTTCCGTCGGTCCAGGTACGTACACGCGCATCCGCTTCCCTGCCATGGGGTTTGGTATCCAGCCTTTGGGCGTCGCCCCCGTCCCACCGGGCCACTTGATCAGCTCCAGGTCGTTTCTTTGCGGTGCCGGCCTTTCAGTGGGGTTCCCCGCGGCAGCACTGAGATTCAGCTTCCGGGACAACCCGCGGGATTCCGTCCAGTAACCGACGGTGCTCGAACCTCTACCGTTCACGTTAACGATCTCGAAAGCTGTGCAGCGGAGCTCGCCGTCCACCAGCTGGAACTCGCCGCTGATGCCGTTGCGGATGTGGGTCGTGAGGATGGCGTTGAGGAGGCGCTTACCGGCGGGGGACACCGGGAGAGTCGACAACTCGTTGCTTGTTGGAAGCGCTGACGTCCTATTAACAACAGGCATCGATCCCGCCCCTGATGAGCCGCCGCTGCCGTAAACCGACTCGACGGCCTCTGCGACAGCGAACACCGTGTCGTAGGCCCACAACATGAACGTGCTAACATCCGTATCGTACGCAAGTTTATCTTGAGGATTCTGTTCGACGAACTGCTTCTTCCACCTCCACTTGAAGTTCGTCAGAGCCGGCGATACGGGAATGTGTGGCCTGACCCCAACGACGCCTTGCATGTGCTCGAGCGCGGGGTTGTGCCGCAACGCGTCCAGTAGCGACGCCACGCTCTCCGTGATGATCCAAGCGTATCCCTGTCGCATCATATCTTCTTCAGCCGCAACGTCGAACACGTTCTCAGCTAGCGCCCGCCGGGCATGCACCACGAAGACCCGCGTCTGCATGGCGTTGAGCCGCAGGAGCTCCACTCGGATATGGTCCTTGTCCGCCCGGCCTGGTGTGATGGCGGCACGCGCCGAAACGCGGCAGTCGGCGACATCCTTGAGGGCATCCACCAGCAGAGGCACGAACCCAGATCCATAATCGGAGTCCTCATACACGAGAACTACTTGCCGCCAGTCAAACGCCTGCGCGAGGGTCGCGACCGCAGCCGCCTGTGCGGTGTCGTTGTTGGCGGCGCGGATGAAGTATGGGGTGTACTTTCGCGACAGGGCGGTGGCGGTAGAGGAGAAGGAGATGATGGGGACGTGCGTGGACGTGCCGATCTCCGCCACGAAGGATAGCTCCGGTGGCCGCTGTGGGCCTATCACCGCAACCACGCCGTCGTTCTTGATGAGGTCAACAACTGTGCGAGAGTGGACGTGGTGAGGGGCTGATTATAGAATTAGCCAAAATGGCTAGTTTAAATCACAAATTTCCTCTCGATTGTTTAATACTAACGGAGTTGAAAATGACACTAGTTCATTTGACGTTCGTTCAGTGGCAGCAGTAAAAACCTGAAATCTAGTTATTAGCCGATCACCTCTCAGCCTCAACTTTAACTCTGACCAATCAAACAGTATTTATGAAGAACATAACGAGTACAGATGACGCACGGTATTCACTCTTGACTTTGCCCCTTTTCTATTTTCCACCGTCACGAATATTACAACTACTGCTGTTCTTAAACAAGATCAGCGACAGATCTAGCGAAGCTACGAAGGCAGTAGTTCATGTCAAGAGTCAATCTTTTTTAATACAGACGGGTAATTCGCGCGGGCGGGACGGCGGAGGACAAAGTACGCCGGGAGAAACAGGGGATCTAGGGCTAAAAAATTCGTGAAGTTACGGAGATGTCTGAATTATAGAGCGTACCGCTAGCTGTTGCATTGAAGACGTCTCCGTTGTAGTCCCGGAGCCGGAAGTCAATTCTGGTGGAGAAGTTCCTGCCTGGCCCGGAGTAGAAGTCCTCGACTGCTATAGCGACGCTGGTGCGGCTAGTTCTTCCCACGACGCTATTGATGCTAAGGTCGAGGACCAAGCCCACCGGAACTTTCCGCGGACCTGCGCCGGCGCCGGCGGCAGCCACGGTGGTAAAGAAGAATTCGGAGGAGGATGGCCCATGGAAAGCGGATAAAATGGATATGAGCACTAGGTGAAGCAGGAGGGGGGAGTGAACCAGCGGGAGTTCACGTCGCATGGCCTGGGAAGGAGGCCAGAACCAGATAGCGTCGGAGTTCAGAGCAGGTGAACCGTTGGCGTTATAAGTGGAGTTAAGGTTGTCGTCGTTGCCGTTGGTGTGTCTTTGTAGTGGATGGAGATTTTCTAGGACTCAGCTGGCAGCTCAGGAGTCGGCGCCATCGGCATCCGCTTTGGGCTTCCGGAAGACATCTCTAATATAAGATTCGTCGGCTTGTTCTCTACGCTTTAAGACCAGTTTCGGTAAGAACTTTTATTATTCACCAACGTCAACCCCACGCTTTCAGTTATTTAAAACTAACAAAGTTGACAATGACAACTAGTTAGTTTGACGTTCAGCGCCATCAGTAAAAACCTGAAACCTAGTTATTACCTGATTACGTCCCAGCCTCAATTTTAACTTTGACCAATCAAACAGTACAACGAGAACATGTGACGCACGGTATTCACTCTTGACTTTGTCCCTTTCCTATTTTCCAGTAGCCAGTTAGGTATTACTCTTCCATCAGCGTCGCGAATATTACAGCTACTGCTGTTCTCACTTCTCAGACAAGATCAGCGACACATCTAGCAAAGCTACTAAGCAAGTAGTTCAGGTCAAGAGTCAATCTTTTTTTATACAGAGGAGGAGGATTTTTATCTAAGGAACCAACAGCCATCTATCCAGCTGACAGGCATCAAATGCTTGTTTATTTGGTTGGGTTTGCGTGCGAAACGTGGAATCCGGTCATAGATCTTACTCTCGCCGTCACGCACAGCTAGACCACAAGGGTACAATGATAGGGATATATTATTATTATTGTTGATATACGCAAGCCAAGTTGTCTTCAAAGATTGACATATTCAAAGTATATATAACAATGACCTAACTAAATCAGCCGAAGACTTACCATCACAATTAGAGTTTATTTAGTAGGAAATAATTGTACTATAAAGTGTGAGTCTGTTGTATGAAACTAGGCAAAAAAATCACAATTTGCCATCAAACTATACCCAATTGACAAAAAATGAATGCTCACGGTTTATTCACTAAAAGGCGTATCACTAGATAAAATATTTCCTAACATTAATATACTTTAAAGGAAATTATGGCAATATATATCATAAGTAGCATACAAAATTCATTTCATTCAAAATTTATATCGCGTTTAGATTGAAATAATGATAACACACAATTATCAATTAGAAGCTTTTTGTTCTAATGTAAATTTAATTTGAATCAACAATTGCTATGGTTAGGAAAAAAGGTATACTCAAGCTTGTTAAGACAGAGATACTTCCCTCAACTAGGAATGGTCACCAATTATTTTAAATATATTACAACTAAAACTACAAATTGAATTGATATATTGGTTTGCTATTTTTAAAATTGAATCAAACTTTAAAATAAAACACACAAAATTCGACTTAAATTGATGTTTTGAAATTTGGTACGGTTTCCTTTGGTTTGTTTTTCAACTAATATCTTAAAATTCTAAAATAGATTGGACTTCAATAGAAATTTCAAATAATATTACCTTCGGTATCAATCCAACTACATTGAGCTAAAAAAAGGGAGGAATCTTTGAACATATATGTAAATTATGTGCGAATATATATCAACAAAAGTATGTGATGTAACACTTAGTTTGTTTATTTCTTAAATTGAAACAGTACCTTCATATTTAGAATTGTTTTAATATTTTTAAATTGTGCACATCATTATGATATAATTAATAAATAAATAAGAAGGTATATATATATATATATATATATATATATATATATATATATATATATATATATATATATATATATATATATATGGGCCCATCTTTATTGCCCGCGTGGGTAGCTACCCGCCCACCCTTCCGATCACTTTTTTTCAAAAAAAAAATTTCACAATTGTAGAGGACTATTTTTTCTAGCTCTCCAAAAAATTTTAGCCAAAAATAATATCATTTGCCCCTCCAAAATAAAACAACCCGTCCTTATATATATATTTGCTGTATATTTTATATAGAGTTACTTTTTTGGCTAGCAGAGTTACTTTTTTGACACCATAGTTACTTTTTTTTATAGTAGAGTTACTTACTTAGCCAGGAGAGTTACTTTTTTTACTGCTGGGTAGCGAAAATCCAGACTACCCGCGCGGGCAATGAATGAACGCCATATATATATATATATATATATATATATATATATATATATATATATATATATATATAAAGTCATCAAACAAGTTCTAATACATGCGTGACGTGTGTAGGATGAGGCATGTGCGTCTTTTCGTCATGGTTGTTGACAACTTTTCACCCATGAGAAGAAGATATTAGCGTGGCATATTTCAGTTGAGTTGTTAATCATGGTATGCCGCAGAAAAGCTATTAGACCAGAAACATGAGGCATAGATGATGTCGTGACGCCCAACAGTAGATGACAAAACTGTGGATAGGTAAATGTATTTTTCCCTTACAATAAACAACTTGATAGTCAACAGAACTAAGCAGGGTAATTCGCGCGGGCGGCCCTTACAATAAACAACGTAATAGTCAACAGAACTAAGCAGGGTAATTCACGCCGGCGGGACGGCGGAGGACAGAGTACGCCGGGAGGAACATGGCCGGATCTAGGGCTCGAGAATTTGTGAAGCTACCGCTGTGAGAATTGTAGAGCGTACTGCTAGCTGTTGCATTGAAGACGTCATCGTTGTAGTCCCGAAGCCGGAAGCAATTCTGGTGGAGAAGTTCCTGCCGGGCCAGGAGTAGAAGTCCTGGACAGCTATGCCGACGCTGGTGAGACTAGTTCTTCCCATGAGTCAATTCCATACATGAATATGCATATATCGTTCGTGGCACGAGTTCGAGAATATTATATCACTAAACACAAAGTTGCGTCATGGTAAAGAATTAATATTAAAATTAATACATATTGTGAATAAAGTAGGTTAGAACGAAAAGACAGGTGGTGATACTTGTTTCACCCTAGGGATCAAAAAATAATTCCACGTGATCGAGAAACAAAGAGAAAAAAAGAGAGAAGAAAAAGTGCATAGAAAAAAATAGGAGAGATAAATTTTTTTTATGACTTTCACTCTGTAATAATTTTTTTGACACGTTAGAACTTTTATAGTCAAGTAAAATGCATCAAGAATGAAGATGGTAGAGTGTCAGTGAAGGATGATGATATCAAAAACCAATAGAGAAATTATTTCCATAAGCTTTTCAATGGAGATGCTGCAAATAATGTTAGAGACTCGTGTGACATGAATATAAGATATATCATTTATACACGACAAGTTTCACTATTTGACGTCAAGAATGCTTTGAAAAGATGAAAATGTGAAAGACATGCACACCAGATGGTATTCCCATTGATGTATGGAAGAGTATTGGGGATGGAGGGGTTATGTGGTTAACAAAGTTCTTTAACATGACCAGAAGACCAAGAAGATGTCGTATGAGTGTAAAAATAGTACTATAGTCCCCATCTACAAGAATAAAGGTGATGCTTAGAGTTGCACAAACTACAGAGGTATCAAGTTGATGAGTCATGCTATGAAGCTTTGGGAGAGGATTATTGAGAAGAGGCTAAGATTTATAACGTAGATATCAAACAACCAATTTGGTTTCATGCCTAGAAGATCAACAACATATGTAGTTTTTATGATGAGGAGGCTTATGGAGAAGTATAGAGAAAGCAAAACAGATCTTCATATGGTGTTTATTGATTTAGAAAAGGTTGATGATCGAGTACCCAGGGAAATGTTTTGGATGATTTTGAAGAAAAAGGGTGTGCATATACAATACATTGACTTGATTAAAGATATGTATGATAGCTCTACTGTAAGTGTGAAGACTCCTGGAGGAGAGACGTCAACTTTTCCTATCACAGTTGGGGTATACCAAGGAGCCACACTCAGCATGTATCTGTTCGTTCTTGTTGTGGATGAGTTGCTAAAGAATGTTCACGATGATATTCCTTGGTGTATGTTATCTGTTGATGTTATTGTATTAATTGATGAAACTAAAGATGGATTGAATGATAAAGTTGAACTTTGGAGAAAGGCATTGGAATAAAATGGAATATGACGAGAAGGAGAAAAACTGAGTATATGCATTGCAATTTCATCCAATTTTGCAGTGTGAATGGTGGGGCCAAGTTAAACGAAGTAGATGTACCAAATTGTGATAAATTTCATTACTTGGGTTCTATTATTCAAATAGATGGGGATGTCCAAAATGACGTTTGTCATAGGATCACTGCAGGATGGTTGAAATGGAGGAGTGTAACTGGAGTATTATGTGATCAGAAGATCACTCTTAGGTTAAAAGTAAGTTTTATAGAACAACTGTACGACCAGCCATGCTCTATGAGAGTGAATGTTGGACGGTGAAGAAACATAGTCTCAACAAGATGAATGTGGCTAAAATGTGCATGTTGAGATGGATGTGTGGGAAGACAAGAAAAGATCGCTTAATAGATGACTAGATCAGGAATAATTATTGGGGTGGTGAGCATTGAGGACAAGTTGCGTGAGGACCAACTCAGATGGTATGTACATGTGCAACACACACTGACTAATGCACCTATACGGAGAAATACGATTGAGTCAAGTATAATTAATAGAAGAAGAGGAAGGCCTAATGGATGAGCTTCTAAAGAGAGATTTTGGATCTCTACATCTCATCTAGAATATGACCCATGACAGAGTTGAATGGAAATGAAGGATCCTTGTAGCCGACCCCAACATAGTTGGGACTGAGGTTTGGATGATGATGATGATGATTATGTTAGAACTTTTATAGGAGACACATTTCAACAAAACTATGGTTAGCATGCTTTGGAGAAAAATAACATGGAATATGAAAATGAATTGTACTTTGGAGATAATATTCATTTTTAGTAACACAATGACTAAAAAAAGTATTGCATGTTGTACTTTAAGTGTAGTACCCCTTTTTGTGTCATAGTATTTTAAATAAACATTAAATAATCCCATTTTGGGTATAATACTCATTTTTCAAGTAAAACACCAACTTAAAAGATTAGTATTGCATGTCGTTCTTTTGGGATGATACTCATTTATTGAATAAACAAGAAAAAATAGTATTTGACCAAAAGAATGCCATTTGATACTCAATTTTCAATTAGAAAATGAGTAATATCCCCAAAAATATAGTGTAGTCCACATTTTAGCATTTATTTTGAAATATAATGACATCAAAAATGAAGACTATAGTGAGAAATGACAATATCAGTTGTTTAGTTAGTCTGTTACTAAAAAAATGTGTACTATCCCATATATGCAATACTGATACTTATCTCGTATCATTTTTCTAAAATTATATCAACATTAGTCTTATTAGAATATATATTTTAATGAAACTAATTCTTTTTATTTCACCCAAAAATTGATTATGGAATATAAATTGTAAGTAACATAAGTTTCTCTCTCTTTTTTTCTCTTTCTTATGCTTTTTCCTCCTACTTTTCTCTCTCTAAGAGTTGAGATATGCTTCTGGATCCAAATTTATGGGAGGATGACAATGGAGGTTAGGTATGGAAGAAGGTATGAATTTTGTAATACTAATCCTTTTCCTTCAAATAAGATAGTATCTATTATGGAAGAAGATAATTATTATAAAGTAAAGGATAAAAGGAATGATGATTGCTTCTTAATATCATAATATCACCATACATATTTTTCTTGGTATCATGTTGAAGCAAACACATTGTGTACCTCCTCTAATATTGGTTGTGTCATACCCTCAACTATAACAACTACAAAAATTATGATGTAATAGGTGCAACGACTGATAGGAGTTAGTTCCCTATGTCACAAACAAACTTATTAGGATACACAAGATAAATAAAAGTTTAGATTATATACAACCCTTCCTACAATCTTTCATGTATAGAAGGACAAAGGATATTCCTCATTTTGAAAACTAAAGACAAAAGTTGCATTCAATCCATCTCACAACCTTTTATGTTAATATTATTAGAATATACAAGGTCAATTTGTAATTTAAAAAATTAAAGGGAGAAGTTACATTCAACCCCCTCTATGTTCTCATACAATTGACTTATTGAAATAATGATTAATGTGTGGCTAAAGTATATACAGATTACATACAATATCTCCCACGCTCTATCTTATAGACTGAAATACAAGCACTCGCTTATAATTATGAAAAGTAGAAGAAAATTGCATATAGAATCCTTAGAAAACATTCTTATATAGCTAGTTGTATCTCATGGATTGAATGTGAGATTACTTTATATATCATAAACACAATATTGCATCACTTATATAAGTAAATAAAGCTAGATAGATCAAATTAGAGTTGATAGGAAATTACATTGAAAATAAGTTAGGTAGAAAGGAAAGACGTCTGTTAAAGCATGGTTCAACTAATGTGATAGGAAATACGATATCAATCAAGAAGAATATACTATTAGAGACAAGGAAAGATAGTAATAATAAACATTTTCCACTTTCACGGTTTCACTGACACTACCATGCAAATCCTTTTCTATTTTTTGTCAGAATGACACCTCCTTTACATCCTACAACTTTAGTTATGTTGCATTCTCAATATTCTCAACCAAAATATGACACTAGACTAAATACTTGTAGGATTCAGTACTAGGTGGTACGTACACATTTATTGAATACACAAACCCAAATTACTAATCCAAAAGGCGAACTCTTCCCATGACATTTCATATATAGTAAGACAATGACTAATCTATAATATGAAAACTTAAAGGACAACTCCTCCTATGGTCTTTTATATAACCTTAAAAGAATACTCAAATACGATTTTTTAGTTTAAAAAAATGAAAGAATCTCACCACACCTTCTGTCCTTTAGTAGGAGTACATTACAAGGACTATTTTGTAATTATTAATAAATAACACAAATGTAAAGAAATCATGAATGACCTCTCTTATATAGTATTGATATAGATTGTACCAGCCTAAGGTATGAGTATGCCATATATTAAAGAATCAAACTCTTTACATACAAATAAAAAAAAAATATGTATTCACCTACCCCTCCAACCCTAAGATGATTCAAAATGCCATCCTCCAAAAACCTGCATTACAAAATCTGACATGTCCAACCATGATATATTAGTTTCATAGCCACTCGATTGAAATGAGCCTATGACCTATCCTGAAAAGCTAAAGCTAAATTCGAGAAAGAACATGAAAAAGATCAGATCATCTTAATAGTGTAGCCTTACCAAACAAATTGTTTATAGAGACCACAAGTAACAACAAACATAAATTTTTGTAATTTTTTTTTCAAAAAATCATTATATATTTCTCACATATGTGAATTAAAATCAAACTATGAAGTCAATATGTGTAGTTCCAATCGATAATTAAAAACAATCTTCGTTTAACATAGTTTGATTACCTGTAAATTGTTTATATCAATGAAACACTTTGTAATTATCCTATTAGTATTCTAAAACTTTTTTTCCTCGCATAAATGCCCCTCAAATCAATCAGCTATTTGAATATTCCTAGAATTTTAAATTTAAAATAGATATATTTGCTATATTTCCTATGTTTAAGTTTAAATATGACTGATAAATTTGCTATCAAACAATGGGGTGGTTTCTTTGATTGTAGGCCGATGGTGGGCCTGGAGAGTCAACAACTTATGTATAAGTAGGTCTCCACGAATGAGGGAATAGCTGATTGCATTATCATGGAAGCTCTAGGCCATGGACACGTGGAGAGATACTAGGACACCTCAAGATTTTCTCTTTCCTTATCCACAAGCATTATATACCTATCCTTTAGCTAAAAAATGAAACCTTTTGACTCTTGTCTATTCCCTCCTTTCCATATCTTTGTCTTTTCCTACTGGGTGGAGAAAAATAGTGCCTAGGGAATAAAAGATGACCGACCTTCTTGGTTAAGCATCTAGGGTTTCATTTTTCTCTCTGCTAGGGTTTGGGGAGCTATCCTTACTATATCTGACCTAAACTAGTAAGTATTTGCTTCTCTCCTTCGTTTCTTTTATTGTTCCTCTTCCTCCTACCTTCTTCTTGGACGTAACCATGTTGTTCCATGGTAAAGTTTGTTCTAAAGTTGAAGAACTTATTTTTCTTACTCCCTTCACCTAGGGTTTACTCCCTTTCTTGGAAGAGAAGTTTACTTGTCTGGATTCAAACCTAAATCTAGGATTCTTCACCTTCTTTGCTCAAATTTTCTTTTTACTTGGACTTTGATCTTCTTCCTAGAGGTGAGCTTTGTAACCCTCTTCACTTTTATTGCTTACTACAAGCTTGATTACTCATGTTCTTGCTCTAAAACTAAGA